>LFJQ01000008.1:2952898-4429347 GCA_001182835.1 Oropetium thomaeum | reverse complement strand
CTCAGGGTGTGAAGCCCTGTGTTTCCTTGATGCGTATTCCGGGTACCATCAGATCCGTATGAAGGAATCCGATCAAATCGCGACATCCTTCATCACTCCGTTCGGGTCGTACTGCTACGTCACGATGCCGTTTGGACTCAAGAATGCAGGCGCAACCTACCAGCGCTGCATGATCAGATGTTTCGACGAAACTCATCGAAGACATCGTCGAAGCATACATTCACGACATCGTCGTCAAATCTAAGAAGACCGACCAGCTCGTCACTGACCTGGAGTGGACCTTCGCTAAACTCCGAGCGAACGACATCAAACTCAACCCAAAAAGTGTGTCTTCAGGGTTCCGAGGGGAATGTTGCTTGGATTCATCGTCTCCGAGCGAGGCATCGAAGCCAATCCGGAGAGAAAATCGAGGCCATTAACCGAATGGGCCCGATTCAAAATTTGAAGGGAGTGCAACGCATGAGCCGCTTCATCTCGCGCCTTGGAGAACGCGTGCATCCTCTCTACCAGCTCCTGAAGAAATCCGAGCGATTTCAATGGACGCCCGAGGCACAGGACACACTCGACAGGATAAAGTCATCCTGTCAAAGCCCCCAGTCCTGGTGCCTCCGACCCCAAAGGAGCCACTCCTCCTCTACATTGCCACGACGACCCAGGTCGTCAGCGTCGCCCTCGTTGTAGAGCAGACGAAAGAAGGCCATGTCCTCAAGGTCCAGCGACCGGTCTACTACGTGAGCGAAGTCCTGCCGGAGACAAAGACCCGATATCTCCAGATCTTGAAGATCCTCTACGGTGTCATCCTTGCTAAAAGGAAGCTCCGACACTACTTCGAGTCTCATCCGGTGACCGTCATCAGCTCCTTCCCGCTACGCAAAGTCGTCGAGAACCGTGACGTGACAGGCAAAGCCGTGAAGTGGGCTCTCGAGCTGACGGGCGAGGGCATTACATACGCCCCCCGAACGGCGATCAAGTCTCAGTCCTTGGCTGACTTCATAGCGGAATGGACAGAAGTACAATTACCCACGGCTCCTGTCGACCAAGAGTATTGGGTGATGTACTTCAACGGTTCGCTGATATGAAAGGGAGCGGGGGTCGGACTCGTCTTCGTCTCCCCCTTAGGGGTGCGCATGAAATACGCGATCCGCCTCTCGTTTCCCGCGTCCAACAACGTAGCCGAGTACGAGGCGGTCGTCAACGGGCTCAAGATCGCCAACGAATTGGGAATCCGACGACTCGAAATTCGGGGCGATTCCCAACTCGTCGTTGTCCAAGTCATGAAGGAGTCCAGCTGCCACAACGAGACCATAGATGCCTACTGTAAGGAGGTCCGCAAGCTGGAACATAAGTTCCACGGCCTCGAGCTTAGGCACATCCCAAGGCGGCAAAACGAAGAAGCTGACTCCCTGACGAAGATGGCGGCCAGGCGCGAACAGATCCCGCCAGGGGTCTTTCACCCACGACCAGAGCCGACCATCAATCCGACCCCAAGGTACGCCAGGGGTCGGCACCGAGCCGCCCCAGGCGCAAGGGACGGACCGGCCACGACGCCTCTCGACCTCAGTGTCATGGAAATCGACGAGGCGCCCGCACCTGATACGAACCCTCCAGACGACTGGAGGACACCGTTTCTCAACCGACTCCTCAAAGGAGAACTCCCCGCCAAAAAGAGCGGAGGCTCGACGCATCGCGCAACGCGCCAAGTCCTTCACCGTCATCGACGGAGAACTCTACAAGAGGAGCCTCACCAGAATCTTGCAGCGTTGCATCCCCATCGAGCAAGGAAAGATGCTGCTGCGAGACATTCACGGCGGGGTCTGCGGTCACCATGCCGCACACAAAACCCTCGTCGGGAACGCGTTCCGACAGGGATTCTACTGGCCGACCGCCGTCAATGATGCCGCGCATATCGTTCGTACGTGAAGGTTGCCAGTTCTACGCTCGGCAGACCCATTTGCCGGCGCAAGCGCTACAGTCCATCCCCATCACATAGCCATTCGCAGTCTGGGATTGGACCTAGTCGGACCACTCAAGAAGGCACCCGGAGGCTACACCCACCTCTTGGTAGCTATTGATAAGTTCACCAAGTGGGTCGAAGCTCAGCCAATCACGAAGATCCGACCAGAAGAAGCAGTCGAGTTCTTCCTCGACATAATCCACCGCTTCGGGGTCCCAAACTCCATTTTCACGGATAACGGTACGCAGTTCACAGGGAAGCGATTCCTTAAATTCTGCGACGACTACCATATCCGAGTAGATTGGGCGGCTGTAGCGCACCCCCGCACGAACGGGCAGGTCGAGCGCGCGAATGGCCTGATCCTTCAAAGTCTAAAGCCGCATATCTACAATCGGCTCAAACAGTTCAGCGGACGGTGGGCAGCCGAGCTCCCCGCTGTACTGTGGAGTTTGCGGACATCCCCGAGTCGGGCGACGGGGTTCACCCCCTTCTTCATGGTGTATGGCTCCGAAGCCGTACTTCCAACCGACCTCGACTATGGACCTCCGAGGATCAGAGCCTACGACGAAGAAGGCAACCAGACGTCCCTCGAAGACGCCATGGATCAACTCGACGAGGTGCGAGACGAAGCGCTCCTGCGATCGGCGAAATACCAGCAGCGCTGCGGCGTTACCACGCCCGCTACGTACAAGAAAGGGCGTTCAACGTCGGCGACCTCGTCCTTCGACGTGTTCAAAGCAGCAAGGACCGCCACAAGCTATCGCCTCCATGGGAGGGGCCCATTATCGTCTCCAAGGTTCTCCGACCCGGCTCCTACAAGTTGCAGATGGCGGACGGACAAAAACTCACCAACGCCTGGAACATCGAACAGCTACGTCGCTTCTATCCCTAGAACTCGTAGTAGTCTTATTGTTCCTCGCCACCGAGATAAGCGGCGCCCGACCCCCGTCACGCGGGAGTCGGACCCTGCTCGGGGGCTACACCTGCAAGGTGCGCATTGAGCGCGCACCTTGACACTTATTAAAATTTTTTGTCGCCTCGTTCGCAAAAGTTTTAACGAAGGACTTAGAACTAGCAGTAGTTTTATCCCGTGCCGACCGAAACAAGTGGCGCCCGATTCCCATCGCACGGGAGTCGGACCCCGCTCCGGGGCTACACCCTCAAGGTGCGCGTACCGAATGCGCACCCCGAGCACTCGTTAAGGTTTCGCCGTTCTGCTAGGTGGCGCCCGACCCCGTCATGCGGGAGTCGGACCCCGCTCGGGGCTACACCTGCAAGGTGCGCATCGCGCGTGCACCTTGACACTTGTTAAAATTTTGCCATTTCGCTTGCAAAATTTCGGGGAAAGGGTAAACGAAACTTTACCCTCTTCAAGGGTCTCGACCCCTCGTCCTACGGTTCGAATCTCAGAAGGGAAACTCACGGGTGGAAGAAGACATGAAGTCTAGTTGGTCGGACTGCATAACGCCTACGACCCCCGAAGGTTACGGCAACGGCGCTCACCAGCTAGGCGGAACGTCGGAGCCGCCCGCGGCCTAAGACTCCTTAGGATCGAAAACAAGGAAAAAGGGTCGAACACCCTCGCGATTATGTGAAGGAGCGCCTTCACAAAAATACTTAGAGACACCCTTAGTACTCAGAAGATGTTCATTTCATTCCGCCTGATTTACAAAAGGGCCGGGCACTTCTAGCCTCGGCCGTCCTAAGTACAAAACTAACACTGCTCTAACTCCTATTCTGCCGGGGGGGAGGGGGGGGAGGGGGCACGTCTCCTGCCTCTTCTTCTGCCGTGCTTGCAGCAAGCTCCCGCGCGAAGGGGGCCACCTCCGCTTCGATGGCGTCCAGCTCGGCGTCGGTGTAACCGGAGGCAAAACCCTCGCTCAAGTTAGTCGAGGGCGATGTTGGTATAGTGCGACCGGGCGACGGAGAACGCCCGTGCACCCCCCGGTAGATCCCATCCTCCGCCATGGCCCGCGCCCGGGTGACGAGCCGGGGAACTTGGGGAGCAAGCGAGCTCGACCCAACCTCCTCGGCCACCCGAGGTCAGCAAGGGCCGCGCGACGGCAACTCGGAGGGTCCGGTGCTCCTCGGCCTCGCCCTTCAGCTCCTCCCGGAGCGACGACAGCTCCTTCGCGCCAGCCTCCAACTTCGCGGTCAGAACTGCAAAACGAACAGCACAACAGTTAGCTCGCAACCAAGCCCAAAGGAGGAGTAAGGTCGGAGGTAGAGCTTACCCGACGTGCCGGCACGGAGCTCCTTGAGCTCGGACGTCGCTTTGGGCCACCTCCGCGGCCAAAGAAGCAGTCACCTTCCTCGGCCTCGAGCCTGGCCTTGGTCTCCTCCTCCAAAGCGGCCACCGCTGCCTTCCAGCCGGCAGGCCTGCTGAACCGCAAGGGCCGTCAGAGCACCATGGGCCCGCCCGCGCCTCCTCTAGCTCGGCACGGAGCCGGTCCTCCATAGCCTTCTCCCAGGCGAGGGCGTCCGCCGCCGCGCGACACGCGGCGACGAGCTCCTCCTCTCGACAAGTTGGCCGCGGAGGAAGCCGCGACCGAGTCCAGAGCCGACAAGGCTCCCTCCACGCCCCCCCCCCCCCCCCGCGCACTCCCGGAGTCTGGGGCACCTCCCTCCACCGACCCCGCAGCCGGCCGAGTCACCGGCGCTGCCACCGTTGGCGCATCAGCGGCAGCCTCCTCCATGGCGACGCCCGACGCCGCCGCCTCCTCCACCGTGGGAGTCCAAAAACGGGCAGCTTCGGCCCGGGCGCCGGGGGCCTCCACCCGCTTCTCCATCGCCACCGCCTCCGTTGACGACGCCTCCGGAGGGACGGCTGCCACCACCTCCTTTGTTTGCAGATTGGCAGCCGCCGCCGGCTTCCGACGAGCCCGGAGGGACGGCCGAAGGGGCCACCGGTTCTTTCGCCGCCATCGTCGGGGGGCGCCGGGGCTCCCAAGCCCGCCCTCGACGCCCTTCGAAGCGCGCTCGGGCCACCGTCCCGCCAGAGCCTTCCGCGGCGCCACCAGGAGCGACCCTCCCCCCGCCGCAGGCCTGCAAAAAGAGCGAATACTAAGTACGAGCAGAGGGAGGAAAAGGCTCACACAACCGCACCTACGGTCCGCGTCGAAGTACGACGACGCTTCGGGGTCGACCCCCCTTGCTCCGCCGTCGGCCGCTTCTCGCCGACCCCTGGGCTGGCCACCCCGACCAATGCCGGGTCCAGGGGTCGACGGACCCGACCTCGCCGGCTCGGGGCGGGCGCGAACGTCCCTCGTGTGGGCGTTCCCTCTTCAAGGGCCGACCGCTCCACAGGGGAACGTTGTCGACGGAGGCGGCGCCGCCTCCGAGCCCCGAGCCTCCGACCCCCGAGGCTCCAGCCCCGGCCCCGTTGGCGCACATGCACCAACTCCTGCCTCGGGGGAGGGGGAGGGATCTCCACGACCTCCTCCTCTTCCTCCTCCTCCTCCTCGTCCTCGTCGTCGCCGTCGTCGTCGTCGTCCTCGTCGTCCGACCCCTGGCTGCGCCGACCCGGGCCAGCTTGGCTCGGAGCTTGAGAGCCCGCTTGGCCTTCCGGGCGTCCTTCTTCCGCTTGTGCTCCTCGGCGGCCAAGCGGTTGGCCTCCCGGACGGCAGCGTCCTCAGGCACCGGGGGGCGAGAGGGCCGGATCGCAAGCTCCCTCCTCTGTTGCCAGCCAAAAAAAAAAAAAAGTCAGAACCGAAAGATGAAAGCTGAGAGGTACGACAAGGTAGGAGCCGCACTTACCAAGAGAGAGCTCCCCTCGGCGGGGCGCATCGGCGGATGGGTCATCCACCGGATCCTCGAGGTCCTCGGCGGCGAGGGACTCCCGGAGCCGCTGCTTCAACTCAAGCTCCGAGATCGGCTCAGCCGACATCATCGACCCGGAGAAATCCGAGCCGGGGGCCATCTCCCAGAGCCGGAGCCACCGCGCCATCAGCGGCAGCACGCGCCGGGCGTGGAACGCGGTGATGACCCCGGCGCGCGCATCCTACGGGCCTGCAGCTGCCGCACGGCGTCGAGGACCTCATCCAGCCGCTTCCACTCCTCGGCCGGCGGCCCCCACTTCCACACCTCGGGCGCCGAGTCAAACGTGCGCCCGGTAAACTCAGGCAGGGGCCCGGCAGCGTCGTTCTTGAGGTAGAACCACTGCCCGTGCCAGCCCCTGTGAGAGCTCCGCAACCGCAGGGGGATGTAGGAGCCGGCGCGATCCCCACGGAGGTGAACGCTGGCGCAGCCGATAGGGTGGTGGGGCCCTTCCTTCGTCTGGAGCGAGACGGAGAAAAAATACCGCCACAAATTGAAGTGGGGGGCGATCCCCAAGTGGCCCTCGCACAACGCCACAAACGTGGCGATGTGCAGCATCCCGTTGAGTTTGAGGTGCTGCAACTCGAGGCCATAGTAGCGGAGGAGCCCCCGCAAGAAGGAGTGCGCGGGGACTCCCAGCCCGCGCTCGTGGAAGTGGGCAAAGGACACCACATAGCCTTCCGGCGGCGCGGGCACCTCCTCATTGCCCGGGAGCAACCACTCCCTCGCCTCCGTCCGGGCAACAAGGAGGCCACGACTGACCAGGCCCTCCAGGCGCGCTCTCCGAATGTCGGGTCTTAGCCAAGAGGCCATAGAAAACAAGCGAGGAATGCGGGGAAGACGAGGAGAAGAAGGACGCGCAAGCGCGGAAGGATGGAAGGCAAAGGAGCAAGAGAAGACGAGACGGCGCGGAAGGCGAAAAGAGACGCGGATGACGAATGCGGCGAACGAGCATGCAAGGTGAAGTACTTATACCTTCCACCCGTTCGGCGCTCCTCTCGCTGCAGACGGGGCCCGCCTGGTCATCTCACCCGGCGCGGGCGCCGCTCTGCCTTCCCAGTCTCCTCTCGTACCGCTCACTGCAACGGGCCCGGGGAACCACCTCACTCAACGCGGGAAATATCCCGCCCTCTAGAAATCGCTCCTAAATTGCTGTAGGTGGGACCCGCGTAACCAGTCCGCCCCGCGCGAGCGCGACTCCGTCGCTTCGACTTCCTCTCACCTCACTCGCTGCCACAGGCCCTCTCAAACGCCACGAGCGGCGCGGGAAGCTTCCCGCCCGCCTGGCATTTTCCCTCTGTCACAGCAAGCGGGACCCCACGATACCGCCTCGCGCAGACCAGTATCTACTCCCGTCCGCGCGGCGCCTACCGCCAGTCGCTGCAGAAGGGACCCACGCGGCCGCCCGTTAGGCAGGGTCGAGCGCACGCGCGTTTGTACTCATGACCCGCGAAGACTAACATCCCTGTCGCACGTCCCGTCGCGGCAGGCGCCTTTGCTGCGCTGCTGCCACGAAGTAAATTCTGGCAGGCAAGGGTTTGGGCTGAAAAATGCCCCGACGGCCCAAAGAGTTCGAAGGCTGGCCCAACGAACGGGTTCGACAGCCGCTCAGGGCGCAAATAGAGTGAGGGGTGGATAGAGACGGGCCCGCTAGCGGCCAACACCCTGGCGCGCAAGCGCCGAGGGCATCTCAGTCCGCGTTCGAGTCCCGATTCACGCCGACCATGGGAATTTCACCGCAGAAAGGCAGCGAGCCCTCGGAGCCTAGCGAACGGCATTCGGGTACCAGATTGGGACGGCAATCAGGAATATTGAGGTCGACCACCAGCTGGTCCATCGGAGCTCCCCCCGAAGGGAGCCCGGGCTTCACTCGAACTCTCCCGTTAGCAACCCGACGAGCGTCACGTTTCGGCCTCCGTGGTAAAGCGTGGCCCGGTTCGACCTCCTCGTCTGGCGGACAGACGCGCTGGAGGAACGAAACAAGTCGAACCGTATCCACGATCGGACCACCGCAACGAGCGGGAGTCTCGGGAACGGAATCGCAAAAAGAGATCTATTACGGGATCGCAGAACACGTAAGCTCGACGGGGCTCCACGCGAGCCCACCATCACGAGTTTGCCATTCCCGATGTGAGTGACTCCAGACTCCCTCTCACGAGGAGATCAGGCCTCACTCGGGGGCTACTGTTGAGGGTCACTACCAGAGGTAATTAACCCTAATGACCCTCGACCTTAATGACGTGATCAAGGTATAAATAATCCCCGCCTAAACCAGTCTCCGTACCATGCGGGCGCGCTACGGGCAGAGCCAACAGGCGGTCTCCGCCTCGCCCGACCCCTTCGAAGAGGGGTCGGATCCTTCACGTCTCTATAGGGGTCGAGCGAACGCGTCTCCGCCTCGCCCGACCCCAGGGTCGGGCGAATCGCTTACTACTCCACGAGTAGGATGGACGATGACGGTTGGGAAATAAATGCCTGACACCCCCACGACCGCTGACAGGTAGAGCCGTCGCCAACCCGGGCAAGTGGACGTTAAATGCGCACGACGTGCACCGTCACGGGATGGGCGTCACTCCAACAGCCCCTTGTCAGAGACTCATCGTCCTGTGCAATAGGACGCCCCGGAGCGACGGCCACGCCACGGCGTCACCAAGCCGGTTCCTACAGTGGTGTTTTCTCCACACGGATGGAGCTCATCGAATGACAGCACAGGCCACTCCATCGAACAGGAACAGTACGGTCAAACCAAGGGTGACGCCCCATCACAGCCCGGCCTAACTAGAGTACGGCTGCTGTCAGCTTCAAGGAAGCGCCCCTCCTTACATCGACCGTATAAAAGGAGAGGGAGATCGAAGACGAAGGACAAGTTCTGAACAACACTCCAAGCGCACAAGCTTCCAAGCAGACGAGTCTCACTACAATACCCACGATCACTCTTAGAGGCAGGAAGCACCCTCACTTCCTCCTCCGCTTGTAACCCCCCTTGTAATTCCTGTCGCGAGTAATACAAGCAGCGCGAAAACTGGATGTAGGGCATTGTTGCCTGAACCAGTATAAACCTTATGTCCTCTCGCGAACCATCGAAGCCTTAAAACACACGCCCCACGATAAATTTACTAGTCGACGGTAACGAACATCGACACTGAGCTTCTTAGAAGCTCACGCTTTGCGACTTGTGGTTTTCCGATGGGTTCGATGCGACCGGTGGTAGTGGTGGCCAGTTCTGGGAGGAGTCGTCTCCTGGCTGGGGTAGTTTCCAGTGGGAGCCGCTTGAGTAGCCGCTGCTTGTATGTGGCTAGTAGCAAGGTGTCGTTGGGCAAGGCCCTTGCTTTTGCTTAATGTCGGAGTCGGAGTCTCTATCTTTACCTTTCGCTTCCGTTCGAAGATTGTAATCGTTTCCGCTGTTTGTGAAAATTGTTCCTGTGGAGTAAACTCTGTAATGACACTCATGTAATACTTTTCTTCTGTCTGTAATCCGTGCTTTTTATTGTCTGTGTTGTACCCTGTGAACGTTCGCTTCGACGAACGTCGCCCCAGAATGGATCTCGGGAGGAGGATCTCCCCCGTTTCAGGGGCGGTCCGCCACATTTCCAGATTTCAAATTGTTATTAAAATTGCTCAGACATAGTGGTGTGTCTCACTTTTCTTTATTGTAAAAAGATTAATTTCTAAATAAATTAAATTATTATAGAATATTAAGGTGATTGTGCATTCATGCTGAGTAGACTTGCATTAGGGTTTCATTGATTTGTTGAATGTAGCTTGATTAATTTAATTAAGTGATTTAGTTAGAATTAATCTAGACTATTAGGAAAATTCTTTATTTTCCTTGTTGGGCCAGCCAGCCAGCCAGCAGCCCAGCTAGCCAGCCGGCCAGCCCAGCCCAGCGCACCCCGCCACTGTGGCCCTGTCGGCCTGCCGCTCCGCGCCAGCCCAGCCGCAGAAACCGGGCCGCCCCGCGCGTCGCCTCAGGCCGCAGCGGCTCCGCAACGCTCAACGCTGAGTTCCACGCCGAGACGGCCCAGCTCAACGTGCGCCGGCCTAACTCCACGCCGCCACCGTAACGTTGCCGTTTTTCTTCCTCCACCCAGCGCCGTACAGGCTTCCGAAACGCTCGCCGCCGCCCATCCTTGGAGTACGTGCCACTACGCCTCCCGAACCTTTAAACAAAACCGCCGCACACTTCTCTTCTTTTTCCTCCACATCGGCGCCGCCTCGCTTACACCGTAGCCGCCGCGCGCCGCGCCGAGCCTCCCTCTCACCTCGCCGCATTCGCCGGTCGCCGTCGGTCATCCTTGCGACCGACGACCTCACGCCGGCCTTCACGCCACCGCGTCGCCTCCGACAGACCCTGGGTCGACGCGAGTCGAGCTCCGGAGGCGCCGCCGACCCGTCGCCGAGCCTTCATCGCCGCACGTCGCAGTCGCCCACCACCACGGTCTCCCAATCGCCGTCGATAACCCCTCGGTGAGACTCCTCGTGCTCCGCGCTCCATTTTTGTACTCGCGCCGTCGAGATCCGTGACCCGGAGCGCAAGACTGACGCGCGTCGCCCCTCGCCGGCCATGGCGCCGCCGCTCGACGGCGAAACGCCGTCGCCCCGCCGCCGCCGTGCCGCTTTGCAGCCTGCGAGCCGTCGGATCCAGATCCGACGACTAGGGATTAATTCCCCGCGCCGCTCAATAGGCCGGGTCCATGGACCCGTGGACTCGGTGCACCAGCCCCTCGTAGACCCGGTTCAAAGATTTACTATATAAAAATAATTCAATTAAAATGAAAAATCATTCCAGCCGTGTAGATTTTGCAGTTAGGTCCCTCTCATTAGTGATATTTACATATTAGTCATGCAAGTTAATATGAATCCTATGTCATGTCCTTCTTGATTTACCTTGTCGCATGTGGTTGGGTATTAATATTGGGTAGGTCATGCTTAGTATTGTTATAATTGGATGATTAAACAATGAAGTTTATTATTAATCTTGATTAATGCTCAACTTCAACTAAAAATCACCATGGGGTTGGTAATCGTTAGCAACATGGCATAGGAGGTCCCAGGTGCTTGTGGATGATGAGGTGGGTTTACACAGGTGTTGTGTGTAGTATCTAGTGAGGATTGTGGTTGGTAAACTGTTCGGGATCATTTTTACCGCTTTATGGAATGTGTAACCATGACAACAGCACAAATCACAAGTTGAATATGGAAAATTTGATCAAGTAGTTTGTTGATTCCTTTGTACCACTGCGATCAAGGGAAGGGTACGGATGGGTAGTCCGGACCCAGGGGATGTGTATGTGGGTAACATATACTACCCATGGTGCAAGAGGGGGTTGTCGTGGAAACAGGAAGCTTCCACGCCAGCGAAACCTTAGCGGGATTACAGGCGGCCTAGGTATCACTGTCGAAAGATCATGCGGTGGTCTCTTGGCTTCACACCTAAGGAAGTGTGTGGTATCACGGAGACATAGTCACTGACGGGTGACGAAATCATCGACTTGTGGGTACAGTTGTGCACCTCTGCAGAGTTTATAAACTGTCTAGATAGCCGCGCTAGCGGTCATGAGCGGCATGGACACTTCCATAATAGATAGCATGGTTTGGTTGGGATCTGGTGAGGTACACAGAACCGGGATGGTGCTGGTGGGTAACTAGCATTAGGGTGCAGGTGGGTAGCCTGTGACCTAGTTCGAGGCAGGGTAGCCTCATGGTTGACAAGTGCGTAACTTATCATTGTGCACCGGTGTGCACATTGGTATATTCATTTAGTAATAGGTTGTTAAAATTTGAACTAGACATATGTTGCTTCTTGCTTAAACCTATTTAAGCCTTTCTTTTTGTTGAGCCACTCATGTCATATTTTTCTACACTTGCGGAGTATAATTATGCAACTAATTGTAATCAACCTTGCTATATACCATTCGTCAATTTTTGTTGTTCAGAGGATGCACCCGAGGCAGGCTTCTTCGGTGGAGACTCTTCTTCCTAGGCAAGCGTTCCCCCGTTCGACTGCCGTGGCATTGCGGGGCCTTCATCCGTTAGCTCCGTCCGTTGTCGCATTTAGCCCTTGTGTGGCACTTTTGTACTTTTGACTCGAACTATATAATAAAGACGATGGCATACTTTGTACTGCTATATTTCTGTCTCTCGTGTGATGAAATTTCTGGGCATACTTGAGCTCGGTTTATCGTCATGAAACCGGGCGTGACAATTTTTTATTGTTTTTGTGTTTACTTAACGACAGTAGAGCCTAACACAAGCAATGATGGGCAATATTATTTCTTGTTTCTGTGTTTACTTTGCTACATGACAGATTCCCTTACAAAATTGCTACTTTGGTTCTAAGAAATCAGTTACTGCTATTCTGCAGTTTTGCAGTATACATTGCTCAGGAGTGTTTCAAAAAAGAATACTATTATGTTCGTTTATATATGGATTCCTATTGCTACACCAACCGTACTTTAGAATTCATGCACAGCGGAGGCCTTCCTCACTCTTTTGGGTCCCAAAAAAATATCCCATTGTATTGGAGTTTTTAGAGATAATATAACGAATACGTATAGACATAACATCACCTTGTACAAATTTGTTGTGGTATGAACTGCCAAATATCATATTTTATCACTTTGTTAAAATTGTTCCAGTTAGAAACCTAAACAAAGCCTGTAGTATTATATTAGCATTTGGAGTTACTGTCTATATTGCTTCCTGTTTCTTGACAGATGAACACATTATTAATTTTGATGATATACAGAAATGGTATCTTCATAACCAGCATACAGAAATGTTATCTTCATTTGTGAATTGTCCATGAACATGACATGAGCCGCTAATTCATTATCTGTGATTATTGGCAGAATGGCAGTACATTTGTAATCATGAATAAATTTCAGGGAAAAATTTATACTAAATTAAACTAGAACGAAAATACTGTATTGGTTTAGTAATGGTATATCTCTTTTTGGTTTTAAGTAACAATAAGTATATCTCATTTGAATATTTTGACATTATCATGCAATGCTTTTCTTCAATAATCAATTTGGGTAATAGGTATATCTCTTTCCAATCCTTACATGTTTGTTACCCTCAATTCAAGACTGTATGCTACAAATCATGGTAGACTTGTTTGCAAAATGTCACTACTACAGAAAGGCTTATTAGTGACGGGGTTTTCAGGCCATTAGTGACGCAAAATGGTACCGTCACTAAAAAAACGTCACTAATGCGACCCCTTTAGTGACGGGTTTCACACCGTCACTAATATCTTTAGTGTGACGCGTATAAACACCCGTCACTAGTTACTTTTGTGACGGGTCTATAAATCCCCGTCAGTGATAACTATACTGACGTGCATTCAAGACGCGTCACTGTTTGTTACTGCGACGGGTTTCTAAACAGGGTCACTAATACATATAGTGACGTGTGTTTAAGTAGGGTCACAGTTAGTTCCTGTAACGGGTTTCTAAACTGGATCACTAACATATATAGTGACGTGTGTGCAATCCGCGTCACTAATTCAAGGTCACTAAACCTAGCAAGTGCAATTCAGAATCTTAACCAGAGAACATTATATATATAGCACATTGTGTAACACAGTAATCCAATTCATGCACAAATTCAATTCAGAATCTCAATTCAACTCATGTGCAAATTCAATTCAGAATCCTAATACAGCTGCATAGTTTCAATAAACCTATCCAACTAAACAGCTCCATGAACCTCAAGCGCAAATTCAATTCAGAATCTTAATCCAGCTGCTTAGTTTACAAAAACCTATCCAACTAATTAGCTCCATAAACCAACCTGGTACAATTCCATAAAGACCTATCCACTAATTTCAGCATATCTACTTTAGCATTTTGATGGCTCCTTCCCGCATCCCACTGCACCCACGTTTCTGCATAGTCAATCAAATGGGTCAGAGTGAGCATGGTACCAGGAGTACAACCACAAGAGTACAAGATTTCAGAAATTTACATATTCAAAGAAAGACAAGGCAAGTGCTAACCAATAGGTCCCATTGTGACAGTGAAACTCGCCTTTCTCGGATATAACCTCTGACATTAGAAACATGGCTATCCTTTCTCTCAGATTGAAGAGCACGCTTGGATCAAGCGGCACAGTAGGCACACTGAACTGCTGCTTAATATGTACAAACTTTAGCATGTTATATAGTTCTTGCTGCTGTTACTGCTCAGGGCAGATTGAAAAATTAAATTTAGTAAGAAAATCTATATAAGTGTTCTGCTGCTAGCACATATGGTTCTCTACCTAATGATAGCAGCAAGCAAGAGTGATAATTAGTTTGGAAAAAGTAGTCCCATAGAAGAAAGACAAGCATAAAAAATATGTTCTGGTGGATTGAAAAATTAATTTTAGTAAGACAATCTACATAGTTGTTCTGCTGCTAGCACATATAGTTCTCTATCTAAAGATAGCAGCAAGCAATAAGTAGACAAGCTAATAGCACATTTATTAGATCCGTTGAGCAATTCGTAAAAATTAGAAAGCAAAGAACAAACCTTAGGGTTCTTTAAACTTGATATTGCAGAGATGGCATTTAACATATGATAGAAAGCGTAGAATCCGCAAGCGTGGCCAGGGGGTTGCTGGTGGCACTGCAGCCAGGTGCATAATAGATAAGTTGATAGGCAAGTAGGGAGAATTACTAGTTCTTCAAAAGAAGGAATTTGAAGAAAGTTTACCGGGAACTTGAGCATGTGTTGTAGCTCAGATTTACCCTTCTTTCTTCTTGGATCATTCTGAATGAAATTAGAAAATGCCCTACATTGATGCAGATTAGAAAAAAAAATATTCAGAACTACAAAAAATAAAGGCATTGAGAATTAGTGTCAAGATAGGGATACTCACTCATCAATAACATCAGTCAAAATGGAATGATTGTAATCTCTCCCGTATATAGAGTCTAAGTACCAAACTGTGCGCCATTTCATGCTGATTATGACCGCAATCCAGTGGCCACCAGTGTTGCATGAAAACATCACAAACTCTTTTTGGGCAAAGTTTGACAAAGATAATGCTTTCTCCACATAGGACCTAGCAACATGTCTATCATATTCAATAACAGAGAATGTCAGAGCTTCAGGGTCAAGAAAATGGACAGACACATTCTTCCTCTTAGCTTCTTGAGTCAAGTACCTATAATAATCGACATGTGCAATATAAGTTCAACCTTAACATACGTTGACTTCTACACAACTGCAAGTAACTTACTAAGCATAAACTAAGCAACTAGACTAACAAGATAACCTAGTCTATCTTAAGTATTCAGCAAATAGGCTTAGTTTGAAATAACTTACAGAGTGAAACTCCTTGCAATTGAAATATCCAGAGCATCTAGAGTGAAGAGATCGTACAAATCTTCGTAGTTCACAAAGAACAATCCACCTTCAGCGGTTAGAAAGTGTTGGCGATGGAAACACACTGGAAAGCTTTTTTTCTTCTCCGCACAACCATTTAAGTAATAGTTATGTAGCAGTGTACAACCTTGTCCTGCCTTCTGCAAGTCAGCTGGAGTTAGCATATCCATCCCATGGACAAACTTTGAGTTGGCCATACACCATGCATTTGAAATCTGTGTGCTCTTTAGGCTCTTAGGTTCACCAGGGGTTGTAGAATGTGGTTTCATGGTCTTAGATGCAGCACCAGGGGCTGTGCAAGTTTCTTTGGAGGTCTTTAATCCACCAGCCGGGGCTGTACAAGCTGCCTTGACACTCCTAATTTTCTTATTTGGTCCTTTCTTGTCACTCTTTTCTACCATGGCTTGCTTTTTTTTACGTGGTAATGGCAAATTACACTTATCACGAGGTTCTCCTTGACTTACTCCTCCCGGTACAGGTTTAGGCTGGGCTGATTTGTTTTCAGATCCCGAAGCCTCCATTTCCATTGGGTTGACCACGATACGATGTCTACTCCATTGAATCCTTTGCAAAAGTGCTTCCCCAAGTTTTGTTATCTCATCATTGGGTGGTACTTCCAACACATAATCCCGATGCAAGCTATGGACATGATCCACAAAAACCACAGCAAACCCTGCACCAATTGGGACGCTATGCAGAACATTCTGTTGAGGATGGACTTGGCCCCTTGCGACTTCGACATGATGTCCTCCAATGTTTCCCAAAAGGGCACACGGCGTAGGCTCAAGAAGAAGGCTTATGGAATCAGGTTCTTCAGATACATTCTGCATCATCTCAGCGAACAGATCATGTTCACCATTGTCAACAGAGGCACAACTGCTCCTATGTGCACCTGCTGGGCTTACTTGATTCTGGCTTGGAGAAATTGGCACAAGCTTTAACCCTTGAGCAGCTAGAATGGCCGGTATGTTTGCGATTAAATCTTGTGTGATTTGAGCCCGAAGTTTTTCTGAAATCTTTTCCATGTCAACAGCTCCAGATCTGCGCTTGTATCCTGGCAATCCTACCTTCCAGCCGTCGTAGCTCGAGACAGCTCGTACCCTACCTGCAAGGGAAGAAACCGTCCATGTTATTAAATACAAAACAAAACGTAGTGATATCAAATCCTGGGTTCTAACCTGGGTGCTCAAAGAGTATCAAAAAACATTGCCAAACAGATCAGTAGATTAGTTCTAACCTGGGTGCTCTCGGTTGCCCAATGCTTTGCTTAGTGGATCTTCAACCCCATCTCCATTGCAAGAAGTCTCTTCACTATATTCTTTAATCTTGTCAGATACTTCTTTAGTCTCCTGACTCTTGAAAGTGATCTCGCCAGCACCATTCAGTTTACCTCTTGCTCGCAACCAATTTTGGGATCGTCCAGGATACTGCAGCCAGGGATTATCCAGCCCTTCATCAGCTAACCTTGCGTCTTCAGCTTGCCATTTCGGGATTTTTCCATCATACCCTGCTGTTCCCAACCTGTGGGGATGCTTGTTCCTCTCACGAAGTTGCTTAAACTTTTCACTTTTCTGTTTGAATATTTCTGTGGTCTTCATCTCCACAAAAGCTTCCCAATCTTCTTTTCTCAAAGACTTGAATCTGGCGAACGGTGAACGGTCCTTCAATATGTACTCATTGACAAGCTTGCTCTTGTAGTTTCTCCAGGATTTAGCAATTGCCTTCATAACCCTCTTCATTGCTCTTTCCTTAATGTCCTCACTGAACTCAAGGTATGGAGCAACCCAGTCATTGAATAAGGCTAACTTGGCATCTCTATCCAAATCTGCAAATTTGGGAAGTACTAAGGACACCTTTTGCCTAGCAATTAAGCCTGCTAGTTTCCTTAGTCTTCTTTTCTCATTTACACCAGTAGGCATCCCATCATCACCTATTGTTGTGACAACAAGTGTGCCGGTTGGCCATTGTGTCTCAGATCTTGCCCTTCGAGTCAGACTCCCAGTTTGTGATTGTGGGTCAAGTGACCCACTGGACTCAGAGCCATCTTGCTCTTCAAATGAGCCAGTCGATTGATCCGAAGACATCTGAAATAAGACATTATAAGCAGATAAAAAGTACACTTTCAAGTACACTTTCAATCACTGCACCTAATATCACTACACCAGAAAATATCACTGCACAAAATTTAGCAAGAGAACAAGCACACAATTTAGCAAGCAAAATTTTGCGCTTAATAGCAAGTTTAACAAGCACCAGCAGAAAATATCACTGCACAAAATTTAACAAGCAAAAGCACAATTTATACCTACTAAACTAGCTAGGTTACCTACCAGTAAGTAATTAAAGAGATAAGAGCCAGGTCCCTGCTACAACAAACAACGAAACTAGTGGGTATGAACTTGGGGTGGAAGAAGCATTCACAGATAAAGGAATCAGAACGGGGAGGACGAGAAGATACCTGGATCCGAAGGCGGAGAGAGGGCGGATCGAGGCCGGAGGCGGAGCCGGAGGCGGGGTCGAGGCAGAGGCAGAAGCATTCACAGATAAAGGAATCAGAACGGGGAGGACGAGGAGATACCTGCATCCTGAAGGCGGAGAGAGGGCGGATCGAGGCCGGAGGCGGAGCCGGAGGCGGGGTCGAGGCAGAGGCAGAAGCATTCACATATAAAGGAATCAGAACGGGGAGGACGAGGAGATACCTGGATCCGAAGGCGGAGAGAGGGCGGATCGAGGCCGGAGGCGGAGCCGGAGGCGGGGTCGAGGCAGAGGCAGAACCCTGACGAGGCAGAGGCAGAACTGAAAGTGGCCTAGAGGGAGACGAAGGGGTATTTATACCCGAAGTCCCCCAAGGGAGCCGTTGCTGACTGGGTCGAGGCGGGGTGTTACCTTCTACTGCTGGACTGGGCACCGGGCAGAATACAACTCTGCTGGGTGTTACCTTCTTCAGGCAAGGCCCCTATATTGTTCTTCGGAATAGGTACGCCAAAAAGAAGAGCAAGGGTTGGGGCAAGATCCACCTGATGAAACAAGATAACAGGTCAAACTTGTGTCCTGGTCATAAGAATATGCAAATCTTGTTAGCAGCACAAAATCCAGGATGCAAGAGAAGGTGAACAGAAGCTATAACTAATAGAACCTGTAAATCACAAATAAATTATAGACTTAACTTACCTTCTTCAGGCTGTAAACCTTCTTCAGGCGGGGGTGTTACCTTCTTCAGGCTGTAAACCTAGATTTTACAATGGGGCTGTAAACCTTCTTTATGAGCTGAAAATCTTCTTTACAATGGAGCTGAAAACTTCAAAGCCAATAATGGAACTCATCATTTCTTTTTGCATCTCGCAGCACGAACTCTTTCTTTATGGTCTGTTCGAAGATAAGGAGCTTTCTCGCTAAGCAAGACCTTGGGCATGATTGAAGTGGAAAATGGGGGGACTTCATCAAACTGATTATACTCATCCTCCTCCACAACATTTTCAACTCCAGCAACCCGCCTTTTTCCTGGAAGTACCACATGACGCTTCTTATTGCAAGTGTCAGCCACATAGAAAACTTGTGATACATCTTTTGCAAGTACAAAAGGCTCCTCCTTGTACCCATGGTGATTAAGGTTAACAGTGATGAACCCATACTTATCCTTCTGTACACCAGTGGTGCCTTGTACCCACTGACACTTAAACAGGGGAACCTTGAACGTCCCATAGTTGAGCTCCCAAATTTCCTCAATTTGACCATAGTATGAGGTCTTCTCCTTCATATCATTGTCATATGCATCGATACGAACACCACTGTTTTGGTTCGTGCTTTTCTTGTCTTGGGCAATTGTGTAGTATGTGTAACCATTAATCTCATATCCTTGGTATGTCATGATGGTGAAGATAGGCCCTGATGCAAGCTTACGAAGCATGTCATTCTCATTTGATCTCGACTTACTAATTTTGATCTCTGAACCAAATATTGAATTTCCTCATGTGTTCTCGCGCTAACCATGATTCACTTCGTTGAGGATTTTCTTGATGAAGCAACTTTCTGTGTTGTTCAATGTAATTGGATACTTCTGACATGTGTTGAAGCACGAGGAAATGAGCTTGTTCATAAGCCTTAAGATCAGGAGTTATTGCCTTTTCACCGAGCGTTCCTTTACCCGTCAACCTCCCCTTGTGGGGAGAGTTTGGTACACCGATAGGCTGTTCTGGGTCAATGTAATTGATGCACCACTCAACTACTTCCTCAGTTGAGTAAGCTTGCACAATACAACCCTCAGGGGAAGATTGGTTCCTCACATATGACTTGAGAACTGCTAGATATCTCTCATATGGATACATCTGATGTAGAAAAACAGGCCCAAGATACAAGATCTCTTTTACAAGATGTGCTGTGAGATGGATCATAATATCGAAAAAAGATGGTGGGAAATACATTTCAAAAAGGCACAAAGTCTCGAAAAGGTTCTTCTCTAGATCATCAAGTGTTGTAGGATCGATGACTTTCTGAGCAATGGCGTTGAAGAAAAAGCACAAACTCATGATAGCCTCACGCACTTTAATGGGAAGAATGCTCCTAATCCCAACCGCAAGCAATGCAGTTAATATAATATGGCAATTATGAGACTTCATCTTACCAACCCATTTGAGATCCTTCAAAGAGAAGAGTCTCCCGAAGTTGGCCGAGTAACCAGATGGAACCTTGACACCTCTGAAAAACTCACATAGTTCCCTTTTTTCTTTCTTTGACAGTGTGATGGAGGATGTGGGTAGGTCTTTATCATCACCCTTGAGACAAAGCTCAGGCCTCAAGCCCATTTCCTTCAAATCTTTGCGTGCATTTAGATGATCCTTGGTCTTTCCCTTCATGTCCAGTAAGGTACCAAGAAGACTATCACAAACATTTTTTTCGACGTGCATGACATCAATGCAGTGTCGAACATCTAAGGACTCCCAATATGGTAGCTCCCAGAGTATCGACTTCTTCTTCCACAACTCATCCTCACTTTTAGAAGAACGTTTCCTCTTTCCAAGGAAAGAACCAAATTTTTTGACCTCATTATGTATGTCTTCTCCAGTAAAGTGCCTCGGAGCTGACCCTTTCTCCTCTGTGCCATCAAACTGACCCTTCATTGACCGATATGCATGAGATTTTGATAAGAATCGCCTATGCCTCATATATACCGTCTTCTTAGAGTTACGGAGCCACACACTCTGAGTGTCATTGAAGCACTCTGGACAACCTTTTCCTCCTTTACTCTGCCCCGACACGGCATACAAAGCTGGGAGGTCCTGTATCGTGCACAACAACATAGCATGTAGCCTAAAATATTCTCGCTTGAATTGATCCCAGACCTCAACGCCGTTAGACCATAATCCTTTAAGATCATCCACCAACGGTCTAAGATATACATCAATGTTGACCCCAGGCTGCTTCGGACCAGAAATTAGCACCGTCAACATAATGTACTTTCGCTTGTTACAAAGCCAAGGTGGTAGGTTGTACATGGTCAACACGACAGGCCATGTGCTGTGGGCACTACTCATGTCACCAAAGGGATTCATCCCATCCGTACTTAGTGCAAACCTAATGTTTCTCACTTCCATGGCAAAGTTTTTGTATTTTGAATCAATGTTTCGCCATTGAGCTGAATCTGCAGGATGCCGGATTTTTCCATCATTCTTACGTCCTTCCTTGTGCCAACGAAGGAATTGAGCCTCCTTGCCGTTTGCAAACAAACGCTTCAAACGGGGAACAATGGGAAAATACCAAACAACCTTCCTTGGAGGTCCATTCCTTTTACGGGCTACCCCCTCATCACCTCCATCGTTCCTAGGCTTGTATCGAGAGGTTCCACAATAAGGACAGTGGGTCAGCTCCGCATACTCACCACGGAAGAGCATGCAATCCTCCTTGCATGCATGTATCTTTTCAACTTCCAATCCCAAAGGACATATTATCTTCTTGGCAGCATAAGTGTTTCGGGGTAACTCACTGTCCTTTGGAAGAAGCAAGACCTTCAAAAGAAGTAGCAATGCATTGAAGCTCTTATCAGACCAATGATGTGCCGCCTTCAACTGGAGAAGTTTAAGCACAGAATAGAGCCGTGTGCACTGCTTGTCACAACCAGAATATAGAGGCTTCTTAGAATCTCGCACCAAGTCTTGGAACTTTGCAAACTCTCGATTATTATACCCATCATTCCCCTCTGCATCAAGCACCATTTGGTCCATATTATCAACAAGGTTTGTGTAGTCATCACTCATAGATAGAATATCATCATCAGTGAGCTGATGATCTTCCATATTGCCGCCAGAGGGCCCTTTATCCTTGCTGCCATCCATGTCTTCCTGGTCCATTTCGTGTGGATTGACACCTTCTTCGCCGTGCTGATTCCAAATTTGATAGTTCTTTTTGAATCCACGCATGATCAAATGAGCATGAAGGTGCATTGAATGCGGAAACTTCTTGATATTCTTGCAATCATAACATGGACAAAACATTGCTGTTTTCTTTGTATTCTTCATGTCCTCTTCCGCTGCAGCGATGAAAACCGAGATACCCTTGAGATAATCAACACAAGTGCGGTTCTCAAGATACATCCAGCTCCGTTCCGCCATCTGTAATTTACAAGTAATAGAGTTATGACTGATCATGTTGATTTTACATCAGGAATGATTGGGTGAGGCCACAAACCAGTATAGCAGGACAAAGTTTCAATCAATAAATAATCAAGTTATGTGTATGTCTTGTATAAAAATATAACACATATTTGTTATGAAAACTAGTACGAGAGAAAAAATGTTCCAAATACTTTTTATAGATCAAGGACAGCTACTGCTTACCTTGCGTGTGAAGGATCCAGCAGCAGCGCCGGCCGGCGGTTGACTTTGTGGGGGTCGACGGCCAAATAGCGCCGACGCTGAAATTAAAGGAGGAGGAGGGGCTAGCGGCCCTCGGCGGCGTCGCTGGTTCGTTAGGGAGGACGAGGGGATGGCGGCCCTCGGCGGCGCGTCGTCGCTGGTTCGGCAGGGGAGGACGAGAGGATCTGGTGGCCCTGCGGCGCTGCTGGTTCAGTAGGGGATCGTAGACGAGGAGGGGCCGGCGGGCGCAGCGGCTAGGACGGCAAGCCAAGGAGAGCGGAAGGACGCGGAGAGGGGCGAACGGAAGGATGGATGGAGAGCGGCAGATGGGGAAGGACGGGAACAGACTCCAGCTCGCTCGTCTTGGTAGGACTAGTGGCTCATACAATATCAGTGACGGCGTACAATTTCGTCACTATTGCAATCGTCTCTATTGCCATAGTCCTGGTATTACTGACGTCGGAATTAGTGACGTTTGTAATTTTTACGTCACTAGTTAGCGTTGGAATTAGTGACGTTTGTAATTTTTACGTCACTAGTTAGCGTTGGAATTAGTGACGTGTCTAAGTAACACGTCGCTAATAATAATACGCCGTCTCTAAAAGTAAATCCTATTAGTGACGGATTTGTATTAATTCGTCTCTATTGCCATCGTCGTCGTATTATTGACGGGTTTCTCGCTTCTGTGTCACTATTAGCGCTGAGATTAGTGACGTGTTTTAAGTCGGTGTCACTAGTAACTCAACAGTGACGTAGTTATTAGTGACGTGTGCTTGGTTTGTGTCACCAGCAAATTAATAGTGACGTGTTTTTATATCACATCACTAATGATGGTGTCACTAATGTCCCTTTTTGTGGTAGTGTCATCAGCAGCGCCAGCGCGCAGCGCACCACACACAGGCAACGGAACCCCGGGCTGCTGGTCTTGCACGACCTGCCGCCGTCGTCTGCCATGTCTACTACAGTACTACGTACGTAATACGGGGGGAGACTGCTCGAGTACTAAAGTTTGTGCTGTGCACACTCCCTCTTCTATTGCATGCCAGTCCTCCGATCCGAGCGTATAGTATGACGATCAAATTAAGCTTCAAGAACACAATGTATATATTCGAGACACGTGTTCTGTCATCATCATTCATCATTGCTAGTAAATCGCAGAATGAAAGACAAATTCCAAGCTTGTGGCTGCTTATGTTCTCTCTTCCCAAACAGAGAAAAGGGCAAAAAGCAAAAGCTGAAAATTCATCGGACAAAACAAAGAGAGGGATTAAGGAGATAACAATAGAGTGCTTCGAATAAAGATCTTCCTACCTATTACTTTTGAAAACATCACGAGTACTGAGCTGGCTAATTAAAGTCCACAGTGAATCAATGCACGTTTCCATTTCGACTTAATCATAGCTTTGGTTAAAGACCGACACAACGAGGAAGTAGCTTTAATCATGCTACCCATGCATGTACGAGGAAGTAGCAACATTCTTTTTGTAGTTACAATTTTACTAGGACAGTTTCCAAACAAGAATAGTTATCTACAAAGACTAGATGTTTAATTAATTAAGCTACAGGTCGAGTCAGATTTATGATGCTAGATGTGGTTTGCAAAGCACTGTTTTTTCTTTCTTTTCCTGAACCTAGTTTAAACTACAAGACTCTGTTTTTCATACTTTTTTAGATTAAATAATAGTCTATATTTAGTAAATCTTACCACTTTTTTGATGCAACTAGCAAGTTTCATACACAGTACGTATTCGATCTTCCAGGCTCCAAGCTAAGGCCAGTGTTTTGTTTCACTGTCGTCAGAATTTCTTTTGAAACTAGGCATCTTACTTTAATCATTATTATTCTTAACGTGCAACTTTCCATTTTTCTTTGGTTGGTTCATTCCTTCTATCCAATTGCTTTGGTAAAGTAAGGCAGTGTCCTTTTCTTTTTTCCAACCGACAACATAGTAGTGTCCGTACATCTTTTGTCGATTCGTTCTGTTTCATGAGTTAAAGAACCTGTATTGAGGTTAACTAGATGTAATCATCATGCATCCCAATGTATTGGAGGAAGGGAGCACATTCCTAATTAAATAGATCATTAGAACTGATGAGATAGTTGTGAGATGTTTAACTTTGTCATATTAAACCTACATATCACCCGTTTTTCACATTAGTGGGTATTCATATATATTTTTCCATAACTAATAATTTCAATAAAGAAACTATACACGCGCGCGCATACACTCAACACGTGATGTATATTGTTTGCATGCGACATTATACTCCTCTTTTTTAGAAAAAAAATAGTAACGTTGTTAAGTTTTAGTATCAATTTTAACGACCATTCATCTTATTTAAAAAATTATATGATAAATATCATTTATTATAATTTTTTATCACTAAAAGTGTTTAAAACATGAATGGTCAAAGTTAACTCTTAAAATCAAGACTTATATTTAAATGACCGCGAGAGTATTTGTAGCATGCACTAGGTATGTGTTTACAGCGTGAAATGTTTGAGCACTAAAATAAAGTGATCTCTTAGTAGCTTTGGACTATCAAGTCGAAGTAATGGACGTAGAACTAAATGGGACGGATAGTAAGGGCTTTCTATTTTGTGATCTCTTAGTGTAGCTTTCAACAATCCTACTAGTAAGGTCGAGTTTGGTAACGCTCTCATCGCTCCAATTCCTGCCCCGTTCGGTGTTAGACACGACCGCTCCTGGGAGCAATCGGAGTTAGAAAAGGCAGCTTAATTCCTCCGCTCCCGGTTCAACTCATGCATTGGATGAAGGAGTGTGCTTCAAGCTACAGTACCCGGCCTTAGAGAAGGTGTTATAGGAAGTAAGATATGAGAATGCAACCAAACACGACCTAACGGTTGCTGCCGTGAGAATTGTAGCTTGCGGCTAATGGTGCCGTCTAAACAACGAGGCTGTGCATCTTAATATAAAGATACACAGCTCTCCTGTGTATTCTAGAAAAATGAAGTTATGTTTAAGTCATACTAATCAATATAGATCCCTAATCAAAAGACATAGGGTAAGGATACTAATTAACGTAGATTCCTAACAAAAAGGTACTACTAACAGTCATGACTCAAGTGAAGTAAGCCTTGCCTCCGTACTCTCGTTCAGCGAGCTTATATATAGCACATGTCTACTGCTCTCATTTCTCCGAGCACAACCAGCAACTGAGCCACCATTATTGGCAAGCTAAGGATGGACCTCTACTACGAGAATACTACTTCTAGCAGCTACAACCTATCGACCGCCTGCAACGCGACCGGCGGTCTCTTCAGGAACCTGACGCCGGCGTACATCCAGCAGCTGCACGACCCCTCCACCCTGTCGGCGTCCTTCATCATGTTCGCCCTCACGGCGCTCTTCTTCATCCTGAACCTCTTCAGCGGGCTCTCGGACGTGAGCGCGATCCTGGACCCCAAGGTCCGCGTGGGCCTGTCGTCGGCGCTCACGCTCTTCCTGCCCGTCATGTCGTACCTCTTCTCCGAGGCCAAGAACAACGGCGGCGGCGGCGCCGCCGAGAGCGCGGCGGACCTGAAGGCGGCCGAGCTCCCGCAGCGGGCGCGGTTCATCCTCATCTGGATGCTCCTGGTGGAGCTCCTCCGGAAGAAGGTGGAGGAGATCCGCATGCAGGGGTACTCGGGCACGCTGGAGCGCGCGGGGCGCGTGGTCTGGCTGGGCAGCCTCGTCTTCTCCAACCTCCAGGCGACGGGCAGGAAGGCCACGACGGGGATCCTCTGGGTGCTCTGCGTGTCCAACCTGGTGCAGAGGGTCTCCTTCACCGAGTTCGGGAAACGGTCCCTCGCCTTCGGCAAGAACGCGAGGCTCATCGCATCCTACATGGCCCAGGTGCTCGAACAAAAAGATGGTGATCAGAATAAAGACGAGGCGGCGCTGAAGAGGTGCAGGTACGCGGTGATGGACGAGGACAAGCTGGTGGTGGAAGCCACCCCGAACGGGTACAAGCTTAAAAAAGACCACAAGGACGACCACAAGGACGCCGCCACGGTGGGCCGGATCTGGGAGCGCGCGGAGACGGACCGCCTCCTCGGTTCCCTGGATCGAGACCAGCGGCTGCGGAGGCTGTGCCTGTCCTTCGCCCTGTTCAAGCTGCTCCGCCGCCGGTTCGAGCACCTGCCGGCCCTCACCACCTTAGAGACCCAGAACTACCGGCAGCTCGTCTTCCGAACCCTGCGCGAGACTCATCATCGCACGACGACGATCACGGCGGAGGAGGCGTTCTTCGAGGTGACGAACGACGAGCTGAGCTTCGTCGGCGAGTACTACCACTCGGTGATCCCCGTGGTCCTCGCGAGCCCCTTCTTCCTTCTCGCCAACTACTTCCTGGTCCCTCTCGTCGTGCTCGTCCTGTGCCTCGTGTTCGTCGTGCTGTGCGGCAACGGCGACGTCCCGCTGGCCGTCGGCAGCATGAGGCAGGACAACTACGTGACCTTCTTCGGCGTGACGCAGATGCGCAGCTGCCTGCCGCAGGTGTTCCACTCGCCGATCGTGTTCTTCTGCACCGTCGACCTCGCCATCACCTTCCTCCTCTTCCTCATGTTCCTCTACGGCGAGGTGCGCGAGTTCTTCGTGTTCCTCTTCTCCGACTGGTTCCTGGTGTCGATGGTCTCCAAGTACGCCACCGACCAGTTCCGGGGGCAGAGCCACGTGTTCGGCGCGTCCGTGCGCTGCATCCTGTTCGCACGCAGCCTGCTCCACCGCCCGGCCATCGGGTTCAACCAGTTCTCGTTGCTCGAGTTCTGCGGGGTCACCATGCCGGCGCACCTCCCGTTCAGGATGCAGATCCTCGTGCGCACCGCCGACGTGCCCAAGGAGGCCAAGCACGCCGTCGCGGAGTACTTCACCAAGCTGTTCGACCGCGATGGCAACCTCCTGACGACCACTGCTGCTCTCAGCAACGGCAGGAACGTGCTGCTGGCATCGCCGAACCACGCCGACCTCCTGCCGTTCTGCAAAAGCGATAGCGTCGCCGAGGTCATACTCACCTGGCACATCGCCACCAGCTACCTGGAGGTGGAGTGTCGGCACGGGAGCAGCGACGTGGTGGCGACGACCCTCTCCAAGTACTGCGCCTACCTGGTGGCCTTCCACCCGGAGCTGCTCCCGGAGAACCAGGACAGCGTGGAGCGAGTGTTCACGGCCCTCAAGCTGGAGCTGTACGATCTCCTCGGGTTCTGGGGCTACCACCTGTGTCCCTGCAGGAACACCCGGCACAACAAGATCAAGTCCTCCCGGTTGCCGGACGGAACGACGCCCGAGGCGGCGGCGGCGGAGAGGAAGGTTGTGGTGAGGGGTGCCACCCTGGGAAGCATCCTGGCCGAAAGAGCGGCGCGGTCTGACGACGAGCGGGAGGGCGTGTGGAAGGTGCTGGCGGACCTCTGGGTCGACCTCATCGTCTACGTCGCGCCGGCGAGCGACGAGGAGTGCGTCGCGGCGCACGAGAACGTGCTGGCCAAGGGCGGCGAGTTCGTCACCCTGCTCTGGGCGATGGTCACGCACGCCGGCATAACCCGCCCGCCACCGGTGACGACGAGTGAGGGCGCAGCAACCACACCCGTCTGATCCGTAATGAGAGAGCTGTGTGTTCCAGCTCGGCCTGCTTGATTATCGATATTTGCTTCATCACGTGTGCTGCTTGCCCGGACCTGCTATATAGCTTCCCTTTTGCATCTCCAGTGTGCTCCTGTTTTCTGAATTAAACATAACTATTCGTCGACATTGCTGCATGTACTGGAATTTTTATTGATTTGAATAAAAATTTCGTCTCCATCAAAATCTCTGTCTAAAATTTTTTTTCTTTTCCCTAGAACTTGTGATAGTTGTTACTGAATTCGGAAAAAGATGGCAAACATTTGGCTTATTCGATCTAGCCGATACTGAAATTGACGCCCCCCCCCCCCCCCCCCCCCCCCCCCCCCCCAAAACAAGTACTATAGTTTTTTTTAGAATACGAAACTTGGAATGGGTGACTTTTTTCTTTTTTAGATTAGAAATTTAGAAATTAGACATAAAAAACAAGATATCTTCAAGTTGACTGTTTGAATGTGAAAATGTCACATTTCTATGTTCACAGAAAGTATCATTTCTGTCCTCAATATGTTCTCCAGATCAGTATAGGAATGTCCCCCCAAAAACAATAATTGGGCCTTTGAACTAGGCATGACTTCAAAATCGACCCGGCCCAGTGAAGTGGTCTGCTGATAATACAGACAAAGGAAACTTTGCTCTTTTGATTTCTTTATTGATCCGGTAGCATGATGACGTCTTGATGTAGACACGGGCATGTGCAAGACAATATTGTGCAAGCAAGCAGTACTAGCACACACTAGAAAAATGGGAAAACAAACCTAATCAATTGGAGAAGAGGCACCCATCAGTCTCTGTTCAGGTAGAGCTCTCACATGTTATGCCATCCACTAGCTTTTATTTTACGAAAACGAAATCGGATCGTTTATTTCATTCCAGTGGCCAAACTGGACTCACCAAACGAGAGAGAGAGAGAGAAGAAGAGCAAGTACAACAGCCAGCCAAAAGGGAGCCGAAAATTTCCTTGCTCCAATGATTATTGTGCAGTCACCAGACACAATGGATTCATTCTACTCCAATCAAACGAGATAAAGAAGCCATTTTTTTTGCTGCTACCATTTGTATAATCTTAGAGACGATGGTGACGCCACAAACTAACCGGATATTTAAGTGAGATGTAATTTTCCATCTACAAAAGAAAAGGACGGTGCTCTGCACTAACAATCGTCATTATGACACTAATGTAAATAATGTGAGGCTTCCAGGTTCAGCAATTAGACAAGGAGCTTCACATTTCACGAGAAGAAGAGGAGAGGGAGGGAACGAACGAGAGAGAGAGAGAGAGGGAGGGGAATCTCTCAAATCACTGCCAGTGGAAAGAAAGCGGCAGTAGCAGCAGAAGGGAAGCAAGAACAGGCAAGAAAAGGGTGGGGGAGAGAAAGCCGAGGGACTTTTCGTCGGATTGGATCCTTCGCTTTTGCGGGGGAAGAAGGAGCAGGAGGAGGAGATGTTCCCGCCTGGCCTGATCCACCACCGCCCGGACGGTCCCGCACCCGGCGACGCGCCGCCGAGGTCCGGCGCCGGCGGCGGGCCGAGCCTGGTGCTGACGGCGGACCCCAAGCCCAGGCTGCGGTGGACAGCCGACCTCCACGAGCGCTTCGTCGACGCCGTCGCCCAGCTCGGCGGGCCCGAGAGTGAGCCGCTCCCCTCCTCTATATCTTTTCAATCTCCATGCTTTGCGGTTCTGGAGCTCGGCATTGGAGAGCAATGGCTGTCGTTGGTTGGTGTGGTGCCTCTATAGATTTACGCGTTTGACTTCCTGAGGTAGATTCACGCGTCGCGGGGCAGGTTCTTGCTATTCAGGACAGAGGGCTTGCTGCTTCGTGTGGGGATGCTTGCGCCAAGATTACATTATACTAGGAAATTTGGATCTTTTCTCTGGTCAAGGTTCAGTCCCTCCGGTGCGATTCGAGCTAAATGGGGCGCTTTTCAACAAGCTTTCATGTGCATTGGCTCTTAAAATTTCAGATTTTGTCCGAACGAGATTAGGCATTGGGGGGCGTGCATCGAATGAGTTCTAGGCTTTTTATAGCTATGCTATTATTTCTTTGGAGTTGGGATGTAGTGGCAGTCTCGAGTTATCTTGATGGCTTTTCTGTTGCGGTTTGGAATGTTGTTGGTTCATTGAATTCAGCGGTACTATGGCAAAGTGTAGTGGCCTGTTATGAAGTCTTAATGGGAAAATTATGAGACTGGCAGCGTGGATTCGGATTAAATTGCTTCTTATGACATAATTGAGAGTTGACATCCATTATGGTATATAGTTTGGGTGTTGAAGTGATTTGTTGTATAGCCATGTCTTATCACTTGTCAAGTGTTGTCCTCATTGTTTTGTAGAACTAGCGTGCAAGTAAGGTGTAGGGTTTCAGCTATTACTTGTTATTAGTTATCTAAATTCTTTAATGTTTTCAATTTCTTTCATTAAAATATCTGAGCTATAGATGCCAAAGATTATAGAATTAAAGTTGCATATAGTTGATAATGAAAGTGTCAAACAAGTATGTGGCCTCTTCTTTTGTTCCAATACATGTGTTTGTGTTCCATTCCATGCTATGTCCTGATTAAAAACTAAGGCAGAGTTGTATCTAGAGTCACCAGATCCGATTGCATGTCAAATTTTATTCCAAATATTATCAAACATATTAATTACTGGATTGACATAATGCCATCATTGAGTTGATATCTCTGAACTTGTAAACAAAATAATACAGTTTTCAGTTCAAAATGTTTTGAATATGTTGTTAAATGAGTTACTAATCCTGCAGAAGCTACACCAAAAACTATCTTGAGGACAATGGGTGTCAAGGGGCTTACGCTTTTCCACTTAAAGAGCCATCTTCAGGTACTCCGGCGGCATACTCGCATATTTCTGTCTGAAATGCAACTTACTCTGAAAGTTTGTCCATTTGTTCTTGTGATCAGAAATATAGGTTGGGGAAACAATCTGGTAAAGAGGGCTCAGAGCAATCGAAAGATGGTAAGTTGCTCAGTTTGAGTCCGAATGACGGCATTCTCGATGAAGAAAATCTTTGATTTCATTGTCCTTCTTATTACTGTTCTTGTCATTGGTTTGATACATCCAAATTTAGTTCCTGGAAGGAGGTCATTTAGCTTGTTTTGTGATTTTGCTTGGTTGATTGTCTGGTTGTTGTAGCTTTCTCATTATGCATATAGATCTACCATCTCGTGTTTTGTGGGATGTACTTTTTTGTTTACATAGTTGGTCAATCACTTATCAACATTATCCTTAATTCTTATAGATTATATATGATGTCTCAAGTGATCCAAGTTGGAACTTTTTGAATTATTAGGGTTTTATGGGAGTTATCCATGTTATGCTTATGATATAATTAATGAACTACAGATATGTATAATCATGTCCAGGTAATGAAAGCCTCCACTTGTGTCTGTACATGCAATGAGGGTAAAAGGAAAACGTGAAACCATATAGTTCTTGGTTGGCACTAATAGCTACGGTGTCTGTTTAAATTGTTCTACAACTGAAGAGTATTGCCATTGCAAACATAGTTCTCTTTTTTCATGCTGCGCCTTTTCCTGTAGTTGAAATCAATTTACCAAACCTGTAGTATGGTTCATGTGCACTTAAATTTAGTATTTCTTGCATGGCTAATTAATTTAACATTGTAGATTTCCCATTTTTTGTATCACCAGTAACTAAACAAGATGTAGTGAAAACCCAAGTGTAACTACTCAGTACTAACTATATATTGTGGTGTAGTTATGTATTTATTAAATTGTTAAAGTAAGACTTGGAAGAATTATGTTGCTTCTTTTACTAACTTCTAACCTCTATTTGGGGTTACTTTCCCCATATGCAGCATCCTATCTTATTGATGGTCAGAGTGGAATGAGTGTATCCCCTAGAGTGCCTGCCCAGGATGTGAAAGAGTATGCTCCATCAGCTTCTCATTGTTGAGCATATTAGTTTACTCTTTATTTGTTGGTAGATTATGAGTACTTGTAAATATTTACATCGATTGTGCTGAACTAGAATTACCTATCATAAATACTTGCTGCAGAAGTCAAGAAGTGAAAGAAGCATTGAGAGCACAGATGGAAGTGCAACGGAGATTGCATGAACAAGTGGAGGTAACCCTAACTGCACACTCAGTTATGCTCATGAGTTTTGCTTCCTTAATGTTGTAAGGAAAGCAAATGCTGCCTTAAAGACTTTTTGCAATGGTTTACTTATGACCCATTGGCTTTTGACAACCATCAATTTAAGACATGAAGCCGCAACTGGAATTTATTAGTATATATATCTTTATGTGCATGATCTGGAGTTGTAAGATATGCTCTCACATGCCATTTACTGTAGAACAAGTCATGTCCATTTGGGTTTTAGTTAAGAGTACCTTCTCCACAATTCAATGACAGTCAGTTCTTACGGGAATGTGTTGCAATACTGCATGCTTGACTAGTTTTTCCAATTAATGACCAGGTCCAGAAGCGGGTGCAGATCAGAATGGATGCGCTCCAGAAATACATCGATACAATTCTAGAGAACGCTTGCAAACTGGTAACTGAGCAGTTCGCCTCAAGTGGCTTCAGCATCTCGGACCCTGACCTCCCAGAACTATCGCCTGGCGGGGTCATGTGTGGCCCCAACGACACGCTGAGCTCGTCCGTCTTCAACCAGCTCTCCGTCAGCTCCATCGACTCCCACAGTCCAGGAGGCAAACCTTCTCCATCGGGCATCGAAGGTCCACCGCTGCTGCTCCACAAGTCACCTGAGCTTAAAAGGTCCTCTTGAGCTTTGTGGACAGAAGGATCTGAAAGTTTAGTAGTACTGTCGTATTTCCTTTGTCTTGGTAAGTAACGTTGAATGTCGTAGTGACGAGGGAAATTGTTCGACCAGTCTTGTAGTAGCTGCTGACTTTGTTCTCTTAGTACTAGTGCCTTGCCAAGTGGCAGTGTTGGCTCTGTTGTTCGATCTCCATCAAAACAAATCTATGTTTATATATGGACTCCCTGATGTCTAGATCAAGTACCTTCTTGTTCTTGGTAGTACGTATTCTATAGGGAATTTATTTATGTTCCTAACATATATCCTTGGGACATTTCAGAGGTCCGTCCTAGCGCGTGCGTGCACAATGGCTTTAGGTCTGCAGATGCGGTATAGGATCCTTCATTTCTGTCGGGGGACGATGATGTTCTTGCGTTTCTGCACAAAATTGCAGAAGCAAATCTGTACACCACCACCATGAACACTTTCAAACAGTACAATGATGTCACGGTCACTTAGTTTAAGTTTAACCGTCGCATTAGTTTAGGCTCTAATAATGACCAATTAACCGCATCCACAAAGCACTAGCATTTGAGGGGAAAACAACACTGCAGACTAGTGACTTTGTCCAGGGAGCCAAGAAAAGGGAATATTCCTGGCATGTGTAGAGAAGATGCTCGGAACCGAAACTTCCAAGCTCCTAGTAATACAATACCCGATGATGTATCAGTGTCGACAACGACCGGCTCATCGGCTCGTTTCCAACCAGTGCAGTTCCGGTACTAAGAGCGAGCATGTGTTAATATCTTAAAGTTGTTTCGGTGCAGCTGCAGTACTGCAGCAGTGGAGATTAAGGGTCTGTTTGTTTGAGTTGGAGATTTTGAGCTTTTTTGAAGAGCTAGCTGTTGCATTTTTACAGTATATTTTTAGCTTCTATGTACTCCAGAAAAGCAGCTCCAAGTGTTTACTTCCCTTTTGGGTCTCAAAAATCAAAATTTCATAACCTTGTTTGTTTGAGCAGCTTCTGACATTTCAGCTAGAAAAAGACAGCTGAAAACTGAAACACGAAGAACAGAAGAGCACGTGTTATCTGTGACGCATTCTACTAGAGATTAGTACAGTAGATTTTACGAATGCAAAAGAACATTGTTGTGAGCCGATCAACGAGACAAAGGATATTTGTGGAAAGAACGGATAGGGCGGACAAACAGAGGAACAGCTACGTACAAAGTGCGCAAGAAGCCATCTTAATTTGTACTACAGTACTAGCAGGACAGGTTTGGACCATAAATAGGCATTTGGACAAATCAACGTTTGCCAACTGGAGAGAGTGGACACAAGGCTTCTTGTTTGGGAGCTGTACCTGTGCCATGTTTTGCTCTACTTCTACATTGTTTTGACGCAAAAATCGCCAGGTTTATGACTATGGTTACTAATAGATAGCGTCCAGGTTCATGGAGAGCTCACGGAAAATGCGTCCAGATTCATGGAGTGAGCAGCTGTATTGTTTGCTGACACTACTACTACAAATTTATACATATATTAGTATGAAATGCATCATCATCTCTAAAGATTCACGAATTTTTAGGGTCAGGAACGAGCAGCTTTAAGAAATGAAATTTATAGATTAGAAGTCTAAATATCTGACGCGCAGGCACAGTAAAAATTCATGGTGGACGGACTTGTCTGGTTGCCCAGAGACTGACTGACCGACGGATGGTTGGATGGATGAATGGATTCGCGAATAAATTCCGTTCCCCGTCATCCTCCTCGTTCCATCCTCACCTTCTCATCACGGCCGGCGCCGGCGAGCCAAGCAGGCTTCGTCTCGCAACCCCTCCCCGATCCGCCCGTCCGCCTCTCGTTCGCCCGCTTCGCTTAAGAGGGGATCTCTCGCACCAAATCAATTATTCCCTGTTTGTCTCTCTTCCGGGGGAGGGGTCCTCTCGGCCTTCCTTTGCTGGTGGCGACTTCTCCTCCTCCGAGCAAGCACGGCGGCCAACGGGGCACACGACCGCACAAGCCTGCCTGCCTGTCTGCCGCCTTGGCTTGTGTTAGCCCTCCTCCTCCAGCTTCGACGGAAAAGGTGAGAGAGAGCTGACCCCTCGAATCCTCCCCGATCCTGGAGTCCTCCTCCCTCCTTCTCTAGTTGAGATCTACGCCAGCTGTAGCGGGGATGGGTCGATCCCAACCCATGCACAGGGACGGGGAGATTTCAGGGATGCAGCTGCGTGCGGCAAACGGGGGGGGACTGGAGATCTCCGTGCGGGGTGGGGGCGGGCAGCGTTTCATTCCGTTGGCTTACCTAGTTACCTCTCCCTACACTACTGGTCGTTCCGCCTCTGTTCTCATCGTCGTAACAGGAACAGAACAGGAAAAAATTTGTGATTTTGCGGGTGCTCGAGGAACCAATTCTGTCGCCTCAAGGTACACTAGTGTTGGTTGAGGGGCTACTTCCATTAGTTTCGTTGTTATTGGTGTTTCTACATGTTTTCCTGATAAAACCGTGAGCTTCATGGGATTCTTCTTGTTGTTGCTAGTTTCTGTAAAAGAATAACGAGAGCAATCTGGGGACCAAACTAGTGATTCATCTAAAGAAATGCTGCTTACATCTACCGAATGATAAAAAAAGTTGTCTTCTCTAACCCTTTAAGACGTCAACTAATTGAAATACACGGGTTTCAAAGTTTGTCTCATTGGATTAACAAAACTGTCATTCTTCTTTTTGCTTGCTGTTTTATCCTTGCGTATCGCTAGACCATTTTTCTTTTGTGATCACTGTAAACCAAACTCTCAGCAAATGATCTGATGCTGGATCTTGCGTCTCCTTTTTCTTCCTCTTGCTGTCTTGCAGAGGAGGTATGAGCAATTTATTCACCAAAACCAGAAGCTAACCTTGGCCAAACTCGGACTGACTTGGCTGCAAACCAGCAACAAATGATGTTGGGTGCAGACAATATGGGTTCCGGTAACGGAGCGAACAACAATGCAAACATGGCTGCAAGGCAACGGTTACGGTGGACCAATGAACTACATGAAAAATTTGTCGAGGCTGTTACTCAACTTGGTGGCCCTGATAGTATGTATACAACTGTTGTACCTTTGTTTTTGCATTAACTCAGTTTTAAAAATATATAAGCACCATGTTCTTCCTGTATAATCGCCTCAGGGAATTTGATAGCTTAGAGCTGTAAATTTGTTCTCTTTTTATTATTGTTGTTATTATCATTTTGAATTGAACCAGATGGGTAGCCTCCTAGAATATATACTAAATATTAAAAGGTCAAGGCAACCACTAGCTAAGTACCGATCATCACCTATATACATTGACGAAAACAACTTGCTTGCCTCTAGACATTGAGGAGAATAACTTGCTTTTGTTCTATGGATAACCATTATGGGTTCATACAGGAACTTACTCTGCTAACCACTTTAATTATATGCAACAGGAGCAACTCCTAAAGGAGTTTTGAGAATAATGGGTGTGCAAGGACTAACAATATACCATGTGAAAAGTCACCTGCAGGTATTGTTTTCCCCAGTGTAACACCATGTTATTTTTTTTTTTGTTGCTCTTGTTTCACTGACGTAATTGTGTTGTTACTGTTTCAGAAATACAGGCTAGCAAAGTACATTCCTGACTCTTCGACTGATGGTAGGTGAACATTTTTGTCACTATATATTTGGTACTCTAGTATTGTTTCAGTTCTTCCTGATGTGTATCTGTTGTAGGTAACAAGGCTGATAACAAAGACCCAGGCGATCTGCTTGCTGGACTTGAGGGATCCTCGTAAGAACCCACTAGTCTAGTTCCTTTTAGTTTCAGTGAAGAATGCACTATGCCTAGTTTGTTTTTCCTTTTGCTAGTTAAGTTTGAAGTGTCACTGTTGTAGTGGAATGGCATGAAACAGAAGAATGGAGCATACATGCATCATTATCAATTCAATATTGGCACAGCCTGATTTGGCCACTTTAATTATATTTACTTTTATGAACAACTTTTCTTTTATCATTAAACTGTTCTGTTGACAGCGGGTTGCAGATATCTGAAGCTCTCAAGCTGCAGATGGAGGTTCAAAAGAGGCTGCATGAACAGTTAGAAGTAAGCCTTTACTGGATATCCCATTCATATGAAATTTTGTTCTGTACCATTTGTATGCTTATCAGATTATATTTGCAGCCTACTGACCCTACTTGACTAAGTGGATATGTAGACATAAATAAGGAACTTTATTCTAAATTTCAGTAGAAATTTGTACTTGCAAACATTTGTAGTTCTTTTCACCAAGAATCAGACTAATTGTTAAATGCTGCAACTTGAGCCTCGTGTTACTGCGTTCCCGTTGGTTATGTGTCAGTAACATTACCTACATCTTAAACCAAGCTATTGATTTTCTTGACCTCATTGCTTCTATTCTATTAGTGGCTGCAAGTCTGCATTACGTACATTGTGAGTCCAAATTTACAGTCTCTCATTTGTTTTACCAATTTTTCAAAATAAATTGGTCTATTTTGTTCATCTAACGTGTATGTTGTAAGTTGAATTCATGAGGTGTATCCACAAGTGAATTGACAATGCCGTTCAACCAGCTGAGTGCTGAAATGGTCTGATCACACATTTTCTTTAGGTACAAAGGCAGCTACAGCTGCGAATTGAAGCACAGGGCAAATACCTTCAGAAGATCATCGAAGAGCAGAAGCGTCTTACTGGCGTGAAACCTGAAGTGCCAGTTGCAGGTGCTTCTGTCACAGTATCATCGAATGAACAATTCCCTGACTCAGAGAGGACTGAGCCGTCAACTCCTGCACCTATATCTGAGTCCCCAGCACAAGGTGCTTCCAATAGGGACAATGGAGGCCAAACTGAAGCACCCAAGAGCCCGTGCCATGATGATTCTCTATCCCACCACGAACCTCTAACGCCTGATTCTAACCGTCAACCTGGTTCTCCTACATCTAGTCCAAACCATGAGAGGGCAGCAAAGAGGCAGCGAAACGACGGCACAGAATTGTTAGAGGGTGATTTCCCACTCACACGGCACATCTTCGAGTCGAGCTCGGGCACAGAGTTCGAACAATATCCAATGTCCTACTTGGGCCAATAGCGTCAGTGTGCTTGAATCTTCACCTTGTCTTTCATAGTTTATTCACGACTCTGCATGATCTGATCCATTTCAGTAGCTCTGGGTCCAATGTCATTATCTCACAGAACACATTGTTTGTACACGAAGTTGTAGTTGTTCAGGTGATAGTTTATATGATACATGTGCATTTATTGAGCTCCTAGTAGGTTTGTAATATGTTAGTCTGTACTAGTTCAGTTGCAATTTCTGAACTCGAAAGTCTGTTACCTACCATGCACTCGATTCTGTTTGTCCAGGTTATTCTGAGGTATTGAGTTTGCTCATTTACTAGCGTGTAATATGTAATGATACGTCTGATCAGAAGCCCAAGCTTCAATTGTTGAATTTACTCGGAGTGGTCTCTTCATAACCAAATTTGATGACAGTATGTAACTATTGAACACTTCTGTTTGCATACTCAAAGAGTTACCAATTTCGTAACAACAATATATGAAGCATATTACCATTTTTAAGAGCATGCGAGTTCTGCATAGCTCTGCGTAGAGATAAATTCCTGGTTGAAGTGATGCGGACACTCATCGAAGTAAACACCGTTTTTCTTCTGATTTTACATTTGTGGATAACATATGTTGTGCTGAGTTTATATGTCTTCGTTTAAATCAAATTAACTGACCCTCTTTTGCGTCGTCTCATTGTAGTCAGGTACTAGTTCTCTGGGTCAGTCATGTTTTGGACAGATTCATAGCTGATGATATCCCAGCACGGAGGAAAGAAAAAGGTCTGTAGTGTACCTGAAGCATGGCATAAGATGCTCTTGCATCTCGTAAAGCAAAGCAAAGCAAAGCAATTCTCAGAAAGAATAAGGACTCAAGCATCAGTGCCTTTCTCTCCAAATGAGGGATACGGAAGATGCTGGATCCTTAATGCCTTGTGGCTTAACTTGGCTGTCATCTTTTTCCGCGACGTGTGGTCAGAGCAACAGAGATGCCTGCCATTGCCGGTGCTTAACCCACCTAGTAGTACATAGTTAGCGGGAAGGAGGAGGAGGTCGATCACAAGTTTGCGAAAGATTGACACCATTCTGCCAGATTGCTATTGCCGGATCAGTTCCTTCCAAACGAGAGCTCATCATAGTCCGACAACACACTGCTTCATCATCTGGTAGGGACACGTATACATGCATATTCTCTGCAATGTCTTCCGCTATCCTACCTTCAAAGTGCTTTAACTGATTGACTTCATCTCTGCTACCTGTACCAGAGAGTTTGGTGCCTCGTCGACGGCCATGGAGGTCGCCGGGATTCAGGCGGCGCGCTGGGTGCTCGGCAAGGCGCTGGGCCTCGTCTCGAGCGGGGCGCTGGAGGCCTGGGCTGCCAGCACCGAGCTCGGCCCCAACATCCGGGCTCTGAGGATGGAGCTCTTGTACGCACAGGGTATGCTCAACAAAGCCCGTGGACGTGGCCGCGATCAGGAGATGCAGAACCCGGCCTTGGCTGAGCTGCTGCAAGAGCTCCGGGACCTGGGGTACTCGGCCGACGACGTGCTGGACGAGCTGGACTACTTCCGCATCCAGGACGAGCTCGACGGCACCTACCATGCTGCGGACGAGCACGAAGGGGGCGGCTTCCGCAACTGCGCCAACAATGCTTGGCATACCGCCAGAGCCATTGCAAAAACGCTTACTGGCTTCTCCAACTGCTGCTCCTCCGGCGGTGATAGCCACAACAATGATGAAGGCAAAATATGTGGAGCCTGCAGGTGTGTAGTATGGCCATGTCTTGGCCTCACACCTCCCACCGACGACGAGGAAGACGAAGAAGAGGAAGAAGATGCAAGCCAAAGAGATAGAGCCTCCTGTGGTGGTCTTTGGCCCCGCAGAAGGGCGGCTGCCAACCAGCTGGGCGACCAAGAGCCTGACAAAGGCTGCATGGAGCGGCTCGCATCCGGTACCCGAAACACCATCCATGCTGTCGGTAAACACTTTCCATGCTACTCTGCTTCCTCTTCTGTCCAAATAAGTGCTGAAAAATCCACAACTGCATCAAGTGAGCGACACCCAACAGCAAAACTGAAGTTCGATAGGGTTGAAATATCTCAGAAAATGAAGGAGATTGTAGAACAGCTAAAGCCCGTGTGTGCCAAGGTATCCACAATTCTTAACCTAGAATTGCTGGACTCTAACCGTAGCGTTGCCCAATGGATCGCCACGTCCCTTGACGGAAGGGTTTCAAATAAACAATGGCACACACCAATTCAAAAATTTGCAAAGAGTCGGCCCATAACCACTTCAGAGCTTATAGAGCCTCAGTTTTATGGCAGGAAGGACAAGACAAGTAATATTATTCATGAAATTACCAAGGGAAAATATTGTGATAAGACCCTCACGGTACTTCCTATTGTTGGTCCAGGGGGCATAGGAAAGACAACTCTAACTCAATACATCTATAATGATGCGGAAGTACAGAAATATTTTGAGGTCAAATTGTGGGTCTGCGTATCCATTAACTTCAATATGTATAGACTTAAACAAGAGATTGCAGACCAACTCTCAAAGGCTAACAAAGATATTCCCGACAAGTTGATTGAAGAAAAGTTAAACTTGAAAAGATTTTTGCTTGTCCTTGATGATATTTGGAATTGTAGTGATGGGGATGAGTGGAAAAGGTTCTTACTGCCTTTCACCAAAGGGCAAACGAAAGGTAGTGTTATTATAGTCACAACCCGGTTCCCTGCGGTAGCACAAATGGTTATGACAGTTGATCATCACATAGACCTGGAGGGTTTAGACCATGAATCATTTAAGCAGTTGTTCTTAGCATGTGTGTTTGGTGACAAGGAAACACAAGACAATCATAGTGGATTGCTTGAGACCGGATTTATGATAATGGAAAAACTAAAAGGTTCACCTCTTGCAGCCAAAACAGTGGGAAGATTGTTGAAAAACAACCTTGATTTGGGTCACTGGACTAGAGTATTAGAAAGTAGAGAATGGGAAGTACAACAGGGTGACCATGACATTATGCCAGCGTTGAAGCTAAGCTTTGATTATCTCCCTTTCCATCTGCAACAATGTTTTACCTATTGTGCATTGTTTCCAGAAGATTATAAATTTGGTAGAGAAGAGCTAATCCAGTTTTGGATAGGACTGGAAGTTTTGCATTCACATGCTGAAAATATAAGCATCGAAGATATTGGAGCAACCTATTTGCATGAATTGGTGAACTATGGATTTTTAAAAATGGAAGAAGAATATGAGCCCACTTGTTATGTTATTCATGATCTGCTTCATGAATTAGCACTAAAGGTTTCAGCAAATGAATGCCTTAGCATATACAGTTCTAGGTTGAGCTCCACTCAAATCTTACCATATATACGCCACTTGTCTATCAACATAGATGACTCAAGTGTCAAGGATAGAATGAGTTTCGATGATTGCAGGAAAGATTTTAGTGCATTTGACAAAAGATTCAAAGTTGAAAACTTGCACTCTTTGATGTTATTCGGGGAACACCAATATAGTTTTGTGAAGTCATTTAGTGGGTTGTTCAGTAAGGCAAAATCCCTCCGTGTTATTTTTATATCTGGAGACAATAACTACAGCGAGGTGGACTTATTGCCTAAATATTTGATGTTTGTCCACCTTCGGTATCTTCGGATAATGAGTGGTTTTGTGGGGTTGGGACTGTGCAACAATATTTCAAAATGCTATCACCTAAGAGTCCTGCACTTACTTGACGCAGATCGATGCCATGATTTAACAACAGATATGGGTAATCTCAGAAAGTTGCGCCACTTTCTTGTTGGTTATAACACTTACACAATTCACTCAAGAATTTCTAATGTGGGGAGGTTAACATCCTTACAGGCTTTAGAAAGATTTGTTTTAAAAAACAAAAGTCCAGGCTTTGAATTGAGACAAATAGGACAGTTGCAAGAGCTTCACGGGTTCTTGCGGATTGACAATCTTGAAAAAGTTGAATCAAGGGAAGAAGCAGAAGAAGCAAAATTAATGCACAAAAAACACTTACACGAGGTAGAATTGAATTGGGATATTGATCGATCTATCAAGAATCCTACAAAAGAAGACCAAGTTCTTGAAGGCCTGAAGCCATACGGCAATCTTGCAAAGCTATGCATTAGAGGTCATGGGGGCGTAAAATGCCCTTCGTGGCTTGGTGTGAACCTATCAGTTAAAAGTCTAGAATCTCTGGGTCTAGACAATGTTGCTTGGAAAACATTTCCACCTATAGGGCTAGTTAATGAGGAACTTCCGAGTGATATTCCCAACCATTATTTTGACCATTTAAGAAAAATAGAGCTTAACAACCTGGTAGGTGTGAGAAAATGGGTTGTGGATACCACCTGTAAGTTTTATTCCTGCTTGGAAACACTCATCATTAGTGGTTGCAGTGAACTCATGGAGCTATCATTTTTGAATTCTACATGCGGTCAAAAGGAGAAAAATACTTGGTTTCCTAAACTACGGATGCTCAACATTACTGGCTGTTCAAAATTGACGTCCTTGTGTCCTGTTCCCTGGACTCGTGTTCCTTGTAAAATCTATATAGGGGGTGTTGCTTTGGGCTTTGAGGCCCTGAAATATCTTGATCTATCCTTGATAATTGTTGGCAAGGATGATGCAGATGATCAATTCTGGACGGCCTTGGATTTTAATAAACTAACAGAATTGAAGAGTTTAGAAATGATCCGTTGCCCGCCTCTACCACTTGATCGTTTGAAGATGTTGTCGTCTATAAAATACATGTCAGGCGCCAAAAATATCTTTTGGATCCTAAAGGAAGGAAGGAACATCCAGTTCCAACTTCCAATTGAAAGCATTGGAATTGATAACCTTGACGCTAGTGGGACGGAATTATCACAACTGCTCTCCTACATGCCGAAGCTATTAACATTGTCAATTAGGGGATGTAAAAAGATAACAGGGCTAGGTGTGGTGGAGCAGCAGGATAAGGTTGGCGGGCCTAAAGTTGAAACACGAGTTAATAACTCAAGAAGAAAAGAGGAAGCAGGAGGAGGAGGAGGAAGAGCAGGAGGTGAAGAAGAAGAAGAAAAAGGCGTACTACTGTTGCCTCCCCATCTACAAGACTTATTCATTAGTGAAATCCCAGAGCTATGCATCCTCCCTGATTTAGTCGGGCTCCATGGTCTGTGCTCTCTGCATCGGCTGCGTGTTCGGGATTGTCCCAAGTTGGTATGCTCATATTTGGGAGCATCCTCTTCGTCCCCTTGGTGCCCCTTCCCGATCTCCCTGCAAGAGCTCGATCTGGAAACCGTTGAACTGGTCGGCATGGGTGGGAAGATGGCGTCCCTGTCAAACCTCGTCTCTCTCACTCACTTGCGAATAGACAACTGTGGAGACCTGAGAGGAGGCTTTTGGCATAGTCACCTCCCCCGGGGCTGCCTCACCAGATTAACCGTCAATAACACCCACAACTTATTCTTCGTCCCCGAGCAAGGGCAGCGGCAGGATCATTCGCTTTCTTCCCCTTTCTCCGTCCTGCAGGAGCTGGTTACGGATGACGCTACAGGAGTCCTAGCCGCTCCAATCTGCAGACTCCTCTCTTCCTCCCTCACCAGATTAGTCCTTTCTGGTAATGAAGAGAGATTTACAGAGCAGCAAGAGAAGGCCCTTCAGTTCCTCACCGCACTTCAAGAGCTTGAATTGCGCTACTTCCTGAAGTTGCAGTGCCTCCCTGCATCTGGGCTGCGTGGACTCCCAATGCTCAAGAGCTTAACCTTCTATGAGTGTCCGGCCATCCGCTCACTACGCAAGGAAGGACTCCCTAATTCCCTACAGAAACTAGAGATCAACTACTGTCGAGCCATTTGCTCGCTGCCCAAGGACGGACTCCCTAATTCCTTGCAACAGTTAGTGATTAGCAACTGTCCAACCATCAGGGCACTCCCCAAGGCCGGGCTCCCTAATTCCTTGCAAAAATTATTGATTAGCAACTGTCCAACCATCAGGGCACTCCCCAAGGTCGGGCTCCCTAATTCCTTGCAAGAATTATTGATTAACTACTGTCCAAGCATCAGGACACTCCCCAAGGCCGGGCTCCCGAGTTCGCTGCGACGTTTAAATGTCGCCACTAGCAGCAGTGAGGAGCTAAAGAGCCACTGCCGCAAGCTGATTGGAACCATTCCAATCGTCGAAGTCTGATCAATCAAAAGGTAATAATCTGGTCGTCCCCATTTCGTACACACATAATTTCACTTTTGCTTATTACTAGTATACTACCAGCAATTAATGGTTTTTAATTCCTCTGCAAGGTGCTTGTTCTGAGCTGTACGCTAGCTCTTTTAATTAGCCCTCGCATGCATGGCAGGATTTGCTTATCCAAAAAGAAAGAAAAAGAAATGGACGAAAACTTCATCAATTCCAAGTGTTCATATACGGAGTTTTTCTTGAACCTAATTGTGTGTGCTGCCTCTTGAGTCTCCTACTTTCGACAAACACTGGTTTGCATCTACAAACTATTTCAGAACAATACTTTCTTCTATCGAAAACTTACACCTTTTACTGATACCTTTGCCAGCAGCAGAAATAACGTGGAAGCTGATGTGCAGATTCCTTTGATGTTTTCAGTTCATGTTTTTGAGATTCAGATGCCAGTCTTGTTGTTCAGTAAGTTACTGAACTGCTCTTATTTACTGACGTTAGATAGCAGGAGGGCTCACTATTCTTTTCTTTTTGAAGGCATTGGTCTTTATTACAAATAAATACAAGTAGCGCAGGCGATGTGCGTATTCTGAAGTTAGAACTATTTCTTTGGAATCCACTTGTTGTCACAGAACCTGTTAATGTTGCCAAGTGTTTGTTACTGAAGAAAGGTTGCTCTGTTCCTACATTTCAAGTTTTGGCTGTTTCTCTTCTCCTCAGTGACTTGGACATCCTCGCCACACATGGACATCTACAACTTGCAGATAATCATCCCAAGTAGCTTTCGAACCCAAATTATCCTTCTGAATCATGAGAGGTGCCGCGTGCATCCGTTGATGCCCACTGTTGTAGGCACGCCCTGCTAGATTCGAGGTGCGTGTCTTACCTTGTTCAGATCCAGTTCTGATGCCTAGTGCGTTGGAAACATTATTACCTGGATGAAAACTATTGATCATTTTGCAATATATTTGCAGGATGACGAGTTCTTGCCAAGATGATGAGTACCTCCTTCACAAGCAATCACTTCGAGCTCAAGCAAACATATTAATCAGAGAAGGATTTTTGCTTCCGGTTTGAACCTAAAATAGATGACTCTGATCAAGCCATCCCATTTCTCAAAGTCAAAGCTCAAAGGCCCACCCACTGCCTTACGAGATTTGTTTTTTTTTTTTCATAAATACACAGGAGAGCTACCTATTGTTGTATTAAGAAGAAGATATAAAACGGACCGACACAACTCTCATTTTGGAGAGATGCCCATTTCACAAATCTGCTTTTCGAGATTTGGCGCGAGGCAATCAAACACGAGGGAAAAACGGCGGGAAAGCAAGCAGCAGTCTGCCGCCAACACGCTGGTAAAATCTCGCCTCTCTTCTTCCTACTAACTCCCCCAATCACCCTCATCGCCTGCCTTCCCATCGTCCTCCATTTGCACCCGTCCATCTTAACAGAGACGTCGCCAGGAAGCGTCGGCGATGCAGATCCGGGTGCCGTGCGGGTGCGGCGAGTCGTCGTGCCCGGAGTGGGCCGTCGTGGAGCTGCAGGGCGTGGTGCAGCCCCAACCCTCCTTCGCCGGCGACATCCGCGGCCTCCACATCGGCCGCCTCTGCTCGGCCCCCTCCCCGTCCTCCAAGATCGCGTATACCTTCACGGTGGGGTACCACGAGCTTGCCGGGACGAAGGTCACGCTCAAGAAGCCCCTGCTGGTACTCAGAAAGAAGAAGGTCAATGTCGGTGGCGGGGATCAAGAACCATCCACAACGCCGGCGCCGGGTGTGGAGCTGGAGGTGATTGGCATCATCCGACACAAGATCCTGTTCAAGGACCGCCCCAAGGCTCTCATCTCAAGTAACCAATCGATCCACTGTTTTTCAATTTCACTCCGATTGAATCTGGTTTCGCCTGGAAAATTGCTGATTCGTTTTTTTTTTCTCGTTGTTCTTCAGAGCCTCCAGCCAAGGAGAAAAAGACTCTGCAGTCTGCGGCAGCTTGAGGCCTTTTCTTGGATTGAACAGCACTCTGCAATCCTGACGCCGTGACGCAAACACTGGAATTCTCCTGTTTTCTTCTTGACAGTATTTCGAGTTTGCAGCTGTTCTTGATGCGATTTTATCTTCTTCTGTAGCTGCACTGCATAGAGTTCAGGAATGGAAATTTTAAACTGTTTGTTGCTTTCTTGGTGGTCACAATTTGTATGAATGTTTCATGTATGTCAACGAATTCATTCATAGCCGTTTAGAGTATTTTCTTGAAGAAAGGCTTGAGCTGTGCCCACTATGCAGGTGACTGACTATGATCCCCATAGTATTTCAACTCTACAGGAGTATATGTTTTCAATCATTCATAGGATCTTGATCAATTATCAGCACACAACATGATTCAAGTATCACAGTTGTCAGAATCATTATCTTTGTCAAGTTGGTGTTACCATGATTTTTAATTCTATTAATAAAAAAATAATCCTTCTACATGATTCATTTGAATTTTGTAAGATCATATGGTTCAGCTCACCGGCTAAGCTGAACTCAAATTGGCCAGAAAAGAATTGTAAGGGACAATATCTCTATGAAGAACCAGCCGTATATTCTGGAAAATAATCAAAATGATTTCACAATATTACTTCAACCATGAGGGAAGTTACGTATCACACATATGCCAGACAGGAAGTGAAAATTGTAATTCAATATGCAAATGCCAAGAGTATGGATATCACTATAGCTGGATAAAAATTAATTCATCCTTGATTGCGACCGTGGATAGACATAGAGATAGTGACAGAGACGATCAGTATCACTCTATTCTGCACATACTTTTACTCTTGTGTAGCTTGTATGTAGTGTGTCTAGTGTCTTTACTTCCACCAAAAAAGGATTAGCAACTATTCAAGATAGTACCTTTAACTTATTCTTGTGAGTGAATTGTGCAGTAACTAATGGCCATCTGCAAAGGGCATTGTGGCACCAGTGGCTAAGGACACTGACTGGAGTGCTCCCGCCCAAGGTTCGATCCCGGGCTGCTCACCTGGTCTGATTTATCACCGTGGGAGCCTCTCCACCCATGTCTCTTGACTTCAACGGAAGATAAATGGAATGTATATATAAGAAGGCATCCAGCAGGCTTCTTCTGGTTGTTTGCAACAGAAGCCAGCCAAACTATTCGCATATTGAATCCTATATGTCAGCTGTAGCTAATCGATCATCATCTCCTGAAAATAAGTAGAGACATTTTCAAACATGCGTAAGTGTACCAGGCAATATGCGCATATACATGCTGCAATATAAAAGAAATCCAAGAAGATATCATAGCACAGACTTTGAATAGGAAGAGTTGTTCACCAAAAGGTAAACTGAGCAAATGAAATATATTTGAAATGTGCTGATACATGAGCATTACTTACATCAAGGGGTCTTGCAATTATTCAGGGTCTAAACGACTTGGGAGTGCTTCTTCATGCACAGTTGAATATGGTAAGGCATCTCAAAATTTATAAGGGGTTCAAATTAGACATGATCAGGATCATCACAACCTAGACCATCAACAGATACATCATATTCATATTCCATATGTGACTGCAAGCAATCAAGAACGGTCAGGACGTTGTTGACCTGGCTCTGTGATCTGTTTTCTGCTGTGAAAGTATAAACTTTATTGCCAACTTCTATCCAACTGCACCCGATGTTTGTCTGCAGCCCTCTCTGCTTCATCGCCTTCCTCACTCTGGCCACATCACCCCAGCAGCCAATGCTGGCGTACAGATTTGCAAGCTGCACATGAGTTGCAGCACAACATGGTTCCAGTTTAAGGCGTTGCTCTGCAGCATGGATGCCAATGGAATTTCTTCCATGCACCCTACAGGAAGCTAATAGAGAGCCCCATATAATGCCGTTTGGAGGCATGGACATTGTCTGTATCAATTTCCACGCTTCATCAATCAATCCTGCACGGCCAAGGAGATCAACCATACATGAGTAGTGATCTAGCTCTGGTTTCATTCCACGTTCAATCATTGTTCTGAAGCAGCGCCGGCCTTCCACTACCAGGCATGCATGCCGGCAAGATGAAAGCACACCAAGGAATGAGATAGAATCCGGTACCATGTGCTCCTCCATTTCTTTCAGCAAGTGCAGGCAATGCTCAGCAAGACCATACTGTGAATATCCGAAGATCATGGAATTCCAAGAGACCAGGTCTTTGCTAGCAAGGCTGTCAAATATGGTTTGTGCTTCACTAATACTCCCGCATTTTGCATACAATGATATCAGCGCATTGGAGACATGCACATAGGAGTCAAAGCCCATTCTCAATTGTAGGCCATGAACGCTTTTACCAAGTGCAAGCAACGCGTGGTTGGTGCAGACACTGATGATAGTTGCAAATGTGATGTCATTTGGCTTGCACACAGACCGCCTCATCAATGCAAACAAATGCAGACATGGCTCAATCTGACTATCCTGGGCAAAGCCAGAAATTAGCGCTGTCCATGACACAGTATTTTTTGTTGCCATGCTTTGGAAAACCCGATGAGCATTTTCCAACTCACTGCGTCTGGAATAAAAGCTGATCAATGAGCTTCCGACGAGGACAGATGAAACACATCCTACTTTCACTAGTAGAGCATGAAGTTGTGCACCTCTGGTAAGACTTAGCCTATCAGTGCAGGAACTCAAAGAAGACGCAAAAATAGATGTATTTGAACTGATGTCCCCCCTCTTATGCAACTCCACTATCTGCATAAACGTGTCCTCCTCTGGGAACCTGGTCAACGAAATAGTGTTTTTGAGTTTAGGCACTGCTGGATTAGGACTTAAGGTAACAAAGTCCAAACACTCCTTGTGAGCAGCATGCTGTTTAAACTGATCTCCCAAGATGTCATGCATACAGTCGCTGATAAGGCGATGATGGGATGGAATTTCCTCTTGAATACTACATTTGGCTGCTACGAGGTCCAAAACTCTCAATGCATCATGAACGTTTCCACGCCCTCGCTTCATAGATCTCTCATGTGTGGCTGAGGATGTCCCGAAGTCTGCAACAACAAGATGAATTGCTGTTGACAATGCTGGCAAAACAGCACTGCAGTTGAAAGAGCGGCAGCAGAAGAGATGGTTGTGCATGACCAAACCTAAACCTATCGATGTCCAAGGCCGAGGAGCAGAGACAGCATACGGATAGGCCTTATTCATAACACGCTACTCCACCACATCCTGTAATGAACTACATGCACATAATCCTGCTCCTGAGGCCGAAGAGGCATTACCACAAACACCTTGGGTGCAAATGAAGGGGACTAGAGGCCCACGGGTTACTGTGTTGCCCGATGGGGCGGCGCGCTGGAGTCGACGGTAGTGGCGCGGTCAAGACGTTGAGGTTGGAGACGCCGGTGGTGGCTCTAAGCCGTCGCCGAGCTGGTGCTCAACGGAGGTAACGCCTCTGGGCTGTCGGCTGTCGCTATCATTTGGGGCCTGATCGGTAAAGATGGCTGCGGCTGCGGCCGACTGCGGCTGTGCAGCGCAGCCAATCGGCTATAAACTCGAAATAGGCAGCCCAACGAAGGCAAGAAGCAGAACAGTGCCCCAGTGCCTTCTTCCTCTGCTCTGCAGGCACAGCAGTTTGCAGTCACTCACTACATTCACATCTCAAAAGATGATACATACACATTTTACCAAACATTCTAATGCAATCACTCACTACATCAGAAGGAGAATGATACTGCAACCCCATTCATTCCATAAACGATAATCCAGCAAAATTTTGATGAGCAGCTCATAACATACAAGCACCCCATCTGCGTCCACAACACTAAGCAGTTAAGGGGGTACACATTTGACACAGTCACGACCAAAATTAACTACTAAGAGAAAAAAAAATACAGCTACTACTCCCACGAAGCAGTGAGTTCACTGGAAGCCTTTGCCCACAGTCTAGCATAGGATTCCAGTCCCACGCTCTAAATCTAATTCAGTTTGCCAGTGAAATGCATTTGCCACAACCAAGACAACTAATGTGACGAAACTCAGCAAGTCAGCAACAAACAACAGTTCATCAAAATAAAAGCCATGCCGAGAATGACTATACAATACCGGCAACTAGAAATCCTTTCTCTGACAGTGTAACCTGGTATTCCTGCATCAATTCATTGAACAAGTAGAATGCACAAGGAACATGCTAGCACCAACCTGTGATAACCTTCCAATGATACCAAGCAATCCACCTTTTGCCTGCACACCTTGCTCACCTAAGCAATTTGCAAACCCTCCGGTGGCAGGGGCGGTTGGGGGCTCCGGTGGCGGGGCGTCGTCGCGCCGGGGGTTGGGGGGGGGGGGGGGGGGGCCTCCCGGCGGGCGGGCGGAGGAGCGTCGTCGGGGCGGGGGGGGGGGGGGGGGGGCCTTCCCGGCGGGCGGGCGGAGGAGCGTCGGGGGGGGGGGGGGGGGGGGGGGGGAGGGTGCTCGCGGGGCGGAGCGAGGGAGCGCCGGTCTTGCGCCGAGGGGGCGGGGGGTGGGGGGCCTCGGGAGAGCGAGCGGACGGGCGGGCGGGGGAGAAGGGGGCCGAAACGCACGCGTTTTACGAAACGCGGCTCGCAGCCCGCGTTGCCGAGACGCCGCCCGCAGGCGCTGGCTCGCGTTCCTGGGCCGCCCGCGCTTCAAAAACGCCGCTTATAATCGGTCCGTTTGGGTCTCGCTTCTCGCGTTTTTCGGCCCATAAGCCGCTTAAAAGCGGAAACAAACAGGCCCATAGGCAGCCCAACGAAGGCAAGAAGCAGAACAGTGCCCCAGTGCCTTCTTCCTCTGCTCTGCAGCCACAGCAGTATGCAGCCAGACGTACTTCCTCCACACCTTAAAATAATTATTTCTAGGTTTGATCAAAATTAAACGATCTTAATTTTGACTATCAATATCTATATAAATAAATTAATTTAAATATAAATAATTATATATCATAATAGTTTGTTTTATAATGAATCTAATAATATTATTTACATAGAATTAAATATTATAATTTTTAAATTATTAATAGTCAAAACTAGAGAGTATGACTTTGCGTAATTTTAAAAATATTTGTTTTTAGGGACAGCAGCAACCGGAAGCGCAATCTGTACGTACGTCCCCAGCGAGCAATCGCCCTATTTTGAGAAAGGACTGTTTCCAAATTGCAAATATTTCCTCTCATTTTATATCCACGTAGTTGGAACAATAAATCTAGTTCAAAATTAGACTCAAAAAACTGTTATGTAAAAACCTCTTAACTGTTATGAAAAACACAAAGAATATACTCTCTCCATTCTAAAATATTTAACACCACCGTTGACTTTTGATATTATCTTTATTTGTCTAATTCAAAAAATTATTCAAAAGTGTAGAAATGTAAGTTTTGTTTTAAATTTCTTCAGTGATAACATTTTTTTAATTGTCAATGATATTTATCATACTTATTTTAATAAATGAATGGTCAATGATAAAGCTAGAAGTCAACATGATCAAATATTTTAGAACAGAGTAGTAATATTTTAAAAAGAAAATTACTTATTTGGCCTTCAAACAATTTCTTCTTCCTTACTTGGCCCTCTCCCAATAAAACTTTCTTATTTGGCCTTCAAAATTTTGAGCATTCCTTCTATGGCCTTTCCGTTAGTTTTGATGCTAACGGTGTTAGTTTGGGACCATATAAGAAACTTTGTCTAATATTTCAGGATTCTTTTAATTACATAAAAATATATTTATATTAGAAATGTTATTTACTACACTAATAGAAAAAATGTTTTAAATTTTTATTTTTTTATATTATAACATACGCTAATAAAAGAAATATTTAAAATATAACAAAGAATTAATTTTTTATGGGTATGCTAAACATCAAAAAACGTTTAGTGTAGTAAAGAATAGTTCCAATCCAAATTATATTTTTATGTAATTAAAATAATACTTAAACATTAGATAAAATTTCTTATATGGTCTAAAACTAACATCGTTAGCATGAAAACTAACGAAAAGGCTATTGAAGGAATCCTCAAATTTTTTGAGGCCAAGTAAGGAAGTTTTGTTGGGAGAGGATAAGAAAGGAAGAAAAAGTTTTTTTAAGACCAAATAAGTAATTTTCTCTATTTTAAAATGCGTACACATCCGTGTCACTGCCGATATCATTGGCGTTGTTCCATCTCACTATTTGGATTACAATTTGTGGTCGTTGTCTTTACCATGTCATACTAATTTTCTTTGTCAGTTTGAAGCACGATCGCAAATTCATAACCAAAAATACTTATAAATTCTAAGTAGTTTGACACGGTAAAGGTAACGATCCGGATATAGTAGGACGAGGATTCTGTAAGACCATTCTGAATCTGACTCCAATCTGAAAAAGACACCAACATTTTTTTTTATTATTTTTTGCAGTCTAATAGATGACGTATCATCTTAACAAAAATAAATTGAACTATCATAATCTCATTCATTCAAGCGTCATTCTCTTTCAACAATTTGAGTGTATTTAATGTGAGTTGAGCAAGACATCACTGCAAATCAAACTACACAATCCAATTCAAATCGACAAATTACACACAGCGTGCAACTAGTAGTTGTATAACACAATTTGTCACTTTGATTTCGTTTCATTTTACAAAGGAACCTAAATACTTTTATGACTCTTTCTGTAGTATATGGAATGAGCGCATCATCCATCCTGATCAATTTGCAGCTCCTTTATTTCATCAGGACACTAATGTATCATTTATTTTCTGAAAATTACAATGATTCTGAAATGTATCAGTCCAAAAGTTCATCCCACACAATACTCCAATAATTCCAGTGCTGTCAACAAATATTATCATTTTTCAGGAGGCCCGAACAGAAATATCCGATAATCCATATCAGACAATGCGGACAGCAAATATTATCGTTTCTCAGAAGGCCCGAACAGAAATATCGCTAAGTTTCCAAACCAGAAAACGAAAACGAAAATGTCAGCAAGTGCGGCTGGTAGATCAGAGCTAAATAGAATAATTTCGTGAGATCACGTAACGCCAAAAAAGAATCACAGATTGTGTGGTATCCAATGTGGCCCTGTGGACAAAAAGGAGTCGTTGGTTCTGCCTCACCAACCAGACACATATGGGCTATATGTTGAGGATCCACATGAGCTCATCTCATGAAACTCAAACTTGCAACAATTTTAAATTTGCAAAGGCATGAATAATTGTAAGATAAATAGATACCTAATCCTTGATCATATACTCTCAGTAAGAGCATGAATGGATTGCCCTGTATAGCTCATATTTACAGCCTTCTATACACCACCGATCTTTCCACCCTTTCCATAGAGTAGAATCATAGTTGGAGGAACATTTGTAATTTCTATGGAGGCATCTACCCTCACCAAGTTCCAGCATCTTGTATTCCATATAGAAGAAAGCTTCCCTAATCAAGCTTTTCTTATATGTGCATCCTCTTTTCCCAAAATTGTTTACACAGCTCTACAAGCTTTTGCATTCTATGGACTCAGTTATGATTTCTTCCCCTTTTTCTTATCCCTGGGATCTGCGATCAAGTGATGACTCTCAAGAAGATCTGAAAGTGTAATCTTCCCACAGTTTCCTGTGTCCAGTCTTTGGAATTGGTCGCAGATCATCATGATATCTTTCTCAGAAATCTTCCCCATTTCCTTGAGCTTGTAAATCACAAATTCTGATTTCCTGAATAACATAAGTAATGATGAAATGTTAGTCTCATGCAATAGCTACAGTTTATGAGGAAGCAAGCTGTACTCTAGAAAAATATATCCACTTACAGGAGGAAACCACAAGAGGCCATGCTACCATAGGTAGATAGTCCTTATGGTAAATTAGTGTGATAACGTAGCTAAACAGTAAAAGTGTCATCCTATACTAGGGCATAAAAAAAAAAAATCAATGCTATAGTTCTGAAAGGTTCAAAATGCAGCAGAATAATATGTTCAGTATATCAAAACTAGGGCAAGTCTTATGTATATGCTGTTCGGTACTCCTATTTTGACAAATAATAAGTTCAGAGGAAGCTTTGCAGACAGCTTCATAAGCATTTTGGGATATTCCTTGGCACTTGACCAAATGAGAAGTGCAAGATGAAATTTGTTTGATACTAAATACAAGTGCAAATCTGAAGCAAGGAAAAATACTGCACATGCACAAGATCAAAGAGCTGAAGTAGTATTTATATCAGCCAATACAATAACAACAACAACCAGCCTTTTGATATATTTCAGTGTTCCTGATGTTTCTCAAATGAATGCAATTTCAAAGTTTTCTACATGGCCAAGCTATATGCTTTCTGAATACTATTAGAAATGCAAATAATGTGTCAAATTATCTCAGTAACTCGAATTGACACATCAAGCAAAAAAATACTGAGTTAAACACAACGTTAAAATCAATGAACCAGTAAATGGATGCAAAGCAACTTCGAATTAGATTTTCATAAATAAGATGACTAGAGTGGTGATAACATAATTAAAAGGCAAGAAAAAAAAATGAATATATGAATGTAAATGAGATTATGCACACAATAGAAAGGCATAACTAGAACATGAAGTATAAGAAATTTTGCGGTAATGAAACACGATTTGTCCAACTATCTAGACTGTAACCTATTACAATTGTATATTTTACTAAAAACAATACATGCCATCTTTTCACACATGGAATCTCTACACAGGGCAACATAACTTCAAAATTATCCTTTTTTTTTGTGGAATATACTCAACAGCTGATAAAATGTCTGTTTTTTCATATCAAGAGTCATAACTGATTTATACTACTTTGAAAGATCTATTCTTCATTTCTTTTACGGAGATTGCATGACAATACCTTTTCATGAATGACTACATTATGAATATGTTGATTGATCAATACAGAGGTTACATGATCAATTCATGACAACACAAGCACTACAAATTCATATTTCTGTCTACAATGATATATCAACAGGAATACATTCAGAACATTTATGATCTTGTATTCCAGTTGCTCTTGACAGTGGTAAACTGTCCAACTCATTCCATCTATTTGGTTTGTGTTACATTAAGAGACATAATCACACATAATACCATTATTTATAAACCACGATCTACATGAAGAGACATAATCACACTAGAGGCCTTGCAGAGAGCCTCTTTAGAGATACTCTACTTCAAGTGCCCATTGAGTGGTCTTTGAACACGAAAAAAAAAGAAGAAGCAATTTTGCACATAATCTGTTAAGAAGGCGAATGCAAGTAAGAATCTAAGATGGAAGACAATATCAGCTTACGTGACATATCCATTGTTGTCGATATCCGCAGCAAGGAACTCTGATATAGTCATGTCTCTTGACACCACCCATTTGGCCATTGCTCGATGCCTCTTGTCAATCCTCATCTCCGCCAAGTAGAGGAATGCTCTTGCGACTGCCAGGGTCGACACCAAAAGCCAGGCAGAAGCAAAAAGCCGCCCAGGCATTGTTCGAAATGCCTGGTCCCCATATCCAACTGTTGTCACCGACATCACCGCGAGGTACACTGCATCGAGCCAGCCCAAGCTCTCCAGCTTCCTAAGCACCGTGGCCCCAACGCCGACGCAAAAGGCCACCACAGTGAGAGCGAGTGCTACCTTCATGCGGATACGCATCCGGCCCTTCTTGACATCGAAAATGTAGTTGTGGCGGTGCTTGCGAGCAGAGTGTGGATCTTTGAGAGCGGTGATGAGGAGGTGCTCCTGGAGGTCAAGCACGTAGGAGACCATGCCTGAGAGGAGGATGTCGACGAAGCCGAAGCCGACGAGGACGAATGAGATGGAGAAGAGCTTGGCAGCTGGGGTCGCTGGCGTGATATCCCCATATCCGATGGTGCAGAGCGTGACGATGCAGAAGTAGAGCGCGTCGACTACGGGGTGCGTGGTCCCGGCAGACGACACGAAGTTGGCCGGCGCGGCCGCGTAGAAGGTAACGCCAAGGGCGAGGTAGGCGAGCAGGAAGAGGAACGCGTGCAGCACGATGGCCGGGCGCCTCGGCGGCTCCGGGGTGTGGTTCCCTGCCGCTGCGGCGGCCGCGAGGGCCGCCGCGCTGAGCGGCGCCATCGCCGGCGCGGTGCGGGAGCGGTGGAGGTTGGTGCGGGCGCCGGCGGCGCTCGCGAGGAAGTCGAAGAGCGAGGACGCGGCGGCTGACGCGGAGGATGGTGGGTCCTCCGGGTCTGGCGGCGGAGAGGGCGGGGATGACGAGCAGGACGGAAGGTTCACATCGTTCCCGTCGATGGAGACGCGGCGGCGGTCCGCGTAGTGCGGCGGTGGGGGCGGGGGCGGCGGCGGGTGGGCGCCGAAGATGAGGCGGTCCTTGTAGGAGGAGGCCGGGGACGGGCAGGGGGAGGGGGTGGCGAGAAGGCGGAAACCGATGAGTCTTCCGGCAGCGAATTGAGATGGGTCGGTAGCAGCGGGTCCATGTCCATGGTCGCCGCACTTGGATTCTGGGAGGCGCTTGTCCTCGCAGTTTCTTGGATTCGGTTCGGAGATGCGATGGGGACTGGATTCAACCGAGTCTTGGTTTGCCAGCGAGGCGGTGAGATGGGAAGGAATAACGGACGGAGGAGCAAGGCGACGGCGGCCTGCGGCGCCGGTGAGGAAGAAGAGGGTGTGGGGAAGCCTTGATGTCTGCTCTACTTCGACGACGGCGAAGCCCGTTTCTTTTTCTTGTTACTTATTTATTTTTCTCAGGAGAGAAATTTATTTGGGGAGGAGAAGATCAGATGAGCAGTGAGTGTTGTATCGTAGTCCCATAGTCTGGGCGCCAGGAATACACACGTGTTACGTGCCCGTTTTTTATGTGGGAATCTCCATTTTGCGGTTTTTTTTTCTCCATTTCGAAACATTTTCGGTTCACATTAATTTAGTCCAAATATTATATTAGTACTTGGACCTGTTTGGAAGGCCGTTTTTAAAATATTGTTGTGGCCCTTCCTTCACCAACACAAACGTGACTCATGTGCACCTAGTTGTTTTTTTTCTAAAAAATATCTTTTAATAAATTTTAAAACTAAAAAATTTATGCCAATGATGACAATTTTAAAATAAAAATGAGTATCTCTTCTCATTTCTTAAAGACCATGTGGGAGGTTTAATGGTGCAATGCATTCAATAGATTGCATGAGATAAATGAGAGAATAGAAGGGAATTACACAAATTAAATCTATGTTTCCACGAGTAGCTTGGTTATTTGTTAATAGCGACGGCGACTTACGTCTGCAATCAAAGCGTATCTTTTCTCAAAAATAAAAAATCATACTGTACATATCTACTATGAGGCCGTGATGTGGAAAGAGGGTTCCAGGACCGTCCGATCAAAACTGGAGCAGTAGAGATGGTGACGGTGCCTTGTATTATGGACCTTTTACTTGTGCAATTGAATCAAGCAAGTTGGACGTCGACGTCTGGCTGTAGTAAACCACCTTAACATGTATTAAAACAGAACTTTTTCACCGATTCGTCGCAAGACACTGAATCTCTATTAAAAAAGAAAACCAATTAGTATCAGATCTCATCACCCGGTGTATGTGGAAACAGATATAGATACTCCACGTGGAAAGGTTCTTATTTCATTTTTGCAAAACAAACATGATCCGCTAGGTCCAATCCGTTTTACATCTGCGTCATGCCCCAAAGAAAATTCTGCAGCAGCCCGTAAGGACATAAGACAAATGCATGATGCTGTAACTGCCACCTATAATCGATACAACTGATTCTCCCAGCTTATGAATTATGCGACTCACAAGAGCACGAAACATTTCCAGACAAGTTCTTATCAACATCTGATAGTACTATGTTTAGTATAAGACTAATTGGTCTAAAAAAATAAGACGAAATAAATAAAATATACCAGATCATCGTTGAAAAATATGCATCAACATGTCCAAAGAAACATCAAGATCCGGAGGGGGCAATGCTTGCCCCAGTCAAATAACACAATAACACGGCTCTCCCAGGCCCCAGATGTAAAAATTGGCAAATGCAAACGATAGCCAGTTTCTGCAAAACCCCTTCACCTTCACCTGTGGCGATCACGATCACGATCCCTGCTTCTTTGATAGTCATGCTCCCTGCCCCTGTCCCGACCCCTTTCACGGTCTCGACTACGGCTCCGGCGCCGCTCCCTCCCGTGACCACCTCTATCCCTGTTCTTGCTTTCCTCCTCGTGGTTGTCCCTGCCATGATCCCGGCTCCTCTCTCGGCCTTCCCTTTCATCATTGTCATTCCAGCCATGATCCCGGCTCCTCTCTCGGCCATCCCTTTCATCATAGTCATTCCTGCCCCGATCCCTGCTCCTTTCTCTGCCTCCCCTTTCAGTCGAACCTGCAACAGTGGAAGAATACTACTTGTTACTAAAAAACCATATTCACACACAAAAAAAACTATGGACCTGGTCTGAAGCCTTGTGCATTAAAAGTAATTTCGTCTTTTTATTCCACTAGAAGGGCTCATATGATCATTGTACAAAGAATAACCATATCAAAAAGTAGAAACTGGACCACAAATAATCCAGAAAATACAGTCTGAAAGAGAAGGCCTAACATATAGTATAGAAGCATACCACGATGTTCAAGCTCCCATCCAGCACGTCCAGACTCAGGCTCAGCACTTTCAGAACGTAGTGCTTTAGCACGGAATTTCTTTTTGAGATTGCCAAATTCATCATACATCTCTCCATCATCCTACGATATAAGGCACGTTTAGCCATAAAAACAGATGATCACACCAAATGTAATGTTCAGTAAACACCCTACCTCCTCAGCTTCTTTCCGACGCCTTTTAACTTCCTCTAGTTCTTCTTCATCAAGCTCTTTATACCCACCACCGCGGCCACCCCTGGAAAGGAAAGAACTTGGTGAGAAAAGCCTTAATATCCAAACAGAATACAATAGTTATAAAAAGAAGTCACATGTAAATAGCATGTAAACCTGCTGTTACCTCACACCACCTTCATTGGTACCAGGCTTGGAAGTGTTACATATATTGCATTTCATACGCTTGGCCCAGTTTATGTTGCCACACCTGGAACACAAATAAAGTTATATTTGAGTCAATCATACCAATGTAGAAGGTTTAGAGTCCATTAAAAACTTGCTGCAGATATAGGTTAGAGCTACAAACCAGTGAAATTAGAATAGATGCATGAAGTGAGAGATTCAGCTCAAGAGATGCATAATAAATCCATAACACAAACTAATAGCATCTTACATTGGGCATGGCCAATCATTTGGACCAAACAGTCCAGGTGGACCACCAACGGCAGCAGGGCCAGCACGGCTACTTCCTCTTGCATCAGCACTACCACGGCCTCTACCTCTACCACCGCCACCAGCACCACCAACACCAGAAGGGCGAGCAGCTCCACAGCGATTACAAACACCACGGAAGGCAAAATTTACATTGCCACAGCTGTAGAAAGGAAATCATGTCAGAAACCATAGTGAGGATCATACTGGTCAAGAAGCAAACTGAAGTGATCAAGTCGCTCACCAATCATAACAGACCTTGTATTTGGGCACATCCAATCCCCATCTTGCTGCCAAGCCTTTGCTGGACCATCACCACGTCCTCGACCTCTGCCTGCCCCATTATCCAGTTCATCTTGCTCACCAATGTCAGCAGCAGCATGCAAATGTGTTGAGTTGTCAAATGTGTCTTTGCTTTTGGACTCAGCTATGTGAACCTGAATAATGCTTCCATGGAAATCCTTGTTATTAAACCATTCTACCGCCGCTGAAGCAGCATGTGGATCCTCATAGGTAACTGTTGCATCACCCTTTGGTTCATCGGTAACTTTGTCCCTATAAATCCAAATTTTTGGGCGCCCGGTCCTTTTGTCCTTCTGCCGCCACCCAACAAAAGAGAAGTGATAAATTGTCATGAAATGGAGCTGAAAAAAGACACATTGGGTAGTGAAGAATATGACTGGTTGCAAAAAAAAAAAATGTTACCTGGTAAGACCCATACCTTTAGCAACCCTATGGTGCCAAAATATTCAGCCAACATAGTCTCATCAGTTCCCGGAGGAAGATTACACACATAAACAGAACCATTTAGGGGCCCCCTTGACATATATCCAGCCATCTGTAACAAACAATTCAGTCAAGCAAAGTAGTACAACAATATAGCTTCCAAACATGAAACTAAAGGGATAAAAAGTTGACATCATGAAGAGAACTGTGCAAAGTGCAAACAATAAAACTAGCAATGGATGAAACAGAGAAAGATAGTACTAACATCTGGAGAAGGTGTAAAATAGATGTGCCACAGGTTCATGAGCAAAAGAAAGGCTAAAGCCACTGTCAGTTTACAAAGGAATTAAATTTTGCATACGACGGAATGAAATATTAGGTAATTTCAGTTGATAATAACTGCTACCTCCGTTAAAAAAATAATGACGTTTTAAACTAACTAACCTGTCATCAATTTTTAAAGTGATCGAAGGTAGTAATAGATAAACCTACCGCGTTAGCTCTATCTCAGAAGTGAATCCGCAATTGGTCTAGTATATCTGAACTGAATCCTAAATTTAAACCCAGGATACCTGTGATGCACTTATTGTTCACAGTTAGATGCAACGCATCAAGGCCCAAATGTGACCGGATTAGCTCAAAAAAAAAAAAGGGAGGAGAGAGAAGGTAGACTTCTAGAACGTAAAAGGAACCTGCGGCCACAGGCACAGGAGCCTTCACAGGCTACTAAATCTAGTTCGGAAGAGCGCAGATCAGGAAGGAGGGGAAGATGCTAAGACCTCCGATCCTCTCAGAGGCGGAGCGACCAATAGGGCGAGGTAGGGCAGCCGCCCTAACTAACCCTCCTTCCCTCTCTAACGAGATGAGATCTCCGGCGACGCGGCTGCCCAAGTGCCCATCCCCACCCTCCGACTGGGATAAAATCTCCCCGTCCCCATCCAGACATCCACGTCCCCGGGCTGGGATCGACCGCTACAACTTAGCCTAAGCGTCAACTACTACAGACGGAGGGAGTAGAGTTGAACGCGCAGCTCTCACCTTCCGTCGAAGCTGGACGAGGCGGACAGGCTCGTTCTGGCCGCGCGTGGCGTGCTGCCCTACGCCGCTGTGGTGCTGCCTGCCTTGGAGGACTTTGCGTGGCGGCGGCCAGCGGGGTCCGGTAAGGAGAGGAAGGAGGAGGAACCAGATGATCCTCTGCCGTACGATTCCGAATCGAACGATCGCCCACACGACCTCCTCAACCAGCCAGACTCTGGCTGGCTGGTGGTGCTTGCCTCGCTTCTTGCGGCCCAGTCCGGCCCAAATGAAATATCTTGGCGTTCAGGTTTTGCACTTTTGCTCAGGCCAAGGTGTAAACCGGACTGACCTTAACAAAGTTTCTGCAGCCCAACAACAACGGAGCCGCTTACAGGCCAACAGAGGTATCGAGACAACACGTCGATGCATTTCATTTTGGATATTCATTTCTCAAAAAAGGAAAAATAAAATGCATTGGATATTCTCAAAAAAAAGTTCCGTGATTTTTAAATTCGTTTATTACACCATCCAGATTTAACAATGTTACAATATGAGCCATCTATCTTTTTTTTTTGAAAATATTGAACATGTTATTTTTGTTAGAATGTTGAAATATATTTAGAAAAATGTTGTCTCTACTATTTGAAAATATATTGACATCACATTATTGTAATTTGTAAGCCACCAGTGTGAGTACGTTACCAAGGATATATATTGAGAAACTTCATTCTTTCTTTGCCTTTTGTTCTGTTACGTACGTGTTTTCGTTCTAGAGGGGTGGTATATGCGTACCGAGCTTTCTTTTTTTCCCTCCTTTTGCTGCATATTCTAGCGGCTTTGAGAGGACACAACACAATGAAAATGGCGGTACCACATTATATTGGCCCACGCCACGCACTAAAAAAGAAGAGCAGTGCCACACGTACGGAGACCGATCGACCGGTCTTCTTTACATCCTTTTGTACTAACATTGTTGTGTTTTGCATTGTTGTGAGGTCACGAATGAATCTCCACTTATCTAGTCTAGCTATACCCCAAAGATACGTGAACACACGTGTCGAATACTCGAATGGTTAATGGTCTCACTGGCACGTGATGATGTGCTACGTCATCGCCGTCTCTCTTTAATAATTTATTACGGTGGTACCTCTCTTTTATCCTCTGATCCATTTTATCATCCGAGGTACTTATAGCTATACAGTCGTCCCAGCGTAAAAACATTATTATCAGTACTACGTACTGCGACGCCAGTCATCCACTTTCTTGATCCGCATCTTTTCTTCCTTATCCTTCTGTTAATATTTTTGTTTTCCTCCTAAAACATATACTCTCACTCTCTCCCCATTTTTATATTAACTGTTCACAATGTCCAATACAACAATTTACACTAACCACAAATTATCAATAGAACAAAGTCAGAGCTAGCATTAGTTATTCTAGAATTCCTACAACATACTCCCTCCATATTTTAATTCTTGTCGTTAGGACAGCAATGGGTAGTTCATTTGTAGTTCAAATTACTTGTTTACGACGACAATTAATTTTGAATGGAGGAGTATGTAGTTATATATGTTTATGTATATGTGACGGTGCTTACGTTTGGTCACCCGCATATATATCCAAGGTAGAAAGATGACCACGGATACCACACCACACGATCCAATCCTCAGTTCCTCACACATCTTTTGTTGGGTGTGATGAGGTCATGAATAATTTACCACTACCATCTACCTAAGATAGGTCACCACGCTTTACTTTAGCTTAATCCACTAAGCTCCTTCTTAGTGTGATGAGGCACTCAACACACAATCCTTTTAATTTCCAAATCCAAAGGTTGGTGGTTGTACATCGTCTTCATGGTACAAACACAAGCAGAGGTTGCGTGGATCATCAGCTACACTTTGGCCTGTCAATGCCAAACAACATTTTTTAAATACATTATTAGATGGGGATCAAATTGTTATTTTTTAAACAACTTATGCAGTTATATATATATATATATATGTACAAAATTAAAAGTATTATTAATAATTCTTTATTCTATTAAATTGTGTTTCTATTCATGTGTTGAATTAACCTTTTTAGTTAAAGCTTATTTCATTTCAGAAATCATGGATAATTTTGGGAGGGTTACTGTCACAAAAGATTCAACACAGTGTATAAATAACATTGTCAAAACTGGTCTGGCATTTTTTCTAAACTAAAATATGTATTCAAAACTCACATGTGCAACTAGATCAGGAATCAATTTTTAATTAACTGTATTCATTGGTTGCGTGGCCTGTTACTGACACAAAACTGAAAACATGTTCGAAAGGGCCACGTAGCCAAAGTGCAATGAGATCACCGGCATAAGAAAACACAAAAGGTGCAATGAGATCAACAAAACACAATTTGTAGCATGGGCTGATCAAAAGGTGCACACGTGCCACACAGGCCCAATAAAGGTTCTCTGGCTATGGCAAGCTGTACGAAGATTTTTTTCATTATTATATTTTCGCAAAAAACAAAAACAACAAAGGAAAAGGGTGTAGGATGAAGAGTACGTGCAGCTAACCGTGCCACATCCTCTTATCTCGTTGGGTTTTCCAAGGTACCCCACTTAAATGGGTGAGTATGGCACATGGACCAAGAGATCGAACCATCGTAAATATCACAAACTAAAAGCAAGCGAGAGAATATACGTGATCTCAAGTACTATACTATACCTCCCTCCGATTTTTAACTGTTAGACACTTTTTAATATAAAATTTTATTAAAAAAGTTAATAATAAAAAATAAAGGTAATACGACGTTTATCTCAAAATATATTCGATCGGGCTACTGGCTAACAGAGTATTTAGGGTTCGTAGTTTTGTTGGAGATAATCTTGATGAGAAATTATGGGCAAAAAAAATATTAAACTTAGATTCACCTTCGAACCTGTTTTAGTTGAAAAAAACTAAATTTTTAAAATTGAATGAAAATGAAGTGACTTTTCAAAGTTCAATACTACAATTTTCAAAACTTAGATCATTTTCTTGAACTTAAGTTTGGTGCACCTATTTACACCCTTTATGCCGAGTACTGCACTACGGTGGACAAATTACCTGTAAGCCACTTTTAGCTTTTTCAAAAATTAAATAGATATATTGTGCAACGTGTTGATTGACCACGGAGAGATGGTGCCACGCGAACCATGGCTTTTGACTTGTGTTGCAGCCGCCCGTTCCACTGGACTAGTTTACTGCCACCTGGAAAGCAGCGACGGACAGCATATATACTTCGAGTCACCATTTCTTTCCTTTTGTTAAGCATAAAAATTATAAATCCACGGTCCTGCTTGATGCAAAGCGTAGAAATATTACATGCGTACTCTCTAAGCAATTCAATAATACTCCCCCTGGTTAATATTATTGATGTTGATGAGTGCAAATTTTCACTAATTAATAACGTCAATAAAATAAAATCGTTCTTTCGAAAAAAAAATGGAGGTAGTAGTAGTATGTAAGAATGACAAATTAAGGTGCAGTTAACTGAGCATTTGTCTAGAAGCTGATACGGTTTAGTGCAACTGGTACCGCGTCTATTAGGACCAGAAAGGATGATTTATTGAAGTTTAATTTGTTCGAACAATATTCGATGATCATTTGCCCGAAGTGCGTTCACCGGATGATTGATTGGATGATAGATGGACTCTTCTTTTCCTTTTGAGATGTTTTTTATATGAATGATGTGAATTCTTGTTAAAAAAGTACTGCTTCACTTCTAAATTGTTATTGTTAGAAAAAAAATTATGGTTCATTTTCTAACTAGTTAGAATTGTATTCTCCTACCGATAACAACTAAAAAGAAGAGAGAATATATACGAACTACGTGTTACGCTCTGTTGTTGTCAACACAATAATTGATGGGTGTGCTCAATCATAGGGTGGTGCTAGGTGGTCAATTCAAGTGACAACAAAATTGCAAATGAGCTTAGCTCATATGATTAGTTTCCTGGTAACGGAGCCAACCCATCCGGGCTCATTTGACATGAGTGTTGTATTTATGACTAATTTTTCTTTTAGTGGTAGGCGACGTCTCCGTAGATAACGAGACGTCCGTGGTGACTTCGTGAATCTCAAGAACAACCGACCCGGTCGTACGTTAGCCCTCGTATGGGTAAGGTGTGTGTGTGCGTGTGTTCATAAGGGTGAGTACTCGTACGTATATGTGGGTGTCTGAACTGGTGAAAAGCCAGGTTGTGCTAAGCTGGTAACTGGCATTGTCGTCCAACACGAATTTCAATTAAAATTAGTCAATTTTTACCCTATGTGCATAACATTTAGTCCAAAATCTGCACCACTATATCATTTCGAAAGTCTGTCAAATAAGTTGTGCACTTGGGCGTTGAAAACTCTAGCTTCGCTACTGAGAGCCTGTGTATGTATTGTGTTTTGAAAAAAAAAAGTGACAACAAAATTGAGACATATCAGATTAGTTTTTGTTAGCTACTATGAGAAGACGAAGATGTTATTAATAAGTTGCCTTCTAATTGCGGTTACAACAATTTTATGTATGTCACGACACAGGAAATTAAATACCCTTCTCAGAAATGTAAAAGGGAAATATGAATTTTTGGCGGAAAAAACATCTGATATATGATTATCATTCATATCATCAGATTCCTCAGGTTTGGCAACTGCTGGTAGCAGGATATTTAGTATTTTGTGTTGGCTATGTTCTGAACTTCATCGATTCATCCATTGCTGACGAGAATCTCTTTACAAACATGATGTGTGCGGTGAGGAATGGGAGCCATTTATACTTCAACACTTCAGTAGACTGATCGTTATGTTATTATCCTAGCGAGTGGCATGATCACTATGTTACCAAGATGCGACCAATAGAAATTAAATTCTCGAAATATAAACTTCTGTTCAGCTTCAGGCTATACTAAATCTCTAAAGAATCCTGTAAAACGTGCACGGGCTCTTGCCTGATCAGATTCAGTTGCATCTAGTCATCTGACTACACTAATGAGTCCTACAAACACACGCTTCTGCCAAATACTAGTGTTATATGAAACTGAATCGAAGCAGCTTGATTTCTCTCCTCATCGACACCAGATGACGCACGAATACAGATACAAAGCTTTAGTTACAGAGAAGGTTTCCCAAAGGTCAAGATAACCCCTAGCTAGCACAATTCTTCTTTTTCTGGATCCCTCTCTTGCCCCATAGAAAAAAGCAAAGCAACCCGCGCGCTGTTTGCGAAACCGCACAGATGTCGCAAGCGAGAATCAATCAATCAATCAATGGACAAGGACGATCGATCAGCCCACAATATATTCTTCCCATTGCAGATGGCACACAAGATTCCAAACACTTCTCTCACTCTCTCTCTCTTTGTCTTTCTCTCTACTTTAACAACCACCTTTTCTCCTCCACTATTATTTAATTTTTCACATTTTTCTTGTGCTGCATAAACCGCCCATTTTTCAGCTATAAATATCCCCCTCCTCCAGGCTTCAATTCCCTTTTCCCCTCTTCCCAACTCCCTTGCTAGGTTTTCCCTTTCTTGCGTACGTGCTGTCCTTGATCAGTCAGGCCCTGCCCTGTTCTGTTGGTAACAACAGCTTTGGTTGACTTTTTCCTGTAGTAGTTCCTTTCCAGATCCTGTTGTGATCAAGTTTCTAAGGGGAGGTCCTGCCAAAAAATTCTCTCTTGCCAGCAACATTCCAAGGGGAGGTTCTGCCAAAATTTTTTACACCGACCACCAATTTTCCAAGGGGAGGTTCTGCCAAAGTCCTTTCTCCCCTGACCATCGTCAACTTCGCTGAGAGGGGGGGGGGAGGTTCTGCCGAAATTTTCTCTATCAATCGACATATACTACAAAAAGAGACAAGAACAAATTTGAATCAGGTGACAGAGGACACGAACTGTATAATTCTGCTTGTTGTACTAGCTAGATGATAGGCTAGCAGGAGGGAGAGAGAAACCAGTAGATGTTGTTGCTCGTCCTGTCCGAGCACCTGCTCTCCGGTTCTTCCTCCCCGTCTATGGTCGGCTCCGCCATCACTCGCCTCGTGCAGTCCTTCTCCGTTGTCTTCCTCTACTGGTTCTATGTCTTCTCAGTAGCATCATCGTCGTCTTAATTAATTAACTTTTGGCCCTCTCGATCTTCTCTATACGGCATAATAATTTACTAAGCAGAAGAACAAGGAAGAGTTTTATATCTGACAAATAATAAGTAATAAAGAGATCACCAACCATGTCGATGAGTGGCACCTCCTCCGGCGGCGGTTCAGCTGCTAGTAGCCTAGGCGGGACCAGCAGGTCGTCGGAGGATGACGTCATGAACAACCTCCATCTCCAGGCCCAGATGGAGAACAGGAGGAAGAGGAGGAAGGAGTCCAACAGGGAGTCAGCTCGGAGGTCTAGGCTGCGGAAACAGCAACACCTCGACGACCTCAACGCACAGGTAAAAACTCGTCAACCATCCGTTTTGTTTTGCCCTTCTATATTCTATTCTATTCTCTCTCTCTCTTTTTTTTTGGCGAGAAATACTGTATTCTATTCATATTCATACTTGAAGTATCTGTCCAAACAAGCTCATCAATAATTGTGCTCTACCTTTTCATATTACTGAATTCATGGCAAACGTGAATGATAGTAATAGGCAGAGAGAGATCGAGGACCATTATTCTCTAATTTTTTTGTGCCATGAATGATAACAGGCAGATCAGCTCAAGGACCATAACAAGCAGCTCGGCGCGGCACTGAGAGTAACCGCCCAAAGCCTCGTGGCAGTGCAGGCACAGAACTCCGTGCTTCAGACACAGAAGATGGAGCTCGAGAGCAGGCTGGGTTCCCTAACTGAGATTCTGCTGTACCTGAATGCTGGCACCGCCACCACAACTTCTGCTGTTAATAGTAACTCGACCGTCATGAACCACCACGCCAGCATCGCAACAGCCAGCAGCGGTGCCTGTGATGTTCTTGCTCTTGGCGCCGCCAGCACATGGACCCAGCCGGTAGACCTGTACTACCCCTGCTTCTAGTAGTACTTCATCTGTGAAGAACATGACATGACATAGTGCTACGTAGGGCGAGGAAGAAAGGGTCAGTTTCTGTCTCTGTCATGTGGGGCCTTTGTGTCACGCACATTTGATGTATGCTTCTCTCTTAATTATTGTTTGTATTTTGGGGCGAAGGACGGACGGGGATGTTTTGGCCTTGGTGTTGTTGTTGGTAGTGGAGGGTGGCACGGGTGATGCGCAAACTGCAGATTTGTGTAAAGGAGCTCTGTTCTGGACTTCTGATTGTTGAGAGAGTAGATGGGAAATGCATGGTATTGGGTCAGTCAGTATGCGAAAGGGAGGGGCAGAGAATTTTTTGTACTGGCCCACGAGTCTATCTGTAATGATATAAGTAATGTTTCTTACGAGATGTTGATCGATCTGATGGCTCTTGATGTATGCCGATGGTCGTGCGCTAATTGTTCATTATGATCCTGATTTGATGGCTCTTCAGACACTGAATGCTTCTCTATCCTCCAATTTACACTAGTTTTAACTTGGAGCAGAGTTATGTACAGATATAAGCCAATATAGTATATTTTATTTTTACAAAAAAAATAATCCATATCGCCCCTGTATGCCAAACTGTAATCGTTGATCCTGCATTCGCAATTAATACCACAAACTATCGTTCGAAATAGAATGGTAGTATATAAATTATCCTTGGTGAAACAATTAACACGCTTTTGGTCCCCTACTACATACACTGTACAGAATGAGGAGGACCACCCAATGCTGAAGACAACGTCCAATCTACTTGACACTGTATCCACATGGAGATCTTCTCAAATAATGGTGTTGTGAATTGTGATTCACGTTCACCAACAGGAGATCACCATTTACCATGAGTGTTTTGTAGGCTTACGGAGCCAAACTTTTTTTTTTCTTAATTTTGTGGACTTGCATATTATTGAGGGTCTTTTGTGACTGTTTTGGAATTTTTTTAGTAATAAGGAACAGAAACATGTATCAATCAATACAGAAGCTAGAATATATTCTCTTGTCTGAAAAAATAAAATTCCTTTATGAAACATGACAAGTAATTCCCATCTGCTTCTTACCTAACAGAGACGTTACGCTTTCGGTGCTCGAGTAACTTTCAACGACTAGTCTCACTCTCATTGTCTTATGCGCTTTCTGATTAAATACTTTGAGTTACTGACGACATCGTTGGTGGAGTGAAACATTGGGTCAGTTTCTGATCACTTTTGAATAGTCTGGCTGGGTTAATCTTACTTAATACCGTCTGAATTTGACCTCTTGTGCGTCATCAACTTTAGCTTTACCAGGAGTACGGCACACAGAAAATAGTCCCGATTAGTAATAAGGTTTTTTCGTATGATGATCATAAAATTAAGAATGTTATGCTATAAGGTGAAATTAAATGAAAGACGCCTGTACATGTAAAGCATATATCTGTTGTTTTTCTTTTCTGGAATGTGCAATAGTGGAAACACGACCCAACAGACAACATTTGTATATGCTTGACAGAAAGAGTGAAGAAAGGAATCCAAGTAATATAAAAAAATATACAAAAGCTGAATACAAGCTAATAATAAATAAAGAAAGTGCTCTGTTTGATTTCAGCTGTTTTGTGGTCTCTGTACTTTGCAGTGCCACTAAAGCTTTTCTCACTTGCTTTTAATGTCTCTTTTGGGGTTTGCAAGTCTGAACATTAAGATGTAATGCAAAACCGGCATCCTGTTTATGATACTGAAGAACTTACAGATGCATCTTTGCTTCAGAAAATTTATTTGCTGGGTCAGTGCCAGTACAGGCCATATGAGACGAAGAAGGAAGGGTAAAAAATATCTCGAAGATGTGTAGGTCCAAGGAAAGTTGGAGAGCCCTCTGTCTTTGTAAGGATTGTAGAACCGTAGGAGTACTTATCAACTTTTGCGAAGTGGAAACCTGTGCCATTTCGCTATACACCCTCCTTTATTTCACAAACGAGGTATGCACTGTTGTGTCCTCCCAAAAGCAATTTCCTACTCATATCAGCTTTCCCATACCAACTTAAGAAATGATGGGAAGAAACCACGTAAAAAGCCATCTTTTTCTTTAATGTATCGACCCAGATATTAGGAAGCAAGAACAAACTCGCAATCCCTCTTCAATTAAAAAATCCCTACAAGCCGACATACACACTGGTGAAATTGGCATTCAGGGCAGTTCCCACATTAAGTACTCCTATGGTGAAATTGGCATTCAGGGTAGTATCAAGGAATTACAAAAACACAATCGCATTGTCATCGCTGGATTATATTCATAATAAGACTACACGAGATCGAATTATTAGTATCAGAGTTGAAAATGGAAACCACTGGTGATGGCCCTATTAAATAGTAAAAATCGGGCATCAAGCTTGATCTGAAGTCTGTTTGTGGCCTATGGCTTATTATGCTTTACTTCTGCATTAAGAAGAATATGGCACGCGAAGAGAAGCTCCAAATAACAGCAATCAAGTAGTACCACAATTGGATCAATAAAGAGAAAGTGTTCAAAGTATGAACAGAGAGACTGCCATTCATTCTGATTCTGGATACTCTGCTAAAGTATGTACAGCTAATGCATATATCACAGACTCGAGCAAAAAACTGCAGTCGTTACAGCAGCAGCCAAACTACGATCAAATAGAAATTTAGTTCTAAATATGTGGAAGAATTTTCTTCTAATGGCTTCATCAATCATGCCAGGTTACTAGCATCGCAACACATCGGCGGATGATGTAGAGCCTGGCCTTGTGCTGCTTCAGAGCCCTCTTGAGGCCTTTGAGCTTCAGATCATGAGCACCCATCCTCATCTTCATGCTGTGATCCGAATGTAATTGGTTTGAGTCTTTTGCTCTTGATGAGTAGTACTGTACGAGAGAGCCTTGCGTTTGGATTTTTGAGTACTGGCCGGATTTGGCTTGGTTGGGGCTTGGAGTTGTGAAGGTCTCTTATATAGGCAGTTGACATGTGAGCTGTGTCAGCTAATATAATTCTTTTTTACTCCATGCTGATGCGCGTAACTTATCACTGGGTTCATGTTTTGCATAAACAAATGAAAGTCCACGTTAGTCATTTACTCCAGCGCCCTAGTTATTTGACTTTATGGTACTTTATCAGTATAACTTACTAGCATCACCTTCACATTGCATGACTGGCAAATATTTGTTGCATCAGTGACTAAGATATGAGTACCAGATAGTACTAACAAACTTGAAACAAATAAAATATCATATCATTTGTTATGGTTTCCCCAAAACGATCTAAAGTTTAAGTACTTGGTTGACATTTGAGAGAGAGGTCGAATAGGAATTAGGATATCAAACAGTCCTCTCGTTGACAAAATTAAACTAGACCAGAATTATAAGCATGCAACCTGAAGGGTTGTCTTTGCTGACACAACTCGGTTCTGTTCTAGGGATAGAGTAAACAGACCATGTAGTAGTAAGCAGCTACCCAATTAACCGAATGTCCATAAAGTCAAAGTCAATGGCTACAGTTTTGTATTATTGGGGATGCTAAAAAAGTCAGCGGTTATAATTCATTACCGAAGGTGAGCTAAGTAATGTCAATGGACGAATAATTGAATAAGATGTTCTAAACATTGAAGTTTATTAATTAACCAACCAAACAAGGAAGTAAGAAGTCGTTACTAGTCATGCCTAAAAGTAAGCTGATGGGAAAGGGGTTAGTAAGACCTCTAGTTCCGATACTATACTAGGCTACTATACACCAACCAGCTGCAGTCAAAATCTTAAATGAATTATTATACTTCAACAGGTTTGGTACGAGTTAATCATGTAAGATCACGCTCACTCTCTCTACTATACCTTCATTACTTTTAATAGATTTGTCATTTGTGGTAGCAGGATAGGATCAACCTTTTTCATCACCATTTTATTTATAACTTTTTGTTATCTTTCCACAATTCGTCTAAATTCTTTTTGTATCTATTTCTTCATGCAAAATTAATTGTATGACCAAAATTAATAGTGGAACAAGGAGTCAGCATATTAGTTTCAATTCGAGACAAAGAAAGTAATGAGTGAAATAAACCATCATTGTTCAACTACTTGTGCAAACTCAGCACATTTGGCCTATAAGGACGTAGGAAGACATGAAAGAGATGAGTATCATGTATCGGCAGGCAACACTTAGGAGGTTGCTAATGGACAAACTTTGCATACATTACTGCTAATTATGAAGGTATCAATTGAGCAAAGTCAGCATAATTGATTTTTTTAGGGAAAGTCAGCATAATTTTAATTTTCGGTACTGTTGATGTCAACTCAAACAACCCAGACAGGTCCCAAAAGGCACGCTTGCAACACAAAAAACTAGAGAAGTGATCTCTGCTCAACATGGTTTGACCCCACGAGGTACTACAAGTACAAACTAGCGATATGTACGATGAAAACCTGAGCATTTGAGTGAACGTTTGGATCTGTGAAAATAATCTTAAACACGATCTAGAGGAGAGGTACATACTGTTCTTAATGAAATGAAAAGGCATGATGAGTATAAAAAAAATGATCTAGGGCGGCAGAGTGAACTTGTATTCAGTCTACGCGCAAAGGACAGCTTGGATAATTTTGGTCCCACAAGGAGACTAGGAAATAAGAACTGCTGATTGCTGAGGCTTTACGAAATTGTAATCTATATATACAACCTCCAACTTTTTATTGTCACTGGTTAGATCACAATTTGATTCCCTCGCAAAAAAAGATCACAATTTGACTAATTAACTAAAAAGTGACAATAGAAAAAACGGATTACTACAATTATTCGCTGAAATATTACTGTATGGAGACTGATTTATTTTTGACCCTCGAATCATAATGCTATAATACTGTCTCAAAACATCAGCTAGATTATGGAGCGTACAAGTAACCCTGCTATATAACAATGAGAAAAAAAAAAGCATTGTCAAACATTTTTAGGAGTATCGAATTGTTCAAGGACTAATAACAATTAAAAGTTGGGACATTTGACACACTAATAAACTACTATGTTTAATAGCAAAGTCAGCATCCGGCATTATTCAGGGACTAATAACAATTAAAATTAGGGGCATTTCACATACTAATAAACTACTGTTTAATAGAGATGAGTAAGGTATCGGCAGCCAAAGGCCACAATTAGGATTGAAGTTGCTTGCATTGACACCGACAAACTTTGCAGGTAGCACTACTAATTACGGTAAGCACTTATGCAAAGTCAGCATAGTATTAATTGTCACTCCTGTAGATGTCAACTCGAACCCCGCCGGCTCCCAAAAGGCACACTGCTTGCAACCCAAAAAACTGGAAAAGTGATCTCTGCTCAACATGTTTTGACCACATGAGCTTATATAAATTAACGATACGATATGTGCAATGAACCTGCGCATTTGAGTGAACATTTGGATCAATGAAAAGAATCTTAAACACGATCTAAGAGGAGGTACATACTGTTTCTTAATGAAATGAAAAGCCATGAGTGTTAAAAAAATGATCTAGGGTGACACAGTGAACTTATAATGTCAGTCTGCGCAAAATGACAAAAGGACGGCTTGAATAGTATTGGTCCCACCCACAAGGAGGGTGAATTTGTGCTGATTGCTGAAGATATACAAAATTGCATGCTATAGATTATTTATAGGGAATAAAAAGTACTGAAATTTTGTAACATCCCATGCTCAAAATTTAACTTATTATCCAGCTCTCACGTGGAGCGGGTCCGTGTATTCATATATAGCACTCCGCTTACACCTTCCTCCTCCCTTTGTATAAAATGAGTTAACCCGGAAGTGCTACGGTTGAAGCAACAAGAGTTATATATTGACCTTTGGGGACTAATTCTACAATTTCACTTCACTATTGAGTCACAAGAGTCGAAACATTAACTAGATAGACTTCAAATGGGCTAGGGGTATTATAAACTTCAACTCACACCTCTAAGGATTGACACAAACCAGTTAATTAACACTGTGTCACTAAGTTACCGCCACTTATTTGTTTAAATGCAAACTATATATATGCTAAAGGTACTATCCGATGTAATCTTTTCTATCTATATCTCGTATTAGTATAAAATTACACTCAAAATTCCATATAGCATCGCACAGGTAACACTTAAATGTAGGATCATTTGACATACTAATGAACTACTGTTTAATAGCAAAGTCAGCGTCCGTATGTGTTCATGAACCATTTCCCGTTAAATGTCAACCCAATACTGCTCCCAAAAGGCAAGCTCGGCAGACAATTAGACAAACAAAGACAAGAAAACTCTTAAACAAATGCATTGACAATTGAGCAATGAACCTGCAACGGGGTGCCCGCTTCTCATCTTTTTTATGCCTCTGTACTTTTGTGTAGGTGACAAGAATCTTAAACTCAATCTAGGAGAGCATCTGTATTCTGATCAAATTGGAGAGTTATAATAAACAATAGTCTGAAGCCAAAGGCAGTTAGTGATTACTCCCTCTATACATAAATAATTGATTCTGTTGACTCATCTTTAACCATTTATCTTATTCAAAAAAATATGGTAAAATATTTCACTTTATCAAAGAAATTAAATATTTGTGACAGAATCCATTATTTGTGTTTAAAGTGGTGAAAGATGATATTAAAAAAAGTCAACAGAATCAATTATTTGTGAATGAAAGGAGCATAGCATCAAAGCAAGACCTTCTTATATAGAAACAAAAGTCATTAATGGACTTGGACACATTCACTTCCATTCTACAACTAAATGTACACACCTAAAACTTGAAAGAAAACTGAAAGAAAAGAAAAGGACAAAAGAGTCAAGATAATCCTCTTGGCAAGGTGATTATTATGATCTTATAGCGTTCAGTACTGATAGGCAGCAACCATATATAGTTCGGTGCTGGTCACTAAGACGCACCAGTAAAATGAAATTCACTAAAAGACCGTGAATCATGTAAATAAGAATGATACTTTTCAATTATGCTCAAAAGGAAAATTCGCTCCTGTGTTGAGCCAGCATATAATGAATAAACATAAAGGCACAAAAATGAAGTGAAGAAAAAAAGGGGGAGGGGGAAGTACGTGTGGCAGAAAAATTGAAAACATAAAAGAGAGAGAATCATATATTACCGTGCCAAAACAGAGAAATCCAAGGTCACTTGTTAGCTGTTGGGCCTCAAGCCCACTTGCATTGTAGGAATCATATTACACATATGCTTTGTTGTTCATGTAGTAGTAGTATAGTATTTAATTACTAGAAAAGACAAAGCATGAATCTAATATCCACTCATGTTTATTACCATCCCCAAAACGCCTCGTTTGTGAATCTTTCTTTCTCCCATTAACTACTGATGGTTAGGAATCGTGTCGTGCCATCAGCCAGACACAAGCCGCCTAGATTTCCTCAAGGGAACTATTTGACTGCCTCTCGGCACCATTTTGTTAAGCACAACAGGGTCAAGGATCAGCAACAAGACACATAGTAACTACTTGCTTGTCTTCAGGATGTCGTGTGCTGCTTCCAGGGTGCAGTGCAGCAAGTGAATTTATATTGAGTCCTCACAATGAATTTGTTATACTTGAGAAACTTTTTTAAAAAAGAAGTAAAATATGTTATGAATATCACTTGTATAAAACCCATATATACTGTCACAAGGGCATGTGGTAGAATAATCTTTATTTTTTGTTAAGTGATCCTAAGGAATTTCACCTCCTCAACCTAGCTAGGTGTCTTTAATATCCAGAGCAATCAAGGTGACAGGACCGAGGAATGAAGACAGAGGGGCAATCAAGGTGCCATACCCATTGCAGATGCCGCTTCTATCCCTGACACACAAGAATACAAGATTCAGCATATGCTTCTGAGGCTGCCGCTGCAGCTATGAATTCAGAGTTTTTTTTCTTAAAATAGTGCAGAGTTCTTGCCCACTAGTACATGCATGTATACTATGCATTCTGAATACTGCTGCTGCAATGGGGATATGGAGATGACAACGAGCACTCAAACTCATGGTGCTGGTCTCTGAATCAATGTTATCTGCATTGGGAGCTGCTTGTTTTGTCTGTAATACAAGATGATTAATCGGGCACTGATCACTGGATACAATATTTTGACGTTAACAATTGTGCCACTAGAACATTGTCAGACCTTTCCTTTTTAACAGAACCTTGCCTAATCGGGAGAAGACAATGTCAACCAGGATTCAGGTGCACGTCCTCAAAGTCAGAAAAGTTTCTTGCACCGCTTAAGGAAAACATGTACAGTAGTAGTCAATCAAAAGGAAAAGCATGCATGCCAGTCGTTCTGGATTGAGAAAATTCAATATGATGAATGGTATCGGAACTCAGCACCACAAGTTTGTTCCACCCATAAATGATTCTCTGAAACCTATATTGTTCAAAATACCTACATTTCAGTGGCAATTCATATATTCTTATAACGATAATCTATCAAGTTGATATAGCAGAGCCTGAATTTTTTAAATGGAACATGGTGGGAGGAGCGTGCAGCCAAAAGAAAACGAGAGGAAGCAGCAGCAAATACTTCTTATTTAAGGCCATGACTGTTTTTTGTTTCGTGTCCCTTAAATTTGAACTGATGGATATGTAAAATCCTATATTTCAACAGCACTGAAGGTAGCTCCCACAAATTTTGACGTGATAAATATTTTTCTACCAAGGTAAACTCAAAGGGGAAAAAGAAAATCTTTCCTTGATTATAGGAGCGTCCCAAGAGCCAACTAAGCTCTTGGATGCAATATAATGGTGGTCAAAGGATTAAGTAGTTTCCCAATCTAAAAATAAATAAACCTTTAATATCACTTCAGTAACAAGAATATTGATGTCCTCTGCTTTTTGGACGAAAGTTTTTCCTAGGTGTTTTCCGTGCATTTGAGGATTCTTGACAGATGACAGCAATTAAAGTGGGTTAGCAGCCTAAATGTGGTAAGCCACGCGGAGCTTATTTTGCACTGTTCTGCACTTAAAGGCCAGCTTATATTGACTCAAACTTCCGAAGTGACTGCCTAAGCAACGCTAAGCTTCACAAGGCATGCTGACATGTGTGCTTAATTGTTTCTCAATGATCAAGCTGTTTTTTATTTTCAAAATTCTAGATATATTTTTTAATAGTTAATGAAAAAAAATGAATGTCATGACTTATACTATTACAAGAATAATTCCTTCAGTGACATTGGTTCGAATAGAGAAAATTCAAGAGAAATAGTTCGAATAACTTCAGGTGATCTATACATAGCAAAATTACAAGCAAATTAGTTCGAATATCCAGAGGAGCTGTCCCAATTTGCAAGAAAATATTAGTTGCCACATTACAAGCAACTTGACGCATAGCAAAACGACCATCTTTAAAATTGGCCTCAGTACTTGCAGTCCGACTACTGGCATTAGTTGCCCTTTATACAGGAGAAAATTCGGCAGAAGCGTCTCACACATCGTCGCCTCACTCAAATGCAGATGACTGTAGCAACCGCTAATGCAGAAATTTGTGGGCGAGGGAACGCTAGCCTGCTGTAAACATAGTTGGTTTACGGCCCAGCGAAGAAGAGCCTAACTAACCGTGCCAACAATTAATGCGATCTGAAGCAACCTTAGGTGCACTGGCCACTGGGTTTTGTTTTAGTAAACCAAGGCAGGCCGTCAGCTGGCTTTGCTTATAGGAGTGCTACTCCATCAAAAAGTAGAATAGTACAAAAGATGCCCCTAGACTATTTTGAACAGCACACTAGTACTACAGATTCTGATTTTGGAAGCAAAGGTCTACGAGTGTCCAGACAGATGAAGAAAATGCGATGCGAGAGACTCAAACCTGTTAGTCTGTATTAACATCATCTAATTAACTTCCGTCTTTACAATTGGAACTACCCTTGCCTTCCACAAAAAGGCAAGAAAACAAAGGGCCTTCGCCACATGTCACAAGTTTCTCCTGAGCTGAGATCCACCCCACACCAACACGGCAAGGCGGTGGTGAAAATGATGAAGGAAAAAAGAAGAAGAAGAAGAAGAAGAATAAAGAATAACAGGCAAAGGAAAAAAGATCCCTTGAGCCTTTGACGATGAAATCATCCATCAGTCAGTCAGTCAGTCAGTCCGTCCAGCAGAGGAGCATGACGACGCATCGGCGGATGATGTAGAGCCTGGCCTTCTGCTCCCTCAGCACTCTCTGCAGCTTCCCCCTACTGTGTTGCTTGTTCTTCTTTCCGTGATCCATGGCAGCCAACAAAACAAGCTGGGAATGGGAGCAGATGCAAAGGTTTAGGTTTAGCTGTTGAGCTTTGAGCTGTAGTGATAATAATGGTGATTGACGATGGAGAGGAAGGAGATACTCTTGTACATATATATAGAGATAGAGGGGCAAGGATCTCACCAAGGCTACCACCACCGCACATGCAGTCAACACACCTTTGTGCCTTAGAGGGGACACTTCTGAGTCCAAGTGCACTGCCCCCTCCTAGTACAATTTTTTTCTGCTAAGTATAAAGTATTATACTACTGGAGATAAGGGTGCTCTTAGGGGGGGCACAAGGACACTTTACTTTTGCAGTGTGATCCCCTTTGACGGGTGCTGAGGAGCAACGGCTCCATGCATGAGTAAGGACCGTGCGCCGCGCCGCAGCGCAGAGACAGCACCAACAACCACCGGCCATACACACACGGACTGGTTCAGTGACTGATTTGTTTAACAGAACCGAGAAGGACTGCCCGTTCGTGGTCCTCAAGGTTACCTGAAAACCTGCAATTCTTGGGGCCGCTCAGGGAATGCCCTTTAGCCCTTAACACTGCGAAATGGACACTCTCACTGACTGACTGACAGCCTGTAGTAGTGTAGCACGAGCTACTAGTAAGCTGGATGATGTGAAAACAAACGGACAGGATAAGGGGACTTGCCTAGTTTTGGCTCCTCACCTGCAGATGTGTCATGTGCATTGTTCATGCTGCCTACAACAACTCTGATCAGATCCATGCTTGGAAGTTCCTGAAGGATATGCTAGAGTTTTCCCCACACTAGATAGCAAGCAGAGGTAGCATTATTATGCATGCATGTCCCTTTAATGGATGGAAAATAATATCGGGAAATGAGGAGGAGATAAACGGGTTGCAAAAATCAAGGACATGTGCATTTGTCAATCAAGTTCCAGAAAATGGACAAGACAAGATTCTAAGGTGATGTTGCATGTCCGCCATGCTTGCCATTGCATATTCTTCTCGCTCAATGAGGCAATGAGGGGGAAAATAAAAAAAGAATCCGACAAGCATTTGGGCCGCTACTAGCTAGGCGGCGTTGATGAACGGCTCACAAGAGATGCTAAAAGTAACTTCATCAACCACGAGATAACTTAAGAGGAGGTAGGGGTAACCTTTCGACTTGCTGAAGAGGCATAACGGGAGGCTCTCTTAAACTACACTTACAGCAACTTAATTATGTGGGGGGCAGTACAGGCACATCACGCTAATGAGCTGAACAGTGTATATTCTAAGCATTAGGCCCATGAACCCTATGGTCCAGAGCATCATTTGCGGACCTCTAACACTGACGCAATGATTCAAACCGCTAACATTAAAAAAAAAAAAAAAAGAGGGGGCTGGAGGGGCGGGAAACCAATTCTTACCTGGTATTCTGCTACGGATAAATCAAATAGTCATACAAATGTGTGTACCTGCAAGTAATACAATATCAAACAGGAGGGAAAAAAAAAAGTACAGGCAGTAGTACTATTAAAGAAATACTGCTTATGTTTCTCCCTGCAAATGATAAGCTCATCAAGGGACATAAAAGCATACTCACATGTGTTAGATTCGTATTAATTATTATCTTAATCTCAAGACCGAATGATTAGAAAATGAATAAAAAAACCAAACTAAATCACGATGCTCGTCGGATTACAATTCAAACTCATTGAACCTAAATGTTGGTTAACATGGGACAGTAATTGTATGCTACAAGACCAGCATCGAGACATCGTATGTCACATGCTCGACTAGCATTCATGCGGAGGATTCAACATAAGGTCAACTAATGTTGCATACACCCATCATAGCCAATCATCATAACCCATAGAATCAAGGATAAAATGATAGAAGAGACAGAACATAAAACAAGGTGCTCACAAAAATCAACAAATGAATCATCGCCAAAAAAAAAAATCAAGAAATGAAGAATTCTACTAGTGGTAGTGGCAAGCAGCGGACAGGCCGATAAAACAGTGTAACGAGTTCATTTGACTGGGGAACAGGCAAAACACAAGGGAAAGCATCAAAACGGCTATGTCCCCAATTTCACAAGACAAGCGCCCAAGACCCAAGACATACTAAGTACACTCAAAAGTACTTTCCGGTCAAAAGATACACACCAGCCGCACGGATGATCCGGATAATCATCCCGTCCTTCCTAGCAGCTTCCAAACGGATCAAGGAGACAAAAGGAAATCTGAAAGATATTTCAATATTAGATCTTGATGAACTTTTCCTAACTCCTTACTATCAGCATGACCTACCGATAAGATGATAAAGTACAGTAGAATATACATTGTAACTAGTTACTATATAACAGCTCCAAGATGATCAGGGAATTCGAAATGTGTAAACATCACAAGCTATTCTCAAGGAGACCATGCAGACAGTTTACAGTGGTGCGAGCTATCCAGCAAACCATAGAAGCAAAGCAAGAACAGAAAGGGGATAAATTAAGTTATTTGCCGCATGAATCAATGCCGGATGCCAAGAACCTTCATTGAAACCATGCTGATTGCACTGAATCTGCAGATTTGTAGACGTATGCGAGTAGCAGCGGCATGATGAGCTGTCCGTATCTGAAACAATCGTATCCGTCAATAACATCAAGTCGTCTGTCTCCGACAAGGACAATAAGCTTTCCTTCAGGATCAGAGATTTGTCCCCGAGATTAGATAAAGGGAAAAACGAAATAATAGCAGAGTTGCATGGGAGGAGGGGAGCTACATGCTTGCCTCCTCTCTATAAAAGCACAGCCACCTTAAAGTTCTGCACCACAGCAAGCTCCAGAATTAGTCACCAAAGTGCCCCATTCTCGATCATACAGTTCACCAGTTCATAGAGTTAACCTATAGCCATGAGGACTATGAGCCAGAGAAAACAGAAGGGCAAGATGGCCAGAGGCCTAAGAGAGCATAGGGCCAGGCTCTACATCATCCGCCGTTGCATCATCATGCTTCTCTGCTGGCACGACTGAAGTCCAGATGGTGTTTTCCTCCATTGAAATCATTAGGGGTCCATGGAGAGGTTACACTTAGCTAGGCAACTATTAGTCAGTAGTAGAAACTATTAGGAGGCACTATCTTGCCCATGCCAGATTGCACTTAAGCAAGCTAGCTTGGAAAGTTAAAACATCGTTTGTTTTTTTTTCCCCTTTTCTCCACTCTTTTACCTCCTATCCAGCAGGAGGATATGGTTGCCATACCATTTTTTGTACATACTATATATGTATTGTGGCTAGTGATCCACTTAGAAATGGTTCAAAGAAATTGAGCAAAGCTTATACTTGGCCCAAGAGAAATGGGACACATATATTTTATCAAAGTTACAAATATTGTTGTGTCAATTATATGCTTTTTCACCTGTGGAAAATAACTACTACAGACACTTAGAAAAGCTAGCGCACGCCAGTCAGCAGTCCTCAATTGTCCTTACGTACCAGTGCGCCACAGCTCTAACCAAGACCTATGCAGCTACAACTTAATAAGCTATCAGAGACCCAGATAGGACAAAGTTGCTGATTAACTGGCTGCAGTCTGAGATGGAGAGGAAAATAGTACGTACTCACCAGGAATACAGGGGCCATGTCTTCTGGGAAGAGCAGCTCCTCCTGCATTTCTTAAGGAGCCAGAAACAGAAGAAAACAATGAGGGATGCCAAGACGCAGCAATGGTGCACAGATATGACCATTCAGAAACAAACAAGTGAGCAAGATGACAAATGCATGCACGCGTGCAGACACGCACATAACAAGGTAGTGAGGCACGTGCAGGACATACTCGAAGCTCTAGGCATGAGACACTGTCAGCCTTGTAGCGTCACGTGATCCATAGTTTTGCAGTAAGAGCACACCTGAACAATCACAGGAACATAGTGCTAGACTGCTAGTGCCCACTGTTAGCAATTTACTGCAAGCTACATCAAGTTCCATTTTTACTAGTCATCAGTGAGATACTGCACTAAAAATTGACATGATTCGGTCATATGTGTCATGGGGGACCGCGCTACAGTATATATGACAGCCGATGACATATGTATGCACTTTGATTAAGCTCCCACTCAAAAGAACATTGTATTGTGTCTTGGTCAGCTTCCACTAAAAAAAAGTACTGTGTTCTAATCAGCTTCCACTCTAAGAGATTACAGTGTGTATTCTTAGTGGATTCCAAACATTATTTAGGTCAGCCTATCCATAAACTGATTCCATTTTCGAAAACAAGGGAAGGGAAATTCTCCTTTGCTATTGACATCCTGTCAACACTGTTTGACCTTACAAAAATGAAGGAAACGATTGTAAGACAGGGCAATATTTGTTACTCCTTCCTACATGCTCAATTACTTTCACTTAGTTCACTACTTTCTATTAGCACCACGTCGGATGGCCATGAAAGCATAAAGAGAGAGAGTAAGGTATTTGACCACACAAACTGATTTCCATTTTTACACCCAAAGGTTCAAGGTAACAAGCATCTTATACAAAACATCATAGAAGTGTGTCATTATGTAACCTGAATTCTCGAAACATGCAACTTCTGAGAATTGTTTTTTTTTTCCTCAAAAACGCAGGCGAGATGCGCTTCATTATATTAAAAAGAAAAAGAAGGATAAGAACCCCAATACAACACACGCCACACCCCACCAATAGTTTTGAATTGCTTCTGAGAATTGTTAAATCAGGATATTAATCTTCTTCCAGATATACAAAAAGATGACAAATCTCAGACTACAGAGCTGAATTCCTGAACTTTACCTAAGACAACAGGCAACGAAGAAAAGGATCCTCTCCACTACAAGTAGAAGAAGCACACATGGCCATCCTATATACACAGCAGCTACACCTAAAACCTAAACCCTACAAAAATGGCGACGCCAGAAAAAGCACCCACAATGAAGCCAAAATTACTATCTCTCACGGAGATCAAAATCTAGTCGCTCCACCGGAGCAACATGACAACGCAGCGGCGGAAAATGTAGAACCTAGCTCTTTTCTCCCGGAAAGCTCTGTTGAGCCTCCCCATCTGCCTACCATGTCCTCCAAGCTTCATGGTCTGGTGAAGATGAAGCTTTACCAGGCAAACGGGAGGGAGATGGAATACAGATAACTTGTGCGAACTTGTTGTGTGATGGCCCCTGTGGTATGAAAGGGAAGTGATTGCTTTATATAGAGGTACACAGGGGATATGCCATATGAAAAGAACATCACATACCCCCACATGCAGGCAGTTTGTTAATGCACTAGGAGGCATACTTCTGACCCTACACTTATCTTACCCTCTAATTTATGTGCTTATAGCATAGGAGCTAGCAAAAACATAAAGTATGCGAGACTATGACCATGCCAGAGAACTACAACAGTTAAAAACAGACAAGCTAAAGTGGCCGTCCATCCCATCCGTGCAACAAAGGAGGATGCAGGTTGTTTAGTGACTCCAAGAAAGGAACCCCAAAAAAATATCCTAGCAGTGCTTAGCGGGAAGCTTCCAGGAAGGTCACCTTGATGCATAGAGTAAGCATGTTTAATCTCATCCGTGACAGATGTTGAGACATGGTAATACTGCTAGCCATGAAATGCCCTACAAACAACAAACGTACAGATAAAACTTCAGGCTTCTACGAGACGGCTTCTATGAGACTTGTCTGATTTCACCTTCCATGCACTGGCTTGGGGTTACAATCTGATGGACACCAAGACATTGTAATAGTAATTATCTACAGAACACAAACCATTGGGTTACCGGTTCAGACTTCTTGGGACTTGTCTGATTTCATTTCAATGCACTGAGTAGAGTTATCTCCAAGATGAAATGCTTTCCTTAATCATCACAACAATGTTAGACACGTACCTGATGATCAAGTCAGCAGCTTTTGATAGCGAACAAGAATTTATATCGGTGGAAAGAGGAAGACATCATAATATGTCTTATTAGAGATCTCAGAAAAGGGGTCCTCTTTCTCTAGTTCAGGTCATTTGTATACACAAGACATGTCGCAGACATGTTGCCTGTTGTATGCAACTGGAGATTAAATAACTTGAACAGACAAAAACTTGATAAAGTCGTAAAAAGGTCATACTGCTGCCTATACACATTTAGCAACAGTTGTATCTTTTCCTGACATTATGCAAAATTTAGGTGTCCTCTTGCTACTTAGGATTCAGTTCTTTAAAATTGCCATGCTTGGAGCATGAAATGGTGCTACATAGATAATAACTTACATATGAAAAAAAGAAATTCTAATGCTAATGCTATAAAAAAGTATATCTTTTCAAACCTTTTTTTCCTTCTCGAATTATAAGAAAATGTATCAATGTACACAAAACACGAACATCAGTGAAAGGACTATAAGACTTTGTTAAACACGAACACCAGTTTTTTTCAGCCCAACTGGCTCTTCTTTTCAAAATTGTGAAGAGATGCATTAGGTCATCTACAGTCACTTATAAATTGAACTTTTCTGTTTTTTCTTGAGGAATATACAATAGGGGAAGCGGAAGCCCTTACTGTGGTAATATTATAATAAAAGGAAACAAGGGAATGTACAAAACAACTCGGCATCAGGGGTAAGACCGTCCCCCCATGGTACTCTTAATCAACTGAGCTACTGTCAGTTTGCCAAAAAAGTTCCCAAGCATTGAGGTCTGGGCAAGGAAATTTCTAGGCAGCCCTCCCCTTGTTTACTTTACTATAAGCAAAGTACTAACAAAAAGGTTGAAAATGTACATAATACTAACTGATCAATATGGAACAAAATCGATGTATACAGAAATGTACGGAAGGCATGAAATATGTAGAAAGAGGCATTCCAAGTGCAGCTATTAGCTATGTCTATGGTTGTCCAAAGAGGAAAAATTAAATCAGGGGAAGCTGTAACACCTAAGAATTAAACTTTCAAAGAGTAGAACTACTGTTATCGTATTTGCATGGCACACCTAATGGTTGTTTTTCTTCTCTTGAACACACAGGAGATCTGCATATCATTATATTAAGAATAAGAAAGGTGGGTAAGAGCCCGTAAAACACACCACACCTGAGAGTTACCTGTACACATTTCAAAAGCAGACAAGAAGCTCAAATAGTTAAGCAATGAACTAAGATTCATTTTTTTTTAGAGATACGGTCTTTGACCACTGCCTTTATTGGAGGCTGGATGAGGTCCGAAATTCGTCCCTCCAGGGATCGAACCTGGGTGGCAGCGCTCACACCATGAGCAGCTGACCACCGAGCTCCTTGCTCGTCCTCGAAGAACTAAGATTATTTTATTCTGACAAACAAACAATCAAGGAAAAGCAACACAAAATCATTAAAGCTGCTCAAAACTGACGAAAGATGCATAAGATCCTACCAACCTTTCAGACATCACAACAGGTAGATACCTAAAGAGATCTCAAAAGTTGCTTAAAGAGGCAAAGCAGATATAATATACATATTAGTTTAGCTATCCAAGAATGGCCTTGTCTGGTACAAATGAACTCTTCTGAAGCACCCCTATAGAAACTATAAACAATGCTGTATACCGCAACTTGCACGTAATTATAGTTATAAGGCCTGTTTACAAATGGGAGGAACTTAAATAAGGCTACCTCTAATCGAATCCAATCAGCAACTAAAAGCTGCCTTTGTGTGATCGTGAATGCTCACATGGCATGAGGCATCATATGGCTACTTCAGCAAAGTTTCAGATTCCATTGTGAAAACCCAAATCCCAGATGGTTAGAACCCAGAGAGAATAAATGATATAAAATATGCAAGCTTTGTCTCCCAATATGCATTCAACTTTGCACATTTGCATGTGCAGCAGTGAGCTCGTACAAGTACCTCTATAAAGCTCAGCATCTCTCAACAAACTAGCCAAATCTACACAAATTGAATCACTAAACACTTGTAGAACGCTCTGATTTTTAGTTCTATTCCTCCAGCCATATCATATCTAGCCCTTTAGACATGAGACCTGAGAGGAGAAAGAACACAAGGAGGAGGTTCATTGGAGGCCTGAAAGAGTGCCGGTCACGGATGTATATCATACGCTGGTGTTTGGTGAGTCTCCTATGTTGGCACAACTGAGCTCAAAGTGTCCAAAACCTTGTCATCTGTACCACATTTAGACCGAGGCATCTACCTACGCAACATCCTCAAAGCTCCAAGAGCACCAGTTAGTCCCATTTTTACAAATAAGGACATCTAATTGCAGTGGAACACTTGTATGGTGGAGCTGACTCTTCTCTATCTTGTTGATGTGCAAGTGTTGTGATTCTTATCTCTTTCTGATGACTGAGTCTTTTATGTTGGATTCAACTGATTATACATATCCCCAAAGTCTATCAACAGGAATCCGTTTTCCTTGTTACATCAACGAAATGCCAGTTGATCAAATCCTTAGATCATGCTGACCATTTGTACTCTACTGATATTCTACAAAGTGAATGCAATTTGTTTTCATATATTTCTTTATCACCCGTAAAAATCAATATAGCTCCAGGAAATTAATGTCCGTCCCTGAAACGCATGCCCAGGTCAGAGGCATGCCCAATTAAGAAGAAAGAACAAGATGATGAGAAGTAGCATGAATATCGATTGAATGCTTACGGCTCTGTTTAGTCAGTTCCTGGTTTTCAATTTTCATTGTCAACTCCATCGTAAACACAAACTGCCAGGGTATACGGAGAGGTGAAAGTGATAAATACTTGACAAGGAAAGAAGAGAATTTAGGGATGGATGGCAAGTTACATTAGATTGTGGTGTATTTGTGTGTCACTGAAGTTATATTATGTTAAGATGGTAATAACTCACTGAATTTATATTGTGGTAAGTTATATTATGTTAAGATAACTCATGTTACTTGACAAAGAAACAGAAATTACATCACTGAACATGTAACACTGCTTAACTATCTCTGGCAGATAGTTTCCTCAAAAAAACTATCTCTAGCAGATAACTAGCAAGTCTTTTATCTTCCCTTGGAAGCAATACGCTAGTAAAGTCATAGTTCCAATTGTACAAAGAGGAAATTAAAATGCAATTGCACGACATATTGAAAAATTACAGCATAAGTAACTTCAATAGTAAGTCGTATATACTCCAACGCCTGTAGCTTTCATAAAAGGAGGGGGGAAGGGGGGGAAAGCTAACAGCTTACATTAGGAGGTTATCCAGACCAGGGATATCAAACGGTAACTTTATAATACCAAGGGCGATAAAAAGGAGCAAGAACCACGCAGGAAAGGTCATCATGCATAGCACCAAGAAAGATTTTTGACCTGCAAAAAGACAACAATTATGAGCACAAAGGAAGGACTTTCAGTTCGAATTCCACACATTGGCGTTGTTAATACGTAATTGCAGTAATTAGGGGGGGTCACATCATCACCTTCACAGGCGCGCATCTCTGTGGCGTCGACGACCCACTCGGCAGCCTCGCGGAGCCGGCGCTCCGGCCCGCTCTCGGGCTTCCCGATGGGCGTGGCGGCGACCAAGTCCATGAACGCGGAATTCTTCGCCTCCATGTCGGCGGCGGCGGAGGACGCGTCGTCGGCAACGCCGATGGCGCGCCGCACCTCCGCGACGGACGGCTGCGCGGGCGACGGGGGCGCCGCCGAGCCATGCTGCCCCGCCGGCGCGCGGCGGCGGATGATGCGGACTGGCTCGCCGGCCGAGGAAGCGGACGCAGAGGCGATCACGGAGAGGCGCGGGACGAGGACGGCACCGGCGCCAACGAAGCCGAGGTGATGGGCCATGGTGAGGTTCGGGAAGGGAGCAAAGCGTGTAGGCTTGCAGGGTGGTCGGTCGCTCGTATCGTGAGAGCGGAACTGTGGGAGCGGATAGGCTGTGTGTGGGGCTTACAGTGGAACTGACAGGTAGGAGCAGACAAAATCACAAACGGTTCAATGGTTCATCAAATATTTTTCTCTCGCGTTTTCTTTCTTCTGATTTTCGTCCAAACGTTCCAACACTTTTGTACATGAGTGCAAACTGTGTAGGGCTTTAAATATTTTCCAGCAGTATGTTCTTTTTTGTTTTTGACCCACATTCAGCTTATCATTTTTATTTAGAGTAAAAGGGCATCTTGCCCAATCCATTATGCCAAAGCAACAAGGTCAACTCCGGTTTTAGGACTTAGGTTTTACCCCTTAGCGGATAAGAAATAAAGTCATACAACTTAATGTTTTGATAGAAATTTCTCATACATATGTAAAACACATCTCTCATTATAGTATTTTACCTCAACTGTTCACTCATCACCAAACAAAACTCATAAGCCTCCGTCCTAATTCGTTATTTTTTATTTCTTTGTTACATTATTGATCTACTCCTTTTTAAGTCAATCATAATAGTCCATAGGTCGTTGCAACTCGTGTTAGTGGATTTGAACCAAACAAGTAGTAAAAAAATACTTGTGGTCAAAACTCTACTTTTTCATAATTTTAATATAATTATAATTTTCTAGAATATATCTTTTGATGAGAATTTGCTTCAAATTTTTCCTTTTTGACGGGAACCTTTTTAGAAAATATTTAGACAACTGGAGTTACCTTTTTGACTTTGAATGTGGTGACAAAAGATGTTTTAGACCCGATGCTGGAATGCCTTTTCACCGTGTACTAACAAGACCCATCTAGCGCTTTGTGTTTCCTTTGTATATTTGTCACTAACTAACTTTCCAATTCATTTCATTCTTTCCATAAATGGTTGGTTGGTATCTCATCCTTTTTTGTTGAGGTGCAGCGGGAAGGATGGGAAACCTTTGAGACGGACCGCGACAAGCAACACTTGAGCAAAACTTGAAAGCAAGCGGAAGGGATGTGTGTGTGTCTGTTGAATTCTATGTTTTTTCATTACTTTCAATCTTATGAAACTTCATGTAATGGTATTAGGATAAAGCATTTCTTTTCATATGACAATTTGATCAATCGCTAAGTAACAATTAAATTCTATGATAAATCAAAGAAACAACAAATATGAAACCATGCATCCGAGACAGCGAAATATAAAATTTTCAATAGAAATAGTCCAACCAACAGCATCAAAAATTCTTTTTTTTAGGGAGCATCATAAATTATTTTTTTAGGGAGTACCATAAATATTTTTTTAGGGAGCATCATAAATACTTGTCAAAACAAACAAACAAACAACATCATAAATAACAACCAGGCTGCTAAAAATCTGGGCCCACTTGTCATCGAGTAAACGGGCCCATGGAAGACTTGGACCGATGGGCCTTAAGGCCCTTATTATATAAAGTGAGCCCGTAGTCGTCTCCGTCCTGTGTCGGGGCGCCTCGCCTCACTCCTCCATAGAGCAAAAGAAGAAGGTGAAAATAAAAACAAAACAAAGGGAGCAAGAAACCAGTTTTGGGGAAAGAAAGCTTGGGGTTCGGATTCGGGAGAGCTCGAGGGGGGGATGACGGCGGAGAGGCAGCTGGTGGTGGCCGTCGAGGGCACGGCGGCGTTGGGGCCTTACTGGTCCACCATTGTAGCCGACTATGTCGAGAAGATCGTGCGGTACGGCCTTCTTCTCTTCCCGACGACGTTTTTTTTCCTGGTAGTTCTCATTTGACGCTCTACGACGTGTGGAGAGAGAGAGAGAGAGAGAGAGCTCCCTCTGTATCTATTGGGGGACTTCGAGCTCCTGTTCTTTGGTTTTTTGACTAGGGTTTAACGGAAGAACCAGGCTCGGGAGTGTCTCGATTGCCGGATCGCCAGGGCAAAGAAATTGCTATTCAACTATAGTAGAGGCACCTGTGTTCATAGTTCGATTTGAGTACTGTTGATTTGAGTTCTTTTGCCCTCTTTTGGGAATTGTATCGTTTCGGTGTTCTAAATGGGTTTGTTGATCATCGGTTACTGGCTTGGAAAGAAGTCAGTTTTAGTGTTTCAACGTTATACGTCTTCGACTTCATGGTACAACCTAATTTTCATGATACATTGATACGAGAATTGGAGCTTTGGCTACTGCAACCCACCTTCCCCATTGCCCCATGGAGTGTAATACGCCTCATTATGATATAAAATTCGCAGTTTTCAGGGACAAAGTATTAGCGTGGATTTTATTTTCTGCAGTGGCTTCAATCTTGTATCTGATCAAAATACTCAAGTATCATCCTACAGTTTTACTTTCCTTCTGAATCATCTAATTGGAACGCAAGAAATCTTGGTTCATTCTTTGATCACCTAGTCCATTGCTATCATTTTAATTCCTTGTTCACACCACTATTGTAACCTTTGCACTTGTAGTACATAACTAATTTACGAATAAAATCATGCAGGAGTTTTTGTGCAAGCGAAGTGCCTGGGCAGGTAATTTCATCTTGATGAACAGTTCATTGTATAAGCTCTCAATCTCAGCATGCTGTTCGTTGAATTCTGTTAATATGTAATTTATTCTTCATTTGTGCAGAAGCTTGCAGGGGCACCACCTGAGCTTGCGTTAGTTGTTTTTCAAACCCATGGACCGTACAGCGGTATGCTTTTACATCCACCATGTCCATGCCCTTAATAATCAGTGTGCAATCTACACCAACCATAACTTTAGGTTTATTCACTATCAGTGGGCTCATGCAAAAAAAATTTATGCAGCTTTTTGTGTCCAGCGAAGTGGATGGACAAAAGATATGGATGCTTTCCTTTCATGGCTATCAGGAATATCATTTAGTGGTGGAGGATTTAGTGAAGCTGCTACTTGTGAAGGTCTTGCTGAAGCACTCATGGTATTGATATTTGTCATTTTTCCTAAAATAAATTCTTTGCAAAATGTGTCTTCTCTGTGGCCAACATTTAGCACTGAAAAATTTTGTGTTAACCTTCCAAGTCCTGACATGACAGATGTTTCAGTTATGTTGAGAGCAAGACACCTGGACTAATACACATTTTATTTTTTCCATTCCGCCAACAATTCTGTTGACTTCTGTTCATTAAAAGTATAACACTCCTTGCCAAACTTTTTATTCAGTTGTCCATGAAAAGAAAAATGTTTTGTTCTTCCAGTTGACGTCCCCAATAGTTCTTGCTTGTGTTGCAGATGATGTCATCACATCTTTCATAATAAGTTTCAGAAACATAACTATAGTATGCAATTACGTGATACATTTATTTTTGAGGATAATACATTTGATCATTTCCTTATTCATTATTCTTGGATGTAAGGTGTTTTTCGTACTGCCTTCCTGACTTTCGTTTTCTATCTCCAACTAGATACTTCAGGGCAGTCTCAATGCAACCCAGAATCATGAAGTGCAAAAGCATTGCATACTGGTCGCTGCAAGTAATCCCTATCCTTTGCCTACACCTGTCTACTGTCTTCCTATTCAAAGTGCTGATCACAAAGAGAACAATGAGTCATCAAAACAGTCTTCTGTTGCTGATGCTGAAACAGTTGCAAAATCATTCGCTCAGGTGCCGCTTGCGTTCTGCCATAGCCTGCTGCTGTTTATTTTGTACCTAGCATTTAATTGACTCTACTCTACTTTGTGGATGTAGTGCTCTGTCTCATTGTCAGTGATATCTCCTAAACAACTTCCAACTCTAAAGGCGATATACAACGCGGTAATTTTGCCAATTTCATTATGTGGAGTTTTTAGACATGAATATTCTTCTATTCCTTTATTTGGTTGCATAGTTGTTCCATGATTCCTTTGATGGTTATATATTTTTTTGGATTGGAGGAATTTCGGCTATCTGAATCATGCAGGAAATCCTACTCTATATTTGGAACAAATTATTGCTACCATCAGCATCGTCTTTTCAGTCAGTTTGAAAAATAAACAAAATATTGATTTTTTTGTGTGTTTTTGTCTTTTTGGCTTCCAAGATTGAACTTTGAGAATTATACTTAACTATATAAGGAACTTATACTTCCACAAACGTTTGTAAAGACAAATCAAGTTGTAAAATTTTATTAAAGCCAATTTGTTAGATGGGCTTACCTAGTTCTCCATTTGTTCCTTAAGAGAAGTTAAGAAACTGCTGATCTTAGTACTTTTGAATATTTTAATTATTTTAGGAATCTGATGTCATGGTTCCGTGAATATCAACAGAAGAAACAAACTGTGTACTTCCAATAATGTAAATTAATATGGCATGGTGTCACTCACTCTATTGTTTTTGTTACAATCTGAGTCACAACTTTCACTCATTTTCAATAATGAAAGCTTCATGAAAATGGAACAAGAACGAAAGCTTCATGAACATTTAATAATTTGATTTTTTTTTTTTTTTTTTTGCAATTTGGTTTCCCAACTTTTGATATTGCGACCTCTAGCACAACTTCCTATAGTCAAAAACTAAAAGTAACATGTATTGGCAAGTCATACTATAACAAGTTAATTATCATGCCAGCTAATTTATACTAATGCTCTGGTATCTCCAACAATGTCTAGTTATTATGACTAGCACTATTGTCGTATGTGATTCGATTTGGCCTCATAAAGGTTGCGGCAGTTTCATATGATGAATTATGATTCCACATTCTGCTGCAGGGAAAACGGAATCCTCGAGCTGCTGATCCATCAATTGATCATGCAAAAAACCCGCATTTCCTTGTTTTGCTATCTGAGAATTTCATGGAGGCACGAACTGCTCTAAGTCGTCCGCTACATGGGAACTTGGTCCCAAATCAAACCATTGCAAAGATGGACAGTGCACCTGCAGTTACTATGCCAGGAGCGACTTCAAATGCCAATCCATCAGGTTGAACAATGTTAATGTTAGGTTTAGTTTTTCCATGAGATTTGTCCTTAGTTCTGTGGCCCTTTTGTGAATGAAAATGTTGTTGATATGATGTTTGTGCATGGGAGGGACACAGAGACAGCTCTGGAAAGAGGCTTAGAGGCGTATTTATTTGTGATAGTTGGTTTAAGAAATGCTAATCTTAATTTGGCTAAGTGGAAAGGACAAAATGAAATTTATCTTGATATTTCCCTGCGTCCACAAAATATTACAAGAAAGAAAACTTTTGACTTTATATGTCGGGATGGATGATTATTTCGTAGTGGGCAAAGTTCTGAATATGCCATTACATGATCCGGTTTTGCAAACAGGCTTCTTATTTTCAGTGAAAGCTTTAGTAGAAAACTATAAAGTATGTTCTGATTATTATCCCGACTTCCCGAGAGAACAAAATGTGCTATCTTGTTGTTTGCTTAGTTGAAATGCTTTCTAGTCCGTGATTGCAAAAATGAATGTGCTAAACATGGCTGCCACATGGTGAAAAGAAATTGCAAAAATGAATGTATTGAATATGGCAGTTGTTTACAGATATTTTGACGCAGTGAAATTAATTAGTAGGACTTGCAGAGTTTTCAGGCAGATACATAAGTGCCTGCTTCTATGCATGAACGCTCAAATCTATTTTTTCTTGTATTCTTAGTTGTTTTTGTGCACACTTGTTACTTGTCAGATTTGCATATTTATTCAATTATTAAGGTGTACTTTTATGAAGCCTGACTGGATTTAATTGGTCATTTGTAATCTTCATTAAATAAATTTGTTGTGATACGTTATTCATGCAATATGGCAACATATTTTTGACTTCTACTCACAGCAACATTGTTATTGCCTATTTGAGCCATAATCAATTCTGCTTGAACGTTTCCAGTGAGTGCGACAATGATGGGCCGTCAACCAGTTGGAGTTGGAGGCGTTACTACTGCAAATGTTAAAATGGTATGCTACAAAGCACATACTGTTCATGGAGTCTACCTTATTTATTAATCATCATCGCTCCAATTCATTTACAACTTCCATTTTCAGGAACCGGCAACCATACCAGCAATAGCTTCCACACCAAATTTCTCGCATATAACACCCATTTCAAACATTTCTTCACAAGGAGTATCAGCATTGCAAAGTTCATCCCCATCTCTTATTTCACAAGAAACAAACATTGTGAATGATAGTATGCACGAACAGAAGCCTAACATAGGGGTAAACCCTGTCCAACAATCAGTTCGGCCTGGTGGACATGGTAGCTTTCTCAACAACCTGTCACAAGCTAGTCGACTGATAAATTCAACTTCTTTAGGAGGAGCAGCAGCACCTATGGGACTATCTAACATAGGAGCAACACCCATACAGGTCCACATGTCAAACATGATTTCAAGTGGCATGACATCAGCACCATCTGTTATGTCTTCTATTTCTGGATCTGGACAACCAATTGGTACTCAGCAAATGGTGCAGAGCACATCTCTTGGTTCCTTTGGCTCGAATGCTTCTACTGTATCCAGCAATTCCAATATTGCTGTATCATCCTCCCTGAGTAACATCCAAACCAGCATGGGTATGGGTCAATCGATGCCACCCATGGCACAAGGAGGTTTGATGGCTGGTTCACAATCAGGGCAGGGTGGAATTGGTGCCAATCAGAACATGATGAGTGGCCTTGGGGCTACAGCGATGTCTTCAGCACCTGCAATGATGCCAACACCTGGAATGGCTCAACAGACAGGAGTTAATTCCCTTGGTCTGACCAACAATTCTGCCATGAATATGCCTATTAGCCAGCACCCTAATGCTCAACAACCGCAACCATCAAAATATGTCAAAATTTGGGAGGTAAATGTTTCCTCTGTATTAGCATTTAGATGATCAACTTCCCTGCTCCCTGGTAGCTGGTGCTCATGATGTGCAAACTTCTATTCTGAATGGTAAAAAAAAAATTAATTCTAGTCATGTCAAAAATGTATACATAGTACCAAAATTTGAAAGGTATGCCCACGTGCCAAATTCGGTGGTCAGATTTGTTTTCCTAATGGTCAAATACCAAAAAGTTGCCCTCTTCTAGTGTATTTGTGGACACACAGAATTGTCCTGTGCAGCAGCCTGTTCTTGTATACATGAACTCACCAAAACCGTACCATTATGATGCTTAATTATGTTAATATTATGATGGATTGTGGTTTAGTGTTATATGTTGTTTGTTTAGTTTTTGTACATTGGCATAATGTTAAACGCTAGACATTGATCCATGTTGACCACAGAGATTTCAACAACAGGTTTTTCTATATTTCAGGGAACTTTATCCGGGCAAAGGCAAGGGCAGCCGGTATTTATATGTAAACTCGAAGTAAGCTTCTATTTGCATTATAGAATTCTATGCATCATGTGGTATCGTGTACGATCTGCCATTAGTTTTTTTAATTATTATTGTTTAAGGAACAAGTCTACTTCACCCCTCAACCTATCGCTAGTTGACTACTTAACAATCTGAACTATTAAGCCAGATATTTAACCCCCTGAAGTATGGAAAACCGTCTAAATCACCCCCTATGTTGGTTTTGGAAGCGGTTTTGCTGATGTGGACGATAATATGTATGATGATATGGCACTAGACCCTTTATTTTTTTTTTTCATTTCTCTGTTTCAAACTGGATCCACCTATCATTTGTTTCTTCCCCAATTTTTCACACCGTTCCTCTCCCAATCCTTGTCTACACATCACCTAGTGTCGCCATGTGCAATAATCCGCCATGGACGTAGTTGACCATGGATAAAAATTAGCTCAGGTGCTGCTGATTGGATTGTGGAATTAGCTGAGGAGGGGGGAGGTTCAGCGCTTATGTGCGAGTTGCAGTTGCGGCTGTGGGCATTGGTGAGCAAGTCTGTAGTTTGTCCTTGTGGCGAATGGATGTCAGCATGGCTGTGGCAGTGGACCAAGACAACCTTATTCCTCGCCGTGATGCTCGCCTCGCTCCTGCCCATCTGCACGCCGCTCCTTGATCTCACTCTCCTGCCCACGCTTTTCTCCACGATCCACCGCACCAGCGATGGTAGCAGCAGCTCCCCGTACGTCGGGTCGGGTCGTTCGCCTCCGCGGTACTGGTGCAGGTGTGCGTGTTCAAATGAGAGGGAAGGAGAGAGATGAGTGGGCTGGACCATGGAGCTCACTGTGTGCGCCTCTAGAGATGGGGAGGGAGCTGGGAGGAGGAGATAGGGAGGGAGGGAGAACAGAGAAGAAGGATGAGAGATAGAGATGGGGACGAAGTGCCATATCAACATCCATGTCAGGTGACACATCATTAGAAACCACCTTTGGAGCCACTTAGGAGATTATTTAAACGGTTTTCAATAGTTCAGGGAGTTAAAAATCCACTTAGGAGATGAATGATTCCTGGATACAGTGACACTTTTATTGCTCTTTATAGTTCTGTGAAAGCGAAAGGAAATATTGTCCCCATCAAAAGCTTACCCGATTACATCCTGTCTTCTCTCACTTAATTTTCTGAGACTCTCAATTGAAAAGTTAAACAAACTGGGTATCTCTGCCTCAAGTACCCCAATTTTACTATTTACAGTTTGAAAATATTTGTTTGTGGAGCATTCGCTTTTCATATTACTAACCTTTGCATATCTAACAGGGTTATAGGAGCGGAACAGCTTCTGAAACGTATGTTTACTTGATGCATCTGTTTTTGTTGCCTTGAATAATTTTTATATTGCAGTATGGTTTGTTGATTGCTATGATGAGATCTACAAGTCATGTCGTTACTTGATGCTATCTTGCCCTCATCTCAAAGAAATGACTTTCACACTCCATGGCTCCAAATGAAAAAAAATGACTTCAGTAAAAACTGTGTAGATCGTGCTAAGGCAAATGGGAATGCACTGTCCTTAAAAAAACTAGTTTAATGCCCGTGCGTTGCTATGGATGATATCGTGTTTATGCACCTAGCAGAGGTAGAACAACATTATATTTAGATCATTGTTAAAAAAATCATATATTACATGAAAAACTAATGAACCAGATGCGCCTGATAGCTATCATTCATGTCTAGCAAGAATGCATGTTGGTCAACCAAAACAATAGGTCAATATGCTCAATAACAAACATCTTTACTACATCACAAGACTGCTACCCAATCTAAGGAGTTTACATCATACAACTTGGTTAATTACAACTGAAAAACTCAGAGAGAGCGGCATATATATGTTTGAGACTAAGCAGTGAGACTAAAGGAAATATGAATCTTACGGAGGACCATGAAAACTCCATCAGCTCAGAGTAGGACCAGAGGCAGTCTGGTGTTCTTTGCTGCCTCATTGATCTCCCTAACTGAAGAGCTTGTCAGTCCACCTCTGAACACCAGTCATAGCCCAAATAAACTGGCCTCACAAGCACACACTTCAGCCCAAGTCGCTAGTGTCTTCTTCATGCCTCAGATCTCGCCCAAACTCTGCCTGTGTGGTACAGCTCTCCGGATCCATGTGTGACATGTTCGCACCCCTGTGCTTGTGCTCATCTTGCTGCACTCTATGGCTGGACCAACCTCACCGTGTTGGCATGCAACAGAAGCTCTTCACGCCCGCAGGATTTAGCGTGCTCACTTTGACCTCCTCATTGCCTTTGCCATTGTTAGTAACAACTGAAGAGCTTCGTGGATGCCGTAGGTCTAAGTAGGGTTGCTGGCATCTGATCCCATGGTGGAGGAGTTTAATACCTTCTGACAAAGTTGTCAGATCTGATTATCTGGTGGTGAGCAATAGTGAGGCTGAGGCTGCGTGGGGAGATGAAAGATGCATCTGCCAAAGTTGGACATGAGTGCTTGCATCCGATGAAAATTGGACTGCTGAAAGTGGCAGATGTCAGACACCATCATCGCCCGCGGTAACTTTAAAATAGAAAAACATAAGGCCATCCACATTGTGTATTTACTTTGCAGTATATATATAGTATTTAAACAAGAGTGAAATGCAGTAATGCACCCAGGGTCCTTCAACTTGTATTCTCATTTGGGTCCTAAGTGGTGCAACAGATGTCGATATACCAACTTGGTTAGCTCTGATGTGGGTTGTCACATTGTTACTCATGTGGATGCTTGTCAATTTTCTAGGGTGAATCATTTTGTACTGCATCCAAAGTTCGTACGATTTTAATATAACTAACATGCGTTGAAGTTCTTTTAACAATGTAGTTATGCAGAAGGCATATATAACCTTGAAACACCATGATGTCATTTTATTTTCCCTGCACAAAACCATTTTATACTAAGCGCAGTTTGTACTTCCAGAATCTAGATTAAATAGGAATCTGAAGCTATACTTTCTTTACGCAGGCTTGCACAAGACTGGCCAGAAACTATGCAGATTGTTCGCCTCATAGCTCAGGAGCATATGAATAACAAGTTTGTTTCAAAGAAGCCCCGAAACTTTTTCTATCAACCTTTTGCATTATTGTAAGAGGTGTTTCCTGTGCATGTGTAACATCTTTCCTGCTTCAACTGCAGACAATATGTTGGCAAGGCAGACTTTCTAGTATTTCGAACTTTGAATCAGCATGGGTTCCTTGGACAACTACAAGAAAAAAAGCTGGTTAGTGATTATTTGTTTTTCAGATGTGATTTAGCTACCTTATATGCTTGCCTTCATGAGTCTATTTGTACATTTCTAATGCTCTATTTATCCTCTCTATCAGTGTGCAGTGATACAGTTACCTTCTCAAACTCTGCTGTTGTCAGTATCTGACAAAGCTGGCCGCCTGATTGGAATGCTCTTCCCTGGGGTAATCTGAAAGCGCAGCTAAATATAAAAAAAATATCAGCACAATTATCTATGTTTGCTAAAATATGTCCATTTTCTCCTAGGACATGGTGGTATTCAAACCACAGGTCCCAACTCAGCAGCCACCAATGCAACAGCAGCAACTTCAACAACACATGCATATTCAGCCTCAAGGCCTCCAACTTCAACAGCAGCAGCTGCCGCAGATGCAGCAGCAGCAGCCACTTCAGCAACAGATGCAGCAGCAGCAGCAGCCACTTCAGCAACAGATGCAACAGCAGCAGCCGCTTCAGCAACAGATGCAGCAAATGCAACAGCAGCCACAGCAATTGCCACTTCAACCACAGCAAATGCAACAAATTCATCAGCAGCAACAGATGCAGCAAATGCAACATCAGCAGCAGCAGCAACAAATGCAGCAAATGCAGCAACAGCCCCAACAAGTCCAGCAGCAGCCCCAGCAGCTCCAGCAACAGGCCCAGATGGTAGGCACGGGAATGGGCCAGCAATTCATGCAGGGACACAATCGAGCGGTACAGATGATGCAGGGGAAGATGGCACCCCAGGGTCCAGGCAGCATGCCTGGGGGAGGCTTCCTACCTTGAGATACCTCACCTCTTGTCAGCAGAGCATCAGTGAATAGTCACCATTGATCCCTTAGGCTGATGTCTCCTGGCCTCACCATTATCAGATTCAAAGGCGTCGTAGATCATAAGGATTTAGGTAGTTCCAACAATACTATGGGATACAAACAATATACTTTGGGGGTTTAGTTTGGTCCTGTTTCTTCTATTTTACCTGATATAAATGACTGGCGTTTTATTGTTCATGTACATGTCATTGTAGCTCATATGTACAACAAAATTAATGGTTTTAAATTAATATGAAACCGTAACCCCTTGTGGCGCCTATTTGGCAGGATGGATGCACTTTGACGTTGGATTGAAATTTAGTCTTAGTACGGTTATGCTATTGTTTTGTATTAAATTTCACTAAACATGCTACCATTGTTAAATTATTCAAAACAATGTTTTATAGCTATTTCATACTACCCACAGTCGTGTGGCCATGGCGGTGAGGGTGGGAGCACGGTACAGTGGCCAGGGTGTTGGTGAGAGCGGGAGCTCATGCGTGGCCATGGCAGCCAGCATGGCAAGAGGAGGACGGGAGCTTGGCGCAGCGGCCATGCTGGCGATGGTAGGGGAGCTTGGACGACGGACATGGAAGGGTAGACGGGTGGCGTGCAAGCTCGCCGCTTCGGAGTCGAAGAAACTGTTTCTCTCCTTCAATGCCTTCACGTGATAAAGGGCCACCCCTCTCATTGCCACCGTACCTCTCTTTTTCCTAGTTTTCCTATTTTGTTAAAAAAAATCCAGTTGTTTTCACCATAAAAATGATTGGAAAACAATAGTGGACGAGGAAGTGGAGGTGGGTCGCAGAATGGTGGAAGTGGTAGTCAAAGGGGGAGTGATGCGCCTAGCTGGAGAAAATCTGATAATGCACCAAACCAGGAGAAGATGAAAGGGAGAGATGACATGGAAGTGACAAGCCCGATGAAGGAAACTCCAAGCCATAAACATGCTGGTGACGCAAAAAAGGTCCTCTTTTCAACATCTCCTGAAATAGGGCCACATGAAGGAATAATAGAAAAAAGGGGAACGGAGGAGGGCATGGAGACAAGGAAGACTGTGGAGAGTGAACCAACGGTGAAGCTGAACATAAAAGAAGGGGAAGAGCCTGTGAGCAGTGATATATTGGGGAAGAAAAAGGAGGTGAATCTGAAGAAGGGGGCACAGAAAACTGTAAAGACTTTGCGTACTTTCAAGCGCTTGCCTAGGGGGAAAAAGGGCAACATGAACACGGAGGGAATCCAGGCGGCGGGGAGAAGGAAAAGGGAGACAGAGCAGAGCGAGAACATGGAAGTGGACCCTCCACGACCTGCGAAATTGGGGAAAAAGGAAAATGAAAACGAGGTGGTGATCACCGGGGAAGCGGGGCCGGCGGACCGGTCCTGCGAGGACAAATGAAGATCATGGCATGGAACTGCCGGGGGCTCGGCAATACCCCGGCAGTGAGGGGACTTCTGCGGTGCCAGAAGTCCGAGGACGCAGATGTTCTTTTTTTGTCAGAGACAAAACTTGATGAAAAAAGGATGCAAACAATCAAGATGAAATTGGGAATGGAGGATATGGTGGTGGTGGACAATGAAGGAAAAGGGGGGGGATTGGCAGTGTTGTGGAGGAGAGGAGTTGATATTGTTCTGCGCGACAAAGCAAAGAACTTTATTGACATGGAGGTCTTGGAGACAGGGGGAACAAAATGGAGGTTCACAGGTGTCTATGGGGAAGCTCAGGCGGATCTCAAGTGTAAAACATGGGAGGAGGGTGGAAGGCCACGAACACAAGCGTGCCTCGATCGTTTCAAAAAGACGTTGGAGGATTGCGAATTACACGATTTGGGTTTCATTGGTGATGTGTTCACGTGGAGGAATAAACAAACAAGGGGAAGCTCTCATGTCCGGGAAAGGCTAGATAGGGCAGTTGCAAATTCAGAATGGAGAATGAAATTCCCGACGGTTTTGGTTAAAAATGGAGACCCACACCACTCCGACCATAGGCCAGTGATCATTGTCACCGAGAAGTCAAACCGGAATACTAGAGCGGGAAGAAGGGGGTCTTTCAAATTTGAAGCAAGCTGGCTGGAGGAGGATGGATGTCGGAAGGTCGTTGAGGAGGCATGGGCAATGATGGATGGGGGGAACGGGGTGAGCCTTAGTGATCATCTGAAAATGATGGCCACAGGCTTGCATGATTGGAGTAGGAATGTGCTGGGCGATCTCGAGAAGAGGCTGAAGAGAGCAAAGAAAGAACTGGAGAGGTGGCGGAGAGAACCGATTAGTGATGAATCAGTCGGAAGGGAGGCGGTTTGGAGTTTCAAGGTGGATAGGCTGGAAGAACAAATTGATACGTATTGGAAGCAACGAGCACATGTCAAATGGCTGCAGTTTGGTGATCGTAATACAAACTACTTCCATAATGCTTGTTCGGAAAGGAAGCGAAGAAACAGAATTGGGAGAATGCAGAAGGCGGATGGGGGGTGGATAGAAGAGGAGGAGGAGAAGAGGGAGTTTATTACTAACCACTTTATACAACTTTTCAGGTCAAATACAGTTGGCACGGAGGGGGCTGTACAGCAGCTACTTGCAGCTGTGCAACCCCGCGTTACTGAAGAAATGAATGCCTCACTAACGAGGGAGTTCACTCCACAAGAAGTTAAGAAAGCACTTGATGATATTGGAGATTTAAAAGCACCGGGTCCTGACGGCTTGCCATCTATATTTTTCAAAAAATTCTGGGATGTTGTTGGGGAGAAGCTTACAGGGGAGGTCTTAAATGTACTCAATGGGGGGAAAATCCCGGTGGGGTGGAATGAAACTGTGATTGCGTTGATTCCGAAGGTAAAAAAACCAGAGAAAGTGACAGATCTGCGCCCAATAAGCTTGTGCAATGTTGTATATAAGGTGGTATCTAAGGTGTTGTCTGCCAGGTTGAGGGAGGTTTTACCGGAACTTATAACTCCAACACAAAGTGCTTTTGTCCCTGGAAGGCTCATATCAGATAACATCTTAGTGGCTTATGAAATCACTCACTACTTGATGAACAAAAGAGAGGGGGAAGTGGGGTATGCTGCAATAAAACTTGACATGAGCAAGGTGTGATATCCCGGCCCAGGGCTTAATAGGATTAATAGAATGCTCATACTAACAAGTTGCAACTTCTTTTCCGGTAGCCTAGCTCCAGAAAACTCCAAGGTTAAGCGTGCTTGGCCTGGAGCAATTTCAGGATGGGTGACCGACCGGGAAGTGACTCCCAGGTGCGCATGAGTGAGGACAAATGTGCGTAGAAAAGACTTGTGTTGGTCTGTGAGGCCAGTCTATATCCTATAAAAGCTATCTAATGTAAGCGGGCCCGGCCTCGGGGAGGCGGGACGTTACAGTTGGTATCAGAGCCGACTCTCGCGGTTTCACGGGCGCGTGTGTCGCAGTTGCGCAGGCATGGTGTGCATGGCTGGTGTGAGCCCAGAGAGTGGTCACACAGCATGGCACATGCGCTGGCACTGGGCACACGGACGTGGCCAAGAGGGGACGTTCCTGGCCTGGGGTTGACCGACGAGGACGTCGGTCTTCTAAGGGGGTGAGAGTGTGATATCCCGGCCCAGGGCTTAATAGGATTAATAGAATGCTCATACTAACAAGTTGCAACTTCTTTTCCGGTAGCCTAGCTCCAGAAAACTCCAAGGTTAAGCGTGCTTGGCCTGGAGCAATTTCAGGATGGGTGACCGACCGGGAAGTGACTCCCGGGTGCGCATGAGTGAGGACAAATGTGCGTAGAAAAGACTTGTGTTGGTCTGTGAGGCCAGTCTATATCCTATAAAAGCTATCTAATGTAAGCGGGCCCGGCCTCGGGGAGGCGGGACGTTACACAAGGCATATGACAGGGTGGAGTGGAGTTTCTTGGAACACATGATGCGGAAGCTAGGTTTCTCTGAGCAATGGATACATATCATTATGGAATGTGTAACTTCGGTTACATATAGAATCAAAATAAATGGAGAGCAAACTGAAGATTTCAAACCAGAGAGGGGGTTGAGGCAGGGCGACCCATTATCTCCCTACCTGTTTCTCTTATGTGCGGAAGGATTTTCTACCTTGCTGCAAAAAGCGGAGCACGAAGACCTCATTGCTGGAGTGAAAGTCTGCCCAGCTGCACCGAGCATCTCACACCTACTGTTCGCCGATGACTCTCTATTAATGATTCGTGCGACGGAGAGGGATGCTCAGCAGCTCCAAAACGTTTTGGACCTGTATGAAACATGTTCGGGACAGATGATAAACAAAAGCAAATCGGCGGTGCTTTTTAGCCGGAATACAAAGGGAAGGCGAAAGAAAGAAGTCTGTGACTTGCTGCAAGTAACACGGGAAACCATGAATGAAAAATACTTGGGGCTTCCAGTTCATGTGGGGAAACCTAAGAATGGTGCCTTTGCCTACTTGAAGGATCGAATCTGGAAACGTATACAAGGATGGAATGAGAAGTTCTTGTCATGGGCAGGGAAAGAAATCCTGATCAAGGCTGTTGCTCTAGCAATACCGACTTTCGCCATGGGCTGCTTTGACCTCACAAAAACATTTTGTGACCAAATAAGTACAATGATCTGTAGATATTGGTGGAATCAACAAGAGGGGAAGCACAAAATTCACTGGCTGAGCAAAGACGTGTTGATGAAATCCAAGGCAGAAGGGGGGCTTGGCTTCAGAGATATTCACTCCTTCAACCTGGCCATGCTGTCTAAACAAGGTTGGAGGCTCTGGCACAACCCAGACTCTTTGTGTGCTAGAATCCTCAAAGCAAAATACTTTCCAAATTCTTCAATTCTACAAGCCACACCGAAGGCTGGCATGTCTTACACCTGGCGGAGTATTCTTAGGGGAATCGAAGCGATGAAGAAAGGGATTATATGGAGAGTGGGTGATGGAAGGAACCTGAACATTTGGGGGGACCCATGGATTCCACGAGATGGAACAAGGAGGCCGATCACACCGCGGGGACATTGCCTGCTGAATGAAGTTGCGGAGCTAATAAATCCAGTCACAGGCTACTGGGACACGGAGCTTGTCCGAGACACTTTTTGGGAGGAGGACGCAAAATTTATACTTGCGTTACCTGTTCACGAAGGTCGGGAAAATGTGTTGGCATGGCACTATGACAAACGAGGACAGCTCAGTGTTCGAAGCGCCTGCAAGGTCTGCCGAGCTGCTGTTGTGCAGGGGAAGACAAAAGGGAGTCCACAGGGAGGAAGCAACCGGGTAGTGGAGACACGGTGGAAGAAAATTTGGGAACTCCAATGCCCAAATAAGATTAAGCACTTCTTATGGCGCCTCACACATAACAGCCACCCGCTGCGGCGCAATCTGGTCCAGCGGGGAATGAAAATCGATGCTAAATGCCCGGTGTGCGGACGACTAGACGAAGATGGTGCTCACCTTTTTTTCAAATGCAATCTCGCGAGGAAGGTGTGGAGAGCGCTGCTAATGGAAGCAGAACGAGTGACTCTGGAATCCTTGGCATCAGCTACGGATGTAACTGATTTTATCATGCAGACAAATGAGAAGAAAGGGATGCTGATGGTAATTACAATATGGTTCCTGTGGAGCGAAAGAAACTTAATCAGAGAAGAAGGGAGGAGAAGATGTGTTACAGAGCTGGTCCGAAGAATAACTATCTATGCTGATGAAGTCCACAATCTTGCCGGTAATGAGAAAAGAAATGCAGAACGAAGGAGATTGCACTGGTTGAAGCCACCACAAGGGGTCCTGAAAATAAACTGTGATGCCTCTTTTGACCCGGTATCAAAATCGGGGAGCTGGGGTTTCATAATCAGAGACAGCGATGGCGATGTTGTCCAGGCGGGTTGGGGAAAGGTTGATCACCTGCTAAGTGCTTTCCAGGCAGAGTTGATATCATGTATGCAAGGTTTGCAGGTAGCAGCGAACCTGGGGATTGGGCAACTAATTTTGGAGACCGATGCAAAGATGGTGCAGCAAGTTTTACTATCAGATAACGCCCCCTTGTCTGAAGTGGGGTTCCTGGTTGATGAACTCAAGTTCTTAGCTAGTTTAAATTTTATTAGCTTTGAGTGTGTTTTTCAGTTTCGTGAATGTAACCAAGCTGCGCATGAATTGGCAGTTTTGGGTGCTGGGTGTGTCGAAGGGGAAGAGATGGTCGTAGAATCTGTCCCGGACAATGTACTTGCAATTGTTATTGCTGAGCGATCAGCAAGTTGGTAATATAAGTGAGACCCAGTTTCAAAAAAAAAAATGATTGGAAAAGATCATTCTGGTTATATCGTTTCACCTACGACACATTTCTTCCTATTTTCTTCTCTCTCTTTCTTAACTCATATGTCACATCGACATTGATTTATATAACATACTTTCTTTATTCTAACAATACTCACTCGGCCAAGACACAAAGATAAAAAGGTGAGTTAACTATTTAATTAAAACGGATAATGTCTCATCTTGATTACTTGGTTGTGGTCCCCTATCATTAGCTCGTTTGTAGAGATTGTTTTAGGGCGTGTTCGGTTGGTTGGAGAAGGTCTAACCAGACTCATGGGATACAGCCGCGTAAAGATTGATTGCCTGCAGCAAGCGCAACCAGGCTCGGTGCATGCATGAACGAGTGATTGGTTTGCTGCTCCGACGTTGATCTGCGCGTCAAAAGTAATGCTCGCTCCCGCCTGGCCTGGCTCGCCAGAAAACGAAAATGGATTTCGTTTCCCGAGGGCCTGGCTGGCGGGTGCTCACCGACCAGGTGTTGGAGGATCGTGCCACTCTCCCAATGATAGCCATTCACGTCCTCAGTGGTTGTGACGCCTCACAAGCGTATGCACGTATTTCTTCTTACATGCAAATTATCTTTCATTACATATGATGTTGCCTTGATTACATCTAGATAAAAATGAACATACGGATAAAATTGAGAATTCTTTTTTTCTTAACATGCAAGTGTTTGTGACGGAGAGAGTACTATGTATAGTAGTATAGAAATCCTCGTACTTGAAAATTTGAGAGTGCCCTTCTCGGTGTCCTGATCTAACATATCCAACAAAAGCTAAATTCCTCGTGGCCAAATCTCGTTACAAGGATCCGATGAGGATTAGGCGGCCACACACACAATGTAGCGAGGACTGCCCCGACTGTGTGGAGGGAGTGGCGTTGATGAAGAGACCATGGAGGCACTACCTCTATCTCCTCGTTGTGACTGGATGGCAAGAAATCCATCAGGTTTTTGGTAATTGGGTCCTAAGACCCGGACCCAGCATAAGGGAAACGTCCCAGTGCATCATCCAGCAAGGGTCGTGGGTGGAGAGTTTCAACCAGACTCGAACCCATCGGGTTAAAATCACCTGTCGGGTACCATACCCGTGAAGCAAATCAAATTTCCAAAAACATAATAGAAGTAGAAAAATTACCTAGAACATAGCACACGATTATATTTAGCAAGTCTATCACATCAAATTACGAGCAATTTATTATTCTTTATCCTAAATTATATGACGTTTTAGCTTTTGAGGTCTCATCTTTAAGCTTTCGTCTTATTCAAAAAATTTATGCAACTATTAATTATATTGTTATGATTTGATGAAATATAAACCTTCATATTTTGTATATGACTCAAAATTTTATTATTTGTATAATTTGTTTGAATAATACAAGCAATCCTAGGTTATGCACAAAAAACAAAATTATCACATATTTAAGACAGAGGGAGTACTAGCCAAAGAAAAGCAAGTTATTAGTTATTACTTGTGATTCTGGTTATGCAATGCCTAGGTGTTTAAACAAAATGACAAGTATTTTAGTTTTTTACTTTTAAAAATGTATCATAATTAACTTTATCCGTTAATATACATGATCACACATGTGACCTCCATATGCTCAGACAGCTTGTCAATAATTATTACTCTCTCTGACTGATCGTCAACTTTTATCACCTGTCTTATCAAAAATAATATGAAAATATCATATGTAATTTTATAATTTAATTTATCACTAATTATTTTAAATATAAATTTTTATTTTATATATTTAAACTAATTGTTTAAATAAATAAATAGTTAAATTTATTGATCAAAGTCAATGATAACTATTTAAGAACGAAGGGAGTACTTTCTTTAGAAACTATAACAAATATTTATTCTGTTTTTGAACAGAAAAATCTACAGTACAGCTTTGCCAATAATTCACCCAACATTCTAGAATGTACAAGCAGGGCTAAGTAATCAACTCTACTGAATTTCCAACGATGTATCAAAAGTATTACAATTTGGAAATGTACAGCGCTGACTTGAGAAAAATCATGAACGAAATAGTGATAGATCTCTGCAATCTTTACTCCAAATATATGCGATGGAGCGTTCCAATTTTTTCCAGAAAGCTTTTTGATTCAAGGTTAGCTTATGAAACGACCAGACCGGCGATAGATGCAGACATGCAGTTGACACAAGATGGCCAGCAGTTTCTAGCCATCAATTTAAGGTCACTTTGGGCCTGAGCCTTCATCTTGGAAGCCTTGGAGAATGATGTTGCACGTATTCATGGTGCGTGCATCAAGGAGGCTGTGGTTCCAGAGTTTAATCATGAAAAGGCGCCAACCCCTGTTGTCAAACCGAAAGGTGCAGATCAGGATAAATAAGCACACAAATTGGAGAGATACAAAACACATCAAACCAACCACTCACCACAGAAGAGCAGGGTTCTGTACAAGCTGTTTTCCATGGAACCGGGAGAACGCCTCACAGGCCCAAGGTATATGCCCATCAGCTAGTACCCTGTAATTTAGCTTTTCAGTAATAATTAAAACAAAGATCTAATGGTATTCTTTCTCATTTAGATGCACCTTCACATATTGTTATAGCCATGCAAAGAGTAAAGTGAAAACAATAGTTCTTCAGGTTTCCAGCCAAGAACCGGAAAAAACATGTGCTACACAAAAAGTAGAAAAGAATAGTGAAGGATACATGAGTGGCATGGAGGACATTCCAGCATGGGCACAGAGGCGGCGGCGGCAGAAATGTTTAATGGCAACAGTGGCTCTGTTTTTGTTCTGAATTAGTAAAAAAAAAAAGGAAAAAGAGGGTAGGGATATTGTTGGGGGCTTTTTGTATACAGGCACAATGTAAATTTAGTTCATAATTTGAATTCAATAGAAAGCACCTCAAAAAAAAAAAAACAGTCATTGAAACTTTTTGGATAATAACTGAAAGCAACATTGTGAACTACAGTCGAACAAATCCATTGGTAATTTGGTAATCATAATTAAGCAGACATTGTTTCATTTCAACATTCAAACAGAAGTCTGAACAGCTCCTTTTTTTTCCATTTGAAACAATTAAAGGGTGCACCAAAAGCAAGGATCGAAATTTGTACACAGATCAAATGCAGTATTTCTTCAACATTTGATAGTCATTGTACATGCTGCTAAATACAGAAAATTATTACAGCGGAATACAGGAGAAAACATTATACATGCTGCTAGATAGTCTGTTCACAGAGCTGCATATCAGCGTGAACTGACTAAAAAATACTAATAGTGGATCAAATCATCCTACTGCAATAGTCATAATCAAGGAAAATATTGTGGATATGTGCCTGACCTCTGTTTTCGAACAAATGAATTCCACATGTGCATAATAAGCTTCTCATCTTTTGTAACATCAACAAAATCATCGAGCATCTGCAGGTACTCAGCAAAGTCAAAATAGGAACAATCTAACAGATGGGAAGAGAATAACTCAGACTCAGGTGAATATAATAGCCTGAATATATTCTATGTTTTTGAAGATTGGAACAATAAGATTGTATCTTACTCTTCTATCCTCAAAGTCGGCAACATCATCATCAACTTCATCTTCACTATCACGATCCGAGTCAACTTGTTCCAATGCCATTGGCTACAAGAAAGTGCAGCAATACAATATTGAAAGAAATTAAGTAAAAGAATAATATATGTTAAGAGTTCCAGGCCATAATAATATAAACAGCTGGTGAAAATATTAGTACAAACAGTGTAACGAATCTTAGAACAAGCACAATTATCCTTTCATTTTGGAAATGAAAAAAAAAACTAAGATACATAAAGGCCGCCTCCAATTCAAACACGGCATGTGTGTCCATTAATTATTCATGATTGGGGGTTTTGGGGTGCAGTGTGGAATTCTTACTGCCCTAGTAATTATTTCCCTTATGCAATGTAGGCACTAGGCAGCGTACTAGCGTAAGTTGAGATGAACAATCACAGTTCACTATTTCTACAGGCCTCCCAGCTACGATATTCACACTTTCTATGCAATTTGAAGTATATTTGCGAGTGAATTTCCAGATTAATTCAATTTTTTAGCATATTTCAATGGCAGATATGTTACATAGTGCAGTACATGGGATGCACTCAATTTCATTTGGTTGATTGGTATGTTAAAGTAGTATAGTACAGGCAACAAAACTGACACAAACTTCAATTCTTCTGCAAGTATGAACAAACATACATAAAAGAAAAATGGAAAGACATGAGCAGTTTTAAATCACCTGTGCCCTGTGCGAGTGAAAGAACTGTCGTTTCTGCAGGAGCTGCCGACTGCCATGTTAACACAAACGAACGTTAGACACATGCCAATAGAAAAACTAGTACTTTGATGGATCACATAGTATCGAGAACATAAACAAAGGGACTACTTCCGGGGGTCAGTTCCTTTAGCAGATAGCTTTCTTGTCTTCCCAAATTGTAGCACTGTTGGCTGTGAAAGACAGCTACCATGTAAAGAGTGAGCAGGATCAATTGAAGAATTTTCTACAAAAGTCCCTGAAAATTTGTATTATCTGGGTAAGAAAAGAATGCAAGAAAGGGAATAGGATGCTGAAGAAAAATAATGGAGTAGGTAATAATGGTGTTGTTTTTCATAGCATATAGAGTTACAATGATGATTGCAATCTGAAACAGCCAGTTCACTGCAATATCAAATCACTAATCAGCATTCAAATTAAAGGCTCATTTTCACTGCACGTACAAGATTTGAATGCAGTGCATAATGTGGTAAAAAAGGCTTTTATTCACCGTGTGATATTGTGCAGCAAAGAACTATCAAACTGAATTAAGAAAGGAGACAACACAAATGATGACAGGTTTTCAATTTTTTCATTACAAACTCTCAGAAAACCAATAAGGGAGAACAGTGACTTCAAAACTGCTTATAAATTATACTCCCTCCATCCCATAATGTTCTTAGTATTATAAAAAATAAAAAATCCCATAACCTTCCTTGTATAAGCATTAGACCAATTATTGGTCCCTTATTCCTAGACTAATTCCTCGTATTTCAAAAGAAATTGATGGTCCCAAGCAAAATTAGTGGTTGCATGTAACTACATGCACGCAAGATTATGGTGCATGGGTTAATTATTAGGAAGAATTAATGGTAGTATTTTGGTTCCTTGTTCATTGTGCCATAGTCTAATATTAAGGAGATTATGGGATGGAGGGAGTAAGTTATAACAGGCCTAATTTTGGTTTATTTGACAAGTCCGACATGAGACTTCTAAAAGTCATTAGATATAGCATACCATCCTCCCCTTGAACACAGTCAGCTTCAGACACAGCCTGGACATCTTCAGGCGACCCTGGTGTCATAATATGTGAATGTGCATGCGCTATTTTCTCAGTTGTGGTTTTCCACCGTCTACTCCTCCTAAACTTTGAGCTGATGGAACATAATCAGCAATAATATAAAAATAGAAGTGACATTAAGAAAACAGTTAAGAAACAGTGGATGGCGAACATACATATATGAAAAAGTTTGATGCCGTGGATCAACACCAGCCCCTACACACTGGGAAAAGAGGGGGGGGGGGGGGGGGTCAGTAGTTACTAATATTCATGTGTGCTTCACTTTGAAGAAATATTAACTTTGAGTTCTGATGCAAGGCATGTAACGTCTTATCCACAGAAAAATCAGCAAGGAACACTACATGCTGTTGAAACCATTTTTTGGGACATGCTGTTTAATTTTTAAGGGTAACATAATAATAGAGCATTGCACAACCTTGGCTTCCAGACTTAGAAAACAAAAAGCTATGAATAGTGCTGGACTAAGGGACAAGTGACGTCCAAATAAGTTAGTGCCCTATGAACACTGATAAACATGTTAAACACATGTAAACTACTAAGTTATTCAACTATGTCTTCATAGATAAAAGCACGAATCACATATAACTGGAAAAACAGCTTAAAGTCTTATGTCTATCACTAATTTACCTCAGTTCTCCAGACATCAGTCTTCAAACAGACAGTAACAGCCTGACACTCATCAGATACCTGTGTATATACGAAAAGAGAATTAACCTGCGGATCGAAATCAATTTTACAATAGAGATTCAGAAGTTTACCAACCCAAAACTCAAAGTGGAATAGGTCATGCGATGTGTTCAAGTGACATCTCAGACCCTAGCATTGTAAAATAATTGTATTAGATATGACTAAGAAAAGCTGGAGTATATGCAAAAGAAAAATAAATAAATTCTAATTGCCTTACATATTTCAATGAATGAGACTACAAAATAATGCAGAGGCAAAAGAAAAAGCATACAACAAATGCAACAGGCAAGAATGTATATGATCCCTCATTAACAGCATTGTAGCAACAAGTGATGTATGAACCGATATAATACAAAAGAAACTTCGCTGCAAGTTTTACCTTGAAGCTTCCACACCGTACCAAGCAGAATGGGCAAGAAAAATCTTCAGTCACTGTTAAGAAGGGATTAAGAATCACAGAAAAGATTAAGGAACCATATAACAAATAAAGAACTTAAGGAAAAGATATCTGAATAAGAAATTATCTCAGCCAAAAATGTTTAGGATCCTGGATGAAAAACATGCAGGGTTCACTGATGGGCTAACACCATAAACATCATCATCAAATAAAGTGCACCCATCAATCTAGATTTTCCTTTTTGGGATAACTAAATACAGAAATAAGTGGTGGCTATCTGTAAATCTATTTTACAATTGTATGACTTCAGCTATCCAGAATAAACACAAACTGAATTCCACTAACACCAAAACCTATTTGTGTCCCCAAAACTGTATGGCAGTGTGTTTGTTTCTGAAAGAAAACATGAAACACATTTGATTTTTTTCAGTTTATGAAGTGGTGCATAATCAATTAGTCAATTATTGATTTGTCTTGTCCCTTCGCTTTACAATACAAGTACACACCCAAGAAATAAGGTATTTGAGGAGGAACCTTTCTACCCACCAACCATAGTTAATGGTAAAGGATGCAGTATTTATTGATGGCATAGAGTAATGGAACGGGAAATATGGACAAAAAAATGCATATTTATCGATTAGCGTAGAATCTGTGCAAGGTCATCAAAGGAAGAACAGAAGAAAGTTGTTAGGTGTCCTAAAACTCTAATAGGACTTCTATAAGGAGAAATGTTGATGAGGATAAATAAAATTGTATTTGGAATCTGCCATTACCATAAAGTTATCATTAGCAATGTTGTCATGCTTGAGCCACTACATTATTATTGTTGATTAATCCGATAAGGTGTAGAGTATAATAGCGTAAAAAGCTAAATTTTATCCTAGTTAGGTATTTATATGTTTTTTGCTCCATCAGATACCAATAACAATTATAACTAATTTCAATCTAAAGTTGTTAGCTTGTAATGAAAATATAAATGCATTATAAATAAATAAATAACTATCAAACATAAATTGATAGCTTTTGTTCCAACATGTAGCAACAACAACACGCACCAAGCCTTTTAGTCCCAAGCAAGTTGAGTTAGGCTAGAGATGAAATCCAGAGCACCCAACACAAACAACAGACAAAAAGGAAAGATGGGAAAAGTAAAAAAAAAAAAAAGGAGAGAGAAGAAAAGAGCAACAAACCATACAACTAAAGGTAAAAAAGGTGAAACACCTAACACAAATGATAGACAAAAGAAAGACAGGAAAGGAAGAAAGAAAGTAAGGGAACAGGAAAAGCGCAGTAAACGAAAATAAGGGTCACTTACCATAGTATTATTAGTACTCAAACTAAATAAAACTATAAAGTTAGTGGGGCTTATCCTCTGTGTGTGTATGTGTGTGTGTGTATGTGTGTGTGAGAGAGAGAGATAGAGAGAGAGACCTTCAGTCTTTTGCATCGTATTATTGTAGTACTTGTAATTAAAAATCACATTGCCATCTCTTAAGCTGATGAAAACAGATTAAATGTTAATTTGGTTACATAAGAAGAGCAATGAATTTGCTAGAATAGAAAGATAAAAGCTTAATAAAATACTGATCCTACCTTCTAAAGAAACGTCACTCAGTGATGTTAAAACCAGTGCAATATACCCAAAAACCTACCTAGTTAGGGCAATTGAGTACAGGACAGATATTACGAGCTTCACATCATCACGTTTCACAAGACCAAATACTTCAATCCTCAAAGAAATGGATACTTTTAAGATCAACTTCCTTAAGTAACACTGTATTTGATAAGGGCAAACTAAATAATGAGCAGTTTCTTAGTTCTTAACTAGAAAATTTAAAGTCAATACGCAAAACTTGTACTCCCTCTGTCCCATTCAGATGCAGTTTTAGAGTTGGGCACAAGAATTAAGGTGGAGTGAAAAAGGTATGGTACACGGAAAACTAGAAGGAGAGAGATAGAGATAGAGAAGTATTGGGAAGAGGGAAAGGTGTATCGGGAAGTGAGAATGACAAGTAATTTGGGACAAATGTTGAAGGCTAGAATGACAAATAAATTGAGACGGAGGGAGTAACTGGTTTAAAACATTCAAACTTATATTCAAAGTTTTCATCTCCATATCATGTAACTCAAATACTCAGTAGTAGTACTGTGAAGAATTCATACTCAGTAGTAGTACTATGAAGTATTCTTTGTTCTGTTTTTTTTCGGCGATGATACTGTGAAGACTTGTTATTAGTGAAACTTTTAATCCAAAATACTAAAGTTCACTCAAATCTAAAGCTCTCAACTAAAATATTAGGACCTTTTTTTACATGCTACTACCTCTGTTTTTTAATTGTTGACCCTTTTTGGTAAAATAACTAATCAATGTTCAATGGATACCTTGTTTCAGCAAGATTCACAAATGAGGCATAAAACACATAGCAATTACAAATAATAGTTGTAAATCATATAATAATTTAATGACATGTAAACAATAAAGCATGCCAGAGTTCTAAAACTATATAGTTCATAGATATGGAACTCATGTCCTCCCTTGATACTGCATAGTCAACAATTGGATTGAGAAATAATTTACTTGGTGAGGAAATGAGCATGTTTAATAAGTTTTAAAATAATGAAACACGCAAAATAAAATAACAAGGAAAGAGAAGTTATTAAATTCCAGAAAATGGGTATTTGTTACCTTATGATATTTGATAATGATGAAGGTGGAACATCATTGTACGAGTAACAATTATAAGGAGAAAGAGATATGGCTCTTGCACCAGCCTCCTGTGCAGAGATGCATACTTGTAGCCGATATGGATCCTGTAATAATAAAGGTTTGGTTCGTTTGAGCTGAAGATGTAGTGTCCTTTTTTTCTCATACTTTCCACTGTTAAATTGGGTATAGGCCATTAAGTTAAGAGATAGTAAGAATTACTCATTTCACTCAATACACCAGCGATTACTCGTGTCATGAAAGAAAGGATTGAAAATTAAAAGGTAGGTGTTTGCCTGTTGCCATTACTTGACCCAGATGAATGCACAGGGTAAAACACAGAAAGCTAAGCAATAAATCCATTCTAACGTTTAACACATAAATTTGGAAAACAAACGACCATGAAAGGAATAATAAAGATCTTACCGAAGCAGCAACTTTATGAGAGCAAAATGTCAAGCAACTGTCTTTTTCAAGAAACTTTGGCTGCATGAAAACAAAAGGAAAGGAAAAAAAAAAAGGTAAGTTTAAAAATGTCTATGTAATGCAGAGTCTAGCAGAATCCCAGAACATGAGAGCCATAACAAGGAGCCTACAGCACAATCACTGTAACTTGCCCAGACTGAAAATTGTGACTTGCACTTTTAATTATAGTAACATATTGCATATTCTGCTCAGTTGTGACACAAAATTGTCAGTTTCTCAAAAGTACTTCTAATTCCCATGTTTGCATCACTATGGTTGGAACTGAAGGCTCTAACACCATAACAATTCAGCAACAACAACAACCAAAGCCTTTTAGTCCCAAAGAAGTTGGGGTAGGCAGAGAAATTTCATTGTTATTGTACTGTATTTGCAGGTACAAATTTGTATCAAGTAAGAAAGCACAAGCAGTTTTTTCCATAGAATGTAAAGGTGGCCTATAATGTCAATAATTGAAAAGTTTAGTTAAAAACTAGAAGTATGTGGGGTGGGAGTAAACTGCAAATATCCAAAGTAAAGGCGGTGATTTATTTATTTATTTATTTTTTTTTTTGGGGGGGGGGGGGGGGGTTGGGGGGGGTCACCTCAAACAGGTGGCACATGCTATATTTAATCTTACCAATAAACTAATTAAAATGCCCAGAAATGCTAATGTATCATTGAAGTATATGCTTTAGGAACAATGTTATTCGAAATACTAGACCACAATGGGAAAATCAATTTCGTATACCTCTAAGAAGCTTGGGCTCATAGTTACTTCAGAAGCCAACTCTGCTGTATGCCCCAAACATAAACTCACACAATTTTCCAAAGATGAAGCAAGTAAATTAATTGGTATTTCACCCCAGGAGCATTTCCCTCCGTGCTCTGTTAAAAATGAAAGAAATGTTTCAATGACTGCCGTGCAGGTCTTCAAAGCAGTTAAGAAAAACAAAATGAAAGAAAAAGATCATCCTTAGTCCTATAAAAATAGGAATCCTCACTTGATTAAATTCAAATATCATCTCTTGCATAATAATTAGATTTTAATACAGAATTATGAACTACATCTTCTGAAAGTAGTAACAATGAGCATGATCATCCTCTGGATATACAGATCCTATTAACTTGCTATTTCTGTTGGAAAAGCAATCTTAGTAATGCCTCAGCATATTGTACTTGTATCAACTACAAAAGGCTGAGCAAATACAAGAGTAAATTACTTGGAAGGCCCTCAAAAAACTTTCCCTTCCCTCCTTGGCCTCCAAACTGCAGAACTTCCCTATTAGACCTCAAAATTTTTGATGATTCCTCCCATGACCTTCCGTCACTGCTCCGTAACGTTCAGTTAACCCTCCCGTTATTCCCACCCAACGCAGGACTGTAGCCGGTGGACAGGAGAAAACAAAAAGAGAGGAGCGAACCCTAGATGGAGCTGGCGTCCGCGGCGCGGCCTCCCTCCCCGCCGCCTCCCTCCCCGACTCGGCCCTCCTCACCGCCTCCCTCCCGGCCTCCCTCCTGCCCGGCCTCCCTCCCAGCCGCCTCCCTCCCGGCCTCCCTCCCGCCCGCCCGCCTCCCGGCCGCCTCCCTCCCGCCCGGCCTCCCTCCTGCCCGCCTCCCTCCCCGCCTCCCTCCCGGCCGCCTCCCGCCCGCCTCCCGCCCGGCCTCCCTTCTGCCCGCCTCGCTCCTCGACACGCCCCTCGATGCGGCCGGCTCCCTCGGGGCTGCCCCCGGAGCAGCCCTCTCCCACGCGGCTCCCCTCGGCGCGCCCGGTGTTGACGCGGCCGGCTCACTCGGGGCTGCCCCCGGAGCATGCATAAAAATCGATCATGTAATTTCTCATGTACCATCTGTACTCATAAAAAATGTAGGTCAAGGAGTGGCTCCAATCAGCCCGACGCTCTTTCCATTCATGCACCTTCACTTATAAATGAACCCGTAAGCTACAAGGGTAAAAAGAAGAAGAAGGCGATAGGAAAGATGGCCCTAATCAACCATAACCTGAAACTGGACAGCCCCTCAATGTGCACAAGGAGCAAACAACAAGATATGGGTGCAAGCCCTGCAATGAGTACAAGAAGCAAGCGACGACTGAGTCTCTAATATGCATGTTTATTTTGCATTTCTCACTTATGTAGTCCACAATGAGACGTTTGACACTTTGGATTTGATATGTATTGTACAATGAGACCTTTGTATTTGATATCTACTGTGGATGAGACTTGGATTTACTCGATTTGATATGCTCTCCTTGTTGTATGTCGGTATGACTTTAGAGTCTATACATATCATGAAATGAGACCTATATTTTGTGTGTCACATGTGTAAAAATGTCTGAAAATAGAATGAATGAAACCTGATATGATTTTCATACTTTGCTAAAATTTCACTTTTCATTATCATTGTGATAATTAATGCGGTTGTGATGAAATATATATATTATTTAAAAAATATTTATTAATTATACAACAACTTACTCAAAATTATTTTTTTTCCCTAGAGTAATGCCAATATATAATATTTTATACTTAAAAAATTTCTGCCAGAATACAATCCACCTATAGCATTATTGTTCAAAAAAATTATTTTTTAAGGAAACTCATATATTATTTTCATGAATTACAAATTTACTCAGCTAACCAACTAAAATTTGTAAAGTTCCCTTTGTGGCCTCTAGTTAACGCCGTTAACTCCGTGACTAACGGAAGGCCACGGGAGGAATCATCAAAAATTTTGAGGCCTAGTAGGGAAGTTCTGCATTTTGGAGGCCAAGGAAGGAAGGGAAAGTCTTTTGAGGGCCTTCCAAGTAATTTACTCCAAATACAACTCATGAGGCATTTTTTAAGTATATCACCAAAGGCTTTTGGACCTGCTTTTTGGGATTTACTTCTAATCTGCTTTGAAAAATGGAGGAAGCTGTCTCAGCTACTATGTTTAATTGCGTTAATCAACACTAACACCTCAAGTGAAATGTATCAGGGTTCTCGCTTAGGTAGTTAGGTACATGAACATTCAAAGTAAATCTATCCATGATCTATTGTACGTGCAGCAAAGTTCCAACCCAATCATCGTGGCCAGAGACAAGATTCATACAGTTTTACTGAACTGATACACTGTTCAAGGAGCAACAACCTGATTAGACATGTTGGTGCTAATAGCAAGTTTCAAAGATTAGGAAGCTTGTTGCAAATTTAATAGATCAAGGATCTATATTTTCGCTTTGAAAGTTCAAGGCCTATGGGAGGACACAAAAAGTTGAACTCGGCTGCATTTCACTCGAAGAATAAGAAATAAGTGGACCCCATGATAAACTTACTTTGAAGTGAAGAGCCGTCCACATGGTTTCCTGAGCAGTTGTCTTCACAAATAGTTTGTCCAATTTGCCCTTTCGGAATAAATAATTCAATGATAACACAGAAAAGTAATAAACAAAGATTCGTATAGCATATGCACTGTACCACAATTAATAAGGATAATCTTAAGGTTGCAAGAGTGGGATCTTGACAAGTTCTTCATATTGGGAATAACAAATGTGGCTTCAGGGTTATCTTTATTTCCCAAGTCACTGAATGAAGTAAGCAAACAAACCCTAATGAATCGATAAATCGGAGAATGCTGCAAATTCACATAACAAATGAAATTGAGACCATTTAGTAAATGAAATAAAACCTCATCACTCAGTTTCACAAACTAAAGGATGCTAAACTTACTCCGTCAAGCGAAAGATTAGTTGTAGGTCTTGCTAACAGAACAAAAAGAGGAAAAATATTCTGTGCTTGCAATTCGGCATTTGCACTTCCAGAAAGTGATACAGTTATCTGAATCCTGCATTGATATGGACACACCAAAAAAAAACAAATATAGCAATTTTTTTTGCAACAAATTCCAGATTCAGACGTGAAGATGATTTATCACAAAAAAATACATGTGACATAGAATTAAGTTTTTGCGTCTTGTTTGGCCAAGTTAATACAGCAGTTTAATTTCTGTTATGCGAAGCTCTATCTTCTGCTGGAACCTAACTAAACTTGCACAAAAAAATTAAATAAATAGATAAATTGAAAGACCACAAGCCTTTATTTCAAACTTCCATGTTTTGGGAGTTGGTTCAAAATTTTCCAGGCCCGAGTAACTGTAGCTTTCAATATACTCCCTCTGTTCACCAAATGTCCAAATGTTGTTGTGATGACAGCAGGATTTGAGCATTTGCTGGACAGAGGGAATAGTAGATATGGCACATCTATCTGTCTATACATTAAATCTCTTGGGACAAAAATTAGAGATATATACATTTCTTAACTTAGAGGTTACATTTGTGGTGGTTTAACAGCATAACTAAACAAAATAACTAAGGAAACGAAATAAAAATAGCAAACAACATTAAATTATGTTCAGCCTGCTGGAGTTGTTCAATATTTTGTTACAAAATAGACCAAAACAACATCTGAAACATAAGTTACATTCTACCGGCACAATGAATTAGAGGAATACATATGCTTGAATGCCTTCCATTGAAGTAGTGTCAAAGTTGTGTGTGTGCAACAGTATCAGCAATGGGTGATCATGCCAGTAGGAGTCTGTGCACAACCTCACTAACAAGCTTCAGCTAAATAAGTTATAATGCACACAAGGTACCCAACAAAATGTATGAAAAAATGTACATGAAATGCAATGAACCGTAGTTCACTGAGGCAAATAGCAGACATAGAAGAATTTAAACTGCATGGCTTTAAGGTGAGAAAACAGATTAGGGCACCCCCAACCCTCCACGTAGGATAGTTTCTATAGAATTAAATAGCCTGCCACATAAGCAAAAGAGATGATGTGGCAGCTTATTTAAAGAGGAGAGAGGAGAAAATCGTTTCCTGCCTGAGAAACCATTTCGGCTCTTGCTCCAAAGCGCTAGGAAACGACTTTTCTCGCGTTGGGGACGAAGCACCAGTTTCCTTCAGAGCCCTCTTCCGTCTCTGCCGGATCTATTGCGGCCGTTCTCCCCGCTGCATCGAGAGCAAGATGTGCTACGCCTTCACCCTTGGCCTCGGCGAGCTCGCAAGAAGGTGCTCGTCTGCTCTAGTACGAGGGAGGTGTGCCAGCACCATTGCCGCGAGCTACCCGAACTAGCAGAGACTACTATGCGGACTCCGATAATAGCCCCGTGGCCGCCCGCGCCTCCGAGGTCAAGCCGCCCATCCGGTGTTCCGATGCACCCGACCCAAATCGCAGACGAGCTTTTTCTTGGAGAGCTCCAGAGGAGCGGAGAGAAAGAGACTGAACGGGGCATGTGGGGCAAAGTGAGTTGTGTCAGGTGAGAGAGAGGGTGAGACATGAGATGGCGTCTGTGGCTTGCTATTTCGTTTCTTGTAATTGATCCACAACTTTTTTTAGGTGCATTTGATTCTTATTATATGTAGAAACTGCTTTTAAAATTTTGGGTTGGAATCCATAGTTTTTATCAATCGTTTCTTGCTGATGTGTACACTATGGAAACTGTGCATAGTGTCTTGGGTTGGGACTGCCCTTATAGGCCGGAGCAACAAGTAGTACATATATCAAGTGATTTATGATAATATATAACTAAATAAGACCCAAAATATGCCATCGATGGTTTTACAACATAACATTTCACTGTTATGACCTAAGAGTTAGACGAGCACATACAAAATATTACTGCTAGCAAAACATAATCCATAAATAGATCCTGCGTGCACGTATGACAGGGCCTGCACCATGACATTGAGAGGTAGAAATACTAAACTACTACCTCCATATTTTAAATGATGATGTGGTTAATGTACATTTGCACTAACTAGCATTGTCATTTAAAATACAGAGGTAGGAGTCATCAAAGTGCTCAGCTGAATGTAGAAGAATCAACGCAGAGTCATTCGTTCAAGGATCAAACCTCTTTTTCTGCCTCGCATGTATCTTGTGAAGAAGGGATCTCTGAATAAAAAGAGGCTGCGAAATAGGAAGAAGCACAGTTGGTACATCAAAGCAATTACACATTATGGTTAATGATAAGTAAGCATGAACATGTGAATGGGTTTGGAATAAGAAATTGTCAATTTAGGATGGACTTTACATTTTTTATGGATCGTCGTAGAATAATATTATACAGCTCAATAGGCTTGCAATACAAGGCAGCAAAATTATCTTCAGCAGCATCTTCCTCAGCTGGAGACAGTGGATGAACTCTCGATAGCTGATGGCGGATCTGGTCTTGAGACTCAGGATGGTCAAAGTTGACATTCCTGCAGACAAGCACAACTTGCAATGAAAACAAAGAACAGGATGCATCTCATCACACTTGGACAACCAGAACCACAACTTTGCCATAATTTCACATCCACAGAAAATGTGACCTATATGTACATTGAAAGGCACGACACAAGAACGGTATTCAATAACTTGACTACATTCTGGAATCAACCATGCTCGGAACCACATGCATTTCCGGTCTACATTACTAAGCCTCCCAAAAATGTCCATCAACCATCACGGAATTTTTCACTGCATGTCCAATACAAGGCACATCACAGTGCACAACAAACATTATTCTGATGACCCTTCTATGTTTCTCTCCTATGCTGCATTCAATCCCGCACTTGGCCCTAGAATCATTAACATCACCAAACGATTCCAGAACCTTATAGCCGGTCCGCAGTAGCAGAGTAAACAATAAAATAACAGAACCATACAGGATGGCAAAGCTAGGGCGGCGGGTGTACCCAGCATCGCGGTCGCGGAGAGGTAGAGGCAAACCAGGCATCCTCGCCGTCGAGGAACACCTCGCGTCCTGCGGACACCGGACGAATTCTTTCCTTGCGCAGGAACTCAACCCCACAGAAGGATCACGTAATCCACACGAAAGGAAGCACAGGAACGGTGGCGAGAAAGGTAGGACGCGACGGCCTAGGTGAGAGTGCGGCGGCGATGGCCGGGAGCGGTGACCGCGGGATTGAGGGGTTACGGCGAGCTGTAGAAGAATTGGGCGAAGTGGGAACGGCAGCAGCTGGCAAAGGCCCCCCACCCCCCAATATATAGGCCCAGTGAACCGCGCAGCGCGGCCCATCAAAATCGAGCAACAAAACTTTATTAGTATAATTTTTATTTCCTCCGTTTCAAATTAGAGTTCGTTTTGGACGATGACATGATTTTCAAAATATAACTTTGATTTTTATTTTTTATAAAAATATTTATTAAAAAATGATGCATGCATACTTTTTTTAAAGTACTTTTCAAGATAAATCTATTCATATAATTTTTATATTTTTAAACTTAATACATCAAAAGTATTCATAATTTATATTCTCAATGTTTGATCAAAAACTTATACAAAATGAACTCTATTTTGAAACGGTGGGAGTATATTATTATGTCAAATTGCTCATTTTATGTGCACCTTGATATTTTTAAGTACTCGTGTTTTCCATTGCCGGAACAATTGATTGTCACTACAAGAACAATTCATTTCTACTAAAAGAGTGCTAGATTTTCACTATTTGAATAATTCATAAAAGGTTAATATAAAAATTATTGAAACATTTGATGTACACTACTGAAATATTCAAATCATTAGAATAGAACTATTGAAAAGATTAAAAAGAACTCGAATTTAGATTGTTTAAAATTATAGGAAAAGTTAAATTTCACTACTTAAACATTCAATTCATTGTGATGGAACATTCAGAAATCCAACCCTTCAAAATTTAAAAATTGAAACTTAAAACATTATACCATGTGTGATCTTACTTTTTTATATTACTTATAAAAAAGTGACGGTCCAAACGGGTTCAAAAAGATGTTATGGTTTGAAAGAAAAATTGAATTCAAGTTCGAATCTAAATAAAATCCACCCGCACCAATGAAATGAAGCCATGTGTCGATCTACTATGTTTGGTTCCCTGACAGCCAGCCCCCTCTTTTTTCTGAAATAATATTATTATAATTATTAATTCTAGAATTAGTGGTCAATTTGAAAAAATTGCAAAAATAGCAACCTGATAATCGAAAAACCAACACGACACCTATCAATCACCCAGTTACCGATATCGCACTGACATGGAGCCACGGAGCTGCGCGGTCGGCAGGAGGAGGTCACCGATAGGACCTATCTGTAATATTTGATGACTGATAGGTCATGCAATTTTAAGGTTTGGCTCACGTCTGTCCTATTGGTGGACTTTTGCACCCAACAGGACCTATAGGTAACTACAAGACGGATAGGCCTGTTGGTAACCGGAAAATTGACAGGCCCTTATCACATGATAGACCATCGAATAATATTTACATATTTCTTCATAATGCAATAGAAGTAAAGTTGTATGTGTAGGTATTGTGGATATGAATTCCTTGTATGTGTTTATAAATCATAGTGGATAGTATATAATTATTTTAGAATGCTATAGTGTAACTATTATTTCGTTGCATGTAGTAGTGTTCACCCGTAACTATTGTTAAAATGGTGTTGGGACCGGTCGGTAACCTAGGGAACAGGGAATCGGCTTGACGGGCCCCTCACCTGCCGCGCTTGCCCCCGGTCGGTAATTGGATTACTGACTAACCTGGACGGGTGGACATGGCATCCAATCGGTCATAGGTGTCCTATCGGTTCTCCAATTATCGACATATTGTTATTTTAATTTTTCTAAATTGATCCCTAAATCTGAAATTAATAATTAAAATAAAATTATTTTAGAAAAAAAAAACTCGCATGCAACCACAGTCACCCGTCTTTATGTGTTGATCTATAATCGTTAGCACGCTGTAGCCCGTGCTATATACATATATATATAGGAAGTGCAAATATTTTGGGATGGGTCTCACATTTTAGAATTTCTTTATGAAGGCCCACCACAAGAAACCACCCCTCTAACATCTTCCCCCTTTGATGATTTGAAGGCAGGGTTATAACGGATGACGACATGCATAATAGTAATATTGGCATTAACCTCTACAATACACACACGTACATACATATCCACATACATACAATGTATGTGTGTATAGAAAAAGAGTCTAAAGCATGTCTTTCTTCACATAAATCCTATATCTAAAAAAGGAAGAAAATTTTTTTGTGAACATTGATTGCATACCTGTAACGTTCATGACAACAACGGCGACACCCGCGTTTTGCATCTACAGCAATAGCTAGGCGTGCTTGAGATTTAGCACGCCTCTCATGAAATGATCTTACTTGGCATGCAAGGCTCATGTATGTCTGCATGAGAAGGTAAAGGGGTCAAGGTGTCGACATCTAAAATGTCACGGAGTGTCTTTTTCTTTTAGCAGTAGTAAGTCCTACATTCAAGCTTGTGAGTAGTGCTCTCTGGTTGCTTCCATAGCTCTCCCTCTTATTATCGTAATCTGTCTGCTTGTCATGTTCTTATCACTAGTATGCTACGAACGCTTACTTGTACAACTAGTTAGAGCATCTCTAGCAGCATTGCCAAATTGAATGGCCATAATCAAAATATCTCCAACAGAATTACTAAAATGGATTGCTATACCTAAAAACTACCACAATTGCTTAAAACGGCTTCAGCGGTGTTGCTATAAAGATTGCTATAAATATTAATTCTTTTAGCAAAATTGCTAAATTTCTCTCTCCTAGACTCAAAGATGGCAATCCATCTCCTGATTGCTATTTCCCCTCCTCTACCAGCGAAAAGCGCAATTAACTACCAGCTCTAGGACAATTATGTGTCTAGCACACGCCGCGTCTACACCCGGCAAGCCACCCGCCACCGCTGCCGTGAAGGCGAGGAGGCCCTTCCCCCACCCCTTCAAGCCGTCACCTGCTTCAGATTGGATGGATCTCACGTACCTAGGGTACCGCCGGATCTTGTGTCGCCATGCCCACCCGCATGCTTCGGACGATGGAACCACCGCTCCCACCGAAGCTGCAGCCCTCCATCTCCTACCGAAGCCGCCGCCGCTAGGAGCCGCCGCCGACACGGCTGAGGCCGGATCTTTCCCCAGGCCCCGCCTCCTAGATCCACTAGGACTCGTCCTCCTTCTCTAAGTTCACGAAGGGGACGGCGAAGGAAGATGGTGAGGAGGTCGAAGCTTGGCACTGGCGAGCAAGGGAGGAGGATGAGAGGGGGGTGCGTTGAGGAGGGCAGCGGAGGGGGTGGTGACTGATGGAAGGTGAGAGAGAAGTCGATTTGGGGGATTTTTTACAGTAGCCCCTGCACTTTTACATGAAATCACTCATGAATATATGTAATTTTCTATGATTTTTTGTGTCTTGGTATTATTACAGAAAGTCCCGAGGTTAAGTTCATTTTCAAATATCTTTATAGGTCCTTTGTTTTAATTATTCTATTTTAGAGGACGACATAGTGTAAGACCTAAACCTTCTCTCTCTTGCACCTAAAACAAATTTTAGCATTCTAGTTTTAGCAACACTGTCCAAAGTCTACACAAAGCTAGCTCCAGCAGAAACAATAAAATCTAAAGAGTACTAAATTCCAATCATTTCACGTTAACAAAGTTCACTTCTCCTATACTAAATATAATATTAGATACTCTCTCTAAGTTCCTAAATCAATCGTTCTAGATATCATCTTTCATACCAAGAAATATTAAATACCAGGAAACCTCTCTATTCAAACTTATCCATGTGGCAAAAGCACAAGTGCCAAGTTCACAGCACCAACGTTCAAATCATGAGGTCTGTGTGAAAGTTTCTTTTTTTTACCTTTTTGAAGAACACAATGCATATATTAATTGCTTAATATAATTATGAGTAATGTAAACACTCCAACAATTGATTAGGATCTTTTGATAAGAACTCTTCAGTGACGTGATTTAAGAATCCGATTGTTTTCTTTTTAAACCCAGGTTCAGCCATGCTTATATATACACAAGTTTGATTAGGAAAGGAACTCAGATCACCTCAGCTGTCGTCACTACTACTGAAGGCAGCGGCGAAGACTAGAGGGAGAGAGCAACAAAAGGTACGTACGAGTAACTATCAATAAGGGTAGGATGGTAAACTGATAGGGGTCTTTTTTTTTCTCAGCAAATTATTGTGTAAACAACTGGATTAGGGGCAATTGTACATGTGTCGGCCATATACAGTTTTTGAATAATTGTGATAGACCTTGTTTTATAGATTTTCCATTTTGATGGTTAAATTTCTTAAGATTCGTGGCTAAAATATTGTGATTCAGCCATGGATTTGTGGAAAAAAAAAATCATGGCTAAATTGCAACTCTAAAGAAGAATGGCTCGTCATAATTGGATTTAAAATTCATGGCTGAAAGACAATTGTGGCAATTGATTATGTGCTGAATCAAAATGTCACTATCACGATCTGGATTGTGACATAATCCGCGATCATGCTGTGAATAGTTTTTTGCGGAAACAAAAATTCATGTCTCTAACATTGTCTATCTAAACAAAAATTATTTAAAGTAAGATTAAAATATAGATTATGATCATTAACTTAATATAATTTCTTTGCTGACATCATAAAAAACAATAAATTTAACTCCAAAAAAATAATTTAATTGTTGTAATTTATACACATTGTGCATTTTAAGTTTCACGAATTAATAAAATAAAGTTAGTATAGGTTATTCGTTCCTTGCAAAAAAAATATTGTTATTTGTGTTCTTTTGTATGAAAACGTAAAATCAATACTTTTATAATGCAAGACTACCAAACAATAATGGATTTTACAATTCGACTAGGCAGAATCTATGAACAAACAAACATGCCCTTGGTGCGCTGGTTTTTGCTCTATTGCCTGAAGTAAAAATGATGTTGTTCTATTGCCTATAGTAAAAATGATGTTGTGTTCCTACGGGTATAACAGTTGTTTTAATACCTAGCTAAGGGATTAACTTGATTGATAAACAATAAAATCGAGAGAGTACTAAATTCCACTCATTTCATGTTAACAAATTTCCTCCTTTTATGCTAAATATAACAATAATTGTAATTTGTTGCAAACCCTGATTTGTCACTGCTACCTCACTACATGTGGGCTACACCTAAGTGAATGACATGTGGTGTAGGATGTAAAATTATAATGTCACTAAGGGAATTATTCCTAGTACATATTATACAAGATTACAATATTGTTGGTGTTTTTCTTAGAGCCTCAGGCCGCCACGTCTTCAATTCTTTCCTTTTAAACGAGCCGGGTTTAATCCATGCTTTTACACAGTTGATTACGGAAGGACTTCGACTCACCTAGCTGTCGTGGCTACTATTGATGGTGGGGGCGAAGGCTGGACGGGATGGATCCGCTGTGCGAGTGCGGCCTCGGCAGAGGCGCGGCGCCATGGACCTCTTGCCATTATTACAAAACGTATGGCACACTCAGCATCATATTGTTTCTCTTCTTCGTGTAGCGCACCTCAGCAACCTAGCAAATTAAAAAAATCGGTGCAGTGTCTAGGACACAAAAATCCTGTTTTCTAGAGTGTCCGCAACACAAATGTGCAGTTGAACGGTATCCCACAAACAAAAAATCCAATTATTTTATAGTAATATGTAAGTTGTAGATTATGATCATTAACTTAATATAAAAAAGTTAACTCCAAAAATTAATTTAACTGTAATTGTTACTTTTTTATGCACCAAAGTCCAAAGTACAATTCATTTTCCTTTCACAATGTCACATTTGTGTACCCAATTAGCTTGCTGATCACTAGTAAGAATGCGCTCCCTGTTTTTAAACTTATTCTTTCCCCCTACCGGATCGGAAAGCGCCGTTGTGCGTACATCACACAAATCAAAAATGTCCCATCCTAATATATTGCGTTGCAAGCTTCGGCAGTTTTCGGGGCCAAGATTTGTTATTTAACGGACTGATGCCAACATGCACTTTCTTCTATTGTTAGGTGAACAGATTCTGGACACCAACAAAGTACTGTTCAGTACTTGAGTTTGAAGCCATAGCATATTTATATTCTGCGCTATAGCTTTCACTTAATTGGGGATACAATGGAGACGGCTCCAAAAATTGACACATTTCTCATATTTTTTTTTTAACTTAGTCACAAACTCTCACCAGATTAATTTTATTTCAAGGCTGCAGCTCCCTTCGTTTGTCCAGGCGTGTTTTAGCTAGTGCAGAAGTAGTTGGTACACGAACTTCTGCTTTAGCTCCAAAGAAAGCACATCAAAGTTTGGTACACGAGTCCCATATTATTATTCATTTGTCATGTTGCCTCTTTTCGCCATTTGTTGCGCGTGCTCGGAGAAGAAAAAAAATAATAAAGGTGATAATAATGCGTTCTCAATCCACTCTGCAGCGTGATGCATACATGCTCTCGTCTCTTAGATCGCACACAAGTTGCTTGAGCACGAAGAGAATCTTCTCTATTACTCCCAAAAAAAAAAAAATCCTCTCTACTCTCTACTACATCTACATATCCTCTCTGGTATTGCTTGTTTAAAAACTTGTACGTACTGCATATTTCTATACAAAAAATGTTTTTAATAATCTGATATTTAGAACCTCGCATGCAAATTCCGGCATTGCTACTAGTTTTTATAAAAGTCATGGTTTTATGGAGTTTGATTGTTTAAGCATATAGACACGTCAATTGCCTTAATTTAATATGGTTTTTAAGGAGTTTGATTTGTGAGTGGTTATGAGTTGGTAGCATCTCTTGGCAGCTCCCTCAAATAATTAGTTTCTCACCTGTGTTTTTGGTGCAACTGAGATTGTCATGTCCGTTGTTATTTCCAGTAAGTGCGATATGCACACGTACTGTGTGTGTAAGTACCATTGTACCGGTGCTTTTATTAATTTCAGTTGGTATCAGTGTAACCATGAATATTCTAAATCAAAGCTTTAATGAGAGTACTGCTGGTAGTAGGCACTCTCGACGCTTTTTGTTTGCCGATTGATCGTCAGTACATCGCTATTTGTGATTTTCTCAACTAATGAGTGTGTTCCTTTCTCTTTGTTTCTAAAATTGGTTTTCACTTTCTTTCCTTCCCTTATCATTGCGGCTTTTTTTTGGCATTTTTGTTTGGCCAGGAAATAAGTTACGGCCCAAAACTTACTCACAACATTATTTACTAGACTAAGGAAAAAAGAAAGGACTTATTTTGATATACCTACCCGTCCAATAAATTAGTTTTTTTTGGCTAAACTTACACATGCATTAACTTATATATATACATATATACATATATATATATATATAATCATTTACTAGTAAGTGTTTCCATAGAAGAAGGAAAATATTAACCACCATGTCTGTGCCCAATTCGTACGTACCTACATATATTATATAATTAAATAGAAAGTGAAGGCATGTATATATGTAGCATGAAAAAATATGCCAAAAAAGAAAAGATGAACCAAGTCATTCATGCAATGAGGAATCTGTTAGCTTGGCAATTTTAAAGTTTGTTGCAATTGCAAGTATGCGAAGTGTGTGTAGTTTGCCCCAAACTTGGCGATCTCCACGCGCCATCGCGCGCCTGAAACTTGGCGGCCACTTATATATGTTCATTGGTCTGGTGTGTACAACAAAAACAAGAATATATATATATATATATATATATATATATATATATATATATATATAAATTAGTACCACCACTTGTTTTGAATTAACATACATCAATAATTAAAAAATTTGGAGGGAGTATAGCTGAAATAAGTGCTAGATTTATCATTTGAGATACGGCAAGATCGATCTGTTAGCTTATTCATTAATGTCAAATCTCATTTTAAAGGAGGATCGGATGGCACTATATATATGTGCCTCCAATATTGCTAATGTAATTTTGCCGCCTCTGCTAATATTATTTTTGGAGAGGCATGCATGCACAAGCGAGGAAGAACTAGAACCTTGATTGGAATCCAAGGAACATAATGAATTGAGCACACGGCATAAAGTACATTGTCAGTTTGATGTGCATCAAGACCATTCCGTTAGCATTTCCATTCAAACTAGTCTATTCAAGCAATCTGAATTATTGACTCGTTTTTTAAGAAATGTTAATATATAGAAGTAGAATGGGAGGACAGGCCATATATATTTCAAATATTGCTACAAGCAAAAATAGCACATATATATTACTGGAGGCAACAGAAAGATGAAACATAACGATCATGTGCAAAAGCAAGTCAGTCTGTTGGCTTGGCAATGTTAAGGTTTGTTGCAAATTTGTCTAGCTGAAGAGTGGCTTGCATAGCCTGCTCCATGCTACGCGACAATGGCCCAAGCAAGGAAAGCTACATGCTTATCATGCCTCATGCCCACGAATACCGAAAACTCGGCACGATGCTGTTGATGCACGACAAGAAGCCTGACCATATAACGAAATTATAGACTGAGACCCAAGCGACATCTCATCTTTTTCATTAAACAATTTGGCACCAATTAACTCTCTATTATTAATAGAACAATTACTCAGATCTATCTGTGAAGCTATTTCACTGACTGATGAACAGGATCTAGTTAATTATCTGGAGATACTGTCGTTAGGTGTGTATAATACCTAGTTGTTATATGCAGTAGTGGTGTCATACAGAAGGGTGTAGCCGGTATACACCCACCTATCTACTAGGAGTTGGCTGTTCAACCTAGGATTCTGGTTTTTCTCTGTGTTGTTATCCAATAACACAAGGTTCTAACAAGGGATAATCTAGCAAAAAGGGGGAGAGGTTTAGTGACAAAACGTGCCCTTTTTTCCAGTGAAGTAGATAGCATTGATCATTTGTTTTTTAAGTTTATTGTTGCTCAAAATTTGTGGCTGGGAGTGGCCATACTTTTCAGTAGAAACTTTGGAGAAAACTTTGAATCATTGGTGGGTGTGAGCAATAAAAACAATGTTGTACTAAATGTTGTTTCTTCTGCACTGATGTTGATGCATGGAATTTGCGCACTGCAAATTCCTTCCAGCGGAAAAACATGGATTGGAATGAAGAATTGAGGATAATGGCCAAATCACTGAAAGGAAGTGTCTCAAGAATACATTGAAGACACAGCTGCAGCCCTGCCTGTCACATCTGAACGTTCATCACCAGGTGTCGGGAACGAAACAGTAATTCATGTAAGAGGGAGTTCTGTGTGTGATAGAGAATCTGTAGACTGTCTTTTTGAGAACCTTGAACTCATTTGTAATGAAGTAAACCTGGATCTGGGTGTCTTGCAGTGAAACTAGGGGGGGTTGTCCTTTTTGTCTACAATAGAGAAACAATTCACAGTCGTTATTAGAATACACTACCTTCATTTTTATTTTAACAATTTATACATTAACATTGTCTTGGACCATTCGTCTTATTAAAAAAGTATGATAAATATTATATATTTTGTTATGATTTAATTTGTCACTAAAGGTATTTGAACCACAAAGACAAGCTGTCAAAATGATGTCAAAATTCAAATGTGACAACAATAAAAAATGGGATGTAGTATTTACTAGTACTTGTGATATATGTAGATGTCATCTAATTTTCCCCTAAGTTATCTCGATTTACCATTTCATATCATTGACTGGAATCTGATATTGTGATACAATCAAACGTAACTTGAGCATAGGAGAACCACCTTAATTAGCTACAGACCACAATCAGATATTGTCTTACACCAGTCACATTCCAAAACCTTATTATGTTTGAACCTTGTAACATAAGAAAAATAACAGAAGGAAATGAGAGTGTGACATGGAAGATGATTTGATAGGGCAAATTCTTTCTGTTAGCCTTTCCATTCATCCAAATGTGCCAAGAATGAAGCAATTTGTTCGAGTCTTCAAGGTAGTGCTAGCAGCGGACAGAGATAGCAATCAGATAAGGTAATGTAAATTCAAATTTTCAGTCGCTTTTAAATAATGGATACTGTCACTCAATATGTGATGGTTGAGAATGAGTGAGTGATCTGTACGATCTGCACAAACTTGAGCCAAGTTTTCCTTCCCCAAGTAATAGTTGGTTTAAAGTGTAAAGGCTAATTGTAAGAATATGTCAAAAGCTGAGCCATAACTATCACGAGAAAGGACAGGATCATTTCTGTTGCCTTGGCAACGTTGTGGTTGTTACAAGCCCCAAGTTGAAGATTCTTGCTCTCGGCCGGCTTGCTCCTCAGGCCATCGATCGCCCTGCATGCATGCAGATGCAGGAAGCTTCTTTCAAGCCGCGCGCAGTCCTCATGGCCATAACAGAACTTTGAGAGTGACCAATTGCATTGAGAGAGGGGTGACTTCTTGGTTACCGACGTCACTGTTATTTTCTAATTTTAAGGACGGGGCCTACACACACACACACACACACACACACACACAAACACACACACACACACACACACACACACGTACGTCAGAAGAATTCAGAAGGTTCAGTCGCACCTCAAAGTTTGTTAGACTTGTTCCCTTGACGGCTGTGTTTCATCAGACGGTTGGTAGAGAGCTTAACAAAGCATGACTTTACACAGCCCTGATGATGATGATAAGCCTGATACGGGAGCTAAAAGTTATACTTGATTTGTTTGCGTGCGGATGGCTGGTGAAGTCGCACAACGTGTGTGCAATTGGTTCTTTATCCAACAAGCTGTGTCTAGATGCTTCATGCTTACATTGGCATGAAAGCCGTGCATATCCGGGGATCTATATAATGGTGCAACTATTGGTTGTTCTTCGCTCATCAGGAGTTCATACTCGCTCTTGCCTGCAACCTTAGCTGAATTATTGCGTACTTACTCTTGGTTTGCAACAACACTCACAAAGAGAGATGGCAAGAGAGATGGAGAAGTCAAGGAAGGCCACATCCCCTAAGGTTAGGGATCTACGACAAGCTACATGTGTCTTTGCATCTTGTGCGTAGATCGACTTGTTCTCATTGTTAGTGTTCGCACATAGAGCTTCATGTTTGCATGTTCGACATGTAATTGTTTGTAGCCTATGAACAAGCCACTCACAGCCATGGATATATGTGGCGAATAATAACGGTGAAGAAATGACTCCTTAATTTGAAACTCAAGAGCTTCCCTTAAAAATGCTAGTGTTTGCATTGTTTCTTTAAACATCACTCAAGGTTATTAATTAATATAAGAGTGACATGAATATTTGTCTTGTTTCTTTTTTTTTCATATGGTCCTTTAAGTACAATCAATCACTTGGATTTGTCTTACGGAAGAAACTAAAAGATTTTATATTACTTTAGTATTATTGTCTTTACTGCTCATGGAAAGTGAACTATTGCCACTTTGTGACTACCTGTTTTTTTGCATTCTTCAAATAGTAGGAAACTGAAAAGTCTCAGACACTCGGTCACAGCTCTCTAGACTTCTGATCATCATCATTTTGTATTAGTCTTGTTCGTCAAAGTTAACTCTGTTTTGTTCAGAGCGTAACGGTAAATACTGGTCCCAAGAGCCCAGTAAGGAATGGAGGAGGATCTCCACCCCATAAAAAGAACGCTGCTGAGGTATATGATCAAACTAATTAGGATGCTAAACACACTATTTTTCCTAAATACTTCTTGTTAGCAAAAACATAATTCGTTAGTTGCAGTGTGATAAAAAAAAAACCTTCCCAATACAGGCTCAATATATAGTATAGAAATGATCATGCAGTTTCAAGTGTACAAACTAGCTACTTTTTTATGTAGTCCGGATATGGTCAAACTAGTAGGTTCAATTCTGAAATAATAATACTGTTGGTGGGATATCATGCTCTTAGTTTAGTTATGATCTATCCTTTTCTATGCAATGGTCCACAGAATACAGGGACAGTTTCTGTATTAAGGGGGAACGTCCACATCATTGTAATTATTTACCACGTAAACTAATTAATGTATATCATCAAAATGTGAGAGGCATATACTTTAATTTTTGCTTCAATCAATTATTTTAGGACAATACGTCTTAACTGTCGTCAGAAAGGTATACATGTCTTCTCATAAGATGGAAGAATACCGCAGCACGGCAGCATATATAGCGGGTAAAATGAGAGAATTGAACGATTGTCAGAGTCGATTTCTATATAGAAACACGATTTATTTACATTAAACCTTCAGTCTGAAGTCATTAACCTGCACGTTCTGTATATTCAGTCACGAGGACGAAAAAATGGACTGCCAAATGTACGGAAAGGAGGTCAAGACCTGATATCGCAAGAGGAGGGCAAACACCGTTCACCAACTTCACAATCCTCACCCAAGGTCCGCTTAAATATGAAAAAAAAATAATGTATATATTTTTCATTCTTTGTGTAAAAAATGTTTAGTTAATTTTCTATTGCAATATCAGAGGTCACCAAGACTTGAGCAGCCACTAAGCTATTTTAGGCTTCACACTGAGGAGAGAGCAATCAGGCGAGCTGGATTCAATTATCAGGTACAGAAATATCAATTATTCTCAAAAGCTATATATATCGTACATGTATATATATATATGTATGTATGATAGATCCTGAAAATTATTTGGCTAACTTTATTTGAGGAGCATATCAGGTAGCAAGCAAGATAAATACACAAGAAATCATTAGAAGGTTTGAAGAGAAGTTAGCACAGGTACTCTTTATATATATATATATATATATATATATATATATATATATATATATATATATATATACATATATATATACATATAAGTGCTGCAATACTGCAGAGGATTTCTTTAGGACATGGTGATTAATTATTTTGTACTCCCTCCGTTTTCTTTTTGTGTCACCGTTGATTTTGACAAAAAATTTTGACTACTCGTCTTATTCAAAAAATTAGTTCAAATGTGTAAAATTAAAAATTAGGATTCAAAAACCTTTAGTAATAAATTAAATCCTAACAAAATATTTGATATTTCTCATATTTTTTTGAATAAGACGAATGGTCAAAATTATTGGTCAAAGTCAACGGCGACACACAAAAAAAGAACGGAGAGAGTATTTCTTTCTAAACTGTGATTAACTGCTTCCAAAATTGTGACCGTTTCCAGGTGATGGAGGAACGTGAGATAAAGATGATGAGGAAGGAGATGGTTCCCAAGGCACAACTCATGCCAGCGTTCGACAAGCCATTCCACCCACAAAGGCAATTATTATATCATGAACTCTATAGAGCTAGCTTGCTGGAAGGCAAATTAATTATTATATGATAAGAATGGAAATGACACTGGCTAGTACTACTCCCTTTGTCCCATAATATAAGCATTTTTAGGACCGGTCAAAGTCAATCTTTTTAAATTTAACCATTAATAGTTTAAAAGTTATAATGCTTAATTATGTGCAAATTATATTATTAGATTCATCAAAATACATACTATAATAAAATATACAAATTTTTATTTTAAAATAAATTACTTTTTAGATATATTCAAATTCAAAATTTAATTTGTTTGGCTTTGATCAAACCTAGAAATATTTATATTGTGGGACAGAGGGAGTACATCACAATCTGTAAACTCTTGAAGCAGAACAGTGCATCATTAATTCGATAGAATGGGAGAAGGTGGTTGGTAGTGCTGTTCTAGTACATAATAAATTGAATTTATCGGTTCAATGCTTTCGCAAAGAGAAAAACAACACTAGTTGCCTCCTGTCTCAGAATTAATTAACAAAAAACATATAGTTCTAGAAGCTCAATATCGAAAATCTCTGGTTGCTAATTACATTTTTATCATATCATTTTTTATGAAATATAATATGTAATTCTGAAACTAATACCTGTGTGTCAATTTGGTACCTATGACAGGTCGACAAGGCCTCTGACAGTTCCAAAGGAGCCCAGCTTCCTGAAGCTGAAATGCTGCATAGGCGGAGAGTTCCATCGGCACTTTTGCTACAACGGCAAGGCCATCAAGTAGCATCGCATCGCACCTGCCCTACTTTACGCACACAAGGCCCTACTACCCAACAAGATGAACACGATTTTTGCCCGTTCAGTTACTTGGCATCACCAAACAAACCTACCTTTCCCACGGACATATCAATGTTTAGTATAGAAATGGTTGTGTAAATTTATGTTATTCTGTCTGTTCCTCTTTTTTCCCCTCTTTCTCTTTGTCTCTTATTTTTCTTTTGTAGTAGCTAGGAAACCAGGAAAAGGGCTCATCAGGATCTGGACATGTTCCTTATGTATGTCTCTCCGATGGTAGGAGTAATAATAAAGCTTGCATATATAGTGCCATGAGTCAAGTTTAAATATTTAAGCAAAGCTGCACATGAACATCACTTTCATGGTGGAAATTAATATGCCGTCTGGTTGGATCTGAAAAAAGTTGAACAACTCCGGCGGCAGAAGCAGAAATGATGTGAGGCGGCGACACGCCGGAAACAGGAGGAACTGGTCAATTACACTGGACAGAGAAGTCGTCGTCGCCGCCATGAACGATCGATGAAAGAAATGGACAGTAATCATCGATGCAGTGGTGCACGCGCGCGGTTAGAGTTGAGTGATGAAAATGATATATATACACACCTGACGAATGAACAGGCTCGAGGACAGAACAAAAAAGGCGCGGGTCTCTTCAGAATTATTTATTATGTGTGTGGCGGCGGCGGCTGGATCTGATCTAGTTCTCCGTTCTCCATGCATGCATGTGATGTGAATGAGGAGTGCTTTGATTTGATCATTACGTTTGCGAGCCACATCCCTTTCAGTGCAAAAGCTCGGTTTGGTTTGTGTATGGAGCGGGTGAAACATGGTGACAGCGACACGCAAAATAACTAAAGGGAACTTATTATCCACACCGTAAAACTACTGTAGATCCTCTCCGGCCATGGAAGACGCATGCTGAGAGAGATTAGAGACCATGCATGCATGGTTAAAAGGTAGGTACAGGACGCGAGAGGTTGACGACGACGATGAAGCAAAGAACATAAAGTAGGTGCGATCGAGTGGATCAACGACAGGCTCTATATCGTACAGAGACGGCCCGGCCCATGAATTTGCTTTTCGGCCCTGAATTTCTTGCTTCCTTCAATTCAATCCGTCATCATTCTGCTGTGAACATGTGAGCTTTGGAGTCAGAAAGTCTCAGAACAAGGACGACGCCAGATCCATCGATACAATCACGTAGTACGTACTACTACTCGTAGCAGCAACAGCAGCAGCAGCAGCAAAAGCTCGTGCATGGGAACATAATTAAAGATGCGTGCATGTGCATGTCGGAAGGCGCGCGGGAAAACAGTGTGGCCTCCTCGCTCCGTGAGCAGAGCTCAGCTCAGATCAAATGCATGGAAACGAGACGTTGTCTGTCGGTCGGGAGGAGTCCCTGAACCCTCTACCTGCCGTGTCTCGTCGCCATCATCTCCCGCCTGCCCATTCCGTTCTTCATTTCTTATCATCATCTCGCTCTCCTCTTCGGATCGATTTCAGAGAGAGAGAGAGAGAGAGAGAGCACCGCTGCATCTGCGTGTAAGTATATCCTGAGCGCTGAGTACTACCATTTTTCCTTGTGCATGCATTTGATTTGAGAGAGAGGTCCCAGGTCCCAGAGCCCCAGAGCAGCCCTGACCTCATTCTTCCTTGATTAGGTAACCACCCAACATCTTTTTACGATGACACACAACAAACTGCGCATGCATGCATGCAGAAACAGTCTAGCTAGTATTTTGATGTCCTTGTTGACTCCCTTTGTACTTATGTAAGCAACTGTTGGTGTGTTAGACGATCGAGCGACGTCAAAATTTGTTTGCAGGGAGGAACACACACATACAAGCGCGCATGTTGCCATCCGCACAAAATTTTAAACGACAACAACAAGATAGTACTGGTCCCTTACTTTGACCGTACCATGTTTCACACATAGTATTACGTAGTAGTAGTACGTACCTACCTTTAGGACACATGAGCCGGCCGTTTGCGCCGACCGGCCGGCCATGTCACAGACCAGAGATCAGTTAGCAGCCGGCTGAACACACGAGATAGACAAGGGCCACAAACAACAAACAGCACAGGTGCCCAAAAAACAAGCAGCTCCGATCCCTTCTTGCACAAAATCTAATTGTGCGACGTGCAAGTGACTCTCTGAAACACTGATTAATTAGCTTGTAACAGTGGCTATAATAGTACTGTATTAGGTCACGTCATTGTCCTGTTTAATTACCGCAACGAATTAAACTGTACTAGTTCCCATTGATCCATCTCACATCTGCAAAGAGCCAAAGAAGGGACGATCGACAAGCACTAGATGCCAATGCGTGCGTACTGTGTGCACGCGCCGCCAGAGAGTTCGATCGATCTCAAGGGAGAGGGAGGAGAGCAGCAACAGGAGCAAGCCGACAAGCTGAGCCTGGTTTACTGTAGTTTGATGAAGAGGAAGGTGTTGGAATTTATTGGCCTGCCAAAGGCAGATTCTGCTTGGTGAAGCGAAGCGTTACGTTGTTGTTCACTTGTTCTCTCTGGTCGATCGAGAGAGAGAGAGAGAGAGAGAGAGGTTGGCGAGGCGCGCGACGGCATGTATTATTTTTCAGCGGTAGTAGAGTGAGAGAGCGCATGCAGGACATAGAATTCCGGTCCATATTATGTGTTTGTGCTAGGGGTCCCTTCTTTCCTACATTGGCAAACTCAAATTCATGTTCACATGTACACACAAGTAAGGCTTCAGCTGCCACGTAGGGATCAACTAGGGAGATAAAAGTGTCTCAAGGCTCCTTTGCAACGTAGGGTTTTCATAGGAATCACAAAAAATTAAAAAAAAACAACAGTTCAATGTCACAGAAAAAACGTAGGATTCAAAAAAAAAAACTCTACAATTCAAAGAAGCTCTTACTGTTGTGTAGTTCGTACAGCAAACTGGACTACTTTCCTGTGCGGTTTTTTTTTAACCTATAGAAAAAAAAATCAAGTTTTTGGTATAGTGGTAGCTGAGAATCTTACACCTACTAAGAAAGTAGAATGATGTCCAAGAAGAAGATGGATGAATTTTGGGATGAATTTTGACACGATTATTGGAATTTATCCCATAACATGTTGCTCAACAAATTTTTTTTTATCTACTAGTACTGATCTGGCCCAATCATGTACTGTGGATCGCGAGTGACCCCCTCCGGACATAATTTGTCGACATTTGCGTAATAACCTTGTCAACAATTTCCATTTGGAGGCAAGTAGATAGATAAGATGATGGGTCCTATGTTTTCCAGTCGCTCCAAATATCAATTGACAAAATTGGCTAGAGAAACGTTATTAATTGCGATGGATAGATAACAATGCTTCCAAAATTGGATAAGCGTACCATACTATCTCCGATTTTGTGTTCTTGCAAGTTGGCTTGTATAAATTCTGCTAAACCAAACGTCAATATATACTACTAGTACTCAAGTGTATATATGTACAGATGGGCCGCCATTGTTCTTCATACTAATGGAAAGGCTGCACGCATCGCCCAGAGAAAGAAAGAGAAGTAGATCGAGGAATAATGCATCCAGAAAAAAAGATCGAGGAGGTGATGAAACATGGAAAAAGAAAAGCATCGTCTATGGATCGGGGGATGATGTGTGACTGTGGCGTGTACGTCCTCGGGAGTCGTGCTCTCTAGTAGGCTCGCTCTGGGAGGGGGGAACGGCCGGGATGGCTCGCAGAGGTAGAGAGAGAAGAGGGGAGGACCCCAGTGCATGCCATGCTATGCAGGTGGTCCCACGCATGTGTTTGCTTTGCTAGGCCCTAGTGTATGCCGGTCCCTTGTCCCCTGCTGCCCTAATGCCTCCAACGTCTATCTCCTGCGAAACCACCGGCAGAACCTCCAGCAGCCTCCCTCTGGTGACCGAGATGAAACGGACATATATGGTCATCAAAGAGTGTCATAAGAAAAAACAGTCCCTTTTTACCTTGAAAACATGTTTTACTCTGTTCCACAACAGTCAATTGTACATTCCATGTTTGAACCACAACAACAGATGCTCGAAAAAAATCAATAACACAAAAAATTTGGATCTCAAATGGACTTAGGACAGAGTACGTGTAGAGGCGAAACTCACAAGGGCCAATAAAAAGATAAATAAAAGTAAAAAGAGACATAACATAAAAGAGAGGGGAAAAAAGGTGAAGATTCCAGCGCGAACTGCTAATTATTTCATACGCATCTATGAATATTACTCTCATCTGTCAGGTTTGATATTTCTCTATCTCTTCTCATATCAGGACCGTCGCCTCTCTGCCCCTTGAGGTCTGCAGTGGACATGTCAAAACCATTTCAAATGATGTTCGCCAAGTTTTTCCTGGACTAGTGCTATGCCTACTCCTTCTCCTGTACTAATATTGTTACGGACCCAATCTCTTGTTGTGTGATCGCAACTCCTTCGCAATATATGCATCTTTACTACAGTTAGTTACTGGGCATCTCATTTTTAGTAATGAAGCCAGAATATTGCTTTCTATAACATGGTAGGTCGAATCATAATTTATAAAATTTGTCCATATATCCATATCTAAAACGTCAACTATATTGATATTGAGATGAAGAGGATACCAAAAGCTTGACACCACTTCAAACCATTATCCTGACTTTCATAGTACAATTAACTTCATATCTATTATTCTGCAACATCGATCCAAAATAACAAAAAGGATTTATGATTAACAGACAGCACGTTTCACCTGGATCCATGAGATTAAAACACTGATATGTTCTTCGCATATAGTTCGTTGAGTTGTTCCATGGGATTGTAGAAAGGGAAGTGTGGGATAAATAAGTAGTAGCAAGCGGCAATTGATCTCAGTTGACTGTCCGAAAGTCAAGCTGAGTTTATTTAACAGAGGTGTATTTGTAATAAGCTGACGTGCCAACATGCCAAAAAGTGTAATTTGATTCGTTTTTGTTTCATGTGAAAGAAACAGGGGCCCTTATAGTTGATGATAAGATGCGTTGGATCATGAAAAAAGTTGTATATATATGGCTAATCGACATGTATGGTAGGGTATGTACGTACTATGTCGGTCGCACGTGCAAGCCCCTACACCTCCTCACTCTACTACACTACTACCAATCATTCACATCTCTCTCTCTCTCTCTCTCTCTCTCTCTCTCTCTCTCTCGTATATTGCCTATAAAAAGCACCATCTCTCCCACCAACAGACCACCACCACCACAGGTGCAGAGCAAGCTCTAGGTGTTAGCCCTCTCCTGCTTCCTCCAACATTTGTTTCTCCCCTCGCTTGCCCTCAAGCCTCTCCCTCCACACTGAATCTCTTGCATCTCCATTTTTCCAGCCATGCACAGCTACAGAGCCATGCATCCGTACACGCACCAGTACCAACACGCCTCCTCCGTTCCCAGCAGCAAGCAGCACGGCTACCACGGCGAGAACGACAACGACGACGACCAGTCCATGCTCCGCCTCTCCCTCTGGCCTCCCGGCCACCACCATCACGGCTCGCCGGCGTGCAGCTCGTCGCCCTCCATCGTCTCCACTACCACCTCCATGGCCGCCGCCGCAGCTTCTTCTTCTTCTTACCCTTGGCTCAACCACCAGCAAGGCCATTACCTAGGCGTGGGGAGCAGCAGTAGCAGCCATGGCCGCAACTTCTTGTTCCATGAGCAGCTGCAGCAGCAGCAGGATCCGGCGGACGTGAGCATCTCACTGTCCATAGCCCCTCCCTGCAGCAACGCCGCCGGCGGAGGCTTCGCGTCCGCACCGCCGGCGGCGCTGTCTTCGTCGGCGGTGACGACGACCGTGACGCCTGGCGGGAACCAGGTGCCTAGCCAGTACTGGATCCCTTCTCCCGCCGAGATCCTGGTCGGCTCGACGCAGTTCTCCTGCGCCGTCTGCAACAAGACCTTCAACCGCTTCAACAACATGCAGGTATAGATGCTAGATCTGCTAACTAATTTGACAGATGTGTGTAAATCTGCTATATGATTCTTGTACCCCCAAACATTGATCTCTTGTATAAAACTCATGTGCCCTAATTCGGACGAACTCTTGATGACGAAGCTTCGAAATTTCTGCAGATGCACATGTGGGGCCACGGCTCGCAGTACCGCAAGGGCTCCGATTCCCTCCGCGGCGCGATCACGGCGGTGGGCGCGTCCCCGCCGGCGTCGCTGATGCGGCTGCCGTGCTACTGCTGCGCGGAGGGGTGCCGCAACAACGTGGACCACCCGCGCGCGCGGCCGCTCAAGGACTTCCGCACGCTGCAGACGCACTACCGGCGCAAGCACGGGGCGCGGCCGTACGCGTGCCGGCGGTGCGGGAAGCGGTTCGCCGTGCGTGGGGACTGGCGCACGCACGAGAAGAACTGCGGCAGGCTCTGGTTCTGCGTCTGCGGCTCCGACTTCAAGCACAAGCGCTCGCTCAAGGACCACGTCCGGTCCTTCGGCGGGGGCCACGCGCCGCACATCGTCGAGTCGTCGATCAGTGCCGCCGTCGAGGAAGACGACGACGAGGAGGACGAGCACGACGGAGACGGGGACCACCACATGGATGACAACGGCGGCATCATCGGCGGAGAGCCCACCGACATGGTCGTGGTGTAGGCGTAGCATGCCATCATCCTGCTATGCTACTATATCACACGGCCAGCCGATCTAGCTAGCTAATCTGTTTCGATTCCTAGCCCTCTAGAGTCTAGCTCGCTGCTGCTTTCTTGATCATTAGGAGGAGAGTTCACTCATTAGGTGTCATGCCTGCTTTATCAGCTGCTAGCTAGCTTGCTTGTTTAGTCGTAATATTTCATGAGCAGTACGTATGCGTAGTCTAGTACTTGAGGCTTTATTTTTCATTGCTCGCATCCCATGGGTACTTAGGTTATTGTTAGGCATTACGTACTTCACTAATACTACTACTAGAGAGACAAGTTAAAATCTAGTAGCACATCTGTGAAGATCATCGTACTTTGTACTAGGCTTGGGCGACGATGCCGATCACGTTTGAGTGAGTGAGAGAGAGATCTGTACGGTGTCGTCGTGGTCATTTCTTGTACCTCTCTGCCGTGTGTGGTCTTTATCTGTGTCCAAAGTTCTACCACTGTTTCGTTGTGTCTCGTGCTGCATGTCGTCAAGAGTGAAAAAGAGCTAGAGAGAGAGACACCAGCTCTCTCTTTCTCTCCCTCTCTCTTTGTGTGTGTGTAAGAGAGAGAGAGAGTACAAGTAGTACCAGCTGCTAGCTGCATGCTGCAGCACTGTCCCTGTCGTCGTCTGGTTGATGCTACACACACTACTACTCGTGAGAGTGAGACTTACTGTTGCTGTATATGTAGTATGCTGGAGTTTAGTTTGCAGCATGAGTGAGTGATAGTAAGAGCTAGAGCTCTCGTTGCCACAACGATGCATCGTCAATCTCTCGGATGCTTCTCTTTTGTGCTTTCCCTTCTCGCCGGCGACTTGTCACGTCGTCTCTCTGCTCTCGACCATCTCTCGCCAGCCGGACGACGGAGCAGATCAGATCAGATCAGCCGTCCTCTCTCTCCTATAGCTAGCTCTCGCTCTCATCTTTTGAAGCTGACGTCAGCTCGCCCAGCCCCTTTTGCCTTCGTGTCTTTTCACCCCTGCATGCACCATGTGTCCATGTGTGTGGTGGTAAAAACTCAAACTACTACTAGCTAGTACTATACGTGCTGATCCATCGCCGAGCTACGTGCATATATATATATATACATATATATATATATATATATATATAAAAGGATCTATAATATATTTTAATATATATATATATTAAAATATATTGTAGATTTTTAAACTATTCATCCTATGTCATTTAGGTCTATAAACTCTCAAACTGACCATCTGAGTCTCTAAACTTTTTTTGTTGTATATATATATATATATTAAAATACATTATAAATCTTTAAACTAATCATCCTATGTCATTTAGGTCCATAAACTCTTAAACTGACCATCTGAGTCACTAAACTATTTTTATTGTGTCAAGTGAGGTCTAAATCCCATTTAAAAGCCAGAAATTTATTATGACCATTTTAGAAAGGGAAACTTTGTTGTATGATACTTTTAAAAATTAGTTTTTTCAACGAACACTGCAAACTCAATATTGGTAGTATGATACTGAGAAAACATAGCTTTGTCCTGAAGACACTATGGTATGAGAGGAAACTATTATAAACTTTTTTTTATCTCAATGCATAACATACATGATCTTTTAAAATTTTTTTAAAAAAATTGATCTGCAAGGGTAAGACAGCTCCGCCCTTCGGACATTTTATTAAGAAACAGACATATGTAGGTCGAAAAAGTTACTAAACTTTCTTTACTCTGCCCTTATAACAAGGGTCTTGGGATCTGTGGCCAATATGAGTTTAGGTCGGTCCTTAATCTATGTTTTGGCGTGGACTATTACGAAATTCGCGTCGTGAGAGGACGAACCTAGGACCTGAGAAGTGTCACTTAAACGCCTAACCATCCGGTTAGAAGCCCTTTCGATTTTTTTTCTCAGATGATTTTTTTTTAAAAAAAATAGACCTAACTTGATACGGTGAAATAGATTTGGACCTCATTTGATACAACAAAAATATTTTAGTGACTCAGATAGTCAGTTTAAGAGTTTATGGACCTAGATGACACGTCACGAATAGTTTACTGACCTAGGATGCACTTTACTCATATATATATATATATATATATATATATACATATATATATATATATGGTAAAAATATTCAACTACGTACGTACTCACCTTGCTCTCAATATAACGATCGGCTCGCTAGCCTTTCTGTCAGCTGTAAAGAATCTTATATACGCGATCGATTTACATTGGATGTAAATATAGATATGGTGGAAGATAAATACTCTACGACAGCTAGAATACATATGGTACCCTATATAACCTACGACTTATCATAATGTAAGGTTTGGACATGCGATAAGGGCATTAAAGAGCGTTACGACTTATCACAGCTGCAAAGAGCGTTTTGACTTAGGTCGGATATATGCTAATATATGATCATTGAAGGTTATTGAAGATTTGTAGTTTTGTCATTTTATAATTACTCAGATCTCACTTTCAGAGTTTCAGTGTTGTGGTAAAAAATACAGTCAGAGTTGAAAAACTAGAATGAAGCACCTGTTACTCACAAAATGTGGCGAAGTATGTGATTCATGGTTCCCGATACGTATAGTCTATGACGAGAAGAAGCTATAACTATTTTTTCCGTTAATATATTACAGTGTATACCTCTGTTTCTTAATTGTTAGTGCTTGTAACTTGGCAATCTGACGTTTCAAGGTCAGTTAATTAGCTATATATGTTTGTAGAATCCAGCAATTGAATCAACGTTCAAGTGAGGCATGGCTTTCACTTATATTTTGGTGAATATTGTCACTATTTCAGTGTTTGATGAAACATTGCAAAAAAAAGCGGTACACATATTGCACATTACTAAATACTACTAACACCCCATCCAAGAATTTAAGCATTACTAAGTTTGACGACCAAAGTAAAAAAAAAAAAATCCTATTAATGCTGAAAGAATCATGACGTTTGATCTCAAGTATAAATTATACTGCTATGCTAAATTCATCGCTAAACTAACTTTCATAATATGTGACTCATCGTATTTGAATTTTTTTTATAGGTAATATTGTTGCCCAAAGTTTAAGTTATAGGAACGGCCGCATATACAACATTATCTAATACAATAAACGGGACATAGTACATATATATAATATATATATATATATGTATATATGTATGTAGTACTAGTACATGTTGAATGAAAGCGAATGAGCCAAAGTCTTGAGTTAGAGATTCCAGAGAGGGGAGCAGGGGGAGGGAGAAGCGCTACACTACACGCTGGTATAGCTAGCTAGGCTCGCCATGGCTGCTGGCTGCGCATAGCAGTAGAGTAGCAGTCGTCCGGCCATCCTCCATGAGCATGCATCACTCAGCTTTTGGCTGCGGCACTCACTTGGCGCCTACTGGGTGGGGTGAGAGCTGGAAATAGCCTTGGTCACGGCCTCCCATCCTCGACCTAGCTTTAACACCTTTGCCTTTTCCAGGACTTTCTCTCTCTGTGCCCAAAGCTCTCTCTACTAGAGAAGAGAGGGAGGCGGTGCACATGGAGATGCAGATGACCGGGCTTTTTTTTTTTTGCTTTTAGTAATTTGTTCGGCAGAGAGAGAGAGAGAGAGAGGCAGGGAGTAGTCCGTCTCTGCAACCTTGCTTGCGAAGACGGTGTGCATGGCCTCCTGCTGCGCACGTAGCAGGAGAGAAGAAGGGAGAGATGAGCCTGCTCCTTGCTGCATCCATATGCATGGGCACACGCACGCAAGCAGGCAGGGCACAGGCGCAACTTGCTCCGGTACTCGACGTGGCGCGCCCCGGTTGGTCAGAGAGCGGTCGACCAATGGACGGCCTCAAAGTGAGCGCCGGCGCCTCGCACGCTCCGCGGCAAATCATGCTGTGCGCGTATTCTCTTCTAGTAGTACCAGTGCATCACGCAATAATTATTCGTTCCTATATATATATATATATATATATATATATATATATATATATTGCTACTAGCTAGGATTACGTCGTAAGTACGGATGAACTCGGTCAGTTATTACGTTCTGACGTCTATCAAACCATCAGACGCTAGAAATGCCCGAAGCAACTGCTGTCGCCATGTAAGTTCAGGGAGACCAAGGTGTAGTGGGGAGCATCGCATCCTACATCCTGGAGAAGGAGGCCGTGCCAGACCGTATTTTTTTCTTTAATAGAAATCCTTTTTGTTAGTTGACCGAAATTGAAGAAGATTTTAGTTAACCACCTTTGCCAGAGTTATGGCGATAGAGGATTTGCTGGGGGAGGATTTTTTGCCACCAGACTTTAGCTCGTGTCACATCAAATGTTTAGATGGTAATTAGGAGGATTAGATATTGAATTTATAAAACTAATTATATAAAAGTATGGTATCAATAAGACAAATTTTTTAAGTCTAATTAATTCATAATTAGCACATAGTTACTGTAGCACAACATTCTCAAATCATAAATTACTTGGACTTAAAAAATTTATCTCGTCCATTAGTCTTGATCTATTAAATTAGTTTCGTAAATAATCAATATTTAATATTTTAAATTAATTTTTAAATAATTAATATGACAGCGCTAAAAAATTTAGCCCTGGAACCAAACAGGGCCTTAGAAAGGGCTTTAGGTTAGGTAAGCCGCCCAAATGGTGGTGGTGGAAGAGACTATTGGAAGATTGTGGTTAGCCAAGCCGGGACTCGGTGGGGTAGTGACGCGGATAAGTTAGTGTGGACAAGGAGGTAGACACCATTGAGGGTGGAGGCAAGAGGGTTGAGATGAGGTGGCATATCAGGCGTCGAGGAGGAGAGCCGAAATGAGAGGTTGAAAAGGTCCCTGGACCATCAATTTCAATCTAACAAACTACAAAATGTTGACAAAAAGATTCCTTGCTTCCAATCAGCTGAAAATAATTAGTATTTTTCTTTATTTGAAAAAATATTTCTGTGGTCGCTTAAAACACACATATATTTCGATATGGAGCGAGCGCGTATGTGTATATGTACATGATGTACGGCTCATTTACGTCCGTATACCAGGGCATCTCACAATAGTATAATAATATAGTGCAGCGTCTCATCACATTATGAGTACTAGTACATCACAAACGTCACTGTACGCACAGACGCATGCATGGCATTATTCTACAGGGGCTGATAGATAGATGGAGAAACCAGACGACAGACATCCTCTCTTTCTCTTCCCTGATCTGCATGCGGCCGGCGGCGTACGTGTGGCCGTTCACTACTGTACATGCATGGTCATCGATACAGCGTGTCCAGTCCACACATTTCTCAGCATGGCCGCATGGCGTTCGTGTTCTTCGATCGGCGAGTTCAACTCGATTCAATTGATCATCGGTTGTTCAGTTTCAGAGTTTTCAGTGTCATCGTCGTCAGTCCACAGCACATGCATCGATCGGACACAGCGCGAAAGAAACTGTTACTACCTGCATTGTACAGTAGAATGCCACAGTGGTTTTTGCGTTCGCCGTGGCGCGCTGTTGCCCTTGGCTTCCCATGTATTTGTGCAGGACACCGCAGCAGCAGAGACTGAACAAGCTGCGCGCGCCGGAGTTCCATGGCGCCATGCCCATGCATGCACACGCACGTACAGTACAAAGATAACGATACGATAGGGGGGGGGGGGGGGGGGGGGGATCGCTACCTCTGCATGTGTGGATCGCTGCGCAGCTACACTAACACGTACGTACTGGTATGCATACAGGCATACGGTGCACCGTACACAGTACACCGTACAAAAGATTACTGGAGAGAGAAAGCGAGGAGTGAGGGAGAAAAGGGGCACAGGCGCCTGCATGCGAGTGGTCATGTCACTGCGGACGCGTGGGCCCACCGGACATGCATTTGGAAACTGGGAGGTGTGTCAGCGTGTATACGTGTGTAGTCGCACTGCATGCAACACGGTATAGTAGTATTGTTCTCCGCGACAGCCACTTCAAACAATTGGTTTTTACGATAATTTGAAAAGTTATTTCATACTTATTATAGTGGTTTCTTTTTACTAGTTGGTTTATCGTGAAAAATAAACTAATTTTTTTAACGGTCCACTTTAATTCTTCTCGATCCATATGGACTGAGATATAGAGTCAAACAAACCTTAGAATGTTAGTAAACTTCGATACACTTCGAGTTTAGAAAGGGACGTGGGAGCGAGGAGGCGGGCAGAATGTTAGGGGATGGTGATAAGACGACGACAACGACAATGACAGTGGCGCCGATGCCGTAGGCGGTAGGTAGGTTGATATTGGGTAAGACTGACAACGAAGAAATTTATAGGACGGCGAGGAAAAAGGATCGGTCGATCATCGGAGGCAGATGGATGGGGATGAAGTCATAGTTATAGGATAGTGAGCTTTGCTCGAAGGTTTGCATAGTCAGAGAGAAGAGATCGGTTAGTAGCTAGCTTTTGACGTTGAAGACGAAATCTCGAGCGTCGATTTGTGTAATTGGACGTTTAAGGACGTTAAAAACAATTGAAGCTTAAAATTTATAGTTGCCCCCCTTTTGTTTTTCCTAAATGCGCAGAACACCATAGAAAAACCAATCAAACCCACAGGCAGGTAAAACTGTAGTAGTAGTATTTATAAGCACCGCGCTCAAAAGCTAGTAATAGGATTCAGCGTCCTCCGTACTACATAGTACTACAGTAGATTAGATTAGCTGAGGTGCCGCCTCTCTTTAATTTGAGTATAAATCGGGAGCGTCGTGCCCACGGGTCCCTGACATGGGCTGCACCCACTGCTCCATTTCTGGTGAAGAAACAAGCACATACAACAAGCCGGCCGGCCGCTTCCCCCTCCCCCCCTTCTCTCTCTCTCTCTCTGTCTCTGCAATCTGCATGCATGGGCAGAATGAAGAAAGCCTCGCCTTGCTTGCTGCATTATATTGCATTCTGATTTGCGACGCACATCAGGCACAGAGGACGTCTTCTTTTAAAGCTTGTCCCTGCGCGCTGCGGAACCTACCTACGTACTGCTCCCTCTCTACAAGCACTACTACTGTAGTAGATTTCTCTCGATCCCTTGTTCCATCATTCTGATTCATCAAGTCTACGTGTACGTACTGAATATACGTAGAATTAAAATTCTTATCATCATGGAACAATAAGCTTTGTGTGGTCGCCCCCACGTCGATGTCAATGATTGAAAGTCGACCATGCATGGCACGCTGAACGGAGAATTAATGAGAGGCTTGATTTGAGACAATCCAAAATGTCCCATGCATGTTCGAAAAACAAGCTGCTACACTATATATACTAGAAGGTTTTCATGATACAATTTCGGAGAGAATGACTGCAAAAAAAAAAGTAAAAAGATTTGAAAACACGTAGGAGTAGGAGTTAACTAAATTGTGGTCTTAGAAGTCAACAATTAATGATAATAATTTAAATGTTTGGAATGAAAGGACATCTGCTTCAGTAAAGAAAAGACTATCTATAGTGGAGGTAGTAGTATGTGTGTAGTAGTGGAAGGTACTTAGTACAGTAGTGTAAAAGAAACAAGACAAGCAAATTAAAAGGCGGAGAGGAGAGTTTCATCTCATCATATCGTTGCAAGTTTTTTGTGTGATTCAGAGCCGCCAAAGGTGTAGAGCTAAATGATACGTACCTAGTATAACAGAGCCCCAGTCTATCTATAGGACGACCAGCTATAGCAACCTAGAGGTCTGCTTTCCGTACACCGCGGTTCATGTACGTACGCGGGTTTTTTTTTTATTGTTCATAGTACGTTTTCTGATTCTTCAGAGCCACATATGCAAACGAAGATGTGTAGTAGTATATATATACGCTACTGGAAACCGGATCTTTATCGAGTGTAAACATCTTTGTCGAATGTAAGCTCACGGGCACTCGGCATAGAGTCCATTTTCCGACAACCCTATCAAAAATGCTCTGCAAAAAAGAAACACTCGGCAAAGGCGTCTTTGCCGAGTGTTTTTTACAGACACTCAGACAAACCATAAAAACTTTTGCCGAGTGTTGACGGAATACACTCGACGAACCCCCCCCCCCCCCCCCCAATATTTACCAACTGCTAGGGTAAAACACTCGGCAAAGGCTTAGTGTGCCGAGTTTTTTGCCGTAGCACTCGGCAAATATTTAATTTTTTTTCTTTTTCATGCTTGAATTTTTTAAAGTCTAAATAAAGTTCATTATAATCACTTTTCAACTTAGACATATTTTATACTCTGTTTGCTATATTTAACTTGTTAATTTAATTTAATTGGATTGTTTTGAATCTGTCAAATTTGAACTGCAATTGATATTAATAATGGAAAAAACCTAGAGAACAATGATATTTATACTTCTAATATTAGAGTAAAGTTAAAACCTCGGCGAGTAATGGAAATTTCGAACATCCCTTATAAGAAACATGACCGCAGACTTGTTAACATAAACATTAAAATTAAAAAAAACAAACAAAGTCCAAAAATCATGAAATTGGTACTATATTACAATAACATACGTGAAAGTTGTGATAAATAGTTTGAAAAGTTTTGTGTAAGTTGTCACACACTGTGCTCCGAAAAGAAAACATACGACCGAAAGATTCAGATGTTTAAAAAGAATCCGGTAGGATTCGGTCTTACATTAATTGACAAAATTAAATTTGAGGTCATAGTTTTTTTATAATTAACATATAATATAGATTATCTCTCATTAAAATTTGGTAATTTATCGGATCCATTTCATAAATTGATATGTTTTTAAGGTGTACAGGAATATATACTTTGCTGAGTGTATTGTGAAATACACTCGGCAAAGATTTGCCGAGTGCTCTCGAAAGGCTCTCGGCAAAGATGTAGATCGACGACACTCGACGAACAGATCTAGTACTCGGCAAAGATCGCGCAACGGACTTAAGCGAAGCCGTCTGTCATTCTGCTTCATACCGCTTCGCGCTCTCCCGCCGCCCGCTCGCTTGCCTACCGCCTGCCTCGGCCCGACACCGACAATTTGCATATCTATAATCGTATCGGATTCGAATTATCAGGTTAGAGTGCTAATGGCTTTGCCTATAGGGTCAGGCCATTTACCGGCTATGACATCAATGGCTATCGCTTTCACACAACGAGATACGAGCAAAGTCGGCCCAATCAATGAACCACAAATTCAGGAGTTCTAACGCCCGGGATGGATGAGGTTGAGTATTATGGAATAATTGAAGAAATATACGAGCTGCAGTTTCATGGTTGCAAACCTCTTAATCCTGTCATATTCAAATGTTATTAGTTTGATCCCGGAGTAACGAGACGATCCCCTAATCTTGGGCTAGTTGAAATTCGCCGGAATTCTGTCTTACCAGGAGATGATGTATATATTGTGGCTCAACAGGTTACGCAAGTTTATTATCTCTCATACCCACGCCAAACCGGCAACCGTCTTAAGGGTTGGGACATTGTACACAAGGTGTCGCCACAGGTAAAGTACCTGTCCCAAACGATGAAGACTACAACATTGACCCAAACACATATGACGGAGAGTTCTTTCAAGAAGAGGGCTAGAAGGAAGTTTTGAGGTAGACTTAACCGAAGCGATCAGAATGGAAGTAGACTATGAAAGGGTTGTTCACGACGAAGATGGAGATGAGGTGGAAGATATGCAAGACTTAGCATTACTTGAGCGTTTAAGTCTAGGCAAAGACAACGAAGACAACATTGCTCCTTCCAATGATGTTGCATATATCGACATGGAAATAGCGATGATAGACTTATGATCCAGCTAAACCTGATTATGATGATTACTTCTAGTACATGTAATCTTATATTCTTTTATAATTCTGTTTTGTTTGTTTCACAGATCTCTCCTAAAACTTATTGCTTACTGTTTTCACTTTGAAATTGCAGGTGATTTAACAAAGATGGTGGATGGTATGAGGCATAGCATCGCTTATCGAAGAAGTCGCCGTAGAAAGGAGCCATTACCTGAGCCAGATGAGGAGGTACCACAGACGGAGGAGGAGGCAGTGGCGTCGCATGAGGAGGAGCAGGAGGACGAGGGGGAGGAGGCGGTGCCGTCATCTGAGGATGAGGGGTCAACGAGTTCGTCGGGTGTCTACCAACAAGGTCCCTCGAGCCTCTCTCAGCGACCGATACCTCCTGAGAAACGCCCGATGATTCGACCCAGCGGGGAAAGGTAAGTAACTTTAAATTTTATCACTACTTCATTTCATATGTTGAAAATCACAATATAAAATCTGTTTGCTTAATTATTTGGACAGGAACTGAAAAATTGCAGTAGAAGGTGAACATAGATGGCATGTCAATGACATCCTGGGTCTTCTAGGCAGGGAACACTTTCCTGGCCTGGTTCAGTACGGCAGAGTGTGCCAGCCAGCATACACGCTTGACCACTACGTGGCCGTTTCCGATTCCAGAGATCAGGATGGCAGATTATACAGAAACAAGGCGGAGCGGGTGACGGCTGAGCTATGGGCAAGTCTTCATCTTACTATATTGCTCAATATCCCATTAATTCATATTTCATACTTATATATTATATAATAATGAGCTGATGCATCATGTCTATATGTAGGATTTTTTCAAATGCATGGAGGGATATGAGGACAGGGTGGCTAGGGTCGCACATAAAGCCTGTTACAAACTCGTGAAGGACATGCATTATGAGGCACGTATCCAGGCTGTCCTCACTTACCACACGGACTTCCTTAAAGTCAAGGTCACAAAGGCTCAAGCAAGAACCATGAAGCTGACTCGAGAGCAATACCTTGAGGGAAACATAGAACATTAAACATAGAACATCGATATCGAGAATAAATACGCTTAATTTGATCTTCATATATGACGTGTCATAGGTGCCTCCATGGTGGTGCGCGCAGCATCTGCAATGTTGGACATAGATGGTGGATAGGTGGTGCGCTGAGGACTGGGAGGAGAGGCACAACACTTGTCGGGAGTGGCGTTTGATGATGCCAGGTGCACCACACCATCAAAGCAACCTAAACCTTGATGCATACGGAGAGAGATGGGTACATGAATTCATTTATTTATTATAATGCTCAATTCTACATAGTTTTTAATCAGTTCCCTGTTTTGCTCGTAGTCGTTGTCACATGGTGGTGAGCCTTGCCCCCAGTTCCAGGCTTATGCTATGTCTCGCAAGGGGAAGGCGACGTCCGGTGTCCACTACAACCCAGAGGATCCGCCCGAGGCATACAGCAACGCCAGCGTTCACAGCCGCCTCAGCGAGTACATATCAATGACGTAGGCGGTTCATGGAGAAGATTATGATCCGATCACCCAGAACGTTGATGGCGAAGTCGTCATGAGGGCGGGAGGAGGCAAGAAGCATGGATGCTACTGGCTTGGCGACGGCGTCATCGACATTACAAGTACTCATACTCTCTCACAGATTCGAGCAAGGAGCACCAGCTCGAGCCCGACTATACGCTCACGGCTGAGCAGTTCGCAGCACCACTTGGAGGCACTTCAAGTTTTTTTTCCTTCATCATCCATTGATTGTAGATACATTGAAATAACTTATAACAATGGTGAGATCATTTTATAGGCCCAGGTGCAAGAAGAGAGGGGGCTACGGGAAGAAACGGAGGCAAGGTTATGCCAGGAGATGGAAGCGAGCTTGGCGGCCCAACGGGAGCAGATATTTCAGTTTTTGCAATCTGTTGGCATCCAAACGGGTCCAATCCCACCACAGTTTGTGCCGGCAACTACTCCTGTAAGTATGAATGTTTACTGATATGAAAAAACAACTCGCTACCAAAACATGCACTCTCACTTAAACAAGTCATTTTTAAAGCAATTGTAATTTTGTCTCATAAATACTATTTTTGTGCAGAATCAATCGACGGCATCCAATGATGTGCCCCATCAACTTGGAGCGTCGCCGACATCAATGTGAGGACTCCTCCATTCGGAGCGTCGTCGCCGCCAAATCTTCGGCCTTATCACCCCCGACCGTCGCCTTAGTCAGTTGATTGTTTCTGGATGTTTACTTTTTCATTTGATGCACTTGTCAATTACGTTTATGAATGACTTACGTTATGATGTTTCTGATGATATTTGTGAAACTATTGTATTTTGTGTGAGATATTGATGTATGTTGAGAAATATGAGATGTTTTGTGAGATATGTTGATGTGGTTGTGATATACGTAATGTTTGTTGATATATGTGATGTTTGATGATATATATTTGTGATATCTGTGTTGTTTGTCGAATATGTGTGAGATTTGATTAGATAAAACGTAAAAAATGGGAAAAATTTACAGGTCTGTAACATGTTTGCCGAGTGTATTTACCATAATACTCGGTAAAGATTTTAGGATTTGCTGAGTGTACCGACCACGACACTGGGCCAAGTGCTCAACAACGCCACTCGGTAAAGACTTATATCTTTGCCGAGTGCTCATCGACGGACACACGGCAAACCTGAAATCTTTGCCGAGTGTTGCCTAAGACACTCTTCGGCAAAGGGAGCGTTTCCGTTTAACTCCGTTCTGACAATTTTTCTATACCGAAGGACATAACAGGCATCCGACATTTGACACTCGGTAAAGACCTCTTTGCCGGCAAAGGCTTTGCCGAGTGTTTTATGAGCTTTGCCGAGCGCATACGGCAAAGGAGACGAATCCGGTCGTGATGTCTGGAGACTTGCAAATTTGAAGGATCTCTTTTTATTTGAAACTTGCTAGTAAAACTATTGATAAAGTAAGTTGGCGGTGAAAACGGGGAGCAAAAAGATATGCGGCCGTTGTTGTCCGGTTTTTTCGCACCCAGAAGACGAGCGGAGTACCTTATCGATGTGCGTACATGGGCACCGCCGCTTTCGGATTCAGATATCGATTGAACTGGAGCTTCCAAAGTTCCAAACATCGATTGGTCAAAACAAATGCAGAGATTTTTTTTTTCTTAGAAAACATCCCTTCGGATTGCTTTTTTAGACGAACAAAAAATTATGCGGTAGATGTAAATTCTAAACAAATGCAGACAGTGTATAGGATTTTTTGGATGGCAAAATTACTAGTGAAATATGATATACTACTAGCCAGCAGCACAAGTATGGGCCACCACATGCGTGGCTTTGGAAGGATCCATCTCCATCCGCGGGGAAAGTCCTCCATGGACTTCCTTCCATGGCACAGCGGCGCTTGCCACGCCTGCCTGTGGGCCCACAAAAGGCGCCCGTTGTTCCCTGAGACCACGCTCGATGGCCCACTGGGCCACGCCACATAAAGCCAACCTCCTCCAGCCGAAACTCTTCACTCTCCCCTTCCTTTTACCGGGCCCCCCCTCTCTCTCTAGATCTGCTGTCTTCCCAGCTCTCTCTCTCTCTCTCTCTCTCTCTCCCCTCATTCATGGTCGTACCTTCCTCTCTCTGCCTTCTATTTTCTCGTAACACTGTTTTTTCTTTGTACTTATGCTAGCTTGAGAGAGAGAAAGAGAGAAGGGAAGAGAGATCGATACGAGGAGTATGAAACAACCGAGGCTTCAGATGTTGCTGCGTCGCAGGTGAACACGGTGTCCAGTCCAGGCACGAAGCGACGGCCACGCTGCAAACATGTTGGTCCATCATCCTCCAGACCAATAGACAGACCGAGAGAGAGAGGGAGCGAAAAGCCACAAGGCACGGAGCGCAGCAGCACGTATGCTCGCTCTGCCACCGCGTCTGTCTCTCGCTCGACCCGAACACGAACACGAACACGAAAACGGTCCACGGCCCACGCCATGATGAATGAAACCGTGGCCACGACGTGAGCCGTGCGTACCTTCAGACACAATTGCCGGCACAAGCGAAGGCAACGCCTGTTTGCCTGCGTTGAACACATTTCTCTCTCCTTTCGCAAAAAAATGTAACACATTTCCCTCTAAGAAAAAAAAAGATCTGCTACGTAGCTGCCAAATAATTTTACTTGGGTTTTAACTTAACCACTACGGGTTGATTATATTCAGACATCCCAGGAGACATATGACTGCCGCTGTTATCCTCATCAGGTCATGATGTCTCATGCACGAGACAACCGTCCTAGGAGAGGACGGGACGCTCCTCCAACATGTCACTTCTACAGCACGCACAATCTTATCCGCAGTGACCAAACATAGTGTACAAGAATGATCTCATTATGAAAATTATTAGTATGCTACAGCTCAACTCACAACTAGTATCTTACACAACTCCATTTTCTCCAGTCAAAAAAGAAAAAAACTCAAAAACTCAAACGATCTTAAGCATCACGAGATGGGCAACGAATAAAATTAATTGTGGGAGGAACCACTGGTTCGGCAGTTCTAAAAAGCACGTGTTCATGAGGCCAGAGCACACGCGCGCGCGCGTCTGAATGGTACTAGGAAACCGCCAATGGGCTTTGCTTCCAAGACAAATGCGCCGAATCCTGCAAAGGAAGGAGCAACCTCAATCAGTCAACAGTCAAAGGGCGCTACCTAATACAGTTACATGTTGCAGCGAGAGTCAGAGCCTGCTGCTTCTTTAAAACAGTACTATACTACTAGAGAAACAAGCAACGGACAGGTTACCAACAAATAGTCAATGAGCCTGTTTGGTACCACCTCTAAACTGGAGGTGTTGGGAACTACGCACCACTCACGGCAATATAATCTTTTAGTAACGATTATTACTAGCTAATGTTAGATTGCAATACAAACGAACCAGAAAACAAAGCAAACTAGGATGCACAAATATCATGAACTTTTGTACAAGCTATATATAATTGACAGAACAACGACTGGAATACAAAAGAATGATCTGATTATGAAAATAAACCTAGTTCTGGAACATTGTTACATTTACCTCAATAAAGCATAGGTGCATTGCTTATCAATCTGATTCATCATCATCAGATACCTGAAGAAAGATAAAGTCAAGTTAGCGGCCACATATTTCTCAATGCAACTGAAAATAAGCAGGCGGCATCAAGCCTTGCCTTTATGAAACCATTAATAGTAAAACCAACAAAATTCAGCATAACAGAAAGATTTTTCATTCTGTTAGCAGTTATGAATGTATATGCATCTATGTATTGCTTATTCATTTGGCGAAGTAGCAGCAGAAAGCACTACTCATTGTCAAGACAAATGTATCCTACTGTTTCCTGGATCTATGCCATTTCAGGATAGGAGGAAGGGAAGGTTTTGAACGAAGATGATAGAAGAGTTAGTGGTATGAAGAATTCAAAATAGAGGGCCACATATTGTCAGACACAAGTAGGTAAGCATAGAGAGGAGGAGTAGATATCTGATGGCTATTTTGTTTTTTAATAATACTCTTTGTGATGCCAATGCTAACTTCCAAGCAAAAGAGTACAACTACAGAAACTAGTATCACTTGTTATATAAGATTTATAACAAGCTCAATAAATCCAGGCCACAACTCAAACTAGTCTGAACCTGACATGTAGAAAAGTGGAAGGAAGACGGCTAAAAAAGCCATGTTTAAAAGAGGAAGCAGCAGCATTGCTGAACCTTCCACCTTGCCACATACTAGAATGCTCCTCAATGCATGACAGCTTCTTTTATTGGCTTTCTTTTTCTTGCATCAAATCCCCTGATTAAAATAACTTGGCCAAGCCAATGACAGCCTGAGACAACCCAGCAAATTGAGTGATTTGCTTAACTAGCCGAGTGGAAGGCCATCAGTCAGCAGAGCAGGCTGACTTCAACTAATTGGAGAACAATCAACAATTTAGGTGATGACTTGATGACAAAGCTCCATGATGTAGAAGCCATAGAACATATATAGCAGGTTTTCTGGCTGGAGGGGTGATTCTTGTATTCTACAATGGTACACTAGACATAAATGGCTCAGTCAAGTGGTTCTACAATGGTACATGGGATTTGCAGATAACATATACAAGGAGTTAATATTCATGCAGGTTTACTTAACTCTTTTTTTACTACATACATGACCTTTCTACTACACACAATCTCAGATTCCACAATCCACAATTCAAAAGCTAGATTGTGGAATCTAAAGCTGACACAAAGGGGGCCTGATATTCCTCACAAAAATAACAACTTCGATCTATAATTTGCCTAACAGTAACAGGCGACTAACCAAAGGTACAAACAAACCAAGAAACTAACCCTTTAGCTGACTTGCATTTGTGCTGCTGCTCCTTAGATCAACTGAACTGGTGGAGCTAGAACCAAGGCCAGTACCCGTGCCGTAATATTAATAAAATTAGAAATGGATACCCTCGATAGCTCCAAGCAAGGCTACCCTAAAATGTTCGATTGCATTACTGAGTGCATCAAATCCTGGGTATGTTCTCTATTGATGCAAAACAGCTAAATGTATTCAAGAAACTCCAAAAGCTACTTCAGAATCAGTGACAGATATTAGCACCTATGGATATTAAAGTGAGAAAGATCCAAGATAAAGAAAGCAAGAATGAAATAACTTAAAGTGCTAAATAAGAAAAATATAACACATGTAATGTGAATGTCATACCGGTAAGAAGTGCCATTCTTCATTTTTCAAATTGAACTTTTCAAGACTGTGGTCGCAAAACTGCAGCTGAATTAATATAAAGAGCATACACAATTGATCAATAAAACCATATCATTTATAAGTTGACAAAATCACTAGCTAAGAAACTCACAGTATGTATTTTTGTTTCATTATCAAAGTCGTAGACCCAACACGCCACATACCTGAAGGATAAGTCAAAATGCATTAAAGATGGACAAACAAAACGATGAACATCTATCTAACAAGTTCCTCAATGAGATAATAATTAGAACAATCTTAAAAAAGCACACTGTGAGTTACATACTGCAGGGAGGTGTAGGATATTCCTAGGTGAACCATTTATATGTTAGTAGTGAGTTTATTAAGAAATTAGAGAGCTATTTGAATTCAGATTTTCTTATGCGTACAAATAATACCACAAATTAGACGTCAAAATTTCCTTAATGAAGGAACTTATAAATGTTCACAGGAAAAAAAAATTATGGATATCGAGGCCTACTGGTTTTCTCGTGGATGCCAAAGACGAAGAAACTGCCCAGTGCAATTCTCACAGCGTGTTTTTCTTTTCTTCCGGGCAGGCTGAGCCTGTGATGTTCCTGAATTCCCGTTGTGAAGAGCAATTGAGTTAATTGATTTAGGTGTGCCAAGCATTTTCCTACACTTTGAAGATCCGCAATGACAATCTTGTCCGGCTCCAAACTGGACAAATCTGTGAATAATTCAAATCGATTAAAGACAGAAAGCATTAAAATTACATCAAACTAAGAAACTATAGTTCAAGATCAGTTGAAAAAAATTATATAAAGTGGAAGAAAAATAAGGATAAGAGCAAAAATTACATCAAACTGTAGTTCAAGACAGAAAGCTGTGAGACTCAGATGGACATACTTATAGTCATAAGTCAGCTCTTCCCCTTTCTTTATATCATGAAGAGCAAAAATGCCAACTCTTGTCTCTCCATCGACGCTCCTGAAACAACATAATGCTAGTAGAATGTACCATATTCATCAGTGTGGATCAGAGAAGTAGGGTAAATGTACAGTATCACTAACCATTTCTGCATCTCCGTGTTTGGTTCGCAACTGTGATTTATAAACCGAGACATGTTTCCCTTATCTGTTGCATCAATGATCATATTGCTACTGACCTCACAAAGGTAGAAGTTAGTGTGACCCTGCCTTCTCATTTTCCATAGTCTTTCCTCACATGTTCTGTCATCAATAACTATAACATTTATGAAGATATCTTCATGTCAGTTTACATATCCAACAATAAATGTGAGACATACATCAGCATCAGCATAATATACACCTATACAATGTAATTACTTGTTCATCCAAATATATACCTCCACACAATGCCTTTGGTTGTTTTCATCATAATAGATACCTTTATGCAAAATTTTTTTACTGGTTCAAAGTAAATTTGAATAAAACCATACCTTCTCCCACATATTCTATAACGAATTCTCCTTTCTTTATTTCATCCTCAGCTACCAGTCCAGAGCCACATTTTTCAGTCTGAAAGACAACTCTTTTAAACTAACAGATAAATCTTTATAATAATACTAAACAAAGGTTTAGATAAATTCTAGTAAGGGGAAATTGGTAGGCCAATTATAAAATTATACATTTAGATTATGCTAATGGAATTGATATCTTCCTCATAACAGATTTAAGTTTCAAACACAAAGGCCCCGGTCTAAAATTCACTACAAAGTATATTTTAGCTGAAGTATAGCTTTCATTCTCATGCAGTACAACATCACAGAACTAAGGAACTTTCTATGATGTGAAAAACGGTTCTGCACAAAATAAACATCTGCAACAAGGTAATACTGGTTTATGCCAGAATGGATCCTTAATTCTAGGAAACAATTCACCTGTCAGGGAAATAGCTCTTTTTCACTTTTCTTTTCAAGAATAAAAGACAGAAGAAGTTAAATAAACAAAAACATAGATATATAGAAATAAGGATTGTAATTCTCTCTAAAAGGTTCCAATGCAACATCATTAAAAAAATCAGTTATTTTGAAAATAGGCATTCTGCTATGAAAACAATATTAAAGAGTGTACAGTTGCACAACAATATGCCAAAGCATCATTGGTTATTGTTATAACATAAATGCTAAGCTACAGCACTAACCAAATTCTGAACAAATATCACTAAATGTAATTACAACAAATATTTCAACAAAAAATACAGGCATCAACCACAAAAACATGCCAGTTTTGTGGCCCTGGTTAACAAAAGAGAAATATCACATTTCCACACCAATCATGGAAGCTCAAGTTTGACCATATACCCATATACTTGGTCAGCTGAAAAATTCTATGAAGTTCACAACAAAATAACTCACCAGAATCAAGAAACTACGGGGGGAGGATTTGTAGGTACGACGAGGCAGTGAGGTAGCAGAGTCGGTATGACTTGGAGGGTCAGGAAAACAGCGACCAGCAGGAATTTTGCAGGGGGAAGAGCGCACACTATCTTCACTCTGAGCAGCCATTTTCTCTGGTAAAGACGACGGCGTAGAGGGAATAGCGAACAAAGACGAGGACAGGAATTCGTAGAGAAGAGACAGAAATAGGATGGAAATGGGTGCTGGAGCAACCAGATCTAGGGTTTTATGATTACGGCAGCGCTCGCATACAGGTCTGAAGTCAGATGGGACGATGGGCACAAGCCCTGCTTTGTAGAGTTTCCACTCCTATATTAGGGAAGAAAAAGTCCACTGTAACGTAACGCCAATTTTCAAAGGGCCCGGGTTCTGTCAAATCACGGCTCAACCAAAAGAAGAAAAATGAAGTATCACCCAGCTGGAACAGGAAATTGAGCACCATTATGCAATCCCAAACATGACAAGTCTTCATTAACCTTTATTTTTAAGGAGTGCACCAGAGAAATAGTAGATCAGGGCCAGAAAGAAAAACAAAGAGATGTTCTGGAAAACAAAAGATTTGCCTGTTTGGGGGGTATGAAAGTTTGTCAGGGTGTCAGAACCTGCTTGTGATCTGTTACATCATTACTGACTTTCCATATTAGGTTTTCATTCAAAGTGCTATAATTTTTCTACCTGTAAAAGTATAACCCATAGTCCTCCGCATACTGATGCACCACCCTATTTTACAATTTACATAAAAAAAAAGAACATCTATAGACATCCCGAAACATCAAAACATAGGCCATACATGTATAAGACACACTGCAGTACACACATCAGTAAAACTTCTCTTCTGAAAGAGCCATCTGATACCAACAATGAAAAAGTCAAATAATCTCAACAGTAATAACCTTACCATAATCAATCTGGTTTGCTTCAGAGGTCTATGTTGGAATGATTTGTTGGCACATGAGTCATCACATTTACACTCTGATGAACAACAAGAGAACAACATCCTGCATTAACAAAATCTAGTAATTATTACGAGTGTAACAACAGCAATACGACAAACAGGTGCATTAATCAAATAGCTAACAATTTGAATGTTTGTTTTTTTTTAATTTTTCTAAACAGTTAAATAGACTAATAAGTCAAGCATTGATAACAGGTGTGCGCACACACATGCACAAAGAAATATCATTTTGTATTGGCAAAAGCTGGATCCACTACAGCATCGAGGGGAGAAATAAAAAAGAAAATATGCAATACAAACACAAATATATATATATATATATATCCATTTCATGAAACTTAGATCAGAATTCATGAAATTAATGTTCCTGAAATATTATGGAACCAGAGAAAGGAATATTTGATAGAGATAAGGAAAGAGAGCTTACCCACATTGGCAGTCTTTGCCACAAGCAACTGGTAATCCAGAAGAAGGGGTGCAGGAACAGAAAATGCCATCATCTTCAATGCGTCTCTTAGTAAGATATACATCTTAACAAAACTATAAGGACAACATTAATGCTTAACTGCTCGTAAGAATATCACATATTCAAATTAAAGAGTACAGAAATATTTTCCTCGCTATCATTAATTAGAAGCTATAATCATGGCATTGTAAATGAATAAAGGGGAAAATCCATTGAAACAGGGGAATTTTCTACTCCTATTGCACTGAGAAATGACAAACTAGACCACATTAAGCCATCTTAAATGTATACTCGTGTGGAGCACAATATTGGAAAAAAACAACCAGTCGATTTTGTGCTCAGCTTTATACTTCAAACAAGGATCATTAAGCTAAGGATTGAATATTTTGATAAATGGTAGTACGTACTACTGCTGCTACTGTATTGTTCATTTACAACATTTTTTTCTCGTGTTCAATTATTGATGCTAAAATCTTATCACAGTGCTATTAAGTTACCCTATTGCGTGAGCCCTCCAAATTTTTCTAGCTCTGCCCCTGATTAAGTACAACAGCTTCTCTAAAAGTTACAGAATTATATGGATGGAAGATAAGTCTGGGCTGGTACATTAAAGACACAGAACGTTACTCCTTACAGCACACAACAAATCGTGACGTGTCAGAATACGATACGATGATGAGTGACACAACAGAGTTAAACCAGGCAAAGATACAAACCAACTGTACTAAAAGAATGATAAATGAGGTAGAGTATGAAAAGAACGGTAGGTAAAGGATACTCCGCTTGATCGGTACATAGTAACCTAACTTCCATTCTTTCAACACGGGCGGCAGATCAAACTCCGCATGTGTTATCTTGCTGATCAATTCCTCAAACAAGTTTTCAACTTGCTGCAGCACAGAATTAGAAAATTACTTTGCAACACGAGGAAGTAAGCTATTACGACCAGGCAGGGGGCAGAGCCATAGCAGACCTAACAGAACAAAAATAATTTTTTTACAGATCAAATTCTCTAGGGATTGCAAGCACCCCTTACCTTGACTTCATCGACCCTGCCTTCTGAGCCTAATCGAACCATGGCAGTGCCGGCCCTGAGCCCGTGCGGACGGTGCGCCCGCACCGGGCCTCTGAAACATTGAGGACCCGTCCCAGATGAAACCACAACGGCGTCGCCATCCTTCCCCGCACCCGGATCCATCGTGACGGCGGCGACGGCGGTGGAGGACACGTGGAAGAGCGAGCGGACGCAGTGGAGACCTTCGCGTCTCGCCTCGGCCTGCCCCAGCCTCGACCTTAGGGCACGCCACACGCGAGATCAGCTTCTCCGAAGACGTGATACCACATTGAAAGCGTATTCTTTCCATTTACGTTTTTTCACAATTGTTTTCTTACTTTTTTTCAACAATAAAAAAGGTACTTTTATACGAGTAAAAATATATTATTTTGAGCAATGTAAAAAGGTTCTTCGAATATATTCTCATCCTGGACCTCCTAAATGTCAGGGTCGACCCTAAATCATGGTTAGATGAAATAATACGAAACAAATCCGCCTTATCTAATGCTAGCAGAGATAGGGATGAAGTCTCACAATCCTCCGCCCTCGCACACAGAATAAGGAGGATTCTCTAGAGGAGGATTCTCTAAAGGATGGGGGAGGAGAGCTCGGCTACCTGGAGGAGGAGGAGGCGATGGCCGCACAAGACCAAGGAACCGCGCCGTCGATAGGTTCAATGCCTCCAGCATCTTTTGGTGTGATACTGTCCTCCTGGATCTAGATGTGAATTAGAGTGACCGTTTAAGATAACCTCCGAAATTATTTTGAAAAAGAGTTGAGTTTATATTTAGTTGATTGAAGAGGTATAATAGGCTACTGATCTGAATATAATCGGATTTGTTTGTACGGGTAAAAAGAGGAAAGAGATTGAGACCAAGAACAGGTGGCCCAAGAAGTGATTGCTGCACTCACACGAGGGCCGTGAATCTACACATACACTTATTACCCATCGACAACTCTAATTACGCATCTCAATAACCTACACATAATCTCTAAGAAATACTCGCTGACTCTTTATGCACCCCATAATAAGAGAATTTCTCTAGCTTCTCCTCCGGTTCGAACGTGAACATCAGATCGAGATATATGGTGAATAATAATCAAACATTTTGCGTTCCTCGATGAGGAGTCTCTCGCGCTGGTGCCGCCTCTGGTATGTCGTTTTAGACTGTTGACAGGCATGGGCCCACCCTGTTTGCATCACTACCTGTACGGTGCCGATAGTAGCTTGTTGCAAACCCGTCCGATAAAATCGTACGGTTGCTCATCCAGGATCAATTGGGTGTCACTTGACGAAGCAAGCGACCATACAATACAATAATTAACGAGAACACGCAAATCATAATTTAAAGGTACATTAATTCTTAATATTACAATATTGGTTCAGAAATTTAAAGTGCGGAAGCGTAGTTTTGAAAACAAAGCGCGAGACAGCGGAAACTAAATATTTACAACTCGACGATACAATTAATCACCTCAACCCTACGGTGCTTAATCTTCATGGGTCGGAGAAGCGGGAACCTACTCGAAGGTCCACTCAGTGGGTGCTTCTCCTTCCCAACCACCAAAGCCATAAGAGCCAAGATTAGTGGAATCACCTGTAAAAACAATTAATCCACAAACCCTGAGCAACTAATACTCAGCAAGTACCCGTCAATATGGTCATCTAATAGCCGACTCCTAAAATACAAGAAAATAATTGTGGGAGTTAATCTTGGATTGCAAAAACAGCCTACTAGTTGTCTTTCAAATTTTAGTCAAGTTACAGGGTTCATTGTTATTAAGCTAAGAGTTGCCACTATACAAACAAGCAAGATTTCAGCACAACAAAGTTAGGGATTAAGCCAGCAATTTTCATCACATTTCCACTATTATATCGCTGCGGCAGAACGGAGCAAGTGGTACTCTTAACCATGAGGGGCGGCAATTATAATTGATTCACATCCTACAGGAGAAACCCGAATGACACGACACGTGCACGCTCGAATGAGTCACATGTGGCTACCTTTCACAATATGATGGTAGAGTTGACCCAACATCCATCTCTCCAAGGACATGATCCTCCAGGCGATGCTTTGCATCCCTGTACGCCCCCAAGCCTTTCCCACTAGCACAAGTCCAAGAAACAAAAATGCGAATTCATCAACTATGACGGTCCATTCACCCGGAGAAAGAGATGGCCAATCGTCCAAACAAAGCATCATGAGCTACATCGGTTTCCTGGGTCCTATTTACCAGTATGCATTCGGTACAGAACTCAAACTTAACCAATACAACCACACCCGATAAAGTTCTAAGGTTTTATTCAAATGTTAACTCACGTTCCTCGAATTTCCTTCTTTGATCAAACATGAGTAGTCTCCATACTACTCATATTCTACCGTTTTCCTACCCTTAATGCATAGCATTCTATCGTGATGGCTCTAGCAAAAACAACCCCTAGAGAATCCTATTAAGTCATGCAACTAGGTTTCACGGTAATTTCCTCGAAACTTAATGCACAAGCAATTCCTACACACATAGTGATAAAAATAAATCTTGTCAAATAGAGGTGTGCATCAGGGCTTGCCTTGGTCTACGGAGTGGTCAGCACACTCAAGAGAAAAGTTAGTTTCTACGGGTGCCTCCTCTGAAGTCATATTCTCCGCCGGAATTTCAGGATCGGTCCCTATATGAGGAAAATGCATTGTAAAATGGTGATTGTCAAGACTTAGCAAAATAAATGATTATTCTTCCATTAGCAAGATGTGGGTGAAAAAAGAATGCTCAGGACATTTTTAATGCTGTTAAATTTTTACTAGTTTAGTCTGAATTATTCCCTTTATAAAAATTAGTGGGTGATTTAGTCATTAATTAAAGTGGATGCAAGCAAACATATAAATTTCTCAATTTCAGAAGCTTTCTGTGCAATGGAATTTTTCTGCAAAGGAAACATGAGCTCTGGAAAATTTGTGCCAAGTTTGGTGATTTTACCTTTAAAAGTTAAAAAGATATTAGTAACTGAATCTATATATTGATTTTAAGCACAATTAAATGAAACACAGAGTTACACATGTCAAAATAATTTGTAAATTTTTGTGGTGTCAAATTGTGCTAAAAGAGGCCCACCGACCAAAAATCAAGATTTTTAGGTGATTAGGTTAGCCATAAAAATTATTTGATAGTTTTAATTATAAGAATTATTGTGCCCAAACATTTTGTTAACATAAAAAGGTGAGTGCTCCAGGTGATAGTTCTGACCAAAAAGAGTCCAACAATTTTTAGTTTGCATTTTGCTGAGCAATATTCGATTTTTGGTGGATTTTACAAGTCCTATAAAGTTTCTGGTAAATGAATAGTATTTGAAAACCGAGCCGAGCCCACATGGCAGCGACACAGGACAGGGGAGGCGGCGCACAGGTGGCGCTCAACGGTGATTCTCGCCAGAGAAATGTCAGCGGCGGCAACCACGGGGCGCATCGTGCTCAGCAAGGCTTGGGGAGCAAATTGGTCAAAATGGGGACAGCAGAGATCACCGGAGCTTGGCCGGCGGCGGTCGGCGGTGAAGACGACGGCGACAGACGGCGTTCGGCTTGTATGGTGGGCAGGGAGGTCGACGGAGAGAGGCGCGAGCTTCAGCGGAGGTCGGCGAAGCTGCCTGGCAAGGTCAGGAGTCGGGAGGATGGCCGGAGATGGTTCGACGTCGGCGAGGTGGCGGCGCGGGGGAGCTCCGGCGGTGGCGCGCCTGTTCCAGCGATCCTGCTCCACGACGCACGATGGGGTTATGGAAAACAGAGAAAACATGACGAGGGGGTTTCGTCGGCAAGAGGAATCGAACCAAAACTCACCGGCGGCGAGGTTCCGGTCGTCGACGGCAATGGAGACCGCGGCGGCGCTCCAAGAAGAATTGGCTGGCGTGTTCTAGGGTTGCGAGCTCGGGAAGAAGTAAAAGCAGCTCGGGAAGTAGTACAGGAGTGTTGCGCACGCTCTAGAGTGTTGGTTAGGGCGGAATGCGGCGGAGCGGCCGGTCTTCGCGCAAGCTCGAGCGGCGGCCATGGTGGCGGTGCAGGGAGGAAGAAGGAGGAGAAATGAGAAGGAGGAAGAGAAGTAGAGCCAGTGGAGGGGAGGATAAGGGCGCACACGGGTTGACTTGGCGTGCGCGTGCGCGCGGCGATGATGGCCGGCAGGCTGCTCTGGGGCGGACGGCAGCGAGCTGGGCGACCGGCAGCAGCGGCGCGCGCGGGAATAATTCATGACGCGCGTTGTTTTTGCTGCTGTCTTGCTTGGCTAGGGCGCACAGTGACGTAGGGCGACACGCTGCGACAGTAGGTGGCGCGGCAGCAGCGGCTCATCGGTCGGGCGGGCGCAGTCGGGCGGCAGCGACAACAGCCGCGTCGGCCAGAGCCAGCAGAGAGGAAAAGAAAAAGAAAGAAAGAGAGAGAGAGAGAGAGAGAGAGAGAAAAGTTTGGTAATTTGGAAAATGTTTTTCCCAAGGAAATAAGGATAAAAATTGGATTTCCAATTGTTGGGGGATTCTACTAAACCAAAAGGAAATTTTGAGTGTAAAGAAGGATTAAGATTTGAATTTGGATTTTTATTTTCAAATTTGAACTCTCTCCCATTTATTTGGTTTCATTCTCCATTTATTTAATTACTCACTGTACAATTAGTTTCCTGATTCGGATAAACTTTAGAATTATCGGATTTTTATACCAACCATCAATCTTCTATTATTAGCTTACATAAAAGATTAATGTGCACTTCTTCAATTTAATTTCCAATTTTAATTAATTTAGCATTAGAATTGGAAACCTTCTAATTCATCTTAAATTGTGAATTGGATGTCATTTATTTAGTTCCACTAATTCAATTAGATAATTTGGAAGTTTTAACTCTTTATTTGAGCATCATTTGGCTCGCGAAATTATTTGAGTAACAAGGATTTGATCCTGAGATGTCACATAGCCACTGCTCATCGTGCACATTCATGGACGGCGCACGATGAGGAACAGGAATCATCTTCATCTGTGCTGCATTATTAGGGCGCTGTGATGATGACAGGTCAAGTTGTTGAACCGCAAATGTTGCCCAAGTCTCATGCCGTATCCCTTGGAGGAATTGGACTCCACTTTATCAGAGAGGCACAGCCTGTTGTTGGATTATTGCTGGCGGCGCCTGATATGTCTTCTTGTTGGATGGCTGACGACGGTCGTCGTCGTTCGGCCATGTTGCCTGCACTGCAGGGTGTTGTGCCGGTACAAGAGGAGGAGGAGGAGTAGCTGTTTCACCAGACGGCGGCAGGAACGGGTCATGTGATGAGTGTGGTGGCACGCGCGCAGGAGGAACCGATGATGACACTGCGGCTGGGGGCTGGGTATACGCCATGGTCGGAGGCACGGACGCCGGTGCAGGAGGAGACGACGGTGCATGGACCGCCGCCGCCGGTGGTTGCCGTGGAGAATCGTACCGACATTTGGTTGATGGAACAACAGCATGTGGCCAAGGAGAAGAAGGAGTTGTCGCCAGCTGATGATCATGAGGTGCTGGCACTGGCACGGCATATCCCATCGCCGAAGCCGGTGGTGGTGGTACAAGATGTGGTGGCATGTGGTGGTGGTGGTGAGACGACGCTACTGCTTGCTGTTGAACTTGTGGCGCTTGTACCACGGCTACCATCTGTGTCTGCGATGGCGGCGGCGGCTGGTATCGCTCAGCTGGATGATCGTCGCCGTCGGCGCTGCCCCCGCCGTAGCAGAACCAGAACTTGCAGGATAGGATGAAAGACATATTGCTCAACTATTGATACTACTGGCGAGAGACGAATTTAGAGCTCGATCGCGGCAGCTGCTCAATGTTGCGTTGTCTCTCTGTAGTAGCTAGAGCTAGCTACTTAGCTACACTGGGCCTGCTTGGCACAGCCGAACATATATGGTTATATATAGAGGGGAAGAGAGAACGTAAAAATGTCTAGCCAATTCATAGAGGGGAAGAGGGATCGATTAGTAGCTTGCATGCATGATTATTGGTGTGGATTTACTTTGACTTGACCTTTAATTACTTTAGCTACGGTGGACTAGAACTTGATTCGGTCTCCCGCCTCCCGCTCTTGTGGTGGTTTTCAAATTAAACATTCATCGGTTGGAAGGAAGAAGCATCCTCTCCTCTCTCGTACGCAAGGTTCCCTGTATCTCTATTAAGGGGTCTTTACACTGAGATGAGTAAAGATCCTTCACGCTAAGATCACCACACTGTAAATTCCATTCCCGACCGACATGCAGAACCCTATGACATGTTTGTGCCTTCTGATTCGACCCTCGATTTGGATGGCATATATAGTACCATTTTTATTTAGGTTACTCTGGGGAGGAGGATATTTAACGATACAAATTTCGATCAGTATTCAGATTCTAATTTTCAAGAACATATTTAAAACAGTGACCTCCGGTTATTCGACACACACACCAATCCACTCAATAGAATTTTACAAACCTGGGAATCTTAGGTGTTCCTTTTGTTTCGTTTTCAAAGCATATGGAAAACATCGACGAGGAGGAATCTGCTTATCCGTGTTATATGCTGTGTGTTAATCCTTAGTACAAGTAGTGTAACCGAAGCAAAACAAGGATAAGGTGTTTTTCTTTAAGTTTTGGGGTTATCCATTCGATTTTCAAACTGTAGTCATTTTATACTCCCTCTAGATTTCTAAATCAAGTCGTTTTGTATACAATCTCACATACTAAAAAGTAATAAATAGAGCTATTTTTTCTTTGTATTTAAATATGTCTGGTAGCTCAAATGGTTAAGGTGTGGGGGTCCAAACCAATATCGTGTGGGTTCAATTCCTAATACATGTAAGGGCTGGTTGTATTGTCTTTTTTTTTCCTCGAAACTAAGCACGTATTAATTGTTAAGGTTTTATTAACAGGAAAAATGCTCTAGCAACTTGATTTAGGATACTTTGATAAAAAAAACTTTTCAGCGACTTAGATTTAGGGAACTGGAGGGAGTATAAGATACCAGTAGAAAAAGGAGGGGGAGAAGGTTAGAAGATGCCATAGGGCTTTAGGAGATGCTCCTGAAGTGTTTTGCCGTAAAGCTCCTAGAAGGAGCAATATGCATCCACATCCGGATGGGAGAACGTGAAAATTTGCGACACAGAGATTTTTATAGATTTTTAAATAACACATCAACCATGAGATGAGACCTTGGCCCAGCGATATGATCCCTAGTCCCTACCTAGCCACCTCCCTTGTGGCCGTGCCTAATAATATATAAGGAAAAAGAAATTATAATTATGCTGCGGAAACAATTGTGAAAGTCATGAATACATCGTCTAGCTTGTAACCTTTTCAAACAACATCATGAGGTTTTGTATATTAGCATGCTCCTCCAAGCCTAGACATATATGTTGTTGGATGGTTGAGAAACAACCAAATTCTTTCATCCCTTGCCAAAAAAAAAAAATCTTTCATATAACTCTAAACTCAAACTTTTTTTATTTGGCGAGGGTAAACTTTAAACTAAATCAGACAACTTTGGAAATTATCCAGCTCAAGTTTCAACACACCTAGCTAGCTCCTCCTCCCAGCCAGCTAACAATATTTTTTGAAGTGTCATGTTGTTAAGTTCTCAAAAAAATATGTTAAGTAATGTAAGGCGTTATGAATCAAGACAAATGTTACATCTAGATTCAAAACATAGTTTTAAATTTTTACATTCTGGAAGGGAGGGCGTCCCTGCTAAATTCGGAATTCCTACCGGTTTCGCCAGACTAGCGTGGCATCCCTCAACCCGCGTTGCTGAGCTGTACCACCAGTGACGTATATGGAGCTAAAATAAAATAAGATGGAATGATTTTAATCACTGCTTAGCTTGGGGCGCATCCTGGCCCGTATATACGCATAAATGGGCCGAAGGATTGACATCGGAGAAGCCTGCTACCTACTACGACTACGAAGGACCGAGCGTCTCCCCTCCCCTCCCACTCTTCACTCAAAAAAGGAAAGAAAAGACCATCTGCTACTACCACCATTTCTTCCGTTTCTGCTACCCCTCTATCTCTCGTCGCATCGTCGTCGCGTTCGCACGCCTAGGAACCCTAGCTACCATGGACCCCATGCCGACGCCACCGCCGCACGACTCCTCCTCCTCCTCTTCCACCACCGCTGCTGCTAGCTTCGTTGTTCCCCTCCGGCACGCCACGTGGGTCGACGATGTCCGCCGCCGCGTTCCAGCTGATGGGCTCGTCGTCCACCAACGGGCGATTCCAGTCCCAGATCCTCCGCTCGTATCTGTACCCGCATCCGCTGCCCAGCCGCTTCATCGCTTCCCGCGGCGCGACGACGTACGACACCCGCGGTTTTGGTTCTTCTTCTTCATCGTCGTCGTCGAGTCCACGGCCGCCCTCCTCGCCGGCTGCTGGTGTTGCTGGTAGCTCCCGCTCCATCATGTGAGGACCTCGGCCGTCTACCAAGACACCCGCGGTTCCAGTTCTTCTTCCTCCTCGTTGTCACTTCGGTCGCCTTCACCGGCTGCTGGCGCAGGCGGCTCCCTCCCCATCATGTCGATGACCTCGGCCGTGTACCATGAGCTCTGCAACATCCGCAGGACAAGCGCCGAGTCCATCGCCCAGCTGCACGCGTCGGCGGAGGCCTATCGCGCCAAGACGGACGCCATCCACGGCCGTAGACAACCGCCACCGCCGCCTCTTCATCACCAAGCCCGGCAGTCGTCGTCCCCCGCTCTGCCACCTCTTCCTCCGACCGTGACCATTCCTCCACCATCGTGGTCATCCACCCAGTGCCAGCAGAAGCCATGGCCGCCGTCGCAAACCACCGCCAGCCTGCTGCCACCTCTTCCGACCGGGACGTTTCCTCAACCCGCGTCATCAGCCCCTCACTCCCAGTCCCCGCAGCAGCAAATCACCGCCAGCAGCCTGCCACCTCTGCCGGGCGGCGGGGGTTCCTCCGGCTACGCTCCGTCCTCGTCGCCGTGGCAGCCGCGGGCTTCATCGTCGTCCTGCCTGCCAAATCTACCGGGACGGAGCGTCTCTGGGTACGCACCGGCACCGGTGCTCTCATCCTCCGGCCGGCTGGCCCCGATGCCGAGTGGGAACAAATCATTGACGTTGCTTCCTGAGCCGCTGCAGCAGACGTGGCCATCGTCTTCGACCGCTTCTCAGCTACCACATCTGCCGCGGAGAACTAGCTTCGTCTCGTCAGCTGGTTACTCACCGTCCCCCTCGCAGCAGCATCAACATGATGCTTGGCCACCGTCGCCGTCATCAGTCACCTCAGCGCGGCCAGATCTGCTGCTGAGCGGGACCGTCTTTGGCAGCGTGCCATCGTCGTCGTCTACTACCTCGTCCGCCTCTTTGCAACCTCTTCCCTGGAGCTTCACTGCGCTCGCACAGCAGCCATCGCCGGCGCCCTTGCATCATTAGCAGCAAGAGCCGCGGAACAGCGGAAGCACTGCAACTGATGCTGATCCTGCACCGCGAACCACTGCCACTGATGCGTTGGTGCAGCCGTCGTCTAGCTCCGGGCAGTGCAACGACGAGTACTTGCCACCATTGCCACCGAGCCTGCTGCAGACACCCCTTCTTCCTGTGAAGGAGAAGTCCGTGGACGACTCCTCGGATCGCCAGCTCGGGCCGGTGCTCATTTGCAACGATGACGAAGATACTACTGCAAAACGGTGATATCGATCTGGATGATGCAATTGCAGCTTTACTGGAATCAACTCCCGATCCAGTAGAGGGTCCGCCCCTTATTGGCTCATCTTCCGGAGACACCATGCAGCAGCAGCAGCAGCTACATCTGATGAGCAGCAATAATAATGGGGGTGAACCTGCGATGAGCCCCTGGGGTACTACTAAAAACGAGCAGTAGCCAAAGCATCTGGTCCGGGATGCCACTGGAACAAGTAGTGACCAACAAGTTTGGTACGATGAGCATTGACGATGCCCGCAGCAGCAGCACCGGTGGTGGAGGGAGCATGGCTTGGAATTCTCTGCAGGGCTCGTCCTCCATTCCTATGTCGCAGCAGCAGCAAGTGCCATGGCTGCGGGGTGAAACATTAGACCCGTGGTTGTCGTCTGGCCAGTCGCCACAATGGCAGCCATCACCAGCACAGAAGCATACTGGCACACCTCAACAATTCATGCAGCCAATGACATAATCGGCATATGAGCTTCCCCCGTTGCCACCAAGCATCGACATGGGCACCATATTTCCTGTCATCACTACAAGGTAATTAATCTTTCCCCGCAGTTTTTATCGTATGGCCTACAGTCTGTCAACCTCAGTCTTTTTTTTTTCTTCTATTGACTTGATAGTTTTCTAGCGTAAGTTGATATATTTCTCTGGGTGCATGTGTCTCCTTCTCAGGTGACAGAGATTTTGTATATCACTCAGTCATATTTTCAGAATAGTCATAATCAACGCGTGGAACATTATGTTTGTAAAGCTGAAACAATTTATAACTGAAGCTAGAACATTTAGTTCTTTTACTAGAACAATAAAAAAATTTTAATAAAAGAAATATAAAAATTATTCCATCTAAAATACTAAATATTCTAGCTTTAATTTCACATTATTGTTCCAACAGTACAAATAAAATATTCTACGCGTTGTTCCTGATTGTTCTAAAAATATAACTAAGAGATATGCAAAATCTCAGTCATTTGACAAAAAGCAAATCTCTATTTCCCTACAGTTCTAACAATTTACCCACAATAATTCCTTAATTACAAATTCATTTGCCACAGTGATTGTGGATACTAACAAACTGCATTAGCTACTGTTGACAATAGAACGAAACTGTAGGGAAATGTGCTGATCCTTATAGTGTGTGGGCTACTTAGCTCTACTTCTTTGTGCCAGCGGAGATTTGCTGCAGTGTGGCCGAGGCATCGGCCTGAATAGCGCCTTCAAGGCTGCCAGCACCGGGAGCACCGGTAGTGGCCGAATCTGGGAACCGATGCAAGGCGCCGCAAGCAGGATGCCCTCGCAAAGTCACAGCTTGCCCATGGAAAGCCGCATCACCATGCCGCCGAATAAGCTAATGCTCGGGGACATGGAGTCACAGATCAGCTGGGCGCCACCGCCGCCGCCCTCGCCAGCTTCTAGGTGCTAATAGCAGCAAGTCGATCGCGGGTGCCGATGGGAACCTATTCACGGACAACGAGATGTGGATAATCGTGAAAGATAAGCGCCTCAAGGAGCTAGTGAACACAGATCCTAAGAGGGTCAAGAGGTACTAATTCAGCTTTCTTCTTCATATCAAATGTGTGTAGGATTAAAAAAACAATTATCTCCTTTATTGCATGTGTGTACACACTTAATCGCCAAAAAATAAAATGCGTGTATGACACTTGAGACGTTGGTGTGTGTTCACCACATATGTTGCAACTTATTCAGCTTTCTCCATATCAAATGTGTGTAGGATTCTAAAATAACGGTATCTCCTTTATTGCATGTGTGTACACTTGAGACGATGGTGTGTTCATCTCACACATGTTGCAACTGATTCAGCTTTCTTCATATCAAATGTGTGCAGGATTCTTAAAAACCGGGCATCCACAGCAAGGCTGGATGCACCTAAGAGAAAATGCCGTGCAAGTAGGACCGGCGCCGCGGCGATGGCTCGCAGGAATTATTGAACTGTAACCTGAATGTGTTCTTGACATAATGTGAGTTGGTGCTCTATGAATTACTGAACTATGACTTCGAATGTTCTGTACACTCCAGAAACCATTATATGCTCAACATTTCTTATGTGTTCAGTCACTTTGTTATTTAATTTTTCTCTCTTCACTAAATAGTTCTGAGTGATCAGTAAGGATTTTGTCCAACAGTTCCTCATATGACTACTTCGCATTCCAACTTTATTTTTGCACCGGGATCTTAACTGTAAGCAACAAAACTATTGTACTTCTTTTCAGTTAATCAAGATTATTTATGTTGTATAAGCTTTGCTTTTTTGCAATGCTCAAACATCTTTCCACTAAAGAACATGATATTTGTCTTGGTTAGTTTCCCATGCTAATTCAAATACTATAGTTGTGCAGAAGACTTTAAAGGTAGATGATTAAAGTTAGATGTCTAGTTGTAGTTGTAGCTAATATATATTTGAATGCATTTGCAATGTGGGCAGTATTGATGTATGTTACTATGGACACACATTTGAATCTCTTCTTGGCAAGTGTGAACTGATTGTAATTTAATTGAGCTATTTGGTGGTTTATAGAATCTGAAATTCAATTAATGGTAAATCAGATTTTGTTATAACCATAACATTTGAGAATGAAGCGCAGGCTGAGTTTGAGAGCTTGAAATGTGTTGGTCTCTCAATTGATAGTACTTGAGTGGTGTACACACTCCAATGATGAGCACCCAAATAAAACCTGAGATCAGATGGTATATATACCGATAGGCGATAGATAGTTAATAGTTTACACCAGTGGATCAGATCCAAGGTGCCTAGTGCGGTGAACTCCCCACTGTTGCAAATAATTTGCTTATGAAGTCTGATACTTTTGTAATTAAGAGTGTCAATATTTGAAAGAGTCCAATAAACTGTTTTATGAAACTAAGAATAATAACAAATGGCACACTTGTGTACCTTTAGGGACAAATCCAACATAACTTAACAAATGTTGAATCAATTTGTTGGTGACGTTGAAATAAAATTTAAATTGTTAACTTTGAAAAAATATATATCTATATCGGATCTCGTTTCGTAGAATTAAGTCAAATAAACATAAAGTGTCAAACAGATTTGAAAACTGAATCAATAGTTTGAGAAAAAAAATCACTTGCACGGATCTCAAATACCGAGTGACAGTTAACTAACCGGCACCAAGAGCTATATATAGATCCCGCTGCGTTCCCCTATTCCTTTCGGAGATGGTCTTTCTGAACTTAGGCCCGCTCGAATGCTTAGAAAATAATGAGAAACAAAGACAGGACAGAAGGCTCTAGATGACACAGCCCCATAACTCGATTTGTCCATGACACGGCACCGTTATACTAAGTCACCGTTCAGACTAAGGGCCTATTTGGTAAAGCTTCTGTAAAAGTGATTTTCAGTGACAAGCGATTCTCTGTGTAGAAGTGGTTCTGTAGCTAAAATTAATTCTTTATGATATACTTTTACAATCAGGTCAAATAATCACTTCACAAAATGAGAAGCAACTTTTCAACTCCCAAGTCTTAATTCATTTTAAAAAATCACTCCACAGAATCAATCAAGAATTACTTCTACAGTACAACATTTGACAAAGCTCCCGAGATTATCTCTGAGAATCAGCTCCATGGAGCTCTACCAAAGGGGGCCTAATACAAGCAACGGCGCAATGGCGTACTTGCTAAGAAGGGAAAGACTCCAGTTCCAATACAAAAAGACGGATAAACCAAGAAGTGTGAGCACAATCCCACAAGACACATTATCTCAAAAAAAAAAAAATCCCATTAGACACACTCCATGAATATAAACAGTAAAAGCTTGACGAAAACTCAGATACCTAATAGATCATTTACAGCTAGGTTCCATCAGCTAAGTAGCTAGTCGATATTAAAGAAACTGCACGAGGTCGATAAGTCTACAAATCCTATACTTGAAAAGGAAAACACATAAAGCTTGCTAAGGCGACAAATTTCAACCTATGCCTACATGATCAGGGAGTTTAAGACATTCTCAAGTCTAAACCCAGATCATAGTCTCCTGCCAGTCTCCATGTTATCCAGAATAGGGCTGGTGTCCCTTAGTGTGACTTCGCCATAGGCAGGAATATTGACAGTTTCGATCTCAGTTGGTCTCATACTGTAGGGGTTTGCATTTCTGCTGTTGCGTTCCTCGGTTAACTGGAAAGTGTACGCATGAGGCCAGAAAGCTGCAAAGGAAATACATACAAATCTATGACATTGAGTAACGCAAAACTAAAAACATGACATAAGGAAAAAAAAAAAAAAAGAGGTACCATCAGCGTCAAAAGGATATGGGAAAAATTGCAGGTAGCAAAATGAAGCAACCGTAAGACCTGCAAAAGGAAGCGGTCACAATGAGGGAAAAAAAAATCGTTGACCGGCAATAGTCATCCTAAAATGAGTTAAACTGCAAACCTATCAGAGCGCCAGCTAATACATCCTGCCAGTGATGCCAGTAGTCGTCCACTCGAGAAACAGCCACAAGTGCAGCAGCAAGAAGTGGTAGAAACACTAAGCATAGCTTCGCAATATGTCCTTTGCGATCAAAAGCCGTGATTTTTCCAGCTAAGTACCACGCAAGGAAGCCTAGCCCAGCAAAAGACCCTAATAGCAAGTGAAAACACAAACTTTACATGGTATGGCCATGACAGTACAAAAAATATCAGATAGGTACCAATTTGCAGCTTAAACTGAGCGCATAAAAACTCACAGACCTGAGACAGGAATATTGTTGGCAAGGTCCTGACAGGTCAACTACTAAATTTGCAAGTAATTTTAGACAGTAATCCAATGATAATAGAACTATTCATGTGCAAAACATAGTAGGGAACTTTTAAAAGACTATAAGATATAGTACATAAAACTTCGAAAATATGGTACCAATTTTACATAGGAAACACATGTAATAAGAACAGATACAGTTATCCCATCACTTACAGGAAGTGTGCCCACTTGGAAAGCTCTTGTGACCTTCCTTGATTACACTCTTTTCACCATGGCATATAACACCAGTAGTGATGTTATCATAAACCTGGAAAGATCATATGATGAGCTCTATACATTATGGTACATTTGAACAGTATGAAGATCAAGACAAACAATCTTGCGAAAGAAACATTACTTTTTAGATTTTATCTTACATCAATTCCATCAGGGAAACAGCGCCAGTAAAAATCTGGACGTGGGCGGCCAACACCATCCTTGATTGCATCAGTAATAACTGCAGTTATGAGCACCGAGTATAGAATCCCTACAAAGTTTCTATTTTTCAGGGTTTTTTCCACTAATCCAACATATCAACATACTTATAGAATCATGCCTGTAAAATACCCAGTATGCCATGGTGCAAATCATAAAAATTCTTCTTTTTGAAGTAAATTCCTCCAAAGATAGCACATGGTAGCACAATTCCAATTACCTGCAAATAAGAAAATCAGTTACCCATTTACAAGAACTGGCTAAAATGGCGCAAAAGGAATGTAAGCAGGTAACCAGAACATACTGGAACAGCCCAAAAGGGCACTGTATTGTCCTTCATCGGATATCTCAAGTCAGTCATCATGTCCCGCCCAATGAAACGGTGGAAAGGTTCGATTAAATTCAATAGTCCATCTATGACCGCGAGGAGCAGAAGTATTATCCAGTCATACATGTGCAATCTTGCCAACTTGGCTCCATGGGACTTCATAGTGTAACACCCTAATGGCATATCCATTGTGTCCTATAAATATCAAAGTAAGACAACAAAAATCAGTAACTTTACAGTAACTGCAAGTTAGGATGTCTACTTGGTAAGTCACAGCCGAGATCATCAAATCACGGATAATAAATCAATTTAAGACTTGCAAAAAAGAAACTGGAAGACCAGTTCTTGCAACAGTTCTAAAAGAAATAATATTATCATTTTTGGCTGCCTTTTGTACAGCCTGAAAAGATAATTTTCAAGACGTAATGTGTTCACAACACAAATAGGTATATAGCAAATAACTGTGGCGCAAAGCACCAAAATATTGGTGATCCTGCCATTTTGTATTTTCTATTTTCATAAACACAAATATGAGATGTCACCAAAACCCAACAAAGTACGACAGCTGTGAGACAAAATTAGTTAAAAATTGAATCTGGGGCGCCTAACCCATTGCGCCAAACAATCAGTTGAGAACTGTGGAGAAGTATGTTGAGCTTGGTAAACCATTAGGGCTATTCTTTAACCCAAAAAAAAAAGAAACATTAAGATCTAGCACAGTAAGATCAGTCCAATTCAGGACAACTAGGCCACATAATTAATGATATTTTCAAACTCCACTAATTTGGAGGTACCAAAAGTAACCCGATATCAAATATCGACAATAGACTGGACATACAAAAAAAATACTCAGATTACAGTTCTTTGCACATTCAAATTGGTCAATAATCAACACAAGGACCTCATTACACCACAAATATCCTTGGCTGAGATCCAATTCAAATAGTGAGCAGGTTTATTAAGCAGCATGTATGAAACTGTGGAATGCTCAATAACACCGAAACTGAAGACAAATAGCAGCAGCAAAATTTAATGACGCATTCTAGTAGATTGCTATATGGCTGAAAATACCTATCTCAGGCATCAGAAAAATAAATTTCTGCGTATTCTAATCACAACTGACTACCTTTCTCTGTTCTTTCAAGATAGTACAGCCAACAGATAACCTCAGATACCTTTCTTAACTGGGGAGGTATTACCACAGGATTACCTTCCCTAAAAAAAACAGCATATGCGCTAAGCTGTCAGGCCCAATTACTAGAAAGGTGACTCGTGGCAGCATCACAGGGTCAGACTAGAGTAAGTACATTCCGGACTCGAATTATCTAATCATGTACATCTATCTATGTATATAATATTTGTTTCAACAGTGGATAGGTCACGGAAATAGTATCTGAAGGCGAACTGAAGGACCCATCCGGCAAAGCTCCCAGCGCATAATCGGGATCCATCGGAAAAAGAAATACTACAAGAGAAAGATCAGAATCCCATTCATTTTCATCTAAAATAAATAAATTTCCGTCCTTGTCGATGTAAAAGGAAACGTAAATCGATCTCAGTAAAATGGAGCCGCTAAAAAACCGCACAATAAATCTCGATGCAACTCTTCCCTGATCTCCATTAACCAAGACCTTGGCTTATTTTTTTCTTTTTTCTTTTTTTTCTTTTTGTCCCTAGAAACTGCGCGACAATGGGGCACGGATACGAGGCAGGAACGACCTAGGACCGCGGTTCGCAAGGCAGTGGCATCAGGAAGGAGGGAGAGGCGAAGAAAGAGGATATGAGGAGGAACTCACGGGGAGGCGGTAGACCAAGGGCTCCTGGATGTCTCGCGGGGCGCCGGCGCCGGAGAGCGGCGCCTCCTCGTCGTCCTCGGTTCCTACCAGACCAGAACCCGCCCACAGCAAACGCACAAGCTCAGAGTCAGAGGATTGGAAAAGACCAAAAAGCAAGAACGCACTAAAGCAGGGCGAAAGGGGAAAGAAAATGAAAATGAAATGAAAGACAGCGCGGCTGAGCTAATCCGATCTGCTCCACTGACTGCCGAGCAGCTGCAGCTGGGGTCAAGTGGAGAAAGTACACCTGGAATCTTGTTATTGGTTCCTCCCCCCCTCCGGCAGGGCTACCTTCTCCGCCCCCGCCCCGAGTACGTCAGTTACCTACGGGTCGTCGTCGCCGTAGCTAGCCTTTGCTGCGAGTTTTTTTTCTATTATAGGACTCAACCTCTGCCTTCGCCAGAATAACACTCTCATCGTGGGCTTCGATAGAATAGAATTTTTAATATTTTTTTTATTGTAGAATGACATTCTGACATATTTTAATTAATTTCTTTTTTTTATTTTTAGCCATAAGAAATGACTATCATGCCCATGTGTCCAGAATATATGATTCAAGTAACTCACTACATCATGAACCAGACTGTTCGTCTCCAGGCTGCCCGCCGGCGAAGAAGATCAAGCCACGCGCTCCGGCCACGCTCCAAGTCGCGCCTCGGCCACGCTCCGGTCGCGCCTCAGCCCCGCTCCGGTAGCGCCTCGACCGCGCTCCGGCCGCGCCCCCATCACACCGCCCTGGCCGCGACGCCGTGTTTTGGCTCCGTCCGTGTTCATCCCCAGAGTCTAAACAACCGACCACATCTGCTTCCCAACCAAGCCCCTCTGAATTTCCAGATTAGTCCATGTCGATTTGATTTTGATCTCTAGGCAATGAGGTGTTGATTTCAGGATTTTATTTAAACCCTAGGTTAAGTAGTAGCCATGGAAAGTGAGGACCCGTGTCATATGAATTTGTGTTTGAACGAAGAAACTGGAGGATACGTAGTCGCATCATTTTTATAGTTTGATACCCAATTGAGGCAGAACCAAACCGTAGATCTTGTTCCTCACTTTTTTTTTGCTACATGTTCGTAGGTTTTTTATGGAGCCCTCTACTATTGTCACAACTGATTTTGGACAGCACCCAGCTACGTTGGTTGACTGGGATACAATACAAATTCAAGAAGAAAGAGAGGAGGAAGGGAGGGTAGAACTCTGTCAGGAAGAACAAGTTTATGAGCTTCTAGGATTCACGAAGGAGGATGAGGCTGCAGAGAAAATGGCTAGAGAGGCTACTTCTAAATCAAGATCTACTAGACGAAGTTCCTCTGGTGTACCTAATGTAGAGGGCATCGAAGGTACCTCTATACCTGGTGATGATTTTATTCCGGAGGAGGTAAATATTTCATGTGATAGGGATAATCCATCAATGACTGTAGGCACAATATATCCTCTATGGAAGAATTTAGATTGGCTATGAGGCAATTTGCTATAAATAAGGAATTTGAATTGGGCATTGAAAAAACATGTATAAAAAGGTACAGAGGTTATTGTAAGGGTGATGATTGCCCTTGGGCCATTGTTGGACACAAGCAGGCTCATTCCGAAGCCGTAATGGTACTAACTAATATATTTGCTTTATTTTTTTTTTTTGCTATTTGCTGCAATTTTTTATTGTGAATAAGACCTTATTTCTATTGTATTTTACAGGTGACAATGTTGAATGATGTACACACAGGTACAGCAAGCAGCAAGAGAAAGACCACTGCACCTTTCTTAAAGTGGATTACATCCAAGGCTTTCTACATCCTTAGAAAGAATAACAACATGCGTACTGTAAACTTACAAACTAAGTTATAAGATGAGCACAAGTGTATTATCAATTATGACATAGTTTGAAGAGGGCAAAAAGAAGGCAAAGTCACTGTTGTACCGGCTCGTTGTCCGCCCAGCGGCTTGCAGGTTCCTCCTAGGCGCTGGCGCGGCGATATCCGATAAACCCACACTAGGACTGCGACCACCAAAGCACCCGCCCGCCACTGTTCATGGCCTTCACCGCCGCGGGCACGGCCGCGGCCGTATCCATCCGACCAGTCCTCTCTCGTCCCGGCTGCGTCCTCCACTACGGCCGACGTCTCTCTCCCTTTCTCCTCCGCGCCACCTCCGCATCCACCTCCGCCGCCAGCGCTCCTGACTTCAACATAACATTCGCGGAGCCCACCCCGACGAAAAAGGCCTCACCACGCACTCCGTCCACGGAGCCACCGGTCCCGTGGATCATCCGCGGGAAGGACGGGAAGCCCGCCCTCCAGACCGCGCCGCCGCCTGACGTGCTCCAGGCCATTGCGCTCGCGGAGGCGGATGCCAAGAAGAAGGCTAAGAAGGAATACAGCAGGAGCCAGAAGGGTGACCTTGCCGCGGCTGGTGCCGGTGTCAAGGTCAAGGACAGGAAGGCAGCTCCGGCCGCGCCACCCAAGTTCTCCAAAGCGGCAAGGAGGTTTTACAATGAGAATATCAAGGAGAACGAGCCGCAACGGCTGGCCAAAGTCCTTACCGCCGCAGAAGGTATTCAATTCACTATTTAGGAGTCTAATTGACATGAATCAAATAGTAATCCATGATGACTCCTACGGGGAATTAACACAAGAGTCATCAGACCCAGGCAGGAGTCATCATGGATTACTATTTGATTCATTTCAATTAGACTCCTGAATAGTGAATTGAATACCTCCTGCGGCGACAAGGACTTTGGCCAGCCGCTACGGCTCGTTCTCCTTGATATTCTCATTGTAAAACCTCCTTGCCGCTTTGGAGAACTTGGGCGGCGCGGCCGGAGCTACCTTCCCGTCCTTGACCTTGACACCGGCACCAGCCGCGGCAAGGTCACCCTTCTGGCTCCTGCCGTATTCCTTCTTAGCCTTCTTCTTGGCATCCGCCTCCGCGAGCGCAATGGCCTGGAGCACGTCGGGCGGCGGCGCGGTCTGGAGGGTTGGCTTCCCGTCCTTCCCGCGGATGATCCACGGGACCGGTGGCTCCGTGGACGGAGTGCTTGGTGAGGCCTTTTTCGTCGGGATGGGCTCCGCGAATGTTATGTTGAAGTCAGGAGCGCTGGCGGCGGAGGTGGATGCGGAGGTGGCGCGAAGGAGAAAGGGAGAGAGACGGCGGCCATAGTGGAGGACGCAGCCGGGACGAGAGAGGACTGGTCGGATGGAAACGGCCGCGGCCGTGCCCGCGGCGATGAAGGCCATGAACAGCGGCGGGCGGGTGCTTTGGTGGTCGCAGTCGCAGTGTGGGTTTATCGGATATCACCGCGCCAGCGCCTAGGAGGAACCTGCAAGCCGCTGGGCGGACGGCGAGCCGGTACAACAGTGCCTCTGCCTTCTTTCGTCCTCTCTAAACTGTGTCATAATTGATAAAACACTGCTTATCTTATAACTTAGTTTGTAAGACTATAGTACGTATGTTGTTATTCTTTTTAAAGATATAGAAAGCCTTGGATGCAACCCACTTTAAGAAAGTTGTAGTGGTCTTTCTCTTGCTGCTTGTTGTACATGTGTATACATCATTCAACACAGTCACCTGCAAAATACAATAGAAATGAGATCTTATTCACAATAAAAAATACAGCAAATAGAAAAAAAAATAAAGCAAACAATATTAGTTAGAGTTAGTACCATTACAGCTGCGGAATGAGCCTGCTTGTGTCCAACAATGACCCAAGGGTAATCATCACCCTTACAATAACCTCTGTACTTTTTTGTACATGTTTTTTCAATGCCCAATTCAAATTCCTTATTTATAGCAAATTTCCTCATAGCCAATCTAGATTCTTCCATAGAGGGGTATATTGTGCCCACAGCCATTGATGGATTATCCCTATCATATGAAATATTTATCTCCTCCGAAATAAAATCATCAATAGGTATAGAGTCACCTTCGGTGCCCTCTACATTAGGTACACCAGAGGAACTTCGTCTAGCAGACCTTGATTTAGAAGTAGCCTCTCTAGCCATTTTCTCTGCAGCCCCATCCTCCTTCGTGAATCCTAGAAGCTCATAAACTTGTTCTTATTGACAGAGTTCTACCCTCCCTTCCTCTCTTTCTTCTTGAATTTGTATTGTATCCCAGTCAACCAACGTAGCTGGGTGCTGTCCAGAATCAGTTGTGACAACAGTAGACGGCTCCATAAAAAGCCTACGAACATGTAGCAAAAAAAAAAGTGAGGAACAAGATCTACGGTTTGGTTCTGCCTCAATTGGGTATCAAACTATAAAAATGATGCGACTACGTACCCTCCAGTTTCTTCGTTCAAACACAAATCCATATGACACGGGTCCTCACTTTCCATGGCTACTGCTTAACCTAGGGTTTAAATAAAATCCTGAAATTCAACACCTCATTGCCTAGAGATCAAAATCAAATCAACATGGACTAACCTGGAAATTCAGAGGGGCTTGGTTGGGAAGCAGATGTGGTCAGTTGTTTAGACTCTAGGGACGAACAGGGACGGAGCCAAAACGCGGCGTCGCGGCCAGGGCGACGTGATCGGGGCGCGGCGGAGCACGGCCGAGGCGCTACCGGAGCGGGGCCGAGGCACGACCGTGGCCGAGGCGCGACTCGGAGCGTGGCCGGAGCGCGCGGCTTGATCTTCGCCGCCAGCAGGTAGCCTGGAGATGAACAGTCTGGTTCGTGATGTAGTGAGTTACGTGAATCATATATTCTGGACACAAGGGCATGATGGTCATTTCCTGTGGCTAAAAATATTAAAGAAAGGGAAAATTAATTAAAACATGTCAGAATGGCATTCTACAGGAAAACAAATGTTGAAAATCCTATTCTAGTGAAGCCAGAGGACGAGAGTCCTATAATAGCAAAAAAAACTCCTTTGCTGCCGCTGCGCGGATTGGTATCGTCTTGGCACCAGCTATCACTCTCAGTCTCAGCCTCGTTGGAGTGGTGGCCGACTCCGAGTGGGAAAGAGGGTGGTGGCGGCGCTCGCGTGCGAGACGTGGGGTAGTTGACTCGGTGCTTATAAACCGGAACTGCACCTTCAAAAACTTCAACAAACAAAGCTTTACTTTTGTAAATACAAAAATTGCAACGTTATGTGGCATAGTACAAGGCATTTGAATTTGCCACATTTACAAAATTACTTTTGAAACATACTAGTACGATTTAATCTAGTACAACATTTGATTGACTACATGCGAAATAGGAATCTGGACACTAGCAATTCGAGGGACAAGACAACAATGAAAAGTAGGTACTATTGTGTATTACGTCACATATAGTATAGAGTCCATAGATAACACAAACATTCCTAAGTATTTACTTTGAAAGTTATCGAGACGTGTGTAAATATATACCGTCATTTTGTACTGTATCCACCGTTCCAATCTGTTGGCTATCCCCTGGAAAAATAAACAAACTGTTGGCTATCGACTTTTTTGTCTTTTCCTTTCTTTAGGAGGAAGCAGGCCCAATGGCCTACTCCGGTTTGCCTACCTGGGCCAGATATAAAGGCCTCCCCTGCAAAAAGATATAAGGCCTCAGCTCAGCCCACCAAGGGAGGGCCGCGCGCCGCGGCTGCGCAGCATAATTAGCACCATATTATGGTGTGGTAGTGCCGAGGGTGCGAGCGCATATTCGGAAAAACGATGGCATCGAACAGGACGATGTGTCATTATTGTGACGCAACGTCTATTTTTTTTTGCCTACTCCAAATCCATTTTCAGAAAATGATCATCTCCGTTTTTCCAAAAGAGACTACAATTTTAATTATTTTTTTTATTGGACAATACTGTATATTGTATTATATGAAAAGTATCTGCAATAAAAGTAATGTCGGGAAAACCAAGAATTGCATCGTCGCGCCCATACAATATTCTCATTTCGAGGCACCATATAGTACTACCACACATGATCGAAGTTCCTCTGGATGTGGGTTAAGGGCGACATAGACACGAGCACCAATCATAAATTGGAGAGGCCTAAAAAGTTGTCAATGCCACACTAACCAACTCGCGGTTAAGCGTCGGTGTCAACTGACAGCAGAGCAAATATATGCTGCTGACCGACGCACACCGCCATCAATCAAATAGTGCTTTAACATTAGTAGTACGTGTCAGGTTGCTTTCATGACTATACACTGTATTCTATCCGTTTCTTTTTTACTCGTTGTTGATTTTTATTATCAAATTTTACTATTTATTTTATTAAAAAAGTTTAAATATGTAAATAGAAAATATATTTTAAAAATACATAGTGATAAATCAAATTATAAAAAACATATAATATTTTTCATATTTTTTAATAAAAAATAATTAAAATTATCAGTTGAAAGTTAATGACTATAAGTAAGAACAGAGGTAGCCACTACGTATATGAGCTCGCACTTTTTTGATGCTACATGATTGAAACAAGCTGTAAGCTATTATATTATGCGTATTTAATGCATTATTTGTAGTATGGTCACGTCAAGCTTGATGGAGCAGCAGCAAGTTGTAACCGATCCCTTTAAATTTGTTCATGAACTTGGAGTTGGTGCGGCGTCTTACATCCTTATCTTCTTAAATTCCTAGTGAATCTTTTTTACCAGAAAATATTCACAGGATGATGTGAGCATGCAGTGGCAATTATCAGCTGGTACTTCAAGACGGTATTTTTGTTTGAACATAATTTGATTCATCAATATTGGTACCCAACATTTCCTTGCATTCAAATCAGTGAACCATGCGTGCATACATGTTTTAGATCAGACTAGGTTCCAATAATTGGTTTATGAGGGTGTTGTTATTATATACATATGGCCAATCGCCTGTAGTTGTCACGCCATTATGAATTTTTCCCCAGTTTTCGTAGTGCTTGACGGCTGTTTCGTGCCGACGTTCAGGAGCCTTTTGTACTTTGTGGTGAGAAGACAGCTAAACAGCTTGGCTTGTCTTGTCGGAGCAGAGAAGATCAGGTACTAGCCGGAAGATATTCGTTCCGTGTTTTTTTTTAATATAAATATATCTATACATGCAGAGGGAATTTCCCCGTTCTTGAATTTTTGTGTTCTCACCAATGCAAGCATGCGACTTACATATATCTTGAATGACTTCATTACACATACAAATTTTTAATTTTAAAAAAAAACTCCACCCATACATGCATTTCATTTTTTTTGTTTTTTTGGTTCGAATTGTTTGCTTGCAAGAAAACAATGTTCAATTAATGTGCAGAAGGAGTGTTGCGGTACCATACTAGCTTGAGCTGGCACCACAAACTTGGAATGGCTGCTAACCCGTCAAGATGTAGGTTTGATGCCACGAAAACACTTGTCCACCACCACAAGATCAATCAGATGCTGCGGATCAGAGAAGCCAATTGTGGCTACGTCTTCAGGAAAAATAATGACAAATACTCCAAACCAACAAAATGGGAATAAAACTGGCAGATTATATGTAAAGTGAGAGGGAAGAGAGGTATACGCTCTTGACAAATGTTTCGATTAAGCACCCGCTCCACCTCTCTGAAATGCAGTAGTAATATCCATGCTTTTTTCCCCGCAAAAAAAAAAATCCATGCTTTCTGAAACCAGTTTCTTAGGAGTGAGGGAACACTTTTTTCCTTCTCGACTAACTCTCATTTAATTCTGAATTTTATTTACAGGCAACGCATTATCAAAATGTCAATGTGGTTAGTCAAGTCTATTTCGTACTACTAACTAGCAGTACTAGTAAAAGAGAAGAAGATACTCACTGTTTCAATTCTTATTAGACGTACAACACTTGGTACTATACTAGGGATAATAAGAACCCAAATCGCAGGAGGCAAGCGAAAGGCCAATGAAAACAATCCCGTCTATTCCTATCCCTACCCCAAACAGACGTGTACACCACATCCCGGATCGGGCAGGGGCAGGACAGGACAGGAGCCGTGTCAGAGAACTGGTGGCTGAGACGCATCGCCGCTCACCACCGGAGGGCAGACCGGTCCTTGCCTTGCCTGCCGCAGGATGCCGCCGCCGCGCCGCCCCCACGGGCACACACGCGACGCTGACTCACGCTGAGCTGGTCCGGTCCCTTCGCGAAGTGGGTCCCACTAGGGCAACGTGGCGGCGTAACCGCCGACTAGCCAGTAGGCTCACGGTCCCACAGGTCAGAAAGCGTCACACCGCGTCGGCGCCTCGCCCGCGCCGGGACGCCACCTCTATCTCGCGTCACCGAACCTCTTTCTTTGAATCTTGCACCCACACTGTTCCTGCGGTCCACTTACGGTTGGGCCCATATTTCCGCGTCCGTAACTGTCATCACCGGCGCTGCGTGCTGGTCTAACACACACGAACCTTTTTTTTTTTTTTTAACCTGCCGTCCACACTCGTCGGTCGTCGCCGGACCGCGCGCGCACAGGCGCTCCGTCCAACCCAATATTTTTTATTTCCACCCCCACGCGCACCACGGCTTGAGTCACTGACACCCTGGCCCCGCACGGGGCAAAACTGGCATTCCGAAGATCGTGTGTGTGGCTTTAAAGCTACGGCGTCGCGCCTCCTCTCCACTTCCCTTCCCTTCCCTTCCCGATTTGTTGGTCCGCTCGTCTCGGCGTCTCGCTGCTCTGCTTCCTTCCACACACAAGGCGATAGCGTGAGAGATTTCTCCCCTTGGGCTGCCTGTGCTGTGCGCGCGGTTGTGAGACCGAGGGGGACATGGAGACGGCGGCGGCGGCGGCGATGCTGGAGGCCGGCGTGGGCCGGTTCTCGCGGGCGCCGGCGATGGCTGCGGCGCTGCTGGCGGAGATGTGGGCGCCGCTGGCCGTGGTTTTGGCGGCGCTCGCGACGCTGCCCAGCCTGCTGCGCCGCCTGCAGGTCATCGTGCTCCGCCTCCGGTCGCGGGGGAAGGAGGTCATCCAGTCCCACATCTCCACCTACTACTCCTCCGGCGACGAGGAAGACGACAACGACGAGGACGACGGCGACGAGAGCAGCTCCGACGAAGCGTCCTGCTCCTCCTCCGGCGACGACGACGACGAGGAGCAGGAGGAAATAAAGAGGATCGGGTACCTCGAGGACGGCGGCAGCGGCGGCGGCTGCTTCCCCTGGGGCGGCTCCGTGGTCCGCACCTGGCAGGGCTTACCCCGGCGCTTCTCCGGCTGCGGCGGGCTCATCAGCGCCGGAGACGCGGCGGCCGCCGCCTCCTCTTCCGCCGCGCCCGCGGTCAGGCTGTGGGGTGCCACCACGGCGAGCGGCGCGCCCTGGTGGAACGCCGATGAAGGCGGCAGCGACGTTGCGGCCGCAGAGGCGGAGATGCACGACGACGTCGTGGTCCTCGGGTGGCGGCGCGACCACGGCGCGACGGGTGCGCACCGGCGCCGGCGCCGTGCCCTGCCGACGACGACCAAGTGAATCAAGTGATGATGAATGAACATGGATGGATGGGGGAAACACAGTAGTAGATGAATATGCCTTCTGGCAAGCAGCTGGAGATGCCCCGAGGATCCATTCAGGCCCACCTGCCAGCAGGCGATGGGTTTGAAGGACGATTGATTGATTGTTATGGGGGGGGTGGTTAGGCGCCGGATTGGTTGGTGGGGATTATTTTTTTTAAAAAAAATTGGGAGAGTACTATAACACTTAGTACAAGAAAAAAGAAATTGAAGGAGGTGCCGAACGTGCTGTACTGCTGATGTTGCCTACCTTGGGCAACGGATTCATTCATGCTCGTGATTCATCCTTTTCTTTGCAAAATGTTCATGTGTTCGTCAGTCAGTAATAATAATAATGCTAAATCAGACGATGGGAAACGGATCCCTTTTCCCTGGACCTCGTCTCGCTGTTTGTTGATACGGTTAGTTCACGAGTTGAGCCGATCCCCTGGGAACAGTGGGTTTCATCGTCTCTCTCAGTGTTTTGAATCCAATCCAATCTAGGGTGAATCAACATTCTAGATTGTGTTTTGAAGTACTCGAAAAGGCGTGTCGATTCTCAGGGTAGAATTACTCGAAAAGGCTAAATGCGATGGTGTGATCTCGACGCAAATGGCTTCCTTGCGGTATTATTCCGAGGTAAATTAATTACAAAAAGGTAGTACTACCAGCAGATGTGAATGATGTGATAACGGCCGATGACACGAAGCAACGTGCTTGCTTGCTTAGCTCTGTTTCTGGCGTCGATTGGTCGTGTTCGCAGATACGTAAATCAGAGGGCGACGGATTTGCGGCAGACGCGTGTTTTACCGTGACCAATACGTACCCACGTTACCGCCGGAACGACATTATCCGCAGACGTTCGTGCTGACTTCTTCCTTTTTCTTTTTTCTTTTCTCAAAATAAATTTGACAAAACAAATACTACTCTCTCCGTTTTAAAATATTTGATTTGATGCCGTTACTACTATAATCTCACAAATATACCTAGCCAACAGGACATTTCTAAACCGAATCGTGCTTTTTCACAACCAGACCGACACGACCCTTTTCTTAGACGGGCAAAGAGCCATGCCGTGTCGGCCCGGTTGTGAAACTTCTAAGCCCGAAGCACGGCACGGCCCCCCATGTTGATGGACCGGGCCGGTCCAGTTTATAATCGACCGGGTCATGCCAGGCTGACTCGGAGCCGAATAAGTTTTATATACTTAATTTTCTACTTAAATTAGTAATTATTAATAAAAAAATATATTAAAACAAATAAACTAAAAGCGGGCCGTCCCGTGGCATGCCGGGTCGGCACGGGCCACAAATCAGACCGACGCTTATACAAGCTGTGTCGTACCAGCCTTACGGACTTGACGTCGAGGCCCGAGCACGACCCTTAATGTTTCACGGGTCGGCATGGCCCGGTTCAAAGTGTGCCATACTGTACTCGGATCGAAAAAACATACGTGCTTCGTAGCGATCCTTTTAACCTGGTCCTTTTGGTCAGCTATACTCACAAAGTACTTCATACTACATGTATCTCTACGAATTTCACCGTGCGGGGGGGCGGACGGGCCTTTTGTGTTTTGTCAGCGCTTACCGCATAGTACTAGCTGCGAACGGAACCGACACGATGGTGTCACGTTCATCCCAGTTTGATTTGGGTTTCGCAAGCGTGCACATCACACCCTCTACCACTACTGCTCGTACGGTTGCAGTACCGGATTGATCTTCGCTGTCACGTCTGAGCTCCACAATTTCAGTGAACGGCTGGCTTGGCTCCAAAAGGAATCACTACTGTCTAGTAGAAGTAGGAGTAGTACAGTACGTATTTCCTTTCTTATACTACCAAGGTTTCCCTCCCATGGATCTGAACCTCACAGCCTTGTGGGCCACGAGGTGTGTCAGCAAATCGTTGTCGAGCACATCTTCTTCTTGAGATACCTCTGCATTGAACTCCAACTGTAATTAGTAGTACTATAATAGTAAAGGCTTGTTCGTTTATTTAGTAGATTATATGATTTAAAATATAATTTATGAATTATATAATCTAGACTATAATCTATAGATTATAAGTCTTTTAAAAGTTATATTAGTATTAGAACTTTTATATTAAATAAGTTAAAATAAGTTTTTTTATCTGAATTATTAAATTATATCATTTAAGGTATTAGATTATATAAGCTGAGAAAATAAACAACCTATTTATTAACTTTTTAAATTATAATATGTAAATTATATAATCTGATAGATTATAATTTAAAACAAATAGGGGCTAAACCATCCGTAAGCTATTGAAAGTATTCTTGAGATGACCATCGAGATGCACATCACATCTCAAGCGCGCTTGTCTCTAGCTATCTTTTGTGGCCGGGCAGCTCCCGTTCCCGGTGTAGTGATATGAGGAAGCGCTGCTTTACCTAGGCGGAATACGCACTTGATCCTCTTGCCGAAATCCGCTTCTTTCCTTGTCATTGTCACGGCTGCTACTGCTACTCCCCTGTAGCGAAGCCGCAAAGGCAACATGGTGCTAACCGCAAGAAGATGCTGAGGCCTTCTTATCCAAACAGTTGTTCCACCACTCAACATCATCCTGATTTTTTTTTTAATAAATAAACCTCTGACAAATGTTGTTTTCTCCTCTCTTTTTCCTCAGGGCTAATAATTGCCTCACTGCTTGCTCCTCCTGGAGCATCTGACCCTGCACCTCTCCTCTCCCTCTCGCTCGGGCAACAAAGGAGCTACTGATATTTACATTCAGGGTTCTAGTAATGAACTAATCAGGGTTTCAATTGTTTATCAATATCGTACTAGTGTGTTGCTGTTGCTGTTGCCCCTTTGCAACAGAATCCAAAAAAAGATTATGGGAACAAGCGTCAGTTGCCGCAGTTTTTTATTGTCACAAGAAAGGATGCAGTCATGCAGGGGAACCCAAAGTGCACTGGTGTGTCAGCAACTGGTGTAGCCCATCGTCCACCCTCCTGCCATCATCGACCTGCAGGAATCAAGTTTTCAATTTTTAGTCAATTATCATTACTAGTACTAGTGCTCGATGATGGGAGGTGCTGCCGACAGGTTTTTTCTCGCCTGACGAAGAAACGGAAACTAATTAAGAGCACAAGCGCTAAACAAATGAGCTATGGGTTTATTCTCGCAACTGACAATAGAGGGTCACCAATCTCCTCTACCATCTCCACGTCCACGTGTGAAATTAGACCAAACGAAACAGACCCCAGAATAAAGAACAGATTCTGATCACCAAAATTAACTGAGTTCTGATCAAATACTACTCCTACATCAGGGACAGAGAAAAGAGAAATCTGAATAATATGTTGTGGCGCTGTTTCAGTTTCATCTGCCACTCGACGCTCGTCCCCTCCCCTGATGCACTCTACGCCTACGCACAACATTTGTGTGGCTCAGCTCACAGGGGAGATATTTGCGGTACGAGAGCGGCATCCGAAAGCAGAATCATGTCAGAACTTGGTCACAACTGAAGCATGAACAACCTTCACTGCAACGGATTGATTCCCTCTGCTCTGTCATTGTCAAAACTCATCTCATCTGCCTCCTAACTTCAACCAGCTCTCTGCGCAACTGAACCAGATTCCCTCCTAAACCAGCTTCAAATCCACTCTTAAAACCACCTGCAAACGCGCGCCAGAATTCAACCTCTTCTGCTCATCAAACCTCCTGCAGGCTGCAGCTAAGAAAGAGAAACAGCACAGTCCCAGTCCACACCACACCTTTCTCGGCGCCATGGAGGACATCGTCAGGAAGAGGAGATCCGCCGCCACGGCCCTAGTACTGCTGCTGCTCGTCTTCACCCAGCACCGTTTGGCCGAGGCGCAGGTGTTCTGCCGGTCGCAGTTCAACCTGGCGAACGAGGCGTGCAGCCTGCGCACCATCCCCACGGGCTCCAACCCGGCGCGCCCGCTGCAGCTGCACAGCAACGGCTCCTCCTACGACCTGCAGTCGGACCACGACCACGCCCGCCGCGACCGCGACCGCGACCACCACGACCGGGACCGGGAGCACGTCCGCAGCCGCCGCCACGGTCTCGGCCACGGCGGCGCCGACCCGTACGACACCGCGTGCTGCCGCCGCCTCATGGGCATCGACAACGCATGCATCTGCCAGGCCATGTCATACCTCCCCGTCTTCATGAGCAGGGTCAAGCACGCCATCAAGCTCACGCCAGTCCCCGGATGCGACGTCTCTTTCGATTGCGCAGCGGTCTACTGAGAAGGACCCATTTTTTTCTTTTTGAGATGGGATTTTGAACAAGAAAATAACTACTATTAGACATGCATGGACAAAGATATAACTGCTCACACGCTTCATCAGCATTTTGCATTAGTGTTAGCAGATGTAATTGCTGTCGTTCAAATCGTGCATAATTTCTTTCCATGGGGTTCATGGATATTTTTCCGAGCTGACAGTGAAGTTTCATAGCAAATTTACTTCAGAGCAGGTATCTTCCTTTCCTGCGGATAAATTTGTTCAGGGTAAATCAGATCCTTCCTTGGCACATCACTATGGACATAACACCAGTTTGGGAATAAAGAGGTCAAAAAAAAAAAAAGCAAAACAAAAACGCTGAAGGCAAGCATCAGCTGTACTGCTCTGCGGATCAAAAATTGGATAGTACTCTATGCTTGTTACTAGTACTTGTTACACATGTACACATGCAGACAACTACTGTAGAACTGTACACGATTCCGGACAACTAAAGAACTGTATACCCAGAGTCATCAATGAATAGACTGAAATCTACTGAATAGTGGTAGCAGTAGCATCACTTATCGTTGAGATCACGTTCAAATGAATCAAAGTCAAACAAACTCCAATCAGGTTCTGCATCCAGGTCAAACGTCGGGTCTTTGAACGAAAGAGGCAGGTGGCTAATGTCAGCAAGGTCAATATAATCATTCTCCTCCAGGGGATCATGCATCGCACCTAAGAAATCGCTGACCGGGAACTCGTCTCTGGGACTCGGGTTATCAGCAGCTGGGATGATGGCCGAGTCACTGACAGGAAGCTCATCTACCTGCTCCAGCAAGGCAATCACTGAAGTTTCCGTTTGTGGAGAGGAGTTCAGTATTGTGCTTTCACCTGTGGTGGGCTTAGGGTCTATCTCCATCGGGGATACTCCCATTCCATTATGAACTTCTACCTCCTGCTTGCACGGCACAGATACAGACCTCCGTGACAATGAGGACGAACTGGGCAAAGCTGCAGGCTCTGATACAGGCCGTTGAGCTTGATATGCTGCAGCAGCCTCCTCCTCAGTCCCATGTGTACTGCACTCCATTCTCTTTGTGGATACACGCCGTTGGGTGGCCAAAAGCTCAGCGTGGAACTTCCTCGCTTGTGCTTGATACGCTGCAGAAGCCTCCTCCTCAGTGTCATACGTACCAAGCCACAACCGTTTCTTTCTAATTGGATCACGAATCTCTGCTGCCCACTTACCCCAGGTCCGCATCCTCACACCAACGGACCTGCTAGTGCTAGATGCTTTCTTCTTCTCTGGACCCTTCAGATCTTCAGTTTCACATGACATGAGAGTCTTGGCTTTTTCAGATGTCTTCACCGGAACTAGCGTTGCTTTAGATTTGTTCACCGGAATGACCACCTCTCTTATTATTCTCTTTTCCTTCTTGGACTCCTGATCATCTTCATCGTCAGAGGAGTCGGTTGCATCAGGATCAGAAAACATTATGCGGACATTCAGCACAGGGGGCGACATCTTGCAGTGTAAATTCCAGATTCCAAGCACCTACTGAATATATTTCCTTCACTGCAGTGCAATCTGCATATACGGCTTGCGGATTCATCAAACATGCTGATACAAGTTTATATTTGTGTAGACAAAGGTAAGGAAGATGGGTCTACGTACCAAGTAAGATTTGTCTAGAATTGGAGGACCGAATCTAACAAATCTGAAGGACGATTCTCTGGAACTTCTTTGCAGAATTAGAGATAAGAGATAAGTTTTCTTCACCAAAGACTGTAAAATCCTGGCTTCTAGGTATGCCAGACGCGATTCACCAAAACCAAATTTGTCTGCACAGAAATCAGACAAGATTATAAGACCATGGGTTCATCAAGAAAGGGAAAGCTTAATGGACGACATTGCAGGTAGTGGTTATCATTTACCAAGATCAGTTGTGATTTGGGGGATTCTTGAACTCGTACTGCCGTCAGATAAGGCTCAGTAGTCAGTACATGAAGCTCAGTAGTCAGTACTGAAGCAAGGGTCGAAATGCAGGAACCAAGAGTACTTCAGCCCAAATCCAATTCTGAAACCATTAAACATTACTGTTACAGGCTGAAATTGAAAGGCCACCTGAATACGAAAATTTCAAATACACGAGCAAGCATATGCATATATGGACTGATGCAACAATGTATAGCGTCATCTTTGCAAGCCAAAGTAAAGAGATTCAGGTTTTTTTTTTGTTTTTTTTAACACAAGAAGATAAGTTAATGCGCAGCTAAGCTTTGAGACCAACACAAGACTGCAACATGGTTATCTCCGAATTTGGCATATGAGTTGCAACCAGGCTAATGGAGAACGAAATTACTGCAGTAATACTACATCCGTCCAAGAGTATAAGCGTTTCCAGAATTGGTCAACAGTTAATTTCTTTTAACTTTGACTAATAACATCTATGAAACATCTTTTTGTGTTTGGAAGTGTTTCATGGTGATCCAATAATATCGTTTGTACATGATTAATTTTTAGGAATTGTTTGTAATTAGTACTCAAAGTTACAAATGCTTGATTTTTAAGAAGAGGGAGTATAACATGGTAAGGAGCCATGGCATCCTGTAGTGCAAGTTGCACCTATAGCATGACAATTGACAACACATCAGGTCTTATTTAAACCCTTTTGGGGAATGAGAAAGAAACAAACTGATGATGATTAAACTGAATAAACAAGGAAGCATGGCTTTTAAAACGAGAAAGCTAAGCAGAAACTGAAGAAACTGGCAAAATTGCTAACGTCGGACAGACATACAGCAGGTGCAAGAAAGAGATATTCTTTTGTACTTTTAGTCACTGTATATTTCAAATCTTCACATGTAAACAGATCCTTTTTGCCAACGGGAAAACAAGAAAAACCTGGTGCCTACACGGAAGATTATCAGAGCTCGACTTATCCGCCACCAATTGGCTAATCAGGGGAACAGACTGGGCTCAGAACAAGAAACACTGGCATCAACTTGGTCACACGTCAATGAGGCTGGAGAAGAATATTACCTGGAGATCTTGAAGCGGAATCCGCAGGCTCTGGTGCCCCTCTGCAGAGGCCGGAGGAGAAGGGAGCTTGGTAGGGCCGGCGACATAAATGAACAGCACCCGCACTTGCAGCGGCGAGAAGGACCACTCGGCTTCGTTCTGATGAATGAAACCACTAACATCAAGAAGAAAGAGTGAGCCGAGGAGATTGTATCACCGCTCAAGCAAGATGAGGAAACAATATTAGAATCAAGAGGGGCAAGAAAAGAAACTATAGAACTGAACCACGGCAATGCCTAAGAACCATCGGCCTAAGAAGGAAACGAAAGAAAACGTAGAACCACAACGAAATGGAGCTGATTCCCCTCAAGAATCCAACTGGATTGCTGAACCAAGTTCCCCGAGAAAGAAAGGAACGAAAATGCAAGCCTTCTCGGAACAAGAAAGAAGGCAGCGCCGGCAAGAAAAGAGGATCGACCCAAACCCGCGCGACGGCGCAAAACGATGGACCAATCTCGCGAAAGAAGGAGAACCAAATTCGAGTCGGCTCTACTTACACGAGCCTGGGTGGCGAAGCGACCTCCGTCTCCGATGCTGGTGCCGGTGCCCGAGGAGTTTCTTGCCTGAGACTTCTTGGCGAGGCGACAGTCCGGCGGCGGAATGCGAGGACCGGGAGCTCGGAATCGATGCGATATGTGTGGCGGGCGGGATCGGGAGGGATTTGGATTCTTGATTCCGCCGGGAGGGAAAGAGGATGTAGGAGGAAGAAGGCTTTTATGGCATCCGCAGGACACATAAAACGTGTGAGGCTCGCGGAGGAGCAGCAGAGCAGGGGGGACTCAATTGGCTGGCTCCTAATTGTGGCCGTTAACGATTAAAGGCGAGCGCCAAATTGTGGAAGTTAAGGATTTTGAAATTTTGATTTTCTCCTCTTGATTGTGTTAAGTGTAGGATCTGTGCCAAATCTGGGAGCCAATTTTCTATGGTAGTTCCTCCTTAAGGTGTGTATGATGCTCGTCAAAGGCTGGGCTCACCTGGAACACTCCGATAATGCTGTTAAGCGGGAACGTTAACGGTTGCTTGGTAAACCTGTCTAGTAGTAGTGATGATACTCTTATACTAATCTAATGACTCCTCAATCAGTATATCATTTTTTATAGATTAATCAGTATGATAATGATTGTCGTATCCATGCATTGCCTCAATGAACTAGTAATACTGAAAAGACAACGAAGCACTTTGTTTGTCACTCGATTTTGGCAACCAAGTGTTGAACTGTACTGTAGCGTGATGATTGTTAAAAGCATCTCCAACAGTGTTTGTATAATACTAGATTGGTATGCCCAACATCTGTCAAAACACTCAAATTCCACAAGAACATAAGCTCCAACAGAGTTGCCATATGGATTGTCATACCTAAACTTTTGGTCTATCACCCCAATTCTTTTCTCTTCAGTTCCAAATTGCCGACCCAAATCCGAATCTACAAACGCGGGAGCACCAACTGCCAGGCACGGGACTTTCCTCCCTGCTTTGGTACCGCGCACCAAACATATTCTCTCGAACAAGGAACTGATGCTCATCTACCGTTACAGTACCTTTCTTAGATCCAATTATTCAAACAAAGAAAAATCTTGCCCACATCTATTTAGATGCAGTTATATTCTAGAGATGCACATTCTGAATTATCTCTGCAACTTTCTAGCACCAGCTACTTTACTTCAGTTCCGTTGGCTCAAACAGCTATCTATAGACCCTGAATGATAAAACTGAGTCGAAAATAAGAGGCAAAACAAAAACAAATAATCCACGAGGATCATGGAAGATGGGAAATTAGAATATGTACTACATCCATTTTTTAAATTATTGACCGCTTTCTAGTATAAATGTGTACTGCATCAACAACAAAAAAGAAAACGTAGTACATGTTAAACTTGTTACTAGTACATAATAGCACACGCAGTAAGTTATTCTAGGAACTGTACAGTTCCGGACAAAATTTGGACGCCGACTGGTATCAAGCTGCCATGTATCATTCGTGGCAGCATTCAGACAACCTCACATCACCCTCCAATTACCACCATAAACATTTCAGAAGTAGGTTTGCACAGAATATAAACCCATCAAAACCCACTTCCGGCAGACCTCATAGGACCATTAAGAGCAAGGCTTATCTCTGTTGCATCCTCATAGGACCTGGAGTTGACGTTCCATTGAAGCAAAGTCGAACCCACTCCAATCTAGCTCTGTATCCAGGTCGAACTCTGGGTCCTTGAACGGAAGAGGCAGGTGGCTAATGTCAGCCAGGCCAATATAGTCATCCAGAGGCTCATGTGTAACACCGACAAAATCACTTATGGGGAACATATCTTCTGAACTGGTGAAATCATCATGTCGGCGTTCATCACCTCGGCTGACAGAATCACTGATAGGAAGCTCTTCTATGCGGCGGCCTAGCAACACATCCATTGACATCTCCTTAGCTCTAGGTCTGTCTGAGAAGTCCATTAACAAATCATCCACAGGCTCACATTCTGTCTCCATGAATACGCTGTTCTGTGCTACTTGAGCAACCTGCTCGCATGAAACAGATGAAGAAACACAAGACACAGAAGACGAAGTGGATAAAGCTGCAGGCTCTGATACAGGCAGTTGGGCTTTCATGACCAAAAGCTCAGCGCGGAACTGCCTCGCTTGTGCTTGATAAGCTGCAGCAGCCTCCTCCTCAGTGCCATATGTACCAATCCACATCCGTTTCTTCCTAATTGGATCACGAATCTCTGCTGCCCACTTACCCCAGCGCCGCATCCGCACACCACAGAACCTGCTAGATGCTTCCCTCTTCTCTGGCGGATCTTCAGTTCCACGTGACACGTGCGTCTTGGCTTTTTTAGATGTCTTCACCGGAACTAGCGTTGCATTAGAATTATTCACCGGAAGTAGCACCTCTCTTATCATTCTCTTTTCCTTCTTGGGCTTCTGATCATCTTCATCGTCAGAGGAGTCGGTAGCATCAGGATCATTGCAGAAAATGCGGACCTTACACAAAGACGTCATCTTTACACCGAACTTTCAGATATCAAGTTAGATGATCTACTATTGGATTAGTCCCGTTGACTCAATCTGCAGATAGGGTAGATTAATCAAAAATTATATGAACAATACAATCATAGTTATATAGAAGATAAACGATATTTACATACCAAGCGGGGTAAAGACTCCTGGCCTATCAACAACTGGTGGAAGGAAAGTTTTCGTTCTTTGAACGTCTCAGAAACTGGAATGCTAGCTGATTATTTGAATTTGAAAAGGAGTGGACTCAATTCGCCAAATACCTGTGTAAATTCGAATCAGACAAGATTGTAAAATGATGTCCCCGGTATGTTACAATGGAGAAAGCTTTAACAATGGCACTAACAGATGCTACTAATTGATATTTTCTTTGTTTGAAGTATATTTTCTCTCAGTTTAACACTTACCAAGATTTACTGTGGTTTGGGGGATTCTTGAACTTTTACAGACTCAGGTACGGCTAAGTAAGAAGCAAAGGGCCTAAATGCTGATATCCAGAGTACTTCACCCCAAATCCAAATCTGAAACCAGTATACATTACTATAGGAAACTTTTCCAGTTCATACTGAAGGTTTGAAATTTAAAAAGAAAAAGGAAAGAAAAAAAAACAAGAATATTGATAGTACAATACAGCAATACAAACACAAAAGTGTCTGGATACGTGCTTTGCATCCAAACCATACCAATGTCAAATGCATGATCAAAAATTAAAACAGCACATAGTTACTGAAATCATTAACACGTTTCTTTTTCTACTAGTGGAATGATATAGGACAAAACTATGATGTTTGACAACCAAAGAAATCATGACTTCTAAAAAGAAGTAAATTAATAGCAACGGGAGAAACCATTAATGTCCGCCAGAGAGACGACAGAAGTATAAATAATAAACACATTGTTTTATCACAACAACAGAAAAAAAAAAAAGTGTGTACACACTGCGCATATAAACAGTGCCTTGTTTCACAGGCAAGTAAACAGGGCAACAGAAGTACTGTATGCATATCAAAGCTTCTTTCAGACAGAACTAACTAAACGGCAGATTATATATTAGACTGAAACGTACCACGACACGTTCAACAGTGCCCGTTTCACGCGAAAGTAAACAGGGCAGGACACGTATAGCAGAGGCAGGTATATTTCAGGCAAAACTAACTAAAGAGGGCAGTAGATTATACTGTATTCCATATTTTTTTTGGATAAAGAGTAGATTATGTTAGATGGAATCATATCAGGAAATCTTCGCGCCCATCAAGCAATCGAGAAGAGAAGAGGAGATTACCGTGAGATCCTGAAGCGGAACCCGCAGTTCCTGGCGCCCCTCTTCCGAAGTTGGAGGAGAAGGGAGCAAGTGACGATGGCTGGTGGCGACGAGAGCTCAGAACCATGGAGCAGCAGCAGAGCCGGCGACATAAATCAACGGCACGCGACGGCTGGCAGTGGCAGCAGCACTCCACTCGAGCTCTCTGCTCACATGACCAACACGACCAAGCAGCGACGAGATTAGATTGATCAGAGCAGTCCTCAGGAATAAATACAAAATAAGAAGTGGGCAATCATCAAGATAAGATCCAAGTTATAGAGCGAAATAGGGAGCACAAGGTTTTCATATTTTTTACTATCCTTTTCCCCTTGCGATAAAAATGGAAACAGAGGAAAAGATCAGGTTAGCATAACGGACAAGGAAAATTGCACGAAAATAGGAAAGGAATAAAAAAATAGATCGAAACCGCACGAATTGGCCAAAGAATCGTAGTACTACCGAATTGCCCGGCCAAGTCTCCCGCGAAAAAAGGGGGGAAAGAAAAAAAAATCAAACTTTCCCGAACCAAAAGCAGAGCAGGAGATTGAAGCGCGATCGATCCGAACTAGATGGGACAAACGATCGTTACGAGACAGGAGGAGCAAGGATGCAACTTACTGGAGCGTGGATGCGACGGCGACCTTCGCGCCGGAGCCCGAGCTGGGGACTGAGAGTGACGGAAGGTGAAACGGAATGGGGAGCTCGAACTCCGGGCTCCGGATCAGATCGAAGGGGTTCGCACGCTTGGGGAGACGACGGTGCTTGTGTTGTTCTCTTCGATTTCTTCCGGAGGGAGCAACCGCAGAGCAGTGAGGAGGACGAGGAGGTGGAGGAGCAGAGGGTTTAATGGCGCTTTTTCGGCTGCAGGAAGCGGGGAGATGACGGGACGGGGACGAGCGGAGCAGGGAGACGAAACGTGTGAGGACTGACGAGGACACAAAGGAGTAAATATAGGTGGCCACGAATGCCGGCTGCACCCAAACCGTGGTAGAGTAGAGGTACGTGGCGATGTGTACCAGGATTTATCAGTTACAGTGTGCTTCGATTTTTCAGACTCACGCTTTGTTTAGAAAAAGAAATTAACTCAATTTCATAGAAAAAATACTACAGAATTTGAAAAAACAATCTTCTGTTCATAAGAAGACCAAGTAAGGCGTATAAAAATCTTGGATCTCAAATGTGAACTCTTTGAAAATTCGAAACTTACTACATCTTGTAGCATCCGATGAGATACTAAATGTAGTAGTACTACTCATTTATGAACTCACGGCAACATTGCCGTCGATGGTCATTTTTGAAAACAAAATCAGGAGCATCAAATTGTAAAACCAGGTTCAGCTACCATGTTCTCTTAAACCAACCACTGTAATGTTCACGTGAACAATAACTAAGCTCGGTTACTGTTCAGCCACCGATTTTGTTGAAAACCTTGTTCCAGTTCAGTTAACATACCGCTACGAACACATGGTGTTTGCAAAAAGTGAATTGATGGACTATCTAAAATTACTTCTTCTGTGCTTTAATTCTTTAAAATTTAGGCCACAGTGTCAATATAGTGTAAACATCCATTTATAATCATGGCATGGTATTTGGAACGTGAATTTAAGGACCTAGTATATGAGATGGCGTATTTACTAAAGATAAAATACATGCAAAGATGCACCAAAAGAAAAAAGTAAATAAGGGATCAATGGACCAAAGGTCATCATATAATGCCATTTTTTTACTATATACCTAAGACATGCAGTTAAAGAGATATCATAGCAGAACACGTCTTTCAAAATCATTATTCGTGTGTTGGTTTGAATTGAAATGAAAACAAAACTGCCATGTACGATAAACTAGGTTCTAGGGAAATTAATGGCTAGTATACCTGTTAATTTTTATGAACCTTTTCGTATTGTTACATCGTTTTAGCACATGTCATTCTTAATCCTGTTTAACGACACTTTTTATTTGTATTCGACACTCTCATTTTTGTTCGTCATGCTTGTTCCTATTGGTAAAAAAATGCTGAGTAGGAATAAATGATGCATGACGAACAAGAATGACAATACGATAGAGAAAATAAGTAATTTTTCTAATGTAAGAAAGGTTCGAAAAAATATCGGCTTAAAAAATTTATATCCATGGTCTCGTGGGGTGCACGATAGGAATAAGGTAGGGAGGCCCTAGCAGTGCCTAGAGGCGCGAGTGGCTTCGAGCGTGACAACGCCTGGCCTGGCCTGGCCTGCTGCTCCTGCCAAAGCAACAACATCAGCGTGCGTGACTTCACCCTCCTCCAAGCGGTTGGGGCCCCACACCAGCAGAGACACAGCACGCGTCGTGGGCCGCGCGGCACGGTCGGGCGTTTCTTGGCCCGCAAGTAGCCGGGATACGCGCGGGCCGCGGGGCCCACACCGTGCGTTCCAAGGCGGCAGCTACTGTTGCAGATACAGAGGAAGGCAGTTCAGTCGTCAGTCAACCGCGGTACGACCACACGTCAGCTGACTCGCCGCCGGAGCACGGTGGCGTCGCGCGCAAGGAACGCCGTCTCCTTTTTTTTTTTTTTTAAGCATCGTCGGTCCGAGGAACTTTTTGGCGCGAGGAAATGGCGGTTGGCGCCCGACCGTTTCAAAGGCGTGCAATGCCTCATGAACAAGAAAAATATTGACTGTAAATGGGGAAAAGTAATTAAGCAAACACTGAACAAGTTTTTGGGCTGTGGAGGCTGTGCAGATATCTTCTTTTTTAGTTGCTCCAAAAGTTTGTAAGCACCATCCTAATTTGCTTGTTGTGGAAAATTTGAAAGTGTAAAAATGTAAAAATTTTCCGGCACGAGGATGAGCGAAATTTAACTATTATTCACAGGTGCTATGAAGATCTTGATCCTTCAAATAGAGCCCAAGATAGTGCTATCCTTGTTTCTAAGTAATAGGTTGAATATTTAGAGGGCTCTTATTTTTTCATCTCATGCAAATCTCTATATACCTAATTTTTTGTAACAATAATTTACTACATTGTTACTTACTATGCAATAAAATGCCAGACAATTCCCATAATGCCTCAGCAAGTCTTGGGTTTTGCATATAAGATCGATTATTAGTTTGCAAATTTCCTTGCCCGCAGACTTAGCCTTTTAAACATACAGTACAACTGTTCAACAGAAAAACCTCCAGAGCTACCACGAATCATGACAGTGACATACAACAGTAATCGACCTAAATATATATATCCTAAAGTCAAACAAATCTATACGCCAGTCACCTAATTATGTCACACATTGGATTGTTACAATAATAATAGTAATAAAACTAATCCCCCTCTTTCACCTTGTCCAACACCTTTACTTCATCAACCTCAACCACAGAGGCAGGCTCAGCATCCTTCATCGTGACATCTGAACTTGAATCATTGCGGGATTCTGCCAGTGTAGACACTGTAGGTCGTACATTCTTCCCTGCTGCCTCTTCTTGTTCCGAAACCATGGTCACCTTGTCGGTGTTCACATCCATCATCTTGTGCTGCTTCGAGGGTTTCTGCTCGACTGAACTGTTCTCATTCGATGCCGATTCCATTTTAACCTCCTTTGGTTGAGTTCGATTATCTGCAGAGGCTGCAGCTGCTCTAGCGGCATGCAAAATCTGGAGCCTGTAATCGGTTTCCGGTCGACGGCACACCTTCCTCAGTGGAACAATTTCCTACAAAAATAGAGAGAAATTTAAGATGCAATGATGTAAAACAAGCTCGACAAGGCAGCACATTTTAGTTAAATATAAATACATGTGATTATACAAATAAAATTTAATTGTTCCCTAGGTATCTGCTCGTGGTTTATATCGTGATGAAACCACAAGATAAACAATTGCAGTAAACAAGTTAAGGCCAAAGAATAACCTGAACTACTACCTTCGTTTTTTAATTGTTGACACTTTCTAGTATAGATTTATACTAAAAAGCGTCAACAATAAAAAAAACAGAGGTAGTAATAATTAACAGCAGATGATGCAGCCCAACATGAATGTTCACTAACATGGTGAATATTTTTGTTGCAAGTAATACAGTGAATAGTGTCATAATTTTATGAAGTTATGATCATATTGAACGCTGTTTACTATGTGTGCATGTTTCTCAACATGTCAACTACAAGCATGCTAATTTTCATAATATTTTGAAACACTAAAATATGTGTTTCAACAGGGTATTCATGGATTGCAACGAATAGGTGATTTCCATTTCATATTTCCCCCTAAGGGCTTGTTTGGCTGCACACTAATCCATATGGATTGAAGGAGGTTGAAGTGAATTTAGAGAGAAATTAGTTTATTTTCCACCACAAACCACTTCAATCCCTTTCAATCCATACAGATTAGAGTGCAGCCAGACGAGGCCTAAATGAGTTAATTGTATAACTTTACGGATCCATAATGCAATTTACCCAAAAACAATTTGTCCTCCCTTGAAAGATAAATGGATCGGGATCAATGCCAAAGTGGGGGAAAAAAGCTACTGTACACGTTAGTACGTTAAAGGTGTCAATAAAATGAGAACAGAAGTTTCCAAGTCAGCACATGGACTAGTGCAATAATAGAATCAGTCAAGCCATGGACACATCGAGTAGATTAGCGTAGTACCTCAGAGTCATCATGCTTATAGCGAACGAGAAATCTACAACGACATCCTCTAACATCGTGCCTTCTCCTTTGAGCATCAAGGACAATAGCATCAAAATAAAGAGCCTGCTCTTTACCTTCCTGAACAAGCATAAGTATTATTTCGTGAGACAGCACATCAGGTCAACGTTTAGCAGCACATCAGGTATTTATTTCATGAAAAAGAAAGAAAAAGGATCCAAAATATAAATTTGACTGCTCAAGCCACATGGGCCAAATCATATTATATCCAAATTCCAAACACTCCAATTACACATATATGGCGGTATGGCTATTTACAATTACAAGAAATGGCACAAGCAGTATCTTGATCAGGTGATCAAAATTTTGTGTCATTGTAATAAAAACACTACTGTTAAAAATGATTACCGAAAATGATGAAGCAATATGCTGAGATGGGAAATCTGCATCTGAAACATGATTGCTACTATATACAGAACAAAACAAGAACCATTAAATTAAGGAGGGAACAACAATAGAATACAAAACAGATCCTTTCCATCATATCACATGATCTGAATAATGGATATATTTCCCACATCTTGAGTTGTTAGCTTTTTTTTTTCACAAGGCACATAGGGGTATTTCAGAAAATTTGTTTAAGGTGGCATACAAGAAAAGTCAAGATAATTAGTGGCATCCCTCTGCATTGTCACAATTACTTTTGGCTCTTAATGTAGTTTAACAAAAGTGGAACGGCCATGTGCTCAACCCACTTACACAGTTACATAGGTCACTAGATCAAAACAAACCTTTAAAAAAATGATTTATAATCTAGATGAATATAGCACATCATGAATTCTGTATGCAACAAAAATATGGAAGCTTAGCACATCACATATATTAAAGAGAAATTGGTAATTGGTGACATAATTAAGGAATTAGACCATTGATTGCTCAGGAAAAACTGCAATGCAATCTACTTCAGTTACAATAACATTGTGTTAATGATAACAGCATTTTGTACTGGTGGAGCAATTTGTAAGGAACATTTTACTACTGTAATGATATCAGACAATGTAAATAAGTAAGACGAAAGGGGAGGTTTTTGTAGAATTAATTTATTAACACTTACAGCCAATCTTTTGAGCTATAAACAGAAACCGCTAAGAAGAATGTAAGAAACAGTGGTATTGGACCATAATTTTTACCAAGATACCAACCAGAAGCCAGTAACAATCACTTATATGTCTATTTAAATGCAGCATAAGGATCCAATCAGCAGAACTCTGATATGTAGATCAACTAAGAAACAATTTCCATAAAATATGCTAAAAATAGAATACATAATAAACTAAGAACCCTTTATATAATTTACAAACAGAACTTAATAATGAAAGTTAAGTTGCTGAACGTAGCAATTCTCAAGTTATATAAGTAAAATGGCAAGGAAAAAGTTTAAGATGACAACCTGAAAACAGAGAATGAGATCCCCAGGAAGCACAGCAACACATTCAGTGGCTTCGCATGGAAGAGAACGCTGTCGCACACATTTACGAACATTAATCCATTCATCTTCCTCTGCTCCAAATCCAGAAAACCGAACCCGTACTTCCTAAGATAAGAAAACAGTGCAATCCAAATGGGTATTTCAAATATGCAATAATATTGAAATAACATACCAGTAGTTTAAGTACGCAACTACACATTCTGATAAAAGTTTTGGCACACAGCAATCCATGATTGATCTTAAATATCAGAGTTAAATGTACGTGACCAAGACAAAATGTTTCAGATTATCACAAAATGTTCAGAACTATCATGTACAAGGTTCCAGTCAATTGTTATTAGAAGACCCGACCATAGTAGTAGTACTAAATGACGGAATAAACACATCCATACAGATGAGTAAATGACTACGATAAGCAATGTCAGGTGCTATTGTCATGCCATGTCAGGCTCATTCCATGGAGCTATCATATACCAAGTGGAAGAAGAGTATAATGGGGTGAAAAGGATATCATGAGGGTTAAAATCAAGAAACAGAAAAAGTAATATTACCAACTCTACTAGATAGCTCTAACATGACTAAACACCCTCAGAAAGGACGCATATAAATATGCACAACTGAGAACTAACCAAGAATCTAGATCTACGTTGACTCAATCTTCTCGTTGTCTCTCGTCAGAGGCACAAGCTGCTGCTTGTGTCCTTATATCATACTGATCCCTCTCTCAATTATCAAACCATCCTATTAACTTTGACCTAACTTGCCACTAACGGATATAAAAGCATAAAAAAAAAAATTCAAATAAAATAGTATAGGAGTTGAAGAATATAAGAAATGTAGTGTATTCAGACTACAAGCGTAATCATTTACAAGGACACAAATTTCAGTCTTAAATATATTTCAAGTATTAGAAATGTCTTTGCAATTTAGAAACATTAAATCAAATACATCTGAGGAATTATATGAGGTTCTTACTGGGTCACCAGATTCAAACATCCTATGAGACAGAAAGGCAGCTACATCATACCTGTAAAAAAGAGGGAGGCATGAGAATCTAATTCAAAACACTTTTATAAAGAGATGACACAGTATCAAGAACAAAGTGGTGATATGACATAGTTTCATACTTTCAAAGACAGAGGAGAACAAACTTTGCCTCGTGCAGGAAAAGGGATAGAGTGAGCTTTTTTTTCTTGGGCTTTAGAGTGAACATTATAACGCCGATGAGACAGGCCAACAGGTGATGATTTTAGTAAAGCTATAGAATGCCAATATTATTATTTATTATGCCTTGCTTTCATGCCTTCTATATCCCATGCCATTGATATGACTTACAATTCCTTTTCATGACAGATAGCATATTCTGTAACAGTCAGTTGAGTAATGAGTAAGTATAATGCCTTAGATACTTCCAGAGTGGTTTGTTCTATTAGCTTTTGGAAGCTACCATAGAGTTAGGAAACAGAGATGATATAATTGATAAACAATTTTGGTATGTACTCAGCAAATGTTACATTAGAGAGGAAACAGTTCCACTCATGTTTTGATAATAATGAGCCATTATTCAAAAAAGAGGGTAGGATATATAATGGGGCAAGATGCCACAGGTTCGCAAGTCCATTACCTATAAAACCTACCGACACAAGGCATAAAAAAGGAACGAGTGGAAGTCCGAGATAAATATGAGCGTACCATGCGCCATCTCTAGCTGATTTGGCTTCAAATTCGACCGGGGCACCCTCAGTACCACCTTTCCCTGACATCAACAACACAGAATAGTCATAGGAGAAAAAGAAAACATATGATGGTAATCCAAAATCATGATCATGCAAAATTTCTGATAGCTGTGGATGAATACACTGAGGCATCGATTTGGTGTCGCCATACAAGCATTCCATCTATCAGGTGCACATAAAGCCCTAACCTCTGGTGATATAGGAAATAAATGGAAACGAGGAATCACCTGCGGAAGGGGATGAACCAGGGTGGGCACCAGCAGCGGCGGGAGGTGCCTGGGCAGCCCTGAAGGCGGAGGCGGGGGCAGCGTGCTGGATGCGGTCGGCCCCCGTGGGCGTCATCTTGGTGGGCGGCGGCGGCGGCAGCGCGGGTCGGTGGACGTTCTTAGCCCGGTGCGAGTAGCGGCGGTTCTGAAACCAGTTCCAGACCTACACGAGTCCAGATCGGGCGGGGCCAAAAGAAAAACAGAAATTAAAACGGGTCCATCCCGATTCATCACGATACGACAGACGAGAGAAGAGGTGGCACCTGCTTGGGCTGGATGGAGACCCTGCCGGCGCGCTCGGGCGAGGCGGAGAACTTGTCGGCGAGGGCCTGCAGCACGGCGCGGTTGGGGACGCTGTTGTTGAGCTGCTGCAGGCGCGACTCCATCTCCGCCACCTCGGACGGCAGGAAGCGGAACGCCGGCGCCCCGTTGCTCTGCGGCCGCCCCATCGGTGAGGTCCTGCGGTGAGCTCAGATGCTGCTGCTGCTGCTCCTGCGGTGAGGTCAGGTGGGCGGAATGGATCGATCGACGCGCGGCGAAAGGGGAAGGAGGTTAGTAGTTACATTTACCACTGATGAGTGGAGAGACTGCAAATGCTTGTCCGCTGTTTCTCTCAATCTAGCGCCAGATTGGGGATCGGCCGGAATCGGGGTGTTCTCTCTCTAGTCTGTCTGGGTGGTAGTGGTAGGGATCCTTTCTTTGCGTGGCGTCATCAAGGCTCCAACAGAGGCCCAAGATCGGAGAGCCCAAGGCTTAGAAACAGAGTCGCGAACGGCCCACGATGTGACGTTCCCTTTTCTATTTTCAAATGTCCCTCCATTTTTTAAATATGGACACATGTTGACTTCTAAATCAATCTGTCGAGGGTAGGGTAATTAATCTTAATGATCTATGGTTTTAATGACATGATTAAGACAGGAACGTTCTCCGCCTCGCTCGACTCTCGTGTCATGCGGACATCCAACGGGCCAGGCCCACGGGCGCTCTTCGCCTCGCCCGACCCCCCCTCTCCCCCGGAGGGGGTCGGATCCTCCATAGCACGGCCGGGGCGCTCGACCCTATACGTGTTAGGGTCCGGAGACCACTCCTCCGCCTCGCCCAACCCCAGGGTCGTGCGAACCGCCTACCACGTCGCGAGTAGGCAGGACGGCGGCGGTTGGGCAATAAATGACTGCCACTCCCACACCCGCTGACAGAAGAAGGCATCGATTACTCGAGCAAGTGGGCAATGAATGCACACGACGTGCACCGATTGAAGGACAACCACTGCTGCTACAACTCCTGTCAGAAATCCATTTTTCTCACTTGGACGTGACACTTGAGCGACGGCATGGCGAGGACGATGACGACGGCGACGGCGCAGCTCTGTCGACCCCCGCTGAAAGCCGCTCCTCCGTACGGACGGGACGTCCACGATTGACGGCACGCCCCACGCCGTTGGACCAAAAAGACGACGCCATGCCGATGACGACATCCACAGTGACGAAACCCAACATGGGGCACACGACCACCACTCCGCCATGACTCGCCCCGCGTCTTCTCCCTTGCGATATGAAAGGGAAAGGCCTTGATGAAGGCGGGAGGATCGACGAGAAAAAGGCAGACGAATAGACCACGAACACTTCCGCACTGGTAGACTGTCATCCAGAGACGTAGGGCCTCATTGCCCGAACCAGTATAATTCCTTATGTACTCTTGCGAACTATCCGAACCTTAAAACGCGCATCCCACGATAATTTACTCGTCGGCGGTAACGAACGCCGACACAATCGTTCTTATTAAAAAAAGTATTTTTTTGAATATATATTATAATTTTTATTTAAAGTATTTTAGTATAAAAATAATAATAAAATATATAACATTTATAGTTTTAAATATATTAAATGATCAAAATTTGAAGAAAAAATGAACGGTGTCAAAATTAATAAATGGAGGTAGTATCAATTATTTATAGTTCTCATACTCATGTTTTGGTATTAAAAAATTTATTTCCATTTGCTTGGGTATAGTGATGAGGGTGAACACGGGGGTTTGACAAGCCTGCAGGAATAGTGGCAGTAAGGTTTTTTTTTGGCAGTGCAATAAGTCAATTTGATATAAAGAACTATAATAAGAAATTAACCATATGTTAATTGTTAATTATATAGTGATGGTTAGGAAATATATATATACAATATCGGACCGAGAGGCTGAGGCTATTAGCTAAAGAGAGAAGGTGGGCACTCATGGTTTCATTCCAACAATCAACCAACGACCATCATAAATCTATTAAATCATTCATCTTTTGAGTGCTTGATTAAATTAACCAAGATGGAATGACTAAGAATCCTAGAAAAATGTTTTACTCTCCCTCCGTTTTTAAAATATATTCATTAGATTAGAGGAACACTTTTCAGCTCTTTTTTATTTAGAATTGTTGTCCAAATGATTATATTTAAAAAATGGAGGTAGGATTTTAGTATATATGTATCAATTATTACGAATCATTTTGTCTTGATTTAGCTAGAGTCAAAAATATTAATAGAAAAATCAATTTGATTACTGGAGATATCAAGTAGGAATAAAAATAACCAAATGACGAAGGATATGCCAGCTGCTGCAAGCAGAGCATAATATATTCCCAGTTGATAAGAGTCGTTTCTTTGCTGTGAGTTGATTACAGGTCATTCAACGCAACATAGTAGAATGTCACAATCGGCTTTGACAGCAATCGAAATGGAGACAAGTATGAGCTGGAATTAAATTAAGCACAGTCGTCCGGTCGGCCAGTTAATAGCATTACATGCATGATTGGAGTTGGACAGAGAACTAACAGTATAAAGTTGTTGAGGGTTGATGAGACTTCTTCAAAACCCAGTTTTCTCTTTGCCTTTCCGTTAATATATACTAGTACTCGTATGCACCATGATGAAACAACCGGCATGTTCCCTCTTATGTCCTCCCCTACTGCCGCCATGGATATGCGCCTGAAGAAAGCTCATGGTGAGCAGGTAGCTCTGAATTACCTGCTCATCTTCAGAAGAAGAAGCGATCTTCATATCTAGCATGAGCGTCGGTGTCGGTAGCCATGTAGAAAAAGGTTAGTCCATAATGCAAGAAGATCATATGCCTTCCATAATTTGCGTGATGTGCTTTATTTGTGCGTTTAATTCCATTTTACTTCGATTTCCCAAAAAAAAAATCATTTTACTTCGATTCTTCTGTTGAATCACCCTGCAAGCTCATTCAAATACAATGCTTCTTTATTTTTCTATACCCCCTCGTATTGACGTTCTAGTTTTGGATTTCATCCTAAGAAATTGATGTTCTCGACTTGTCATGCGAAATCAACTGCCATAGCCTTGATCAGTGGCTAAATGCACTGACTACAAACGCGTGGGTATGGACATGTCGTTTCCTCTCCATGTCAAATCTCGTTTGGCAGCACACCAATCCAATCCATATGGATGATCAAAGCAAACAAGACCTCAAGGTAGTGGTGCGGTCCTAGCACAGGAGTTGCGCCGACAGGCGGACAGCGAGGGAGCTAGGACAGCAATATGGCCTATATGCAAGTCTTCGAAAGTTGGGACAATTGAACTTCCTCCTTCTTTTTTCTAATAATGACGTGTTTGATAGAGATTGTTGGATTTAGATTTTCTTCGGTGCAGGAGAGAAGGATTAGTGAGTCTCTGGAAATATCAGTGAATCATTTTTCTCTCCCTGTTACAGTAGCCTTGAGAGGCTATTTATAGGTTAGAGCCATTACACCTTTACTAACCGTATTACATTAATACCCTCGTCCTCCTACTTTACTTAGGTCATTTGGTAATTTAATTCGCTCCAGTACATGCACCGCTGGACTTTCGTACTCTATACGTCATGAGCCTTATCCTCTCGTTACGAGCCCCCTTTCGGTGCCGAAGGCTGCCAAGACCGAAAGACTCTTCGGTCCCGGAGATTCTCTCGACCGCAGGCCTACGTGCGCTTTGCGCCGTCCTCCAGAAAGGGGCCGTAGATGGACCTTGGCCCCCAACAGAGATTATTAAGCTGATTATACAAACGATTATAGTCTATAAATAATTATAGTTATTAGTTATTTAAAAACTATATGATTTAAAAATAACTTATGAATGATTGTAACCATATTTTGACTTATTTCCCCTCAACTCTATCCCTTATCCCTTATTTGGCTGGAGGAAGAACAAAACGAAGGTGGGTGCGCGCGTCTTCCCAATCATCCTCGGCACCACAAATGCGGCAACTACTTGTGGTGGGGGCTGGTGGCTCATCAGAAGGGTGGTATAGTGCTCTGGGGGGCTGGGAATTCGGCGATAGAGAGCGCAAGGTGGTTGTGAGCAATGCCATGTGGCGGCAAGGGCACCGTCATGTCGTTGGAGGCGATTATCACTAGCTGTGGTGCACATGAGGAGGAAGCCATCGAGGAGAGAGAATCAGCAATAAAGCGACCGTAGGAGCGGGCGACAAGGGCTTCACTAGAAGTGGTTAATGGCGGCGGCTCAGGGTACTGCGTTGTCAGATCCGGCCGCCACCATTATGACAGCTGTAGAGAGCGTTCCGATGGGCAGGCGGCGGAGCCGCGGCCGTTAGGAGGATGGCAGGCGGGGCGGTGCAGCGGGACCATCCAAGGGGTGGAGGTTGAAGAAAATGGTACCACGAATTTCTATTCGCTAAAATATTAAATATTGCCGCACCAACTGCAGGTCAACACAAATCGACAACATTCTCTAAATTATTACTAGCTCGGTTTTTAAGATGTTTTCTAGTTTAATTATTGATGTTTTGTAGTTTGAATTTATATCAACAATTCGAAACAGTGGTAGCACTAATTAATTATGCATACATATCGAAAACCTATAAAAAGAAAAGAATAAGGAAGCATGCAGCAGATCGCATGATAAGAAGGCAAAAACGGAACAACTCGCGACATTCGTCATCGTGATGCAGCACAGCGTTAGTCGCGGACCCAGCCTACGTAAGAAGACTTGGGCCACAATGCTCACTAAGCTATGCGGCCCATCAAGAATCTACTAACATTTCTAGTAAAAACTGGGCAAAACTACGGTCTAGTAAAAATTGCGCACACATGCTTGCTACTTTTTTCATGGAAAGGAGCATGACAAGGAAATGTTTAGAAAATTATTTTTTCATAACATGCATGAAAAAAATTATTTCGTAACTTTAAATTTCATATTACTCTATGTCGCTATTATATTATGCTTGTCCATTGCTGTCGTGCTCCCTCTTCACCAGTGACGACGTAGTTGGGCCCAATTCCACCAGAGGCCGACAAGCTTTGGCTGAGCTGCAGACTGGGGGAAATGGGCTGAAAGAACCCATTAGGGCCGTCTCTCGCTTTTCATATTAGTACCTTTTGAATTCTTGTGTTTCCCATAGACACATTTTTCTTATCAACAAAAAAACCCCCATATTTTTGGATTAACAACTACGTACATACATCCTTTTAAATTGTATCAACTTTTTAAATAGTTAATAAGTAGTACATTTAAGAGAAGTTATATATTAACAACAAATTAATTTTGATACTGACAACAATTAATATCAATACTCTTTCCATTCAATAGAAACAAAAACATAATAATACCAGTATATAGTTGGTCGTTGACATTTGAGTCAAGAATGACTCACTGTTACGTTTGCTTACGTGTAATTTTAGATTGTGACATGCATCTTCTCCTATTGTGAGAGCTGAATGGCTAAGCCTTGTCATTCGCTTTTTTTTTTTCTCGGGAAGAATTAGATTGAAATAGACAGTCATCAGTAGGTGGTTCTTGATGTTATATATATTCTTACATTACAGATGATGGAAGGAACTGCCAATTCTAAGATCGTTTTTTTTTTTTGTTGCAAGGGGATGAGTTAGCATTTAATTCCCATGTGTGCTTTCTAATCTCTTTAGTGACCAAGTGCGTACCCTCGCTTTGTTTTTCTTTGATATGGCGTACGTGTGAAGAAACAAATACGGACTAGAAAATACATGTAAAACTTGTTCTCATCAGGGGTCGTGTGTCTTTTGACTCTTGACTTGCATATACGTATATACTATCTCCGTTTTTTTCATTAGAAAGGGTCAACAAAATAAAAATGAAAGTAGTAGGTTGCTTGCAACATTTTTCTAAAATCAACCTTGCATATATACAAAAACATAATCTTTAACGAAGCAGGCATCGTAATATATGATATGCCTTGCGCAAAGAAAAACAAATAGGTTAAAAATTACAGAAGATGATTTTACTTTCTAGATGCAGATGTAGGCTATATTTTTTAGAGCTAATATATTACGACGTAAGTTAGACACGTTCGTCACCAAAGGCTATAAGCAGCAAAGTAATAGCTCACTGGTTAGCCCAGATGTCCATTTGCGTGGTGTTTGGAGGCTAATCCAAAAGGCATTTATTTTCTTGCGAGTAATCCAAAAGGGGGCTACCCATACATGCATCATGTGTCGCCATCGTGTGTGTGGATTACATTTGTTTCTCCCTCCCCTTCGTCTAGGGGTGGGGGGGTGGGGGGTGTAAGGTAAGGAACCCGCGCGCGGGGATACACGTCGTCATCGCGATCCTCCCCAGTTTTTTTTTTTTTTTTTTTTTTTTTTTTTTTTTTTTTTTTTGCTACTTCGCAGATATATAGTGTAGTAGTGTGTATTTAGAGTAGTCGATCGCTCCCCTTGCCCCTTGGAGAGCAACAACAACAAACCACCCAAAGGTGAAGAAGCAGCAGAGCCATGGCGCCCACCTTCTCCAGGCCCGCCGAGCAAACTGAGGAAGCCAGCAGAATCTACTTGGTCGTGGATGGCTTTCTCCGCAGCATCGGCACGCCTAAATCAAGCCGCGCGCTCGAAAGCTTCCCCCCGAGCTTGAGCTCTACGCCATGGCGACGTGTTTACATGGCTCAGGGTGTGCACAGCACCGGTAATAATTAAAATTGATGAGCATCGGCTCCCAGGGAGATCAGTGCAGCCGTATTCTGCCAGTTTAATTACATTTTACTCGTTTGATTAGCTTCTTCGATCTTCCATTCGTCTTGAATTATTCTAATTATACACACACTACTGATGAACCACACCTTACTGACCTCTTCTGTTTTGCTTCGATCAGATTACCTCACCATGGAACCCTGGAACCCCAGTGAGCTATCAGCGCGCGGCATATTGTGGTTTTTCACTGAGCTCCCGCGCGTAGGTGAGAAGATCTGCCGGAAGACCGTCGATGGCACCCAGACCTGGTCAGGGAGGAGTGGACGAGAGAAGAAGAATGGGTTCCCCGTTGACATCTGGGTTACCAAGCTTGTTATCAGAGGCACAGCATACCATATGCTTGAGCTGACGCTGGACGACCCTGAAAAGAAGGTATATATATATATGTATGATATGATGTTCCTCACTAATGTTATTCATCATTTGTCGTTCTGTGTGTTGTTCGGTTGTGCGGGATGCCTACTAGAGATCTCAAAATAGATTATTGGTAAATATATATTTGCCTATGATATTTGTTCAGCACATTTATATGCACGCATGTGGTACGTAGTACATAACTAACTAGAGATTTTACAACGTTTGTACCATAAGTATCTACTGTGGAGTGCAATTGTCCTATATATATGTAAAACACTCTATATAAAATATCATCCCTTTTATAAATATATATGCATTTTGTTTTTGAGATTCAATTTTCCCTGATTATATTGCATGTGTTATAAATATCATTCCTTTTAATTAAATTGTGGTGGATCAAGGAATTCAAGCCTGCTGTCGCTCTATGCAAAATCTGGAGAACGGGCGCTGCAGCAGCAGAAGAATCTTTTCAGAGTATGAATGAAGGAACACCAGCATCTAACCAGGTAATAAAGACGACATGCTACTAGGTCGTTTAATCACGAGATATATATATTATTTCATCTTAGTTATTACATGGTTTGATATACTGCAACCACATATGCATGTCTCGCTCTCATATCATTGGGACAGCACAACTGAGATCTCAATTACTACTCACATGTGGAACTAGGTCGAAGATGGTCTTGAAGAAGAAACAGGGATGGAAATAGACCAACCTCGAGGTGTATTTACATGTGTACATTGTTGTACAATAATACTCTTTCATAAATTCTTACAATAATGATAATGAATACATAAAATTTTACTCGCCAAAAAAAAGAGAATACATCAAAAATTAGTAATTCATGTATTTCTTTGGATGAGATGTACTAAATGTAATTTTATTGCAGAACAACATTTACACATGCCAAATGCGGTTTCATTAAGCACAATGCATCCAGTGCAAATTACGGTCTTATATATATTGTGCCATCTTTTTGCTTTCCACAAATTTGCTCATCTTATAATTTGTTATGGGACATCTTGAAGTAACCAATAGTAGCCTGCATTCCCTGGCATTGCACAGGGGGTGAGAGTATTTTGTCAATTGGTTACAACAATACGATAACTGTCATTTAATCTGTTTTCGCAAATATTTAACGTGGCACACATGCAAATTCTATGAGGGGTATGAACCTTTTATACATTCAATACAACATTAATTATATGTGAAATTTGTCCCTTTTGCATAATTATTTCAATGCATAATTTTCCAAGTTATTATGTAAAAACATAACTATAATATTTAATGGTATATATATACTGATTGCATGAGTCCAATAAAAGGCAGGGTAATTACATACTTAATTATGATTAGTTCACATCTTTTCTTATCATTTATAATTATAAATCATGCAGGAACTGTTTCAGACTGCCAAATGGAGGATCCCCTTATTGTCTACCAGGTCCGTCCATTTTGTGTATGATGTTTCACTAGCTATATCTAAGAATTTTAGTCACATATGAGTGAGAATCTTGTGGCGAAGTTTTCACTTATAAGAACCCTTACTGAAAGCATAATTATACGCGGCCGCGAAGCTTCTGATTAACTGATAGTAAGAGTTTTCACTCATTGGAACTTACAAGATTCTCTTTCCCCATTTGTTGATTCAGCAAGCAGTTTCCTTCTTGCACGGAATGGTGCCACAATTTGAAATGGCCTGTTACTATAGCAATGATGAGGCACGCAACATCGCATCACTTGTTCAGGTCAGTTAATTACTAAAATAATTGATGAAGTTCATCATGTGTTTTCGTCCTTCTTCTTCAGAATATGCTAATATTAATACTACAAGAGTACTGCCAGGAACAAATAAAACAATACAGAACGAATGCCTTGTTTCTGTATATATCATTCAAATAATAATCATTGTATAAAGGATAAACACTGATAGATAGCCTTTTTGTTTCTACATCATTTCGCCAGAGTGCAGCATCAATCCTGAGAATGGTAGCCAGCAACCGTCTGGAAATCATTGACGAGACTAGGGGGAATACCTATAACAGCAACCACCAGCTAATAATGCAGCAAGCAGCTAGCTCCTCTCATGCTCATAATTTTTCCACAGTGGAGGAACAGATGATACCAGCATCACAAATGGCAACAATTGAACAATGCGCTATTATTGACGACGACTTTGCTAACGATTGGGAGTTCCTCAGCCTGGACGAAGCATATGACGTCTAGTTAGAGTATATGTTATCCATATATACTGTTTTGCTACTCCAGTCGTCCGTGTTTCTCTTTCTAATTAATGAAGCCTTATTAACATCAGTTTGTTGGGCATTAATAAGGCTACGGCGAGGCAGAGGCTTCACATTATCACCGTGTAAGTGTAACAAGCCCTTTTCCGGGTTTTGTAGTGGCTCGTTTCTAGCTAATGAGATGGGATCTTTTTCTTCCTGCCCATGGGGATATTTTGTTGGATCTTTTAGTCAACGAAGTTTGGTGACTTCCGACTCATGGATAGATATTTGGTTCTTGCTTGTTAACAATATCAATCGATCAATGAACTGTTATCAAAGGTTCATTTGTTTTTTCTTTGTTTTTTATTCAACTTTTCCAAAGTCTTCATGTACTAATAAGGGTCTGTTTGTTAGACAGTATCTAAGATATATATACAAACTCGCTTGTCCTACCATAATTTCTCCCTCAAATGCATTGGACGGTAATTTAAGACAAAATGCATTAGTCTTTTTTTTTTCTGTTAGGATACCTTTAGTGCCACGTGGATTTCTTTTATTTTTTTGTTATCAAGCTAAGAAATGTATGAGATATGATGCTGGATGGATAAAGACTGATGTGATACATCAGCACATGGATTTTTTTTCATGTTACCTGATGGATTGATGTTATCCTACTGTATATAAGTGATGAAGTGTGCTTAATTTAGATTGATGGAATGTCAAATAAATACGGGCAATTAAAATTTCTGTTGAAATTAATGGGAAAGGTGTCTGCCGCATCATCATCCTTGTTGGCAGTGCTTGCCACGTCAGCATCCTTGTTGGTGGACATGCCTGGCATGTTGGCATCGTTGCTGGTGGACATGTCATGTGTCTTGTATTTTATGATGATTTATATCCTATGTGGCATTAATCTATGACGATTTTTTTCGTCACTATGGTTTGGGCTTGGGCTGGGTTGACCTGGCTTAGGGTTTTTCAATGACAGTGAAAAAAACGTGATAAATTGAATTGATCTGTGACGGTTTTATAAGAACGTCACAACGGTTAATCTGTGACGCAAAATACATGATGATATCAAAAAAGTCACAAACACTGCTTTACGATGAATTTTGAATAAACTATGACGAAAAATGAATGTCATGGATCACATGATTTTTTGTAGTGCCAGGTCCTTTGTAACTACTATTAAAAACTTACTTCTCTATTTTTTTCCCCTTATCATTTCAGACTTGTAACTAGAAATGTACAAATGGAATGTGTCCTAACGACACATAAAAGAAACAGAGGAGTATGTGATTTTAATGACACAAAAAAAAAACAAAGGAGTACTATACGAAACTGATCGTAAGACATCATAGGTGTACTAACTAGGTCGAGCTACGACACTGACAAAAGAGAGTGGGCTGATGATATTGTGTCGGTTGCTACTAAAGCTGACTATATATTGTGGTAAAAATGTTCAGTGAATTAATGTTCATATTTTGAACACACTGAAATAAGGTGCACCGTTGCATTCAAATTATTTTGCATTCAATTCGAAAGACATTACGTTATTTTTTTACAGTGAGATGATCGAAGATTGGCATCCAATATCCGTGCCTATCAGATCGAGAATCCGCTGGCGAAGATTGGTATACATATCCACTGCGAAATGACTAACCTTACTTGGTTTTATGTACCATGTACGAACCGTTGATCCAGGTATGTGTACTCCCTACTCCGTATTAATAAAGCTTGATTGGGCTTACGCAAGTTCGCAAGGTTTGCATTAGATGGGCCGGTCTTGGGCCGAGGGCCTGATGAAAAGGAAGCATGTAGGTTCCCAGTCGGCCTCGAGTCCTCAGGCAAACTCCTACGGAAAAGAAGCTGCGACCCACACAGACGCCTCCGGTCTCCTCCGTTTCGTTCGCGTTTACCCCCCTGCATCCGAGTCCGGCAAGACTTTTTTTTTTTTTTTGGGTGTAATATTCCAGCCAGACTGGTCTCAGCTCCCCACCTCCTTCCGTCCGTATCTTGATCTCGAACTTGAAGGCCCCCGGCCGGACAACAACAACCCAGACCTTGACGCCGCCGTCAGTTCCTCCTCCTAAGCTCTACCGGTCCTCGCTACTATGCTCGCGTCGGCGAGGTGAGCGACTCCGGCCGCAGATTCTTAAGATTTTTTTTTTTAAGGAAAGCAGCTGGTTTTTGGTTCGAATCCTGCCGGGGATATGTTCGGCAGATTGCCTGATTGAGCTCGTTTTCCTCTGTGTGCGTGGCGTGCCTTCGCAGGGGGTTCTGGGCGCGGCACCGCCGGAAGATACTCGTCTCGCTGGGCGTCGCCGGCGTTGGCTACGCGGCCTACCGCCTCTACGACGCACATCGGGCGCAGCTTGTGCGGGTCGAGCAGCTGCGGGCCAAGGAGGAGCAGGTCGCCGACGAGCTCGTTAAGAACCAGTAAGATGCTCCGCTCTTCCCGAATCATGCGGGTCACTTGGTATGCTTACAATCGCATTGCTGGGGGTTGCGGCCTTGCGGGGCACGTGCTTGCCTTCATTTGCAAGGTACGGTGTAATCTGGGGGTTAGCTGCAAGGTGAATCTGGGAAACTGCGCTGTTGCAATTTGATCGTTTTGAGAGTTTTCTCAAACTGAATTGTTGGCCTTATTGCTGCGTGAGATTGTGGTGTGCCGATCAATAAGGAAAACAAAAGATAAATTAAGTTTGTGAGGCGTGTTTTATTGGCCTAGTGGTGCTCCCAAGAGGTGGGATTACGTAGAACGTAGTGATGGGCCTCTGGAGAGAGTTTGTTTGCTGCTTCCATTGGGATCCTATTGATTTTTCTGTCTTGAATTGTTGTCTACGAATTTTGGATTTGATGCTAGGTGAAGTTGTGGTCCAAAGCTCAATAGGAGGAGAAATTAAGATAGAAGTTATTCTTTTTGCAAACATTTTTGTCTCAAACTTTTATAATAGAAGAGCAGGAAGAAGACCTATTTTTGTTAGCTAGTTAGACCAGAAGTCGCGCGCACAGTACTGATTGTTGGAGGAACATCAAGTCCTTTCCTTTGCTTTACAAGAGTAGTCTATGATGTACATACAACTAAATGTTTCACATTATGCAAATGCCATTTTAGTACAGGCTTCACCTTCCTGATCATGTGATATGCTTCTGGTTTTTATTAGGTTGCAAACACACTTTGAAAATGTACAAAGGATTTCCGACACAACGACCCTGCCATTTGCCATGCATTATCTCCGTTCAAGGATCATGGAGGAACTCGATATTTCACACTTGACTGAGAAACTGGTGCAAGGGAAGGGAGAGTCCAATGCCCTGACACCAAAAGAGAAGTTACATACTTGGGAGAAGATCAAAATTTTAAGTATGATAATCTGTATCTTGCCTGTTGCATGATTTGCTCTTTTTCCTGTCTTATAGTATTTGATGACAACGCCTTTCCTTTGTCTTAGGTTTCACAAGGACAATTTCTTCATTGTGGACAATGACTTTGCTTAGTTTATATGTCAGAGTTCAGGTCACCATATTAGGCAGACATCTCTACTTAGATTTTGCTCGTGATACAGATGGTGCACAGTTGCAGGTATATGTACTCTCCAGGCTCCTTATACAATTGAAAACTATAATAGAAGAATGCATTTGATTAAGTGCAAACTCCTATTGATGTGGAAACATCTGTCTTCTCTAGGTGGAGTCTGATACTTTCAGCAAAAATGGACATAAGGATTTCCTTGCAACTGCTGATTACCTTGCCACTTATGGTATCAATGCATTGATAGCACAAATGCAACATGCTGCAACAGAAATATTGAAAGAGTAAATATTTTTGCCCTTATCCTTATGATAATTTTACAACATGTTTTGGTCCTTGATATTTCTGTAGGAAATATGTTGAAAATCCATCCAAATTCAGGATATGATCCATGCCTCCAGTCACTGGTTTCCCACAAGGAGACTTGTTCCTGGCTGTTTATGGCGCAGTGTGTGTTTCCCATTAGCGATACTGACATGAAAATAATTTGCAGGAAGCAACTTAAAGATCCTATGACAATGGACCAAGTGTTGCAAACAATGTTACAAATATTGGACTTGTTCGCTAGTCTTTGTGAAGATAACTCATGGATTAATTACCTTGTACCTGAGAATGCCAATCTTTATGCACAGTTGATGGCTGTGTCCAGTAGTGGCTTTGATGATACATCATTTTTAAAGGGTATCAGAAAGCTTGACCAACTAATGTCTGAGACACGCATTGTATTGGCAAGGTAATGTGGCATTATGGATTGATTTTGTCAGGCACAGAAAGTCCATTAATTTTGATAAACGTTTCCATATTACAGTCTTTGTGAATTCTTTTGGCTTTATCAGTTGATTTGAATTGATTAACCGTTCATATCAAGCTGTCTTGTCTAGTACTAAATGTCATAGCTAATCCTAGTAGTCCATGCCATACGCGATATATGGCATGATATTTACATGAACCTTTCAATTTATGTGTCCTTTTCCTATGTTTGGGATTCAAAACTGAAAGGGGACAAATGAGATTGATAAAATAAGTTGCTGCAGTAATCTTTTTTTTTTTCTTTCTCAATGACATTTACTACTTTGGGATTATAGGAGTACTTTGCATCTACAAGTTTAGGTTTGCTGTCATTACTCTTCCTCTGTGGGATTGTGTGAGATCTAAAGAATATCATATCACTGTAGCATAGTCTTATCAGCCATACAATAGTCTGACTTCTCATAAAACACACTTTGTTGATTCAATTAATAAACATATTGGAACTGTGTTTTTGCAGTGATGATTTCAAAAATATCATGAAGAGCTCATTGAGGAAAATAGCAGAAGTCGTGGTAGAAGACCTGGCTGCACAGATTGGAACTCCGATTCCTCCATTGGGTTTGCCCTTAGCAAAGCTCTTGGCCAGAGTAGCTCAACTGAGTTTGCCATTGCTTGAGGAGCCAAACAAGAACAAGCACATCCAGATCATCCGAAGTATGCCTGAAGTGGAACTCTTCTACACATTCCTCTATGCGAACATGCCACCAGAAACATAGTTTGTACTTTGTATATTCATGTGAAATAGTTTCATCTGATTTTTTGACTCAACGCCCAAAAGATGGTGGCAACGGATTCTGGAAATGGGAATCAACAAGTGTGAAATGCTAACTTCTGTTATGTATAACAGGGTCTGAGTGTAGCTCCTTTCATTTGTAGTCCTTTTCAACACTTGACGCTGCAGATGTACACACATCTAGTTAGAATCTCAGTGCATTGTTTTGTGCGGTCATGTTATTTGTTGGATCTTGTTCTAGATGTTTCACTAGCCCAATGGTTGGGTAATACTCTACATGTTTGTTGCTTATTTGCCTGTACATGCTTTGCTCTGGAACGAAATGAGTTACTTGAATCCTTAAGGTGAAATGGTTATCCAAGTCAGAGTGCACATAATTTTCTCATCTGTTTAGTGTGCGTGAATGTGAACTGCCCATGGCCTCTACAAAACATTTTGCTACTGTCTCTATTCAGGTGATACGTGAAACAGACAGGCAGCCATGGATATGTATATTGAATATCCTTTTTTTTTTTTTGCATTTTCTTATAGAATTTTTATGCTGCAGTTATCAAAGAGGGGATATAACCATATCCCGTCTGTCACATCAAGCACTGAGCAATCTACATCAGATGGCTAGTAAAAGTTTGAGATCGTAACCCATTTCAGAGAAAAATACGAAATCAATGTCCAAAGCAAAATGGCAATGATTAATGACATTTTGCAAGTTAAGGGGTTTTACTTTGTAATAATAATTGATTCAGTAAACAACTTTTCGCAACAGAAAGAAATGCACCTTCCAACAGCAGTATCCCTAGTATGACTTGTTAGGCACAGAGGAGACTGTTCAAGATTAAAAAGGGGAATAATTCTGCAATTCTAATTCTATGCACCGGATGGCTTAGCAGATGAAACTAATCCTTGTTCCTCCTCATCAAGCTCGTCCATGTCGATATCATCGTTAGATTGTTCAGGTACCGGCCCAGGCTGTTGTTGTGCTGCTTCTGCAGCATTTCCTCCCCTGGTAACAGACTGCTGATAGAGAACTCCACCGACAATAGTGAAGAGCAAGCAAACCGAACCGAACGCGCTGGCGTGCTTATCCCAAATCACGACATTGATGGCCACGGTGAGGAACTTATTCACGACCCCGGTCACGGTAAACGCGGTGGCCGAGACAGCCTTCCTTGCCGCGAACCCGAAGAAACTGATGAGCAGCCCGAAGACGCAGGACAGCGCCACGGCTACAAAGGCGTCCATCCGAAACCAGCCTTCGCCCCTCGCCGACTCCATGGCCGCGACCACCGACCTGTGCTCCCCGGTGACGAACCAGAAGACGGGGGCGAGCATCAGGGAAATGAGGTTGTTGTAGAGGACGAAGCCCCACGTGTTGAGCCCCAGGCTGGTGACGACGTGCTTGATGTACACCATCTCCGTCGTGATGGTCACCAGGTACGCGAGCGCCCACGAGTACGCCGTGACGCTGAACGCCGAGTCCGTCGTGACGTACCCGACGGCTCCTCCCAGAATCACCACGAGGGACAGGAACGTGAGCTTCGACGGGCACGGCTGCTTCCGGAACGCCGTGTCGGCGACGGCCACCAGCAGCGGGGTCAGAGACCTGAAGACTATGAACGTGTCGACGTTGGCGTGGAAGAGCAGGTTCGTGTTGGTGAATATGGCGAGGTAGAACACCAGGGCTGCCGGCGCGAACTTCCTCGCCGTGTCCCAGGTGAACGGGTCGTGCGATAGAAGGCCGAGTTTTCCGAGGATCCAGACGCCGCCGGCGGATGTCAGGTACTGCAGAGTGGTTAGCAGGCCTGGGTAACTGAACTTCGTCACCGCGTACTTGTTGATGATCGCGAGCAGACTCGAGCACAGAGCGTACCCTAGCACAAGGCTGCTCGTTGTGTAGTGCTGCTTTGCCATGACACAAGATTATTTATTGTTCACCTCACCTGAAATATACAGTAGGTTATAAATAAATGTCACTAGCAGAAATTGTATGTAGTACGAAATTGCCTCCAAGCATTCAGCAATACATTATCTTGTCAAACCACTAACTGGCTAGAACAAAGTTTCAAGGTGCTCACCGACAGATTTTAGACAATTTTTGCTTACAGATCTGCAGTACAACACAAATTCCTTCCTCGTTAGTGCCAAGGGTGGAGTTACATAAACCAAGGCAAGGCACAAAAATGCATTGCAGGCAAGACTACGATTTGAATACTCCTAGTCCTAGGCCAAAGGCAAAAACTACACAACTTGGTGAGCTGAAGCCTGAAGGCAATATTCTACTACTACATCACTGTGATGCTTACAGACCACTACCGCACCAATCAAACACGCAGTTCTCCGCGTCCAATATTTTAACCAACACCCCCACCAACAACTCAGCAGCATACGTGAAGAACGGTTTGCCGCTTCCCCATCAACCAAGAGACCGTCAGCGGCCAACCGCTCGCGCTGCAGCAGGCTAAAATTCGACGCGGCGGCGGCTACTCGAATTGGGAAAGATGGAGCCGCAGATTTATTGGATGACCCAGAAAAGTATAGTAAGTAACTGAAGAAGAAGGGGAAGAAAAAGGCGGCGCCTTCAGAATTTCAGATCAGAGCGCGGAGCGCCCCCATCCCATGAAACGATCTGACAAACGCAACGGAGATGGGGAAGAGAGGGAGACGTACAGGCGGGAGAAGCGAGGCAGGCGGAGTGGCATTCCCTCTGCCTCAGAGTCCTGTCAGAGGCTCTGGACTCCGGGCTCTGAAAGAAACTGCAATGCGAGAGGTGTGTGTGTGTGGCTCTGGGAGCTGATCGATTTATACTGTGCTGGGGGTTGACGGCGCCTCAAATTAAACACGACTTACTACTAGTGCTACCTTGATGAGTCCTTGATGCGACGTGTCAGTGAGACACTCTTGACGAAATCACAGGGAATTAATAATTTTTTTTTGGATCGGAAGGAGTTAATAATTGGGTTGCATGAAAGCGACACTGAGACCGCTTGAATTGTTCAATGTTTTTTTCTTGTAGAAATAGTAGGTTCAATGCTAGCACAGTAGATAATACTGTACTAGTACAAAACAAATCGGGTAGCACAACCGAGTCAATTTCCGGGAAGGACACACTGCGAGGACGGAAATGGTTACGTGCATTGTATTGATATAATTTTATGAAAAAGTTTTCGTAACAGAGAACGCCAATCTTAGTAAAAGGAGAAAGGTTTGCTACTAGAAATAAATGTTTGAGAACCACGAAAACATCAAATATAATTTGAAACTCCTGCGGATTGATTCAGATATATGGAGATCAAGATCGTTTCGGAGATCTGAATTTGTGAAGTCTGGTATCTAAATTAATTGATTAAATCAAAACACATACATTCATTTATAATTTTAGGTATAACACTCTTCACTGCCAACATTTTTTCCTCAAGTCTTTTAAAAAGGAACTAGGTCGATCTCAGATGCTTGAAAACAATCAAAATAGCAGTGCAGTTGTCCTTGCATCGCCTTTCACGAACAGCTTCTTTCACGAGGCGGCGCACAGCAACTGAGGCCGAAGAGGTTTCCTGCAGAATTTGTAACTTGAATAAAATGGGTAAAAGAGAATAAAGAAAGATATGCAGTATGTAGATTAAGGGTGACAATGAAGTATAATTAGAGAAAAGGTCAATCGTCTACATCAAGCATAGCAATAAGGTTTGGTTATTCAAGACAACATAATAAAAAAATACATACTTTGGAAACGTAAATTATAACATATTAATTTCTCAAATATGCTTGCTGATTTCAAATGGACGTCTTCTGAATATAATTTGACGAGTTTGAACATGGTAGAGGTAACTATTAGTTGGTAAATACCCAAGAGATACAACCACATCTGGATTTTGAGGTCTTAGCTTATTAAAAAAAAAGGCACCTTTAACTGCTTCTGAACAAATTCAACAGCATCACTTGGTCCAAATACCTGGGTATACAGTATAACACATATGCCAGACTCAGCATAATCAGTTGAGAAGCAGTGCGGAAATAATAAGGGATACAAATTAAAGGGAGGAATGAACATACTCCCCATAAGCCATCACACCCAAGAATAATGAACTGATCTTTCTTTGTAAGTTCAAAGGAGTGGACGTCTGGTGTTGCAATTAACCCCACCTGCATTAATTTGAAGTGCAAAGTGATAAATGCCTCAAAGTAGTGGGGAAAGAGTGAGAAAACGGACTGCAGCATTTCTCTGTCCAGTATAGGCATTTTAGAACACATATTCAGTACAAAGCAGATAACCTTTCTTTGTGGCGAATGACTAAAAATTCAGTTACTCTTGAAAGGAGCTTCACTGCCTACGCATGAATTAGTGGACAACAGTCCAACAATAACATAAGTAAAATGCAGTCACTTCTCGTGCTAATACAGAGCCTCTTGATAGATTTGCATGTCCAAAGTACATGGAACAGGAAGATAACTGAATGTTGTAAAAATGCTATGGATTTTGGGTGATTTCCTTGTTTCTAGCAACTAGCTGTTTACAACTACTACACAGCTCGGAAATTTACATAAACTGTATTCAGAAACTAAAGCGTCCTATACAAATAGTATTAGATTACCGAGGACAAAAACCTAGGTGGTGCTGATGCAGAAGACCTGCATCTCCCACCACCTGAGCTAGGTTCAATTCCTCACTACAGCCTGTGAAGGTTCAAGGAAGCAGTGTCCCAAATCCCAATAGTATATAGCGTCAACTTGCATCTAGATTATCAGACACTTAGCCACAGGTTGATCTAGATCAACAAAATAAGGTAGTTTGCAATGACTTTCTTAGCTATCAATATATCTTTGTCACCAGTGGTGTACATTACACTGCAAAGATTCTTTATGTTCATTAGTAAATGTTAAAAAATGACTCGACCAGGGGAGAAGTCCCCTTGATTTTCGTCTTAAGAAGTTGATGCCGCGACTCGAACCTGGGTCGGATGGGAGTTCGGGCTCCTGGAGCACATCGCTCTAACCACTCTTGCCAGAAGAGGGTTGGCGCTCATTAGTAATATTAAACTTTGAGCTAGAAAACACAATACATCTTATCCAAATGAATAGATTGACAGCAAATTTAATTGTGACCAGGTAAGTTGTCAGCAAACCTTTTTAAATTGTCGATCACCCAAAGCTCTAGATACTTCAATGCGTCCTTGTAACCTTCCATTAGGACCAACAGAACCACCAGCCTTGTTGGAACAAAGGTAAAAAGTCACCATGAATCAACATCAGTATACAATCTGTATTCCAGAAGTGATAAGTTCAACTGATGCACAACCAACAGTGGATCTAAAATAGAGGGAACAAATAAGATAACAGATAGAAGTGGGGACTATTTACTAAACATGTACTTCGTGACAAGCCACAGGACTAAAACCGAGCTATAGAATAATGCTTAGGTAGGTATGCATGGATGAACACAGAAATGTATTTAACACTGCCCATGAAACAATCTTTTGAGAAACAATAACGAAACTGGAACAACAACAGAATCAAAGGAATTAGTTTCAGTTCATGCTGTTTTTTACCATAAATCAAATCAGATCGGATTGAATATGAAATAAAAAAATGGATACAAAATAATTACAGATGCCAAACTGAGCACAAGTATAGGTAGTTGGCTGCAACAGATAGAATACATAAATAGAAATGACTTTTGGAACTTCCTATTGAAACTGATAAAGTTGGCAAGTAAAAGAATAGGAATGAGCAAATGAAATGAAACGCAGCCTGTTGCACATTCAAGAAAAAATTGAAAGCATAAAACAAATTACCTTTTGGATTCGGGAGCGCTCCTGTGGAAAGATGGCTTTATGTTCTCTTGTCAAAACAATAGCCTTTAGTTGATTTTTTGTTTTATCAACCACATCTTCAGCTTCAGTTGAAGTCGAACGAGCCAATACTGCTTTAGCATCTCCAGCATTCGCAACTATAACCTAGGTTTTGAAAAAAAGAAAATCCTTTGAGAATCATCACTTTCAATTTGTAAATAGATCAAGGCATGCCAACAATCAGTGACAGAGGATTCAACTACAAAGTGGATCAGAACATATGACAAACTAATGTACAGATTATGATGTCTGCATATCAACCCTAGGAGGCAATAGTAAATATAACTAAATTTAATGCACACGTGGGCGCCGAGCATGGCCCGTAAAAAGAATTTCTATCATCTCTAGCTCACGGATAGGAGATAAACATACAAATTCAGTGAATAAACAAAGAGTCTAATGAATTCAACTCTACAATTTTTACAACAAAAAAGGTACTGTAATGTGACATAGATATGAAAAAAAAACAGACTACTCCATATTTACCGTCTGTCCCAATATCCAAACACATACAGCTGTTGCACCATCTTGCCAGTTTCCTGTCAATGCAATAAAAAGGGATTATCACCTGGGCAACCAAAAGGAGGGCAATGAATTATGCAGAAACGCATCTTTGGACTACAATTTTTCTTGGCCAAACAGAACCGAGCAAAGCGGTAAAGCTGTTGCCTTGTAACAATTTCTTGCAGAAATGAAGGGAAAGGCTAAGTACAAAAGGCTCAATGTGGTCAGACCCTTCCCCAAATCGTGCGCAAGTGGGAGCAATGTGCACCGGGCTGCCCTTAAAAAAAAAAAACAGAACCAGGCACAACTGAATGTGCAATTTTACTTGTCAACGTAACCAAAAATCCTTCATCGTAACAGAATTTTTAAGCTCACCGCTTGCCAATGCATTTGACGTAATGTGTAATATTATAAAGCTTCCTTAAAGCAGTGTTAAAAACAATACAGTAGAAACAATTTATTATCATCAAATTAGACTGATTATTGCCTAAGCATGGATCTAAGAAACATGTGACAGCTGACAGCTTAAAGTGCAAAATGTCCTGAACAATACCGAATGTATCAGCCACTACATATGTCCAGGTTGATATAGCCCATATTACTATCATCAGTCCAAGTTCTCATGCCAAAGAACAGCTATATAACATGTAACATGTCGTGGATATTTATCGAAGAACAAATGGACTTTGTGACTGCTGTTTCTAACCTTTAGTGCTTTCTTGCAGCAAAGACTCATCAGTTCTACGAAAACCTGCAAATCGGTCAGAATTACACATTAGGATAAGTTACCAATAACCAATATAAAACATTAGAGTAGCATGGTAAGAAGAACAACCAGAGACAAGCAACACAGATGCATACGAGGGACACACAAGTTACTAGTTAGAAACAAGAAAAATTCTCATGGGACAAGATGTGTAGAAAGAGAAGATTTTGAGCTATATCGTGTCCTGCTTGAAACTAGAACACTAAAGATAAGTTGGAAATCATCATTGCTGCATTCAGATATGACACATTATTTCAGAATGCCAACAAGAGAAATAGCTTTGTGATTCTACCACAAGCTCATGCTCATCAGTGTGGCATGTTTGCACCTGATGTGCATAAGCATCGAAGAATAGTCATAATCAACCCATTTCTTTGCAAACCTAATACTCAACACAGGTGTGGCTCTGTCTGCAAACTCACAAAGTAAAACGATGAAAACAGTGGAAAGTGAATCTTGTCACATACTAACTGGATCTTAGTACAGTATCTTGACAGCAAAGAGGAAGGTAAAAGGTCATTAAATTTCATGCACCGAAATACCTTCAATAATGGCCTTCTTTGTAGCTTTCACGTCCATCTGCAAAACAAGTAATCAATATTAGGTAACTGACTGGCAATAGAACCTTTCATGTGTGTTTTTAACTACAGAAAAGAACTGGGAAAACATAATCGTAGAATCCTTGTAAATCTTTTCTAATCTGACCAAGGAATACATAACCTAAGCTTTGTGTTTACAAGCAAAGGAAAATTGGCAATGGATCAGAAAATCCACTGCAAGAGCAGTTGAAATAAATCAGCAAAATATTGAATGGTAACACTTGAGAAAAGCAGATAATGTAAACAGACCAACTCACGTGGTAATCCAGCAGCCACAACATTCGGATGCAAATGCTTCTGTGCATACTCCGCAGCCAAGCGGCCACCGTGACCATCATAAACAGCAAAATGCGCACACCTGCACCAAGCTACGCACATCACACCATATGTGTCGCAAGCAGGAACACAAACTCGAACAGAAAGACAATCACCTCAAGTTTCCAGGAGATTCAGCACCAATATCGGGTAGCACCACCCAGGCGTCCTCCATAGTGTGCCTGCACCCCTTGTCCTCCGCAGCATCAGCCTCAATGCCAGTAAACACAGTCTCTTGCTCACTCGAAACTTTCGAGTCTACCACGGCATTCCCACAGGGGACACGTTTGTCTGCTTGTGCCTCACTTTCATTATGCGAGGTAGTATCTTTCATCTCACCATTTGTCTCTTGGGAAGGACCAGGCTCTATTTGTGCCGTTTCGGTAGCAGGATCAGCTTTTTTCGGCCGCTTGGATGCCCAATCTTCGCCGGTAGAGTTAGCCTCACGCTTCTGGTTATGCGCCATGGTGGACCTGACTCTAAACACAGGCAGATTCAGTGTGGAGCTTTATTGCTAAAATGCTCGAATAACGAATGTACACCGCACCAATTCAGCAAACAAATGGTCAGTTAACTGTTCGGAGAGAGAAAGGGGAAAAGATAGAATTTTTCTTCTCTCTCGATTGCCGAAAGGTCTGCTAGAAAGAACAAAGCTGACGGGAATCTGTGAACTAGGGTTGCTTACCGGCAAGAGAAAAAATCAATCCCAAATCAGCATTTCAGGATGAATCACCAATCCACCCCACTTCTATCCAACACCAGATGGTTGCTCCAAGAACAGATATTACAACGGGGATGGCTTCAAAGGCTTGCGGGTTCCACGGCGGTGAGGGCGCGCTGGCGGAGATGAGGGAGGGAAGACGACGCTATGACCGTACGATGGTACGAGGCAACTGACAACCGATGGCTTTTCAGAGGCGAGCTTCGGGCTGGGCCTACGTGGGCTCAAAAGCTTCAGGCCTCCCTAACACAGCCTAAAGTAGGCCCGATTTACGAAATGGACTTCATTTTCATCCTTCTTTATTCTGACCTGGCAGGCAGGCCATGTTTATCTAGTTACTTGATGAAAACTCGTTTGAGTGCTTTCAAACCCTTGCCATATTATGCATTTAACTTAGACTCTGTTTGAATCATGTGCTTAATTGTTAGTCCCTGACTAACTTTTAGCTGACTAATTTTTAACCGACTAACAATTAATTTTATATCTATTAATTTTATATCTATTTACAGTCCTGACTAATTATTAATATATTTTAATTTTATATCTATTTACAGTCCTGACTAATTGTTAATATATAGAACTAGTTTTATTCCTACCTAACAATTAATCCCTATTAGCTAAAAAGTTGGTTAATTATTAATTTTTAAATTAGCCAACCTGTTTGAAAATCTAGAGAATAATATTTAGCTGGCTAACAATTAACCAGGTGGATCAAAATAGGACCTTAGTATATGGTTTCTGCATATATGTAGAGTTGTAGACGAAAAGGATATACCAAAGTGGCCAAAAGAGGACAGGTAGAAACAACTCCAGAATGCTTATAGGATAAGTATGTGTTCTCTGTAATCAGACATCCGACTGAAAACACTTTTGACATGTATCATCAGGGTTCATAAAAGCCCAACTAGAGTAATGTACAGACTCGGATACACACCACAAGAGGATACATTTCGACAGTTCACGCCTCGACTCCAATTTCAAAGTTCAACAACCAATAGTCAATCGAGTTCTCCTCCAGTGTGTGAGGATTATTATTGCCAAGGAAGAAGACAAGAAGTTATGTGGAGAAAATCTCACTCCCCGCTTGCATATACACGTGTCCACTCTTTGGCTGTGCCATTGGAGAAAGACATTCTGTAAAACTCAAATACATTTGGTAACTAAAAGTACAAGAAGAATGAATGCAGTATACTCACCTGTTTCTACAGCTTCTGTTTCGTTGGCCTTCCAGTGCTTTGCCACATTGTCAGCAAGTGGATCATCCGGATTTGGAGCACTGAGGAGGGCTTGAATGCTGAAAACCACATATACCAAATGCAATAGAATATTAGCGGATCTGTTTATGCTGATTCTATTATCAGGTAAACACATTTCTTTCTCTGATTTTGCTTCGCCAAAAACATTTCAATGAAAGAATAGAATTCAGTGACATAGGTATTTATGCAGTATGATTCTCTATTTGTCTATTGTGTGCTTGTGCATTGTGTTAGTGACTGAGGTATCCAGTTACGAAGAACACATGAACTAGGAATGGATTATGAATGGAAAAGGCATGGTGCAGATGGTTTATCATCAGCTTATAAATCAGTATCACCATTAGTCAGATGGTAGACATACTACTACGAGTAATGAGGCAGCATGTGAAAGAATTGTGACTGGAATAAACATTCTGCAGAGGACTGGTCATGGGCTGATAGCTGCCATGTCAATTATACCATCATTGGAATAGTGGATATGGCCAACAGTAGAATAATATACAACAATTGCAGGAGGATAATATAAAACAATTGCAGGAGGAACAATGCTCAATATAATTTACAATCGAAATAAATTATTATGGCAATCTGACATCTTATTATTTCATCAAGAATAAATTTATGTTCCTAAACATACAGCCCTTATAATGGATAAGGTGCAAAAAAGAGTTTTGGTGCTGTGTAGTATCACTGTACTGTTTTGTAATGCCTAAGCTATTAAGTATGAACGGCCTAGAAAAGGCCAAATACACCAGACTGACATGAATAATGAAGTAGAAACATTCACCTCAAAAGAACCGTTCGTATCTGAAGGGCAGGACTCCACTTGTCCTTCAAAATATCAAGGCATATCCTACCAAGCTGTATCACTGTAAGTATTAAGTAGTGTAGTTTCTCTTAAAACTATAAGCGGGAAGAGAAAGATAAGAAACTAACCTTGTCAATGTTGGGATGATAAATCTTCGTGAGGAAGCGGACCTGTTTTCAGCAATCAAATCAGATATTGCAAACCATATGAAAAACTTCTTGCAGATCTTTAAACAAACTAAAAAAATCTGAAATTATTAATACTAATAACAGAGGAAATATTTAGGTCTATCGAACGAATATATGATTGCTGCGATATAAATTTCCTAAACTCAGTGATATTGATAAAACTATTTTAGTTACGTGACAATCATTACTGAAAGCATCATATCACAACTTCCATCGATTGAATTCAATTAAATCTCACTGGAAAAGCAATATGGGGTTCCCTTCTGAATTTTGTGCATCCAACTTAAGATACATGAAGCTTGACAAACTTCAGAAAAAGTGTCAACAATCTCAGCATAGAATCACAGAACTGTGAAATACTAGTCCAGAGTACAGCAAACAATGAAATACCTTTGGTGGAGCCATTGGATATTCTTCAGGCAAGAATAATTCAAGCTTGAACACTCCCCCTGCCAAATAGACCAATTCAGCAATCAAACAGGTATCAGAGACCAGATTAGGAAGCACAGACTAAAATAGCAAGTCTGTGCATCGTTTTGTACTGTATGAAAGAGAAGAAGGAATGCATTAGGAGGCAATTCTTTCCCCACTGCAGTGCAGCACTGCATCCTGAGTGTGCAGGCAAGGAAAGGGAGCCCCAGAGGATGAGAGAAAGGATCGGTTCGGATGGCAAATCTAACGCAAGAGGGGACACATTCGACTCGGATGAGGGGTAGACAGGGGACTCGGTCGGTGGGGCGACGCCAGGGGCTGCCGCCGGCGAGCCCGGTGAGAGAGTGCTCCCTGGAGAGAGATGAGGCTCGACAGTGCTGTGCACCTGAAGCTGGGTGGGAGAAGCACCAACTCAGGGCGCGAACAGAGGTTTCAAACTCGAAGACACGCGGCATGCGCGGACCGGAGCAGGTGGCGCCTCCTCCACAGCTCATCAATAGAGAGAGAAACGCTGCAAGGGAGAGGCTCCGCGTGGGGATTTCGGAGGAAGAGGAGGGAGCTATTGAGGAATTCTTCGGCCAGCTGTGGCAAATTCCCTCCCCTTCCCTGAACCGTAGGGTTTCAGAGAGAGTGCCGGCAGCCTTCTGGATCAGGAAAGACCTGTGGGAAACGAGGAATTTCCTTTCTGCAGACTGCCTCCCGGTTCAGAAAGGTGATACTCTCTCAGATTCGTCCTCCTCTTTCGATTTCGCCAGGGATTGTTGGGGCAAAGGGAAGAAGGAGAGCTTTGTCCAGGTGGTGAAGAAGGCGATGGCGAATCAGGGCTGGGGAAGACAGCCGAGGGGTACACCAGAAGAAGAGTGGGGATGGGGGTGGAACCAGTACGGTCTCCCCCCCCCCCCCCCCTCCCCCCCCCCCCCCCCCCCCCCCAATTCTACCAACCGCCGCCTCCACATTTCGTTTTCTACCCAAATCAACAGCAGCCACCGCCCCACTTCTTCCATGGCCAGCAACAGGGATATCGACCGCGCCCACAGGGGCCGCGTCCTGGCTCGATAGAACCAAGGAACAGACCGCTGGGTGGGAAGACAAATCTAGAGACGCTGAAAAATCGAGCACAACAGAATCCTGCAGGTCCTCAGATTCAGAATGTGGAAGAAAAACACAAGGAGAAGACAACAGAGAAACAAGGTAAGATTGAGTGCTTCAATTGTGCTGAGCCTGGTCATTTCAGTTCGGATTGTCCTCTGGCGAAGTTGTCACATTTGCAAGAGTGGAGATCACAAGGTGGCTCAGTGTCCCGAATGGAAGAAACCTCAGGAGGTTGCTGAATTTTTTGGTAGCGCCAACAAGGACTGGGGTTTTTTCACATAGAGGTAGTTGATAGAGAGGATGGCCTGCCTGCGGGGACTCACTTTGAGAATTGTGCGGTAATCGGAGTGGAGGAGGGGGAGATGACAATGGAGGGTGTCGTTGATAGTTTGCGGGAGATCTTTGATAAGGAGTGGAACTGGCAGTTGTGGAAGCTTGATGATTACAGCTACATCACCAAATTTCCCCCACGTAAGAAGGTGAAAGACATCATCCACTCTGATATCATTTACTTTCCTCTGAGCAAGGATGGGGTGCTGGGCTTCACGAAAGCATGGAGGGGTGAGATAGAAGCTGGCTGTGAACTTGAGGAAGTATGGGTCCAAGTCAGAGGGATTCCTCCTAAATGGAGTGACTGGAAAACATACCAGCAGGTAGCATCTACCTTGGGTAGGCTGCTAGAGGTGGACTGGTGTTCGCAGATAGCTAGTTTTTATGGCATGGTCAGGATGAAGATTGCTACTCGTGATGCATCCAAGATTCCTGTGGATAGGCTAATGGAGATGAATAAGAAGATGTATTGGATCAGCTTTAAAGTAGAAGGGGAGTTTACACAGGGAAGTGGTAGTGGCCATGATCAGGGGGGAGATGATGATGATGGAAAAGATGACAAGGCAAATGAGGATCAAGAACTGAATAGGGATATGGACACTGATATAAACCAGACCCAAGGGAAACAAAGCAAAGGAAAAGCTGCAGATGACTCTAGTGGGAGGGGACCTGCTAAACAAAGTGATAATAGAGGAGCCAAAATAATCCCTATGTGGTCCAGTTTGTTTAGGGACAGCTATCTGGAAAGTTTTGTTCCAGGAGAAATGAGCAATTTCAGAAGTCATAATCTGTTGCAGAAAATGGAAATGGTAGCTTCTGATGAGAAAGGAGATGAGGAGTATCCTACTTTGCTCGATGAGGGAATGAAATCCTTGCCTCGGGAAATTGTTAATGAATTCATCACCCAAGCTGAAAAGGCAATGATTGCAAAATCAGATGAGGGACAGGAGCAGAAAGGGGGAGAAACAGATGGGCTACCTGTGGAGTGGTCCTTTCAGGAAACTGAAGGAGCTGCACAACATGAGGTGTTTGCTATGAAAGAAAAGGAGGTGAAGAAAAGGAGAGGTCAGGTGAACAAATGGGGCCCTACTCTGGTGGAGAAAAGGAACACAAGGCCTAGGAAACTTGGAGAAACTATGTTAGAAAAAGCTCAACATCTGAAACAAAAGAACAACCTGGAGGTTCCCAAAGGTATGGGAGTTTTTATTTCTGATAAAGCAATTGTGAAAAATGTGGCTAGTAAAGTAGGTGTATCTTTAAGCAAATCTGGTGCTGATGACTCTGTTACCATTGATATGATTCTAGAGAATGAAAGAGGTAGACAGAGGAATGTTAGTAAAGTAGAAACTCTTATGAACCCCTCTAGAATAGTAGAATGTGAGAGAGATGCTCAGGGAGATGCCCTGAACATCCCTCATACAGATTTTGATTCCCATCCGATGGATGGAAGTGATGGCTTGGCTTCAGCAGATGGCTGGACTGAAGTTGTCAGTAGGAAAAAGAAATCGAAAGTTAAGAAATGATAGGTGCTTTTTGGAATATTAGAGGTTTAAATAAGGATGGTGGGAAATCAGCTTTGGGTTGTTTTATAAATTCTAATAGGCTAGATTTTGTATGCATTATTGAAACCAAAAAACACAATCATCCTGGAAATTACCTTAGGTCTTTGACTGATAGGCCTTTTGATTGGCACTTCAAACCTTCTGTGGGGTCAGCAGGAGGTATTCTGGTAGGTTGTGATATGGATAAATATAGTATCACTAATGTTAGTTACAAAAGTTTTTGTTTGAGTGCTATGGTTACTGAGAAATCTGCTGGCTTTTCTTGGAAATTAGTAGTAGTATATGGTGCACCATATGAGGAGGAAAAACAAGCTTTTCTGGATGAGTTGCATTCTGTTTTAGGTGAGTGCCAGGGACCTCTGTTAGTTGGGGGTGATTTCAAATTGTCCAGATTTAGCTCTGATAAAAGTAATGGGTCCATCAACCAGCATTGGGCAGATGGCTTTAATGACTGGGTAGATAAATGGGCTTTGATAGAATTAGAACCTGGGAATAGAGCTTTTACTTGGGCTAATAACCAAGAAAACCTTATTCATGCTAGATTAGATAGAGTGTTTATGAGCAGAGTGGGAGGCTGCATACCCTTTGGTGAGAGTTTCAGCTTTAGGAAAAGGAAATAGTGACCATACTCCTATCTTAATGAAAACAGGGGATAACATGTTTTTTGGTAAAAAGAGGTTTAGATTTGAGAAATGGTGGTTGGAGAGAGAGGACTTTGGTAGAATTGTGCAGAAAGCCTGGCACTCCCCCTGCGATCTAACAAACCCTGTGGATGTTTGGCAATATAAAGTACGAACATTTAGAAAATTAACTAGGGGTGGGCTGCCAATGTGGTTGCTGAACTTAATAAACGCAAGAAAATCATTGCTGAGGAATCCAATAGGCTAGATATTATGTCTGAACATTTGCCCTTGAGTGACGAGGAGAGGGCAAGAATGAAAGAGCTAGCTACAGAATTAGAACAGATTTGGGCCTTGGAAGAGATCAAAGCTCGTAGAGATCTAGAGAGCGAGAGATTAAAGAAGGGGATAGAAACACAGCGTATTTTCAAGCCGTAGCTAACCAACGCAGTAGAAAGAAGTCAATTGAGATTCTAGAGGGCCCTGAAGATCCTGTGACAGATAGGAATAAAATGACTGACATTGCAGTGAATTTCTACAAAAAATTGTTTTCTAGAGAGGAAAGAGGAGAAGTGGGTTTAGATGGCAACTTTTGGGATGATGAAGATAGGGTGTCAGAGGAGGAAAACATTTACCTAGAGCAGCCTTTTTCTCTAGATGAGATAAAGGAGGCAGTTTTCAGTAGTTATGCAGAAGGGGCTCCAGGTCCGGATGGGATCCCCTTTCTGTTTTATCAAAAGTTTTGGCATGTTATATGTGATGATCTGTATAGGATGTTTTGTGCTTTACATGGGGGGGGGGGGGGGGGGGGGGGGGGGGGGGGGCAGTTAGACTTGTATAGATTGAATTTTGCTATGTTAACGTTGATCCCTAAACAGGAAAATGCTAGGGAAATGAAAAATTTTAGACCCATCAGCTTGTTGAATTGTAGTTTGAAGATTTTCTCTAAATTATTAACTAGTAGATTGGTGGTGGTGTGTCAAAGGTTAGTTTCACAGCAGCAAAGTGCTTTTATTAAAAATAGGTATATTCTAGAAAGTGTAGTGGTAGCAGATGAGATTGTTCATAGCTTGCATAAGAATGGAGAACCTGAAGTGATCTTCAAACTAGACTATGAAAAGGCTTACGATAGGGTAAACTGGGATTTCCTGTTTGAGGTTCTAGGGTCTAGAGGTTTTAGTGATAAGTGGATAGTTTGGATGAAAAAGCTGGTTATAGGGGGTTCGGTAGGAGTTGATCTAAATGGCCTAGAAAGTAATTTCTTCAAGACTAGCAGAGGTTTAAGACAGGGAGACCCCATATCTCCTTTGTTGTTTAATATTATAGGGGATGTTCTGACAAAAATGTTGCAAAAGGCTAGTGTGGAAGATCTGATTGAAGGCTTGCTAGGAAATTTTAGGGACAATGGGATATTCTCTCTGCAGTATGCGGATGACACGGTGATCTTCTCGACCATAAATAAAGAAAAGCTGATTAACCTTAAATGGGTATTAGTGCTTTTTGAAAGGCTCTCAGGCATGAGAATTAATTTCCATAAGAGTGAGCTCTTTCCTATGAATGTAGAGAAAGATGAATGTTATAATATATCTGAGATTTTTGGTTGTCCTGTAGGTAATTTGCCTATGAAATACCTAGGTGTACCCCTGCAATATAAGAAACTAAGAAGAGAAGATATTCAGCCTCTAGTGGATAAGATTATTAAAAGGATAGCTGGCTGGAGGGGTAAACTCCTCTCTTATGGAGGAAGATTAACTTTGATTAGGACATGCTTAGCTAGTATCCCTGTTTACTTGTTATCCTTTAGCAAGTTCCCCAAATGGGCTATTCAAATGATCAATTCTCACATGGCTCACTGTTTGTGGAACAATCTAGATAGTAATAAAAACTACCATTTAGCAAACTGGGAGAGTGTATGTCAAAGGAAAGAATTTGGGGGCCTTGGGATTCCTGATCTTAGAGATTTAAACATTTGCTTACTGGGTTCATGGGTTAAGGGATATAATGAAGGTACTGATAAGCTGTGGAAAGAGATAATAGACTTCAAATATAAAACAACAGAACCTAATATTCTTGCTTGCAAAGACAGCATATGTTCTCAATTCTGGAAAGGGTTTATGTGGGCTGCTGCTGCTGCAAAGATAGGATATAGGTGGTGGGTTGGGAATGGTAGACGTATTAAATTTTGGGAGGATAATTGGCTGGGTTCTACAAGCTTAGCAATTCAGTTCTGGGAAATCTATACCTTAGTGAATGAACAGAATGCTACCATTTGGGAGTTATGGGATGGAGAGAATTTGAAGTGTACTTTTAGAAGAACAGTAGATGAGAGACTCTTTAGGATGTTGGAGGAGGTAGTGCAAGTTGCTTCAACTATCAGTTTCTCTGAGAATGAGGATGCTTTAATTTGGCAGTACAATTCTAATGGGATTTATTCTTCAGTCTTTGTATAAGATTGTCAACTTTAGAGGAGTCAAACAAATCTTTACACCTGCTGTCTGGTGTCTTCGTATCCCACCTAGAGTTCATGTTTTCTTATGGCTCTTGTCAAAAAACAAGGTCCTAACAAGAGATAATTTGGCCAAAAGGAAAAAGTTTGTGGCCAAGAGGATATGAACTGTCTGTTTTGCTCTGATCCTGAGTCGGTGAATCACCTCTTTTTTGACTGTGTAGTGGTGAAACGTTTGTGGAGTGACTTATGTCTTGTTACTAGTTGTAGTATTGGTGATAGTTTTGAATTGACTGCTAAATACTGGATTATGAACAAGCAGTACCTTGTGCTAAATATGTTTAGCTCTGCCATATTGTGGGGATTATGGAAGTTGAGAAATTGTCTATGTTTTCAGCACTCACTCTGGAGAGATGTTCACCATGTTTGGCAAAAAATACTCCCAATGCTGAAGAATTGGAGCCCCCTGTGCCCTACAAAGGAAAAGGAATTGTTCACACGCTGGATACAATCTCTGGAGCAGCTCACTGGTCAGCCGGAGAGGCTGAGCTGGTCGGGAGCTGGGAATCTAGACAGATGATAACTGAGGAAGCTAAGCTTAACAGAAATCTGAAGACACAATCCATGATGGCGTGGACGTTAGATAAACTACAACTGGGAGAAGTCAACCTGCTGAGCTGGGGAGATGAAAGCGCCTACAAGCAGATGCAGGGCAAGGAGCTCGTGTGAAGGTGTGGGATAAGATGATGTTTCGGTATCTGTACGTTGTGAGATGCTGGTTGGGGTTTTTTGCTCCATCTTTGTGCTTTCTGTTTTGTTGGTCAGCTGGACCTGTGCGCTTATCTGGACGTAAAATATTGGCTTTGTCCTGAGTTTTAAGTAATGATGGACTGGGATGGGGGGTGTACCCCTGTTCTTGAACTCTAAAAAAGAAGGAATGCATTAGTGGCAACAAAGAGCACATTTTAATTGCCACTTTATATCAAATAAACCACTTCGTCAATTTCTGCTGAAATTTGAGAAATCCAGGGCAATAGAGCAGAGTTAAATACTTTGAGAAACAGTTAGCATGAGTGCATCAATTGTTTGCTATTCCAGGACTCACATGTAGGTCAGGAATACTATAGTGTAACCATACTCCAAGCAAACTGACTTTATCTTTCAGAGAAATTATAGCAAACACCATCCATCTCACTCCAAGTATTTACAACTGAAAACATCAAATCTTATTAATTCAATCTGTTCAGCTTGTTGGGCCGGTTGCCTATTTTCTGCCAAAATCTCCTCCATTCAGCCCAAGCCACCTTTCTATAGCTTGTATTTTCTAGCCTATGCAGCACACCCCAGATATCTTCTTCAAAATTCCCCCGATGAATTGAACTTTGTATGCACTGCTGGCTCTGATTTCGCAATGGGCTGGCTCTGCCGCATAAATGCCACTGCCAACATGGATGTTATTGATGCGCCATGTGCATCTGGCAAACATGAAGTGGCCCCAATTCCTAACCTTCTGCCAATAACGATCATTCCACGGACTAGTGATGAAGGGAAGCAGCATCGATGGAGCAAGCGCTAAAATAGTATAGGTACAATAGTATAGGTACGTGCCCATGGAGATGGGTTAAATTTGAGAACAGAATGTTAGATTAATTGTATAGGCTTGTATAGTCTAATGGGCTTTGCCCTGTCTATGGGCCGGCGCCGCCATCTAGGGCTGGCGTCCCCGTGACAGGTAGTTCCCTCTAGGGTTAGCTATGTATATATGTGACCCCATGGTGGAGGACAATCAACCTTTACGTGTCTATTCTCTCTTAACACAGAAGATGAGCACTGTGTGGATGAACTATATAGTTTTGGAAATAATCTGTATTCCCAAAACACAAGATTGCAGAAGTGCAAAAAAACAAAAAAAGTCTATCATTGATGTTATGAGACTGAGTACTATTTGACTACAGCTCGTAAGTTTGAATGGTAATAACATCGGACGGAGTAAAGTATCAAACTTTCAAGTCTTATCAATCATTTCCAATGCCAATGAGAGGACGAATCGTACTGATATACAGATATACATAAGAATGGGAGGAAAAAATCCATCACCTTCATACGGTGACTGAGACGGGCCAAGGATCATGACATTGAAGTAGCGCATGTTCTCCTCTGATGGCGAGGCACTGATTCCCGGAGCTGAAAGAAAAAAACAGTGAAGCTACACAGGACCATCAACACAAAATCTACGGAACCCCCCAATCATTCAGAAAAGAACTAATATGAAAAGTAAAGAGGAACTAGTTATGGATGCATCGACAGACAACGAATTAGACGTTCTATCATTTCTTATAATGAAATGAAACACATAACTACAGGCCTTTTGGGAATAATAAGATAAATCCGAGAAGGATAAACCAGAAACAAAACCGAAAGAGATATCGTGTCATCAGTAGAAACATCTCACCTGGCTCGCTGAGCAGCCGCTGCGTTTCCTACTTGGAGTAAACAACAAAAAATTACCAAATTTGTAAAAGACAAAAAAAAATAGATTAAGCGTAAAGAGGCCAAAATTCAATGGATCGAGAGGAATCCTCACCTTGATGATGCGGCGAGGAAGGTTGCTTTCGGCCATGGGAGAGAGACGAGGTTATTCAGGCTAGGGTTTGTTGTCGTAGGGATTGCGGTGGAGCGGTGGAGGAGATGGCCGGGGAAAAAGCGGCGCTGGTGGAGAAGAGAATGCTGGGCTGCTGCCTCGTGTTCCTTCGGCACCTTGCTCTTTGTGGGTTTTACACGTGTAGGTCAGATGGAGTATTGTTGTTAATTCGCAGGTCCTTGTAATATTGATAAATGTATTTTACTCCCTTATCTGAGTCCACATAATAACATGATCTAAATTGTTTACTTAACAATTTAAAATCTAATAAATATTTTGAATATTTTTGTAATAAATATTTTGAATTGTCTCATAAAAAATAAAATATAATAGTAAATTATTAGAAATATGATTAGTGTCATGTGAGGCGGGGTGGGGGAGATTTGGCCTAAAAAGTTATGAGTGAGTAATTTTTGTTACTAATATTATCTTTTGTGTACTTATAAGTTGGTTTATGCAATTAGGCCATTTTGTCCACAATAATGTGCACAGATAAGAGGCCATTGTCTTAGCTGGACTCTGACAGTGATTGCACAAAAATAAGCTGCACTTAACAGCACCTTGTACATGATCGGATAGCAGATTCCCAAATGGAATTAGAGACAAGCTGGAACGCTCGCTTATTTTAGAGTCGTCTGAGATGAAAATAGTTCAGAAGGACAAATGGATACTGCACTTACGGCACCTTGTACATCCAGCATTCCAGTTCCATTCGGTAATAAGGTTATTACAACACGAGTCTACTAGCGACATTAGATTTGATAATGTTTCATTCTTATTCATCGTCAAACTCTTAGCCAAAACTCTTTTTTCTCACCAGGTGAGATACAGAGTTCGCCGAACTACCAAGGCCAAGAGCAAATGACCCAAGGAAAAGATCCCTAAAGATATGAAAAGCATTCTCCTTGCTCCTATCCGGTGTTCTGCAGGCCAGCAGCTACGCCCTTCATGGTCAGGATGAGGGTGTCCTCCAGACCCGGGGCATACTCGCTGCCAGGGTTCAGCTTCACAAGCTCCGCAGCAGGCTTACTTGAGTCCATGATCTCCTTGGACAGGTGTGGGCGGAGCGCGACATGGTAATCTGGGTCACGGATCCGCTTCAGCGTGTAGGCTTGGCAGACATTCAGTGTGGTGATGTATGCGTCACGGAGGCGGAGCCGCTGCTTTAGGTAGGGATCGCCTTCAAGAAGGTCCCTGTGCCCAGCAACCTGAAGTAGAAATTATACAGTTATATCACTGTTATATCCAGAGTTCAGTATTGTAAAATGCAGAGATGGTTATTGAATGAAAAGCATGAAATGTACATGCTTGGCAAACAGACCTGGAGAAGAAGCTTTTGGGTTTCTTCATAGTTGGCCCTCAGTTTCTCACCCAGTGGCCGTAATTCCTCGGACACGAGGAGTTTGTCATACAGGGCAGCAATATCAGGGTTGCCCTTGGCGAACACCATCTCAACAAGATCGATAGTGACCCTGAAAAACGGCCACTGGTTATACATCTCCTGGAGCATGTGGAGGTTCCTGATGTCCTTCTGAAGTGCATGCTTGAATGCCGCTCCGAATCCCAGCCAGACTGGGAGATGGAAGCGTGTTTGGGTCCAAGCAAAGATCCACGGGATTGCACGAAGTGACTCAATGCCACCACTCGGCTTTCTTTTGGATGGCCTGCTTCCAATGTTCATCCTGCCATACTCTGTTTCAGGTGTTGCCTGTCAAAAATGATCGCAGTAAATATTTGTCAATGTTTAGGGTCAAATTGGATGGCTTAAGGATCATTAAAATTTAGATTTCATATATGTATCGATCCCCTTAAATCGTGGTGCTAAGTTTTTACAAACTATCAGGTCAAATCTGTTGCATAAGTTTTTTTTTTCCAATTTATGTTTTCATAATCTGATACTGGAGAAGAGCAAGTACTCACAAGGCGGAAATATTCCACGAAACGTGGTTCTTGGAAGACGATTGATCGATATTCCTTTGTTGCCACAACTGCCATTTCATCAAGAAGAGCTCTCCATTCTGGTTTTGGTGCTTTGGGTGGATGCATGCCATGCTCCAGGGTCGCAGCTGTGAAACGTTGCAGTGTCCTAAAGCACAAGTGTTCCTCACCAAAGGATTGCTCAATGACCTCACCTTGTACAGTGACCCGGAGTGATCCATGGATCGTGTCTGGTGGCTGCGACAAGATGGCAAGGTGAGTAGGACCTCCACCCCTTCCAACAGTCCCACCACGTCCATGGAACATCGTCAACTTCACCCCATAGTCCTTAGCAACCTTAATGAGATCCTCCTGTGCTTTGTACATCTGCCAAGCTGCTGACAGGCGGCCAGCATCTTTTCCTGAGTCTGAATACCCAATCATGACCTCTTGCTTGCCACCGATTCGCTGTCGGTACCAATCTATGGAAAATAGTCTGGCCAATGCGGCAGGTGCAGCCTCAAGATCGGCCAACTTCTCAAACAGTGGGACAACTCTTAGTGGAGTCTTGACACGACATTCACGTTGTAGGAGCTCAACAGCAAGAACATCTGAAGGAGCTGTTGCCATGGAAATGATGTAGGCTCCAAAATTGTCAGCAGGGAGTTCAGCAATCACATGGAATGTGTCTAGAACATCGGCAACTTCCTCAGTCTTTGGAAGATCGGCACCAAACAGGGGACGCTTCCCATTGAGTTCAGACAATAACCATTCCTGGCGGCGTTCCTCAGACCACTCACGGTAAGATCCTATCCCAAGGTATGTGGTGATGGCATCAAGTACATCAGTGTGCCTATCTGATTCTTGCCTAATGTCAAGCCTCACAAGGGAGAGTCCAAAGGTGGAAACTTGACGCAAGAAATCAAGAAGGCTCCCGTCAGCGATTATACGGTCGCCACAAGCACAGAGTGACCGGTAACATAGCTCAAGTGGCTCCAATAGCTGCAAGATATTTGACTCTTTACAGATTAGAAACTCATTGAGAAAAAAATGGAAGTTATAACAAGAACAACAAGAAATCATTTTAGGTCAAGCAGGTTGGGGTAGAGCAGAGATGAAACCCATAAGAACCAACAAGAGGAAGAAAAAAATGAGAATGTTAAGTTAAAAGAGCAAGTGATTAATCGATAACCAACCTGCTCCACATTTGTCAGAGTAGCTTCCTCAGGAATATCAGAGTGCCCATTGGATAACAGCTCCCGTGATCGTTCACGGGTGTTGTAGAGTTTATCCCTCACATCACTTAGAATCACCCGGTATGGCTCATTTGGGGGAACTTTCTTCCAGAACTCTACATGAGAGAATAATACAGATCGTCAATTAAAATGTCCAAAAAAACGAAGTCTGTAGCAATAAGGGCATAAGGCTCAACTAAGAAGGCCTAGATGTTGTCACTCATATATACCTATGTAGTGCTTGGCATCCTTCTTAGAAGAGCGGTGCAGCTCATCAGCTCGAGAGCGCAACTCATCATTGCATCGCCACATAGACAACTGCACTCATTTTAAAGTTTCAGTAAATTCCATTGTCTGAAATATACAAACTAAATTCAGATTACTGAAGTAATATTAACCTCAAACATGAGATCTTCAATTTGTGAGCAGTATAAGTTTGCTGCCATCATTCTGGCAAGCAAGCAGACGTCCCTGGTAACCTCGGGTGTCACTCTTGGATTTCCTGCATTCAATTTTGTAAATTAGAATATATAAACAAAAATGGTATAATTAGAATGATGCAAAATAGTGAACGCATGGCACTTTTAGCATCTTCCATATGATAGAAGCAATAAAGATAGTTGGAAAAATATATCATTGCTAAGAACCATTACATTAGACATCAAAATGTCACTCACCATCACGATCTCCTCCCATCCAAGAAGAGAACTGAATAAGAGGAGCATTGTAAGGAACACGCTCATTTATCCCAATGTTCTTCAATGCAGTATCGACTCGACGCAAGAACTTTGGAACACCCTTCCAGATTGTTTCATGGAAGTAACTCATACCAGCACGCATTTCATCTTGGGGAGTGGGCTGCATTCTTCGGATCTCATCTGTTCTAAAGGCAGCTTGGATCTGCACAAGAAATTAGAATAGATCTTTTTGGTGCCATGATTTGAAGGATTTTATTTTTTTTCCATCCACTAAACATGAAAGATTTGTAATCAGTACCTCTCTCTGGAGAGCCTCATCAAGTTCCTGCTTATCATCTGGAGTGATATCTTTTGAGTACAGCTGAACCAAACAGTTACGTATCCTGAAAATAAAAAGAATGTTGAATCAAGCATAAAGATTAAGAAAAACCATACCAGCTATGATGCACTGTTTGGCGAACTAACCTTGAGTGTTTCTGAAGCAGCGACCTCCTCACAGACTGTGTTGGATGTGCAGTCAGAACCAGGTCGACAGTCTGGCTTTTGAGGGCATCAAATACCTCAGCAGGTGATTTCTTGAGGTCAACAACAAGCCTCTTAAGTGTTTCCTCGATGTCAGATTCAGTCATTGCTGAGTTTTCGTCAGCAAAGTCTCCCTTTTTAAGCTTGATTCTCCTTCTGTACGCCAGCTGGACTTCCTCAGCCAAGTTCGCCAAATTAAGCATGTGAGAGAAAGATTTTGCAATCACAATAGAGTCCCCAGGATCCAGGCTTGTTATCATATCACCGAGTTCATCAAGCTTCTGGTGGTCATGTTTTGTTTCATACTCAGCAGCGACCTCATAGCATTCTTGAACCTATGGAACAAGAGGACTCAATCTATTACTTCCATGATGAAAAAGGAGATCCCGATAACTTAATATTGTTGCAAACATCTAACAAGCCAAATAAATGATCCAAAAAAACAACATCTGAAAGTGTAGGTAGCCAAAGTCAAATAAATTCAGTACAGTTGTTCACAATTTCTGGATAATGAAACAGTGCAACGCAGCTATAAGCATTGGTTTTGATACAAAGATGTCAAAATTGGTTGGTGGCTTGGGTCTGATACAAAAATAAAAAATCATGTTTTTTATAGACTATTTCATAGTTCGGCTGTGGAACTTCCATACTTTCTGGGGTTTCAAGTTCTGTCAGAAAAGGTACAAGACAGGATGCTAAATTTTTACAAACTACAAATTCTGATACTTTAGAATGATGATAATACCATATATCCTAACAATCTAACATAACATGATATCAGTCCACCTTAGAGAAAGAAACCTGTAATCACTAATCAGTTGGTAAATACTAAAACGAAATTGTATATCTCAAAGTTGAGATACAAAGTTGAACTGTATCTTGCCATCCAAAAGTGGGCAATCGAGTCTGCAAATTTTTACTATTCAAATGGTCCATGTCAGTTAATACGCCACCAATAGACCATATACATCACTAAATAAGAAAGACTTTATTCAAGGTGCAGCAATTTGTTACCAATACGATAAAAATCACAAATTTTAATCTCATTTGATTTATATGATAAAAATCCCTGGATTAGCCAAACGACAACTGAAGAGGAGAGAAACAGAAATAGATGGTCAGTCGCCTTCCCACTGAGAGCACCGACAGGGAACAGGTGAACTCTGAGCCCGACAACAGATTCCAAACGCTACTCTGAACTTCTACTTACATCAGCAAGTCAATCAGTAATCACCATGTATTTACGCGAACAGTAGTCTGAACTCGAAGTCAACCACACTCTCTACAGTCTACAAACATACAAAAAAGTACACAATTATATAGTAAAAATATGAACTTGTATCATGTCTTTGAACAAAGGTTGATATTCGTTCAGTGTAAAAAGGCACTGACACAAAATCGACGTAACACAAATCTGCAGACTTTTTTAAAAAGGAAATCCAACAAAGCAACAGTGACTCGTCTCGATACTGAACCTAAACTTGATTTCCCCGATCCAAGCAAGACTAGAACTGCATCGCAAAAAATCGACAAACGAAAAAAAAAAACAGAAGATCAAGAGCAGAGGAGGAAACGAAATCTATACCAGCTCCCTGAGGTCGTCGCCATGGAGGTCCTGGAGGATGTCTAGGAAGCGATCGAGAAGAAGCGCATCGTACTCGATGAGCTTGTCGTCCTCCGACACCTTCCCCGGCACCATCATCCGCAGCTGCGCGTCGATCGACGACAGCCGCTCCACCTTCTTTTCTCCCAGCGGCGCCGCCATCTCTCTCCGCCTCACACCAACGAACCCAAATGCCAAGATCAGCACGAACCAGGCCGCGAGGAGGAAGCGATTGCGGGGGAGGAGGGAATTCTGCCGGGGCACTTATAAAGATGGATGGCACGGGATACAGTCATACAGGCATACGGTTATTATCACAGTGTTATTAATAAATAAGTAAAAAATTAGAACAATCTAGATCCAAAAGATTGCAATTAATCCACATGGACGGCCTTGATTTTGTATCCCGGGATCACGGAGAAAGCAAAGGACTGGCAATAGCTGCAGTCAGATCCAGCTGCCGCCATGGTCCCGGCATCTCTCCTTCTTCCAATGTTGATGTCACATTTTCTTCAATTCTAATTTTGTAATCCTACAATGCATGTTTTATCTGAAGTGACATCATGGTACGGCGACTTTTACAGATCGCGCGTACGGTTTGTGAAATAAGACGTTGCACATTTCACAGGAAACAATTTAATTATGATAAGAATTGTCCAAGCAAGTTTCAAGGTTGTGTTGGTGTTCAACAAAATTTTAGTAAAATACTTCACTGCGAACTATTTGTCAGATTTCACTCCGACGAACTATTTTGGTCCTCTTATTTGATACTATATGAATAACTATCCAAGTGATTTTATTAGATATTAGATCTGCTAATTTAAAGGCTTGGTTATTATTATAATAGATCTGCTAATTCAATCGTATAAAATTAGTACTATAGTGTCTTGGTAGCCTTGGTTAATTAATTACTACTCAAGTGATGTCAAATACTAGATCTGGTATTAATCTAAAAAGGTACTCATCCAACCTTGTATTTGTGTCGTTCCGACAGAGAATTGTAGTAGTTTGGCAGCTGTTTTCCTTTGTCTGAAACGACAAGAAAAAAAAGACAGAGGAGTATAATAAATGAGTTGTGCGTATAACAGTACTCAAAATTTTAATTTGAGAAATTCAAAATTGTACTGTGGATTTCATGTGTTACTCGTTTAGAAATCTGAAAATTCCATTGAACTATTATTGTTCATGTGAAAAGCTTGCATTGCGTTGTAAATAGGTTAATTTTTTTGGCCTTTTTTTGACAGACAAATAGTTCGATCCTCGAATAGTGCAGACTTCCATGCATTTTAATTACTACTGTCAGATAATTGATAAAGAAACGTCGTGACGCTCGAGATCGAGGTTGTGAGTGCAAAAACAAATGCAAAAGACGGAGGACCTGTTACTATTATGCAATAATATCGACAATGAACAGTTGATTGCGACCTTGTGATACACAGGAGGAAGACTTTTAATTTGGACCAATTAGAGATAGAGACGTGCGCTTCGATCAGCTAGTTTACTCTCCACTTTTCTTGAGAAGGCTCCTCCAGTCTGCGCTGTCCTGCATCCATACATCATAAAAAAGGGGTTCTTTTTCGTGCTCACGCATAAAAGAGAAAAAGTACATAACAGCTCCCATCCCTCCCCCCAAATTGTTCCAGAGAAAAATAAAGATCACATGAGTTGGCCATGAATTCCTCACATTCTAGCACGCTTTTTTTTTTTCTAGAGGTATCCCATATGCATCAAAGATTTTTTTTTTTTTGAGGGGAAGGTATACCATCAAAGATTTGTCGGGCTTTCTTACACCACTTTTTTTGGAGATCGAGTTAATTACAAATGGTGTATATGTATGGAAAAAATTGACGTGTAGCTAGAGAAGAGTACATACTAGTCCGTTGCAAGGGAACAATCTCGGGTGCCATTTCTCCAAGATGTCTGCATCATATTTTTTTTTCGTGCACATCTCAAATTAGCAATTTTCTAGCCCTGTCAGCATCTCCAGAATATTTTTTTACCTTCTCCTCCCAAGTAAATATTGTAGACCAATTATTGATTGGACTAAGCTAGTATACAAGAGTGGTGTACTCGACATTAGTACGCGGCCACATGTGACGACCAACAGCATGCGTGCTAACACACATGGAGTACAAATATTTCCCTTCTTCTTTTATCGGGATTCACCCTTTGGAAAGTCAGCAGTTTGACTTATAGTACTACCAATTGTGTTCAATAGTTTTTAACATCTTTTTAAACAACTCTCTGAACGTGTACCTTTTCTGCATAGATTTTAAATAACTGAAAATACGTGTCTTGGGCCCTCGATGTACATATGTTGTTTACAATATTAGGATAATACTATGGTAAAAATACATCAAGGTATAAATACTGTGGTAACCTATATACATCGAGGTGTACTTCATACTTCAAATAAGTACCACAATATTTTTAGCATAAAGTACACTGCTGATCTAGATAAGTTGATACGCGAACATAATCAAGTGGTAAGGCACATATAATTGAATGCTATATGCCCTTGGAATAAACCATTTGCTTAGTCTGGAAAGGGGAAATAATGTTCTTTTTATCTACAGAAGAATAATAAGGATTCGAACAATATAACTGGTATAGTGGTATATATGCCACATGCACTTTTCTTAGCAAGGCGATGCGCATTATAGATATCCAAAGATTTGATCAAGTTATAAAGAAATCTTTGTCTGCTTATATATACATATATATACATACATATATACATATACATATACATACATATATACATACATACATACATATATATATATATATATATATATATATATATATATATATATATGCGCTCTATATAACACCCTGCGTACTAAATAAGTTATTCAGTACCCAGGTCCAAACTGTAAATAATTAGCACGATCGTAAAATGTCAATATTTTCATCACGATATTGTCTCTCTTTTTTACCCTCCTTCAATTTGGTATTATATTTATTTGCTAGTTGAGATATTTTATGAGTATGTAAAAAATATAGTTTCAAATCATAAAAATTATATTAAATTATTTAATTATCTTATAAAACTATAAATATTATTTACTACGACCGTAAAGTATTTACATTTTCATTAGGCTATGTTGTCCCTGTTTCTTTACCCTACTTCGGTTTGGTATTATATGCATTTGCTAGTTGAAACATTTAATGAATAAGTAAAAAATGTAGTTTCAAATCATAATAAATATAGTTGATTATTTCGTTAGCTTATAAACCTGTATATACTATTAACATAACCATAAATTATTTTCTATCAACATAAAAATAGTTTAACAAAATATAAATTTTTTATGGCTAAACGGTTTTTTATAGAAAATAATTTATTTTGCATGACACCAAACAGTTTTTTCACCATGAAAACATACATTTGGAACCATAAAATTATACAAACTTTTACCATGCTCATCAATTTGCTTGTTATTATAAATACTTTTTTATTCTTTAGTATAAAATAGTGTGAAAAACTAATATTATTATACGTTCGCATGCAAACATATTTAAAGAATCAATTAATTTATGATAAAAACTAATTATAGTTCCACAAGTGTAATGATAACTATCAAACAAGTATGCGAAAATGAGTAACACACGCGTGGCGCATATAAAATTTGATTAAAACCAGTTTTTGTAGGTGTATGAACGTTTTATACAATGAAAATAAATTTAAAATTAAACCAAACATCTTTAAGATTATGAGTGCAAAAACACACCTATTGCAGTATACTTTTACACTTCCGACTTTGATAGAAATGAATCAAACAAAGATTTTTATATGTTGAACTGCAGCCAAGTGTGTCCAATTATAAAAAGCAGTTTTGAATTCAATTTTTAGACGCATATTGAATCCTTTGGAATTATGGTCAAGTTTTTATGAGTGTAGCTAACAGGTTTTATAAGTTTGAATTATAAAAATACCAATAATGACAGTTCTTTATAAATTACTTTGCCGCAAGCCTAATGTTTATAATTTGTAAGTCCTTTTATGTTTATAGAAAAAAATTACTTTACCATAGCATCAAATCCTTACCAACAAAAAGTTGATATGCCAGGTGACGTAAACTTATTACAACTTTATATGGGAGGGTTTAGAGATCTCTTTAAACTAAAACTTTTACTGTTCATATATCTTTTTCCACTTAAAATACAACTTCTTTAGATTGAATGTTTTTACGTAATAGAAGTACAACCATGCTTTTTTGAGACTGAATACAAAAACATACCTATTGCAACTTTCTCAATTCAAGTATCGGTTTTACGAGTGTAAGGAACATGTTTTTATACTTCCGACTTTGGTAAAAGCAAACCAAACAAAGATTTTTATATGTCGAACTGTAGCCAAATGTGTATGATTATAAAAACAGTTTTGAATTGACTTTTTTGATGCTTATTGAATTCTTTGACATAACGGTCAACTTTTTACGATTATAGCTAACATGTTTTACAAGTTTGAAATGTAAAAAATGAGCAAAAATACCTGGCAAGCAAACTAGTAAGAAAAAAAAGTAAAGACTCACCCACCTCACCTCTTACGTGCCCTTCAAATGTGCTTTCGGATGGAATGAATTAGGCGTCTAGTCAATCAAGGTTTGCTTGGTGGCACCATCTATTTTTGCGATGAAAGTATAAATATTTTACGATCATGGTAATTATTTACAATTTACACCTGGGTACTGAATAAGCTATTCAGTACCCAGGGTACCAAATAGCCCTGCCCTATATCTATCTATCTATCTATCTATATATATATATATATATATATATATATATATATAGATATGGTAGTTTCTCGTCACACTGCTTTTGTAACTAAGACTTAAATAAATATCTTCGAAAGTGTTTAATTTTCATGTTTTCTTCTGACATGCATCACTCCTTACTATATGCATGTTGTAGTTTTTCAAATTCAATGACAATATTTACCGTTACTCCTGTCCAAATCATGTAACTAGCTTAGAAAGTGTTGGTCGCAACCAAACTATTACGTACTCCCTCTATTTTTAAATTGTTCTCGCCGTTGATTTTGACCGTCAACTTTGACCATTCGTCTTATTTAAAAAAATTTCTCAAACGTGTAAAATTAAAAGTTATGTCTGAAGAACTAAATCGAATTATAATAAAATATTTGATATTGCTCATATTTTTTTGAATAAGATGAATGGTCAAAGTTGACGGTGAAAGTCAACGGCGACAACAATTTAAAAAAAGAGGAAGTACGATTTCTTCTCTTGCCACAATAGTTTGAAATGTTTTGCTATCATGTCACATCACTTATCATATCAAAAGTGCCATAGCTTATCGCGCCGGCCTCGTTAGTTACAAAGTGAAACTAGCCTTTTCTTTTCCTACTAGAACACTTAGACCAGTCTCAATGGGAGTTTCATAGACAATAAATGTAGTGTCATGTCAATATTTTTATGATGTGACAGCGTATTAATGATAAAATAGATGAAATGGGTTTCATCCTCGTGAAAACATATCTACACTATTTCTAATACATTTTGTGTCTTGCATGTTATCTAGAAAATAACAACTAATGAAACTTTACACTGTAGAAGTAGTTTCATACTAGTTTCATCTTAATTTTTAAATGACATGACATTCTTGAAAATACTCTCATAAAATGTTGCATTAAGACTGCCCTTAGACAATACTAATTGACTTTTCTTTGTCGGACAGCCAGCCCTCATAAAGGAGTGCGCTTTACATAGTAACTATTTTGACCAATTGTCGGCTTGAACGGCAATTAGTACAGAATTTTAAAAGTTTTAATTTATTCTTTTCTCGATATGCACAATTTCTTATGGTTTTGTGTAGTTTGAGATCCTCGTAGTTTCATACTCTTACACAAATCACATACTCCTAGTAGTGTCGGTGATCGAACCACTATCTTTCTTTCCACAATAAATGTTGTCCTATCATATCATATCGCTTATCATATCAAAGTGTGATAGCTTATGGCGTCGCGTTAGTTACAAAGTCAAACTAACTCTTGTTAATAGAACATCTAGGAAATAATGGACTTTTCTTTTGTCGAAGGGCCATCAAGGATAGGTTTACTTAATTAATTTGATGGATACCAACACATTATTGCAGGCTTGGACGGCAGTCACACAATTCTTAAGGCACTGTAAGTTAATCATTGCTAGACAAGCACATGTAGCACAATTATACAAGAAGTATATAAACTATTATGCAAAAAAAGCAAAAGAAAACCAAAAGGGACAGGTGTACTAGCAGCTCTGGATGGAATAGTTCTGGGGAGAATCCTACCTGCTGAACTGTTTCTGCTCCAATAACAAGAAATAATATACACCATTAATTATTTAACTTTGTTTATAATGAGACTTTAGACTACTAGTCGTCGTTACAGTTGTAGTCTGCCCAGCAAATAAACTTGGAAGTTCTTGTCGCGATCCAACTTTGATGGAGGAAGAGCATATCCAAAGCATCTCCGCCCATCAAGGGGACAACCCCCAGTCAGTGTTGAAACAAGTGCTCAATAATATATTAGTGTATTCGTTTGGTGTTGCTGTGGATATGACTTGATTTATAACACTTTATTAACTCAAATAATTGATGAATGAGATGCCTTTGTATTCGTAGGTGGCTCTTATATCAAGTGATGAGTTACACGTCGAACTAGCTTTTGTTGCTCAAACGAGGCAAAAAAGATTCGCTGCTCCTAGCTGGGCTTCATTTATCCATTAAAATTTCAGAGACGCCGGACAATGTATCTAACCAATTATTTCACAGGAGTACTAGCTGCTGAAGGTGATTTAAGCTGTTCCTATCAATTCAAAATCTGTCTGTTACAGTCTGTATTCTACTATTTGGAAGGATGTGATTGAGGAAAAAAAATCTTTAAAACTCACCTCATCTGTTCGTATTTGATTGATGTTAAGACATCAATTACAATTCAATTCTGAACTTAGCACATGTTGCCCTAACATCAAATAAATTAGTATAGAGGAGTATACTGCTTTTCACTTTTCAAGACAAAAATATATGCCTCATTACATGTATTTCTAGGTTGAGAGAATATGGGAATGCCGGATAACATGGTCTACTAACGACAAAGTTAAAAGGCTAACCATTTGCAATGGGTCCGTTAAAAGGCTAACCATTTGCAATGGGTCGGTTTTTTTTTTTAAAAGGCGATTCGGCAAGCTTTTTATTCACCCGATAACATAGTTACATCATTTCTTAAGATTGGAAAAATAAAACTAGGGGGTTCATTGATCCAAATACAAGAATTTTTGAAAACAAAAGCTTGTCGAGATAGCACATGAGCAATTGGTTGGCTTCTCTATCATAATGTTCAATGGATACATGTGTCAAGTCTCTTCATAAGTTATAGTATTCTTCAAAGATCGGACCTGTCGCTGTTGCTGAGAAACCACATCTTGCAATGAGTCAGTTAAAAGGCTAACCATTTGCTCTCCTCCCATGAGATTGCTAGTAGTACATTTGCAATTGATTCATACTACTACAGTACTGAGTTGACGCCCAATTTTGTGATCCAATTCCAAATGCAAAACAGCTTCTTGTTCAGTTCCAAATGTACCGTCAATCCTGCCGTGACGCAGGGGCAAAACGGGAAATGCCGAGCAGTTCAGGGGGGACCCCAGGGTTTCCACCAATTCGGTGCGTTCCCACCGCCGCCACCCTTTGGTGTCAAAAAAGGAAAAACGCCTTTTGTTCCGTCTCACCGCCGGCGGAGGTACAACCAGACCTCGTTTCGCTCAGGTCGCGCGTCCGTCCTCCCGAGGCGCTGCCTGCCATCCTCGTGTAGCCCGTCCGGCACCCGTCCTCCACCGACATTGGACTGGCTCGGAGTGGAGATCCATCCTCGTCCTATTCCACCCGTCCGTACTTGGATCGATCTCCCCATTTTTTTTTCTTTTAGTAAAAACCCAAGCTTTTTCCTTTTTTTCGAAAGGATCGCTCCAGGGCCCAAGAAATGCACAGAGAAAATGGCTTCGGCGACTCGACGCCGGGCTCCCCGAGCCCGACGCACGGCGGCCGCCTCCGGCACCGGAAGCGCTCCAGCGAGGTGATCCGTCGGCCTCACTGTCACTGTCTGGAAATGCCTCACTCGGGTCCTTGTTATAGGAGTGGAGAAATCACGCTGCATATTGCCTTCGTTTGTTTTCGTTGTTGTTTAGGTCCCCCCTGATGTGAACAAAGCCAATGGCGCGAACCTGCTCGCGTACGACCGGAACAAGTACAAGTCGATGCTCGTGCGGACCTACTCCTCGCTGTGGATGATCGCTGGCTTCGTATTCTTGATATACATGGGGCACCTTTACATCTGGGCCATGGTCGTGGTCATACAGATCTTCATGGCCAAGGAGCTTTTTAATCTGCTCAGGAAGGCCAATGAGGACCGGCAGCTTCCTGGGTTTAGGATGCTGAACTGGTGGGACGGCAGGATGTTGTTGGTTGGTCGCATTAAATCTGTTGTTCAAGGCGTACACAGTTTCACATGCTTTTTTTTTTTCTCTTTTGTTTTTTTTGCAGGCATTTTTTCTTCACTGCAATGTTGTTCACTTATGGTCGCTTCCTTAGCCGGCAGCTTGTCAATACCATGACTTCAGATAAATTGCTGTACAAGCTTGTGAGTGGGCTCATCAAGTACCAGATGTTTATTTGCTACTTCCTCTACATAGCAGGTAATTGTGGCTTCATCACAATTGCAGCATAAGGGAAGTTCTGCATTTTGGTACTTATTTGGATAGGCTAGACTCGATAACTTCAGATTGTCTACGAGCAGTCCCAACAGCTAGACGTGTGTTGTAATGTAGCATAATGATTTTGTATTATTGTTAAATACCCAACAACAACAACTAGCCTTTTAGTCCCAAGCAAGTTGGGGTAGGCTAGAGATGAAACCCCCAAGATTTAACATGAAACCCAGACAAAGCCAAAACGGTAGAGAGGGAAAAAAGAGCGGAGAAAAGAACAATAAATCGAAAAAAGGGAACGATAGGGTGAAATAACATACACAAATGCCAAGCAAAAGGAGGGCCAGTAAGGGTGAAATAACAAGGAGTGCCAGGAAGGGAACAATTATTGTTAAATACCCAAGTGTGATAAAATCAGTGAGCATTTGAGAAAAATATGCTCCCTCTGTCTCAGTTTTCTTGTCATTCTAGGCTAGCCTTCTATCCATCTTCGTTTTCTATGCACCACACCTTTTCCACCCCTCCTTGTTTCCTGTGCCATGAGCCAGAATGACAAGTAATTGAGACAGAGGAGCATGTTGCAAATAATAGGTTTTTCTTATTGTTAAGTTATTGCATATTTGTTGAGTTCAGATGATGATACTGTTCCCTAGCAACTTTGATTCACCTTTTGGTTTTGGAAACTAAGCAACAATGGTCGGGGAGGTTATTTGTGATGACTAATAAAAACACAATATATTTGCCCTCATAATTTAAAGTTTTGATAGCAATAAGAACGAAGGCTGTTATAGCTTACAATGCACTCCAAAGAGTTTTGAATGTTTATTACCTGTTGCCATTGTACCAACACATTTATCATACAGGTTTTGTATGGTTTATTGTCACACTGAAGAAAAAGGCATACAAGTATCAATTCAGTCAGTATGCGTGGACTCACATGATCCTTCTGATGGTATTTGCACAGTCATCTTTCACTGTGGCAAACATATTCGATGGAATATTCTGGTAATTGTTTTTTTCTAACTTGCAGCATGTATTAATGCTTTGATTCAATGAAACAATATGCTGCAATGCAAATGCTCTGGTTGAATGGTGAATATGTGTACCAGCTGAGAAGCCTGAAATGTTCTATACTATTCTTATGCTTGTGTCAGTAGTTTTATCATCATAATATTTGTTGATGCCGTATTGCAGCTTGCAAATATTAACTGCAAAATGACTGGTTCGAAGAGTGCTCATTCTTTCAGAAGTTCAAAGGGTGCTTAAGCCCAGCTATTGTAGAAATAGTTTACTTTGCTCTTAATGCAGCATGAGTGAAAACAATAGTAACAACCTTGTGATTATCCGGCAATTGGACCCAGCATCACGTAATTTGTCTATAGAAAATGCAAAATCATTGTGGCCACTTTTTTACCTTTTTGTTTTTGGACAGCCTCGTACCAATTGATTTATTATGTTCTGCTTCTTTTATATTTATTTTATAAAGCTGGCATGATGATGATGTGTTTGTAGGTTCCTCCTACCAGCTTCATTAATTGCTATTAATGATGTTGCTGCATATTTCTTTGGATTCTTCTTTGGAAAAACACCCTTGATTAAGCTATCTCCAAAGAAAACATGGGAAGGCTTTATAGGTGCATCAGTGACCACCATGTTTTCTGCTTTTGTGGTTAGTAATAAATACATTCTGGTCTTGGAAATTATTTGTGTCTGTCATTTCTAAGTGAGGACCATGCAATTGAAATATTTGAGAGATATGTTTTCAAAGTTAAACTTGTTTGGGACCAGAAAGGCTTCATTGTTGCATATATTCAAAGTTATTTTTCATAGTCTTGCTTTCTATACATATTTCTATATTTTCTCTTGGGCACACCTACTCACACGTGGTAACTCTTATTTTTGCCTGCTGTGATAATAATCTGTTCTTACCTTGGGATGAGCCAAAAAAGGCAGGAATTATTTGGTTCCAACCTGCTATATTGCATATTCTAAGATACAATATGAAAGTGGTGAAATAAAGTTGTAAGCTTGAGGGTCCGGAAAAGGCTAAGTGATTAGTTTATAAAAGCACTTATTTATCATTTTATGATACTGAATTTAACGGTCAAAGAAGGGCCATGAGTAGGTTGAAAAGTTATACTACTTTTCACCTGAGCGGAGCAGCTTGGCAGCAAGCTAGTGGGTGAAAAACCTTATCCCGAAACTTCACTGGTTTTATTTTGTTCCATAAATACCTTTTTTTTTTTGAAACACACCCGTATTTCAGTGTCAGTTAACTATTACTCTTCCGTCCTAAAATAAATGGCATTCTAGACTCCTCAAGGTTTTCCAAATTGTTTGACGTTTTTGCTTACCAATACAACTCTCTCTCTTTCCAATACATTCTTATCCTATCTCTCCTCTTCTTGTTTCTGTGCAACCTACTTCTTCCACCCTTCTTAATCTCCGTGCCCAGCTCTAAAGCGACATTTATATTATGGAGTGTGTTTGTTTCGTACAGTACAGTACTTTTATGTTCTGTTAGATTTTTTAAATTAAGCTTTCAAATGGTTCATATTGAATCTTACATTATTATATTTATTTTCCTGCTTTGACAGCTTGCTAATTTCATGGGCCATTTCCAGTGGCTGACATGTCCCAGAAAGGTATAATTCTACTTCTCATGGAGACCATATTCAAATATGTATTACTGCTGATATTTATCTTATTTCATTGTTCTGTCTACAGGATTTGTCAACTGGATGGCTTCGTTGTGACCCGGGTCCCATGTTTATGCCACAAAGTTATGATTTGCGAGGATGGATACCACAATGGGTGAACAAGCAATTTGAGCCTGGATTTATTACTCCAATTGATAATAGTTAATATTTCATCCCCTCTAACCAGTGTTCAATTGTTTTTTTATATACAATACAGTTTCCTTGGCAAGAAGTTGCAATTATGCCTGTTCAGTGGCATGCCTTGGCTCTGGGTTTGTTTGCGTCAATAATAGCACCATTTGGAGGGTTTTTTGCCAGTGGATTCAAGAGGGCGTTCAAATTTAAGGTGCTTATTATATCTTGGATTGCCTGATGGAAATGCTTTATTCTTGGAAAATTATCCTGATTTCTGTGCGTTCCTTCTCAGGATTTTGGGGACAGCATACCTGGCCACGGTGGATTTACAGATAGGATGGACTGTCAGGTAAGTACTCAGTGTTGAATTTGGATTGGTTAAACTTCTATGTAGCTGCTATTGCTAGTATGCTTGTGTATTCTCTGTTCCATGTCTTGTGTGAACCAATGCTGATCCAGAGAATCTGCATCATCTGTGGCTTATTATTGTTGGGAAATCAGGCATATGCCGCCAGTCTCCCTAACTGGAACTGAAGCCTATAAACTATATATTGTACATCATGATGTCAATTTAAATATACAGACTTCAGTGTTCAGACATCGACCCATATTTCCATTACGTATGTGTTTTGCAATCCAAAAGTTGATACAGCACAAACAACTAAGCCTTTTCCAAAAGTTGATAGTCTACAGTATTATATTTCACACTTCAAACTTCAACTGTGTTTTCTTCCTGTATGCTTTGTAATGTGAAGATGATAATTTACACAACACTAGAACATTTATTCTGGTTCTCCATATCAGCGGTGTGCTTAGCAAGTTTCATTTGTCTTTCAGATGGTTATGGCTGTCTTTGCGTACATCTATTACCAGTCATTTGTGATGGTACAAGACTTATCCGTTGAGACAATCCTAGAGCAGGTAATTTTGGAATAACCATTACTGTACAATATAGTTTCTTTTTCTAAAAAGAAACCTGCTGTTAACACCATACACCTGTAATGCAGATACTAAGGAATCTCACTTACAACGAGCAGCATGATCTATATGAACAACTGGGCAAGTTACTGGCAACAGGGAGCTGATGCTAACAGAAAAGTAGTGCATGCACCAAATCCAAGAGGATGATGTGCAGTGTTTTTCAGGTCGTGATTTAGTTAATCTGCATGTACAGCCCTAACACCCTAAGAACGGAACTGAAGAATGACAATGCTGACAACAATTAGCATGGCTGTATGACGTTTTGGAGTATACAGCTCTTGTTCTTCTCTTTAGAAATTATTTCTTGTTACCTTTTTTGTTTGAGTTGCTAAGGTTGTTACTGCCTCAAGATCAGCTAAGGTTATTTTCTTGTGTTGGTTGATGTTGAGCCTGTGTAGAATATACTCAGTGGTTAATCTTTGTTGAAAGAGTATTGAAAAACTGTATGTTTCCAAGTGGATTTACTTGTTATTCCATCTGATTTTTAGTTGTTGATGTTTGTTAGTGCAAATTTGAACTAACAAACGTCAGCAATTAAAAGCTGCATGAAATACTTCAAACCCATACATGTTTTTATTTTAATGTACAGTAATCAGTTGAGTTTCTCAAAATTCCAGTCATTCCAGGGGAAACAATGATCAATTATCAGTAAATAAATCACATAAAAAACCATGTTCAATTTATTTCTTTATATGCAAAACCGTAAACATCCAGCCAGTCAAAACAGGTAAGTGCTATACAACTCTCAACAGTAACAATTGAACACCCAAACATAGGAAATAATCCCTCAAAAAAAGAAGCACACACAGGAAATAACTGTCATCCAATGTGCCTACTTAGAACAAACAACTGCCCAGAGTCTCCATTAAACAAGTAGACCTCCAGCGGGGAATATGACGATGAGAATGGAGGCGAGAATCTTGTTGACGGTTGTAAGATTCGGCTTCCTTTGGGGCATGGAATGGTTAGGAGGCGTGACCCAGTCCGCATCTGCCAAATCTGAACACACATGGCAAAAGAAACATAAGTCTCCACCTGAAAGCAATACTTTGCGACACAACTTGTGTATAAACCAGCAACAAGACGTCATTGTTGAGCACTGGAAACAATAACATGATTTCTAAATAAGGAATCATCAATTTAGCAAGTATCAGAACATGAGAACTACCTCAATTATGCCTTTCCGTGGGGCATGGATTGCCAGACACAAGCAGTAGTCACTCCTTGTATATTCTATGTGCATAGAACTAGAAGTCTTGTCTTTATTCAGGAGCATCTCCACAAATAGACATGAAGCATCACGATAGCCCTAATAAAATTGTTTGTAAAAATTTAAAGATAAAAGAAAAGATTTAGCCAAGTAGCTTGATTTCAATATTACAAGAGGAACTATTTGTGCATTCAGTATTCTGCAGTATGGATTGTGCACATGGCCTGCACAATGTTCTCGTAGCCCCCAAAATAAAAAAAAAAAGACTTGCTAGACAAAGCAATATGTGCATGAGAGGAAATGTCATGCATGGTACATCTTGGGTACACTGAGATCCTTTTTTCCCCAGAAATTTAGTAGATGAGTTCTATCTACCATTGCAACCAATACAATCTTTAATGGAAAGTGACACATCACTTTTCCATGGCCTAATTCTCTCCAAAGATATCCCTTTAGGACAACCCGATTCGTTAACTTTGTTGCAACAGTATCCTACGTAGGGGTAAATTGTGGCATGATCAGATGATTGCACCAGACTACCCCTACTACTCTCACAATAGCCATAGTTAGACTCATTGCAGACTCATGCTCAACAAGATGACATGTGAGAGAAGCAGTACAGAATGTATACACTATGCACATCCTTCAACCCTGCCATGATTACAGTGCAAACCAAAAACCTAACAAAATTGATGTGCATGTCTAGAGCATTAGCAAGTGAGCTCCATCTCAGCTGCAACTAACCAATTTCATCAAAATTGGTACATAAAAACCATCTGGTTATTACTACTTTATGATATATCTCTTGTATAGGCCCCTTAAGAGAAATCTAAGTTTCTTGTAAAAAACTTGTGGAACTAACTACTTGTCTCTTGTAAGAATCTTAGTATACCCAAGAAACAGACACTTGACTTGTTGGGGCAATGGATGGTACCATGCTAGAAACAGAAAAGTTTCTATGTGCATCCTCTTGACGCCAAGTCTACAGCATGGAAAACAAGTCATATACACAGCGGCAACCAATCACATATCTCATGCACATTGGCAACTCTATGTGGCGATACTTTTACAACTTAATTCTGTCCGTGACATTCTTCTGCCCCTTAAAATTCCCAAGGGAATGTAAGTAACAATTGAAGCTTGGTTGCAGCAGTAAAGGTCTCATTAAGCACATGACTACAGACCAGCACCATGCTAGATAATGGTAAATGGTGGCATGATCCGAGGATAGCAACTGGTTACCCTGAACTGTTACTCACAGTCTCGCACAATAGAATTGGTGATGTGCGAGAAACAGCTAAACAGAATATTTTTCATGTACGCCCCCCTAACCCATGATTTAGAACTATCATAGAACAGTGCAAACGAATAACTTGATAAAATGAATGGCACCATGTCTAAGTTAAAACATTGGCTGTTAAATGTGTCTGACTTAATTCTCTTGTTGATAATTCCCAGCCATAATTTCAGAAAACGACTAGGACCAAGCTGGATGGCTCAAATCTCGACGCTGGTAACACCCATTAAAATAAATATTCAATCCCTTCTTGCATATATTATTTCCCATGTCAAAATCTCAAGGTCGCCTCCAAATTTTGACAAACCATAATTCCCAGTTCTGGTTTCTAAAATGCAAGGATCAAGAATAGCACTATTGATCACAATGTTAACCTAAACAGAAAGAGATTGCAGAGCAACAAAAAAAACATTTTAGAAAAACAATAGACCTTTCAAGAAAAAAAACTATAGACCTAACAAATTTGGTGAAACTACCTAACAATGACAAATATTAGAAGAGGCTAGTATCATTTCAAAGGAACTCGAACAAATAACCCAAGAAGGTGACAGTCTTGACTCTTGCTTTTTTTAAGTTATATATTATTCAGCAGTTCATTGGTACTTGAAGATGATTAAAAATATAACTCTGAAGTATGAACTCCCAAGTGATTTACCTTCCATAAACGTACAGCCACAAGGGCACGTGTGTCCAGCAGCAGGATTCGCCCAAGAGAATCAGTTATTGCAGCCAATGTACCACTTGGAGACAGTGTAAGCCGTTCTCCCTTCCTTGGCGAATCTTTTAAGCAAGTGAGAGGCGATGCTGCAATATGCAACCGTGAGGAACAAATACAGCTTTCTCAAAAGATAGTGATATGATATTTAACTATTAACCATTACTTTTTGCAAATGATTGCGGTTTTGGCCTTGACTTCTTAGGTGGTGATGGTTCACTACGCCATAAAATTTTGGACAAAGATGATATTGTGGAAAATGTGGCAGTGACACCTTTGGATAAAATTGCTCCAACAAGTGATCTGCTTCTATTTTCTGATAACCTGCAGAGCTTCCAAGATGTTAAGAGAAGTAAAAATACTGCAATATTCACAATGTTTTATTCGAAAAAAAATTATTTAAGAAAATATTCACAATATTTTTTGTTAACATCTACGTCAGAGGGCGTTATATGCAAATGAACTATGAATGGCAAGTTGGCAACTGTAATAGAACATTTCCAATAAGAATGTAAATTGAAATGGGAAAACATACACAAGGTATAATTTCCATGCAGGGTAAAGTATAATATTTACTTTTCCTTTCCCATCTTTCTTTTTTTTGAGTGACATTTGTGTTTGGTGTTTCAACCTTTTCAAGTCTTTTTTTGTTGGTTTATTGCTCTTTTCCTCTCCGCTCATTTTCTCTTTTCTTTTCATATCTTTTTTCTTTTTCTGTCATTTGTGTTGGGCCTTGTAGGTTTCATCTCTAGCCCACCACAACTTGCTTGGGACTAAGATGCTTTATTGTTGTTGTTGTAAGGTAAAGGCTCAATCAAGTCTTGGGTAAACCGCAGATACAACTCATGATGCAGTGACTGACACACAATATAGCAGATCTAGTTCCATAATCACCAAAATGCTCAAGTTAATGCACAGTGGAACTCACCTATATGCTGAAACAACGGCATCCTCTCCAACTGTGATGGCACAGTAGTGGCGTTGACTTGACTGCCCAGCAATATAAAAGTAGCTGAATTCAATATGATCGTAGCTTCAGAAAACATCCATGATAGGTGATTTCTTTAAACAAAAAGGTTCAGGAACTAATAGAATCAACAATGGTCTTATATAATAGTGATATCTAATAACAGAGGTCGAATGATGAACAGGTTAGTCACCTGAAGTTCTAATAAGGGTGGTGGCATCAAACCAACAATTGCAGCATCAGCACACAAACCGAATTTGCTTATATTCCAAATCTGGAAGGGTATCATTCCAAAGGAACCTTCATCATCAGTATCATCCTCTTCAAACTTATTTTTCCAAAACCGTGATTTTACATCATGAAATGATTTTTGAAGCATGTTCTGCAGGCAACCAAAAGATGAATCACAGATATTGAACATGCATAGAGAACCTGAAAAAAAAAATGCTGGATAATGAAAGTGAATATGTATTTAGTAGGAACGTAATGGATTTCCCACAGACCTGAAGGTCAGCACCATCGAATCGTCCTATAACACCAGGGAAAACTACGGAAAGTTCGTCTGAACCTGAATCTTCCCAAGCATTCTCCTTCCTCTCACGAAAGCTTAGTTTCAGTATCTTTGCAGGATATATACTCTGAAATAAGCAAATTCAAAGACGATAAGCATGAGGATGAGAAATACCAAAAGTTACACAGATGTCCACTTTGATTAGTAGGCATCATGGTAAATGGAAGCAATCAAACAGAAGCGATCTAAGGGCTGCTGGAACACATGATTCTGAAAAGTGCAGGAATAGAAAAATTGCAGGTATTCTAAGAGATTGAAACAAAGTAACATTTCCATGGTATATAGTTTCTCACCACAATTCTGATGGATTCATGTATCCGACAAGTTTCATAATCTTGTTTTCGTGGCCAGTAATGTGGCCCACTTGTAATAAGTATGGCCCTGTAAACACTCCTGACTAAACTCCTATCAACATCTATGTGCATTCTAAGCTTTATCATATATAAAAAAGACATTTTCTAGTAAAAAAAATATATTTGTAGGTTACACTACTTCTGGACACCACAACCAACATTTCCAGAAGCTATTGACAAAATTTCACGAATTTCAACCGATGATTGAACTTATCTGATAATACTAAGAGTATTCATTCGAGCGAAGCAAAACTTACAAATCTGATCTTAAAAAAAAGCAATGATAATCCAGAGTTTCTTCAAAACAATCAATATACAAAGAGAGATGGATGGATGGATGGGTCATATGGGAGACCTGCTTGTGCAGTAGATCGCCAGCGAGCGAGTAGAATAGGAGCCAGCCGGCATCAGTACCCAGCGCGACAGCCACCCCCTCCGCGCCGTCCTCCCCGACGAGGGGGACCCATTCCACGGCGGAGATCCGGCCATCGTCGGGCCCCAGCGCGGGCCTCACCGTGAGCCCGTTGCCTCCTCCTCCGACCGGGACGATCACGAGCACGGACCGCGCCGCGCTGGCCACGGCGAGGGCGCGCGCGCGGGGCCCGAGCGAGGCCACCACGGCGGAGTCGTCCAGCCATCCTTCCCGCTCGCCTGCGCCCGCGGCGGCGAGGTCCGCGGAGGCGGACGCGAGGAGGGCCACCTCCGTCAGGTGGTGGCCCCGCGGCGCCATGTGAAGTGGAAGGAGATCGGAGATCCGCGCAAGCTCGCGGTCGACGGTCGCGCCTGGAACTAGCAGATGCAGAGTGTTTGCTTTCCCGGTTTACGGAACCGCGTCGTCCGAACTCTGAACGTTTCACTGTAACTTTTCTTTTGATTCTTTTGTCTACATTACAGAACAACAACAAAAAAACATTGGTTTTGCCTACTACAAAATTCGTTTTCATCTCGTAGACACAATGTCCGTACCATATTTACTTGAAATATGGTATATAGTTTGATTTAAAGAATCAAAAAGATATATAATAAAAAAACAAAAATCATCTGCATATGATATACTCTGTGCAAAATTTCAAATCATAATATCTTTGATATATTTAGATACAATTATTGATAACTGACTCTTCTCTGGCTACAATGTGGCAGATAAAAACCATAGTTTTACATTGTGACTTGGTTTTTGTTGTTGTTGCACCTATCCGGATTCGAAATTAAGTTTCTATACACCAACTAATTACAAATAAAAGCTTAATGTATTTATACTTTGGTAGTTTAAATATAGTAAAAGTTCCAATTTACCCCTCTTATGTATAACCAAAGTCTAATTGGTGCTTTGCCAAAATATTGGTGGGGTCATTGATTGCCCTTAAGGTGCCCTGTCACAACCAGCATCTAAACTTATGAGCCTGGAGGCGGTACACGGATGGTACAGCAGATAGTGCAGAGATTAACCAACAGAGTACCCTGATAATACCAAATGGCCCACTTAATAAGCAATATGATTAACAAAGATAAAAAAATATCCAACTAATCCTAGAAGTTCCTCCGATCCATCCCTCAGAACAATTTCGTGAAAGGTCTCTAACCAAAGGAAGGCTCAAAAACACCTTCCACTTCATATAAGGGAGTCCATATAATCATATATAAATATTCTGTCAGTGAGTTACATCATGAAAATGTACAATAACATTATCTTGAAATACATACACAGGCCACACAGCATAATTAAGTGCCTATAAATAAAACTGCAAAGACAAAAATGAAAAACGAAGCATTGCATAGCTATCTGCCTCATGATAATAAGTTAAGAAACCAAAGCATATTAAATTTTCTAAGCATGATCTTTTTCTCATAAATTTAAAGTTGGCCCTGTGTACAAGTCCCTTCTAATGACAAAGCTGTCCCTGGGATGGTACTCTTCCAGCCAAACGAATTCAGATCCCTTTGTCTGGTTCAATAAAATGCCTGGAAACCCATAGAACCGAGCAAGTTAGAATTAGAACATACAGTACATCACAAGTACCAAACGAATGCGTGCTAGGTTCACTCAGAGAAGATGTGTAACTGACCTGACGGGTCTGATTTGGGGCATCTCCTGAAATAGGAGCAATGCCTCCCGTTTTCTGAAGAGTAAGGAGGCGTTAAGATATCAAGGATGGCACAGGGAGAGATGGCTTTCAAGGCATGTACGTTCCCGCCTTCTTTTGGATGAAGAACCATCGCGCCACAGGGTGCAGACATTTCACCATCTCTTACAACCCTAGCTGGTCTTACTGCAGTTACAAAAAGATGGGTGTATTTATAAAATGCCTAGAGGGGAGCACTGCAAGATCATAGCAATGTACTTCAAGGATTCATTGGCAGTACAATATTTGAAAACACTGTTAAATTGTAAGGCATGATACATATACAGGTAAAGATGAATTCAATTCAATGATGAAGGTTATTGTTAAATTGTATGATATTTTTTTAAAAAAATACAAACGTGATCAAGCAACAAGGATTTAGATGCATTGCATAGATAGAAATAGGTGCCCAAATTTGAGTTGACGAGGACTTTGAAAAAACCAAATTCTCACCTTTCAATAACTTAAGAGCTTCAGCGGTGTTAATCCAGTCATACGATTTGACATGTACCGTGCCATATAAAAGTTTGCTGAGTACAGTCATGTCTGGATGGTCGTGGAGAGGAATGATGGATGATGCCGGTATGCAAAATATTCCAATCTGTGCAAGCAACATTAAACACAATTCACATCAGCATCTGATGCATCATGCAAGCTTGAAGAAAAAAAAGGACTTTTTTTGGTTTAATCCTGTGGGGGAAGGATGAAGGACAGATAAGCACTTGTTCTGTGCTACAAATGTGTATTCATAAAAGAAAACATAACTGCGAAGTTGTTTATTTGGGGCTTACAGAGAAGCTCTGACACTCATATATGTGACGATATCTGATAGCTGGGCTTGAATGGAACACTCGTCTTCTATTTAAGGCTCGTGGACTTCTCCAAAAACGTACAGCTTGAGCTTCACACTCAAGTCCAACATCCGAAGGCGTGATAATATCTGTCAGGAAGATTGAACTAATCAGAAGGTAATGGCAGACTGATGGGTCATAATCGGAAAGCAAAAGTAACTTGACCATGATTTCTCTCATATATCTGCACAGATTAGTATCCAAACATTTAACGGTTGCATCAATTCATATATGATTCACGTTGAGGGCCCCCAAGGAAACTCCAACCAAAATACAAATCTTAATGTAATTATGATTAGAGCAGGTATAATATCAGAGTATCCCATCTGATCATATCGCAAAACTCCCGGTCATGTTTCTTCACATTAGCAAAACAACGCACCCGCAAAAACTATACAGAATCTGATTCATTGTAGTACGTTAAACGAAAATTCTATTGCATGCATGTCCATAAAAAATAGGTTTGGTGCCCCTGAGATTTGATGTTCGTAAGATCAAGTCACAACAATAAAGATTGACGATTCCAGTAAAAAAAATTAAAGGATAGAAGTTCATACCTAATACAGCCTGGACATTATGAACAGCTTCAGCAGATACTGGCCCTTTTTCAGAAAATGATACTCTGCAGACCTCATAAAGCTTCTGGATTGCAGGCACAGTTGCCGAAGGCATTATAAATTAGAAACTTCAATGAGCAGCCCTTTGACACACAAAGAAAAAGCATAAGTTTTCTCGCTAGATGAGGTTCCCTTAGCCTGTATAGAGAAAGAAAGGAATGTTCATTATGCAGACATGCAAAGTAGGGATGGGCATCGGTCACCATTAGAATATCCATGGATCCCCTCCAGTTCAAAATGAACTATGCATTCATGTGGTGGGGGGAAATAAAAGTTTAGTTTAATTTTTTTTTTGAACTAGAGGATATCTATAGATACCCATTTATACATGCACGCCCATCTCAGGTAGGATGTTATAGTCCAGTATATCAAATCCAAGTTTACGGGTTCTTCAAAGAAGGCGGCTATAATATTTCCAGTTGGTGAGCACCAATTGATGATTAGGCCTCTAGTGTTAGTTTAACAAAAATTAACAAAAATGAAGAACATCACCCGAAACCCAGATGTTTATTGTATCAAGCTTCAGATTAGTGGTCCCAATTGTTTTTAATTAGTAATAACGATGTTCCGAGTTTGTCAACAGCGGTTTGTCCTGATAACTGCGAATTTTGTGGCATCCTAAAGACAACCACCTTGCATTAGGCCACCAGGAAAAAAACAATAAACAGAGAAAAAGGAAATATTTTGCACATAAGAGACCAAGATAGCTTTAATATAAGCAAAGAAATTTAGTTGGGCATCCAAGAGCCATCGATCGGAGGGAGTAACAAGACCACGCATCAAGAAACAGAGGGCGGAACTGCGGGAGATTGAACCAACTAGGAACAAAACGAGGAGAGGAGATACCTCAGGTTCTTGGAAGGGAGGCGGTGCCAGAGGAGGAGGTGGAGGAGGATAGGGTCCCAGCTCTTCGACCTCCAACGGCGACCCCCCATCTTGTACTTTGATGGTGGGCTGGTTGGTGAGCAAAAGGGACGGTTCCAATGGCGACGCAGTTTCCGCTTCCCTCTCTGGAAGATGACGAACGACAGAGACGAAGCACTAGCAGCATTTTGTTTTCTACATATTCCTCGTTTCGTTTGGTTTTAGGAGGGGTTAGGTAAGCAGTAGTATCATGGAAAATAACCCGTCTCATTGCCAATTTAGTTTATTTTTTCTTTACTTTTAATGGACTCCCAATTCGTTGCTTTCTACGAAATAGGGCTCTCAATAAGATGAGCTTCACTAAAATAGGACAAGTAGATGTTCTATTTTCTCTTAATCTAATCAATTCACAAAAAAAATATCTTGAATAACAAAAAAGTTATATCTTCAATCAAAATACGTTACTATTACAAGAAAATAATATTCCACATGCATTTTATTTGTTTCCCAATATCGATGAAGAAATAAATAATACTTTAGTCACTTAGGAAAAATGTTCAGGTTCACTTAGAAAAATGTTCTAATTGTTTCTTAAAAAAATTGCCCCACTTGTTTGTCCTAAAAATATGATTGTGTGGTTACAAATCTTGAAAACTAGAAAATCTCTTAAAATATATATACTGGATTCATCTAGACACTAAGGGAATACTACTGTATTCCAGACATCATCACTATAAGGTTCTAGCTAATTTTGCACTTTATTGTCTAGATAGAACGAAGTGCCATCCGTGCACACAGATTTCTGCAAGATGGAAAACTTCCTTGAGATATGACCTATGACACTTTCAATGTTCTAAAGATACAATCTCTTTCATTAATAAAGGTACAAAAATAATAAAAAAACACAAGACATTCTTGTTCAATCCCCACTACCAACTTTTTTGCAGATGAAGCAGATTGATGATGAAGCTTCTTGTATTTTTAAGTGGAGAAGTGGAGTAGCCGCACTATGGGACCTGTTTGTTTTCTCTTCTGCTCCTCAAAAAACTGCTCCAACTCCAGCTCTTCAAATAAAACAGCTCTTTTAAGTGGAGGAGCAGAAGTTGTTAAAATATTTATTAAAATAGCTCCTCCTTAAATTAAGGATCATATTTAAGTGTGGGAGTGGGAAGAAGCTATAATTTTCAGCCCCTACCAAAACAGCTCCTCTAGTTTATTTTCTAAAACTGCTCCTAGCTGATCCAGCAAAAATCACTCTTTAAAATAGTTTTCTTTATTTCACGTTCAGCTCTAAGAACTCTAGGAGCTGCTCTAGGAGCTAAAACAAACGCACCCTAAAGTTCCTCGCTTCGCAGATAAAATGTGCAACTGTCTAATTACGACTTGCTCAGAAATACCTTGTATGTGGTCATTCGGAAGAGAGAGAAAGCGAGAGAGATAGAGAGAGCCCTTGTGACATCTGGTCTCCTACGCTTGACCTTCCGTAGAGTGTTGTCCCAGAAATCACCCTTTTATTTGTGGTGAAAGTCCAAACGAGGCCATTCGCCATTACTTTCATGTCTTTTCTATGGAGTGAGTTATGCGTTCAAAATTATGATGCATATTGTTGGAACCATTTTTTGTTTATTAACGTGCCGCAACAAAGTCTTTAATATCTAAAATTTAGGTGACTACAAAATGACTACAAAATGATTTCGATCTTCTGTTAAAAAAAGGAATCCTATTCTTTTGTGTTTTCTAGTACACTGTTATAAGATCTTTTATTATGGTCGCAAGTGTGGATCATCTTTTACCTTAAATCTAAGATCTCCACTGTTATGAGCATAGTGATTACCAGAAAAGGCCGAATAATAAGTAGGGAAAAAAACACTAAGGAATGCTTGTCGTCCCAAATGAATTTGCTAAACTCAAAATGTTCTCCTGGTATCTTAGCACACAATTAAAGTCCGGTTTTAAAATGTATATCTGTAACCTATGCACAAATCACGCGGTAGGTAGGGATGAGCTCCTTGATGTCTAAAATACTTGTAAGTATTTTTTAAAGATACTTCCAGTAGTGTAGATTGTTTAGGTCCCATCTACTAGTACTATATAGTATTTTGTTAGGTTGAGAGTAATATTAAAAAAATATGTGGAAGGAAAAAAGTACAACTTATTACTCATCTCAAGTATAGCTAAAGTTTAGATAGCTCTAAACTATTCTCTTTTTTTTTTCACTTTACTCCTGAAATTATACCATTCGATTCAATTTATAAACCTCTTTATAACAATATATCTTTTTTTCTCCATATATTAGGATATCCTAATCTCAGCCTCAAGGGGAGACTAATATCGTAGATATAACTCAATCTTGATAATATAGATAAGCGTATACTATCCCGTGAAAGTATGGCATTCACATGGTGGTCGACGGGACCGGGACTGCACGGAGGGGTGTGGCAAGGTGCAGCACGGTGGCGTAATTTTCGCGGAGGTCGACATCCTTTGGGAGCATCCCGGCAGGCAGGCTCCAATGAATCTTGTGAAGGATGAAGGCGAGGAGCAGCGGCACTAACCTTTGCGGCAAAATCCATTCCGGGGCACACCCTTCGGCCTGCCCCAAACGGCTTGTAGGTGAAATCAGATGAGCCGCGCAAGTGCAGCGCCGCCGCCTGAGCTGAGGAGCGCCGAGAAACCTCTCTCGGGCACGAACTCCTCCGGCTCAGGCCGCGCGCTCGGGTCTCTCCCGATGTTTTTTTTTTGTCAAATAATATTAATTTAATTATTAATTTCAAAAATAGGGTTGATTTAGATAAATTGCAGAAATAGAATCCAGTCGGTCATCGAAAGACCGATAAGAGGCCTATCGGTACTCTGAAAACCGATATGGCCTATCGGTTTTTCGATGTTCGATTATCTATCATGTCCGCTGTCACATGGGTTATCGGGCGACGAAAGGCCTGTCGATAACTGGATTACCGACAGGCTGCCGCAGGCCTGACCTAGTCGGGCCCCGGAGGACCCGATTTGTGTCGCTAGTCGGTAATCGGGGGATCAACTAGGTTAGCTAGTCGGTTTCCGGCTGACCGATAGGTCCCCCTATTTGGTCCGGCGCTGCATTTGCGTCGCGCGTTACACGAGAGAGAGAGAGAGAGAGAGAGAGAGAGAGAGCGACGGCGGCGAGGCGAGGCAGAGGAAGAGGCGGCGCGTGGGGAGAGCGTGGAGAGTCGGGAGAGAGACGTGCGCGGGCAGAGGAGGAGGCACCGCGCAGGAAGAGGCGGGCGACCTGCGGTCGCGGGAGAAGAAGAAGAAGAAGAAGAAGGAGAAGGAGGAAGAACCAGAAGAAGAAGAAGGAGGAGGAGGAGGAGAAGAAGAGGAACGTCCACGTAAGATTAGAAGTAAGTATAATATCTTTTTTATATTAAGTAGAATATTAATTTACATAGAATAGAAGTTTAGTTTTGTAATGATTATTTAGATAGTGATTTTGTTTATATTATTATCTTGTAGGTTTATAAAATTTATATTATATATGTATAATATATATAGACATTGTGAATATGGTATAGACTTGAATGAATTTTCATATGCGGACGGTTGGTTTAATGGACCATGTGAGGTGCCTAGAGTGGAAGTGTGGAAATGATTGCAAGAATTGTTAAATATCGCATTACATGATTGGTTAGTGGTGAAAGTTTTAATTCCTAAAATATACGAAGGGGTATACAAATGGGAGCTTTTTGAGATTAAAAATACAACAAGTTGGTGGAAGTTCGTATATATGGGTATCCAGAAAAAGTTTGATCACGTGCTGCTTGTTCAACATGAATCAAGGAGCACATCGGAAGGACATGAGGAAGTAGGTGAAAGTTATGTGCATGTTTCAAATAATTTAACAATCGGTGAGACCATCGAGCAAAATATTAAAGTTGAGAATAATAGTACCAGAGAACAGATTAATCAGACGCACGATGAGGTGGGAGGAGGCCGGATGGAAATGATGGTTATAGATTATGGAGAAGAGAATGAGATTATTGTAGATGAGATGCAGAGGGATGATGATGAGTATGAAACTTTTGTGGAGACACGGGCCGGGTGAAAGGAGGGTGATGAAGAGCCAGAGGACTGGATTAATATGGACAATATGATATGTGATGATGGTCACAAGTCAGCCTGGGAATACGATGCTGTAGAAGTGAGGCAGGGCCAAATGTTTCGTGATAAGGGCGACTTGCAAATAGCGGTGAAGTGATGGGCGTATTCTGAGAAGAAGCGGTTCAGGGTGATAATTTCAAACACAACACATATGATGTAAAGTGCATTGCTCCAGACTGCACGTGACGTATTCATGGGTACCTACCAAAGAATGAGACATCATTTGTTGTCTCTATTGTGGTACCTCACTCATGTATGTTGCAAAATACTCTTCTGAAATATAGAAATATGATAGCAAAATTTGTTGCTGATGCACTGTATTCAAAAATAGTGCAAAAGACTGCAATGTCTCCTTTTGCTATCATGTATAGTATACAGAACAGATATGGGTATGACATATCGTATGATATGACATGGAGGGCGAAACAGAAAGCATTGGAAAGAAGGTTTGGCACTTACGAGGATTCATATCATAATCTTCCTGCATTACTTGAAGTTATTCAAGCTCGAAATGCGGGGACTGTAATTGTGTGGCACGACTTTGTCAATGCAGTGGTAACAAGGTACTTCAACGTGGTTTCTGGTCATTTAGATGCATGATTGTAGCGTTTAGACACTGCCGACCCGTGCTATGTGTGGATGGTACTTTCTTAACCGGCAAGTATAAAGGGTAAATCCTTACTGCTATTGGGGTTGATGGAGAGAACCAGATTGTGCCAATTGCATTTGCATTTGTGGAGCACGAGAGAACTGAAACTTGGTTGTGGTTCTTTCGGTGGCTTAAGAGAGCTGTTGTTAAAAATAGGCCAGATGTTTGCATCATACATGATCAAAATGGTGGTCTATTATCAGCAATTGATATGTTGTAAACGAATAGTACGGACGAAGCATTTTGGCCAGATTTACATAGTCGTTGGTGTATGAGACATTTGACTGTAAACTTTCACCGACAATTTAAGAGTCAACGTCTGATGAATATGTTCAAGCAGCTATGCAAGCAGAACCAACGTTTAAAATTTGATAAACTATTAGTGGAGCTTGATAGATTAACTAGCAATCAAATGAAGGAATTAAGAGATATAGTGCTGCTAGATTATGATGCAAAGGCACTTCCTTTGGATCCTCTTCCTAATGAAGCACTCAACGTGACACGAAGGCGGAAGGGGGGAAGAAGAGTGAGGTGTTTCTCGAACTGGATTAAGGAGGAGTCCATGGAGAAATGATCATTGATAGAAGATAGAGATATATCCCGTTATGGTATAGCGATAACTAATCTCGCAGAGGTTTATAATTGGGTTATGAAAGGTACACGAAGCCTTTCACTTGTAGCTATCGTTGAGGGTATCACACGTGGTACACAAACATACCTGCAAGAGCGGTATGCTCAAGCAATGTTGAACATGTGCAACCATCAAGTACTGTACTCCTCTAAAATCACGGAGTGCATGAAAGAAAAAAGTGAGAAAAGTAAAAGACATTTGGTTCGGAGGACAGGTAACAGAGAACTAGTTTTTGAGGTGCTGTTGCGCGGAAAGAGCGGGCTTGGCATTGCTCGTGCTGAAGTAACAATAGAATGCATATTGTGGCCTCATTTGAATAAATATGAGTGCACATGTAACAAACCAAAGTTGCTACATTTACCCTGCTCTTATGTCTTCACCACTTGTGCTCAGGGAAATATTGATACCCATAATTTTGTGTCACCATACTACTTTAAAGAAGCAGTGGAAGCTACATGGCGTGGTGAGTTACTTGGTTGGAGAGTTGTCTCTGAATTCACACGGCCACCACAGGAAGAACCAGCTTGGATCCCGGATCCAAGCAAACGAGTTATAATGAAGGGTCGTCGCAAAATGCGCTGAATTAGGAATGACATGGATGCCAGTCAGGCACGTGGGGGTCGCAAAGAATGTATAGTTTGTGGAGGTAACCACCTACGAAAGGATTGTAACTTATACGTAGTGGAAAGGAGACCTGACGGCGCGGATGTGTGACGTGTTCCAATATGGAGGGACGACCGCATGGAAAGAGGAGGACCATCTACTTAATTCTGTCATGGGTACTATGTATTATGTCGTATTGTAAGATGTACTAATTTTATTTGTAACATGTGTACTAAGTATTATGTCATATTATAAGATGTACTATTTTTATCATATTGTAAGATGTCACATTTTATATTGTAATTAAATGTTGTCAATTTGTGTTAAAGGCATGGAGTTGATCGATCCGGTAATTGATTTGAAGCATCGCTCTAACTCTGAGACCGGTGATCTTTACGATCCCCTTTGACTACGGAGCTTCGACGACTTTTGGACAGTGGATGACCGATGGGTTTCGAGGTAACCTATTAATTCAGAAAATATTGTTTGTTACACATTATACTTCATTTTGAAACAAGTTTGTATTGGTTATAGGTTGCAGGCATGTGGATTACTACCACTCGTGCGGATGTTGGACCCCCGGGGTAGGAGGTCTCCTCGGTTTCCCGCTGATCATGCACTACTCACTGCTTTTGTGGACCGTTGACGACCAGAGACCCACGCGTTTCACCTACCGGCGGGTGAGATGGCTCCGACTCTACAAGATGTGTCGATGCTATTAGGTCTCCCTCTGGCAGGGGATGTGGTTTTCCCTCCTCCGGTGCAACCAACCTAGAAGCATGATATCTTGCACCGATTTCACGACGTATTTCCTGAACAAGATCAACTCCAGTTCAACGATAACCATGGACCTACTAAGGTATGGCTACAGCAGTTTCGAGCAGAGGCGTTAAGTGCAGATGCGGCGGATTGGAGAGTGCAGCGACATCTAGAGGACTATCTTCTGTGGTTGTTTGGTTGGGTCCTGTTCACGAGCACGCACCAGGACACTGTTGACAAGCGTTTGATAGGTGTCGCCCAGATCATCGCTGACATAGACGTGGCACATATGTCCCAATTTAGTTGGGGCTCTGCCGTGTTGGCTGCGACCTACAGAGCGTTGTGTGATGGTTGTAGACGCAGAAGTAGTGCCGGATCACTTACTGGATGCCCTTTGTTGCTGATGTTGTGGTGTTATGAGCGTTTCGACATCGGACGACCTACTCTTTCCGCGTACGATCCATAAGATGACGACCTGTACACTAATGAGGACGATGAGATGGACAGGCCTACAATAGGATCCTTATGGTGTACGCGAAAGGTACCAAAATTATATTTCAATTACAGTAAATTTGTCGTATATTAGAGTTTGTAACTAATATATTCATCATAATGCAGATGACTTTGGCGACAGGCACCGTCCGCAGGGGATATCCAAACAACGTCCTTGCATTTGATCATCTTAGAGCTGATCGTGTCCGATGGACGCCATTCAGTCCACTGGAGGTCCCAGAGGCGTGCGCCTCGCGGGTTGTCATCCCTATGCACTCGTGATCAGCACATATGGTTGACGAGGCGACACCTTGTGTACGACATCGTTATCGAGCCATACGCCGTCAACCGAGTGATGCGTCAGTTTGGACTATTGCAGACGTTCTCCATTCCCCAACCACCCGTCCTTCATGACCATCTGTAAGTATGATTTACTTTGCAAACCGTATCATTATCGAGAAGGAGTTTCTTTTTCAACCTGTAGGGAGTACACAGTAAGACATTGTAAACATCATTGCAGGATGACTAGGAAAGGCCAGGGCCTCGCTTATGAAGATTCATGGGCCGCGAAGATGTTGCCTTGGATTCAGCAGTGGGCTGGTGCTGCTGAGGACGTTTGCGTCCCCTCTGGCCCTTTCATGGAGGAAGCGTATGTTCCGTACTTACAGTGGTACACGCCCAGAACACGCATTTGTTGTCACCCGGTGTCCACGGAGATTGTGAACCATGATGCTGACATCATAGACACGTTCGCTCCGCAGCCAGGTTCGGCGTACTACATGCTGGTACGTACTTTCCATTGAGCTATATTTTCTGCGTTTCATGTGTAATACTTATTCGTATATAACATGCATATAGTCCGAAACATGTGCGGAGGTCGCAGCAGAACTTGAGGGGTACGCACGGCGGTGCAAAGAGAACCCTCCTAGGTTCGATGCGCGGGAGATGGCAGCAGCACTAGCTCGCCTTGCACGGCGCTGCAGGGACGCCCTTTGGTGCTCATCATGTTCTCAGTCGTACGACGTGAGTCCATGCTCCCAGCCAGGTTGGATCCAACCTCGCACTCGCCTATATTTCTGTAATTTGTTACAAGTGAAACATAGTTTTCAAATTATAAATTGAAATTATATTATCTTATAAAAAATTACAGGTTCTGTCGAGCCTGGCCCTGCAGCACCGTCATTCTGTTCTCAGGAACCCTCTTCTTCTCGGCATAACTTCGACGCCGACCCGTCTCATTTTCAGGAGGGCGGTCCATCTCATTTTCAGGAGCCCGGCCCATCTCATTTTCACGAGCCCGGCCCGTCCCATTTCCACACCGGTGCATCAACCATCCCTTTTGGGTCTGGTTTTATTCCGACACGAGGTTACCAGGCACCAGCAGGTTCATCTTTTCTTTTTCGCATTCGATTCATATTATATTTTAAAATACCCCTTCATTAAGTGAAACTAATAATACTCTTATTGTAGGTGCCTACACGAGGACGTCATGCCCTCCATTTCCGACGAGCTGACGTCATGGACCAGGGTGGAAGTGCAGGGTTATTCTCAGATGCCCGGAGCTCCTGTACCAAGTCAGCCCACGCAGCAGGAGGAGTCGACCCCTTTGGAGGGTCCTAGGACTCGCCACGCACCGGAGCACCTCATTTACCCGACACATCAGATTAGGCACCGGAAGACGCGGCGTCGTGATGGTTGAATGTTCAGATATCTGTTGTACTATGTTTGTGTGTCACTATAATTATGTTCTACTATGCTTATGTTGCATTATGATTACGTGTCGGCCATGAACACTCCGATACCCTATTCGGTCCTCTGATCTCCGACATGTGCTCCCACATAGCGTTAGGGAATCCAATAAAGTCTGTCTCTGAAACACTATTTAATGCCACTAAAACGTGTCAGCCATGAACACTCCGATACCCTATTCGGTCCTCTGATCTCTGACATATGCTCCCACATAGCGCTAGGGAATCCAATAGTCTGTCTCTGAAATACTATTTAATGCTAGTGAAACATGTCGGCCATGACCACTCCGATGCCCTATTCGGTCCTCTGATCTCTGACATGTGCTCCCGCATAGCGCTAGGGAATCCAATAAAGTCTGTCTCTGAAACACTATTTAATGCCACTGAAACGTGTCGGTCATGACCACTCCAATACCCTATTCGGTCCTCCGATATCCGACATGTGCTCCACATAGCGCTAGGGAATCCAAAGTGTTGCGCCTCGCCTCTATATATCATGCCGTGCCCTCTTCTTCATGCATATACAAAGTTGAAACTACCCAACTTCATCAATGGCTAGTAGAGGTCATGGTCGTGGAGGTCGGGGGGACCGTTCTAACCCCTCCTCCGATCGGCGGACCAACATGGTTTAGTGAACCAAAACCAGAGTTCCCTCTAGAATTCAAGTCTGAATTCAGTCCAGGCAGTCCTCTGCGGCCATATGATGCTACGAAGGAGAAATGGCCCAAGTGTCAACATGGTGCTGATGCAGTCGTGCAAACGATGGACTACGGCGAGGATAGTGGTCGCCGTTTTTTCCGCTGTCCTTACGGACGGTAACTATGAATTTCTATTTTCCTTTCACATCTAACTCTCTTTATTATGCAATAACACTCCTTTTCATGAACATATTACTTTTTTCACAGTCGTATGATGACGACGACAATTGCGGATGGACTGCATGGGTTGATCCAGAGGCAATCTATCCGTATCGGCACTTCGTCACCTACCTGGAAGACAAAATCTTCGACCTCACCCAGCTGCTAAATGCTCCGACTCCTGAACCATCGAATAAAGATCTTATCATTTCCATCGCTGACGATGATGACATGATATCGTGCGAGGTCCCGTATTGTAAATGTCCACATCACAAGCCTAGACCTACTAAACCTCCACCGCAACAGCGCCCTTCCTCGTCTTCTCATTTCCACTAGCTCTAAGTTTGGTACTAATAATCGACAATACCCTACACTTACCGTAGTGTACAAGGGAATGTATTGTACTTGTATCTCACTCTTTGTCAAACAAGTAATGTATCTTTGTAATTTTAACAATCCACATGTATACTTTTTTAATTTAATAATATTTTTGTTCTCACTACAATGTGCAATAAAAATAATAGTAGTGCCCAATACATATACACAACGTACACATAAAATGTACAAACGAAAATATTTCTTTCAATGAACATTGTATGATTATTTTTTTTGATGAACATTGCATAACTTGACATGGGATAACTGAAATAGGAGCCTGTCGGTTTTCCAAGAGCCGATAGGCCTATCGATTTTTCGGTTACCAATAGGTCTATCGGTAATCGGACGACCGATATCGCCCTTTCGGTCTTAAACATCCCCGACAGGCCACAAACCCTAGGAGGCAGGGACCTGTCGGTCTTCAGTATACTGATAGGTCCTATCGGACATCTCTCCTCCGATTTCTCAGCTCCTGCGTGCCACGTCGATGCCTCGTCATCGCCACATAGCCTATCGGTTTTCTGGGTACCGATAGGACCCTTATCGGTCCTCCGATAACCGACTGGCTTCTATTTTTGCAATATTTCTAAATCGACCCCCATTTTTAAAATTAATAATTAAATTAATATTATTTGACGAAAGACGACAACGGACGTGCCCACGGGCATTGGGAAACCGCCCAGCGACACGTATGCCATCAGCAGCACTGGCGAAGGTAGATATAGCTTTCCTGGTGCACCGGCACCACGATCCGAAACGGATTTTAGTTATAATCACTTAATGTTGGAGTAAAAATATGCACCACCATATCACTGCGAAGGCTAGTAACACGAGGCGTGCACTCGGATGTCGGAAGCTCTAGCTTCACCACGGATCAGCAGCGACCACCTCCCGAGGTACCATCGGCACGGCCGGATGTAACCTTAACGTCTCCTTCACCACGGCTTGGAGGTAGTCATGGAGAATTCCTTACAGAGAGCTGCAATAACCTGTTGGCGGAAATTCTCGGAAGATGCAGTGAGAACAATATCATCAACAAATAGGAGCAAAAAAGCTATATTAGCACCGTGCCGGTAAATGAACAGAGAGGTGTCAGATTTTGCTTCAACAAATCCAAGAGTAACAAGGTGGGAAGGAAACCGACTGTACCATGCACGGGCTGCTTGCTTGAAGCCATAAAGAGATTTGTTCAATCGGCAGACATGATTGGGTCGAGAGGAGTCCACAAAGCCAGATGGTTGTGCACAGTAAACTGTCTCCGTCAGGGTGCCATGCAGAAAAGCATTGTTGACATCCAACTAATGAACAGGCCAAGAGCGAGACGGAGCTAAAGTGAGAACCACCCAAACAGTAGCAGGTTTGACGATTGGACTGAAAGTTTCCTCATAATCAATACCAAGGCGTTGTGTGAATCCCCGAAGAACCCAGTGAGCCTTGTAGTGGTCAAGAGAGCCGTCTGATAGAAACTTGTGACGATAGACCCATTTACCAGTGACAATGTTAATACCAGCAGGACGAGGAACCAAAGTCCAAGTATCATTGGCCAAGAGTGCATCGAACTCAGCTTGCATGGCGGCACGCCAGTTTGGATCAGATAGTGTCGTGTGAAAGGTCTTCGGAAGGGGAGAGAGAGCCATCGTGTTCAGGTTGAGGTGATCGACTGAAAGTGCATCTAGGCCCTTAGTGGGTTTTGGTGAAAAATGACAACAAAATTAAAGAGCTAATGATCTCTACAAGATGATGTGCAGAAAAAGGATCACAAAAAGGAGAAAAATAATATGATCATCTCAAGAGGCCCCTAACTTTCAAAAAGGGAGAAAAGAACAAAAAGATGATACTTGAAAGGTTTATCTAGTCTTGTGTTTTGGTTCTTTTCTTTATAGGAGTGTCGTACTATCAAGAGGGATGCAAAATCAAGTGGAAGTGTCGCAAAAATGCTCAAATCTCTGCTCAGTTTATTTCAGTCCAGAGAGGTGCTCATCGGACGGTCCGGTCACGGACCGGAGTGTCCGGTGGCCTTTAAAAAGGGGATTCCAGAGAGGATGTCATCGGACAGTCCGGTCTGGTACCGGATGGTCCGATGGGCTTTTCCCAGCAAAAGAACCGTTCCAGAGAAGGTGTCATCGGAGGGTCCTGTCCGTCACCGGACAGTCCGGTGACCCTCGACCCAGTCAGCAACGGCTCCCTTGGGGGACTTTGGGTATAAATACCCCTTCGTCTCCAACGGTCCCCTTACGCCTAAAAACAGCTGAAAACACTCTCTTGAGTCAAAAACTCCATTCCTCACTCCCCCAAGTCTTCCACAAGTAAGATTAAGCTAGGGATTGAGTGAAATCGTGCTAGCAACACCTTGAGCCTCTCCATTCCACTCTTTTGAGCATTTGTGAGGCACTAAGCTTGAAGTTGCATTTGTTACTCTTGGGGCTTTTGCTCCTAGACGACTAGGCGTCCCCGTGGAGCTCTCAACTCGTGTGAGAAGCCCCGGGAAGTTTGTATTACCCCTCCCGCAAGGGAAAATCTAGTGGAGCAACTCAAACTCGATCTTCGTGGTCGTTTGAGCGAGATAAAGGGTTGAAAGAGACCCGGTCCTTTGTGGACCTCTCAACGGAGACGTAAAGTTCTTTGTGAGCTTGAACTTCGGAAGAAAAATCACCTGTCTTCGTGTACCTCTTTATTCACATAAGTTTTCTCACACTTATATTGGCCATTTACATTTCCGCATCGATCTACTTGTGTACTAGGTTCTAGCTTAGATCCATACTTCTGCGCTGTTCTTAAGCTCTTTATAAAGCTTTCTATTCAAGTAGATTTCTGATATTCTGCTCAGCTTTTAAACTATTGGCGAAATCGTTTTCTGACCGGAGTGCCCGGTAAGTAACCGGAGTTTCCGGTACCGGAGGTTCCGGTACGGTACCGGAGGGTCCGGTAATTTAACAAATTTCGAGACTTAATTTGCAGGATTTTTAAGTTGGCCTATTCACCCCCCCCCTCTAGGCCACTTTCATCGACGGGCTCAACAAAGCCAGCCTTGCCTCGAGTGCGCATGACATGCTCGTTGACGACGGGCTTGATCGGGAGGGGTACTGTGGCGGAGGTGCGCCCAGTGCTACTGGCAGCAGCCTGGGACAGATTGTCCGTAGGGGCAGCAGCACCGGACACAACAGCACGCGTGCTAGTGACCTGGGGTCCAGCATAGGCCGCGACAGATGAGGCCCGCACGGCTTGTGCAACGGGTTGGCCTAAAGCGCCGAGGATGCTATGCGTGCCCTGGAAGCACGCCCAACACCAACAACATCTGGAGTACCTGCATGCACAATACTATGCCCGACGAGCAAAGTAGAAGAGTTATCATCACACAAAAAGTCCAAGGTCTGAGATCACAAGGGGTCGTGGACATCTCGGAGAAGGGGAATAAAGACTCATTAAACACAACATGACAAGAGATGATTATCATGTTAGAGTGGAGATCAAGACACCTATACCCTTTATGATCATTAGAATAGCCAAGGAAGACACACAGGCAGGAACGAGGCAAGAGCTTGTACGTGGTGGTGGAGGAAAGATTTGAGTAACAAGCACAACCAAACACACGCAGGTGAGTGTAGGAGGGGTGGCTACCGTGGAGGGCAAAGAATGGTGTAAGGCCGCCTAAAGTCTTAGTTGGGTGACAATTGAGCAAGTACGTGGCCGTATGGAGGGAGTCAGCCCAATAGACAGGAAGTAGACTAGCCTGAAAAAGATGAGAACGCATAATGTTATTGATGGTACGGAGTATGCGTTCGGCTCGACCATTTTGTCGGGATGTGTATGGGCATGACATGCGGAGTACAACACCGTTAGTGAGGACGAACGTGCGGGCGGACGAGTTGTTGAACTCGCGGCCGTTGTCGCATAGTCGCACTGTATCGCCTTAACGAGGGTGCCAAATTGTGTGCGCACATAGGAGAAAAAATTAAAAATAACAGCGAAAGTGTTGGACTTGAGGCGAAGCGGGAAAGCCCAAGTGTAATGAGTGCAATTATCGAGAATAGCGAGATAATATTTGTAATCGGAAACATTGGCAGCAGGGGATGTCCAAAGATCGCAATGTATTAAATGAAATTTATGAGTAGCTCTAGAATTTGATTGGCTAAAAGGGAGGTGAACATGACGACCTAATTGACAGACATAACAAATGTGATCATAGTTACGTTTTTTTACAAGTGATGATACTAGAACAAATGAGCTTGGACAGGGCTTCATGGCCGATGTGGCCAAGACGATGATGCCAGAGCGTGGTGGAGGACGCGGCTGCAGTGAGGGCAGGGATGCTGGCAGGTGGAAGAAAAGGGTAGAGGTCGCCCGTACTATTGCACCTAGTGATCATGCTCCGAGTTTGTAGGTCCTTCATAGAAAGGTCAAATGGATCAAATTCAACGGAACAATTATTATTAGTGGTGAAATGACGAACATAAATCATATTCTTAATAATGCTAGGTGACACTAAAACATTAGGAAGAAAAAGAGAACGTTGAAGCGTTGAAAACGAATAAGGCCCAATAGAGGTAACGGGAAGTAAAGCCCCGTTACCAACAAGGATGGATGAAGGACCAAAAGATGACGGAGGGTGGGAGGAAGAGAGAATACCAGTCGTATTAGCCATGTGTACACCGGCGCCAAAGTCAGCATACCACTCAGCCTGGGTGCGCGGTGGTGTCTGAGACATGGTGTTGAAGTTGTTGATCAGAGACGACTGGTCCCAAGACCTCCCCACCCCCCCAAACATGGGTGTTCAGGGAAGCTGGGGCTGCTGCTGCGGTGGTCCTGAAGCAGGCGCTCCCCCGTACCGGATGCCGGGTGGCGCGCCCTAAAGCCAGGTGGCGCGCCGTAGCCAGGCGGCACGCTGAAGCCAGGGGGCGTCCCGTACTGGAAGCCAGGCGGCGCAGCGTAGGGTGTCATCTTCTGCTGGTGGAGGCCGGCGAAGGCGGCGGGCTTTTCAAGTGTCATGAACGAGGACTATGGCATTGCTCCCAGTGGAACAGCAGGCCCATGCAAACGAGGCTACAACTGCACGGTTCCTGTCCATGGGTTGACGACAGGGGCACTGTGCGGAGGAGCGGAGGCAGGGGCGTTTTGGCGAGGGGCGGTGTTGCCAGATTTGGCCCCACGATCGCAGCGGCGGTTGTTGGAGCCACCGTTACCTGAGCGCTGGTTGTTGGAGGGACCACCAGAGCCGCCAGCGCCAGAGCCGCCACCACCGGCACCGCCACCAGGACGAGGAGGGGCGAGCACGGTGACGAAGGCTGGTGGAGGCGCGCTGTCGTCGGTGTGGATCTCCTCGAGAAGAAGGAGAGTGCGTGCTTCGTCGAAGGTCGGGAACGGGCGTCATCTTGAGATTGGAGACCATATGGCGGAACTCGCCATTGAGGCCGCGACGGAGAAAGAGAACGAGGGGGCGATCACCGATGGGATCCCCGAACTCACTCAGCGCACAGGCCATAGTCTCGAGGCAACGACAATACTCGGTGATCGACATGGCGCCTTGCTTAGCTGTCCGGCACTCAGCAGATAGGAGGAGGGCGCAGGACCGCGCTGGCCAAGGAATTCCGTCTCGAGGAAGGTCCAGGCAGCACGAGCCCGTTTGGGGCGAAGCATCACCGATTGCTGCAGATCGCCATGAATGGACTCGTAGATCCAGGTCAGGACCGTACAGTCCATCTGCGTCCATGCCGATCGGTCGGGGTTGACCGCATCAGTGAGGACATGGTCCGTCAATGCGTACTTGCCCAGCGCGACGAGAAGGAGGCTGCGCCAATGGCTATAGTTGTCAGCGGCGCGATTCAGCATGACGGGGACGAGGACCTTGATGTTGAGGACGGAAAGCGCCTGGGTGTGGGTGGCGGCGTGCTTGGCCTCGTACGCGTCGAGCGCAACCGCACGGTCTACGGCCGCCTTCTTGCGAGTGGCATCTTCGGCCTCGCGTTCGAGGAAGAGTTGCTCATCCGTCGACATGGCGACGTGACCCCGGCGAGGACTCGGCGATAGGGACCGACGGTGCAACTAGGGCGTGCGATCCACCGGCGAGAGCTCGGCGACAGGAGGGGCCAGCGAGTGGAGACTCAGCGACTGTGGCTAGGGCTTTGCGGAAGCGGGATAGGTCACAGGATTGCGAAACCGTATCGTGATACCATGAGAGCGTATTAGGGCTGAGGAAATAGGTTGTTGTATTACTCAATGTACAATGGTGAATACATATAAGCAGGTGAAGAGACGGCTAGGCAGCAGGCCCACGGCCCAAAATGCCGTAGCACGTTTACAGTCCAACACCGAGCCTACCGTCCGTCAGCCATGTCGTCAATCAGGTCCCTAGAGAAGAAGACGTCGTCGACCACGGCGCCCAACACCACCTGCTCCCCGACTTTCACCGTCTGACCGGAGCAACCCGACCACCTGTCGAGCACCGTAAGTATCATTTTCTATTCTTACTATAATAATGTTTTTTTCCCGATTTTCTCACTAAAATATAACTGATGTGACGACTGCTTAAGATTCGTGACGAGAGATACACAACAGCATGAACAATTATGTAGTAATTCTCTGTTCCCACTAAAATAACAGACATGACACGATTGTTAGAGATTGGTGCGAAATATCTTGCACACGTGCCCTGGTTGAAGATTTCCGGTACTTTTTCACATCAAGTGTCCTGAGTTTGTTCAGTGACAATGCCCTCGCTATGAAATTATATAACCCATTGTTATCACAGACGGCTGATAACATTTTTTATACTGTAGTTGTCATTCACATTAGCATTTTTCCCACTTCCAGGTGTAGTTAACCCTAACTTTCGTAAACACAATATGGGTATACGTACGTACCCATTGATTTGAATATGTAGACATATTTAATTTAAGTTTTTTCAAAGTGATAACCATGAAAAAAATTTAAAAGAACTCACTTTTTTAATATACAATTAAATATTAAATTATTATGTGTGTACACATACATAAAAATAAGAGCTCCTATAAATTTATCATGGTTATCATTTTACAGTATTTTAAATTAAGTATGTCCACATCAAAATGATAAATAAGTATGTACGCATACCTAAATTGTGTTTTAAAGGTGGGAGTAGCTACACTTGGGAGTAGAGAGGGTTAAAAATTCTATCCTGTAATGTACATATTTGGTTGCTCTGTACACCCAATTTAAAATGCATCTTGTATGGTTATCACTTTGAAATATATATATACTTCATCAACTCTGTTTATTGAATGAATTTATCAGTAAAAAATAACAACGATGATTAGTAAGGCAATATAATACATATCGATCATCATTATCAAAAATATTTCAATAATCTATGGGTTTTTTTTTTCAAAAAAAACGGTTGGTGAAGAATAAGACATTTCATCCAAAGTAAAGAATAGCACTACCCTATATATAGAAATATATATATGTTTCTAACCTAAAAGGCTAGTGGATAGGTGAGAGGTTCTCCACCCTTGGAAGTTATTTGGAATTCAAAAATAGGAAGTTATCAACTTTTCTCTTCCAATAGTTATTTGGAAACTCCCTAAAATATTTTTGGAGGTGGTTTTTACAAAATGTGTTGAAGATGCTCTTTAAAATTACGATCGTGGAAGCAAGACACTCATCAATAATGAGAATCCATTGGTAATACCAATCAATTCGAAACACATGTAATAATCTCTTCGCCAGGCTAAGGTAAAGTAAATACAACAAACATTCTACTGAGGAAAAATGTCAGAATCTTTAAATAAGAAAAAAAACTCAGATACTCTTTGCAAACAAATAGTGAGTTTTTTTGGGGGAAAAGGGGACTTCATTACTCAGAATCAGAATTACACAATCCCGAGTTATAAGCTGCGGAATGTAGATCGGTGCTTGTAGTCGCTAGACTGCCGCATGCTCCAATTGCTTGGCCAGCTGAGCTAACTCATGAGCTATACCGATTTGTTCCCTCCTCGCATGTCTCACAACCAATTCAGGAAGTCGCCTACTTACTTCTACTCCTCTAGCTAGCAATTAAACAAAGACGAGACTTTGAACTACAAGAATTCTTAAAAATAGGGACTACCGACGTACAATCCACCTCCAAAATCACCTACTTGCACCATTCTACAGCTAGCAATATATGCCTTCGACTACTGCAAATACTCTATTTTGTCCACCTCTGTAATATGGAATAGAGTTCGCCATGAGGTACAGGAGGACCGTTTGCCTTCACCCCAATCACGGATCACAACACCGACAGGCCTGCAGCAGTACCACTGCCCGAATCATACGCGCTACATTATAATCTTGATCCATCCCTCTGGGGGACACTTCAGTATTACAGGAGAGATGAAAGGGTGGGTTGCTTGATCCGTGCTTGATACATACACCGTGTCTCGCTCGTTTATGAAACATATGTTTTCTGTTCTTTTGTCCTTTGAACAAGTTCCTATTAATGTAAAAGGATCAGTAAAAACTTATATGAATTTTATAGCAAAAATAGTGCAGTGAAAGTAGTGTAGTGAAAACTAATAACTTGATGCGACCAACAAAATGTTATAGTCTTTATTATTTTAGAATCTCCCACTCCCACACAATGGCATCCACTCTTTCAAATACTAAGGGGGCGTTTGGCATGGATTATGAAGCTAATTATACAAACAGATTATAGTCCATAAATGATTATAATTGTTAACGCTTAAAAATTATATGATTTTAAAATAGCTTATGGATAAATGTGACTATCATCTGTTATAAGTTTTAGGTGTTTAGGCAGACAAAATCATTTTATGGACTACAATCCGTTTACATAATCAGTTTCATAATACTTGTCAAACAGGCCCTAAATCCTATCTTCTATGCATAAGCTTCTTCGTAAGGAATAATCCTCATTTCCAATTTTAGGAATCATGTCTTCAGGACAAGACCTTTGAGACGTCATTGTATTTGCAGAATCCTAATTAATTTAATAACATTAATACACATCAAGAAAATTATAACGAAGCCAGCACAAAGGAAGAATGCTTAGGGCGTTCGGACCAGCATCAGGATGCGAGTTTGATGGTGTCGTTGCCTCATTAGCACAAACGGCGTTGGGATGTGTGGGATCAGGCAAAGAATCCACAGCATGTGATGCGCGCGGTTGATTGCCTGATGAATAAACTATTAGGCTTGACGTTGGGGATGTGCGCGATCAGGCAGAGGATCAATTGGATGTGCTGTAGCTGCTGATGAATAAAAATATTAGGTTTTATGTGTTGTCTGTTAGGCGGGATGTCCTGTATATGCGTTTTGTTTTGGCTGCAGGTGAGCAGAAGAGGGGGTGGGCATCAACTCTCTTTGTTCCAAAATATTTGATAATTTAGTCATCTTAATTCTTCTCAAAATACTTGACACTCTTGCTTTTTGATACATCTTTTCTCGTCTCCGACACATCTTTATCTCTAATCTCTTATCCTTGTTTGCTGTGCACCTATCTCTACCAATTTTTCTAAATTCTCGCGCCGACGGCCTCCAAAACTTTCAGTTGTCTCATTAGCAACTACAGTATACTAGCAACAAGTTATATATCTAAAATCATCTTGTCGTGCAAAACTATGTAGATCCTTAAAAGCTATGAAAATTTGAATTTTTCAAACGACCTCAGATGGAAAAACACACAAAATGAAAATTGTAAATGTAGAAAAGTTATAAAACTTTGTAGTGACAACTTTTTTATTTGATCCTGTCATGCAAATCTATGTTTGAATTTCTCAAATTTAAAATTCAAATTGTGTAAACGACCTTGGATGGAAAAACTCTCTAAATGAAAATTGTAGAGATCTCAAAAAGTTCTGAAACTTTGTAGTCGAAAACGTTTTTATTTGAATTCTTTTAGGGTCTCAAACAAATAATTTACACTCAACTTTGATACTCCCTCTGTCCTAAAAATACTTGTCTTTCTAGCTCTGGGCACGAAGAATAAGAAAAGAAGAATAAGATAGGTGAAAAAAAAATAAGAAGGAGAGAGGTAGAGATAAAGATATATTAGAAGAAGAGAAAGATGTATTGGAAAACGAGAAAAATAAGTAATGTGGGACAAATGTTAAAGGCTAGAAAGACATATAATTTGGAACAGAGGGAGTAATACGAAATGAACTAAAACAGAGTATATACGTATGTGACAGTGTGGTGTAGTGGTAGAGGGAAAGGTCAAGGGTTGGAATCCGCCCGGCCACGTAACACGCAGAAAGTACCTAGACTCGTGACTTCGAAGGAGACGGGCATGCGCTGGCCGGTACGGTGGGGCCTCCTCAAATTAAAAATAATATTTTGCTACATTTTTGGGTTTTTTAAATTTAAATTTCGTTGAGTGTTTTTTTAAGAGCTCTTTATCGTCTAAATCTTTGACAAGTGTCGTATGCTGACAGTGTCACTCGGTAAAGAGGCCGAGTCCAGTAATGGATGAACCATATGAGAATTATGTGTAAATATAAGATGGCCTAAAAGACACCATCATGTACTTGCCCTAAAGCAAATAGAATCACGTTCATAATCGTTATTTGTAATAAATTAAGGAAGATTCGAGATCCCCGTTTTAATTGAAAACCATGAACAGCTGTACCATGCACCGATTCATCTGAAAATATAAATCACTAGTCCGTAGGTAAGGATGATCTGTGACGAGGAGAAATATAAACACCATGAACATGATACTAGCTAGAATGATTATTGGTGAGGGCAATTGAGAATAGAACACGAGTAGTAGTACCATGCAGATTCTTTTGAAAAAACAAATCACCAGTCTGTATAGCTATGATAAAACATACATGATTCTCAGTTCTCACACTAAAATATATAATTGAAGATACGAAGCATACGAGCATAAATGAAGGGTAACTATGTGATCATGCATGAAGGGCAACTATGTTGAATTGTTGATCTATTTACTAAACTGAAAACTGAATGGTTGCCACAGGCTTAAACTTGAACCTCTAATATGAAACACGCTAATAATAGATGCTTCGATGACCTATAAAGTATATTTGATTTTATTAGTGATATATATCTCCGTTTCAAAATAGACTTCGTTTGGTCAAATATTAGGATTATAAATCATAAATAACTTTTAATTTGTTAAGTTTAAAAATATGAAAATGATATGAATAGATTTGCCTTGAAATATACTTTACAAAAATGTACATGCATCACTTTTCAACATATATTTTTATATAAAATAGAAGGTTGTTATGTTTTGAAGACTCCGTATTATTATCCAAAATGAACTCTATTTTGAAACAAAACGAGTACAAGTTTAAGCCCTCTATAGTTATGCCAGCAATATTAGCTCATGTAAAGAAAACCCTCTATAGTTATGTTGTTCAAAGAATGAAAACTTACGACCATACTGAAGGTAACGGCGTAATGCACCATGTCGTGCATGGGACGCTCTGTCTCACTTGCTCCGGCGACCAAGGCAGCTTTCCGGCGAGCGACCACACCGGACGAAGATCCCGGCCGATCGTTTGATGAACTTGATCGGGAGAGAGCAAACCTACAAGCGTTGATCGATGAGGCGATTGTTAATGCGAAGCCCAGGAAATATCCTAGCGCAGAGCAAGCCTCGAAGACGGCGTTCGTCGGGAAGTTTTGGAACTCGACGTCGGATTCCGAAAGCGATTGTGAAGACCTTGGGGATGCTGATGTCGCTGCTGCTACATGCGGCCAACATCCAATTGTACCTGCTACAGCCACACCGTCACCGGTTTCTTCACCAGCAAAGGTACGTGTTCCTCGTGTTGCAGGTGACGGAAGGAACTACGCAGCTGCCGGCAAGCCAAGCGTTGGAATACGATGGCCTTGGTGCCAAAACCATGGAAAGGGCCCTTACCGCAACAACGGCGCTCACCATCACGAACCATGGGAGATTTCATCAAGCCGGCGCTACAGCGTCATGAAGCTGCTATGCCGGCCGTATTTCGGCGATCCCACCCGACGTCAGATCCTGAAATTGCTCTGATTCGAAATTCGAAAAAAGATGGGCCCCTATCCTATGCTGGGCCGGATGGGCCACACATGGAAACACTAGAGCGGAAAATTAATCAAGGTCTAGCCCGGCTGCAACGCATTTTGCGTCGTCCGATCAGGCAGTGGACAGGGACAACCTCAGGAGACACACGCTCGTTTGCGGCGGCGACCATGGCTGGCGGCGGCGGAGGGCAAGGAGCGGGTTCCAGCAGGGACGACAAGGGCGATGGCAGGCGCGGCTCCGGGATCAAGCACTTTGCAAACCGCGCGCGTGGACGCGGTGCTGGACGGCAGCAGGGGAGAGGGCGAGGCCGCGATCGTGTTGATCGTGACCAAGCCCCATCTCATACAGCGCCGATTGAAGCAGCTCGCGACACCAATCGCCGGGGAGCCGGGGGCGGCTTCAGTCACAAGCAGTCCAAGGTGGACAGCAGAGAGAAGAGAATCATTTCAATGGAAGATGAGGACGAGCAGACCAACCATCAAGCTTTAGGTGAACCTGCAACCAAGAAACAGAAGGAAACAATTGTGCTTTCCTGCGATATATGTGAGGAGGCTCATTACGCCTCTCATTGTCCTTTGTTACATGGCTCTAAACCCACTGCAACTTTCTGTGGCCTTGGTGGAGATGGACTCGGTTTCTTCCAAATTCCGACATTGAGAGGATCAACAACAAAAGCTCCCAGGAAAGTTTCAGCCACTGCCTTAATCACCATTGAGCAGGGTGAAGTTTCAGCAGACCTTCTTAAAGCTGAGCTTGGTCGTATGTTACCAATCAAATGGGATTGGATAGTGCGTCCCCATGGTCCCAACAGGTACATTGTTCCGTTTCCTTCTCAGGTGGAACTCCAAACATTGGTGTCAATTAGAAGAATTCCTACTGACAAGAACGAAGGCGTTATGATATTTGCTGAATGGAACAATGAAATTAAACCAAAGAGGAAGCTGCACAAGGTATGGGTACATGTTTATGGTGTACCATACGAAATTAGGTCCTTTTTGCCTCTATGGGCGATTGGGTCCATTTTGGGAGCAACTCAGAAAGTTGACATGAGGTATCTGCGGAAGACTGGGATTGTCAGACTGCTCGTGGCTGTTCTTGATGCTAAATCGATCCCTGAAGATTCTGAAATCGTTGTTGACGATAACATGTATGACATTTTCTTCAAGATCGATGAGGTCGTGACTGGTGGGCAAGAAAATGAGGATAATTTTGATGACGATGATCACCTTGACCAGAATGGCTTTGAAGACCAGGAAATGGAAGAGGCGAACCCACCGGAAGAAACATCAGACCCATCCAACTCCAAGCAAAATACCTTGCCTCAAGTTTCTTCTACACAGGGCAAGTCAGGCCATATGCCAACACAAATGGAGCTGGCTGCTTTAGTGGACAATGCTCTAGATACTGCTGTTACTCGCCTCCTAGATGAACTTAGTTTCAAGGTTGCGAATGAACCTGTTGATGAAGCAATTCACTGCCCGTACATTTCTAATGGTATGGATGTTGCCAACCAAGCTTTTTCTTCAGGTATGGTGTCTCCTGCAGATTATGGTAATACTCAGCTATGCCCGGACGACGCTCCCTCTAGCACTTTGTTTGAGACAGCAGACGGGCTCGGCAGGGAACTTCCTCTACCGCACTCACCTGTTGTGGATGAAGTTGCGGCATCATTGGAGCTGATGGATGGGGACCAGGCTTTGGTTGATGGCTTTCCCATCCCGGTGCATGGCACTTCTGATCTCACAGCAGTACATGTTGAGCTTGTTCCTGCGGCGCCACTCGAGCCGTTGGCTGCAGACCAGGCACCGGTCGATGGTTCTGCCATTCCTGTGCATGGCGTTGTTGCTGATGCGGCTATTGAGGAGGTCACACCTGATGAGCAGCAGCGTCAAGGCCAAACGGCTTTGTCCGAACAGCAGCCGGAGGGTGAAACACCTGCTGCTGAGGTCGCTGCAAGCATGGGAATTATACCTGTGGCGGGCGTGGTGCACGACTCCCCCAAGCTAGCACGACATGTGCCTGCCCCTCCTGCCCTTTCAGCAGGCCGCGGCCGCGGGGGGGTGGCCAAGGTGATTGCACCTCTTCGTCGCAGCGAGCGTAATGCTGCGACAAGTGATGAACACACTATAGCGAAGGCGGTTCGTGCTGCTGCATTGCGCAATCTGGATACATCAGTGTTGAGGTTTGGTACCTGGGCTAATTAATCGTATTAGCCCGGAAGGATAAAACCGCGCAGTATAGCCAAACCATCTCCGCTTTGATAACACCCAGGCCCGAGGACGAGGGAGGTCACTCCGTCTCGCCCGACCCCGACGTTCGGGAGTCGGACAGGCAGCGCCGATCTCTAAGGTCGGACAAGAGTTCCGCCTCGCCCGACCCCGACCTCGAGGGGTCGGACGAGGGTTCCGCCTCGCCCGACTCCGACCTCGAGAGATCGGACGAGCGTTCCGCCACGCCCGACCTCGACCTCGAGAGGTCGGACGAGACGGGAGTTCCGCCTCGCCCGACCTCGACCTCGAGAGGCCGGACGAAAAGTTCCGCCTCGCCCGACCTCGACCTCGAGAGGTCGGACGAGACGGGAGTTCCGCCTCGCCCGACCCCGACCTCGAGAGGCCGGACGAAAGTTCCGCCTCGCCCGAACTCCAGGGACGGACGAGGCTGGGCGATCCAACCACCCCGGACGAGACGGGTGTCCGGGGACAGTTGAGCCGTTAATAAGCTCCAACTCCGGATGGGACGGTGGCGAAGACCGCTCCCGGAAGAATAAATGCGCACGACGTGCACCGTCCACGGGATGGACGTCACTCCAACAGTCCCCTGTCAGAGACTCACCGTCTCGTACGATAGGACGCCCCGGAGCGACGGCCATCACCACGGCGTCATCAAGCCGGCTCCTACAGTGGCGCTTCTCCATACGGACGGGACTCCACCGAGCGACAGCTCGGACCACTCCGTCGACAAGAAGCAACACGGCCACTCCGAAGACGTCATCTACTCGGCCTAACCGGCGTACGGCCACGACCAGCCTCGCCGAACCGGCCCTCCTCACGCCACCACATAAAAGGGGAGGGAGACCAAAGAAACGAACAAGGGCCAACAAAAAGTCTCGAAAGCCAACAAGGCGAACAAGGTCTCGAAGATCACCAAGCTCTCTACGCACAGACACGCGAATAACACTCACGAACTCCTTTAGAGGCAGGAAGCACTCTCTCTCTTCCTCCTCCGTCTGTAACCCCCCATTGTAATCTCAGTCGCAAATAACACGAGCAGCCACCAAAACTGGACGTAGGGTATTCGGCCTGAACCAGTATAAATCCTTGTGTCCATTTGCGAACCATCCGAGCCCAAAAACGCGCTTCCCCTAAAATAATCACTCGTCGGTGACATCGAACATCGACAGTTGGCGCGCCAGGAAGGGGGCTTAGCGCGTTTTCGACGATCATCCCACTGGTTCGGATGGCCAACCACGTAAGCGGATGGGCTTCTGGCGCACTTGTGCGTTTCGGAAGTCTTAGTTTCGTCGCCCAGGAGGATGGCTTGGTGCTAACGGCTGTCTCAGCTTCACCAATCCACTCCTCTGACCCACACCATTCGTCACCTGCCCTGGCGGGCGACGCAATCGATGAGGCCACGACTCATCGCACGGTCCAGTACCGTGACCGGGAGCCCGCAAACATCGAGTTTGTCGGGATGGCCGGGTACGCGTCGGAATCCTTTTTCGACCTCCTCGACGAGGCGAACAGAGATTCCGACCCGGAACACAGCGAGGGGAGCCACAATCCCTCGCGCGAGTGCCTCATGGCACACACCGAGGACCCTCTCGGTACAAGGGATACTCTCCCTCTCACCCAGCTGCCGCCAGCCTCCGGAACTTCCCCCCGCGACGTGCAGCCTGACCAGTTAGAAGCGCGTCGGGAAGAACTCCGCGAAGCCAAACGGCAGCTGGAACAGGAGGAGGCGGAGATCGACCGAGAGCTCGCTCGCGCCGAGCCCGGTGGACGTGCCCGCTCCATGGCGCGCGATGTGCGACAGCGCATCATGCAGGAGGGCGACGACCCCCCGCATTTCGCGCGGGCGAGCCAAAACCTTGCTGCAGCAGCGGCGTTGCTTCGGGAGCTCCCTGAACCCATCACTCCCGAAGCCCGACGCACTCAACGTGAAGTCGAGGTGCTGCTGCAGCGAGCAGCGGCACAGCAAGCGGAGAGCTCGCGATCGCGAGCGCGTAAACCGCATACTCCGAACACGTCTGTATGGCAGACACATTCGGGGACGGACGAGGCCTCAAAAGCCTGCGTCCGCGGACGTCTCGGTGCAAACCGCGATGCCCGCGCCACCCTGGAAGCGCGACGGCGACAACCGGAACGCGTTCCTGAGGTGGGCCGAGGACGTCATCCGCGCCGAGGGGGGCGCTACGACGATGACGAGGACAGGAGCCCGAGCCCTGACGCTCCGGGTCCTCGCGTCTTCAGCTCCCACATACGAAGCGCTCCGTTTCCACAGCGCTTTCGGCCGCCCACCAACATGCCAAAATACGCTGGGGAAACGAATCCGAGCCTCTGGCTCGAAGACTACCGGCTCGCCTGTCGAGCCGGGGGAGCGGATGACGACCGATTCATCATCCGCAACCTGCCACTCTACCTGGCCGACTCGGCCAGAACGTGGCTCGAGCACCTCCCCGCTGATCGGATCGCAAGCTGGTCCGACTTAAGGGAGGTCTTCGTAGGTAACTTTCAAGGGACCTACGCGCGCCCGGGCAATCCCTGGGACCTGAAGAACTGTCGACAGAAACCGGGGGAAACCCTCCGGGAATACGTCCGATGATTCTCCCGGCAGTGCAACGAGCTGCCGGACATTGGCGACGCCGACGTCATCGGGGCATTCCTGTCCGGAACTACTTGCCGCACCCTAGTCCACAAGCTAGGGCGCAAGAGTCCTCGAACGGCCAAGGAACTCCTGGATATCGCAACCAGCCACGCTTCCGGCAAGGAAGCCGTGGGCGCGATCTTCAACCGCCCCGATGCAAAGGGGAAACAGGGGGACAACACCGGCGAAGGCCCCTCCAATCGCTCCCGCAAGAAGAAGAAGAACCGGCAACAATCATCCAAAGGACGGATGGTTGCGGCCGCCGAACGCAAGGGCGCCAAGGCGCCGGCAGGGGAGACCTCGGACTACTTCGAGAAGAAGTGGAACAGTCCATGCCCCAACCACGAATACCCCGTCAAGCACCTGTACAAGGACTGCACACTCTTGAAGCGGTTCTTGAACCACGGGTCACCAAAGGGCAAGCCGAGAGGCAAGCCTCGACAAGCCCCCGAGGGAGCAGATGGCGAAGGCGACGCCAACGAAGGTAACGACGGTTTCCCTGAACCCGATGGTTGCCTTATGATCTTCGCAGGTCCAGAGGCGCACGGAGGAAAGCGTCGTGCGAAGGTCGAGCGTCGCGAGGTGTTCGCAGCTGAGCCCGCGACACCAGCCTACCTTCGGTGGTCGGAGGCCCCGATCACATTCGATCGATCCGACCACCCCAGCCACGTCCCCCGACCGGGTCGATACCCTCTGGTTGTCGACCCCATCATCGGCAAGAAGCGTCTCACCAAGGTCCTCATGGACGGAGGCAGCGACCTCAACATTCTCTACGCGGAGACGCTCGACGCCATGGGCGTTGATCGGTCACTCATCCGACCGACCGGAGCCCCATTCCACGGCGTCGTCCCGGGGAAGCAAGCCGTCCCGCTCGGGCAGATCGACCTGCCCGTCACCTTCGGGACACCGACCAACTTCAGAACGGAGACCCTCACGTTCGAAGTAGTCGGATTCCACGGGTCGTACCACGCCATCTTGGGGAGGTCGTGTTACGCGAAGTTCATGGCTATCCCCAACTACACCTACCTGAAGCTCAAGATGCCTGGGCCGAAGGGGGTCATCACAGTAGGCGCTTCCTTTCAGCGCGCCTACCAATGTGAGACGGAGAGCGGCGAGCTCGCCTCCGCCACCATCGCGTCCACGGAGGAGCTTGCCGTCATTCGGCAGCAGATCACCGAAGACGCCCCCGACTCCAACCGCAGCGCCGGATCCTTTGAGCCCGCCGAGGGCACCAAGGAAATCCGGCTCGACCCCGACAACGCCCCCGAGAAGGTGGCCAAAATCGGGAGATCCCTCTCCGCCAAATAGGAAAGCGTGCTCGTCGACTTCCTCCGCGCGAACATCGACATCTTCGCGTGGAAACCCTCGGACATGCCTGGCATTCCGAGGGAAGTCGCCGAGCACTCCTTGCACATCAAGCCGGACTCCCGCCCGGTAAAGCAACGCCTGCGCCGCTTCGACGAGGAGAAGCGCAGAGCCATCGGAGAGGAGGTAGCCAAACTGTTGGCAGCCGGTTTCATCAAGGAAGTGTACCACCCCGAATGGTTAGCCAATCCCGTCCTTGTACGAAAAAAGAATGGGAAATGGAGAATGTGTGTTGACTATACTAGTCTCAACAAAGCGTGCCCGAAGGATCCTTTTCCTTTGCCACGCATAGACCAGATAGTCGATTCCACCTCAGGGTGCGAAGCTCTGTGCTTCCTTGATGCGTATTCCGGATACCATCAGATCCGGATGAAGGAATCCGATCAAATCGCGACATCCTTCATCACGCCGTTCGGGTCGTACTGCTACGTCACGATGCCGTTCGGGCTCAAGAATGCAGGCGCAACCTACCAGCGCTGCATGATCAGATGCTTCGACGAACTCATCGGAGACATCGTCGAAGCATACGTTGACGACATCGTCGTCAAATCCAAGAAGACCGACCAGCTCGTCGCCGACCTGGAGCGGACCTTCGCCAAACTCCGAGCGAACGACATCAAACTCAACCCCAAAAAGTGTGTCTTCGGGGTTCCGAGGGGAATGTTGCTCGGATTCATCGTCTCCGAGCGAGGCATCGAAGCCAATCCAGAGAAAATCGAGGCCATCAACCGGATGGGCCCGATCCAAAACTTGAAGGGAGTACAGCGCGTGACCGGATGCTTAGCGGCTCTGAGCCGCTTCATCTCGCGTCTCGGAGAACGCGTACACCCTCTCTACCAGCTCCTGAAGAAATCCGAGCGGTTTCAATGGACGCCCGAGGCACAGGACGCACTCGACAAGATAAAAGTCATCCTGTCGAAGCCCCCAGTCCTGGTACCTCCGACCACGAAGGAGCCTCTCCTCCTCTACATCGCCGCAACGACCCAGGTCGTCAGCGTCGCCCTCGTCGTAGAGCGGACGGAAGAAGGCCACGTCCTCAAGGTCCAACGACCGGTCTACTACGTGAGCGAAGTCTTGTCGGAGACGAAGACACGATATCTTCAAATCTTGAAGATTCTCTATGGCGTCGTCCTCGCTAAAAGGAAGCTCCGACACTACTTCGAGTCTCACCCGGTGACCGTCGTCAGCTCCTTTCCACTGTGCGAAGTCGTCGAGAACCGCGACGCGACGGGCAAAGCCGCGAAGTGGGCCCTCGAGCTGATGGGCGAGGGCATCACATACGCCCCCCGAACGGCGATCAAATCCCAGTCCTTGGCTGACTTCATCGCGGAATGGACAGAAGTACAATTACCCACGGCTCCTATCGACCAGGAGTATTTGGTGATGTACTTCGACGGTTCGCTGATGCGAAAGGGAGCAGGGGTCGGGCTCGTCTTCATCTCCCCTCTGGGGGTGCGCATGAGGTACGCAATCCGCCTCTCGTTCCCCGCGTCTAACAACGTAGCCGAGTACGAGGCGGTCGTCAACGGCCTCAAGATCGCCAACGAATTGGGAATCCGACGACTCGAAGTTCGGGGCGATTCCCAGCTCGTCGTTGGCCAGGTCATGAAGGAGTCTAGCTGCCACAACGAGACCATGGATGCCTACTGCAAGGAGATCCGCAAGTTGGAACATAAGTTCCACGGCCTCGAGCTCAGGCACATCCCAAGGCGACAAAACGAAGAAGCCGACTCCTTGGCCAAGATGGCAGCCGGGCGCGAACAGGTCCCGACAGGGGTCTTCGCCCACGATCAGAGCCGACCATCAATCCGACCCCAAGATACGCCGGGGGTCGGCACCGAGCCGCCCCAGGCACAAGGGGACGGATCGGCCGTGACGCCTCCCGACCCCTGCGTCATGGAGATCGACGAAGCGTCCGCACCTAGTACGAGCCCTCCAGACGACTGGAGGACGCCGTACCTCAACCGACTCCTCAAAGGAGAACTCCCCGCCGACAAGACGGAGGCACGACGCGTAGCGCGACGTGCCAAGTCCTTCACCGTCATCGACGGAGAACTCTACAAGAGGAGCCTCACCAGAATCTTGCAGCGCTGCATCCCCGTCGAGCAAGGGAAGATGCTGCTGCGAGACATTCACGGAGGGGTCTGCGGCCACCACGCCGCGCACAAAACCCTTGTCGGAAACGCGTTCCGACAGGGATTCTACTGGCCGACTGCCATCAACGATGCTGCGCACATCGTCCGTACGTGCGAAGGCTGTCAGTTCTACGCCCAGCAGACCCATCTGCCGGCACAAGCACTACAGTCCATCCCCATCACATGGCCGTTCGCGGTCTGGGGATTGGACCTGGTTGGACCACTCAAGAAGGCACCCGGGGGCTACACCCACCTCTTGGTAGCTGTCGACAAGTTCACCAAGTGGGTTGAGGCCCGGCCGATCACTAGAATCCGACCAGAAGAGGCAGTCGAGTTCTTCCTCGACGTAATCCACCGCTTCGGGGTCCCAAACTCCATCATCACGGATAACGGTACGCAGTTCACAGGGAAGCGATTCCTTAAGTTCTGTGACGACTACCATATCCGAGTAGATTGGGCGGCCGTGGCGCACCCCCGAACGAACGGGCAGGTCGAGCGCGCCAATGGCCTGATCCTTCAAGGCCTGAAGCCACGTATCTACAACCGGCTGAAACAGTTCAGCGGGCGATGGGCAGCCGAGCTGCCCGCCGTACTGTGGAGTCTACGGACATCCCCGAGTCGGGCGACGGGGTTCACCCCCTTCTTCATGGTGTACGGCTCCGAAGCCGTACTACCGACCGACCTCGACTACGGAGCCCCGAGGATCAGAGCCTACGACGAAGAAGGCAACCAGACGTCCCTCGAAGACGCCATGGATCAGCTCGACGAGGCGCGTGACGTAGCGCTCCTGCGATCGGCGAAATACCAGCAGGCGCTGCGACGTTACCACTCCCGCTACGTGCGGGAAAGAGCGTTCAACGTCGGCGACCTCGTCCTTCGACGTGTTCAGAGCAGCAAGGACCGCCACAAACTGTCGCCTCCATGGGAAGGGCCCTTCATCGTCTCAAAAATTCTCTGACCCGGCTCCTACAAGTTGCGGATGGCGGACGGACAAGAACTCGCCAACGCGTGGAACATCGAACAGCTACGTCGCTTCTATCCCTAGAACTCGTAGTAGTCTTACCGTTCCTCGCCACCGAGATAAGCGGCGCCCGACCCCCGTCACGCGGGAGTCGGACCCCGCTCGGGGGCTACACCCTCAGGGTGCGCGTACCGTACGCGCACCCTGAGCACTCGTTAAAATTTCGCCTTTCTGCTAAGCGGCGCCCGACCCCCGTCACGCGGGAGTCGGACCCCGCTCGGGGGCTACACCTGCAAGGTGCGCCTCGCGCGCGCACCTCGACACTTGCTAAAATTTTGCCATTTCGCTTGCAAAATTTCGAGGAAAGGGTAAACGAAACTCTATCCTCTTCAAGGGTCCCGACCCCTCGTCCCGCGCTCCGAACCTTAGAAGGGAAAGTCACGAGTGGAAGAAGACGTGAAGTCTAGTTGGACGGAATGCGTAAACGCCTACGACCCCCGAAGGTTACGGCAGCGGCGCTCACCAGCTAGATGGAACGTTGGAGCCACCCGCGGCCTAAGACTTCTGAGGATCGAAAACAAGGAAAAAGGGGTCGGACACCCTCGCGGTTCTGTGAAGGAACGCCTTCATGAAAGTACTTAGAAACACCTTCCGTAGTCAGAAAATGTTCAATCCATTCTGATTTACAAAAGGGCCGGCCACTTTTGGCCTCGGCCGTCCTAAGTACAAAACTAAAGACTATTCTAACTCCTATTCTGCCGGGGGAGGAGGGGGCACGCTTCCTGCCTCTTCTTCCGCCGTGCTCGCAGCAAGCTCCCGCGTGAAAGGGGCCGCCTCCACCTCGATGGTGTCCAGCTCGGCGTCGGTATAACTGGCGGTAAAGCCCTCGCTCAAGTAGTCAAGGGCGATGTTGACATAGGGCGACCGGGCGACGGCGAACGCCCGGTGCACCCCCCGACAGACCGACGGGACGGCATCCCCAGTTGATTCGACCGGCGCCCCCACGACCGCCTCTATCCGCGTGACAGATGCCCCGCTGGAAGTCAAACCGACGGGTACGTACGAACCTCTCCGCAGTAAATCGATACATATATATGCATATATATTTCGTGTGCAGGGTTCCACCCTCGGTCGGTTCGACCGGCGTCATTGCGACCGACTCGATCGGTGCGACGAACGCTCCCGACCTAACCTGACGCCTGAGTCGTGCCCGCCGTTTCAGTTACCGCACGGCTCGCGACTTAGTCAGGTATGGTCCATAAGGGCTGAAATATGCCCCGACGGCCCCACGAGTTCGAAGGCTGGCCCGATGGACGGGTTCGACAGCCGCTCAGGGCGTAACTAGAGTGAGGGGTGGATTACGATGGGCCCACTAGCGGCCAATACCCTAGCGCCTGGGCGCCCGGGCGTCAAGGGCATCGTAAATCCGCGTTCGAGTCCCGGTTCGTCGAGCCTAGTGATGGTTCGCGCCGACCCATGGGTATCCTATCCCAAGGAGGCAACGAGCCCTCGGAACCTATCGAATGGAACTGAGAACTATATGGGTCGACGACTGGGAATATTGGGACCGGCCACCAGCTGGCCTACGTCGGGATCCCCCCGAAGGGATCCCGGGGCCCCACTTGAACTACCCGTTAGCAGCTCGATGAACGTCGCACTACGGCCCCCGAGGTATAGTGCGGCTTGGCTCAACCTCCCCGTCTGGCGAACAGACGCGTGGGAAGGCGAATAAAGACGAACCGCGTCTCCGGACGGGACTCTGCGACGAGCGGAGGACTCGGAGGGCGGAATCGCAAAAAGAGATCCGTACGGGATCGCAGCGCGCAGCAGCTTTAAGCCACTGCTCGGTCAGGCGAAGATTGGGGCTGAAACACGCCCCGACGGCGCGCAGAGTTCGAAGGCTGACCCGCCGAACGGGTTCGACAGCCGCTCATGGCGCGAATAGAGCAAGGGACGGAAAACGATGCCCCCGTTTAGCGTCCAGGGTGCGCTCTGGCGCCGGGGACACCGTAACCCGTGTTCGAGTCCCGGTTCGTCGAGCCTAATGATGGTTCGCGCCGACCCATGGGTATCCTATCGCAAGGAGGCAACGAGCCCTCGGAACCTATCGAATGGAACCGAGAACCATATGAGTCGGCGACTGGGAATATTGGGACCGGCCACCAGCTGGCCTACGTCGGGATCCCCCCGAAGGGATCCCGGGGCCCCACTTGAACTACCCGTTAGCAGCTCAATGAGCGTCGCACTACGGCCTTCGGGGTATAGTGCGGCTCGGCTCAACCTCCTCGTCTGGCGAACGTACGCGTGGAGGACGATTCAAAACGAACCGCGCCTCCGGTCGGGGATCCGCGACGAGCGGAGAACCCAGAGAGCGGAATCGCAAAAAAGAGATCCGCACGGGATCGCAGGACATCACAATTCGGGAGCCTGAGAACGAGTCATTCACTCCTTCTCAGGCTCGGGGGCTACTGTTGAGGTTTGGTACCTGGGCTAATTAATCGTATTAGCCCGGAAGGATAAAACCGCGCAGTATAGCCAAACCATCTCCGCTTTGATAACACCCAGGCCCGAGGACGAGGGAGGTCACTACGTCTCGCCCGACCCCGACGTTCGGGAGTCGGACAGGCAGCGCCGATCTCTAAGGTCGGACAAGAGTTCCGCCTCGCCCGACCCCGACCTCGAGGGGTCGGATGAGGGTTCCGCCTCGCCCGACTCCGACCTCGAGAGATCGGACGAGAGTTCCGCCTCGCCCGACCTCGACCTCGAGAGGCCGGACGAAAAGTTCCGCCTCGCCCGACCTCGACCTCGAGAGGTCGGACGAGACGGGAGTTCCGCCTCGCCCGACCTCGACCTCGAGAGGCCGGACGAAAGTTCCGCCTCGCCCGAACTCCAGGGACGGACGAGGCTGGGCGATCCAACCACCCCGGACGAGACGGGTGTCCGGGGACAGTTGAGCCGTTAATAAGCTCCAACTCCGGATGGGACGGTGGCGAAGACCGCTCCCGGAAGAATAAATGCGCACGACGTGCACCGTCCACAGGATGGACGTCACTCCAACAGTCCCCTGTCAGAGACTCACCGTCTCGTACGATAGGACGCCCCGGAGCGACGGCCATCACCACGGCGTCATCAAGCCGGCTCCTACAGTGGCGCTTCTCCATACGGACGGGACTCCATCGAGCGACAGCTCGGACCACTCCGTCGACAAGAAGCAACACGGCCACTCCGAAGACGTCATCTACTCGGCCTAACCGGCGTACGGCCACGACCAGCCTCGCCGAACCGGCCCTCCTCACGCCACCACATAAAAGGGGAGGGAGACCAAAGAAACGAACAAGGGCCAACAAAAAGTCTCGAAAGCCAACAAGGCGAACAAGGTCTCGAAGATCACCAAGCTCTCTACGCACAGACACGCGAATAACACTCACGAACTCCTTTAGAGGCAGGAAGCACTCTCTCTCTTCCTCCTCCGTCTGTAACCCCCCATTGTAATCTCAGTCGCAAATAACACGAGCAGCCACCAAAACTGGACGTAGGGTATTCGGCCCGAACCAGTATAAATCCTTGTGTCCATTTGCGAACCATCCGAGCCCAAAAACGCGCTTCCCCTAAAATAATCACTCGTCGGTGACATCGAACATCGACAATCAGGTACTATTCGTTCGTTCAATTCGTTTTCAGATTCTCGCATTTCTTCTAATCTGAGCAATATAGGAGTTTCTATGGGTAGAGATGATAAAATCGTTTCTAGTTCTATTGTCTCACTTAAAAATATAGAAATAGATAGGCTTGTAGTCTCGGGTAAGAAGAAACTTGAGAACAAAAAAAATAAAAATAGTTCCACATTTACAAATGATGAGGAGGACAGACTTGATGCAATTCTCGACCACGTCTGTGGGGATTTAAATGAGGACTTGCATGAACTGGAACAAGATCACATTTTAAGTGAACTTAGTCCAGTTCCTCGTAAGAAAAAGTCTAATTCTGGTAAAAAGATTAACAAAGGCAGACCTCCTAAAAAACCAAAAACCCCATCTAAACTGTGTCTCCAATGAAAGGTGTTTTTTGGAATAGCAGAGGTCTTGCTGACTTGGCTAAACACAGATATTTGGCGGATATGGTTCGAGAGGAGCAAATTAATTTTATTGCGCTCTCAGAAACAGGTCGTGAGGATTTTCCAGACTCGATCCTCAATACCTTTTGTGCTGGCCGTAATTTCATATGGCATAGCATGGCCCCACACGGTGGCTCAGGAGGCATCCTGTTAGGTGCTGACCTGGATATCTTTGATATAGGATCCATTGATGAGGGTGATTTTTATGTTAAATTTCTCCTTCGAAACAAATCTGATGGATTTAAGTTTGTGCTATATACTGTTTACGGTCCGGCACAACTACAGCATAAAGAAGCCTTTCTTATTGAATTGGCAAATACTTGCTCTCGTGAAACCCATCCTTACATTATAGGAGGGGATTTTAATATCATGAGAAATCCTGACGATAAAAGGAAAGGCGACTTTAACTTTAAATGGCCTAATCTTTTTAATTCAGTAATTGAAACCTTAGACCTCAAAGAGATTCACATGTCAGGACGCCAATACACTTGGGCAGGTCCTGGTGATGACCCTACTTTTGAAAAATTAGATAGAGTGCTAGTTAGCACTGATTGGGAGCTTAAATTTCCTCTATCTACTGTTGAGTCTAGGGACAGGAGCCAATCAGACCACACACCTTTAGTGTTAAATACTGGTTCCTCAACCCACTCTAACAAAGAACCGATCTTCAAATTTGAACGAGGTTGGTTAATCAGAGATGGGTTCTTCGATTTGGTGGCAAATTTATGGCACACGGAAAATCGTGGAGATACTGCAATGGAAAGATGGCAAAACAAAATTCGACATCTCCGCAAGTATCTTAGAGGTTGGGCCAAACATACTGCAGGCTCATATAGAAAAGAAAAGAAAAAACTCATCTCAATGTTAGATGCCTTGGATAAAAGGGCTGAAAACATCAATCTTTCAGACAATGAGATAAACTTGAAACACTATCTCAAAGAAAGATTGGTTCTCCTTTTACGAGAAGAAGAAATGAAGTGGTACGAAAAGGCGAAGGTTAAAACCCTTCTGGAAGGTGATGATAATACTCAATTTTTTCATCTGATCGCCAATGGAAAACATCGCAAACAACACATCTTCAAATTAGAACAAGAAGATGGAGTAATTGTGGGCGATACTGAATTGAAACATTACATCACTAAGTATTATAAAGACCTTTTCGGACAACCACCAGATGATAATATCTCACTTGTGGAGAGTGAAATTAGTGACATTCCACAAGTCTCTGACATTGAAAATGATTTACTCATCTCAAGTTTCACTGAATCAGAGGTCAAGGAGGCAGTGTTTCAAATGGAGCATAATAAAGCACCAGGACCCGATGGCTTCCCAGCAGAGTTTTATCAAGTCTTTTGGGAAGTAATCAAAGATGATTTGATAGCGCTTTTCAATGATTTTCATAAGGAGCGCTTGCCACTTTTTAGTCTAAATTTTGGGGTAATAACTCTTTTACCCAAGACTAAAGATGCAACACAAATCCAGCAATATAGACCGATCTGCCTACTCAATGTCAGCTTTAAGATTTTCACAAAAGTTGACACAAACAGAATTAATAGAGTAGCACAGACAGTTGTCAGTCCATCACAAACTGCCTTTATGCCAGGTAGAAACATTATGGAAGGTGTGGTTATTTTACACGAGACTATCCATGAATTACACACAAAAAAACTTAACGGGGTAATTTTCAAAGTTGACTTTGAGAAAGCCTATGATAAAGTTAAGTGGTCTTTTCTCCAACAAACCTTAAGGATGAAAGGCTTTTCTCCCAAATGGTGTAGATGGATTGATAGTTTTGTCACTGGAGGTAGTGTTGGTATCAAAGTCAATGACGACGTTGGCCACTACTTCCAAACAAAAAAAGGCCTCCGTCAAGGCGATCCGATGTCGCCTATCCTCTTTAACATTGTTGCAGATATGCTTGCACTTTTGATTAAAAGGGCAAAAGAGGACGGCCAAATTAGAGGGGTCATACCACATCTTGTAGATGACGGTTTATCTATTCTACAATATGCTGATGACACCATCATTTTTATGGATCATGACATGGAGCAAGCTAAAAACATGAAACTATTGTTGACTGTTTTCGAAAAGCTATCCGGTCTAAAAATTAATTTCCATAAAAGTGAAATATTTTGCTATGGTCAAGCAAAAGAGTATGAAGACCAATACACTGAGCTTTTTGGTTGCAATGCTGGTGAATATCCTTTTAGATATCTAGGCATTCCGATGCATCATAGACAACTTCTCAATTCTGAATGGAAAAGCGTCGTGGAACGTTTTGAAAAGAAGCTCTCTTGTTGGAAGGCAAAACATTTATCTTACGGAGGTCGTTTAGTCCTACTAAATTCAGTGTTAAGTAGCTTACCCATGTTCATGATGTCTTTTTTTGAGATACCTAAAGGCGTCTTAAAACAACTAGATTATTATAGATCTAGATTTTATTGGCAAGGCGATAAAGATAAAAAAAAAATATCGACTTGCGAAATGGGACATTCTCTGTCGACCCAAAGAACAAGGGGGCTTAGGTATTTTAAACCTACAGGTCCAAAACACATGCTTGATAAGCAAATGGATTTTCAAATTGCTTAACGAAGATGGGGCTTGGCAGACCCTCTTGCGAAACAAATACCTCTATTCAAAATCTCTTTCACAAGTGAATACTAGACCAAATGATTCCCATTTCTAGAAGGGTCTTATAAAAGTTAGAGATGAGGTACTAGCTTGTGGCTCTTTTCATGTTAAAGATGGCACACAAACTAGATTCTGGGAAGACAAATGGGTAACTGCAAGGCCATTTAAGGATCTTTATCCTACACTTTATAGCATCACTCATCATCCAGATGACTCTGTGGCAAGTGTTTTGAGCTCTTTGCCTTTAAATGTCTCTTTTAGGAGATCTTTGCATGGGGATAAAATGTTTAAATGGCAAAGCCTAGTAACTAAAGTAATCCCAATCACCTTAACAGATGAGAGAGACACTTTTAGTTGGAGTTTGCATAAAACTGGACAATTTACTGTCCGGTCTATGTACTTGCATTTGATCGATCAACATACTCCTTTCTCTAATAAATTTATTTGGAAGGTGAAAATTCCTTTAAAGATTAAGATTTTTCTTTGGTATCTCCAACGTGGAGTTATTTTGACAAAGGATAACTTAGGCAAAAGGAACTGGAAGGGCAGTCAAAAGTGTTGCTATTGTAACTTAAATGAAACCATCCAACACCTTCTTTTTGACTGTCATCATGCAAAGAATATCTGGAGGACTGTCTATATAGCTACTGGTTTGACCCCACCAACTTCTATTTCTCATATGTTAGGACATTGGTTATCCAATTTTAGCTCAAGAGAGAAAAATAACATTTTAGTGGGGGCATCTGCATTATGTTGGGCAATTTGGAGATGTCGTAATGATCTAATCTTCGAAAATTGCAAATTTTCTTCTTTTATGCAGGTAATCTTCAGGGGAACATACTGGCTGCGGTTTTGGTCACTTCTGCAGCGTGATGATATGACAAAGGAGATATTCCGAGAGGCGAGCAGGAATTTGGAGACTGCTGCGTTGGAATTGTTTGCATCTTACGGATGGAAATTTAACTATAGACTTTGTCATTCTTAATTTATCTCATTTTATTCTCTAGTCGTGCTGTTTCGTTTAAAGAAACATTGTAATAATGTAAACGCTGTGTGCGTAACTGCAGAGGCGAGAAGTAAAATTCCATTTTCTAAAAAAATGTAAAGAAAACTGTTGTTTCTCTCTAAAAATTAGCTCCAATCCATGCCGTTCATTATTTCCCCTATTCTGAGGACGTAGTACTCTTAGCTTTTTCGAGCGGCCCGAAACCTTGATAAATCCACCATCTTTCCAAGCAAAAGAAAATCATAAGGGATCAGAGAGCAAGCTCCTGCTGGTCAAATTACAAAGGAGGTCATTGCTTGTTGTTTACGCTCTTGGATTGTGTATCTGGAGGGAAAATGACTTAATAAAGGGTAATAACATTAAGAGTACTGCCGGCAATTAATGCTGTTTGAGATCGATACAACATGTCAACTACAGCCAGCATATTCCAAGCGGTGCTTGTGATATCTTCAACTCGTTTCTTAAATCCATATATTGTTTGTATTTGATCGATATGCTATATGAGATTTATGTCCTAACGATATGGGATAAGCATGAGTAATTAATAACATGAGTTTTTTGTTGTTTCTTTAAGCACGCAAAGCATGCAGGTAACACGAGTTCATTAAAGAACAGTGAACAATCGAAGAATGAGCGATTTGGTTGAAGGATATATATTATGTTTGTGATCTGGCATATCCAAATGATACGCTTTCCCAAATGATTCCAACTTGATGTTATCAGAGGAGATCATCTCCAGATGTTGAATTAAGTTTATCAGATGCAGTGACAGCACAACGGCACGTTGCATCCCGGCCGCAAATGTGTATATAAACCATGCATGGAGATGGATCGGAGTGCCCACACAGACACACGCACACACATTGGAGAGAGAAAGAGAGAGAAAGAGAGAGAGATCTAGAGGGGAGAGAGATGACAATGGGTGTAGTAATGGTGACCAAGTCCTCACCCGTGCTAGTTAGGGCATCGAAGCCCGTGACCACCAGCGACACCACCATTAAGCTCTCTTCTTTTGACAGTTGTTATATTAAGGTTCCTAGCACAGCCTTGTTTGTGTTCGACAAACCGATTCATGAGCCTGCCGAGACCATTAAGAGAGGACTGTCCCAAGCCCTGATCCATTACTATCCTATGACCGGTCGCATCATCGCTGTCGCTGACGACGATGACGATGGCCTCCACGTTATCCAGTGTACCGAGGACGGGGTTGGAGGAGTGCCGTTTGTGGCGGCGTCTTCCGACTCTAGCTTGAAAGATGTCAAGCTCTTAGAGCCGTCGTCGTCGTCGCGTGGCCGGAGACCACCAGTACATCTACTAGAAGAGCTTGCCCTCTACTACGACGACGAGGGCTACGGGCCATTGCTGATGGTCCAGGTGACCGAGTTCTCCTGCGGTGGGTTCGTCGTCGGGGTGACGTGGGACCACGCCCTCGCCGACGGCTACGGAATGGCGCAGTTTATCCGGGCCGTCGGCGAGATGGCCTGCAATGGTGGTCTCTCACCTCCGTCGGTTGTTCCTGTCAGAAGGGACGACTCGCTTCCTAGCCTCCCGGAACCGACCGTTGCCTTGACACGGTTTGCGCTCACTCTCCCGCCGTTGGACGGTCTCGTCTTCCTTGACGTCACCATCCCCTCCAGCGCCATCGATCGCGTAAGAGGCGAATACCGTGCACGCTCATCCGCTGGCCAGTCGTGCACCGTGTTCGACGCGGTGGCCGCCGTGCTGTGGCGGTGCCGCACTCGTGCCATCGGGTCCAGCCCAGAGTCCCCGGCTGCGCTCTCGTTCTCAGCAAACGTTCGCAAGCAAGTGGGCGCCGAGGACGGCTACTACGGCAACTGTTTCGTTGCGCAGCTGGTCATGGCTGCAAGCGGTACGGTGTCAAACGGGGACATCGCCGACGTGATCCAGTTGATCAAGGACGCCAAGGACCGGATACCTCTCCACTTCAACAACGAGACGGAGGAGGATGGAGTGGTGACTGCTGACCACATCAACCAGCTTTTTGATTCCGAGGCTCGTTACAAGATGTTGTTGACTCTGTCTTCCTGGCGAAATCTCGGCTTCGAGGAGCTCGATTTTGGCGGCGGGAAGCCAGCGAGGGTCATGTTTTATGAAAAACCAACGGTGCCGCCCCTGGCTGCCTGTGTCACAGGCCTGCCGTCCAAAGGGATGGACGGAACCAACGTGCTCTCGCTCTGTGTCAGGAAGGAGCACGCTGACGCCTTCCTGGCTGAATTGGCAAGCCTCGCGTGATCCTTCAATTTACACACTTTGTTGTAATAATATAATTGCCACATATGTCATTCCTCGATCATTGCAAGCTTATGCATGCTGTCTGTATGTCGTCCGATATTTCATATTTTAATAATTGCTTCTATTGTTGTACTCAAAATCATCATGGCAAAAAAAAAAAGCCATTGTGTACTTTTTCAGGCCCCTCTTAATTTCTATTCCCACAGTCTCCAACACGCATTTTGTTACGTTCTTGTCAAATAAGATGAAACAAGATACCTCATTTTTCCACACGCTCTGTCCTCGGAATTGCGCATGGCATATATATCTTTTACTGTTAATAAATTTCTCCAAGATTGTAACAACTACCACATATAAAATGGGATTTCCATGAGAGGATCATCTATTTTGATTTCTGAGCGCTTGTCAACCCTCATGAAATTATTTTCGTGGGGAGGCTGTCACGACGAAAGCTTTCAATAATATTTCGTGGGAGCATTGTCTGTCATGGATTCCTCTCATGAAAATGTTACATGAGAACCTGCCCCCTAAAGGAAAATTGAATTTCCCCTATTGCCGCATCCGTGTCTGCTTTTGCCATTAATAATTTTTGTGGTAGTTTTCACCTCAAACACACAGATTTTCTGTTCTGTGGTTACTGTAATTGAGTCAATGTTATGCTTCGCATTTTGCAATGGCGCACAAAAGAATAAAGGTCGACCAATGTTCGTTCCTGCAACTAACATTTTGCTTCTATAGACTTGTGCCAAAGAGGAATATAATAAGGTCAGTGTTAGCTAAACTTGAATGATGAAACAAAGCAGAGAGTTACATCACATGATATGATCGGTTTGCCTCTGCCTCGTCGTGTTTAGGTTACTGGCTAGCGACTCCCATTGTCTGGGAGATTATTTGCAGTCATTGACGAGTGGGTCCTATGTATCGGAAGAAAATGGAGAGCCTTATTTTGGGCAGTCTGCTGGAGATGGAAGCAAAATTTATGAGGTCAAAAATTATAAGAGGGCCTCTAAATAACAAGTAAGGCCTTGATTTAATTAAGGGCACTATTGCTGGAGATGCTCGCGGGGTAAAAATTAGTCCACGAAACTCTAAACAGGCTAGCTAACTTAAGAGCTAACAATTAGACATCTCTATGACAGACATATAAATGAGAAAAAAAATATACTCAATGTAGATGATTTTATTAAGATCGATATCAGATATGCTTCCTTTCAATTGTTTGGTGAAAATCAAAGTAAATGATCGAATCCGCGGGAGTATCGTGTGTATACAACTGAAGATTGAAGATTCCAGTATGATACCAGGGCATGTGCCACGAGAATGGTAAACTCTTCCGTGTGATTCATACTCTAGGCATTTAATTTTGCCACAAAAATCTTCTTGTTTTATAGTATTCAGATTGCATTGACAAGGATACATGCATTATGTTATACGTACAGCTAATTTTTCTGCTTGACTAATCAAAACTAACACATGCATGCCACGAGACATCTCTCAGTTGAGGCATATCATCATCACAAAGTGAATCATGTGGCAGCGCAACTAATGCTTAGGATTTTATTTGTGTATAAGAATCCTACGGGTGTTTGCCCCTTCTGAATATTACAGTTCTCTCGTGCTGCCAGTAATCCTGTTTCTCCTCGCTTCACTTTACTGACAAAGAGCAGAGCACTATCTTGATTTTCCTGTCCTTTGTTTTCGGGAAGACCAGAAATGACTAATAATTAATACTTTCTCTATTTTTTAAATATAGTCACAGTTAACTTTAATCAATAACTTTGACCATTCGTTTTATTCAAAAATTTTATTTAAATATAAAAAATAAAAAGTTATGTTTTAAAAATATTTAATAATAAATCAAATCATATTTCTTATATTTTTTTAAATAAGACGAATAGTCAAAGTTGATGGTCAAAGTCAAATATGACTGTATTTAACAAACGAAAGGAGTTGTAAATATGACTCTCAAGAGGTGACTAAAAGATCAGGTGCAATCAAATTTCTACACTCATTTACCATATAAGTTTAGACATTTAGACTGAAGCAGGAGCAGGCTGCTCACGTTATGCTTCTCTGTTCCGATTGTGCAGCAGCTTCAGGACTCTGTACATCGACATAGGACCAAAGTTCAGTGTTTATCTTTACTCCTTCCGTTTTAAAATAGAGTTCATTTTGAACAAGATTTTAGTCAAAATTATGAATATAAATAATGAATAACTTTTAATTTGTTAAGGTTTTAAATATAAAAATTATATATATAGATTTGTCTTAAAATATATTTTAAGAAAAATATATATGCATCACTTTTGAATAAATATTTTCATAAAAAATAGAAGTTAAAATTATGTTTTAAAGATTGTGCCCTTGTCCTGAACAAACTTTATTTTAAAACGGAAGGAATACATCATAAAGTGGTCATGCTATTGTTTTATTCGTGAATAGAGCATTAGAGGCAAGCCTTGCTGGTTCACGCGGACAGAGCCGGAAAGGTAACATTCGTCGTGCACGGACTTTGCCTGTGTTCATCAGTGAAGGTGGTGACATTTGTGATATGTTGCACGTCGACTGGTTTTTGAACGATAATTGTGTTGCAGCTGAGGACCGAGATGAGCTTGTGCCAACTATACACGGAAAGTATCCTGCCAGAACATTCACCTTATAATTATGATGCCCGAGGTAAACCAGCCTCTCGGCCTGTTGATACGTGGATCGTCCATTTATATAGATATCAAGACATATAAAGAAGTCTTACACCCTAGGTATAATAATTAGTTGCTTATTATTATTATTATTATTAATTAGGTAAGAGATATTAGTTGTCAAACTAATTCTAAATTTGATACTCTGATTTTATATTTTCCTCATAACAGACAATGGTGCTACGTGATGTAATAATTATGCCGTAACCTCCAAATGAGACAAAGGTCGAGATTTATTTTCCATCATCTAAAAAAGATGAGTTTGTTACACAAAAGAATGCGGAAGCTATGTTCAGTAACCGAATGACAATAGAGTTGCGTAAAACATGTTTGTTTACCCGCTGCTACAGATGAAAGAAGATGGTGCTCCGAAACAATTGGCATTTCCAAAGGAAGAAAAGGACGAGATGATTCAAATCGAGCTTTGCGAAAATGCTGATAAACACACTCCTGTCAGGCATGGAATCTTCTCTCTGCTTTATTTTTTCTCATTCATTTTTTTATTTCCCGACTGCTCGATCAGTGCTCACTGTAACTTACTATTACGCGCCATACCGCCCCGTTTTCGATACTGTAACTGTAAATCTGTTTAGCATGCATGTCAACCTCTTATTACAGTGTAGCATGTTGCAGTCTAAAACATGTCTTAATATGTCGCAAGCGATCAATTGCAGGAAACCTAAGAGTCCAACAACACAATTGGTTACGTGCGTCCCCCCACTGTGACGGATTCTCCTGGAAGAAGTACGGCGCGAAGAAGATCCGTAGTAGTACGAAACACGTAAGGTAGATCACCTGAAACGCAGTGTTACCTGATAGTATATGTATGTGGTTTCTGAAACTGAAACACCCGCAGAAGTTACTGTCGGTGCGCGCGAAAGAAGATGGTGCAGCAGTGCACGGACGATGACAAACACCCCTCCTCGTTCCGTGTCTACTACTACCTCTATTTTTCAATTATTAATATTTTTAAATATAAATTTATATTAAAAAATATCAACAATTAAAAAACAAAAGGAGTAACCGGTGTGGCAAGCGGACGACCAGCGACCCGGCGTCGACGGTGTTTGCTTACAAGGCAATGCACATGAAAAAGCTGCCTGAAGTTTGTAGTGACTCGAAGAAGGCTGCGACGAGCAGGAACCCTACCAGTCGAGTCGTTTAGCTACTAGAGCGGGCGAGACGACGAACATCCGACAACGACGAGCAGCCATCCGCCACACCCAGCCGCGGCGCAAGACGAGGAGCCCCCCGATGATCCTGACGGCTATTCCTGGTGGACCAAGGGCGGAGAGAAGAGCTTGCAACGCTAGCCAAAAAGCATCCAGTTTACTTGCTCGTTTGGCTCCGGATATGAAGATTTAAAAAAGAAAATATGAAGATTAAAAAAAGAAAATAAGATAGATGCACGAAAAATAACAAGGAAATAGATAAAGATATTGATGTATTAAGAAGAGAAAAAGATATACTTCCTTCGGTCAAAAAGAATGTAGTTTAGAATAATGTTTCGGTCAAACATTAGAAATATAAATCATGAATAACTTTTAAAGTATTATATTTAAAAATATAAAAATCATATAAGTAGATTAATCTTAAAAAATACTTTAATAAAAATATATATATATCACTTTTTAATAAATTTTTATCAAAAAGTAAAATTAAAGTCATGTTTTAGAGATCGTGTTATTATTCAAAATTATTTTTTTTTGATACCGGAGGGAGTACTGAGAAACAAGATAAACAATTAAAATGAGAGAAATCTCGCTTTATTTGTTTATCTTGTTTTCCAATACACCTTACTCTTTTTCAAACACATTTCTATCTTTATCTCTTTATTTCTTATTTTTTTATATATTTATCTTTTTTTCTTAATCATTTGTGTCCGAAACTAGACGAAGGAGTAAATTAGTACGGAAGGAGTACTGGTCAATTCTGTGCAACGCCTGAAAATCTCTGCAGGGTTTACTACTACCGAGGTGCGGGCTGGAGGACAGTGCTGTGGCGCCGTTAAGACGGTGCAGCGCACGAACGAAGACCCGCTTCTCTACGACGTCACCATCATTCCTTTGACAGTTTAACGCATCACGGTTCCTAACAGTTGTTACTAGTAGTACCATCCGACAGCTGCATTTAGTAGCAAGATTCTCAAGTAGATGGGTCAGTCCACCTGCTAGAATTACTACTGCAGAGCTCAATAGGACATTCCACCCGCTAGAATTACAACTTAGAGCAGTCCTCCCCGCTCTTTAAATCGTTGCACCGATCCGAGGACATTTCCGTCAGAGAATACTATAGAATGCAACGGGTCAATTCCCACGAGTTTTTTTCTCAAATAATATTATTCTAATTATTAATTTGAAAACTATGGTGTCGTTTATGAAAGATTACATAAATAGCATCCTGTCGGTAATTGAAAAGTCGATAGGCAACGTATCGATCGTCCGACTGCCCATAGGCACCTATCGGTTTTTGAAAGGCCGATTAGTGGCCACGTCTCCTGCCACGTTGCCTATCGGGTGCGCGAAGGCACTATCGAGCGAGGACGGTACCCATCGGCAATCCGATTACCGATAAGGGGCAAGGCAGGACAGACGCGGGGCTGTTCGGGCCTGTTGGGGCCGATTTGTGTCGCCTGTCGGTTTTCAAGAGCCCAATAGGTCCCCGGACCATCGCCTATCAGTTTTCAGGAGCCTGACAGATCACCGCACCATTTCTCCATGACAGCCGCCCGTGACACCACACTCGCATTCTTCTTCGTCCAGCGCGAGCCAAGGAAGGGAGAGAGGAGAGGGCGAGGGCGCGAGCCGCGGTTAGAGAAGGAGGAAGGGGCGCGCGCGTGGGGAGGAGGGAGGGGCAGAGAGGAGGAAGAGGAGAGGAGGAAGAGGAAGAGGAAGGGGAAGGAGGAAGAAGAGAAGAGGAGGAAGAGAAGGAGGAAGAGGAAGAGAACGTCTACGGATCATGAGCTTAGGAGTAAGTATAATAATTTATTCTTAGTTTAAGTAGGTATAATTGTTTATTTAGTATACAAGTTTAGGTTTGTGATGATTATTTAGATAGTGATATATTTTATATTATTGTATCGAGAGATTAGTTCGTTCATCAACTATGTATTATATATGTACGATATATTTAGAGCATAGAAAAAAATAAGTTGATGCTTGTAGAAATTTATTAATTTAGGAAGTAATAATTGTAGCTAAAAATATTTTTGTTCTCAGGATGTCTAGTGTCCTCAGATTCAGAGTATTTTACGAGGAAGGAGAAATTAGGCAGCGCGAATATGGTGTAGATTTGAATAACTTTACATACGTGGATGATTGGTTTAATGGACCTTGTGACGTGCACAGAGTGAAAGTGTGGAGATGGTTGCGAGATTTGTTGAATATCCCATTATACGATCGTTTAGTGGTGAAAGTTTTGATTCCTAAGATGTACGATGGGATATACAAATGGAAACTTTTTGTGATTAAGAACACAACAAGTTGACGGAAGTTCATATGTATGGGAATTGAGAAAATGTTTGACCATGTGTTGCTCGTTCAACATGAATTGAGCAGCACATCAAAAGGCCATGAGGAGATAGCTGAAGGTTATGTCGGTGTTTCAAATACTGCAGCACTCGCTCATACCATAGAGTGTACTGCAGTTGAAAATAATACTATCACAGAGCAACTTGATCAGATGCACGATGAGGTGGGAGAAGACAGGATGGACATGATGGTTGCAGATTATAAAGAAGAAAATGAGGTGATTGTAGATGAGATGCAGAGGGATGATGAGGAGTATGAAATCTTTGTGGAGACAAGGGCCGGGTGGAGAGAGGGTGATGAAGAGTCAGAGGACTGGGTTGATATGGACAATATGACATGCGATGATGGTCACAACTCAGCCTGGGAATACGATGATGTAGAAGTGAGGCAGGGCCAGATGTTTCGTGATAAGGGAGATTTGGCAATGGCCGTGAAGCAATGGGCATACTGAAAAGAAACAGTTCAGAGTGGTAATTTCAAACCTAAGAACATATGATGTGAAGTATATTGCTCCAGATTGCACGTGACGCGTTCATGGGTACGTACCAAAAAATGAGACATCATTTGTTGTCTTTATTGTGGTACCTCACTCGTGCATGCTGCAAATACTCTTTTGAAGCATATAAATATGACAACAAAATTTGTCGTTGATGCATTATATTCAGAGATAGTGTAGAAAACTGTAATGTCTCCTTTCGCTATCATGCATAGTATAGAAAATAGATATGGGTATGACATATCATACGATATGGCATGGAGGAAAAAATAAAAAGCATTAGAAAGAAGGTTTGGCACCCATGAGGATTCATATCATAACCTTCCCGCATTACTTGAAGTTATTCAAGGTCGAAATGCAGGGACTGTAATTGCATGGCATGACTTTGTCAATGCAGATGGTAAGAAGGTCCTCTAACGTGCTCTTTATTCCTTGGATGCATGATTGCAGCGTTTAGACACTGTCAACCCATGCTATATGTGGATGGTACATTCTTGATCGGCAAGTATAAGAGATAGATCTTACTGCTCTTGGGGTTGATGGAGAGAACTAGGTTGTGCCATTGCAATTGCATTTGTGGAGCAGGAGAAAACAAAAATTTGGTTGTGGTTCCTACGGTGGCTTAAGAGAGGTGTTGTTGAAAATAGACCAGATGTTTGCATCATACATGATCGAAATGCTGGTCTATTGTCAGCAATTGATATGTTGCAGACGAATAGTGCGGATGAAGCATTTTGGCGAGACTTGCATAATCGTTGGTGCATGAGACATTTGGCTGCGAACTTTCACCGGTAATTCAAGAGTCAACATCTGATGAATATGTTTAAGAATCTATGCAAGCAGAACCAACGTTTAAAATTTGATAAATTAATGGTTGAACTTGATAAATTAACCGTCAATCAAATGAAGGAGTTGAGAGATATGGCTCTGCCAGGTTATGATGCGGAGTCATTTCCTTTGGATGCTCTTCCTAATGAACAACATAATGTAACACGAAGGCGGAAGGGCGGAAAAAGAGTAAGTTGTTTCTCAGAGTGGATAAAAGAAGAGTCAATGGAGAAATGGGCATTGATAGAAGATCGAGATGGATCCTATTATGATATAATGACAACTACTCTCACAGAGGTTTATAATTGGGTTATGAAAGATACATGAAGCCTTCCAATTGTAGCTATCGTTGAGGGTATAACACGTGGCACACAAACATACCTACAAGAGTGATATGCTAAAGCAATGTTAAACATGTCAAACCATCAAGTACTGTACTCTTCTAAAATCACAGAGTAAATGAAAGAGAAGAGTAAGAAAGACAAAAGGCATCTAGTTCGGAGGACAGGTAACAGAGAACTAGTTTTTGAGGTGCTGTGTGGGAAGAGCGAGCTTGGCTGAAGTAACGATAGAATGCATACTGTGGCCTCATTTGAACAAATGTGAGTGCACATGTAACAAGCCGAAGTTGCTGCGTTTACCCTACTCTCATGTCTTCACCACTTGTGCTTAGTAAAACATAGATACCCATAATTTTATGTCACCATACTACTTAAAACAAGCAGTGGAGGTTACATGGCATGGTGAGTTACTCGGTTGGAGAGCCGTTTGTGACTTCACAAAGGCACCACAAGAAGAACCAGCTTGGATTCCAGAGCCAAGCAAGCGAGTTCCTATGAAGGGTCATCGCAAAGTGCGCTGAATAAGGAATGAAATGGATGTCAGACAAGCTCGTGGGGGTCTAAAAGAGTGCATAGTTTCCGGAGGTAACCACTTACGAAAGGATTGCAACTTGTACCCTGTCGAAAGGAGACCTGATGGCACTGAGGTTCGACATGTTCTGATGCGGAGGAGCGACCGCACGGACAGAGGAGGACCATCCACTTAATTATGGCATGTGTAATATGTATTATGACGTATTGTGACATGTAGTATTTTCATTGTCGGACATATTAACGTATGTAATATTTGTATTCTAAGATCTATTATGTCATATAATATTTGTATTAAGATCTGTTATGTCATGTAATATTTCTATTATGGGACGTATTTGTTATGTTATATTTGTATTATTGTGGGACAACTGACATATTTTTTTGTCACGTGTTTGCAGTTACCTGTTTCCATATAAATTATTGTATATGTCCTTTAATATTTGTTGCGGGCATGGAGTTGATTGATCTGGCAATTGATTCGAAGCATCGCTCTTACTCGGAGACCGGTGAGCTTTACAATCCACTTCAACTACGGATATTCGACGACTTTTGAATATTGGACAACTGATGGGTTCCAAGGTAAGCTACTAATTGAAACAAAATGTTTGTTACACATTTCATGTAAGTACTTAGTTTTAAAACAAATTTAAATTATGTTGTAGGTTGTAGGCAGCTGGATTACTACCCCTCACGCGGATGTTGGACCCCAGGGGTAGAAGGTCTCCTCGGTTTTCCACTGACCGGGCACTACTCACAGCTTTTGTGGAAAGTTGGCGACTGGAGACCCACATGTTTCACCTACTAGTGGGTGAGATGGCTTTGATGTTACAAGATGTTTCGATGCTATTAGGTCTCACTGTGGCAGGGGATGTGGTTTTTCCTCCTTCAGTGCAGGCTACGTGGATGGAAGATATCTTGTACCGATTTCACGACGTGCTTCCTGGACAAGAACAACTCCAGTTCAACGACAAGCATGGACCAACTAAGGTATGGCTATAGCAGTTTCGAGAAGAGGCATTGACTGTAGATGCAGAGGATTGGAGAGTGCAGCACGCTCCAGAACACTGTTGACAAGCGTTTGATAGGACATGCACAAATCATAGCTGACATAGACATGGTACAGATGCCCCAATTTAGTTGGAGGTCTGTCGTGTTGGCTTCGACTTACAGAGCTTGTGCGACGGCTGTAGACGGAGGAGTAGTGCAGTCTCACTTACTGGCTGCCCTTTCTTGCTAATGTTGTGGTGTTACGCGCGTTTTGACATCGGATGACCTAGTCTTTCCTCATACGATCCATATGATGACGATATGTACACGGATGAGGGCGACGAGATAGACAGGCCTACAATGGGATAACAAAAATATATTTCAATTATGTCGAATTTGTCTTATATTATAGTTTTTAACTATTATTAATTGTAATGCAGATGACTTGGACTACCGGCACCGTCGGTAGGGTATCCACACTACGTGCTTGCGTTTGATCACTTTAGGGCTGATCGTGTCCGATGGATGCCATTCACTCCGCTAGAGGTCTGAGGCGTGCCCCGTGCGGGTTGTCGTCTCTATGCACTCGTGATACCCACTATAGTTGACGAGGTGACACCTTATGTACGACATCGTTGTCACGCCATACGCGGTGAACCGAGTGATGTGTCAGCTTGGACTGTTCCAGACGTTTCCGATTCCCCAACCACCCGTCCATCCCAACCACATGTAAGTAACATTTTATTTTTTTTGTTTTCATCATATGGTTACTCGAGACACTAAGACATTGTGAACATCATGTAGGATGAGTAGGAAAGGCCAGGGCCTCGCTTACGAAGAAACATGGGCCGTGAAGATGCTGTCCTGGATTCAGCAATGGGCTGGTGCTGCTGAGGACGTTTAGGTCCCATCTGGCTCTTTCGTGCAGGAATCGTACATTCTTACTTGTAGTGGTACACGGCCTGGACATGCCACGCACAGGACCACCTCACTTACCCCACAAACCAGATTAGGCATCGGAAGACCCGACGTCGTGGTGGTTGACCGTTCATCAGGACAGTGTTTCATGATGACTATATTGTACTAGGATTATGTTATAGTATGCTTATCTCGTACTATGTTTATGTTATACTATGGTTATGTGACACTACATTTGTTTGTACTATGCTTATGTTGCATTATGATTATGTGTATTATGGTTATGTCAAAGTTTTGTCATGTCACAAAATGCAGAAATGGACACTACAACGACAACAACAATTTATTACCAATAATGATAACATGATAAGGTACTGCTTCCAACGAATACGATGACACACGCGCGTGCACATCTTACAATATTACATCGATCGCGCTAGAGAATCCAATAAAGTCTGTCCCTGAATTATTATTTCATGGCACAGAAAACATGTCGGGCTTCAAGACTCCGATACCCTATTCGGTCATCCGATCTCCGACATGTGCTCCCACATAGCGTCAGGAAATCCAATAAAGTCTGTCTCTGAGTCATTAGTTCATGGCACAGAAACATGTCAGGCTTCAAGACTCCGATACCCTATTCGGTTCTCCGATCTCCGACATGCGCTCCAATATAGCGCTGGGGAATCCAAAGCGTTGGCCCGTATAGGATTCCTTTCAATGCACCGGCCCGCCTCTATATATCATGCCATGCCACCTTCTTCATCCATATGCAAAGTTCAAACTACCCAACTTCATCAATGACTAGTGGAGGTCATGGTCGTCGAGGTCGGGGCGGTTCCAACCCCTCCTCGGGTCGGTGGACCAACATGGTTCAGCGAACCAAAACCTGAGTGCCTCTAGAGTTCAAGTCTGAATTCAGTCCAGGCAGTCCTCTGCATCCATATGATGGTACGAAGGAGAAATGGCCCAAATGTAAACATGGTGCTGATGCTGTTGTGCAAACGATGAACTATGGCGAGGATAGTGGTCGCCGTTTTTTTCGTTGTCCTTACAGAGCAGTAAGTATGAATTTGGTTTTTCCTTTCACATCTAACTCTTTATTATTCAATAACATTACTTTGCATGGATATATAACTTTTCCCACGGTCCTATGACAATGACGACAATTGCGGATGGACTGTATGGGTTGATCCAGAGGCAATCTATCCGTATCGTCACTTCATCACCTACCTCGAGGATAAAATCTTCGAGCTCACCCAGCTGCTAAATGCACCAACTCCTAAACCATCTAATAAAGATCTTGTCATTTCCATCGCTAATGATGATGATATGATTTGGTGCGAGGTCCCATACTGTAGATGCCCATATCACAAGTCTGGACCTACAAAACCTCCACCACGATAGCGTCCTTCCTCATCTTTCGATTTCCCCTAGCTACCGTAGTACTCATAACCGACAATACTCCTGCAGTTACCATAGCATAGAAGGGAATGTATTGTACTTGTAAATCCCTCTGTGTCGACCAAGTAATGTATCCTTGAAATTTTAATAATCCGTGTGTATGCTTCCTTATTTTAAATATAGTTTTAGTTTTCGAAGAGATCAACACTACAACGTGCAACGAACTAATCATATTACCCAATTTATATCCACGACCTACACATACAATTTAACAACTATATTGCATTTCTAAGAAACATATAAATGTAAACATAAATTGCATGATTCGTCATGTGATAACTGGTCAGCAGTAACCTATCGGTTTTCTGGTTACCAATAAGCCTATCGGTTCTCTAGTTACCAATAAGTACCTATCGGTACTAAAGAGCACCAACAGTGACCTATCGCCTATCGGGCTTCAGGGCATCGATAGGTCCTGTCGGGAATATCTACGCACCGACTGCTCAGCTCCTACGCTCCACGTCGACGTCTCATCACCGTTACATAGGCTATCGGTAGTCGGAATACCGATAGGTGGCTTATCAGTCTTCCACTTACTGACTGGGTTCTATTTCTGTAATTTTTCACAAACGACTCCTAGTTTTGACATTAATTATTAAAATAATATTATTTGACAAAAAAAACTTCCCACGATCGCCTCCTGTACCGAAACTGCCGATCTCAGGGCGCAATCAAAGAGTGAGGAACTGGTTAGCATAAATCTCTTTCACCCAGTGCCAGTCCCCCACGTGTCAGTAGCATGTTTACCACTAATCAGGAGAGAGAAGCCACTGACTGGGTTATAATCTACTGTAGAGAGAGAAAGAGGAGAGGACAGAGCATCTGGGCGGCAGGGCAGTACGTAGAGGCGTAGAGCACAGTTGCGCGCCCACTAATCCATCCATCCCTTCCACTCGAGCTGCGCCTTTTTATGGCTGCCTCTTTTGATTTTTCCTCTTTTTTTTTGCCTGCTTTTGTTTTTCCTCCTCCTTTGAAACGCATCACTAAAAGCGCACTGGCAGCACTTGCACTCCTCCCTCCCCTTTGCTTGTTCGCTTCCTCGCTTTGCAGCCGCTGTCCTGCTCGTCGGTCGTCTTCGTCGTCGCCGCCGAATTTCGCTGGGCAGAGTTCCGCTGCGGCCGCTGCCACATTTGTCGCCCGTCCCACCCGTGGCTGGATTGTTCGGCCATTTATTTACCCGCTGCTGCTGGCCGCATTATAATGCTCCTGCCCTTCCGGTGTCCTGCTCGCGGCTCTGTTGCTCTCGGCCGATCTTCCCATTGACCGCATTATATTGATCCTTGGGAATTCCCAATGACTCACACAAAACCGAACTCAATCTCATCGTCAACTTGAAATAAGAAAATAAGATCACGAGATGATGAGGTTTATTTTATTAAGTTTCATGCATATAAACAGTTCACCCAACAACCTAACCTGATGAGAAAAAAAGGACAATCATTGACGCAGCTAGCTGGTGGACGGGTGGGTCACGACCCACCTGGGATTCAGAAAAACAGTGGTTTAGTACTTTTATTACCTACTATATGTATGTCTTATTAATATTTTTTACACTTAACGGCCCACTCTATCTTCATGACCCACCCCTGACCTTCTATTCTAGCTCTGCCAAGTGGCACTCCACTTATACTTTAACGCTCCTCGCGTGCACACTACTAGAATTCAATAGTATCCCTATAGTTTTTAACTCTCCTAAGAATATTTTGACAATCCTAAGGATGTTCTTATTTCCCTAGGGTGCATTTTAGAACTCTAGGGTTGAAAAATGTGTGTCAAGGAATTTCGCTAGAACTGTAGAGAGCATGAAAGCTTCCCTAGGGAGAGAATTGCTCCCTACAGTCCGACAAGGAAAACCGTAGGGCACTTCCGTATCCCCGTTGAAGCTGGCCCTAGAGATCTTTCCCTAGGAATATCTGAAGGGACATGGTTTCCCAAGGTTTTTTTCTTGCCTCTTACCAAGAAGTTTGGGCTCATGGGAAATCATTGAATTCTAGTAGTGGCAACGCCTCCCGCATGACGCAAACATGAAATTTTGAAGCGGAAGACTTAAATTACGTGAAATTACCTCTACCAGAATTCAAATTCAAGATCTCTGATTTTTTTATACCATATTTATCAATGCAAGTGCATCTATTTGTGGTAAAGTATGATAGAGTGTTGTGAGTGTTTTTCTTAACTGGAATATTGAGAGTGTATTCACATTCTATATTGTGATGCGATGCTTGATGAAATCACTAAGAGAAAAAAAACAAGCTCCCATATCTAGTTCCTATATATGCACGCAATTCTTAGGATGACTTCTTGGTTGTGTTTTTGTAGGTTGCTATAAAGGGAAGGCCACATGGAAGATATTAAAATGCATGGCATGTTTTGCCGGGGGACATTGTTTTCAACGGTGGTGATATAGTGAGAAAAATTTTGGTAATGCAATAGTGCAACGCTGGCCAGTGGATGTATTATGTGAAACATAAAGGAGTTGGACCCCTCGTGATTTTTCCTTATGAAAATGATGGGCCATTACCCCACACGAGAATTCCATCATTAGGTTTTTTTCCGATAAGAACACAGTACAGACGTGGACACTCACGTACACACACGAGTACTCACCCCTACAAGCACACGCATGCACACCCTACCCCTGTGAGCACCAACGAAAAACTAAGTCTGTTGTTCTTGAGATTCCACAAAGTCACCACGGGGCTCACTGTCAACGGGAACGTTGTCTGCCACTGAACGAATAATTAGCCATAAATGCAACACCCATATCAAATCTAGGTCTGAACCCCCGTGGATTGGTTCCACCACAAAGAGGCTAATTATCTGACCTAAGCTGAGTTTGCGCGTTCCATCATTAGTTGTCTGTTCAATACCGAAGCCAACCCCCAATATTTCTCAGAAGATAAAAAGTGGCCTAAGTTATGCATCCATTACAGTGAAAAAAAAAAGAGATATGTGTTTCAGATATATCTTTCTATAGGATACATTATGTTTGTAGTGGAACTAGTTAAGAGGATGAAATTAGAACATACAGGGAACGAGAGAGTAACATAATTATAAGCACAAACAAGAAACTGAAATGCGATGATAATTCAAAGAAGAAATTGAAATTGGTAAGAGCTTTTCTAGTAAAAAAAATAGCGGGGTTTGCGACCAGACGTTCCTAAATGTGCCGAGCAACTGGAATACTCTCTACTGGACGATAGCATTAATCTGGTCATTGCCGCCACCGGACGGATGGTCACTTGGGATCGTGAAGAACGTAGTCTCTGAAAGTCTCATCTTCTTGAGACTGGAATCCAGTCCGTCATCTGAAGGAGCTGGATGCCTTTTCCGTTTCTCCGCCATAGCGAAACATTCTGGTCCCTCGCTTTCCATGGGAGCGGGATGGGACGTTTTCAGTAGCAAAACACGAGGCCTGTTTGGGTGGTTCTTTGCTGCCCGTTCCCAATCTTGTCTTGTTTGTGCAGCCACTTTGTCGTCAATTGTGATTTCCTTGAGACGTTTCAAGTGCCTGATGTTGATCCCTGAAACACCAACCAGACCCTGGCAGAGCATCTGGAGTGAGAAGAGGTTTGGCAAAGCTCCTTGCTCAATCGTTGGCAGAGCTGAAGCGAGGCTTTGCACAACAAAACAGAGGCGCCGCAGACTAGGGAAAGCTCCTTGCTTTATTTCGAAAGCCTCAAGCTGTTTTGATGTCAGTTTGAAGTAAAGCAATCTGCTCAAATTGCTCAGTGCCGATAGGACATCCCGAGCCAATGTATCTGATGTAATGGACAGCTCCGTCAGACCAGAGAGCAAAGTAACAAATGGAAGGAATGGGGATAGTTGCCCATGGAGCTTTAGCGTCCTTAGATCATATCTGAAACCTTCGGGGCATGGATCAAAATTAAGTGAATTCAGGAAATTCTCGGAACATTCTTTGAAATCAATTGAGAGAGAGCGGTCACTGGCCCTATCGATGGGAACCATGGTGAAAAGCTGAATAGCCTGTGATAGATCTCCGATATAAGTACTATTAACATAATTGCACCATATCTTAACCTTCCGTAGCCTCTTCATATGACCTATAAGTTGCAGAAATCCTTCCCTACTGTCAGTGACAAATCCTGCTAAAACCTGTAAGTTGCTCTTGTTTCCTGTGAAGAACTTTTCAACTTTACTCATCTTCTTCACATTCTTTGTATCATCTTTGTCGAGCATAAACTTTCCGAACAGATTAGTTAAGTGGGGCAGCAGGATGGCTTCAGTGGGTAATGAACTTATCTTTGTTCTCCTTAAATCCAGTGTCTCTAAGCAGTGCAGTCCTTCAATACACCTCGGAAGCTCACAAATACCGCCTCCCAAACTCAGATATTTCAGATGCCATAGCTTGCATATGTGCTTGAAATTATGGCCTTTCAAATCAGGGCATTCCTCTAGATCTAAGACTCGTACCAGCTTACAATTGCGAATATAAGAGATAGCACCGTCAGCATCCCCAAAGACTGTCAGCGATCGAACACGAGGAAAGTCTTCATCAGACGTCACACATTCTGTCAGTTTCCCGGTATGGACAGAAATGTGGCGCGCATTAGTACCATTGCCATCGAGTCTTGGGAAATAATCATGAGATAATTTCGTGACAAATCCCTGCATCATGGACTTGTGCTGTACAAACTCGTGCATGACACCATGAGCTCTGCAGGTCCTCACTTTCGAATTGTTTCTTGTGCCGATAGGCTGGATGATATTGCGGTCAATAAGCTTGTTGAAATTCTCATCAGCAATGTCCTGTTCATCCCGAAGGGAATCAGTTCGTGCATATCCTTCAGCTAACCACCGCCTTATTACAACTTTCCTCTTCAACGGACGATCGTTCGGGAAGATGCCAAGATACAGCAAGCAAGTCAGAGCATGGCCGGAGAAACTATCGTAGTTATCCATGAGGATCTCCCTTAGATCATAGAAGTTGTCATGGCCATGCATCTCATCCAGATGGAAGCCCAGGTTTCGGCATAATGTCCCACAAAGTTCCCCTGTTGGTTCACATGAGCTCTTCAAATAGTCAGAAACACAAACCAGGGCAAGTGGATGGCCATCACATTTTCGCAATAGCTCTGTTGAACCCTGCTCCAGCTCAGGTGACCAGAAACAAGGGAAGGCTAGCTTCCTGGAGTCTTCGTCGCCAAGGCTGTTCATTTGGTATACATAACCATTCCCATGGCTGCACATACTAGCAACCGACTGAACAGTTGTAGTCAGTAGTATCCTGCTGCTTCTACTATTATCTCCAAAGGCTAACTTTACAGTGCTCCATTCATCCCTCCGGATGTCATCAATTACAATTAAATACCTAATAGTCCAATATATAAATATGTAGTAAGAGGTAGTAACGATTGTGTAATAAAATGGAAATCTAGTAAATTTAAGTAGTGGTCAGTAAATATACTTGTCAGGAGGTAGTGGTTCCTTGAATGCGATGAAACTGGACTTAGATGTATCCCAACATAATGTAGTGAATAAACATGGCAGCTTTGGTGTGTAGTTTCTTTTGGGAAAGCTCAAGTTACTTGTTAAATAAATTTCATATAAAAAAGAACGAAATGTGGACCCACCTCTTATCCTTGAGGTATTCTTTGATTGACGCCTCTAGATGTTGGTTGTCAACATTCATGGCGTGTTTTGGACGAATTTGCTGAATTATATCATGAAGGATCCCTCTCGTCCCATCGCCGGTCTTCGGGGAACAGCTGGCAGCCGCAACCCAAGCACGGCACTCGAATTTGTCCATGGCCTGATGACTGTCGTAGACTGCCCTGGCGAGGGTGGTCTTCCCCATTCCACCGAACCCCACGATGGAGATGACCCTCACCTGCTCAGGCTCGCCGTCCACCTCGTCTAGCAGGGCGACGAGCTCCTCCACAGGCTTTTCGATGCCCACCGGATTCCGCGCGAAACGAGACGGCGCTGATCTCGCCGCCGGCCCCGCCGCAGTGGATGGCGAAAATCCTCCGTTGGGTTGACCACTTCCTCCGATGTCGACGACCCGCTGATGCGCTTCTTTGAGGCGCCTCTTGAGCTTCTGGATCTCGTCGGCAAAGCTAGAACGACTCTGAACCTTCTTCAGCTCGTGAGCCACCCGGCGCACTAGGGAGGACGCCGCGCCGCCGCCGCCGGCGACGCGCTGCTGCTTGCACCTCAGGCGGTGCATGAAGCGGTCCACGCAGTCCTCGATGTCGTGCTGCAGGTCGAGCATCTCCTTGCCGTACAGCCTCGCGACGGCGGTGCGGTCGCTCCGGCCTAAGGCGCCGAGCTGGTCGTCCATGACGGCGGCGATCATGCGGAGATCCTGCTGGATGGACTGGGTCTCTTGCGCGAGGCCCTTGTGCTTGTTGTACTCCTTCTCCAGCACCAGGAAGAGCCTCCCCATCACGCTCTTCAAGAAGGCACTAGCAGCAGCAGACTCCATGGATCTTTCTTTACTTAGGTGCGTGTCTCTTGGTCGGCAGTTCCATGGATCAGCGAGAGGCCATGGTTGAGGAGGAAAGCATCTCCAGCATCCAGAATCGTAACACGGTGAAGACTGAAGAGTATTACAGTACAGTACTAGTACTACTCTGCTGACTGTTGTTCTTTGTCTCTCCTTCATTTCCCACGACACAAGCGTTGGAGGGGGAAAAAAAAAAAAACAAAACCCCGATAGGGACGGCTACCACAAATTCAACATCGGCGACACCATGGAATTTGGTGTTAGCTCAGACAGGGACGGGCACCCTAATGCTGTCGACATCACCACCCCCGTTGATGGTGGTGGGGTACTCGCTGGCTGCTTCCACCTTGACAAAAATGGACAAGGCCGTGATGGTCGAGACGTCTGCTACTTTCATCGGCGTGGATCCGCTCAGGTTGAAAGTGATGTCAGTGATGGAGGGCAGCTCCACTTGGGATCGGTCCATGGCGACCAATCAGCGTTCGTCATGCTCCAGAGATTATATTGGTTCATCGGTTGTGTTTGATGCTGTTGCACACAGGTGTTCGAGGGAATGTCTCGTTAGGACGATACAACAGTGCAGGCTGAGGAAGGCATGTTTAGGGCCTCGGTAGGGATGCACATGGGCTGGTTGACGAACGGCCGCTCACTGATGTGGTTGCGGCTGAAGATTTGCAGGATGGTCATGATTTGCATGACATTTCGTTGGAGCAGCTACTAGTTGAGTGCGGACAGTACTTGGTTGGTCATGACGATGGATATCAGTGGTGACACAGCGGTTTGCTTGGGCAAATGGATACTTGGATGGCGAGAAGAGTTCAGCGCCCCAGTTCTGAATTGCAATTGGTTTCGATTGTCTGGTGACTTTCAATTAATGATAGCAAGGGAGGTGCGCAAGGCTATAAATAAGTTTCCTTGTCCTAAAAGTATTGGCAGTAAGGAAGATGATTTTTTGCAAGCTCCTGCCACCGAGTGGAACAATACAGAATGGAAAGACGGATTTCAGCAAGAGAGATGGCTATGCAATGCTTATACCTATCAACATGGAAGTTGGATAGTTTCAGCCCATGGAGTTCACTCACTCAAGAAAGGCTTGTGGAAATGCTAGTATGGAGCCATGGTGGTTTCAGCCAGTGGAGCAATGCCACCTGTTTTATTTTGCTCAAGAAATCAGTAATAGCATGGAGGCGTTAGTGGTTTTGGTTCTGGACCAATGCAACCTAAGCATGAGCTGTGAATGGTGATCGGACACACTCTTGAGATTGTTCGTGATAAATTTATCAATTTTTGGGAGAAATTAAGATTATATTTTTTTATAAAAAATATATGAATTATATAACGTAAAAATTATATGAAGTAGCAGCTAATTTTGAATAGAGGGTGCAGGTGACCATGATTGACCACACATGCTGTTGGCCATATCTAGGTGTCACTGTCAGATGTAGATACAAAGCCACTAAAGTCCATAAAAAACAAATAACAGGACATTGGATTGGAGAGAAAATGAAGCCCAGACGGAACAGGTATCTCGCAAGTCCTTCATCCTGCTTATGCATCTTGAGAGGTCCATCACTCACCTCATCTGATCTGATGGAGTGATGCCTTCAAATTTTCAAGGTTTGTGCTTCGTACTATTTAATCCCTCTTAAGCAAAAACCTGGTGAACTCAATCTGCAACATGTTTGAAAAAATAGGCATCGAAGATCTAAACTATGGTGGACATGTCTGCGACCTGTACTTTGGGGAGCGGCATGCTGAATCTTCCTGGGCGGCTTGACAAGCTGCTGCAGTGTTACAGGGACATGCTTCCCAAGGGTGCAGAGGATGAGATTCCGCTCATCAAGTGTGATCTTGAAAGAATTATTGCCCTCCAGAAATCTGAAGAGGACTATTCTGCTGCAATGGTAAAATGCCTCATGAAGGAGGTGCGTGAGCTCTTATATGACGTCGAGGACTTTCTCGACCAGTATGAGTATGCTGCCGCTGGGTTCCTGCAGGATGGTGGAATTACCAGACCCAGAATTCCTCACCGTAGGATTATTAGGTGGCGTAGGAGCAAAAGGACACACTACTTTCCAGAAAAGCTGAGGCAGCGCCTTTGGATGGCAAATAAGATCAGAGAATTCAGCAAGCGTGCCCAGGAGGCACTTGAACGGCACGAAATGTATGTTCTTCATCGCACTAGGACCGCCTGTTCTAGAAGTCTGGATCCATCTTCTATAGCTCAGCAACCCACACCAGTTGTTGATGATGCCCAAAACCATGTCGGTATTGATCTTGCCATTAACAAGCTCGAGGAGTGGCTGACAACAATGCATGGCACAGGGGTGAACAATCTTAAGGTGGTATCTGTTGTTGGATTTAGAGGAGTTGGCAAGACCCTGCTTGCCAAGGAGCTGTACCACAAGCTTGGATCACAGTACAAATGCCGGGCATTTGTGCAGGTATCACAAAAGCCTGATATGAGGAGGGTTTTTATTAGCATACTCTCTCAAATTTGCCCGCACCAGCGCCCTGACAACTGGAAGGTGCATAACCTAATTTCCAGCATTAGGACACATCTTCAACATAGGAGGTACTTTTCTATGTTTTACAGCTGCTTACTTTAACTATACATATTACCTCGTTTTTAAATTCTTGTCATAACGACACCAATTTAAAATTTTACATATATAAATTTGATCCAGTTGTATTGTCCAGAGTCCAGAATATATCCCTTTTTTTTTAAGTTTCTAATGGGTCAACCATATAGAATCTCACGGTAGCTGAATACTATAAATGACGACAGAACACTACTTTAAGAATTTTGATCTAGGAAAGCAATTTGCAACTTTTTAATAGAAAATGTGTCTGCAAGGACCTTTACTACTACCTCCAGTTTTTAAATATTGACACCGTTAACTTTTACCTACAACATTTACCATTCGTCTTATTCAAAAAAGTATGATAAATATTATATATATATATATATATTTGTTGTTTTCTTTGTTGCTAAAGGAATTTGAAACACACTTATAATTTTACAGATTCGAACTAATTTATTGAACTAAGACGAATGACCAAATTGATTAGAAGTCTATTTGAAAAACGGAGCGAGTATTTGTTTTTTTTTAAAAAAATAAAGGTCCTTTACTTTGTTGAGGGGTCATATTACCATAATAATTTTTTGTGTTTAGTATCGTTCTGAAAATTGTCTTATTATTCAAAAAATGTTTACAGATACTTGATCATAGTTGATGATCTATGGGCAACATCAACATGGGAAATTATTAAATCTTCTCTACCAGATGGTAAAAATCACAGCAGCATCCTAACAACAACAGAAATTGAGGATTTAGCTCTGCATTGTTCTGGTTATGATTCTAAGTATGTTTTCAACCTGAAACCGCTTGATGAGGATGATTCGAGAACATTATTTTTTAGCTCAGTTTTTGGTCCCCAAAGCGAATGTCCTCTGCAACTCAGGGAAGTTTCAGAGGATATTACAAGGAAATGTGGTGGTTTGCCACTTGCTATTGTCACTATTGCCAGTATGCTAACAGATTACCTGGGGACACAAGAGCAATGGGATTATGTAAGCAGATCCTTAGGTTGCAGTTTGATGAACATTTCTGCACAGGATAGGATAAAACAAATATTTGACCTTTGTTACAACAATCTTCCACATTCTTTGAAAGCATGCATGCTTTATACTAGTATATATGAAGCGGGAAATATAATTCAGAAGGATGATTTAGTGAATGAGTGGATAGCAGAAGGTTTTATATGTGTGACAGAGGGGCAGGACAGGCAAGAAATTTCAAGAGGTTATTTTGATGAGCTTGTACATCGAAGAATGATCCAGCCTGTAGATATAGATGACAGAGGGGAGATTCAATCTTGCGTGGTTAACCACACTCTACTCATCCTTATAATGGAGAAGTCTTTAAAAGAGAATTTTGTCACTGCAATACATCATTCTCAAGCAACAACCCTCCTTGCTGATAAGGTTCGTAGACTGTCTCTTCAATATGGCAATGCTGAATATGTAATGCCAGCAACCAATATGAGACTGTCACAAGTTCGAACACTTGCCTTTTTTGGGGTCTTCAAGTGTATGCCGTCAATTGAAGAGTTTCGTCTTCTTCAGGTTCTAATACTCCATTTTTGGGGTGATAATGATACAATCCATTTGGACATGACAAGAATCTCAGAACTTTTCCGACTAAAGTATCTAAAGATTGCATCTAATGTGAACATACAACTACATACCCAGATGCAAGGCCTCCAATCTTTGGAAACGCTTCAAATTGACACAAGAGTAACTGCAGTTCTGTCAGACATCACTCATTTACATGGCTCACTACATCTCCGTTGTCCAGTAGAAACGAACCTGCCAAATTGGATTGGCCACATGACATCTCTTCGCACACTTGGATGCGTTGATCTCAGTACCGACTCATTGGCGAATTTGCAAAACCTTGACAGATTAACCAGTCTTCAAGATATTCGACTGACCTGCTGTTCCACCGTACTTGAGACTGGTATTGATAGGAACAAAATGAAAAACCATCTTCTCTCGATTATTGGGAAACTCGGCAACCTCAGGTCTCTAACTCTTGTTTCTAAAGGATTTCCACATGTATGTTCCTTGGACATTGCTGGTTCTAAAAGATTTAGCATTTCCAACCATGGATTCAACAGCATGCATACCCCCACCCTTCTTCAAAGGCTCGAGTTGTCAACACATGTTTTTGTTTTCTCCCGCCTCCCTAATTTCATTGGAGAACTATGTAACCTCTGTTTTTTAAAGATTGGGATCAACAAAATTACAATGGACGATATGAATGTTCTGAGAAGATTGCGTTCTCTGGCTGTTCTCTCTCTATACGTCCACACAAAACTTGCAGAAAGAATTGTCATTGGGAAGGATGGTTGTTCCGTTCTCAAATACTTCAAGTTCAAGTCCTGTGATCCTTGGCTGAAATTTGAGATGGGTGCCATGAGTAATCTCCAAAAGCTGAAACTTGTATTCAATGCTCGCAGTGGAGATCAACAAAGTATGATAATGCCTGTTGGCATGGAGCACTTGTTAGACCTCAAAGAGGTATCTGCGAAGATAGGAGGAGCCACCAATTCTGAGGCATCCGACAGAAAAACTGCAGAGTTAGCATTCAGAGATGCCATCAGGGTGCATACGAGGTGTCCAAGAGTCACTATACTTCATGTAAATAGGATCATTGGTTCGATGGATGATGCGGTTAACATAAAACGAGAAGAAGAATACAATACTAGAAACTCTGGTGAGGTCCTAGATGGGGAAGACTCTGTTTCACACGACGAAATTGTGGAGAACTCCAGAAAAGAAAGGAACAAGCATATGTACCACAGGTCGTCTCTGTCTCTCTCTCCGAGCATTTGTTTTAGTTCATTTCGCCCGGACTTTTTAGCGTTTCAAAAGCTAGATATTTAGAACCCCATTTATTTCAGCTTGTGTCTTAGCAGCTGGATTGAAAAGCTAAAAGAAACAGGGCCTAACACAACCATTTCAGGAGCACGGCTGAGGCATTGCTGGAGAGACCACAGACGGAGCGGGTCGCGTTCCGGATAAGGTCAGAGGTGGAGATTCTTGACGATGGCTACAGGTGGAAGAAGTACGGCATGAAGCCTGTCAAGAACAGCCCTTACCCAAGGTAACTAACTATCGATAATGAACATAACAAAAAAGGATGACCAAAATTCATCGTAATCAAATTGCGCGTTTGCACGACAAAAAATGATCGATAATAAATCATGCAAGTCTTCATCAAGAGTTAATCAGTGACAGATTCGATGCATTTAAAGTTTGAAAAAAAAAAGTACATTTCACGATCTGACTCTTTAACTAATTTGTGCGGTGCAGGAACTACTACCGATGCTCGACGGAAGGGTGCAAAGTGAAGAAGCAGGTGGCGCGGGACAAGGACGACCCCAGCTACGTAATGACGACCTACAAGGGCACACATAACCATGTACCATGGTCAACTACTCCGGCAAGGATGCCGCCTTCAGCCGCTTTGCCGGCACAGCCAGGGGTCTTTCAACTAATCGACGTACCATTCCCAATCGTGGGAGCAGTCGCCCCCAGGTAAGATAGGCGTTCCGAGTCAGTTTCGCTGAAGTTGATAGTTTGGATCGATTTCCTTTTCCACTTTCCCTCCGCTTCCCCGGCTCATGGTTTTGTTTCACCAAAACATTCGAATCTTAGCAAAGGGGCCATCAGTTTTTTGAATGCACAGTCACAAAATATGTTTGGAGCCTGATTGCTTATAGCATAGGGGCGCTGTGCATGCCGGAATCAACCAGTCAATATATGATCTGGGTCAAAAAAAAAAAAAAATCTTGCCTGGAGAGAAAAAGTTCGATGTAGTAGGCCTAGCAGCTGTTTTTTCGGCAATTTGAAAATTGTGGTATCGATTGTGCTTTCAATATAAAATGCTCAGATCTTCTACTGAGATCGTATGCTATGCCTGTGTTTTCATCACCTGCTGGGCAGGTCTCCAGAAAGAGGACGACAAGACGAAGCTAGATGCAGGAGCACTGCCGCTACAGAGGGATGCAGCAGCTCTCCACCCACGCCAAGACAACACTGGACCGGGGAACGGAAATAATTCCCCTGTGAAAGGAATGACCAACTGAGTCGCTGCTATTTGGATTGTAGATACTGGCAGATATCTTCTATTTTGTTTCGTTGCGTATGGCTAACTAGAACTCCTAAACAGTTGTTCTTATTTTCTTTTCTTCCCGTTTAAATTCAGGACCTGGTTGTAATTTCGTTGCTCAAAGTAATGAATTATGGAAAAACATTCAAATCTTGAGCTTCCAACTCCGGTCATCAAGCTAACAACAAGAGCATTTTATGTATATGTATTACCCAAAACACACCCTTAACATTTAAAATAAGTAATAGATCCATAGCTATCCAAACCGAAATCACATAGATACAAGTTACGAGCATAAACCGAACTTTAGGATCTAGTAGACATGTACACTCAGTGGAGAACAAATAAAGTAAGACCCAGCACCCACACAGCCATAAGCTGCATAGTCAAGCGAAAGCAAAGAATAAAATACCATACAACTTGAATAAATAACACACGCACACGCACATATACACAAGGAGCAGTTTGGATTTGCCTTATAGATCTAGCCATCTAGGTGCGTAAAAGGCGAGGATAGTTTGAATTTTTCATTATGTCTTGTGTGATTCTCGTTGTGTCCAAGTTACCATTGATCTTGATCTCTTTTAGGCTGGGGAGTTTGCCAATTCTGGAGAATCATCCCGACGTGTTGGTGGAGGTACAGGTCCAAAAAAAAAAAAACTTCTCAAGATTGGAGGTTGCAGTGTTTCCAAAATAGATTTCTGTGATGTTTGACTGTCTGAACTCCGATGACAAGAAACTTCGCCACGTAGATCTCCTCATCCTTCTTTTAGACCTTCTTTAAAATGCAGAATTTTTCGCTATGTCTTTCTATATAAAATTGAGCTGTTTGTAAAATTCTGTACGATTGTTATGAAATTTCTGTGTTTCAAACGGCCTACTTGTATTTGCTTTAACTCGTTTTGCCTAAATATATACGGTCTTCGTTCTGAAAAGATCGTATACTATCCTCGATTATTAATCTTGGGTCGAGGAAATATGACCTGAACAATGTCAGAAGCAATTGTACATATAAACATCCGACAGCTGCATTCAGTAGCAAGATTCTCAAGTAGATATGGTCAGGCGGTGAAACTAAATACAGAGCTCCAAAAAGGACATTCCACCCACTAGAATTACTGCGCGCGCGCACTCCGAGGCTGTCCCTCCCCACTCTTTAAATCCTTCCACCAATCCGAGGGCATTTCCGTCAGGGAATAGAATGCAATCAAAGAGAGAGGAACCGGGTAGCATAAATCTCTTTCATCCAGTGTCAGTTCCCCACATGTCAGTCGCACGTTTACCACTAATCTGGAGAGAGAAGCCACTGATTGGGTTCTAATCTAATGTAGAGAGAGAAAGAGGAGAGGAGAGGACAGAGCATCTGGGCGGCAGGGCAGTACGTAGAGTCGTAGAGCACAGTTGCGCGCCCACCCTCCCACTCGAGCTGCGCCTTTTTATGGCTGCCTCTTTTGATCCTTTTCCTCCCTTTGCCCTGCTTTTGTTTTTCCTCCTCCTTTGAAACGCATCACTAAAGCTCATCGGCAGCACTGCACTCCTCCCTCCCCTTTGCTTGTTCGCTTCCTCGCTTTGCAGCCGCTGTCCTGCTCGTCGTCGTCTTCGTCGTCGCCGCCGAATTCCGCTGGGCAGAGCTCCGCTGCGCTCGCTGCCACATTTGTCGCCCGTCCCACCCGTGGCTGGATCGATCGCCCATTTATTTTACCTGCTGCTGCTGGCCGCATTATATTGCTCCTGCCATCCTGGTGTCCTGCTCGCGGCTCTATCTGTTGCTCTCGGCCGGTCTTCCCATTGACTGGGTGCGGGTTCTCTTTCTTGCTCCGCTCTCAGATTGGCGTGAAGGTGGGGTTGTGGTTCCAAATCATTCATTTGTTCTTGCCTGTTGGTGAATCACATAGTAATTTAGAGTGGTAGTTCACCAGTTCTTCTTGCCTTTTTATGTTCAGATTGCTAGAGGACATCAAGTTGCAGTTCTCCGAACATTTTGGACGTGTCTTTGCTGGATCCCTTGAATTCTTGGGCTTTCACTGCATAAAGTCTGCATCTTTGCTGTATTACCCCTATTATAATAATTAGCCGAGGGAACGATTCAAAGTTTCAAACCATCTTTGAGAGAGACAAGTCGAAATGGCTGAAGTGAAACCTGAGGAGATGGTCCATCATCCGCCCATGGACCAGCTCCAGGGCTTTGAGTACTGCATCGACTCCAACCCTTCCTGGGGTATGTGTGTCAAACTGCACCGAAACATATCATTTGTAATTCGCTGAATTTGTGTGTGTGTGTGTGTGTGTGTCTTGCAGGAGAAGCAATTGCTTTGGCTTTTCAGCATTACATATTGTCACTGGGCACTGCCGTGATGATACCCACAATGCTGGTTCCTATGATGGGTGGAAATGATGTGAGAAACACGTCCTTGTTTATTCATGAGCCTTTTTTTTTCTTTTGGTGTAGACAGCACTTCAATTCAAGCTTCTGAATCTAAAGATAGAATGTCAACAGAAAATTGTTATGCCATATCTACCTTATGATGTGTGACATTGATTGTTTCATGGCATTGTTAGATCACCTCTGTCTGACTACAGAAATGTTTCTTTTAATTTGTCAAAGCATGATAAGGCTAGGGTGGTTCAAACACTGCTATTCGTAACCGGGATAAAGACACTGCTTCAGACGCTATTTGGTACTCGACTTCCTACAATCATGGGTGGCTCCTACGCATATGTTGTCCCAATCCTCTCCATAATCCATGACCCCTCGCTTGCACAGATTGCTGATGGCCACATTGTGAGTATATTCAATACGTATCCTTTTCTTCTTCCTCAGAAAAAGAAAAGATCATGGAAAGTGAATTGGATGTTGTCACTAGCTAGGTCATTGCAGTAACGAACTGTTTGAGTATTATATATGTACATATGAAGTTTTTCCTTTTTGTTCTGTTTGCAGAGATTTCTTCAAACAATGAGAGCCATACAAGGAGCTTTGATAGTATCCTCAAGCATTCAAATAATTCTTGGGTATAGCCAGTTGTGGGCAATATGTTCTAGGTACATGCAAACTATATCCCCCCTTTTTTACGTTATTAATCGATTGAGGTCTGATGTAATTACTTTTGCGCGTCCACAGTCAGTACATAGATAATTTCCTTAGAAATCTGGATAGTATATGACGCATAAGATCCTTGTATTCCAGCTGAAGGGATTCCTAACGATTTGTTTTTTCAACTTTAGAGTGACATGTTGACATACCTTGTGACAGTGGGTCACATGGTCAATATTTGGACCATTATCTGTTGGTTCATTACAAACTAATCTGGGCCCTTTCGCTATCGATTCACTTTATGTTCCTGTCAGTTTGAATTGCGGCCTTCACTTTAGAAAAAGTACAGTATGCTATTAAGTTAATCATATAGGGGAAGGAAAAGAAAAACCAAAAGTAATGTGCATGCCTGCTTCCTTCAGATTGACGGCAAGAATAAGAACATAACGTTCTGGCGTGCATGTTGCAGGTTCTTCAGTCCACTTGGAATGGTTCCAGTGGTTGCACTGGTCGGGCTTGGCCTTTTTGAGAGAGGATTCCCTGTGGTAAACTAGTCTTACTTTTGTTACCCTATACAATAATCGAGCTATTTGGATTCTGTGTAGTGATCATTAATTAATCTTATTTCTTTTCTTTATGTTTTTTAAGTTTTCTGAACTCCTTTTCGTACCAGATCATTTATTGTAATTTCCTAACTGAGCATAGACGGTTAACTAATTGTTACCAATGTTATGCTTTTTCTTGAAAAAAAAATTCTTCCAATGTGGGAAGACTTCTAGAGTGGGTTTAGTGCCACTGAAGATAGTTGCACAGTTTTGTTTCTACTAGTAAAGGACTTATATTGAAATTGGAAACTTTTTGTTAATTATTCTCTGAAGAATTTCCTCAGCTAACTGAAAACATTTTTCAGGTTGGGAAATGCGTAGAGATTGGTCTTCCGATGCTTATCCTATTTGTCGCATTTTCCCAATATCTGAAACATGTGCATGTCCGGAATGCTCCTGTTTTGGAGAGATTCTCCCTGCTGATATGCATCGCTCTTGTCTGGGTATATGCCCACATCCTCACAGCAAGTGGTGCATACAAGCATACAGCACTCGTCACTCAAATCAATTGTCGGACAGACCGTGCCAATCTCATCTCTTCTGCACTATGGTTTGGAGACTGCCTTAACATCACTGGTTCATTTAACCTCTAGCTGGTTCTACATTTCTCAAGTAAAAATTCACATTCTTCAGGATAAGCATTCCATTCCCCTTACAATGGGGCGCCCCAACATTCAGTGCAGATCATGCATTTGGTATGATGGCTGCCGTGCTGGTTTCGTTGATAGAGGTGTGGTGACATATTTATGTAGAATTTTGGTAAAAACTTTTTGTAGGATTTGTTAGTTTGTCGATATGGTAACAATTTTCTACCCATATAATTTGATGGACAATATTTGTGGTTGCAGACAACAGGAGCATTTATGGCTGCTGCTCGTTTGGCAAGTGCAACGCCCCCACCAGCATATGTCCTGAGTAGAGGCATTGGATGGCAGGTATTCAAACCTCCAAAATAATTATAGTTATTCATTAAATTCATGGGTGTCCACTAGAAAATAATTTACAGCTGTAGCATTTCTTCAGTAACCAACACTTTCCTATGTTGAAGGAGTAAGAATCATGGTTTGAACATGAACGTTGTATTAAGACAAATAAATTATGATTACTTCTTATTTGTTTTTTTAATTTGATATTCAGGGAATTGGAACCCTACTGGATGGGCTATTTGGCACTGGGACCGGTTCTACAGTTTCAGTGTGAGTGTATCATTGTACTGTTGCACGTGATGAGGACATCGACTCCAGCTCTATCAGCACGACTCTTTATTTTGTGATTTTTTCTTTAGCTACTAGTCTGATGTTGCCTCGAATATTTGCCGGGAATGCAGAGAGAATGTTGGTCTTCTTGGATCAACAAGGATTGGTAGCAGAAGGGTGATACAGATTTCTGCTGGTTTCATGATCTTCTTCTCTATGCTAGGTAAATTTTCTCCATAGTGAGTAATACGAAGTTCCTTGTATTTTTTGGGGTCTGACTATACCATGAATTCATGATTGTAGGAAAATTTGGAGCACTTTTTGCCTCCATTCCTTTCACAATATTTGCTGCTGTCTACTGTGTTATGTTTGGAATTGTGGGTAAGCATTGTACTAGCAGAAGCAATCAAATAACTTTTTACATAGCAAGAGACTTATTATTACTTTGAACACTGAACAGTATAACCAAACCTGCTCTTCTATCTCTCCTCAGCTGCTGTGGGGCTCTCCTTTCTGCAGTTCACTAACATGAACTCAATGCGCAACCTCTTCATTGTCGGTGTCTCACTTTTCCTGGGTTTATCTATACCGGAGTACTTCTCTCGATATTTGACGAGTTCCCAACAAGGCCCAGCACACACAAAGGCTGGATGGGTTCGTAATTTTGTATACTAAATCAATGACTAAATCTTGCACAACATAGCACAAAGCTAGTGTATAATACCTCATTTTGGTGCAGTTCAATGATTACATCAACACGATCTTCTCGTCGCCGCCTACGGTTGCACTCTTCGTGGCAGTAATCCTCGACAACACCCTTGACGTCAGAGATGCTGCTAGGGACCGAGGAATGCCCTGGTGGGCGCGTTTCAGGACGTTTCGGGGAGACAGCAGAAATGAAGAGTTCTATACCCTGCCATTCAACCTCAATAGGTTCTTCCCACCATCATGAGCCAAACTTCCAAGTCAAGATACCGATCCTGAACTGTCTGGCAAAGCAAATCTGGAGCTTTGCTTTCGATAGAGTAGAAGAACAATAGAAAATTGAACAAAGCAGGGACTTAATTCTTTCTAGTTTTCCAATGTCCGTCGATTGTACATAAAACCGATTCATTTCTGTTGGGCAGCGATGATGACAAGACTTTTGAATTCTTATATAACGTATCATTAGAGATCTTAATTATGAACGGTTGGTGGGAGTCAAATATGTTTGAATATTAGGTGCTCAGTGCTTGACATACGGAAGTTATGCGACATCAGAACTTTCTAGATTACAGACCCAAAGATGAAATAAATGAAATTCATAGACGCTCCTTTCCCTCTTTCACAACTTGATTTGCCAAACTAACAATTTTCACTCACCATAACAATGCAACCACATTTAGAAATGGGATGATGCTGTTTGGTAGGTGAGGCGGGAGGTATGGTTTGAAATGCTTTCCAGTTTCTCAATAGTAGTGCATGACAAAAATGCTTCTTTGACAACATTTTTCTTATAAGCTAATAATATTAATTTGCACAAACCGACCTTAGCTCAGTTGGTAGAGCGGAGGACTGTAGTTCGGTTTGCAGATCAATCCTTAGGTCGCTGGTTCGAATCCGGCAGGTCGGATAATTTTTTTTATTTTTATTTTCTAGGACCTTGGAAGGTCAAAACTTTATGTTTAGCGACTTGACATTTAGGCTCTCGAATAACTCACATATTGCAGTTTGATCTGAGACGGGTACGGCGGCGAGCTCCAGCCCCGGCAGGGATGGAGAAGGGGCAAGGCGACCATCACCTTCCTCGGCGGTGCCGGGGGCCATGGCTTGGAGCAGAAGGGAGTTGGGGCTGCCGTAATGGCGGCGGCGTGGCTCGTCCTTGTCGGCGGCGGCACCTGTCTGGAGGCAAACCTTGTCTTTTCCTACTGCCAAGGTGTGTCTTCCTCCCTCTCATTCTTCTATGGGTTCGGTTGGGCGGAGCGTCGATGCGGACGGCCTGCAGGGGTTCCGATGGCCATGGAAACTTCCTGAGGCTATAACAGCGAGTAGTGTGCCATTGGCCCTTATCAAAACTGGATTAACCGGATACAACTGAAGGTCTGAAACGGCTATAACAGCGAGTGAAATGTTCATGTAGTAATTGCATCCAGTTTTGTTTTATTTACAACGACTGTCCACTATAACGTACAGAGTTGCTAGGAACACAATTCTTGAAAACCTATGAACAATTCAGAGAAGGTGACTGAGCTCTACACAGTTAATCCAAGGATGTAAACTACGACTGTCCCAATTCTAGATTACATTTTCTATGGATAAAAGTTGAATGAAAGCCGTATGGTACTCTTTGTGGGAGTGTTATTGTAGCAACGGGGGCATCTTCGAATTTTTGGGCATCAATAATGTATACCTAGTGTACACAAAACACCAAAAATTAGCTTCCTGTATCTCTCTTTTGGAATGGCTGTACATCTGTATATATAATAATATGGTGCAGTTAAAAGCTTGCCTGTGATGTATTAGTTTTCTCGTTATGTACAAAAGAAACTATCCACCCGTCATCTTCACTAGAGCCACCAACTCTTGGTACAAATGCTGCTCCAGAGCAGAACATATTTTCACCAAGCCAATGATACTGCATCTTAATGAGATCCGACCCCGATACCTGTTTTAGAACATGGTTAAATGTACCGTTTTACCAAGACAAAATAATGCATCCTAATAAGTTGTGGAACTAAACACTTTTTTAGAAACAATTGTCGAAGCCAAAACAAAATTATTCGTACCTCAATGTTGTTTCTCTTTTCAAGACAGAGTTTTGCAAAACCTCCATATTTTGGGTTTACTTCAAGATTAAACAAAAAAATTGTTAACTTGATATAGAACTGCCAGGAAAAATGCAACTGTAAAGTGGTTATTTGCTCCTTCGGTGCCTAGACTCTGTTGCTAAATTCGATCGAAAGTTTTGTTTCTTTTTTTTAAGCAATACCTTTGGTACAGTTACCAGATGAGCTTGTCACTGAATCCACCACTTGTGCATAGGCATAACTATGTGGCATGCCTGTGTACTGGTTATTGATCATTGGGAACTCGATGGAAAAATCTGTTCCACTTAGATACTCCCCTGAGACAGCGCGTGTCTTCAAGTTTAGTCTCCACTGGTATAAGCGAGAGAAAAATTTGCTAGTATCTTCAGTAAGTTCATAGCCTTCAGAGTCGCCCCCCCTGTCATTCAGTGCAAGACTTGGCCCTGGTATTAGGGAGTCCGCTGAACGAAGACCCCTTACCACAACCTAAGTCACCAAGGAAGGATAAGATTTGGGAATGCAGATTTCTGCAGTGATGATAAAATAGAAAATAAATAAATATTTGATCAGCTAACAAATTGTGACATTGTCATACCTCATCACCATCTTCATAGCAGTTGATAAGATGGAACATGCAGAATGGTTCAACATTAAACCATATGACCGACTCTGCATCGCCATAGCGGGGCATAACACCTATTCTTGCATAACTTTCCTTCTCAAAATGAATCAACCTGTGTCCACAGGTTTGTGATTAGATTATGGTATGTACAATAAGCCCGGAAGTTATGTAACAGGAAAGTTTGGCTGTAGTACTTACGGACCCCCTCTAGTGAGCCTACTGATGTCAATCGTAAGTGGTAAATCTATGATAATGTTGTACCTGCATAAACACATTTAAATTCGTTACCACATTGTTTGTTACTCAAAATCTACTCTTCAAAATAAATCTTATGTATTTTAGATAATTATATTTTTTTAAAAAATATGTTTGGTAGAGAATCTTACTTCAGAGTAACTCCGATATCGTGACAAAGTGTACACCTGTCCAGCTTGAGATCAGCTCTGTGCTTCAGTTTTTTTCCGTCGGCTGCAGTGAAATAAAGCTTGAATTGGAGTCGTCGGTTCGGTCTCAACCTTGGCAGAGAGAAAATGATATAAAACTAAATGTAAAGCGTAATAATACCTGAGACAACTCCAACTACTAGAAATGGCCTCATCGCATCTGTACCATACATGACAAGCTCTCCTGACCCAGGTGCTACCTAAGTTCATTTAATCACGAATGAATTGGCTCAGTACTCTACTACTCTTATAGTAGTTCTTTTTTTTTTGGAGAAACAGTAATTCTTTTGTGTGTGAATATAGGCTCACGGCCCTTTTTTTTTGTGCGTGTGTGTTTCAGGAGACTTTGCAAGACATGCAAGTGCTATCATTTTCTGGATAAGTCACTGTCTTACACCTTGTCTTTGAATGTGATGACCAACCTACTACACAAAAATAAGATTTGGGCACAGGAATCTGCATATGACATGTAATTCTTGAATATTGTTTCTTCTGACAGACGAGTCGCTGTCTCATGTTAAAATAAATTTAGTACACGATCCACTTGCACCAAACGCTGCTGCAGTACCCGTTCCTATTTTTATAGCGGTCCATCCACCCGTTTTCAAATTGTTGTCATTAGGACAAGAATTCTAGTTCAAAAAAATAAATTAAAGTTTTATAATAACAATAACAATTTAGGAAGTTTTGCCTTTACTGATCTATCCTTGTCAATTAATTTAGCTCCTTGTGCTAATAAAGGGAGGGCAGTTTCACATACCTTTGGATGTGCTGTGAATGGCCGGTCCCACTCCCTACCGATGTCCCAGGCATCGCCGGTGCTGAGGTTTTCTACGCAGATCTCCTGGGGAAGATGGTTCTCAGCGATGGCGTACGCCCTGCCGGCATGCTCGAACACGTTCGTGTTGCTGATATCCTTGTTAAATTTCCCAAACCTGAGCTGCAAGCTTACCCAAATTCAGAATGTGATGAGGTAAATGAAAACAGAGCATCTCTCGTCCATAAAGAAGATTTGGGTGGCACTGCAAGAGTAGTGCAGAGAGTCAGTGAGTGTTGCTTACATAGTTGAAAAGGTAGGCGGCGAGGATGGCCGCGGAGTCTCCCTCGATGGCAGGGAGGAAGCCAGGTTTCCGTCGTGCCCTCTCGAGCTTGAACGTCTCGGATTCCACGTAGCGGTTGGCGTAGGAGACTGACCAGGCGTCGTCGTCTGAAGCGTTGTTGTTCTTGGCGAAGTAGAGGGCGTGGAGCATGCCTTCGCCTTCGACCCAGATCTCCCTGGACTGTCCGAACATGGAGACAGTGGAATGGAGAGCGCCGAAGAGCGGGTTGGCACCTGCGTGGTCAGGATTTATTCATTCTTTCCCATTGAACAAATGATAAGTTTTTTTTAGATAATGAACCAAAGTTCCAGCCTCTACTGTCAAGATAATACACGGCTTAATGACAAATTTATGAAGTTTTACATAGCAATTGACAAAGACGGGTGAAGAAGCCATTAATTACCATTCCTGATGTATGCGCCCTCCGGGAAACCTTCAGGAATCTCTCCTTCGATCTGGTGTGCGTCTATGGCTTCGCTAATCTCGTCGGCGACCGGTGCGAAATTGCTCTGCAAACACCAGTGGTTTCAGAGTTGTGTTAGCGGCATGAGCGAGTTGCCTGCTGGTGAATGTACTAGTAGTAGTGAAGCAGTGTAGTACTACAGTACAGTACTTACCTCGGATGGGTGTAGGGCTTTGTCAGTGAATCTGAATGTTGAGTCCACCAGCGCATCCAGAAGTATCCGCGGCGCATTCTTCAGGGACTTTGAAGCTTCCTCCAATTTTGTGGAGAGATTACCCAGAAGCTCTCCTCCCAACAAAGGTTTCTGGAAGGCAAGACGATGCGAATTCAGAAGCATAATACCACCTCAAAGCTGAAGGAACTCTCTGCCACAGCACCGAGAGATTGCTGACTGCTGAGAGAGAAAAGAAACCTTGGCGCCTGAGCTTGTGGACGACGTTGCAGACGGAGTTCTTGCACAAGCAGAGATGCAAGAAGTTCTTCTAGTAGTACTGTAGTAGGAGCGAGGAGAACGTAGCAACGAGGGATGGAACGAAGGAGCCGGCGCCGTCAACAACATTGTGTTTAACATCTGGAAACCCCGGCCGGCCTGATCCATGCGCTATCACAGAAGATAAAATTTATAGCGAACTCGTCGGATGGTGGGGACAAGTTATCGAAAGTATTGGCCACGTCGTCGGTGTTGGAATATCCCTAAGCTCGAGTCCACCTTGTTGCATCGACCAAACACCTTGTCTCTACTATAGTTAGCAAGTAGCCAACAGAATAGAGCGCGACAGCTTAATGGTAACAACTATGTGATCTGTCGTAGTCAAGCGTTATTTTACAGAACCAAAATGTGGGTCAATTTCTTGTTTAAATTTTCCGAGGATACAGATTTTATATATATGAGAAATGTGTTAAGAGTAGAACAGTCCAGCCATGGAACACTTACATGTAGCTCGTACGGGGCTATAATTTAACATTAAGTGCTATTATTCATAATATGATAATAAAATTATAGATTACTATTGGGGGATCTTTTCTTCTTCTTCTATAGCCGACGATCTTGCATGTTGCACTTGCACACAATGAATCCACCAAGCGCCGTCCACTTCCCGCCAATGTCAACGAGCATGCGCATGGACCATGGCGGCCGATAATGTCAACGAGCGGTACGCAAAGGTGAACCGCCGCAGACCGGCAAACGTCGACGAGCTGCCCATCCAGCAGCGGCGTGGAACGAGCAGTACGCATGGTAAGGCCGATCGCCAATGTCAATTAGCGGTACGCACGGTGAACGAAGGGAAACGACGTCGACGAGCTGCCCATATCCTGCATCTCGGCGTCACTCACACGATATGCGGTAAGCAGGGCAACCTCTGGTCTGCCCGGCGGCTGAGAGTTCAACTTCGACCCGGACCTCCAGTCGAATCTAGAATTCTAGATGGCAGGTACTGGGTAGGTTCGGGTGCAAGAAACCTAACTAGCTGACGCACTGTGTTAACCTCTGACATTGGATATGGAAAGGGAGTGCTTAGAGATTAACGTTTAGGACAGCCCATGTGTGGCTGTATATAATGCTATTTTCTAATTACTTATCTAAACAACATCTTAATTATTATCTTCTTTTCTAGATAAAGGAAAACCAGAGTTCCGGCCTCTGTAAAAATGCACACAACCCATTTTGTATTACGTAACTTGACGCCGCGGGTGGCATCTGGCATAAAAAATAAACAAAACTAAGATGGGCCAAATCTATTATTTTAATTTTCATCCATGGCTCGCATAAAGTTCCATTGCTGCAACTTCTAAAACCGAGCTCACAGTTCTAAAATTCATCCTTGAGTCTTTAGGTTGCAACAGTGTCTAATACCGTAGTCAGTATGCCCCCTCCCCCCCTCTTTAAAATATATTATCTCCGGAAAAGTATTAAAGCATATCGCCCCTTTGATGACAATATGGAGCATATATTGTTTTTGCTGAACAAAATTCAAAGAGAACGACATCATACGATCGTGTAGTGATTCACTCATTTTTCACGTTGTTGTTGGACCTTATCTTGCCCAAAATGCATATTGAATTCATAGAGCAGTGGATTTGCTAAACAGCGATGTATGTAATGGTACAATCTAGAGACTCTGAGACTTTTGAGAAAAACAGAGACTCGTGTGAGTCTTTGTGACGACTCGGAGCTCCACTGCAATGGCATCTCGGCGACTTCAGATTCGCTTGGCGGACCTGCACGGCTCGTTTGTCGGCACTTGTCTTGGGAGCTCCTCTATCATGTTTTACCTGGAAATTAAGCTTACTTTTGCATGCACATGCAGTTCACCTGTTGTTGTGCTCTCGAGACGAAGCACAGGAAGACGTGGAATTTTTATAGAAACATGCCATCCATGAGGTCAACTTGTTTTTTAATTATGCGATGTTAAAGCTTTGTGTGTTTTCTTAATTAGGTACCGATGAAAAGTACGCACACACAGGGAATAATATTGATTTGGCATTTTGTGAGCACTCTTCTCCTTAATAACGCGCCTTTGTTGTTCTATCCCAGCTGCACTGCATGCGCACCTTCCTCTTCCTCTACTCTACACACGTGCTTCCTATGGTCAAAGCTCCGTCCACGGGGACAGAGATTCGAATGCTGCTTGTCCATACAAGCATTGTGTAGAGAGAGATCATCAACCATTTTATTGCTTATTAATATAGTCTTAATGTAGAATGAAAAAATGCACCAGGCTCTCTCGCCATCTACCTAGTTACCAATGTCCACGTCCTAGTTGTTGAAATCACAGTGCCGTCTTAATCTACATCAAGAGATTATTGTCACTTAAAATGTCAGACCAATGGGGTGGTTAAAATATATTATGACACACAAATAGTATATTTAACGGCATGTAAAAGAGCCAAGAAAAAGAGTCCAAGTCTAATCTTATTTATTGCACATGTACAAGTACTTAAGCAATCCGCAATCCAGTTTGCACTTGTTCATTGTGTGTTTATGTCCCCCCCCCCCCCCTCTCACGCATCCATGAAAAATGTTCCAGAATTGAAATGTTATGGTGCCTGAAAATTTATTACAACCATCCATTTACTCAAATCTAACAGTTGAGAATATAAAAGTACCTATTGAAAAATAGGTTAAGCTATGGATGGTACATAAACAAGTAGGTCCAATACTTAATTATTTTATTTTTTAAAGTTAAATAAAATATGCTTTAGATATCAAAGGTTAAATTCATTACCTCTAGTTCCTCTCAAGCTCCCTAACAGATCTCATGCTATACTTCCTAGTAAGTGACATGATTGACCGTGGCATTGCACACAGCCAGTAGATCTAAAAGTATCAGCGGATCAAAATGAGAAGGTTATAGTACTTGAAAAAGTAGAGAGCATTTAAAAAAAAGCTACAAACAAGCACTAGTATGTATATAGCTTCTTTTTAGCAGAAAGTACAGGAGTATGTATATAGATGGATGCAAGCAACGGTACCGGGCCATGTTACTCAAAGGTTGGAATTGGATTGAGCGGCCCAAACAAGGTTGGCCTCCTCTGAATTATTCACCGACCGGCCTGGATATCCAAACAACGTGATACCGGATAGATATCCAGACACCGTACGGCTCTGATTAGTACTCCACAGCAAACTGCTCCAAAAATAGCGCAAAATAAACACCGTACTAGCCAGATCACAAATCGCGCAATATGGGGAAGAACGACGAGACGAGGAGAGGACCGTCTTCGCCCTGGACAAGGCCACTGCCGAGTTCTCGTCCTCCTCGTTGCCCGCCGGCGTCGTCGTCACCAGTAATAATGATAATAAGCTCGCCGTCACCACCGGCCGCGATGGCAAGGCGCGCGTCGTGTTCCTCGACGCCGGCGGCAACCTGAACATCATTGCAATTGCAGGGCGAAAAAACGACTGCTGGATGCTGGAGAAGACCGTGCGGGGGCCGTCGGCGGCCACGCTCGGCGTGATGCAGGCTCGGAAGATCATTCTAGGGCACTCCCTGCCTCTGTCTGCTGATGACGCCGTGGGCACGGTTAAACTCATGGCGTACAAACCAGGGAGGAAGACCCCGTCCGAGTTCACATTGGACTTGGAGGCGAAGCGGTCCAAGAGGACCAAAGATTAATTGCAAATCGTATCCGGTCAGGCTGCCATGGCCTCCGTCCTTGCAGGCTTGCTCCACCGACCAAGAGTTGTGATCTCTAATGACTCGCTAAAAGTTTTCTTCTTAATTATATTATGTAGTACTATGTTCGTGTGTGTGGAGTGAACTTTTCTGTCATCAAATCGAAGCATTCTTTTTATTTTTGAGTATGTAATCGAAGCATTCAGTAAAAATACTATTTACAGTAAAGAGTAAGTAATCTTAAGAAAAATAATGCTCCTGCCCATCAGTAATTCGTTTTGCTTCTACTAATACATGTTCAGTGGTTGGCAAACAGACTGATGCTAATAAATATATAGAATTAAGTAATATCTAACACTATTTGACTCATCTCATATAGTCTTAAGTATTCACTATTAAAAATAGGATAAGGGTCGATGCTGCTGCACACCAGCACTGGCGCTATCTCCGCCCTGGATTTGACAAAAAGCAAGTTACATTCAATCTAATTCCTCCCAAAACCCCCCTCTCTATCATCTACTATCATCTAAACTCTATGCGTATCAGCTCTGTGACATTCGCCTTATCCAAAAATAATATTTGTTTATCACATTCACAACCAATGTATCTATGCCAAAGGGGGCATAAGAATACACACTATTCCGATACACACTTTTTGTTTCAGATAATAATCCAGAGATGACTCGGAATCGACCGTAGTGATAGATAAGGCACCGAATTTAGATTGGACACTTTCCACAAAAAAAAAATTGAATTCAGATTGGACACCACATAAGAAAAACTTAAAAAAAATTCTGCCTTGTGTAAGGCATTGACCTTAGCTTCTGAGGTAAATGTGATATTTTTCTCCTTAAAGTTGTGTACATTTATCCACTGATATACTCCAAAGAAATTTATTTTTTCACCATATTGAGTAGTTCTTCAGTAAGATTTTAGTAAGGAAACAAGCAGAATTTGTAGTTATTACAAAGAATTCCTTATTTGATATCCTCGATAACGTGGATTTTTATAGTATGAGCCGATCAGTTGAAATGGCACTTCAAGATAATCGAGCAATTAATTAATACATGTTAGGGAGTTGTTGTGTATCTAATTAATGCTGTGCGAGGACGACTAGGACGGAGGTTGGAGAAAACTTTGATTAAAACCCACTACAGACTTTTGTTACTATAAAACAGATGGCTCGATGAGCATATGCCGCACGAACAGAGCGATCTCCATATACGAGACAAGAGAGCAATGTCCATATGATCTATGGAGTACGATCTCCGTATAGGCATTGGAAGCATCACGGAAAGTGTTTCAAGAATCTCGGTCGTTGAAGCGCCGCCTACACACTGTGCCTCGTCAAACTACGTCGCTTTCCGCTAAGTGATGCAATTAAACCCTGTCGTCGGTTAAGCACGAGCAATTGTGAAGCATGCAGAGTAAAGGAGCCAGGGAGGAAAACCCTGTCCAAGTTCACCTTTGGCATAGAGGCGAAGCGGTCCAAGCGGACCAAAGACTGCAAAGCGTATCCGGTCAGGCTGCCATGGCCTCCGTCCTTGCAGGCCTGCGCCACTGGCCAAGAGTTGTGATCGCTAATGACTCGCCAAAAGTTTTCTTCTTAATTATATTATGTAGTACTGTGTGCTTGTGTGTGGAGTGAACTTTTCTGTAATCGAATCGAAGCATTCTTTTTTTTTTTTGAGTATGTAATGGAAGCATTCAGTAGTAATACTATTTACAGTAAAGAGTAAGTAATCTTAAGAGAAATAATGCTCCTGCCCATTAGTAATTTGTTTTGCTTCTACTAATGCATGTTCGGTGGTTGGCTAACAGACTGATGCTAATAAATATATGGAATTAAGTAATATCTAACATTATTTGACTCATCTCTTATAGTCCTATGTATTCACTATTGAAAATAGGATAAGGGTCGATGCTGCTGCACACCAGCACTGGCCCTATCTCCGCCCTGGATTTGACAGAAAGCAAGTTACATTCAGTCTAATTCCTCCCAAAACCCCCCTCTCTATCATCTACTATCATCTAAACTCTATGCGTATCAGCTCTGTGACATTCGCCTTATCCAAAAACAATATTTGTTTATCACATTCACAACCAATGAATCTCTGCCAAAGGGGGCATAAGAATACATACTATCCCGATACACATTTTTTGTTTTAGATAATAATCCCAGAGATGGCTTGGAATCGACTATAGTGATAGATAATTCACCGAATTTAGCTTGGACACACTTCGCAAAAAAAAAAGAATTCTGATTGGACACCACATAAGAAAAACTTAAAGAAAATTCTGCCTTGTGTAAGACATTGACCTTAGTTTCGACGGTAAATATGATATTTTGCTCCTTAAATTTTATTGCTTATTAATATAGTCTTAATGTAGAATGAAAAAAACGCACCCAGGCTGTCTTGCCATCTACCTAGTTATCAATGTCCACGCCTAGTTGTTGAAGTCACAGTGCCGTCTTAATCTACATCAAGAGATTTTTGTCACTTAAAATCTCAGACCAATGGGGTAGTTAAAATATATTATGACACACAAATAGTATATTTAACTGCATGTAAAAGAGCCAAGAAAAAGAGTCCAAGTTCTAACCTTATTTATTGCACATGTACAAGTACTTAAGCAATTCGCAATCCAGTTTTATGTGCCCCGCCCATCCCCCCCCCGGGCATGCATCCATGAAAAATATTCCAGAATTGAAATGTTATGGTGCCTGAAAATTCATTACAACCATCCATTTGCTCAGATCTAACAGTTGAGAATATAAAAGTACCTATTGAAAAATACTTTAAGCTGTGGATGGTACATAAACAAATAGGTTCAATACTTAATTATTTTATTTTTTAAAGTTAAATAAAATACGCTTTAGATATCAAAGGTTAGAATTAATTCATTACCTCTAGTTCCTCTCAAGCTCCCTAACAAATCTCATGCTATACTCCCTAGTAAGTGACACGATTGACCGTGGCATTGCTCACAACGAGTAGATCTAAAAGTATCAGCGGATCAAAATGAGAAGGTTATAGTATTTGAATAAGTAGAGAGCATTTAAAAAGAAGCTACAAACATGTACTAGTATGTATATAGTTTTTTTTTAGCAGAAAGTACAGGAGTATGTATATAGATGGATGCAAGCAACGGTACCGGGCCATGTTACTCAAAGGTTGGAATTGGATTGAGCGGTCCAAAAAAGGTTGCCTTCCTCTGAATTATTCACCGACCGGCCTCGATATCAAAACAACGTGATACCGGATAGATATCCAGACACCGTATGGCCCGGATTAGTACTCCACAGCAAACTGATCCAAAAATAGCGCAAAATAAACACCGTACTAGCCAGATCACAAATAGCGCATATGGGGAAGAACGACGAGACGAGGCGGACCCGTCGCTAGTAGCATCCTCGTCATCATCATCGTCGGGGCCGCCACCACATCAGGGCCGCCACGCCACCGTCTTCATCCCCGTGTCCAGGTCCATCGACGCCCACCACTTCTCCCTCGACTTCCTGCCCGGCGGCTCCGGCGGCCGCCCCTGGGAGCTCGTCGACGTCTGCGGGACCCTCGTGCTCCTCGCCAGCGGCCAGCGGCGGCACTGCGGCCTGTTCCCGGACCTGTGCGAGCCCATCACGCGGCGCCACGTTAGGATCCACCCGATCGCGGAGATGAAGTACTTCCGCTGCATCGGCGCGGTCCTCGGCTACAGGTACAACGTCATCAGCATGTCCGGCTTCACGGTGACCTGCTTACTCTGCGACGTCGTCACCGACGACAAGAGGGAGGACGACGGCGCGAGCGTGGTCACCTCGCGTGTCTACTACCACCGCGCGCCGCCGAATCCGCCGTCACAGATAAAGAACGGATGGGACACGTCGCAAGCAGCCAGCAAGGGCGACGTCCGCCTCTGGGGCGCCGAGAACGCGCGCTTCGCCGGGCACGATTGGGGCTCGACCTACTGGTGCATTGATGATGACGGCACCATGCTCGCCGTCCACAAGATGGGCCAAGGCAAGTTCTCGCATTTCCATCTCCCGGAGCACTTCCGGGAGTCCACGCTCCGGTTCGTAGACCACGCAGACGTGTACCCCGAGCCCGTCATTGTGCGGGTCGTGAGCCTTCACGGCGGCGAGCTCAGGGTGTTCGGTAAGCGGACCCAAAACGACGAAAAAACCGTCGAGTGGGTGCACGAGAAGGCTTGAACCTGCCCGAGGCGACGCGTGATCTGCTGGGGCACAAGGACTGCTACTTCGGCCGCACTGGGAAGATCGTCACCGCCGGCAAGGGCTACGTCGTGTTGACCCCGCGGAGGAGACCTGGCTGTTCTCCGTCGACCTCCGGACCATGAAGGTGGACCGCATCAGGAATCACAGGGGGGTTGCCGGCGCTGAGGTTTTCCCGTATGAGCTAAGGACGGGGCCCAAGGTGAAGCTTGTGTAGTGCAGTGTAAGAGAGGGCATCGATGCAGAGTCTTTTGCAAGTGCAAATAAGTTACTGTACGTTATTTCCTTCAATTCTATCGTCTCATGATATGTCGTCCTGCTTGGATGATATATTGCCGGTAATAAACCTAAATCGACAGGGCCAAGGTCCCAAGTATTACTTGACAAAGATGTACTGCCATGCCGGTTCTCTTCAACTTATTTTTTGATGTTTCAGCAGTGAATCCCATTTGTACGTATGAATGTCTCCATTACAGAGATGTTGAATTTCTTTGCATTCTACAGTCTTAATATTATCTTTTTTTTTAATGTGTTCCCTCGAGATATCTAAATCAAGTTGTCTGGATAGGATCTCTCTCACAGCAAGGAAGAATTAAATAGTGCTGCTGGTGCCTTTTATTCAATATGTTTTGTTGCCTGAGTGTTAGATGCACAAGGTTTGAGACCGAATGACTCAAGTTCTAACCTTGTGAATAAATCTTGTGGACAGCGAGGATGAATAAATCTTTGATTTATTACCATACACACTCACTTGTCTTTAAAAGGGGCATCCAAGGTGCTAGAAGGTTGATAAATTCTCGATACCCCAGAAGACTAGCTTAATCATTTTATTTACGTATACTAGTATAGGCTCGAGAGGCATCAGGAATTCGTGAATGCGACTGCACCTACGTGCCCACGCCTATGTACTTAGCTATAGGTAGGGCGCGATTGCATGCTGAGTCGGGCTTGCAGAATGCGACTTTGATTGTTTTGTTACCTGGATTTCAGCTTGGGTCAGGTATGGCGGATGCAAATGGCTGCTCCCTACCAGGCAATAAGGCCCATATGTACATGTAGGCGCGCATCCTCTGGCGCAGCCAACCAATCACGGTATGCTTGACAGCTCTCTGTCTCCGGTCACAAACTCCAACAAACTGACGTAACACTCTGAAGTGCTGAAAGAAGCAGTGCGTAGAGTTGATTTTTTTTCCTGTTTTCTTATTAAGGAAATAGGGAAAGAGTGCAAACATATAGGGAAAAAGAAGTAAATTGCATCGTAGTTTTCTAAACTATCAATCGGCTCCTACTTAGGTACCTAACTATTAAAGTGTTTATTTTGGTTCTCTATCTACTTAAACGCCTTACCCAGGTCCAAAACCGTTAGACACTCTAACTTAGCCGACGTGGCATCGCCAGCTCGGATGAGCCGTCCGACATGGCAAGATGAAACTTTTATTCTCCTTTTAGGACCCCAAACAAAATGTGGATTCAATTAACTAACAATCCCTCAGACAATTCAAGATGGTGTAACCTACACCCCTTTATGCAATTTTTACTTTTCATATCTTGTTTTGCATGATTTTACATTTTTTTTCTCTTTTTGAAATAAGGCAGCTGGAGCGATGCCATTGTATGGTCTGAGTTTAGGGTTAAATAAACACATCTCCCGCAAACTGGTGGGTTAAATAAACTAAATCAAAGGTTAGGGGATTATATGGATTCCATCCAGCCATACTTGACGACGGTAGTGTTCTGGACTTATTCCTGAAACGATTCGTGCTATGTGTTCTTTGATAACGGTGAAGTCTACTCCTGGCCGATAAAACAGGAGTGTACACATCATCAGGTGTAATGAAACAGAGATGTGCAGCAGTGAATTGTATTTGTTTGTAGGAAGGATTCCATTCAACCTACCGCTCATTAATTTCTTTATTTATGCTGTCTCAGTGTATTCTTTCTTCTTTGTGATAGGAAGTTCGTAGTGAGCTGGTGAGTAACTATGACTATATAACTTCATGTCGGGAGGTTGATGAAACGTACCATTTCCGTTGCAAAAACAAAAAAAAAAAGACAAGGAACTTTTTTTTTTGGAAGACGAGAAAATTAAGGTTGAAATATTCTTGAGTATCAGAACATGAGCTCGCTCATTTTAGTGATGTATATCGTGTACGTTGTACGTAGACTCGAGAGGCATCAGGGAATTTGGCAGCCTGGTCGCACGCAGCCGCCGGAGCACCACGTTGGATCGGGATGCCTTGCATTAGCGTGGCATCAGCGCTATTAATGCAGAGGAGCACTTCTCTGCATCAGGTGGCATCTGAAGCGACTGCATACAAATCAAGGGCTCATGTAGCGCAGCTTTCCCTCCGCCTTCCGTAGCTTTTCTTTCCCAAGAGATCAGCTCCATCTACTAGTTCAGTGTTGGGCTCCTGCATCGTTTGCTGCCGGCAAGGATTGTGGAACTCGCCGTTGAACAGCGAGTAGCTGCTGGAGCTAGCTCGTTCCTGTTCGAGTTGATTAACCTGCCATGGCATTGGGCACAAAGCTTCCATGTCGAGCTCGGGACGGCGCAAGCTCCAAGCTGACAGCGGCCACGAAACATAAGTTCAACAGTGACCAAGTGCTCCAGCATTGGCCTTCTACCTTAAGCGAGTGTTTGCCAGGTGCCATGCCCAGTTAAAACATGTGTTCGGTTTGGAGAAATGGGTGGGACAAGATGAAACCATACCTGTTTTGCAGGATGGGACGACCACATTCTCGCGTTTGATTCGAGGGATGGAACGAGCCCAGTATCCCGTTTGATTCGAGGAACCGAGAGGGATGAGACGTTCTCTGCATGCTCCGTTAGTTGTTTGCCACTGAAACATTTCGTCAAACAGCAACGGTGCGTGCTCCCCATGGCTGCCAGTCGCTTGATCATCCATTCTACAGGTCGACGCGCGTGCATGCCGGAGGCCACGCCATGCCTGGGCCCTCCGGAAGCGGATTTCTTACTGTGCATAGCACATGCTCCGGCTCCGGCCACGTGCAACCTTTCGATCCAATCTAATGGTCCGGCCAGAAACCGTATGGCGGTCGTATTGTGGGCTTGGAGGGCGGGCACGAATCGCAAAAGACTGCATCCAATGGATGCATGTCTAAGAGCATGAGCTGTTAACAGGACAATGACCTTTTCGCCGTAGGCCCTCCTTCTCGGGCTTGTCCGCCGCGCCTCCGTGCCACTGAAGCTCTTGAGCGTGCCACATGTAATCAGACAAGGACATGGACAAAAGTCCAGTACGACTGTATGCATACAAAGTATCACACTTGCCGACAATGGGGCGACCGGCTACAGTTGGCCACAAGATGAAGCCAGTGAAGTAAAGGACCGACAGAGGATTTGGTTCGCTTTTCATTTCAACTAGTGATCACATTTCAACTGCGTTCAAAGTAAGGTCTTCATTCGACCAAACCACGTTAAATTCCTTGGTGGAGGAAATAAACACACACATAGAAAGTTTCAATTTCCTCCCCCCCCCCCCCCTCCCCCGCCCCCCTAAAAAAACTGTGTAGTCTTAATATATTCTTTATCATTGAAAAGTCGGTAGCGAAATATACAACTTCATGTTAGGAGGGTGAATGAAGCTTTGATAGTTTGAATTACCATAAGGTGTATTCCCTTCATTTTTAAATTGTTGTCGTCTTTTTGATCAAGAACTTTGACCATTCCTCTTATCCAAAATATTGTTCAAATATGTAAAATTAAAAGTCACATCTCAATAATCTTTAGTGATAGATTGAATCACGACAAAACTTCTGATATTTCTTAAAAGAAATTAATAAGATTAATGGTCAAAGTTGATGGTTAAAGTTAATGAACGAGGAGTATTCAAGATGCTAGAATAAGGTAGAAATATTCTAATTATAAGAACATGTTGTTCATTTTATTGATGTATAATAGTGTATGGTACGTAGCCTTGATAGGGATCTGGGATCGGTAGTGTGATGGTCTAACCAAGCTGCAGCTATATATGTCTGTGTCTATGCTGTCATCTCAACGATAACACCTGTAGTTGGTGGGGTTTTTATGTTGCATCTATGGCTGTACGTGTGAGGATGAAGGTGGGTGAAAATTCACTGGAGCTAACCACCACATACCTTTGTTATAAAATAGAAGAGATGACTCCTAAGCATAGAAATAACCATATCATGAGAACATGAATAGAGCCATGGATGTCCATAGGAGAGATCAAACATGGACCTCCGTAGGCATTGGAAGCATTAGGAAAAGTGTTTAGAAAAGCGACTGCGTTGGCCACATAAGCGCCACCTAGACGCTACCAACAATGTGAACTTCCGCTAAGGGGTGCCATTAAGTGTCGCTGGCGATTAATTAAGAGCGCACAACTCTGCTATATGATGTGGGCATGAAGGGCCGAATGAGAACGCAAAGAAAATGAGGAGCGGCCCTCGGAATCGCCAGGGGTAATAAAACAGAGATGTCTAGCACTGAAATGTATATTTGTTTGCAAGAAGATCTTTTGTATAGGAAACAAACACACGTATAGAAAGTTCCAATTTCCTTCAAAAGAAAAAAAAAACTTTTTGTGCAGTCCTAATGTATTCTTTACTATATATAGGAAGTTGGTAGTGAGCTGGTATGAGTGTAACTATATGATTATACAACTTCATGTGTGTAGTAGGGTGAATAAAACTTTGATAGTTTGATATACCATAAGGTGCAGTCAGGGTGCTAGACTAATGTTAAAATATTCTGAGTATTAGAACATGAGCTCGCCCATTTTATTGAAGTATGGTAGTAGTGAATTGTACATAGCCTTGAATCCTTGATAATAAGGACTTCTGTTTTTTTTGGAGATTCAGGCTTGATAGGGGTCTGGGATTTGACAGCGTGGTTGCTATAGTGAGGACGCATGCAGCTATATGTCCACGTGTATGTATTAACCTCAACCATAACACCTCTATGGTTTTGTATGGATTTTGTGTTGTATCTAATGCTGTACTACGTGCGAGGACGCGCAGGTGGTGAAAATTTACCGAAGCCTACCACCACAGACCTTTGTTATAAAACAGAAGAGATGGCCTGGTAAGAGCATATAGGATTGACCAATATCCCAAGACATGCCACATGAACGGAGCCATGTCCATAGGAGAGACGAGAGCAATCAAGCACATCCTCGGTAGGCATTGGAAGCATCAGGCAATGTGCTTAAAAAAGCAACCGCGTTCGCCACATAAGTAGCACCTATGCGTGGTGTGATAATCAACCATCTGGTTTTCCGTTAACGGTGCAATTAGGCGCCGGCGGCGATTAAGCTCATATTTCCATGCGGCACAGGCACTGATGGCGGAATAGATCACGTGGAGAGAAGGAGGAGCGCTGCTTTGAATCGTCCGCCGCTTGTCATTGTGCGGGTGTAAGACTTTACGGTGGCGAGCTCTGGGTGTTTGGTAAGCATAAGCGAAACGACATAACCATTGAGTGGCTATAGCTGAATGAGAAGAGCCTGCATTGCACATACCCGAGGCTCTGTGATCTACTGGGAAGCATAAGCTACAGATGTTGATCTGTTCGAGCAGTGAACCCATTTGTATGCAAAAAGGTCTCCATTACATATGTTAAATTTCCTTGCGTTGTGCAGTCTTAATTAATCTTCTCTGATATAATCTTTATCATAGAGGAAAGAGGCATCACGAATTTGGCAGCATAGTTGCGCTTGCGAGCTGCCGCCGTGTGCAAGCGTTGGCGCCGGCAGCGTTGTCATGGATTGTGCGCGGAGAAGGCTTTGATCTGCCGGGAGTACCATAAAACACAGAACTGTGTTTCCCTTTATCTAATGCCGGGGGAGGACGAAGATGGGTGAAACTTTACTGAAGCCCACACAACCTATGATTATTATAAGATTATACTAGTATGTATCAAGAGACGTGTCACATGAACAAAGTGTCTATATATATATACAAGAGATGAGAGCTATGAAGTACATTACTAGTATGTATCAAAAGTATCAGCAGCGCGCCGAGTCCCGACCGGAAAGAGGAAAACCGGATCTCTCAAATACGGGCGAGAGCCGAGAGGCGCGCCAGCCGATTCCGATTCGTTCCCCTGTTTTTTCCGGATCCGTATCGTCTGCCTTACGCGCGCTATGGCAAACTTTGCCGTGAGCTTATCTCAACCGCTAATCGCTTGATCAACGCTGCCGTAAAATAAGCGACGATTTAGCTAATTATGAAGGCTGATTCGGAGGAGATATACACGCGTCCAGGCGGGGAAAAACTGAACCGTCATTAGATAATCCTAATTTTGCCGCCAAAAGACAATTGTTCTGAAACTGATTCTATATTAAACTGAACATTCAGACCGGTGCAGAGACAAAGATTCAGCAATTGAATTACAATACTCAATTCTCCTTAATATTTAAATAAACAAACATGAAAACAATGTACTACAGGCTCTCATTCATGCATGCTAGTTGTTGTATGAATCCGAACAAGGCTATAAGACTGTCATTGCTGCTATTGACCCTTCAACTGAACTCTTGAGAATCTGAATATCCCTGTAAATTATGGATGTGAGATATGTATAAGAAGGCCTAAATAAAAATTTAATAAAATGAATCCAATGATCTGATCTTTACCATCAACAACTGTGTAAAGCTACCATTGAAACCATGAACATGGACTGAATCCATCACCTGTGATTGTGTCGCTCCCGTCTCCTTCTCACCCTGCATTGTTATGACAATGTAAAGCATTGTTTCACAAACAAAAGAAAAGGAGAAAAAATTATTTAGTGTTTGTGACGTGCCTCTGAACTTTTCCCTATGGAGCTCTCCTTGTTTTTTTTGTGCAATTTTTCAGTCCAGGCTTTTGTTCTCTTTGCTCCACGTTTTTTGCTCTCTTTCTTCTTTAGTGTTGTAGCTGCAGAGACCTGTTCAAACTTTTGTGATGTGCTCTGTACATTGGAATGACTTGTGTTTGCAGGCAATCCTCCCCACTTTTCTTCCATCTGATTTTCAAGAGCAAACATGGCATTATCTAAAAACACAAAGCACTCTTCAGAACTAATGCTCTAGAAGCCAAACTATTAAATCTTTGTGTCAAAAACTTGAGCCGGCGTAAAGCATCTAGATTAGGATTTTCAACAACATGTCTTCCTAAGCTGTCTTGAACAATGCCACATCGTGCCTCTCGTGTCCATCGCTTTAGAACATATTGTTCAGGTAACTTCTTGACACTACAAGAAATATGGGCTTCTATGACGAATATGCTGTGACAAAAAGGAAAAACGTCATTAAGCTATCTAGTTTATGACAATTTGGTAGGTCAAATTTGTTTTAGTGATGAATGCTATTTATTCGTCACAAAAATAATTTATGAATTGTCATAGAATATGTTCTGGGTACTTTGTGACAAATTTTATGTCGTCATAACAATATTTTTTTGTCGCAAAAAATCTTAAAGTGCTTGCTGGCTTCATTTTTTCTATGTAAAAAAAAAATGTTGTCCACGCTGGCAGTCAAGGCAATGACGCCAGTTCAGAAATTGCAAAAAAAAGGCTATTTTGTGAAAGGTGGGATTCGAACCCCAAACCTTCAGGTAGCAAAGGCCCACACTTACCACCGAGCTGCACAGTCATTTGTGTAACCTATGAGTCGCTTACTATATTTATAGTAAACAAAGTAGGGAAAAAACAGCTGCAGCTGCGACTTATCCACGCACGAGACATTAGTCCATTGAAGCTGCTTCCCCACCGCCTGAAGCTGGCGCTCGCCGCCGATGGCTGCACCTCCCAGCCGCCACCACGCCGCATTCCGGTCGTCAATAACGGCCCCTCCTCGTACCTGCCACGCGTCGCAATAGCTAGAGCCCCCCCCCCCCCCTCGCTGGCCCCCGCGTGCTTGCTCCGACTGCCAAACAAGATCTCCGCCGCCTACACCGCGTTCCCCTCTCTGCATCGAGGCTCAGTACAGCGGAGGGCTGCCCCTCGACACGTAGGGAACGCGATTTGATACTTGTTGTTCTTCCCCCTGCACATCGCTGCACGTCGCCGTCGTGAGAGGCAACCAAGGTATGATACCCTCTAGTGTACCAATTGATTCGATAACTCAGTTGTATATTAATGTTAGTGCTCACCGATTGCAAATTGATTCGTGGTGATTGAGAAACAATTCATGTTAGAGAAGAAACTAAATTTCAACAGAACATAGTCTAATTGTGAATTTCATGATTTTTGAGTCGTTGTTTACGGTTTTTCCATCTTAATTTTTTGCAGATGGATAGAAGTTGGATCAATTGTAGACTATTTAGCAAGGCACATCTAGATGGGGTTAGCGAGTTCATGGACTTTGTTTCAAAGAAGTTTGCTAAGAACGAAGAGATGCTTTGTCCGTGCCGTCGATGTTTGAATCAGGTTTATGCACGCAGAGGACTTGTGGAGGATCACTTATACATTAATGGGATGGCTAGCACATACACAGTGTGGATAAATCATGGAGAATCAATAGATGCAATTAATGAAACTGCAAACCATCAGGATGAGCATGTTGGGCTTAATGAGGATGTTGGTGTGGATGAAGAAGAAGAAGACCAGGATGATAGAATTCCAGAGATGTTAGAGGAACTGCACACTGCTGGACACCAAGTTGGAGAGCAATCTATGTTTGCAGCTATATTAGATGAGATGAAGAAGCAACTTTACCACAATGCACCTTGTACAAGATTTTCTTTTGTGGTGAAGCTCCTTCATATAAAATCATTTTATCGGATCAGTAATGTTGCATTCACAGCAATTATGAAGTTGTTATCAACATCGTTCCCAGCTTGTTCCCTTCCCGCGTCCTATGATGAGACAAAAAAAGTTATTCGCGCATTGGGACTTGGATATGATTCAATTCATGTGTGTCCAAATAATTGTGTTTTGTTCAGAAAAGAGTATGCTGAACTTGATGAATGCCCAGTATGTGGTGCATCTAGATGGAAAAATTCTGAAGGAAGGAAGAAGATTCCTCATAAGGTATTGCGCCATTTTCCTTTGATTCCAAGGCTGAAGAGGATGTTTGGATCCATAAAAACAGCTGAGAGTGCACAATGGCACACCTTGAAGAGGCAGGCCATGGAGAACGAGCTTAGCCATCCAGCTGATGGGGAGGCATGGAAAGATTTTGATAGAAAATATAAGTGGTTTGCACAAGATGCAAGGAACATCAGACTTGGCCTTGCTACAGATGGTTTTAATCCATTTGGGAACATGAGCTCCTCCCATAGCATGTGGCCAGTATTTGTTATTCCATATAACTTTGCTCCATGGGAATGTATGGAACAATCCAACTTCATGATGACCCTACTCATTCCTGGTCCCAATGCTCCTTCAAAAGATTTTGATGTCTTTTTAGAGCCACTCATAGAAGAGTTACTACTGCTTTGGGAAGGTGTTGATACTTATGATGCATTGAGTAGGACAATGTTTGATCTACATGCTGCAGTTCTATGGTGCATTCATGACTATCCTGCTTTGGGTGTGATGTCAGGAAGGGTCACAAAAGGTTATCATGGTTGTGTGCGTTGTGACAGAAATCCTTGCTCCAAAAAAATAAGAAATAAAATATGTTACATTGACCATCGGCGTTTTCTTCCAAGGGAACATCCATGGAGGAAATTGAAATGTTTTAATGGCCACATTGAGAAACGTGACAAGCCTGAGGAATTTAGTATAGATGAGATTATGGAGCAACTTGAGAGGGTTAAAGATGTGAGACCTGGCAAGCGCCCTGAAAGCAAAAAGAGAAAGAGGGATGCAGACCACCAATGTTTTAAGCCGCGGTCGAGCTTGTTTGATTTACCATATTGGACGAGTTTAAAGCTGCGCCATAATCTTGATGTGATGCACATAGAAAAAAATATATGTGACTACATCCTTGGCACATTTCTTGGCATTCCTGGGAAGTCAAAGGATACCATTAGTGCAAGACTAGATTTAGAAGACATGGGCATAAGAAAGCATTTACACCTAAAGCGTGATGGAGATTCATACAGCGTTCCACATGCCCCCTATGCAATGGATAAACAACAAAAAGTTGCATTTTATGATTATATAAGGAGTATAAAGTTTCCAGATGGGTATGCATCCAACATAGGAACACATGTCACCGTCGATGGATGCAACCTCCAGGGATTGAAAACTCATGATTGCCATATCTTACTCCAGAGGACCTTAGCTGCATCTATTCGAGGAATCATGCATAAGGACATTTATGAAGCAATTGCTGAATTAGGTTAGTTTTTCCAACAATTGTGTGCAAAAACTCTAAAGGTGGATGTTTTGCATAGGATGAAAGCTGAAATCCCTATCATACTTTGCAAACTCGAGAAGATATTTCCTCCTCGTTTCTTTGATGTGTGCTTGCACTTAGCTGTTCATTTACCTGAGGAGGCAATTCTTAGAGGCCCAGTGCAATATGGATGGATGTACCCAGTAGAAAGAAGGTTGTGCACATTGAAACGTTTTGTGAGGAATCGAGCAAGGCCTGAAGGATCCATTGCAGAAGCATACGTTGCTAATGAGTGCATGACTTATTGCTCCAGATACTTTGATGATGTGGACACACAACATAATCGAGAGGGCAGGAATAGAGAGCGAGTTGACTTGAGGAAAGGTGATCTATCAGTTTTTCGTCATGGTGTTGATTTAATTGGAGCTTCAAGGATTGCGGTCCTTGAACATGATTATGACAAAATGGTATGGTATGTGTTAAATAATTGTCCGGAGGTTGATCCATATATGGAGTAAGTTATCCCTCATACACTCCATTTTTGTATCAAAAAGCATTGATTATTTCCTTTGATATCTCCATTAACTCATTATGCATCACAGGATGTATAGGCAGGAGCTGGAGAAGATAGGAACTCCTAATGTTGAAAAAGCCCTTGAGAAGCAATTTGCATCCTGGTTTAAGCTGCATGTGAGTTTTTGCTAGCTCATCAATATATGTATATGAAAACCTCATGACTTATATTGGTTTTCATCATATTAAATATTTGGTTGTACAGATTGCAAGATTGCGATTGAAGATGAAAGAAGACATCAGTGATGACCTGTATGCGCTTTCATGTCAGCCAGATCTTCGAGTTCGAATATTTTCAGCATGTATTGTTGATGGCATTCGATACCATACATTTGACCGTGAGCAAAATAGAAGAACTCAAAATAGTGGTGTCATGGCTGAGGGTACACATAATGGAGAATATATTGATTTTTATGGTTGTTTGAGAGATATTATTCAGTTGCAATATAACTCTAATTTGATGGAGAACCGGACAGTGGATCTTTTTCGATGTGATTGGTATGATACCGATAGCAAGAAATGCAGAATAAAAGATGATGGGCTACTTAGAAGCATCAACCATGATAGCTTTTGGTACAAGGATGATTCTTTTATTCTTGCAACACAGTCCACAAAAGTATTTTATATGAAAGATAGCAAGCATGGTGATAGGTGGAGAATAGTTCAGAAATTTGCACACAGGTACATATGGAGTGTGGCTGAAAATGAAGATGTTGAGAGTCAACCCAGTGGCATTGAATTGTCATTGGCTTGTGCTTATGTGGAGCAGGGAACATGATTAGGACACGGCCGATTAGTAGTTTGTTGGCTTGTGCTTTGTATGCTCTCGCTGTTCCTTTATTCGATTTAGTATGGTTTGGTGGGTTGGGTTATGGTTTGGGGGCTGTACCACAGATTATGTGTTGAAAAATAGCTACTTTGTTGTTTCTTTCCAATTTAGTTTTTATACAGTGTTCGATGTATCTCGAGAAATATGATTTGGGAATTCAGGATGGATGTACACATTGTTTCTATGTTTTTTGCAATTTCTAAAATGACATCAGACCTTATTGATAGAAAAAATTTAGGCCTAAATGATTCCCCTTTTATTGATGCATTTCAGTTTGTCATCTTAATCAGTTTTAAGTGCTGCCATTTGTTGTCTATTTAAAATCATTTGCAAACATCCATGCTTACAAATAATATTGTTTTTGCTGGTACAGAAGCACCACTTACTGAGTACGAAAAAGAAAGGGCACAACGAGTGTTGAGAAACAATCAGATGATGCATAGACTTGGTGTTCCAGCATTAGCTCAGATTGTGAACGGACTGTCAGGAAATACAAAGGGAAAGACAAAGTGCAGAACTATTGAACCTGGGCATAGTGAGCACAACGAAGGAGGTTTAGTTCATAAGGTATGCACCGTATCTCACAGCATCTATCCTTGAATTGTTTGTTTATTTCAGCACCTATGCTTGCACTAGCTATTATATTTAGAGCGCCTACTATTATGCAGTTATTTTCATACAATAAGATAAATTGGAACTATATCTCCTTGCATCATTTTAACTTCACTTGTGATGTGATATTGAAGATGCACTCATGGACTGATTTATGAGAGCAGATTGCATTCAACATGATTGTGTCGATATATTTTGTGTCTGTACAAGAAGATTAATTTGGACTTATTTATTTCTTCTCTTCTTTTGCATATGAGGCCACACAGGATTCAGAAGATGCTGTTGAGAACAGCTTGACAGTGACCAATGTCACGTCTGGTAGAGGAACAGGGGGATCAAAGAGAGTCACTGCAGTTGAGAATCCGGTTCAACCGAGGATAACAAGGCAGAGAACAAAGGAAATACAGTCAGTTAATGAAGATGTTGAAGGTCCAACTGCAAACTTAGAACCTACCCAACTTGCTGACCAAATGGAGATATCTAATGAAGGCAAGTTGCTCTTTTGTTCTATGCATTCGTAATTACCAAACCTGTTATAACCATCAATGCACTAATCTGTTATAGTTGGCCCTCATGGAACTAATTTTATTTTTTTCTTTCAGCACAAGAAAGCAACATAGTATCTCATTGGAATAGGGGTCGAAGTATGGGCAAAGAATTGGATAAGATTACAAGAGGATTGAATACCAAGATCCCGATACGCATCACTGAAGGATTTAAACGTCCACAGGCACCCATCCAAGCTGCGAAGCTTGCATCTGAGGCTGGGATAATTCTGAGGCAACACATCCCAATCTTTCCGCGCTGGAAGGATTATAAGGAACCAGAAACTAAAACTCACATTGATAACTTCATGGGCAAAGTGTCTGTAAGTCAGTCCTGAATAGATTCAAAAGACTTTAGTTGACAATCGTACATTGAAAGTTTAATATATATTTTGAATCTCTTCTAATACTGTTCATTGTAACTATAGGGTCATTTTTCTATTGATGTTGATGATAAGGCAGTCAAAGAGGCATGCATTGATTTGCTCAAGGGTGGGCAAAGACAGTTGAGGTACAGGCTCAAGAAGCTTTACTTTGATGGTATACCGGCAAATGAAGTGAGAACGACATCGCCGTTGAAGAGCATGACCGACGAAGAATGGAGGGCCTTAGTTGCAATGTGGTCAAGTGCTAAGCATAAGGTATTTACTTATTGCTCTTCAAAATTGTTGTAGTGCAATATCTTGGCTATATTGAAGCTATTTTGTGTGCTGTAGTTGATTATTTAATGGAGTTAGGCCGTATTAACTTATCGTCTGTTCTCTCAAAACTGCTAGTTAGCTAGAAGAGTCCTTCAGTTTTATTGCGGCTGAAACTTTGTTGATTGCTTGCTAGTCTTTGATATTGGAGTTCTTTCTTCAATTTATTATCTGCTCAAACTGTGTTGAGTGCTAATAGGTAGATGCAAATTTATTAATGTGGTTGCATGGTATAGGAGAAGTGTTTGCATTTTGTCATTATTATAGTCAATGTTTTTCTTAGTGCTAAAATTTCACTTCTGCAGGAGAAGTGTATGAAAAATAAAGAAAATCGGGAGAGAGTTCGGATGCAACAGAAGACAGGTTCTCGTTGCTTCATAGCACATTGCCATGCCGTGGTAAGCGTGTCAAATGTGGCTTGTGAATTGTAGCATGTTGGATCCCTTTTTCTGATTTTAAACAAATTTTGTATTTCTTTTTCATGTGATTGTAGAAGAAAGAAAAGTATAAAGATGTGGAGCCCACTCCAATTGATCTGTTTAAGGATTGCTACTGCAATGGCAAGACTGAAACTAGTGAACCTGTCAAGAAAGCTGTTGTAAGTATCTTCACTTGTACTAGTTCTAGCCATCTTGTGTCTTTACATGACTGCCATGCTTAAATGAAAAATGGTCACAAAATAGTGTGCTAGTCAAATTTATTTTGCTGTGAGTCAAGTATGGATAAGTATTACAGATGTTGGTGGTTGCAAATAACATTCATTTCCTTCAAAATTGTGATTTCCATTGTATCTATATGAGAACTTTCCATTGCATTGCATCAATAGAATCTGATCCATGAAAATTTGCTTGTAGGATGACATGGAAGCCATTTTAGCTGAACCTACACAAGAAGGCCACGAACCTAAGTCTTCAGCTGAAGTTCTTTCTGAAGTCTTACCAAAATCAAAGTTTCTTCAGATTTCTGGCATTGTGACTGCAGCCCCAAAGAGGAGTGGCAAAGCTGTTGTTGCTACACGTGTGGCAGAGCTGGAGTTGGAGCTTGATGCAGAAAAGCAAGAGTCAGCAGCACTGAAAGATAAGATTGAAGCTCAGGATGTTGAGCTACTTAACCTGAAGGAGGAAGGACAGAGTTCGAAAGCACAGATTGCAAGTCTGATTAAGGGACAACAGGAGCAAGCTATTCTTCTTCGCACTCTGATTAACCTTGGTATTGGTAAGCAGCCTTAGCTTCTTACCTTGCTGTGCAGTACAATGGTTGGTGATTATATTTTGTTGGGACGTGCAACACCAGTTGACCTTTCTATCTAATGGGTTGTCATTTTGTGATTATAAAGATCACTAGTCTGACTTTTGTATGTAGCTAAGTTATTATATTTGCCACTCTTACTCCCTGTGATGTATTTTGAGATGGATATGGTCTCATTGATGTATTTTGAGATGCATTTGGACATCTATTCTGAAAGTATGAAAAATGATGTATGGATTCATTTGGATGTACCTGTTTTTTTTTGTGTTATGTGGGTTGTATTCCTACGATGCTGTGTTGTGGGCTGAATGTGTAGAAAAAAGGTCGATCCAATTTTTTTTTTACTAAATTCGAAATTGCTTATATGGGCTCAGACCATAAGTGAAATTGTTGGCCTGGTCACTAAAATGGGCTAGGCCCTAAATGCATGGTTCATTAGAAAAAAAAAACATTGGTCAGGCCCAAAAAATCATTGCCACGTCATGTCCAAGTCACTGCCATGTCATCTTCCAGGTCATTGCCATGTCAGTTCTGAAAAACATTTGTGACGGTTTTAGTCCTATGTGGCGTTTCCTCTCAAACAAATTGTGACATTTTCTAAGTAAAATAGTGACAAAAATAATCGTCATAATTTTGTGACAAAGATTAAAACGTCATTGATTTAATGACGAAAAAAAATAACTTCGTCACAAAACACGAATAGAGACGCATGATAGATGACGAAGTGGTTTTCGTCACCGTTGCGTCACAGAATATGTTTTGTGACAAATTTTATCGGTTTTATGACAAAAATGAATTGTCATAGAAGGCTAGATTTCTTGTAGTGTGATATTCATTAAGTCAAGAATTTTCAAGCCATGGGCACACAAAATTCCAACTCTCTCAAACTGTTGGCAGGTACATAAAACTTTCCCTTGAATATGATCACCTATAACCACCAGGTACTCTTTTTCATGCATAGAATGCTCATTGAGAGATGTTATCCCAACAACAAATCCACTCCCATCATCTGAAATTTTAGTGTAGGCTGCAATGGATCGCTCATATTCCATTTTAAAGACTTCAAATACTTGTGGTGTATACAGTGTACTTGCCTGCAATAGCATAGGTACTTTCATGATTTGTGGAAACTTCTTCCTCGATTCATACTCTGAACTGATCTCTTTATCTCTCTTTGCTTGCACAACTCTTTCAAAGTGGCTGAAAAATCGAGAAACATTCAACTCTGAGTTCAAATAATCCTTTATGTCACTGTTCAAACTCTCACTTAGCTGTGTACTCCGCATTCCTAATGTGTGCACATTCCTCATAAAGCATTCAGCCCACTTCTCTTTCAGTAAATATATGCTATCTAACCAACTCTGATTCTGAACTTTGCCTCTAATTTTACTGAAGACTTCTTCAAATTTATTCACATCCTCATATTCATACATGCAAGCTCTAAAATCAGAAAGGACACTTGAATCATCATTCCTGAGTTTTTTCAAATGCTTCACAGCATTTTGCATTATGTGCCAGGTGCACAATCCATGCCAACTTTTTAAAAATGCAGCTGCAATAGCCTTTCCCATAGCAAAATCTTGATCAGTGTATATGGTTCTAGGTTGCTTCTGATTATGACATGACAAAAAAGTTTCAAAAAGCCACTTAAAAGATTCAAATGTCTCATCATACATGAGTGCAGCTCCAAAAACTACAGTTTCCCGAAAATGGTTGAATCCAACAAAAAACCAAATGGTCGAGTATCTCTATTTGTACCAAAAGTAGTGTCGAAGGAAACAACATCTCCAAAGTGAGCATAATCAGCAATCATCTTGGCATCCGCCCAAAAGATATTGGTTATTTGGTCTTCAATATCAAACTGAAAAACATAATGAAATGAAGGATTCTCTGCTACCTTGGCCTGAAAATATTGTAACAGACTTCCAGCTTCACCATGCTTCAGCTCATTTTGACGCTTGGTTCGCAAGTAATTTTTATGATCACGACATGTGTATCCTAGGTTAGAAGTACCACCAACATACCGACCTGCCAATTCATGAGCGATCTTTGGTTGAATTCCAGATTTATCTGCCATTTCAATTTCTAAAGCTTGTGCTTCAGTAATCTTACGTTGTGATCGCATCAGGTGAATAGTCTGCTGTGTTTGCTGCAAGTGATTGTGTTGAAGAAACAAATCTGATACTTCATATTTTCCTAATTCTCGATTTAGTTTAAGCCCCATGCGCACCTCACAACCAATCCTAGTTTCAGCTCGAGGATGCTTAGTCAAATAATCTCTTTTATCTTTTCCTCGAAATCCTTGGCTTGAACACACAAATCTAATCGAAGTTGCCTGACCATCTACCTTACTCTTGTTCTCATATCTCTTCCTAACGTCAAAGCCTGATCGACTACCATAAGTGAGCCAAAATCTCCATGCCTCATCTGGACTACTAAATGTCATGCCAACATGAGGAACCCAACTAGGTCGTGTTTGATCTCTAAAAAAACATTTATATAGAAGGATTAAAATGCGCCTGTCCATAAAAAAAATTTATCTCACTTGCATTACTTACTCGTTTGGAGCCCCTTTTTCAGGCGGTGAATCCACTTGTTCATGCATGTCTTCTCTCAAATGTGTTTTCTCATCTGATGCTTACTGGAGATCTTCATTGCAACAATTTTTTTGATCGGTCAAAGAGAACAAGATGAGAAAGAATAGAAGACTAGTCGACGTGTAGTACCTTTTGGCTGCAACGTGACTCTCGTTGAGGATCTTCAACTGCAGCGATTTGTTGGTGGGTCAGAGAGATACAAGACGAGGAAGGAACAAATGAGTTGAGATGAGGAAGGAGCAGAGGAAGAGTTCGATGCGTTGGTGTATTTTGGCGGCAAAATTAGGATTACCTAATGACGGTTCAGTTTTTTCCCGCCTGGACGCGTGTATATCTCCTCCGAATCAGCCTTCGTAATTAGCTAAATCGTCGCTTATTTTACGGCAGCGTTGATCAAACGATTAGTGGTTGAGATAAGCTCACGGCAAAGTTTGCCGTAGCGCGCGTAAGGCAGACGATACGGATCCGTTTTTTCCGGCCAGAATAAAAGAACCATCAGTTGAATATAGGGAACGCTACCGAAACGGTAGGAGACAGAGACGGACTCTTTGGTACAAACGTAACCGATTCTTGTTCGGCTCCTGCTACCTACAGCTACAGCGCGCCAATATAAACCAGGAGGGCCTAGCTCTTTTCACCATCCATACGATCGACCTGCGTGAAAGGATCTCCTCTGGGAACGCGGGAATCGTAGTCATCTCAATCATTCAGGAATTCATAAGCAAGCTAGCCAGCAAGCCATCGGCCATGGATCTGAACAGCATGCCCGTAGACGTCCTCGAGACGATCCTCCTGCACGTGGACTCGGCGGTCAGCCTGGTCCGCGCGTCGTCGACGTGCAAGCTGTGGCGCCACCTCGTCTCCGGCGCCGTCTTCCTCCGGCGCTTCGGCTCCCTCCACGAGCTGCCCGTCGTCGGCTACTGCCACAACGACGAGATCGGCGATATGACGTCGTGTCCGCGTTACGAACCCACCACGACCGACATCGGCAGCCGCCGCCGTCTCTCCGTCGGCGGGTTCCCGCTCAAGGCGAAGCCGTTGCGGAGGTGGACGGTCAAGGACAGCCGCGGGAGCCTTGTCCTCCTGGAACTCGACTTCGTGAAAGGCACCACGCGCCACCGGTCCCTGTACGTGGCCGAGCCCCCGACTGGACGGTCCGAGTTAGTTGCTTCCGTGAAGACGCCAGCGTCGTATCTGCCGCTAACCGAAACGCAGGCTTTCCTCCTCGACGCCCCCCAGCCGGGCGAGGTAGTAGGGATGTCCAACTTCAGGGTCGTCTGCATGCCCCCGCGCGGCAGCGACGCCGGCATAATCACGTCGGGCGCCGGAATGGCTCGCAAGGTGAAGACCGGCAACGACCAGGAGAAAAAGATGCTGTGCTTGGGGTCGGCCGGGGGCTCCATGTACTGGTACACCGACGCGGGGACCGTCTTCGCCCTGGACAAGGCCACCGCCGAGTTCTCGTCCTCCTCGTTGCCCGACGGCGTCGTCGTCACCAGTAATAATGATAATAAGCTCGCCGTCACCACCGGCCGCGACGGCAAGGTGCGCCTCGTGTTCCTCGACGCCGGCGGCAACCTCAATATCTTTGCAATTGCAGGGCGAAGAAACGACTACTGGGTGCTGGAGAAGACCGTGCGGGGGCCGTCGGCGGCCACGCTCGGCGTGACGCAGGCTCGAAAGATCGTTCTCGGGCACTCCCTGCCTCTGTCTGCTGATGAGGACGTGGGCACGGTAAAACTCCTGGCGTACAAACCAGGGAGGAAGACTCCGTCCGAGTTCACCTTGGACATGGAGGCGAAGCAGTCCAAGAGAACCAAGGACTGCAAGGCGTATCCGATCACGATGCCGTGGCCTCCGTCCATGCAGGCCTGCACCACTGGCTAAGAGTTGTGATCTTTAATCATTGGCCAAACATTTTTTCTTAATTATATCATGTAGTACTGTGTTCGTGTGTGTAGAGTGAACTTTTCTGTCATCAAATCAAAGCATTCTTTTTATTTTTGAGTATGTAATCGAAGCATTCAATAGTAATACTATTTATAGTAAAGAGTAAGTAATCTTAAGAAAAATAATACTCCTGCCCATCAGTAATTCGTTTTGCTTCTGCTAATACATGTTTAGTGGTTGGCTAACAGACTGATGCTAATAAATATATGGAATTAAGTAATATCTAACATTATTTGACTCATCTCTTATAGTCTTATGTATTCACTACTTAAAATAGGATAAGGGTCGATGCTGCTGCACACCAGCAGTGGCCCTATCTCCGTCCTGGATTTGATATGAAGAAAGTTACATTCAGTCTAATTGCTCCAAACCCCCCCCCCTCCCCTCTCTATCATCTAAACTCTATGTCTATCAGCTCTATGACATTCGCCTTATCCAAAAATAATATTTGTTTATCACATTCACAACCAATGGATCTCTACCAAAGGGGGCATAAGAATACACACTCTCCCGGTACACACTTTTTGTTTCAGATAATAATCCCAAAGATGGCTTGGAATCGACCGTAGTGATAGATAAGGCACCGAATTTAGATTGGACACATTTCGCAAAAAAAAAAAGAATTTAAATTGGACACCACATAAGAAAACTTAAATAAAATTCTGCCTTGTGTAAGGCATTGACCTTAGCTTCTGACGGTAATTGTGATATTTTTCTCCTTAAATTTGTGTACGTTTATCCACTAATATACTCCAAAGAAATTTATTTTTTCACCATATTGAGTAGTTCTTCAGTAAGATTTCAGTAAGGAAACAAGCAGAATTCGTAGTTATTACAAAGAATTCCTTATTTGATATCCTCTATAACGTGGATTTTTATAGTATGAGCCGATCAGTTGAAATGACACTTCAAGATAATCGTTAGCTGGAGCAATTAATTAATACATGGTAGGGAGTTGTTGTGTATCTAATTAATGCTGTGCGAGGACGACTAGGACGAAGGTTGGAGAAAACTTTTACTGAAACCCATCACAGACTTTTGTTACTATAAAACAAATGGCTCGACGAGCATATGCCGCACGAATAGTGCGATCTCCATATACGAGAGAAGAGAGCGATGTCCATATGATCTATGGAGTACGATCTCCGTATAGGCATTGGAAGCATCACGAAAAGTGTTTCAAGAATCTACTACATCGGTCGCTGAAGCGCCGCCTACACACTGTGCCTCGTCAAACTACATCACTTTCCGCTAAGTGATGCAATTAAGCCCTACTGGCGATTAAGCACGAGCAATTAATTGTGAAGCAGTGCCCTTTTCTACGTGACGGAGTACCAAAGGGCGAACAAAGCATGCAGAGTAAAGGAGACCTACCCCTAAATTTTGAGTGCCGCCAATCTCATGCTCACCGTTGTCGCTGATTCATCCTTAGCTCAGCTCGCAGATGCGGTCTCGCTGAACGTTTTCGACTTTGCTCCGCCCGAACATCATTGACCATTCTGCTCCGCTCGGACGTCGAGGAGTCCTTTATCTGCTTCGCCGGTGAATTCTCGTCTTCGCGGGATAAATGTCGCACCAAACGTGAAAATTAATCATATATTAAGAGGTTTGGCGTGTCTAAATAGGATAGGTCTCTTGAAAATTTAGTTTCCTTTTTAGTTACTTTCAAAATATTAGTTTTGGAATAAAGAAAAATCCCAGCTCAAGAGGACTCCTTATCTGTCTGTCTCTTTCTCGATACGACTGTCTGAGAGCAATACAGTGTCGGAGGTCACAATACGCAAGAACGGCTGGACTTGGAGACTTCCAGGCATAATGCAAGTGGAGCGTGAGCTCCTGAGCAAGGTTCACCCTCACATGTATGAGACTCGTCAGTGACGGGCGTCATGCCAAGTGTCGCTCTCATCGTCGTCGCCTCCATGGACCCCATGTCCTCGCTCCTCGACCTTTGATGTTACCGTTCATCTCATCACCATGGCTTTCGGCTCATCAACCATAACACACGTGTCTGCTAATGCACGGTACAGAGTTGTGTGTTTCTAATGCTGTACATGTGAGGACAAAAAAGAAAAGCTGTAATTAGGAAACAAGCAGCAGTTGTAATTATTATAATGAATTCCTTGTTTGATATCATGGATTTATGAGTCCATCAGTTGCAACGGCACTTCGAGATAATCGCTGACCGGAGCAATTTAATAAGTACTATACATATGGTAGAGAGTTGTGCTGTATCTAATTAATGATGTGTAATTAATGATGTGTAAGGACGAAGGTAGATGAACATTTTTACTGAAACCGACCACAGACTTTAGTTAGTAGTATAAAACGGATGGCCCGATCGAGCATAGAATCGAACCATGAGGCATATGTGCCACATGAACAGAGCAATATCCGTACGAGGGAAGGGAAGAGAGCTATGATCTATGAAGAAGTTCAATCTCCGTATAGGCGTTGGAAGCATCACGGAAAGCGTTTCAAGCAGCGACCGCGTCGACCGCTTAATCTCCGCCTACGCGCTATAAGTCATCTAACCACTTTGCTTTCCGCTGAGCGATGCAATTACGGCTTGACGGCGGTCGAGTACGAGCAATTGTGAAGCAGGCCCCTTTTCTACGTGATGGACCGAATATAGCACGCGCCTCTAAAAATCGAATGGCGGCAATGTCATAGTCACCGTCGTCGTCGACGTGGTCTGTACGGACATTGTCAGGTCTGCTCCTTCCCGACGCCATTGACAACCCTGCTTCGGCCGGACAATGTTTGGCTCTTGAGCTGTTATCACTACTACAGCAAAGAGCCCTTTCTCCGCTGGATAGATGTCGCACTGGCATGGCAACATTAGTCACATCAATAGTTCTGGTGTGACTAAACATTTCAGGGGGGCTCTTGAAAATTTAGTTTCCCATAGGTTACAATTAACATATTAGTTTTAAAAAGGGCAACATACAGAAACCAAAAATTCTACCTCCAGAGGTTCACACGTATGAGAGACGATTCATTTTTGCGTTGCATCTGCGCGTAGTTCGACCGTGACATTTACTTTGACACTTGCCATTTCTTTGTGTATCACCGGTGTTTCTTTTACGAGTGTCTCCTTTTTAGATGACTGAAATCTTGTACAGTCATATTTTTTGAAATAATTATTATCAACGTATGAAACATTACGTCTGTGAAGTTAGAATAATCTGTAACTGAAGACAAAACATTTAGTTTTTTAGCTGGAACAATAAAATATTTTTAATAAAAGAAATTTAAAATTATTCCACCTAAATTATTAAATGTTCAATCTTTAATTACACATTGTTTCAAACAGTAGAAACAAAATATTCTATATGTTGATCTTGATTGTTCTAAAACTATAACTGAGAAATATGCCAAATCTAATCTATTCCACGATCGATTCAGCTGAGTGTAAACGTTTAATCGGCGCAGATCATTGGCTTTGAAACTAAAGGATCGGAGCAACTAATATACCGGAGTTTTATCTGATGTACTACGTGCGTGGACGACGAAGCTAGGTGGGTGAGACTTTACTAAAGCCCACCACACAGAGACCTTTGCTAGTAGTATAAAGCAGAACAGATGGCCTGAGCTGCTGAGCAGCATAGAATTAACCGTATCATGAGACAGAGCCATGTCCATACGAGAGAGAACGGAGCTACGAATGAATGAAATACTAGTATTCTCCATATGCGTTGGAAGCATCAGGGATCCTTTCATTACATGCAACAGCGGTCTTGCCTGCTCAAGACACATAAGCGTTTATGCTTGCCTATGCAGATGGCTATCAGTTCATAGTGATGTGCTAGCAAGCAATCACATCTTGAACGTGACGAAAGATCTTGCGGGGTTGCCTGCGGTTGTGTGATTGGCGTGGACTAAGACACATTGAACTGGAAGAGCTATAGTACATGCCATTCATATATGTTGTACTAACTGATTACCCAATTGCTACTACATTCATCTGTGTTATGGTCTCCTTCATAGGTTACTTTGGTTTATATATTATTTGCACGACTTTCACTCATAATATACTCCATCCCGCACTCAAATTTTGATGTCATTAGGGATTATTAGGATAGCAAATCCATTTCAATTAGGCCTAATTAGATACAATTGGTATTTGTTCTCGAGGTCAAAGTTACCTTTCTTTCATCCTAAAAAGATAAATTTAATTGGATATGTGATTTAGATACACGAAAAGAAGTGTCTGAAGGGTGTACTTTATTTGGTGGACAAAGCAATTCCCCCTACAACTGAAATGCAACAGCCGAATGGTCCAAGCGCTGAACTGGGCAACGCCAAAAGATTCGGACAAGGAAGAAAGGATAAATTAAGCTAATAACTCGCTTTGTAGCAGACTGGAGTTCCCGCAAGCCTGTCAAATCATGAAAAGTAATTACGAGAATCCTAGATCCAGTCTTGGTAAATTTGCAGTATTAGTGTTGAACAATAAACTTGATGACAATTTTTTTTTATGTAAATCAAAGAAACAACTCTCCGACATCAACCCTTGTTTCACCGTCTTAAAAGCTTATTACTTTTTTTTTCAAAGGGAAAAAACTTATATTACTTAAATTCTATCGGTTTTAATTTTTTATCCATGGAATGCCAATAAAAATTTACATGCACGTGATTAAAATTCTAAAATCTAATGCCTTACATGCCACCGCCCATTGTATTCGAATGATTTAATCTTAGAACCAATAACGTTGAATGAATATGAGTTTTTTAGTGATGAATTAGGAATTAAGATTTTACCCAATGACATGGAAGGAATCAGCCCCTAAATGAAAAGATGCTTAAGGTGTGAAGTCGAGTTCACAACGAACAAAACAGCCGTCGGTTATGTACAGCTCACTTTGTTTTGTCCTACTTGTCTTGAAGAAAAGGAAAACGGTAGAGACACCTACACGCATACACAGCTGGCCACATATAAGATCCCACTTTCGTAATATAGTACCTACAACCTTTTTTTTTTTGGACATATGTGGTTTTCAACATGGACTTTGATTCTTCGACTTATTTAAAAGGTTACTCCCTCCATTCAGGATTTTCTATCGTCCCCAACAACGAAGTTGGCTGGTCCAAACAACAATAATAAACAAACAGAAGGAGTAGTTTAAATGTGTAAATTATAGGTTATAGTTCAAATATCTTTAATACTAAATCAAACCGTAACAAAATATAGTAATATTTATTATATTTTATTAAAAAATAAGACTACTGTTTTAAGATGATTTTAAAAGTCAAAGGTGCTAATAATTAAAAACCGGGGTAGTTTTTCAGAGCAGATAGCATGCACAAATCTTCACTCGATTGTGTTGACCGAGCCTGCATACAATGGATATGATGGAGGATGAAATATTTTACATCAATCAGGAATTCAGGATCGCTGACTCATGGACCCGTGGACTCTACTCTAGTACTCTACTACGGGATGGATGGATAAGGCACCGTTTTCCTCCAGCAGCAGCAAGCGCGACCCGATCAACGAACGAACTGGGAGAGGAGAGCTCACATGCTCTCCTCGCAGATGATGCCCAAACCTTCGTCGGCAGAGGACCCGGGTGGGGTGGGTGCGCCTAGCTCTCCATATATAAGTAATACCCAACGGCCGCCGTCTCCCCCGCCTGTGATTCCTCTGCTTCTTCCCCCCAACCAGATCAGCAGCCGTGCCTCTGCCTCTGCTGCTGGGCGGATTAGATTAGCTGCCGAGCCGCGAGGAGGAGGGGACCGATTGAACAGTTCATTTCTTCATTGTTTAATCGCGGGGTTTACTTGCCGCGGAGCTGTTGTTCACGCATTCCGGCGCCAGGCCAGCCTGAGCTGCCAGTCCGTCCAAGCAACTGACGGGGAGGTATTTTTCTTCAACGTCTCCAAAGTGCAGCCATCGCTCTCGTATTTAACCACTGCTTGTGTCAGTTTCTTACTCCACGTTCGTTGTTGACTCGTGCTCCGCGCTCCACCATCTTCCTTCTCTCCTGCCCTGTTCCTTTCAGGAGACTACTGAGCCTCAGCAGCTGAAGAAGAGGAGGTCGTCGTCGTCAAGCAGACAGACGCCGAGAGCAGGAGGATAGGAGCAGGAAGGAACCATGGCCGGAGGATTCGCCGGCGGCGCGGCCGGCGCCGGCCGGGCCGAGCTGTACGAGGGCAAGATCACGGGCTACTTCATCCTCGCCTGCGTCGTCGGGTCCTTCGGCGGCTCGCTCTTCGGATACGACCTCGGAGTCTCCAGTGAGTATCTAATCTCATCGATCTTCCTCATCTCCTGATCTCCACGGCGGGCATCGTCTTCTTACACGATCCGAATGTCATGGACGGTCTCAGTCATGCGTTAGAGTGCTTTGCATCGACAAATCAGGAACTATCCTAGTACTCGTTTTACGCCTCTTGACAGCCAAATCCAGTTTTGTGATATACTCTGTCCTTCCGTTGTCAGTACTCAGTAGAGAGATACTAATACTCTGTTTCTCATGGAGCAGAACAGCTCGTCTCGTCTCGGTTCACATTTTCGCCCATGACATCAATACTATTTGCAATTTTGTTATGTTTTTATTATGACGTATTAGCTGGAACGTTTCTAACATCTGATGGGCATGCAAGCTCGTTCGTTGTCATCAAAAAATTGCATCTTTATCGATGAACAAGAACAACGACGTAGATTTTCATGGTTTTTTCCCGGCCATGGCAGGCGGCGTGACGTCCATGGACGACTTCCTGGTGAAGTTCTTCCCGGACGTGTACGCGCGTAAGCACGCGCACCTCCACGAGACGGACTACTGCAAGTACGACAACCAGGTGCTGACGCTCTTCACCTCCTCGCTCTACTTCGCGGGGCTGGTCTCCACGTTTGGCGCGTCCTACGTCACCAAGCACCGCGGCCGGCGCGCCAGCATCATGGTGGGTGCGGCCAGCTTCTTCCTCGGCGGCGCCATCAACGCGGCGGCCATGAACGTGGCGATGCTCATCGTGGGCCGCGTGCTCCTCGGCGCCGGGATCGGGTTCGGGAACCAGGCCGTGCCGCTCTACCTGTCCGAGATCGCGCCGTACCGCATCCGCGGCGCCGTGAACCAGCTGTTCCAGCTGACCACCTGCCTCGGCATCCTCGTCGCCGACATCATCAACTACTTCACCGACCGGCTGCACCCGTGGGGGTGGCGCCTCTCGCTCGGGCTCGCCATGGGCCCCGCCACCGCCATCTTCGTCGGCGCGCTCTTCCTGCCGGAGACGCCCAACAGCCTCGTCGAGCGCGGCCGGCTCGACGAGGCCCGCCGTGTGCTGGAGAAGGTGCGGGGCACGAGCAAGGTGGACGCCGAGTTCGAGGACCTCAAGGAGGCCAGCGAGGCGGCGCGCGCCGTCAAGGGCACGTTCCGGAACCTGCTCGCCAAGCGCAACCGCCCGCAGCTCGTCATCGGCGCGCTCGGCATCCCGGCGTTCCAGCAGCTGTCCGGGATGAACTCGATACTCTTCTACTCGCCGGTCATCTTCCAGAGCCTCGGGTTCGGAAACTCCGCCGCGCTCTACTCCTCCATCATCACCGGCTCCATGCTCGTCGTCGGCGCCCTCGTCTCGATGGTCACCGTCGACCGACTCGGCCGCCGCTTCCTCTTCATCGAGGCCGGCATCCAGATGATCTCCTCCATGGTCAGGACACTTATCAGTGACCAGCATTATTATTACCATCAAAATAATTAGCATTGTTATTAAATTTCTTGCGATCGATGCATTACAACAACCAGGTGGTGGTGGCTGTGATCCTGGCGCTCAAGTTCGGGCACGGGCAGGAGCTGACCAAGGGCGTGAGCACGGTGCTGGTGGTGGCCGTCTGCCTCTTCGTGGTCGCCTACGGCTGGTCGTGGGGCCCGCTGGGGTGGCTGGTGCCGAGCGAACTGTTCCCGTTGGAGATGCGGTCGGCGGGCCAGAGCGTGGTGGTGTGCGTCAACCTCTTCTGGACGGCGGCGGTGGCGCAGTGCTTCCTCGCCGCCCTCTGCCACCTCCGCTGGGGCGTCTTCGTGCTCTTCGCGGCGCTCATCGTCGTCATGTCCATCTTCGTCATCCTCCTGCTGCCGGAGACCAAGCAGGTGCCCATCGAGGAGATATGGATGCTCTTCGACAAGCACTGGTACTGGAAGCGGATCGTCCGCAAGGACCCCAAGTACCAGGGAAACCTACACCTCCAGCAGCAGGACATGCCTCCGGCTAATGCCGCTGGAGTCAAGCCCAGCTCAGACGTCTGATGAACTAGAACTCGCTAATGCTCAGTTGTGCTGGTTTTGGGTGTTGTTTCTAATGAAAACGATCAGAAGATGGCGTCTTAATAAGTAATTATGCTCCTAAGTAATTATGGTCAATATTAGGCATCCATTGATCACCTCTAGTAGTTCGAATAAATGAACTAGCTAGTGAGTCGATTTTGGTGAGAAAAAATGAACCGTAGTTCGTTTTTTGGAACTAGAGGGGATCCATGGGTACCTATTTTGGTACCCCGTGCATGCCCATCCCGGGCTTGTTCTTGTGGGATGGAATGGAACTACTTAGTTAGATGCAAATGTGATCTATGTTGATGTAAAGACGAGTTTCGGTTCCATTGTTGATGCATTACATTATCCATAGCTTCATGTTCTTCTTGAGGGTTCAAATTTACCGGATAAAGCATGTCCCTGCGTGTAAATTGCTCAGAGGTTTAGTTTGGATGCAGCCCTGAGCCAAGCAACCTGACTCAAGCAGACCCAACAAACTAGTGTCATACCAAAAGCATTTTTGGTGCCGTGCATGTCCCCACTCTGTTCGTCTAAAACTAGCAGTTGTTTCAAGGTATCAATTTTGTCTCTCCCTTTTGGTGGTATTCCTTAATCTGACGTAGTGCTGATACTTAATTAAGCTAGTGCTTGCTGATACGCATTATCCAATCATCTGAACACTTCTTTAAAAAGAGTTTGTAGTCCCTTTCGCTGGTCAAACAATCCATTTAATTTCGAGTATCAATCATTGTTTATCTTTCTAAGTCAAAATGTTCACATGTATGTCTTACTCTATAGTCAGCATGCAGTTCAGTCAGAGAGGCGTAGCAATTTTCAAATGTCCACTGCTTGTCGCGATATAATTCTAAAACATCCCTACCCCCAATTCACGCCGTTCTTTCGTTAACAAGGAAGGTGTCAACATCAATTTCAAATGTCGTTACTAAAATTAACAACTCTTAATGCATTTCATTTGACGCTATGCTTGCTGTATATAATACATCATCTGTCACTTAAGGTAGCCACCGAGCTACCTTTTGACTACAAAATCATTTAAATATATTACAGAAACGAAAAGTTGACATTTCTGAGCCAGATCTTCCGTGTTGTTAACAATGGAGGATTCACGGTTATTAATGACTTCAAAGAAATTGGCACTCTAGGTCATACTCCCTCTGCTTTTTAAATGACTTTAAATTATTGTGAGATAAGAGTTCTAATTCAAGATATAACAGAATCTAGCATATATAGATGATGCGAAAACATTTAGACATCGAATAACAAGGGTTCTTCATATTCTGCACCTTCTTTTAGTCTCTGCCCCCCCCCCCCCCTTCCTCTCTCTCTCTCTCTCTCACACACACACACACACACACACACACACACACACACACATAAAAATAAATGCTATGCTAAAGTTGACTATGCCGACCCATGACTGATTCAATTTGTGATGATCAGATATCTTCCCTTCTTACTCCATGATTTTGTCACGTCATAACCACAAGCTAGCTGTCTGAAATCTGAATAGCTAAAGGCAGCTACTCACAATCGCCACTCCTCAAACTTTGTAGAAGATTGAGGTAACCATGAGAATCTGGGCTTATGTACCTGTAGGCAAGGTTAAATTCATGTTCCCTGAAATTGCAGTGCCAAGAACATACGAATGTAATAGACATATATTACCCATGGCGAAAGAGGAAGTCAATTATCACAAGGTTGCAATTTGGTTTGAAACATTCTGTCCTCCGAATAATGTTTGCAGCATGTGGCACAGGAATTAGCTTGAAGCTATCAACTTCACCATCTGCACTTCAAAAGAAAAGGTGCAGCAGCAATTCTCAAGTTTAAATCTCAAAGTATTTAAAGTTTAAAGCTTTAAGTATGTACCTTCATTATTTGGAATGAAATCTGCAGGAAGTTTGAGATCATAGCAGAAGAGAACATCCCTTTTGTATCTAAAACCTTCAATATCCATGTAAGAAACCGCTCCAACAGAACTAGCACTAGTAAATGTCATATTATCTGTTAGATTTTCATACATCAATATAACAAAGAATCAAAAATAGAAAGCGCAAGTTCTAAACAACAGTTTGTCGTATTACTTGGTTGATATGGATCTTGGGATTCCAGCTTCCTCTTCACATTCCTTGATGATATTATCTTTGCATGAGATTCCATATGGCTAACAATTTCCAAGTGGAGCCAATATAAGCAAACCAATACTTGGTTCAACAAGAAAGGAGCAAATAGGAAAAGAAAATGTAAAAGTAAGCTGCACATATAGAGTACCGATTGGCCCACCTTACAGCCTACTTCATTCAGGATAAGTTAGTTACTATCGGATGCAGCAAATAAACCTATAACCCATATTTCACCTTGCCATGCGGCCTGACTTAAGAGGTCACGTTCCGGTTGTTACCAATACACTTGACAGTTTGACACACAAGGTAGCTAACCTTATAATCAAAATAAATGGATTAAACCATGCCCTTTTTTGTTTACCCTGGTGGACAATGCAGTTTGCGTATAGGCCCAGTCAAGTTTTGTACCCCAATATATTTTTTTTTCATCTTTTTAATCAAAGAGTTAAACAATGAAGATAGATGGCAAGTGCCTAATGGATTTGATCAGGTCATGTAGGAACAAGGTTCAAATAATCTATTCATTAGAATGACTGCTCTTTCCCTTAACACCTATTTAAGTAGCTCGTATCGCTGCTACCTTATCCTACATACATCTGTTGCTCCTTCCCCATTTGGGTGGAGAGCTCATCAGTGCCTCGACTCTGACACGAGACTCTAGGGATGTCGGAGGAGAGATCACTCATGTTGAGGTGGGCTTACTACTTATATGCTTCCACCACTGGGGCCACCCTAATCTCTCTTATACTTCATCAGTCCTGTGACGATCTCTTCGTGTGCTAGCACAAATCCATTATAAACGCATCTCTACTATGTTTAGCTGCTAGACATGTCGCATTTTAGCTACAGGTCAGATCGCTGTCCTAGGGAAATTTCCTTGTAGCTATCGCAGCACACTATTGTCACATAGGACACTAGAAGCTTGGCACCACTTCAAACATACGGCTTTAATTATATGACGAAAATATATTTTGTTGATAAGGAAAAAACAATAGAACGAAAAGAGGAATGGGAATGCACACCAGGCCACCAGCAACAAGATGATCAAGCATTCCAGGAAATGTTTCCTTCACATCACTTCTCTTACCAATCCAAAGAAATTTCTGGCCGTCCTTCTCAACATACCCATTCATATGAACTCCATAAGCCTGTCATAGTATTTTTGTAGACAAATGAGAAAAACCAGACAGTTACAGATATAGGGAACAGCTAGTCGTTAATGGGTTAGGAATACGATGGACAAGATTAGCTGTGGAATAGCACCAGTGGTGGTGTACAATACTTGACAAACACAACACACCTTTATACCAAAGTAGGGAGCAGCAGCACGTTCCAGAGAGAAGTATGCAGGCATGCCATAAGATGATGTCACAGGGTAGAGCTGTCCGATTGCAAAGTTTTATTAGAACAATAAACTAAAGATAAATATGAAACTATTGGCTACCAGTAAGAGAGACTCTGAAAGTAACAGCACCAGTAACAATAAAGCTACAAGAACACTATAAGAAAAACAACCACAACCATAAATAAGTCAGATATATTTGTTACAAGGTTGACAGATACACAGCTAAGTGTTCAGAAACCATTAGGTCTAGATGACTATATGAATATTTCCAGTATCAATGTACTTAGGTATGCTAATGCATTTAGTGCCAGTGAGAAAAGCAACGGACCAGAAGTTCCCAAATGTCAGACCAACCATGTCAATATCAACTCACTTATACATGATCCCTACAGAAGTATCTCTATGTTCATGCTATATTTTGAAGTCATCAAAATGGTCAAATCAGTATGCATGATTGTATTGGACATGAAATCAATATGACAGGAATAAAGAAAGAAAAAGGAACAATAAACTGCCCATCCCATAAAACAGTCAAAGAATTAGTGTATCTATTCTAAGTACCTCATTTCGGATACCTGGAATCATATCTCCAAGGCTTTTTATGACATTTCCAATCGCAAGCGTTCTGTCTTCTGGAGTTCTTAGAGATGACTGAAGAGACACATGTTCTGGACCCTTGCCACCATTGTTGCCCAACATAATGGTAAAAACATCATGGAAATCTCTTAGCTGATCAATGAATCTGAAATGGCCATCCCAAAGTTAAGCACGCCATAAGATGAATCTTGACCATCAAACGTGCATTGAATCATGAGTAATGTAATCTGACAATTATCATAATAGCGCACAACCTAGCTGAACTCTGAATCTCAAGTATAGCATTCAGTCTAGATCAGTAAAACAATTCGTCTTCTTGCAACTTTTTGTATAGCAGTGTCTGCTTTGTTAAAACACCTTCATGAAAGAAAAAGTACTAGTGTTGCTACTTTCAGTGTCCCTTATACTGATGATAGCCACTAGTTTCATCCTCAAATCACGTACATATGGTAAAATAAATACAAGATGAGCATGAGATTTCAGCCACCGTATCTTAGTGCACCCAATTCAAATTCAGATTTTCCTTTTATTTGGTCTTCATCTATTTTCACCTAAATCTGTTTCCTACACAATGGCGTGTACTGTACTGCACATAATTCCATTGCGCCAATATGTTTAACAGTCATAAACCAACATGGTGACATGAATTTAATTGAATTATGAGCTTTTTACACGCATGACATGGCTTGGGATGAAACAAAAATAATATTCTGGCCTTGAAGGTAGATACAATCAACTCACCCCTTGTGGATATACCCCACAACCTGATCCTCCACCATGAACTCCACGAACTCCCGCTTCTTGTCCTGCACAATCGCCCCACAAATCAGATACATACATACACTCGCGGGCGAGGACGAACGGGAAACCCACCATTCCTCGGTTGCAGATGTTCACTTTCCGGAAGTACCCGGAGAGGTCGGCCTCATCGGCGCGCCCGCTGTCACCGGCGACGCGGAGCGCGTCAGCCCAGCCGAAGCCCGCCGCGGCGGTGGACGAGAAGGAGGCGGAGAACGGGGGACGGCGGCGGCTGGTCAGGAGCTTCCGGTGAGCGGGGGAGCTCCAGCGAGCGGCGGCCATGGCCATTGTCGCCATGGTGAATATGCTCAGATTCACACAACCGGGCCTTGAGGCCAGAGTGCGCGACGAAAGGGACAGTTGTCGGAACGACACTGCGGCGAGGGGAACGAGAGTAAGAGCTGCGACAGGTAAGCTCCCGCTAGGAAATGGAGAGCTGAGAGCTGGAGGACGAGCGGCGGATTCCTATCGCAGAGACGAGGCGGCCGTCGCCGGAGCGGAAGGGGGGGAAGGAAGGCAGAGGTTGCCGTGACAGAGGGACTGGTTTTACAGTTTATTGAATCGCAAAGGGGTTTTGTATAAATATTTGGATCGTAATTATTAATCATAATCTAAAATAGGGATAATGTGTAATATCGGATTGTAACTATTAATCGCGATACAAAATAAGGTGCTTAATGAAAAGTTTTGGAGCGCGATCCCGTTTAGGGGTTATTTTGTAAATACGTAGATCGGTTTCAGGGGCCATTTTGCCAAGTCTCCGGTGACCTCCGGCGCCCAGATCGAGCAAGGCGACCTCTCCGCGACCGCGAATGGCCGGCCATGGCGAAACCGGCGTCCGCCGGGCGTCCTCCAGGTGACTAGGTCCTACCGTCCCCTTCCGAAATAATCCCACCGGCTTTCAACTCCCGGCGCGAGGAGGCGGGTTGTCAGAAGGAAGTGAAGATGCAGTGCGACGGACCAGCTCGGCGGCGGAGCTCACCGGCGAATTCGCCAATGTGCAGCCAAACGGTAGGCCCCGAACCATCATCGCTGGTGCTGCAGCGTCCGTTCGTCGGCTCGGCGACGCACGGCATTCGCTGGCCGCCCGATCCCAGAACGTACGCCACCGGCGGCATCGAAGACGACACGGTGACGGCTAGGAAGCAGAAGCACCATGAATCTCGTTCCTCTCACCGATGTGTAAGCAAAAGAGGCGAACCTTATCCGACGTTCAAATATCCGTTCTCGAGTCAGCACTACTTTGCATTGATGGTGACATAACATGCACCAAGAACTTGAATGGCTACCATGAATATGTTCGCGATCTATGCAACAAAATTTGCCATTTTTTATATAGACAATTCCACACGGGCACAATCAACGAGAATTACAGATCAACATGAACAGTATCAGTTACCAGGATTGATTGCACAATAACAAGCATCTGATGTCAAAAAATTTAGTGACAATCCAAAGTATGAAATTCTAACAAGTTGAAATGGATCTATTACTGTGGTTCCAGTGTCACTGAGGTTACGGATACAATGTTCACAGAGAACAAATATTACAGGTTGACAAGAGAACTGTACAAACTGGTCGGAAAAAAAAATGTATAAACTGCTTTTTTATATGATTCTAAAATCTGTAGAACATGTTTTTGATAAACTATATGCATTCCGTTGACTAGAACCAAACCGGGAGAACTTATAATAGATCATTCTTTCCTAAAGCCTATAAAACATTTCTTTGTATACCTGACCAACTAGATCTATCCTGGTTGGCACAACGTCGCATGTACAAGAGTGTCCACAGAAAACAATAGCTGCTCTTCAGCGTGAGATACCGTTCTGCTTGGGAGACTCAGATGAGGCATATCCATAAGGATTCTTGCTAGCCCAGTTCCATAGGTCCCTGCACATTTCTTCGATTCCATATTTTGCTCTGAAAAAGGAAAATTATTTTTAAATAATCAAATAAGTAATTTTCATTCAAAACAGAGATTATGCAAGGTATATTTAGATCCTACCTCCACTTGAGATCTCTCTCGGCTTTTGCAGGTGACGAGAAGAGAATCTCAGCATCACCAGGCCGTCGTTGACCAATAACCAAAGGAATTTTCTAACAACAAAAATTAACACAGTTAAGAAATCAATTCATACGTGAAAAAACAAGCCCAAATAATTCATCTTATCAAATCTAGTCAGACCTTTCCAGAAGCCTTCTCAAATGCACTGACTATCTCCAAGACCGATGTCCCTTTTCCAGTTCCAAGATTGTATGCTTCACAACCTGTAAGAAGAAACAAATTATGGAACACGAATCTGGAGATTTTGAATTCAGAGCGCTCCGTTAACTTAGATGTAGAAGAAATTGTGTCCCAGACAAAATCATACCGGATGGATCCATTTGTATATTCAGTAGCTTAAGCAAATGCATTTGATATGACAGATATAGTTACAGTTTTGGCAGTAAAAAAGATGTCGAAAAAGGCAAACAAGCCATGTTCATCTTTGCATCTTAAAAATAAGGGTAAAAGTGATATAAACATTTATGATACAGTATACAAGGGAGCATCCATCTGTGCAAACCTATGTTTGACGAGCTTTCGAAAAGCTTTCGTAATGCAAAAACATGCCCATCAGCAAGGTCAACCACATGAATATAATCACGTACCTGTATATCATGCAAAAGTATTTTTAGTATATTGGTATATATTCAGTAACATACTGTTGTATGATGCACATCATGCAGAGGTGTAGCTTTGTCGGCATTTGGCCATGATACTATCCACTTGCAATAGCACATAGAAAGCAGATGATTGACAGCATTAGGATGGCAAGATGAAGCCAATTGGTTGAAAGAAATGGTACTATTTAAAACTACTAACATCATGAGTGCCTGCCTTTAAAGTATGTAGATTTATTAAGCTTTCTCTCTTTGTTGTGATCCCTAAACCAGACATTTGAGCTGGTGGTACTGTTCTAAACAGTCTGGGGACAACTTTAAACTGCACAAGTAATAACAGCTGGACTGCCTGCAGGATAACATATTTCTTAGGAGTGGACACAGAAAACTGAGGTAAGCTCTCTCTAGCTATTCAACATATCTTATGAAATATGATTCCAAGTACGTATACTGCTACTGTATTAAGCATTAAAGACTAAGGCAACACATAATTCTGTTCCTCATCTCAAAAATGAAAAAGTAACTTCGTTTGTTACTTCAGCTTTCATATTGAATGTGAATCTTGAGAAACATGAAATGCGAAGCAGAGTGAATAAAGGTAACCGAGAGGAGAGCATTTAGCAGGATGAAAAAAAAGTACCCCTGTCCCATCCTTTGTTGCATAGTTATTTCCAAAGATTGTTAGTGATGGCCTCCTCCCAACAGCTATTTGCTGAACGAAGGGCATAAGGTTGTTAGGAGTTCCACATGGGTCTTCACCAAGATATCCACTAGGGTGAGCCCCAACCGGATTGAAGTACCTAAGCAAAATTATACTCCATTCAGGATCTGTATGGTAGATATCACGGCATATCTCCTCAGCCATAAGCTGCAATTAATACGTACAATGGCAATCAGCTTAACGGTTTCGTGGGAGGATTCATGCACGGAAAATGAAAGATACCTTGGTTTTGCCATACGGGTTGTGTGGGAGGAGAGGAAACTCTTCGATGCAAGGTGAGTTCTTAGGTGATCCATAAACTGCGGCCGATGATGAGAAAACTAACTACAACATTCGGATTTTAAAAAGTAAACATGTCAGTAACTGTAAGTCTAACCTGGACAGCAAGCGAACAATAGATTTATGCTAGAAAAACTGTTAAAGTAGACATGATTGTCATGGTACACCAGAAAACAGAGATATAGTTACGGTAGATACCTTCTTACACCCATGAGCTGCCATAACTTCCAGAAGATTTATTGTACCAACAACATTGTAATCATAATACAGCAACGGGTTTTGCACGCTTTCTCCAACAGCTTTCAGTCCAGCGAAGTGAATAACAGCATCAAATCTGCAGATATGAATATAGATAATTACTCAGTAGAAATACCTTTACATATAGAATACAGGCAAAGATATGAACAAGTAATAATGAGTAGAAATACCTTTGTGAAGCAAAAACCTTTTCCAGTCCAGCCTTGTCTCGAATATCGACCTGCAGAAGCAGATAAGTTGATAGTATTGCTTTTGTATGTCCTAAAAGCCCATTATCAATTGTAAGAGTAACGTCGGGAAGGGTTAAAACATAATATAACGTTGAATTTCCAGAAGCATTCAACTTTTTCCAATTGTAACAGGCGCGAATTTAACTCAAAAATAGTGTGTGTGTGTGTGTGCGTGCGTGCGTGTGTGTGTGTGTCTGTGTCTGTGTCTGTTGTAACAGGATTCTTATCCCATTTATTCTTAATATAATGAAGCATCCTGCATTTTCGAGAGAGAGAAAAAGAACCATCTGACTGATCACTGATGCAGTAACTTTTTATTGCTTGACATAACCTAATAGGGCGGGATGGAACATGCTGCACATATTCCAGTTACTTACTATTACTTTTGAGTGAAAAAGGTACCAATGTTGTACAGAGGCGATATGATAAGATCATGCAATCATTTTGAGAAAAATGGACTAATGCAGTGACAACCCAACTGACCAAGAAACAACAGTGTTGCACATGCACATTTTTATGTAAAGAAGATGTGCATCCCTAAGTTTTTGGGTGACAAAGCTGAGAGATGAGTGAAAGTTATTTGGTAGGTTTTAGTTGCCCATTTTTTTCGTCAGGAACTTGACAGGAACTGACAGATCTTTTTATCAGTATGGAATATATTGTCCTGAGCAAACATTTATATGACCTTGAAATGCAAGTTTCAATGCCCCTAATATTGCTTAGTGCTGAACTGCTGATTCTTTTTAAAGAGATACGTTTTAGTGAAGCCAAAAAGAAAAATTCAACACAAAATAAGAATCTGGCAAAACTTGCAGCTACTTAACCTAACTTCCTATAAGCAATGACTTTGAAAAAATAAAACAAGATCATAAAAAGAAAACTCTACTCCTGTTATTACCCTTAAAGCATGAATCAGGTCCACAAGAGTAAGGAGGTATTCCTTTATTTATGTACCAACAACTTTGATTCTGTCACAGACGAACCAATGATAGTAGACTCCTTACTTTGTCAAAGCTAATACCAAATATAACTCTTTTGCTCCAATTCTACAAATTCCACAATGCTGATGTACAAGACTTGACAAAGGAATGTCTAAAACCGTGTCTGCAAACTTTCCCAAGTGGTCAGTTGCCCGTCAAGTCATACATGCCCTCTAAATGTCAACTCAAACACTTGACAGCTCAATCGTCAATATAAGTTCACAATTGACACAAAATAATCTGAGTAATGCAGTCTTTCTGTAATTAATCGCTACAGGTTGTGCTGCTTTCCCCCAGGATCCATCTACTACACTTAACCAAAATATCAGGCACCAAACAAGAGCTACAAGCTTCCGTGATCTTGCCTTATAATCTGGGAATCTACAACCAATAATACCCTTTCTGTGTAGTCTAATTAAGTAGACCATTGCATAATCCACACTAAACCGGTTCATAATTTCAAACATAAATTAGCTGTTGTCGATACGCTATGCTTTTATCTACCTACATATTTTAGCCACCTCTGACAGAGTCGCAGCTAAGCAAATTTAACAATAATTTTATTACGAAGCCATCATTATTACCATGATTAAAACCATCAAGTAATTGTAAACGAGTTCTAAATCTTAGGTCACACGCGAGAGGCCCCACAAGAGCGTATGTCCAACGACGAGATCTACTTAGAAATGAACCCAAAAAAGAAAAAATTGACCAGAAAGAAACGCAACAGTGGGCATACCCGTCGGCCCCATGAAGCCAATTCCCCGTACAGCAATTTGCCTCAGACGCACCGATCCATCCCCAGCGTAGGCCATGGAAACACTAAAAATCGCCCCCGCGACAGGAGCACGAGTGATGGGACGGAGCCCGCGGCGGCATTGCGACCGCAACTTCGCCGGTCGCCCGTGCGAGTGAGAGAGAGAAAGAGAGAGAGAGAACAGAGGTCGTAAAGGAGCGCGTTGGATAAAATCGATCAATCACCTTGTGGAAGGCGAGGTTCCTGGCGGCTTGGTCCCCCGCGAGCGCGGCGACGCGGCGGAGCGAGAGTTCGGAGGAGTTGGCGAGGCTGTCGACGACGACGGCGCGGAAACCCGCGGTGAGCAGCTGCAGCACGGCGTGGCTGCCGATGTAGCCCGCCCCGCCCGTCACCAGCACCACCTTTACACTCGACCCGGCCTCCATCGCAGCCGCGGCGGCCATCTGTTTCTTCTCTCCTCTTCTGTTGTGCTGGCAGCCCCCCGGCGCGCGCGGATCTGCTGCGGGACGGGACGAGGCGACGACCGAACGGAGGAGGGGGACAGAGAGAGAGAGAGAGTGAGAGAGAGAGAGGAGGAAGAAATTTGAATGCCGTCCGGGGTTGCCGCACGCCCGTGGACAGGAGCGGCAGTCGCGGGAGCGGGGTCCACTCCTCACCGGAGAGTGGGTCCGTGACACGTGTCCCACTCTCGGGTGTGTCGGTGGGCTGGCCAACACCCCTTCTCCTCGGCCCTGTTTGTGACAGTTTAGTTCCAGCTTGTTGCGAAAATAAACTAAAAGAGCCTTCAAATAGTCTGTTTTGGACTCAGCTTACAAATTACAGCGCTATTTTCCTCCGCGACATTTTGACTGCAACGCAGAATTGTCGATCCTACGGCTTCTTTTTGCTTTGCACCCTTTTGAACAAAAAAACCCTTCAAATGGAATGGAAATTACCCGCAATTGTCATCGCCTTACCCCACCACCAGGCTGGCCTACCCACCTCCCATCCGAGCCCCCCATTCTCATTCGCAGCTCAGAGAGAGAGGGAGAGAATGACGGCTAGGGTTCGCCGGCCGACAGTCCTCCTCCGACCGGCTTGCCTCGTCCGCCCGACGCTCCTCCCCTGGCCGGTGTCGCTCGTTGGTCCTTTGTGAGCTCCTCCTCCCTGCCGGCGGCGCTCCTCGTCGTCTCAGCTGGTTCTCATCATGCTAGGGTCTGCAGTCACATCGCTATCGCCGACGTCGCCTCGAGATCGACGACAGGTGGGCCTCCCTCCTCCGACTCACATGAGCTCGAGGTCTAGTGTGGCAGGGCCTGCATCGTGCTAGCTACCAATGTCGAGGAGACATGCGTAACCGTGCTCGTCGACCTGCAACTCTTCTATGTCGAAGAAAGCAGCAGTGGAATCTTATGTTTCACACAGCCATCTCCATTGGTTCCGATCATTCTCCTTTACTAGTTCCATTTTTGTGTGTGCGCTTCATCTGTGTATACTAGCAAGAATCTTGTGTTAACAATGTTTCTTTCCATCCCCTTCTCCTTCGTATAGGATTGTAAATGGATTAGGAGATTGAAGGTACATGTTGTTTATTGTTCAGTTCCATGTTGTACAAAATCGATCTTTGTAGTTCGGATTCTTTATGTCATTTTTTGCTATCTGATTTTTACGTCTCCGTGCAATTGCACAATGTATACAAAGCTCCTTGTCATTTGGGATCTTTTTCCTTTCTATCATTTCAAAAGCTCAGGAGTATACAACTATGAGTTTAGTTAATTGCAGAATGAGTTACACGATGCGAGTGATATTTGTTATTATTTAGCAAAATCGAACAAGTCACTTATTATCAGGGGCACTGTAGTCTTTTCTTGTTCAAAAAAATAATCAGACATCTGAAAAATCATAGCTGCCAAACATCTAGCTTTTTTTCAAAGCAAATTCTTCCCATAGCTGTTTTGATAAGAAGTCAAATTAGTACCGAAGCTCCTTGAGAAAAAGCAGTTCTAAACGGGGCCCTCGACTCGTCGATTGTCGTCAGCGGATTCGTTGGATTCGTTTGCAAGAAGCCTTTCGTGCCATACCTGTCGCTCGCTTTTCATGGCACATGTGACATGTATGAGCTTGGACTTCGCCAAATCGGTTAAGGCACATTCCATGCCAGCTTCCAATCAGCCGCTGAGCCGCATTCTCTAACCAGAGACAGCTTCGCCGAAGCCTCCTCGTGGTTAATTTAGTACTAGTAGTACTTGAGCCAGCAACCTCCAAGGAACATTGGGCTTTGACAAAGGTGCTAACCGACGCACGACGGTGCTAATCTCAATTAATATACCACAGTTGCTATCTAGTACAACTGCTGATCGAATTGCCCAAGACGGGTGTCCAATTGGCTTGCATTGGGATTTTTTTTTTGAGATGTGCCGTCCAAACAGAAGAATCTGCTCGTGTCTTGTTGACGGAGAGCAACTCGACATTCTGAAAAGAACGTGGGGCAGATCTTAAATTACTATCAACAAAACCAAACGGCTCGTACTATACAAACTAAGCTTAGCTCAGATAGTTAGGCTCCTTATGGTGGAACCATCCCATCTATTCGCGTTCAAATTCTATATTTGATATGGGAGTTACATTAATGACTAATTATTCGTTTAATGGCAGTCGAAGTTTGTTTTCCTTAACATCATGTGTGTGCGTGTGTTCGTAGAAATGAGTATTTATACGTATTTGCGAGTGTCTATATTATGTTTATATCATAAAAGAAGGAATTTTCTGTCATTTATTATGCATAATAATGCGGCGACGTGTGAGTTCAAACTAGGTCCCAAGCCAAGACTCTGCAGCCGGGCTAGAGTGGTGGCCACAATCCACATGCTACGCACTTGCATCATGTACTGTATGGAAGATGCCAAGAGAACAAATCCGCAAAGCTCTTGCGGGATGCCACGATGATGGTCCACAGCACAGTGCAGCATGATATAGATCTCCAACGCATCGCCACAGCGGTCACTTCTCTTCCTCCTAATGATATTTACTGCAGATTTCTATTCAAGGTTCATTAATGTAAATTATGATCCATGATGACAACATGGCACTTATGCATAGAATCAATAGGTTAGCTGTGTGAACAAATCATGTTAATATCCATGAACAATGAAAAAGAACGAAAGAAACAGTGCTCCAATAGGTTGTCTCCCTTTACAATCCCACATTTAACAGATCGTGCATCGCACTGTGGCAACATAGAGATTCACATAGTTGGCAGTAGAAAATACCAAGACCATTGAGAGAGAGCACACAGCTGAACAACATGCAAAGGCTCCTAAAAATGTACACCTGAGAAGCCAACTTCATGCCCTTTATTTACATCCTTGGGAGAAAAATGTTACAACAGAATCACACTACACTACAGAAAGTTGTCTTTACAAGCACCAAGTCCCCGCCCTGGCAACATCATCTTTGGGTCGAACATAACGAAAGAAGTTCAGTGCTTCCCTTTCAAAACAAACAAGCCCTTGGAAATCCGTGAGCAGGGCTCTCTTTATGCGTAGGAGATGGTATCACAGGAAAAAAAGACGTGGTCTATACATTAAATCTTGAGCTAGCTACACCTCCTCTACCTGCCATTCTATCAACACGACGGCGCCCAAACGGCAAGCCAAACAAAGACCAAACCACACCCCCGATCTCTGTCTTGCAGAGTGGGCATACCGCATTTATTTTGAGCCATTTGTCAACACATTGAACATGAAAGAAGTGTTTGCAGGGAAGTTCTCGGAGCTCATCGTCGTCCCCATACTTGGCAAGACATATGCAACATATCTGCATCAGTATCAGTGGAATACAGCTTATCACCCAGAGAAAGATAAGAAATTACTTCTGAAATTGCATCAAGATGACTTATGAAACATTTAGCAAATTGAAGAACACAGAGCACAACATGAACTAATCTAAGAGAGTGCTCTGTAGCTGAATTAATGTCAATACATAATTGAAGTCGAAATATGCAAGCTATTATAGATGCACAGCTACAATACTAACACAGTAGTCTATAATTGTCATGTACACAGGCAAAAGTTGCACTTTAGACAATTCAATAAGAGATGGCGTTGCCCTTGTCAAATGACACGCAATAACCGCTCACAGTTTCAATAAAGGTAGAGCATGGAAATGTCGGTGAAATTATATTGCGAGCCAGAGGCACCCAAGTGAAAGAACCTATTGTTGAAGTAGTTTATAGGTTCATGAATACAAGGGCTATGGCCATTACTCACAGATCACAAATATTTTTTTCTAGAACACTGAACTTTTTTTTTTCTTTCTCTTTTTTATTTTGCATTCAAATAACAGCAAGTTCTCATGCATCTCCAAAGAATGTCCATCACACACTACATATATGGTTTGGCTTGTTTGGGATAGAGATGTTGTTAGCAAATTATAAGTCTAATGAAGACAACTGCAATTGGGTGTTATAAAACAGCGAAAGGATGTGAAATATACTCACAGCATCTTCAGCTGAAACTATTCTTTCCTTCTTAGTTCCTGGACCTAGGATGCCACCCTCATCAAGGTTCTCTGAGCTTGAAGCATGGTCTATCCCCCAGTTTTTGTTTCGCTTCGGTTTGAATTTATAGGTTGGCAATGCGTCTATTAGCTCTTGAGTAGCTCCTCTAGTTTGGCCCAAATCTTCTTGAAGGCGCAAAACAGAGATCAAACATGGAAAGCAGCAGCATATTGCTGCGCACATGATAAACGGAACCGCATACCCTACACAGCTAAGTGCAAGGAATGCCAAGCATAACCTAGTGAGAGGAAGGAAAGTCAGGTATTAGCTCACTTTTCGATAGACTCAAAGAAGCAGAGAGCAATGCAGTTACCTGTACATGTTGGGAGCGTCCAAAGCATCTGATGAAATACTACGCCCACCAAAAATCCACACATTGCCAACAACAAACCAAACAGCAAAGAAACAGTCCACAGCCGTCTTGAAATGATAAGCCAATACACTAAGCCTGTATATGAATAATTTTTCACATCAGACCACAGCAATTACTTTAACTTTAACAAACAACTAATCATACTGTGTCACTCAATTCTTCAAGAAGCTAATAGTTAAGTTTGAATAGGTAAAACTATACTATGTCACTGGATAGGCCTGTTTAAACAAAACACGTTATCATTATTTCAATTAACATACTTGATAAACGTAAGCATAAAAAAAAAACACTTTTTTAGTGGATTAAGATATACATGAAAAAACATCTAAAAATGTATATAAGTAGTGAATATATGGCATAATCTAAAAATAGTGGAAAATGATATGGGTCGAAAAATTACCTTGGGCAAGTGATTGTAAAACATCCTAGATGCAAGATAGTACCACTGGTGCGATGAGAGCGTCCTTCTGATGATTGTGAGGGAGTCAAAGTAGGATACGTTGTAGGTGGCTGCTGAGATTCTTGGTCCAATGCTCTGTTTCGATGAACATAGCGCCAATAAATAAGAGGTATACTTGCAATGCAGCCAACTGTATATCCAATTATCCATGCGAACAAAGGGGCATGGGGATGTTCATCCCTGGAAACAATCAGGATGGCAATAGCAGCTACAACCTGTGCTAAACATATGACGATTTCAAACGAGATCCATAAACCAGAATTCCAAATACTTCTTCCCTGACCATATATACTATCTCTTCTAGGAAAAGACAAATTTCTAGAGCTATATGCAGTAGGTGACGTTGATGCAGAAGACTGTGATGATGGGGATCGAGAGCTTGTTGAAGGCCTATCCTCCTGATGATGTTCATCTGAGTCACTGTACATATCTTGATGACTGGTTGATGTTGAAGCAGTTTCCCCATGCACTACATTTATAACATGCTCATGCACACCGTCACAGGAAGTGTTCTCCATAAATAAGTTGGTCTATTAGTTTCCAACTATGTTCTTATCACAAAAGGGCACGAGATAGTTGTTAGGTCCAACCATCTGTAGCAACAATGAGTCACAATCCTTTTAACCACATGATACCACCAGTCTGCATGACAGTGAAAATACAGATGGCTGAATTGTTGATTCTCAATAGATCCTAGTGAACTTTGGTTTGTGTGCTAGATAACTTCAATTACTTCTTGGAAGGTCCGCAACAGAAGTAGCCTAAGCTACAAATTGCAAAGAAATTCTAGTTACAGTAGGGTCAACTCAATCCTTGTACGCCCAAATATGGTTCAAGACTAAAGAAGAAATACTCACAATTATGTCTATTCTAAAAAAACGAAGCATGTGCTTTCATTATTCACTACAGACCAGACACAACATACCAAAAGATAAAAAATTAAAAAATTAAGAACTCTCTGGAGAGTGGAGACCCATTCATGGCAAAAGCCGCGGGAAAATCCACATAAAACCCTTCAGACAGATCTCCTCTAACAGAGCAGGCACCTACTAATGTTTCTCACCAGTTTACACTTCGATAAATGAAAAACTCCCAAAAAAATCCCATCATAGACAGTTCTTGGCTTCTCTCTAAATGAATTAGTAAAAAAAGGGCGGGCGTGGGGAAACAAGACGTGCATGTAAGTTTAAGAACAGCATCAGAGAATAGAAGGGAGGACTCACCTTGTCGCCGGAATCTCCTCCAGTCGATTTGCTGCTGAACCGACGGGTTCAGCAGGCGTCCCTTCGCGCGGTCTTTTGGGGTGCTGGCCCGGCCACAGCCACTAGGAGTCGAGGAGGGCAGAGAGAGGCAGCAGGCAGGCGGTCAGAGCAGCGGTCCCTTTCGCGACAGCGACTCGGCGCATTTCCTCGCTCGCCTCCTCATCCCAGACTCCGGTGAAGTGATGTACGGGTTGGTGACCTTGGTGGCTTCCTGGGCGTGGTCCATGGACGAGACGGTCGGGTTCAGTTGGAATTTGGCAGAAAAAAACGGTTGGATCCATGGAACTGGTGTATAGATAGGTGCGAGGAGAGCGTAGTTCCTCATACTAGCTTCGAGCAGGAAAGAACGTGTCGGTCATGCCAGTTTTTTAAGCTTGATGGCCATATGGGCCGGTGCTTGTCGGGCCGGCATGAGGTCCCGTCATTTTTTTGGCCCCGAAGCACAGTCCGGCCGGCATGCCGTAAATCGCTCAAACTAATCGTATTATACTACAGTCCAAAATTAAAGACGATACCGATCAAAAAAAAAAAAATTAAAGACGATAGAGTAATCGTTTCACTTTCACAATCAACGGCCATGTACCACGCCGTAAATCGAGCACGGCAGGGCGCCACACGTCACCGACAACCCCGTGTTCGTACCGTCAACCTCGCCGTCGCTCGCCGCGACGCCGCCACTTCTCGCTCGACTTCCTCCCGGACAGCAGGCGACACCGCCACACCGGCTGGGAAGGTCGCCGACAGCCGCGGCAGCCTCCTCCTGCTCTTCAAGAGGAGGACGACCACCAGCAGCTGGTGGGCTCCTCGAGCAATGAGACGGAGCCACTTCTGCTTCCCTGACCTCGTCGTGTGCGAGGCGCTGACGCGGCGGCTCCAGAGGATCCTTCGCCCGGCGGTGGTCACCACCACATGCTGCCTCGGCGTGTTCGTTCTCGACGACGACAGCGTCGACAGCACCGATAGGCCGCGTCATTTGTGGACTTCACGTTAATCGGAAAAAACAAACCCTATAAATGCGCACAAAAAAGAAATAAAGGCGCAACGTCAAGCAGTTGAAAATATGGTTGATGCCATCATAATTCATCCGTTCAAAACAGAAAGTATTTATTGTTTCCACATTTGTTGCACTGTGTATTGCCAAAGTAAAAAGTGTGACCACTGAACATGCATTAGTACAGGCAACAATGAATACTTTGATTACATTACTCAGAAAAGAAAAATAAAATCAATGACAGAAAAGTTCACTCCACACATACAGTACTACATGATATAATTAAGAAGAAAACGTCTGGCGAGTGATTAGAGATCATAACTCTTGGCTAGTGGTGCAGGACTTCATGGACGGAGGCCACGACAGCCTGACCGGATACGCCTAGCAGTCCTTGTTCCTCTTGGACCGCTTCGCCTTGATGTCTAACGTGAACTCGGATGGGGTCTTCCTCCCTGGCACCTTTACTCCGCATGCTCTGTTTGCCAGCTCCATCACGTAGAAAAGGTTACTGCTTCACAATTGCTGGTGCTTAACCGCCAGCAAGACTTAATTGCATCACTTAGCGGAAAGCGACGTAGTTTGACAAGGCACAGTGTGTAGGCGGCGCTTCGGCGACCAAGATTCTTGAAACACTTTCCGTGATGCTTCCAATGCCTATACGGAGATCATACTCCATAGATCATATGGACATCGCTCTCTTCTCTCGTATATGGAGATCGCTCTGTTCGTGCGGCATATGCTCGTCGAGCCATCTGTTTTATAGTAACAAAAGTCTGTAGTGGGTTTCAGTAAAAGTTTTCTCCAACTTTCGTCCTAGTCGTCCTCGCACAACATTAATTACATACACAACAACTCCCTACCATGTATTAATTAATTGCTCTAGCTAACGATTATCTTGAAGTGCCATTTCAACTGATCGGCTCATACTATAAAAATACACGTTATAGAGGATATCAAATAAGGAATTCTTTGTAATAACTATGAATTCTGCTTCTTTCCTTACTGAAAACTTACTGAAGAACTACTCAATATGAGGAAAAAAAATAAATTTCTTTGGAGTATATCAGTGGATAAACGTACACAAATTTAAGGAGAAAAATAGCACATTTATCATCAGAAGCTAAGGTCAATGCCTTACACAAGGCATAATTTTCTTTAAGTTTTCTTATGTGGTGCCCAATGTGAATTCTTTTTTTTTTGCGAAATGTGTCCAATCTAAATTTGGTGACTTATCTATCACTACGGTCGATTCCGAGCCATCTCTGGGATTATTATCTAAAACAAAAAGTGTGTATCGGGACAGTGTGTATTCTTATGCCCGCCTTGGCAGAGATCCATTGGTTATGAATGTGACAAACAAATATTGTTTTTGGATAAGGCAAATGTCACAGAGCCGATAGGCAAACAGTTTAGATGACAGGGGGGGGGGGCGTGGGTTTGGAGGAATTAGACTAGATGTAACTTTCTTCCTGTCAAATCCAGGATGGAGATAGGGCCAATGCTGGTGTGCAGCAGCATCGACCCTTATCCTATTTTCAGTAGTGAATACATAAGACTATAAGAGATAAGTCAAATAATGTTAGATATTACTTAATTCCATATATTTATTAGCATCAGTCTGTTATCCAACCACTGAACATGCATTAGTAGAAGCAAAAAGAATTACTGATGGGCAGGAGCATTATTTCTCTTAAGATTACTTACTTTTTACTGTAAATAGTATTACTACTGAATGCTTCGATTACATACTCAAAAAATAAAAAGAATGCTTCGATTCGATTACAGAAAAGTTCACTCCACACACAAGCACACAGTACTACATAATATAATTAAGAAGAAAACGTTTGGCCAATGATTAGAGATCACAACTCTTGGCCAGTGGTGCAGGCCTGCATGGACGGAGACCACGGCAGCCTGACCGGATACGCCTTGCAGTCCTTGGTTCTCTTGGACCGCTTCGCCTCGGTGTCTAATGTGAAGTCAGACGGGGTCTTCCTCTCGGGTTTGTATGCCATGAGTTTAACTGTGCCCACGGCGTCATCAGCAGACTTATAGCGCGTAGGCGGAGCTTAAGCGGGCGACGCGGTCGCTACTTAAAACGCTTTCCATGATGCTTCCAATGCCTATACGGAGATTGAACTTCTACATAGATGATAGCTCTCTTCCCTTCCCTCGTATGGATATTGCTTTGTTCATGTGGCACATATGCCTCATGGTTCGATTCTACACTCGATCGGGCCATCTGTTTTATACTACTAATAAAGTCTGTGGTTGGTTTCAGTAAAAATGTTCATCTACCGTCGTTCTTGCACATCATTAATTAGATACAACACAACTCCCTACCATATGTATAGTACTTATTAAATTGCTCCGGCCAGCGATTGTCTTGAAGTGCCGTTGCAACTGATGGGCTCATAAATCCATGATATCAAACAAGGAATTCATTGTAATAATTACAACTGCTGCTTGTTTTCTAATTACAACTTTTCGGTTTTTGTCCTCACACGTACAGCATTAGAAACACACAAACTCTGTACCGTGCATTAGCAAATACGTGTGTTATGGTTGATGAGGCGAAGGCCATGGTGATGGGATGACCAGTAACGTCGAAGGTCGAGGAGCGAGGACATGGGGTCCATGATACGCGACGACGACGAGAGCGACACCTGGCATGACGCCGGTCATTAACGAGTCTCATACGTGTGATGGTGAACCTTGCTCAGGAGCTCACGCTCCACTTGCATTATGCCCAGGAGTCTCCAAGTCCAGCCGTTCTTGCGCATTGTGACCTCTGACATAGTAGTGCTCTGAGACAGTCGTATAGAGAGAGAGACAAACAGATAAGGAGTCCTCTTGAGCTGGGATTTTTTTTTTGGGATTTTCAAAACTAATATTTTGAAAGGAACTTAAAAGGAAACCAAATTTTCAAGAGAACTATCCTATTTAGACACGCCAAACCTCTTAATGTATGATTAATTTTCACGTTTGGTGCGACATTGATACCGCGGAGACGAGAATTCACCGGCGGAGCAGATAAAGGACTCCTCGACGTCCGGGCGGAGCAGAATGGTCAATGATGTTCAGGCGGAGCAAAGTCGAAAACGTCCAGCGAGACCGCATCTGCGAGCTGAACCAAGGATGAATCGGCGACGACGGTGAGCATGAGATTGGCGGCGCTCGAAATTTAGGGGAATGTCTCCTTTACTCCACATGCTCTGTTCGCCCTTTGGTTCTCCATCACGTGGAAAAGGGCACTGCTTCACAATTGCTTGTGCTTAACCGTCAGCAGGGCTTAATTGCATCACTTAGCGGAAAGCGACGTAGTTTGACGAGGCACAGTATGTAGGCGGCGCTTCAGCGACCGATGCGGTAGATTCTTGAAACACTTTCCGTGATGCTTCCAATGCCTATACGGAAATCGTACTCCATAGATCATATGGACATCGCTCTCTTCTCTCGTATATGGAGATCACTCTGTTCGTGCGGCATATGCTCGTCGAGCCATCTGTTTTATAGTGACAAAAAACTGTAGTAGGTTTCATTAAAAGTTTTCTCCAACCTTCGTCCTAGTTGTCCTCGCACAGCATTAATTAGATACACAATAACTCCCTATCATGTAGTAACTAATTGCTCCAGCTAATGATTATCTTAAAGTGCCATTTCAACTGATCAGCTTATACTGAAAAAATATATGTTATAGAGGATATCAAATAAGGAATTCTTTGTAATAACTACGAATTCTGCTTCTTTCCTTGCTGAAAACTTACTAAAGAACTACTCAATATGGTGAAAACAATAATTTCTTTGGAGTATATCGATGGATAAACGTACACAAATTTAAGGAGAAAAATATCACATTTACCGTCAGAAGCTAAGGTCAATGCCTTACACAAGGCAGAATTTTCTTTTAAGTTTTCTTATGTGGTGTCCAATTTAAATTCTTTTTTTTTTTTGCGAAATGTGTCCAATCTAAATTCGGTGCCTTATCTATCACTACAGTCGATTCCAAGCCATCTTTGGGATTATTATCTGAAACAAAAAGTGTGTATCGGGAGAGAGTGTATTCTTATGCTCCTTTGGCAGAGATCCATTGGTTGTGAATGTGATAAACAAATATTATTTTTGGATAAGGCGAATGTAATAGAGCTGATAGGCATAGAGTTTAGATGATAGAGAGGGGAGGAGGGGGGGGGTGGAGCAATTAGACTAAATGTAACTTTCTTCATGTCAAATCCAGGACGGAGATAGGGCCAGTGCTGGTGTGCAGCAGCATCGACCCTTATCCTATTTTCAGTAGTGAATACATAAGACTATAAGAGATGAGTCAAATAATGTTAGATATTACTTAATTCCATATATTTATTAGCATCAGTCTGTTAGCCAACCACTGAACATGTATTAATAGAAGCAAAACGAATTACTGATGGGCAGGAGCATTATTTTTCTTAAAATTACTTACTCTTTACTATAAATAGTATTACTACTGAATGCTTCGATTACATACTCAAAAATAAAAAGAATGCTTCGATTTGATGACAGAAAAGTTCACTCCACACACACGAACATAATACTACATAATATAATTAAGAAGAAAACTTTTGACGAGTCATTAGAGATCACAACTCTTGGCCAGTGGCGCAGGCCTGCAAGGACGGAGGCCATGGCAGCCTGACCGGATACGCTTTGCAGTCTTTGGTCTGCTTGGACCGCTTCGCCTCTATGCCAAAGGTGAACTCGGACGGGGTTTTCCTCCCTGGCTCCTTTACTCTGCATGCTTCACAATTGCTCGTGCTTAACCGCCAGCAGGGTTTAATTGCATCACTTAGCGGAAAGCGACGTAGTTTGACGAGGCACAGTGTGTAGGCGGCGCTTCAGCGACCGAGATTCTTGAAACACTTTCCGTGATGCTTCCAATGCCTATATGGAGATCGTACTCCATAGATCATATGGACATTGCTCTCTTGTCTCGTATGTGGAGATCGCTCTATTCGTGCGGCATATGCTCGTCGAGCCATCTGTTTTATAGTAACAAAAGTCTGTAGTGGGTTTCAATAAAAGTTTTCTCCAACCTTCGTCCTAGTCGTCCTCGCACAGCATTAATTAGATACACAACAACTCCCTACCATGTATTAATTAATTGCTCCAGCTAACGATTATCTTGAAGTGCCATTTCAACTGATCAGCTTATACTGTAAAAATATACGTTATAGAGGATATCAAATAAGGAATTCTTTGTAATAACTATGAATTCTGCTTCTTCCTTGCTGAAAACTTACTAAAGAACTACTCAATATGGTGAAAACAATAATTTCTTTGGAGTATATCGGTGGATAAACGTACACAAATTTAAGGAGAAAAAATATCACATTACCGTCAGAAGCTAAGGTCAATGCCTTACACAAGGCAGAATTTTATTTAAGTTTTCTTATGTGGTGTCCAATTTAAATTCTTTTTTTTTTTGCGAAATGTGTCCAATCTAAATTCGGTGCCTTATCTATCACTACGGTCAGTTTCGAGTCATCTCTGGATTATGATCTGAAACAAAAAGTGTGTATCGGGACAGTGTGTATTCTTATGCCCCCTTTGGCATAGATACATTGGTTGTGAATGTGATAAACAAATATTATTTTTGAATAAGGCGAATGTCACAGAGCTGATACGCATAGAGTTTAGATGATAGTAGATGATAGAGAGGGGGGTTTTGGGAGGAATTAGCCTGAATGTAACTTGCTTTCTGTCAAATCCAGGGCAGAGATAACGCCAGTGCTGGTGTTAGATATTAAGAGATGAGTCAAATAATGTTAGATATTACTTAATTCCATATATTTATTAGCATCAGTCTGTTAGCCAACCACTGAACATGTATTAATAGAAGCAAAACGAATTACTAATGGGCAGGAGCATTATTTTTCTTAAGATTACTTACTCTTTACTATAAATAGTATTACTATTGAATGCTTCGATTACATACTCAAAAATAAAAAGAATGCTTTGATTTGATGATAGAAAAGTTCATTCCACACATACGAACACAGTACTACATGATATAATTAAAAAAAATATTTAGCCAATGATTAGAGATCACAACTCTTAGCCAGTGGTGCAGGCCTGCATGGACGGAGGCCACGGCATCCTGATCGGATACGCCTTGCAGTCCTTGGTTCTCTTGGACTGCTTGGCCTCCATGTCCAATGTGAACTCGGACGGAGTCTTCCTCCCTGGTTTGTACGCCAGGAGTTTTACCGTGCCCACGTCCTCATCAGCAGACAGAGGCAGGCCGAGAACGATCTTCCGAGCCTGCGTCACGCCGAGCGTGGCCGCCGACGGCCCCCGCACGGTCTTCTCCAGCACCCAGCAGTCGTTTCTTCGCCCTGCTATTGCAAAGATGTTGAGGTTGCCGCCGGCGTCGAGGAACACGAGGCGCGCCTTGCCGTCGCGGCCGGTGGTGACGGCGAGCTTATTATCATTGTTACTGGTGACGACGCCGGCGGCGGGCAACGAGGAGGACGAGAACTCGGCGGTGGCCTTGTCCAGGGCGAAGACGGTCCTCGCGTCGGTGTACCAGTACATGGAGCCCCCGGCCGACCCCAAGCACAGCATCTTTTTCTCCTGGTCGTTGCCGGTCTTCACCTTGCGAGCCATTCCGGCGCCCGACGTGATTATGCCGGCGTCGCTGCCGCGCGGGGGCATGCAGACGACCCTGAAGTTGGACATCCCTACTACCTCGCCCGGCTGGGGGGCGTCGAGGAGGAAAGCCTGCGTTTCGGTTAGCGGCAGATACGACGCTGGCGTCTTCACGGAAGCAACTAACTTGGACCGTCCAGTCGGGGGCTCGGCCACGTACAGGGACCGGTGGCGCGTGGTGCCTTTCACGAAGTCGAGTTCCAGGAGGACAAGGCTCCCGCGGCTGTCCTTGACCGTCCACCTCCGCAACGGCTTCGCCTTGAGCGGGAACCCGCCGACGGAGAGACGGCGGCGGCTGCCGATGTCGGTCGTGGTGGGTTCGTAACGCGGACACGACGTCATATCGCCGATCTCGTCGTTGTGGCAGTAGCCGACGACGGGCAGCTCGTGGAGGGAGCCGAAGCGCCGGAGGAAGACGGCGCCGGAGACGAGGTGGCGCCACAGCTTGCACGTCGACGACGCGCGGACCAGGCTGACCGCCGAGTCCACGTGCAGGAGGATCGTCTCGAGGACGTCTACGGGCATGCTGTTCAGATCCATGGCCGATGGCTTGCTGGCTAGCTTGCTTATGAATATCTGAATGATTGAGATGACTACGATTCCCGCGTTCCCAGAGGAGATCCTTTCACGCAGGTCGATCGTATGGATGGTGAAAAGAGCTAGGCCCTCCTGGTTTATATTGGCGCGCTGTAGCTGTAGGTAGCAGGAGCCGAACAAGAATCGGTTACGTTTGTACCAAAGAGTCCGTCTCCGGCTCCGTCTCCGTCTCGTCCGTCCTGGACCCGAGCGATGGTTCTTGTATTCTGGTGGGGAACGAATCGGAATCCGCTGAGCACTCCGCCCGCCCGTGTTTCAGGGATCCCGTTTTGGGTACTCAGTGGCGCTGCCGCTGCTTCTCCGTGAAATTAAAATTCAAAATAAAAAGAACTAGTACTTCTACGTACACAATATGCACCTTCGTTCAAAATAAATAATAATAATAAAAAAACGAACAATGTAACGTTTGTTCGCTCCGTCCCATACTACCGAAGAACACAACGCTACTACTCCACGCGGATGCGCCGCCTTTTATTTCCTCCTCTGATGATTACCAGCAACGCCGCCATGATGATCGTCCACGCAAGCTCGAAGAACGGGCGGCCACGGCAGCCTGCACGGGAACGCCGGGCCGACACGCCCGTTCGTCTCGTCGTGCACGCGCTCCAGCTCCATGGTGTCAAGGTCGACAGAGAGGAGCCACGTCTTCTCCGCCGGTGTCAGCACCACGAAGGTCTCGTCCGCCGAGATGATCATAGCCGGCCGCACAAAGAACGAGCTCTTCCATCCCGGTAGCCCGGCGGCCGCGTACCTCAGCCGAAGGCTCCTCTCCACAGCCCACTCCCCGGACCACGGGAGCTTGCAAACGACCTGGAGGTCCCTGCTGTCCATTCGCACGACGCGCACCGCGGCACCGTCCACGCCGCCGCCGACTACCCTGAAGGAGCTCGCCTCCCCGTACGGCTCGTCGCCGAGATCGAGGAGCGAGAACTGGAGCGTGGCCTCGTCGAGCACGAGCACGTCGCCGGTCTCGACTCCCCAGTAGATCCTCCCGGCCGCGCGCCCGGCGAAGTGAATCTGGTAACGGAGCGCAGTGAACGTGACCTCCACGTCGTCCTCCGTCGTCGGATGCCAACAGAGGCGCCACCCGCCGCCGTGGTCGTCGTCGTCGTCGTCGCAGCCTCCAGGAGCGAACACGCAGGCCCGCGGGATCATGCCGCCTCCTCCTTGCGGCGGTCTGCGCCTGTCGCGTTCGTAGTGCACCGACAGCACCCTGAAGTTCGACATGCTGGCGTCACCACAGCCGTCGAGCAGGAAGGCACCTAGGTAGTGGAGATGGCTGAGGCTCGCCGGCCGCGCGATCCCCTGGAACCGCCGTGTCAGCGGTTCGCACACCGTGAAGTCGGACGCGCAGTGCCGCGCCTCTATGGTGCCCTCCTGCCAGTTTCTGAGCAGCAGGAGGCTGCCGCGGCTGTCGACTATCTCCCTGCACGGGTTGTGCCGTGCACGTGTACGGTTGGCCCGTCGGTACGTGTAGCGTGGCCGGTGCATGTAGCCCGCCTCCTCCACGGGGGGTTGGTACAGGAAGTCGAGGGAGAAGTTGGCGCCGTGGACGACCGCCGGCGAAGAGGCGGGCACGAAGACGGCCGGCGGACTCTCCAGCGGCGGCGGCGCCAGGCATCGCCGGTCGTCGTCGGTCGAGACCGGGGTGGCGTTGTAGTAGTGGCCACCCAGCGGGGGCGCGCCGTGGACGGCGCGGGAGCGGGTGAGGAAGCCCGGGTCGGCGATGGACCGCCGCCACCGCCTGCACGTGGCCGCGGCGCGGACGAGGTGGAGCGGCGATGAGCCGAGGCCCAAGAACACGCGGTCCAGGAGCTCGTCGGGCAGGTCGTGCACGCTCGTTGGTGCGACGCAGGGCGGCTGCTTGCTTCTCCTCCCTTTGTTCTTCTTTGCTTTGGACGTATTAGCCCTGCTGTTCTGGCGCCGGGAGTCGCTTCCCATGGAGACAACGAAAAGGCTGGCGTGTGCACTTTGCGCAAATCAGTTCGACGACAGCGTAATTTATACAGACCAGCTTCTTATCGATGGTCAACGATGTGATTACAATTTCCATTTGTTTCACTCACAAATCACAGTAGAGAGAGAGAGAGAGAGAGAGAGTTTCAAATCGATTAGATTATTGAAGAAAATAATAAGATATTCTTATCCCCCAACAACCCACCCAACCCCACCCCTTGTTCATTGTTCAAGATACCAATCAAATGATTAAGCGAGCCAGGAGCATTTATACTAGTACTAATTTGGATTCGTAGCTTGGAGGGCGCGGCACGCATGATGGATGATGAAGCTGAAGCTGAAGCTGAGTCAACCACGGAAGGAAAACAGCCTAGCGGCCTGGTCAACCCAGTTGTGCTGGACTGCTGGATCAGAATATCTTTCCAGACACCAGCTCGGCTCAAATTATGGGCCGAACTCGGCGTCGCGCCAACTTTGGGAGCTTCCGTGGCGACTACAACACGCATGAACTTTAGTTATCGTCATCAACAAAAAGGTGTCATAAAAAGGAGACAAACTCGCCGGCCGGTTCCACCTACCAGGCATGTTTCCGACTAAGGAAGACCGTTAAGTAGGTAAGTAAATATAAATAATCTAAAATCTAAGCAACTATCGGTAACGGGTTCTTCGAAAGTCGCTATTAAAGAAGGTACAGAGCCAAAGCCTCGAGCGGGCGGCATTAGGGTGGTTCAAGTTTTTGGGGCGCCGCTTCTCCCCTCGGCATCAACCACCGGTTTATGGGAGGGGCAGAGATGCAGCGAGGAACGACGGTGGGCGGGGCTGAGGAGTCACGGTGGTAGAGATTAGCAGCGGGCGGGGCTTGATGGACAACGACAATACTTACTATTGGATATGTTGCATCAGTTTAATTAATATTTCAAGTAAAAGGATTGCTCAATTTGCATTTTTGAATATTTACCTAGAAGTATAATGTTCGCACACAAGGTTACAGCAGAACAAGTACGCAACAAGGTGGCGTTTGGTTATGCGAGTGGCATGACGAGGGCAACGTGAAAGGAACACAGTGTCGTCATCGCAGGAACGGCTGTTACCACATTTTACTTGTTTGCACATCACAGTGTAATCAGATATACCTTCACAGCGTTTGGTAAGTAGCTTTTTGATCAGTCAAGTCTTCCAAATTAAAGTTGCGATTTTTGTACTAGCACAATACTGTTTCACCTTCGCTCAAAATAAAAGGACCGACATAATGTTGCTCGCTCCCAGCATGTATACTAGTACGGACTAACGACAAATCAGAGAACGCAAGGACGGTCTACCCCGTGCGGGCGCGCCCTTTCCTCCTCTGCTTCCCAGCAACGGCCCCCCGATGATCCACGCAAGCTTGGAGAACGGGCGGCCACGGCAGCCTGCACGGGAACGCCGGGCCGAGGTGCCTGTTCCTCTCGCGTGCGCGCTCCAGCTGCATGGTGTCGAGCTCGACGGAGAAGAGCCACGTCTTCTCTGCCGGCGTCAACACAACGAACGTGTTGCCCGCCGCGACGATCATCGCCGGCCGCACCAAGAACGAGCTCTTCCATCCCGGTAACCCGGCGGCCGCGGCAGCTTCCCTCAGCCGGACGCTCTTCTCCACCACCCACTCACCGGACCGCGGGAGCTGGCCGAAGGTATTCTCCACCCATATGCACCACGCGCACACCACCATCCACGCCGCCGCCGCCGCCACCGATAACCCTGAAGCCCGCCTCGCCGTACGGGTACAGCATGCCGTCGTAGCGGAAGTGGAGGACCGAGAACTTGAGCGTGGCCTCGTCGAGCACGAGCAAGTCTTGGTGGTTCATCCCCAAGTAAATCCTCCCGGCCACTCGCCCGGCGATGTGGATGTAGGTTACGGGCGGGACCTCGCCGAGGGCGTCGTCCCAACAGAGCCGCCACCCGCCGTCGCAGCCAGAGCCAGGAGTGAACACGCAGGCCCGTAGGATTATGCGTACTGGCCTGCTGTCGAGTTCGTAGAGCAGCGACAGCACCCTGAAGTTCGACAAGCTGGCGTCGTCGCCGGCGCCGCCATCGAGCAGGAAGGCGCCTCGTAAGTAGAGATGGTTGAGGCCCGCCGCCCGCGTGATCCCCTGGCACCGCCGTGTCATGGGCTCGCACACCGTGAAGTCGGATGCGCAGTGCGGACCCGTTGTGGCGTCTTGCCAGTTTCTAAGCAGCAGGAGGCTGCCGCGGCTGTCGACTATCTCCTTGCACCGGTTGTGCCGCCGCGTACATGTACCGTTGGCGTATACTACAGAGCGTGGACTGTGCGGCGGCGGCTGGCCCTCCTCCGCAGCCGCAGGGATAGGCGGCGGCTCGTACAGGAAGTCGAGCGAGAAGTGGGCGCCGTCGACCGCCGCAGGCGAAGCGTGGACTCTCCGGCGGCAGCTCCTGGCACCACATGTCGTCGGTCCAGATCCATGCCGGCGCGTTCGTGGCGTCGTAGTAGTGGCCGGCCAGCGGGGGAGCGCCGTGCAGCGAGCGGGAGCGGACGAGGAAGCCCGGGTCGGCGATGCAGCGGCGCCACCACCTGCAAGTGGCTGCCGTGCGGATGAGGTGGAGTGGCGATGAGCCGAGGCCCAGGAACACGCGGTCCAGGACCTCGTCGGGGAGGTCGTGCATGCTCGTCGGCGCGCTGGCCTTGGCCTTCCTCCATTTGTTCTTCCTCGCTTTCGCCTTGGCCCTGCTGTCCTGGCGCCGTCGCCGCCGGGCGCTTCCCATCACGGAGATTGGAGAACACAACGAAACAGATGAATCCAACTCTTCTGCTCTTCTTCTCAGCTTTGTTAGCGACTAATTAAGGGGATACTCTCCCTCTATGTTCAGTGAAGACGCTGGCAGCTGGTGCACTGTGCAGAAAATGAGTGCGATGCCGTTTAACAACGGCGTAATTTATAGAGCGGTTTCTGATCGATAGTCAATGCTGCGATTGTACAATTTTTATTTGTTTCGTTATTAAGATCCATGATACACTCACATTTTTTTTTAAAAAAAAAGAGAGTTTGAATTGATTAGAGTTTTGAAGAAAATAATAAAATATTCGTATCTTCTCCCCCCGTGTTCAAAATACCAATCAAGTGTATTTTTGTTTTCAAATAAAAGATGCTGATCAAGGGAGCCATCCATGAGCGTTTACAATATTGCTAATAATTTGGATTCCTTGCTTGGAGGGCGCGGCACGCTTGAGGGAGTCAACCACGGAAACAGCCTAGCTGCCAATCTTTAACAAAAGGGACCAGGGCCGCGTCACACAGCCCATTTGGCATGGCTCAAATGATATGGGCCGAACTCGGTCGGCCTCGCGCCAACTTTTAGAGCCGCAGACAACAAGTACGATGTCTCTGACCTCAAAGGTGGCTTGGCTTGCCTCGACAGCCTGCTCTGCTGCTGCAGGACGTCGACACTGAGAACCTGATCGAGACGAGAGGCTTCAGCTCGCACACCTGTACCACGACGGTCCCTTTTAGAAAAAATGGAAAGTCTTTTTGTTGTCTCAAGCTTGACGTATGCAATCTTCTCCGAAAGGAACATGTGTTAGGAACAAAACTGGTTTCAAGTTTCCAAATATCATGGATCACCAATTTGCCATATACCCAAATGTTTGAATCTCAGAAGGGAAAAAAAAAAAGAATGAACACGATGGACGCAAAAGAAATTTGAAAAGTCCTTCTTAATTTTCGTTGCGCAAGAGAGTTGCTTGTAGTACTACTTTACTCTGGTTGCTTAATTAATGGGGAAAGTCCACATTAACTCGTCATCGGGCACATTAGCTTTTGATCATCCGATCAACTGTTGCTCTTCTCCACCTGCGCAAGCTCGTCGTCGGGCAAGTTCCACAGAACCCGCAACCAATCTTCAGGCGCGCTAGCGCAAGGTGAACTCGGGCATTCAAGTTCAACACAGGCACTCAGGCAATTTTTCTCAAGCGTCTCAGCCCATTACCAAACAAATGGGCCGAAACAGAAAAAGTGCGCGGCTAACTCGCGTCTCACTGGCGTAGTTATCGCTACCGTGGCCCGCTAATAGCGTTCGACGATCTGCAGAATTTTTCCGTGAACGAAAGGACGTTTATTTTCTTTGTTTTTTCTGCAACGAACAAAACTAAGCAAACTGTCAAGATGGCCGAGTTTGGTCTAAGGCGCCAGTTTCAGGTACTGGTCCGAAAGGGCATGGGTTCGAATCCCATTCTTGACAATCAATTTTATTAGACAAAAATAAAAGATGAAGTGACTTGATTTTCGTTATTAGTTAAAGTATAAGAATGTAAAAAAAAAAGGAGATGCACGATTTTGGTCATCTATGTCAATATATATTTCTTACTGTATTTTATATTTGTATGGTATGTGACACTGCGGTACATTTTCCTTTGGCGACACTGCTGAACCAGATATAGAGAACATTAATATGTGTTGGATCAGATCACGATGGTCCATACCGCATCGACAGAGATGTATGGGGTGCACCATTTTAAAGGTTTATAGCCCTAAAAGAGTAGTATAGGAAAATTCTATGGACCCATGTTGCTTACACACATGAAGTATAAAGATCATGAACCCAAATATGTAAAATTAAAGTACATGAACTTGTGTGATTTTTTTTTTTGATAACTTCTGAGATTGAACTGGACAAGTTTATAAACTTCGGATGTGTTTTACTCTACTATTTTCACAAGTAAGTTTTTGCAGAATTATTAAATGAGAATTCACTAGATTGGATTTTAGAGAGCCATTTTAAAGTTTATTGATTTGTTTTCCTTTCCTTTGAAGAAAGAGCATCGACTCGGCTCCATCGCGACCCTGCCTGCTCAGTCAACCAACTAATACTCTTTTGACGAGCAGAAAAACCAACTAATATAGGTGGAGCATCAAATCGGTAACACGTCCACACGGAAGACACAGGGAACCTCGAAGCCACGTGTCCGCGACGAGCCCTGCCGCCGCTCTCCCTCTTTTCCACACGCTGGTAAAAGAGCAGCCACAGGCAGCACCTGTCGGCCCGGACGCCCACTTCTCCTTCTCCCTGGAGTCAGTGTCCACCAGCACAGCACCGTTGTGATATTTTTTTATACTACTTACTTCTACTGACCCACCCAGTCACCAACAACCAATTTTCTGAGCCCTGGGCAGAGGACCCACGTACTACCCTCCGCGTGGCGCCACGGCTCCGCTCGACACCACACCACGACGCCGCTGACCCGACCGAAACCGAAAAGAAAAAACCGAGAGGTGGATCCCACGGCACCATCTCCTCGATCACCCCGAAAACGAATGAAAATCCGCGACGGCGACGTGTCCCCAGGGACGGACACGGCACGGCACGGTGGTGGTCTGGTGGCTCGTGACTGACCGATTGATTTGCGATTGCCGGGCTTAACCCCTGACGGACACCGTGTCCTGTCTGCTCCACCCGGCCATCAACCGCGGTGGCGAGTCAACCACACGAGTCCTCCTCCGGAGCAAGAGAGAGGGATCGCCGCCAGCCAGCCAGCCAATGGCGTGGCGGCACGCCGCTGTCCTGCCTTTTCTGAGTCAGGTCGGGTGGACGGACGGAGTTGATTAATTCCTTAATCAAATTCAATCTGACCGACGATTAGGATTAGTAGTAAAAAAGACGGGTGTTGGCGCCGAGCGGAGAGGGAAGGACACATGTCGCGCCCGGCATCCGCTACGCCGGTTAGTCGCTTTAGAGGTGTCCCGATGGCCCGTCGCCGTCGCGGGGCACGTAAGAGGCCATCCGGCGGTTGGGTTCGGCGGCCGGGTCAGGTCTACGGTGGACTCCACCATGGTGCGCGAATTATTATTATTATTATTATAGTTATTTATGATTTAATAATAACGTAATAACAATACTATAATAAGTACGTAGTAGTAGTAGGAGGATGCCTGGGCCGCTTAACTAACCGACGCGCGTCACGTGTCGGGGGCCAGGCGCGGAGAGCGGCGGCGACGTGTCGGCCCCCCCACCCCGGCGGCATTGTGGAAGATCGTGGACGGTCTCCATGCGGCGGGGGCCCACCCAGCTGTCGCGCCCGGCCTCAGAGATCGCGCCGAGCGCCACGCGCCCCCTCCCCTCTCCGCCTTTTCCAACCCTTTAAAACCAGTCGGAGGACGGATCCTCTTCACTTGATTTTTTTCATTCATCATTCCTCTTGCTCGGCTCGGCCTCGGTGGTTGGTTTCTCTTCCGTCTTCTTCTCGGAGCGAAGTTCTTCTCGGAGCGAAGGCTCAATCAAGCAGCGGTGGTGGTTGGGGGTGCTGGTTGATGTCGATGGCGCAGGTGTGCTGTGACTCGTCCACGGCGGCGGCGGCGGCGGCGGCGGTGGTGGGAGGACCCGAGGCGGAGGCCAGGGCGAGGGCGCGCGCAGAGAGGCGGCGCCGGGCGGGGGAGGCCGCCAGGTGGAAGGCGGTCGGAGTCGACGCCGAATCGGTCGCTGCTAGTACGAGGAAGAGGCGCGTCGAGGGCAGTGGTGGCGAGCATGCGGCGCCGCGCAAGCACGGCGCGGCCTCGGTCGCCGGCCGCCGGCGCGAGATGGAGGACGCCGTGTCCGTGCGCGAGGCGTTCGCGACGCCCGCGGACGGGGAGGAGGGCGGCGGGGGCCGCTGCGACTACTACGGCCTGTTCGACGGCCACGGGTGCTCTCACGTCGCCGAGGCGTGTCGCGACCGGATGCACGAGTTGCTCGCCGAGGAGATGACGGCGATGACGGCGCCGACGCCGGCGGCGGACGGCGACCGCGACCGCGCCGAGGCGGCGTGGACGGCCACCATGGAGCGGACCTTCGCGCGGATGGACGCCGAGGTCTCCGCCGGCGGCGCCCCCGCCACGACTTCATCCAACTGCCGCTGCGACGCGCACAAGTGCGACCACGTGGGGTCGACCGCCGTGGTGGCCGTCGTGGAGGACAGTACGGTGGTCGTGGCCGGCTGCGGCGACTCGCGCGCCGTGCTGTGCCGGAGCGGCGGCGCCGCCCCCGTGGCGCTCACGTCCGACCACAAGCCCGACCGGCCCGACGAGCTGGAGCGGATCGAGGCCGCCGGCGGTCGCGTCATCTTCTGGGAGGGCGCGCGCGTGCTCGGCGTCCTGGCCATGTCGCGCGCCATCGGGGACGGATACCTCAAGCCCTACGTCACGGCCGTGCCCGAGGTCACCGTCACCCAGCGATCCGACGCCGACGAGTGCCTCATCATCGCCAGCGACGGCCTCTGGGACGTCGTAAGCAACGAGGCCGCCTGCGAGGTGGCGCGCGCCTGCCTACGCAGGGGCAGGGACAGGTGGTGCGCCGAGGCCGCCACGCTGCTCACCAAACTCGCGCTCGCCAGGCGCAGCGCCGACAACGTATCCGTCGTCGTCGTCGACCTCCGGCCCAAGAAGCAGCAGCAATAGGATACAAGTACTAGCAGTCGTACAGTAGGACGTGGTGGTACTGGTGAACAAAGGAATCAGCAGATTGGGGTGGAGCTAGTAATTACTGCTAGCTGGCTACTCGTAGCAGCGATTCGGAAGAAACTACTAATGATTCTTCTTCTCATGTTCAATGAAACAAATTCCCTTCTTTTTCTCAGTTAGAAAGAAAAGAATCTCCCTGAATGAACAGAGTTTCAGTGGAGCGGATTAATAGATTTCCAGTTGTTAAACATTGGTGTGACCAGGATTTAACCTGGAGGAGGTCATCTGAAACCAAAAGTTTGTGCAAACTGCAAAATGTTGGTGTGCTTGTTACTACTACCGCTACTACTACTAGGTTGTTGTTGGTTGAATGAAATCCTTGTGAACGAAGCAGCGTAACACGATTCGAGTAGTAGTTCGGTGGCCACCACCTGTCGTGTGATTCTGGCGCAGTTGGGTCTGTTTGGGATGCGGCTTTCAGAATGGCACCGAAATGAATGAATGAATCGTGCTAGAGCTGCTCCTACACTACTACTTACTACCAAACGCAAAAGATTCTTGAACCCCCCACAAGAAAGAAAGATGTTCTTCCAGTTCCAGCCATCCAGGCAGGCAGGCAGGCAGACGGGGCTCCGGTTGCGTAGGGGAAACCGGAAGGCAACTTTCAGAGAGAAACTTTAGAGGACTCGTTCGTCTAGTCTAGAGATATTTTTTGCGAGGTCGCTCGCCCCCGCCCTTCCACATGGAAGAAGAAGAAGAAGAAGAAGACGATGCAGAAGCATCACGGCACGTCGAACACGTCGACCCAGCTGTTCGGTGACCGCACCGGATCTCTCTCTCGCCTCACCGAACACGCGAACAGGAACAGCTCGCCGCGCCTCCTTTGCACGGAAACGCCTGTCTGTCTCTCGTGTCGTGTCGTCTCGTCCGATGGGGAGAATGGAACGAAGGAAATAAAAAGGCCTCGCGAAACTGTGCACTCCAAACCGGCATCGGTTCTACTACCTACCGATCGACTCGACGACAGGTGGCTCAGGACGCCGGAACAGAGAGAGAGAGAGGGAGTTCAGCAAGCACGAGGAAGGTCTGGCCCTGTTCAGTACGGTTGGGGTAGCTCCATTTCCATGGATCGGGTGTTGTTGTCCAGGTGTCGGCACTGGATGTCAGTTAGGGTGCTGCTGGCCACTTCGCGCGCTGCCCGGCGGGAGCGTCGTGTGCCCCTCACCGTGGTGCCCGCTGCCCGGAACGTTTGAGCGGCGTTGCAGGTGCCCGCCTCTGTCTGCCTGCACGACAACACGACGCCACGGCGGGCTGCGTGCTGGAGCTAGACGACGGACGGGTCGCGAGGGAATCCCATGTTCCCATCCCAGCCTGCCCACGCGCGGCCTCGCCACGCCGCGTGGTGTCCTCTGTCGTCCTTGCTGGCACAACGTAGCACTGGTACATCATGAAAGCACATTCACTTGCATCCAACTGAATCACGTTGCAATCCCGGACGATGGAGACGGCACGGAATGCTTCTGCAAAAAGGACAACGGCCAAGAAAAAGAAAAGACTTTCTTTATTTATATTGTCTGAGCCCAGGTTCGAACTGGGGACCTTTAGTGTGTGAGACTAACGTGATGACCAACTACACCACCCACGAATTCACTGTTATACAATACTCAAATTAGGTTTTGCAAACTAAGCAACCATCCTCAATTTCGGTACTCTTGAGGAAAGAAGAGTAAATGATACCTAGCACCGCACTAAAATTTTGGCGGTCTAAAAATGTACGACAACGACAAGACAGCGAAAAGGTACCAGTGTGCAAAAAACATATTTCTACCTGACATACTCTTAAGGAACACAAAATATGACTGATTGATAAGGTACCATTTTGGAAATCAATCAAATAACAGAAAATTGCTAAGGATTGAACCCAAAAATAAGCAAATGAAGCGAAAATTGCATCTTTTTTCGATCATGTCATGGCAGCATTCAACAGACTCAACCACCCCTACTTCATGGAGAGGAGGAAAAGGAGGAGATCGAAGGTTCAAAAAGAAGATGTGAGCCCATGTAGAGTATTCTAGCCCAATTTTTTTTTTCCCAAAAACGTAAGTGATGAGCAATTTCTTTGTACAAACTAAGCAGGGAGTTGAAGGAGCATTTTGGTCTATGTTTTTTACATAATTGGTAGTGAGTAATTTTTACTCTTCTTTTTCCTTCTCATTAATGTGGTAATTTTTGGCCCACTAGAGTGAACATTCGCTAGACAGTACAGAAACGGCCCAACTCTAATTTTCAGAGGACAAAAACAGAGTCCAGCTTTTGAACGAACGGATTGATCACGCTCACAGAAACCCACAGCCCAATATGGACCACATGCCGCTGCCAACATTCTCTTGAGTGGTTTGTTACCACCGACCTTCGGATGTTTACGGCACTACTATGTGACTGAAAATGGTTTTGCATATATAGAGGTAATACGAAAATTCTAGTGGAACCAACTAGAGAGGACAGATATTGAATGCATCGAGCATCCACATGCCAGATTATTACTTGCTGTACTTGCTCCATCATCCACAAAAGAATGTCACTTTACAAATAGTTGACTGTATTTTCTCCTTGCTTTTGACCACCGATTTTTTTTATAGTTTGATCAATTTTAACCATATAATATTTATATATTTAGATTTGTAACAAAAAGCAACTCCATGATATATTATATATACGCCGTTAAAATTGATCCATATTTAATAAAATAGTGGTCAAATGTTGGAAAAACATGGTTGTCAACAAATCTAGAACTACATTCTTTAGTGGATGAGGAAGTAGTTTAGTATCTTGGGAATTTGGACTAAATAATAATAACCACATGTCGTCGTTCTTATTATTACTGCCTATAAACACTTGCTAATTTTTCAGACGCCTAAAATTTAGGACTCCTTTCATTCAACGTTTACAGCCCCTAGATCTTCATCCAAGTGCGCATGCTATGAATATCGAGTGAAATGAGCTCCAATAATTTTCAGGAAGCTAAATATCAGCATTCGGGTATTGAATAATATTAGGTGTCTCATTTCAACGTATTCTTGATTAACAAGCTGTGGGGACCTATTCCTGGTTTCTTCAAAGGGCAGGGCTTGGCGTTTCGAGACAGCTTCGATTCTTAAGTAACCCAGGCCTGCGTTCTATACAGAGCTATGACAATTCGTCGGGTAACAACAAATAGTAATCGGCATACACTTGTCCAAGTCCATTGTTGCTGTTCTCATTGTGTCTCAATGATCTTCCTACTCATCGGTACAGTGGTGTCATGTGGTTTAGATGCAAAAGAAAGTGCAGAGCCCATAAAACTCGATCACGTCCTTAGATCCACAAATTGGGATTAATTTCGTGAGAACAATCTGATTGGGGTCAGGGTGCAGTGCAGCAGGCGAGATATGTATTAAAGGGCTGTCAATGTGGGCCTCCACGGCGAGGCCATATTATGGCTGTCAAGAAGCTATATATGACCGAGTATTGACCTCGGCGTTCATATTTTCCACGTGACTAGTAAATAATTCTTTCGTTTTTCTTTCTATTTCGCTGTTGACTTTGACCACTCGTTTATTCAAAAAATAGTTTAAATATATAAAATTAAAAGTTAGGATTAAAAAATCTTTAGTAATAAATCAAATTCTAACGAAAATTTAATATTTCTCATATTTTTGTAAACAAGACGAATGATCAAAGTTATTGATCAAAGTCAATGATGATAAAAAAAAAGAATGAAGGGAGTAATTAAGAAGGTGTAACAGCAAACGGAGGGAGTAGAGAAGAATGATAGGAGAAGCGTGTAGTATGATGCATCATGAGTCCATGACTAACTCGTCAACTGCCAATGACTAGCACGGCTTTATGTGTTCACATTTGGAGACAGTGGGCCATGTCAAAAGGCCAGTACCAAATAAAAGGAAACTGCACTACTTCCTTCTCGATCTCTTTCTCTTGGGGTCGGCTTTTGTGCTGTGTGGTGCAACCACAGGATTCCCCCATTGGGCCCGTGAGGAGACCAAAATGGCAGCTCCAAAAGAACCCTGTACTGTACTATGGTGGAGTGGAGTACAGGCCTCCTCCTCCTTTGTCAATGTTGTCAATGTCAAGAGGAGATTCGTGAAGCCCGACCACAAAACCACCAATCAGGGGGGTTCTCCAGTGGGGCTCCATACAAATTCTGAATTCGATCGGATTACTAATATGTTTAGCATTCCCTTTCAGTACGTACGGTTCTCGCACTTTTCTGAATCCCACAAACGAAAGGAGGGGGAGGCAGAAGTCATAAGAAATCCACTCGCTGTGACCGGTATTCTTTGAAACGTGCTCTTTATTAGTATATTTGGAGAAAAATCACTTGCCATAAGCGCGCGTGCTGACTGTTGGAACTAATTAATCATATACATAGGTTAATACTTGATCTGTCCTTATGATGAGACATCATGGCACAAAGATTATTTTACTATACTAAGTACTCCTCTGTTTGTAATTTCTTGTCGTTCCGACCGTACGATCTGAATTGCGGCCGGCACAAAATGTTTGTCTGAAACGACAACAAATCAGGAACGGAGGAGTACAATTTATGGGTGGAAGTTGTTTTACTCCCTCCTTTTTATTTATTTATTCTTATCGTTTAGGACAGTATCGGCTAGTTCATTTGTAGCTTAAAGCTGTCGTCTAAAACGACATCTAATTCCGAATAGAGGAGTGCTTCCCTCTCTAGCTGGGCACTGTAGCAACTCCAAAAGATGTTCCAAAGTATCTCATAAAGTAGTAATTAGGTGGAAGTGGAAAGGTTGTGAAATACACGACTCGATCTTCACGGTCAGAAAATGGGCACCAAAAGATGAAAGTAGCCCCGAATCTTTGCCACGGGCATCGATCGTGACAGCAACCGGCACTTCTCCATTCAAAAATGAGAACAAAAATACGGGTGCTAAAGTTGGAAGCTCTACGAATGTTTAGAACTAGCTGCCTGCCATGACCAGTGCATTTTTCTCAGCATCAGAAAATACTTGTAGGGGGGTAATTTTTGTCTTTTAATTTTTTTTAATTAATGCCCAACGACAGCAGCCTTTAAATTGTACACCTTGCCTCCTGTTGCACCGTGAGCAATCAAAATGTTTTCATCGGGCCTATCACTAAAATCCAGCTGCTGCTTGTGGTTGAATGGCGTGAGGACCCGGATCGATTTTTTTTCTTATTCTTATTCAGCAGTACTAATAAGTATCAACACCTTCGTGGTTTCTGCACTTGTAAGTTGTAACTAAACCGCGGGACAACGAAGAGCAGGAAGAACACCGAGACCAATAAGAACAGGAACCACAGATTTTTTTTTTTAACTAATAAGGTTGAATTTTTTTAATCAGAATTGCGAATTATTACTCTGACGGAACCCATATAGGATAGACGGCCGGCTGGGTTACTTAAGAAGCTAGTACAGTATATATTATTACTGTATCGCGGAACATGAAGCCATTATTGAAACAAGCAGGAACAGGCCCACAGTGTGTGAGATGCGCTGCGCCGTGCAGAGTTGGAAATTAGCGTTGAGAGGCGGCGGTGGGCACAGCACAGGTCTCCGGCCGGTTTTGGGATGGGTTCACGCCATGCATGCGCGGTTACAGGTTGGTGCAGTGCACGCGATGCATGGGAAAGAAGATGGAAGAAGAAGCGGCAACGGGTGCGAGAGCGCCGGCCGGCGGCTCGGCTCGTTCCCGGTTCCGTTGCAGACTTGTGGACGGCCGGGGTTCGTGGCGAGCGAGAGCTAGCGCGCGCGATCCAGATGCCCGCCCGCCCGGTATGAGCAACCTACGAGCCAAAACTTTGTTTCGGGAGGGTTGGGTACGTAGCCGTACGTATACGTTCACACGGTTTTGTGGGGGGCATAGCGGAGCGGTTTCACGAAGGCTGTGTGTCTTTGCAGTGCTGTACGTTGCTTGCACGCACATCGTGAAGAAGCACACAACAAGGCACTTCTGTTTACAGAGAAATGGAAGAAATAAAATACCACATAGAAACTAAAATACAAGATATGGAAGAAGATTTACATACCTTCGTCGTCTTTAAATTATAAGGAGATCGATGCCATGAGGTCCATGCTAGCTTGATTGTTGTTCTTGTAAACCATACACGTACGTGGTGCACAAATTTCCACCAAAAAAAAAAGGTGCGTATCAAATGTTGTATCGATCACAACTCATGAAGTGCCTGCATGTGCGATGATTTTTTTTATTTTTTATTTTTTATGATGATGATGATGATGATGATGGTGATAAAATCAAGAACAAAATACTGATATATATTCAAACAACACCTACCATATTAAAATCTTGCTCCTGGATCAACTTGAAGCCCATATAGGGTACAGAGCACGATAAAGTTGTGAGATGTTTACCCTCCATATATAACATACATCCTGATACAAGTACTCAGATATGTATATCTCAACTTGCCTTGTTCAGAATGGACTCAGCTAACTCGAATTCAAAAGGTTTCACCTCAGATCTAAGGTGTTTGAAATTATGAATTCAAAAATTTCCAATGCAAAAGTAAAGCATTTCTTGTATAGAAAGCCTTAGGTTTCCTACCTAGGACCACTGGTACCTCCGATATGCGCCGCGGCGGATATCCGATGACGGACGTTTGAGAGGGTCAAGCTCCTCAAAATCGCGCATGAGGAAGTTGTGGGAGGCCGTCCTCATCTGATTCCCGTTTGAAATTGTGAATTCAAAAATTTTCAATGCAAAAGTAAAACATTTCATAGCAATCCTTAGGCTTCCTACCTAGGACCACCGGCACCTTCAATATGCGCCGCTGCAGATTTCTCATGGAGCATGTTGGAGAGGGAGAAAGCTCCTCTAAATCGTGTGTGAGGAAGTTGTGGGAGCCCCACCTCCGCTTACTCCTCCTGCAAGCACGGTCACAGGGAGCTCATCTCCCCCCTGCCCCTCGCTTCCCTTTGGCGGTTGGGGGGTGGTGGTACCCCCACCTCTGTTGACGTGACCTTCTCCTCCGACAGAATGAGCGCTCGATCCTTCTGCAGTATGGAAACCACCCGAGATGTGGAAGATGGAGAAAGGAACGAAATGCGAGTGAGGAATGGAGGAATGGAAGACCGTCAAAGCACGCTTTCTTCCTTTTGTATCGGTTTCCCTTTTTCACAGAGAGGATCGAGGGTTATCAGTGGAGGAGCGTAGGGTAGTAAGCTACCGCTCGCGTGTAGCAGAAGGAACTTTTCATAGAGCTACACGAGTATTGGTAAATTCTGTCGGTCCAAGTAATTATGAAATCCACATGTTTGATTTGCTAAACGTAAGTAACAATAAGTATATGCAGATATTTTCCTATTTTAGTGACATGTTGGTAGCAAAACTTTCACAATTTTACTATTAATATTTGTTTAAGGGATGCAACAAATATATTTATGAAAATACTATATGTCTCATTTTTGTGATTATACTATGAGTGTGATTGGTGGACTTCAACTCTCGCACCATAGCTGCTTCGGCAACTAGAAAATGCTGCTCCAACAGCTCTTCTATTCAACTTGGTCAAAGGACTGAAAAACGTTTCATAAACAGTGCATCTCTCCTACATCGTATGGTGTCAGGGAGCGGAGCACCTCAGAGTTCCATAGAACACTGCCTATAAATATGTCATCAATCATCATTACGAAATTAATTTGAACTCAAAAACATAAATTTTACACACAAAAAGATAATGAAACTTTAGCAGAGCACACATTGTACCTGTACAAAGTTTAGTAGAGCAGTCAAAGAATAACAATCAATGAAATGACACTCTGCACGTTTATAAAAAATGGCACTCTCGTTTATGAATGCACAGTGCCTCCAGGCCACTGATGTATAAACCGGACAGTTTCGTCCGTGAAGAAAGGAAGAAACGTTCACCGTCGACCATGAGCCATCTCTTTTGCCTAAGCTTTTTCTTTTCGTACATAAATTCTTGCATAGAAACTGCTGCAGTTCTACACAGGTGAGGTATATACGTATGTACGACATGTTGCACCCCTCTCCTAAGTGAAAACGAGATCCTCTATCGTTCAGTAGAGAGGCTGACGAGTGGCCCTGGTGTCCTCGTTGACCCAGACATAGAGACTCAACAGCCCTCTGTCGTTCGGGCAGAGGAACCTCTCCCCTACTAAGTCTCCCTCCCTCGAGTTTTCCTCTCTTTTGTTTAAGACAATAATGCTTTCTCCGTTATGCCCAGCAGCCAGGGGATGGACTCCATAAAACTCTGCACATTGAAGCCTCGCTGGCAAGCTGCCAGCTTCTGGACCTGCCCTGACCTGCTAGCCAGTCTCCCGTGGCAAGGGACATGCGTCCATCTGCCACATAATGCCGATTAACCATGCATTCACATGATGATGAGATGTCCTCAAAACATGAGGAAACTAGCATTTTTCGGGCTATATGGATTGGAAAAGAACAGACATTCTTCAGTTGAGCGGCAAAGACAGAGTTATCTAAAATCTTTAAAAAGCAAAGGAAAAAATCTTTACATGTTTCAGCATTGTTATTCTGAAGGAAATGCCATGTCAAATGCAATCACATTATCTTGCTTCATTAGGCTTAGGCAACAATAGATATACCCAATGCAACAAGGTCACACCTAGTCTAAAAAAAGGTTCAAAATTTTTTACTTCATCATTGGGAAACAGTTGAAGATGCTACAGTTTTGTTTTTCAGTATTTCTTACCTTAAGTTTTCACAAGTTCCAAAGGATTTCAATACAGAAAAATCAACTGGAACAATCTTTTTGAATCCGTAGTAGAATAGCAGGCCTTGTGTCTAAGTAACATTAGCCAGTCCGCACACACCAGGATGCCTACCTTTTCGTGGAGTCGTGATCAAATGGCATGGCTTTCATAAGATTTAGAGCTTCATCCAGTAGTCCGGCCAGTCCAAGAAGGCCTATCATACAAGTGTTACAAGTGTAGTGGTCGTCACACCAAAATTGCTATTCTCAATCAAACCAGATTGACTACATGCTGCAAGTACTCCAACCTGAAAGTCAAATGCACCAAAACGTAGCAATTACAAGGGAATATGTAACCTGCTGCCTGCTGCATGCTTCAGTAAATGTTTTATTGAAAAACAGAGGAAAGCGTGAATCCAAGTATAGATACAATAAAATACTAACAGCAAAAATGGAGCTGTTGTTAACATTATTCTAGAAAAATAATTTTGTTAATACTTGAGCTGTTGTTATGATGAGACAACATGACAGCAAGATTGTAGTGGTAGAGTTCATTTAAGTTTCAACTTCACTTGCCACTGTAGAAACTCCAAAAAATGTTCCAAAGTATCTCATAAAGCTCGAGGTGGAAAGGTTGGGAAATAAAAGAGCAAGCCACTCGGAGTCAGAAAATAGGCACAAAAGATGAAACCACTCTCAGTGGCGCTAGTAAGTCAATATCTTTGCCACAGACATCATGACAGCAACCAGCACTTTTTCATTCAAAGCGAAAGGCTACTATAGTTGCAAGTTTGTAAAATCAACGGGCTACAGATGCTTCAGAACTGGTACTAGTTGCTATCAGCAGCACATTTCTCAGGATCAGAAATAATTCCATTTGGTTTTGAACACACTGCTATTTCGTTATCCCTAACATTCTACAGAATGGGTTTGCCTCAGCTCAGATGGCAGGGGATACCTCCTGCCTCAGCTTCGGCTGGCTCACACCCTTGACCTCCTTCAGCATATTCACCACAGCCCTCATTGGTGGGCGGTGATTTGGAATGTTTGCAACGCAGTGCTGCGCAATCTGCAGAACCTTGCTCACTTCATCCTTAAACTGCGCATCGAGGGTTTGATCGAGCACGGACTCTGGTCCGTTTAGCTCAATTCTGGAAGACACCCATGTCACAAGGTCCATCTCGTTGACCTCCGGTGCCATCGGCTTCTTACCAGTGACAAGCTCTAGAAGCACAACGCCGAAGCTATATGTATCACTCTTCTCAGTAACACGGAGAGTGTAAGCATACTCTGCAGTGCACAGCAATCAATCAGCCCCAAGAAAAAATATGGAAACCCAGAAGAATTTGCAAACTATGCCCAGAAACTTATGTCAGAATTGCAGAAATGTATTATGAACCAGCAACTCACCTGGAGCAATGTATCCATAAGAGCCTGCGATGGAAGACATAGTCGCAGGTCCATTCCCCATTGTCTTTGCAACACCAAAATCTGCCACCTTAGCCCCAAAGTCCGTGTCAAGCAAAATGTTGTTCGACTTCACATCTCGGTGGATGATCGGGGGCACACAGTCATGGTGCAAGTAGCTGAGCCCTTCGGCAGCATCGCAAGCAATCTTATACCTCATCGGCCAGGCCAAGATGCTGCTTTTGGCACTGTGGAGAAAGTCCCCCAAGCTGCCATTAGGCATGTACTCATAGACGAGCAATCTGCAGACTCTGTTTGTGATACAACACACAAGCTTCACAATGTTCTTGTGCCGCACCTGATTTAATGTTTCGACTTCCGCCTCAAACGTGTCATTCCTCTGATTTGCTCCACTGCTCCCCAATAGCTTCTTGACAGCCACAGCCTCGCCGTAAGGCCCAACGACTGCCTTGTACACCTTCCCTGCAGCACCCTGACCAATCAGGTTGTTTTCAGTGAGGCTTTTCACTATGTCCCTCTCACTGAAATCCAGCTTGTGGAAGGATGTGAGGACCCAGCTTGACTCTCCATATTCCGATTCAGCATCAACACCCTCGCGGTTTCTGGACTTGTAACTAAACCGCGCAATACTGAGGAGTAGGAGGAACAGAGTGACAATGAGAACGGCAACGACGAATTTGACAATTATATGCCGACTGCTACCGAAACTGCCACTGCTCTGACAGAACCCATAGCACAGCCCTGGGTTACCTAAGAAGCTATCTTGGAACTTCAAGCCATTGAAGAAACCAGGAATAGGCCCCGAGAGCTTGTTAAAGGACACGTTGAAGTGAGACACCTTCATATTGGCCAGTTGCACGGGCAATGTGCCAGAAAGCTCATTGTTCGACAAATCAAGATAATTTAGCTCAACAATATCTCCAATCTCTGGAGGGATGCTGCCACTCAGGTGATTGTTTGAAAGATCCAACACAATAAGTGACTTCAACTTACAAAATCCAGGCAGGATGCCACCGGAGAGGGAGTTATTGCTCAGATCAAGCTTGAAAATTTCAGAAAATTCAGCAAATGAGGGGGGCAGTGACCCAGAGAAGCGATTGTTGGAAGCCACAAGGTCTTGCAGGGGCAATGTCCCCAACTCTGCAGGCAGAGCACCAGTGAACTGGTTGTCTTGTATGAACAACTTGGTTAAGTTCTTGGCACCAGCGATGGCAGCATCAATAGTCCCAGACAGCGCATTGTCACGAAGCTCAAGCAGAACCACATTCGGCAGTCCCCAGATTTCCGGTGCCACAGGACCGGATAGCCTGTTGCTCTGCAGACGAATCCTGGTCAAAGTCCGACATTGTCCCAGTTCCACTGGAATGGCACCCTCAAACTCGTTATCCAACAGCATGATCTGTCTCAGCTTCCCGGAAGCACACAACGTCGCCGGTATAGGACCAGACAGCCGGTTGTCCGACAGGTCTAGTAACTCGAGCGGGCAGTTCTTCCCAAACTCCCGTGGCAGCGGTCCTTCAAGCTGGTTACTGAACATCCTCAGGTCAGACAGACTTGGCGCCGTCGCCAGCGTCGCCGGCAAGCGCCCAGTCAGATTGTTCTGGTACATGTGCACGCTATCTAGCCTCGGTGCAGTGAACATGTCCGCTGGAATCTTCCCCGTGAGCTGGTTCATGGACATGTCCAGCATTCGGAGCCTCTTGAGGCCACCCAACCCCACCGGAATGTTCCCGGACAGGTGGTTCGAGTATAGCTCAATCTGCTCCAGAGAAGTCAAGTTCCGAATGCCGCTTGGTATCTCGCCGGTGAGGTTGTTCGACGACAAGTCCAAATTGACGAGATTCCTCAGCCTCACGATCGAAGAGGGGATTTTACCGATGAGGGAGCAGTTGGCGACGTACATAATGCGCAGCTCGGCGAGGTCGCCGAGGTTCTCCGGCAATGGCGACGGCGAGAAGTCGTTGTAGGCGAGCAGGAGCTCCTGAACCGAGGTGAGGTTGGCCACGAACGTCGGGAACGCGCCGGTGAGCAGGTTCTGGAGCAGGTTGAGGACGGCGAGCGACCGGAACCCCGCTCCCCACGCTGGCGGGACCTCGCCGGAGAAGTTGTTCCCGGCGAAGTTGAGGTGCTTGAGCGCCGGGAGCGCGGCGAGGCATGCCGGCAGCGGGCCGACGAGGTCGTTGAAGGAGACGTCGAGCAGCTCCAGCGCCCGCAAGGAGCAGAGCACGCCGGGGAACTCGCCGGTGAGGGACAGCCTGGAGAGGTTGAGCGCAGCGACGGCGTCGGCGGAGTCGTCGAGGCACGAGACGTACGGCCAGCGGCACGGGGAGCGGCCGGAGCCGGGGTGCCAGCCGGCGAGCGCCCCTGTGGGATCGGAGAGCGCCGACTTGGCGACGAGGAGGAGAGCGCCATCGGAGTAGGCCGTCGCAATGGCGTGGAGCTGGAGCGGAAGCAGGAACAGAAGCACGAACAGCGCGAGGAGACGGAGTGCAGCCATGGCGCGGCGCTGATGGAGAGAGTAGGGGAGTGGCCGGAACACGGAGGAGACGGAGAGGTTTAAAGGAGGGAGTTGCTGCCTTGCGGTTGCGGAGGACCGCGGTGCCAGGAGGCCCAGGATTGGAAAGCACCCGCTGTTTCGTCTCTTCACGAGAAGAGCGAGCACTCTTCGGGAGCAGAGCACACTGAAACTTGGTGGCGTGCATTTCGTTAGGGAACCCAAGGAGGTGCACCAGAGAGGGTAGTAGATGGCTCGTGAGAGAGGCCGACGTGTGGCCCAATTGGCGACAGGACGACGTGGCTAGTACGGAGTGGGAGAGATGTAGCGGCGATGAGAAAACAAGAATACACTAACTGCTTGCTAAAGATACCATTCGACAGATCGCGACACAGATGATTGTCGTGATACACTTGACAATCTCGTGAGCTCCTTTGGTCAGAGGACTCATTTATCACGAGCAATTATGTCTATCCAAAATAATCTAAATAGCGGCAACTGAAACATAACGGCAGACAACGGAGGAAATTTTTGAAATTCAAATTTTAAAGAAATGATAAAGAGTAAGCGAATCCGACAAATTGTGTAGACGTATGCTCGTCGATAGCAATACTATGGTTTTGGATTCGACAAGTAATAACTCTGCTTAATTAATAACCGAAGAATTCACCAACTCCATGTGAAAAATCCAATTTTTTGCTCTCGTGACATTATCATGTAAGACAGCCATTTGATTTCAGAAAAGAGCGAGGGAATGGATACAAATTGTCTCTCGACTTCTGTTGTTTGAATTGAAATGAATATTAAAAAGGATTAAAAAATCCTTATGTAGAGGATTATATTTTGGTGTGTGAAGGCTTGTGTGGCCATAGCATCAGCCAACTCTTTTGAGAAATGCGGCGCGGCCGTCTCATCAGTCAGTCGCTCACTCATCCGTCCCTAGCAAGCATGCCCCATGCACCGCGCCGCGCCTTGTGGACTGCCGGCCGTTCCTTCTCACCCACCACGGGTCCAGCAGCACCGGTTCCAGGAGCCACAGGAACCCACACAGCCTAAGGCCTCCCGCTCCCGCCTGCATGCAGCGGCCGGGCGCGGCGGCAACGCGAGGGAAACGAGGCGGGCGCGGTCTGGATGCGAGAAGAGGTGGCCCCGATGAGTGAGTCCAGGACTCCAGGGAGGGAAGAAAAGCGTTGCTGTTGCTCGGGTGCTCTGCTCTCGCCTCTCGCTCGCGTCCGAGTCCAACCAGAGAAAAGGGAAATGGGGAAACGTTTCTTATGGTAGTAGTAGTAAGAAAAAGAAAAAAAAAAAAGAGGATCCCGTTCTGTTGCTCGCCGATGATTATGAACAACAAACAGACTTCACGCCGGTCTCGCGGTGGCCGGCGCGCAACGGAGAGGAACGGACGCCAGCCGTGATGCGCGGTGGAGGCAGCTGGAAAGCCGGTGCCCGGTGGGCGCGCGCGTCTCCGGTTTTGAGAAGATGGAATGGAACACGCGGTCAGGTCAGGTTCATGCGGTGCAAGGGAAGAAGAAGAAGCAACGGTCGCGAGAGGTCCGTTGCAGAAGCAGGAGGCTTTTGGAGCTGGCTTCCTTCGTCCGCCGCCGCCAGGCTGTGGGCTAAAACTTGTTTCGGGAGGGCCGGGCTGCGCGTATACGTTCACACCGGTTTTTTGGGCGGAGGGGCGGAGCAGAGCAGTTTCCAAAAGCTGTGTCATGCATTTGAAGGAGTGTTGCAAAGAACGTGAAGCAGAGCAGAGGCCTTTTTGGTTGAAAATAACAATGGAAGGGATAAATTAAAGGAAAAACTCCGGTACAATTAATGTAAGAGGTAATGTAAGAAGATTTACCTTTTTAAATTATTAAAAATCAAGTATCAGTATGATATAAATGCCATGAGGTCCTTGTTGTTTCTTGTAAACCATATAGGTGATGATCAAATTTCCACTAAAAAAGTGCTCTATCAAATCTATCCATCACCAATCACGATATGTGGATATATGAGACGGTGATGATATATATATATATATATATATATATATATATACGCGCGCGCGCGTGTGAAGAACAAAGTACTAATTCATATTCAAACAACACATACCAATAATTAATTATATTATACTCAGATTTGTGTAATACTGAAGTTGCCCTGTTTGGAATGGAGGAAAAGGTTTTTTTCATCTTAGATCTAAGGTTGTCCTTTCAAATTGAATTCATAAAGTTTTCAATACAAAATAAACATTTCATAGCAAGCTTTAGGCATCGTAGCTAGCAACAGTGGCAACTTTGATGTGCACCGCTGTGGATGACAGACGTTGGAGAGGTAACTCTCCTCAATCATCGTGAGTGAGGAATTGTAGAATCGGAGTCCCACCTCCTCTTACTCCTCCATCAAGCAAGGTGGCGCCGGGATCTCAATATCCATCCCGCTGGCCACCCCTTACGGCTCAGGGTTGGCAATAGCCTCACCTCCATTGATGCGAGCTGTCCCTAAATGAGGTGAGCGGTCCTCCTTTTGCGACATGGAAACCATGGGACATAAAAGATGGAGGAAGGGACGGAACGGAACGAAACATGAGTGAGCAATGGGGAATGGAAGGACGACATCATCACACACTTTCTTCTTCTTATATCGGTTTTTCTTTTTACATAGTGAGACGATCAAGCGTTATTATCAGTGGAGGAGCGTAGTGTCAGAAGCTACCGCTCACGTGTACGAGCTTTCTAGAAAGCTACACAAATTTCGGTAGACTTGTCGACGCTAGTAATTTATTTAGTTCATAGGTTTGATTTGTTTCAATGTAAATAATAAATATATGGAGATATTTGCCGTATTTGGACAATATGTTGGAAGACAAACTTTCACAATATATCCTCTCAGCTTAAGTTTAACTATATTTACTCCCTCCAACTATCCAAGTCAGCACAATCTACCGTCTTATGTGTCATTCTATGTACAATTTGAATTAAAGCTTGAATATTGCAAAATGACATCCACTATAGTACTTTTTAGAATTATTCTCCTAGTTTAATACTACCATTTCATAGTATCCTAACAGAGATATAAAAGTGCATGAAATATATTCATGAAAATACGGACTATTTCTCATTGCAAGAATTATGATATATTAAATGACATCATCAATCATCATTGCAAAAATTCAAATCAAAACATAAATTTTACATAAAAAATTATACTAGTTGTTTTTTGAAGTTTGTGTAGCTAAGCGGATTTGTGCAACTAGCTTGAAGAGCAACACTTCTTGGTGGAGCAGCAAGGCTATCACCAATTTCGAGGGCCTTCTTGCTGATCATACGATAGATTTGAGGTTCTAACCTGGAGACATCAGCCTTGTCCTTCTTGCTCACTACACCATAGAGGACTCGCTGGCTAGCTGTCTGCTTCCAGTCCTGCCTTGCCTTGTTGAGCTGTTAGTCTCACGTGGCACCGAACATGCATCCATCTGCCTTATTGAGCTGTTATCGGTAATAATAAGATCAAATGAATATTATGATGCAGAAATCAGTTCACAGACTTTAAACTGGGTAGTATGCAAAGTACACCTGAGACAAAGGAAAAAACTTTTCATGTTCCAACATTGTTATTCTGAAGGAAATGCCACGCCAAAAGTATCTCTGCAATCACATTCTCTTGCTTGACTAGGCAATGACAGATATACCCAATGACATGGTACACCTGGTCTCAAGAAAACACCTAGTTTTTTTTTTTTAAAAAAATATTATTTCATCACTGGGAAACAGTTGAAGATTCTACAGTTTTAATTTTTTGTATTTCTGACCTTAAGTATTCAGAACTTACAAGGGATTAGCATATTTGTGTCCGAGGCTTCTCCATCTTGTCGCAGAGGTGTTAGGTAATGTCTTTATCATTGGAGGGTGGAACTTGCACCCTGTAGGTTTTGTCTATGTATCTTTCGTTTCTCTACTCTGGAATCACAGTTGAGCTGAAAGTTTAAATGTGGAAAAATCACCTGGAATAATCTTTTTGAATCAGTAGTAGAATACCAGGCCTTGTGGTTAACATAGCCAGATCCAGACACCAGGATGCCTATTATTTTGGCTGTAGTCTACATTGCATAATGGTCAACTGCAGTTCCTGCAGGATTTCCTTGTGATGAAATATCTACCCGTCATCACCAGTAATCACCACATGAACATGAACCATCTCTAAAATGGTGAAAACGGTTAGAATCACGCAATATGATCAGCCTGCCCTCGATCGCAGAGATATACTTGAAAGCAGTGTGACAGTCACCGCACACTCTCAGGTTTTTTATCACCCGGATGGGCCTGCGAGGAGGAATTTTTAGAATACCGTAAGCAACAGCAAGCTTCTCGCTATGATACTTCAGCATGTTCTCCTTCTCTTCCTCCTCCACATCATGCAAAACCATATCTGTAGCTGATACATAGCCAGCTTTTTTTATCCTGATATCAAGATCTTCAAGGAATGCATATAGGTTTTCTTTCTCAGGATGCACACAATCACCCACTGAAAAGCTGTGGATTTTGTTCTGTACCTCAATCCAACTGAATCCAGGAATCTTTTTCACACCACGTTCATGCATCATAAGTCTCATCTTATCCACATCACGCCATTTGCCATAGGATGCATATATATTTGAAAGCAAGACATACATGCCAGCGTTCTCAGGTTCCAGTTCAAATACTTTCTCAGCAGCCCTCCTGCCTAGTTCAGAGTTTCGGTGGATCCTACTAGCACCAAGTAAGGCACCCCACATGCTGGAGTCAGGTTCAAATGGCATGCCTTTCATAAGATTAAGTGCTTCATCCAGTCTTCCAGCCCGTCCAAGGAGGTCTATCATACAAGTGTAGTGTTCTGGTTTTGCTGTCACACCAAAATTGCTATGCATTGAATAAAAGTATGAAATGCCTTTCTCAATCAAGCCAGAGTGACTGCATGCTGCAAGTACTCCAACCTGAAAGTCAAATGCACCCAAAACTTAGCAATCACAACGGAATATGTAGTCTTGTTTCTTTTTATTTGACTACACCTACCCAACTGCGTGCTGCCTGCTCAAGTAAATGTTTTATTAAAAAATCAGAGGAAAGCATGAGACCATTTATATAGATATAATAAACTACTAACTATAAAATTGGAATATATAGATTTAATTCAAGTATAAGCAAACAACCAACTGTTCTGTTAAGCAGCACTAATTGAATCTACTCTAACATTTTTTTTTTAGTAATTGGCAGGGGAGGAGGGGATCCCCACCTACGCAAAATCTGCTCTAACTTATCCAAGCAATGTACTGATGAAGACAATATTCCAGGATAAATTATCTTACCAGAGTAATATCATCTGGCTCTGTAGTAGTCATCCTCATCTTATCAAAAACCTCAAGTGCCTTTGTGCCAAAACCATGCCGTGCATAGCCTGCAATCATAGTATTCCATGAAATTACATCCCTCTCCTCCATCTCTTCAAATGCATTGTGAGCATCCTCCATGTTCCCGCATTTGAAGTACATAGCCAGTAGTGCATTCCCAACAAAGTAGCCCACACCATACCCAGCCTTGATCAACCTACCATGTAGTTGCATTCCACACTCGAGTGCAGCAATGTCGGCACATGTGCTCAATACACAAGCAAATGCTGACCTATTCACCCATTCTCCACGACGCACCATCTCTTTGAAAAATAGCAGGGTTTCCTCACTGAGACCACCTTGTGAGTACGCAGCCAGCATTGCAGCCCATGAGACTGCATCCTTCTGTGGCATCATGTCAAATATTGCCCTGGCCTCCTCCAGCATCCCTGCCTGAGCGTACCCTGTCAACATTGTGTTCCACGACGCCACATCCCTGCAGGGCATTGCATCAAATAATTCCTTTGCCTCCTCCATCATTTGCCGCTGGATGTATGCTGCCATCATAGCATTCCATGATACAGCATTCTTCTCTGGCATGGCATCAAACACTTTCCTGGCCTCTTCAAGCATCCCATTTTGTGCATACCCAGACACAACAGTTGTCCATGTGAACACGTCCCGAACTGGAGCTACATCAAACAACCTTCTTGCTTCTGACATGTCACCTCTCCTCGCATAACCAGACACCATAGTATTCCAGGACACAACATCTCTCTGCGGCATTCTGTTGAACATCTCCTGCGCTTCTGCCATCCGACCCCGCTGCACATATCCAGCCATCAAAGCGTTCCATGAAATGGCATCCCACTCTGTCCTTGAATCAAACAGACACCTTGCTTCTCTAATCCGTCCATTCCTGACATACGCAGCAAGCATGCCATTCCACGAGACGGCGTCCTTCTCCGGGGCAAGATCAAAGTAGTGCCGGGCGAGCGAGACGAGCCCGTGGTTGGCATGAGACGAGATCATGACGTTGTACGACACCGAATCCTTCACGGGCATTTCCTCGAACAGCGAACGCGCGTCTGCGAGGGAGGACGAGACAGCCATCGCGTGGAGGAGCGTGTTGTAGGAGAAGGCGTCGGGGCTCGGGATAGATCGGAAAAAGGAGAGAGCCAGCGGGAGGCGGCCGTTGGCGGCGTACCCAGCGAGCATGGCGTTGTACGTGGAGGTGGAGCGGCGGGGCATCGCAGCGAAGAGGCGCTCGGCGTCCGGGACGCGGCCCGCGCGCATGTGCGCCGTGATAGCCTTATTGCGCTGGATCACCTCTGCGTCAGGCTTGAAGGAGCAGGCCTCAGCTGCGGCAAGGGGGCGGTGGCTGCGCTGCCGCACGGCGGCGCAGAGATGGCGGGAAGGCATCATTACGATATAATTGAAAAACGAACGGAGTAAATTTTTTACATAACAAAGGATGCTAGTTGAAATATTATAAAGGTTTACCTAATTTTAAATTTAAATGTATGTTTTAAGCATCGTAGGGACTATTGTTATTTATGATTTATATTATTGTACTAGAGCCTTACTCTCTTTTCATTTGCTTTACAAACTCAACAACTTAAAACTTACAGTATTTATGATATTTATGATTTATGTTCCCCGTATTTTCACTCAAATCTTATTCAAAATGACATATCACAAATGATTACCTAATTTTAAATTCAGAAAATATCAGGTATGATTATTGCATTCTCTTTACAAACTAAACATCTGTAAAATTATTCACAATTTACCTTTCCATATTATTCAAAACAACATTATTTAGAGAATCAGAGGGGATAATACATAACAAAATATGTTAGTTTGAATATCATAATGATTACCTAAGTTTAAATTACCTCTGTAGAAGTATGTTTTAAACATCACACATAGAAATAGATATGGTAATGGTAATTATTGCATATCCTTATTCTCTTTCCATTTTCTTTTTCTTTAATATTGTGAAGATCTGTGTTGCGTATGAGAGCTTTGTATCAAAAGAAAAAGGTTTGAATTGATGAATCCCTCTGAAAGAAAAGGTTCGAATTGAATCACGCTCGCGCTATTCCACACGGATGACCCCAGGGCCGCACCACATAAAGATCCTAGGGAAACGCTTGGGTTCCCCCGCCCCGTGTGCCGTGTCTTTCCACGCCGCTTCCCCGTCCATGTGTAAGCGGTGGAAGGGCGGAACCAGGAGCTGTTCGGTGTGGTCGCCGTCGTCGCATTCTCCTACTCCGCCGCCGCTGCCGGCTGCCGGCTGCCGCCATTGCCACCTCTCGACCGCGCCGAGACCGAGGATAGAAACAGGTTTAGAGGAGGGTCTGACACGGGAGAGGAGAGGAGTTGGGGGGCTTTTCGCCATTACCGTGCCTCTTCTCACGCGGAAGACTGCAAAGATAGCTGGGAGGGTTACCCAAGGTCAAGCTGTTGCAATGGCGGTGAAAACTTTCTTTCCTTCCCCTTCTCTTTGACTCTTTCCCTCCTCTGCTCTATTATCCTGCTTTTTTTTTTTAACTGAGATATTACTCTGCTCATTGCCCCATTATCCTGCTTTTATCGTAAAAAGAAATAAGATGACCTTTTTTTGTTGTTGACGAATCCTGATGCTTAAGAAAATTGGGTCATATATCTCCTAAGCTGATGCCTCTTTCAGCAGGCACTGAACTAGAACCAATGTAGCTGTTGAACCGTGAAATATACGGGATGATCTGCAGCAGTGTCTTCGGTTGCACAACCAATCGTATATTAATCGTCTTGACTACTCTTGAGTGACCAACCACTAGAAAATTTGACTTAGTATTTTATACAAATTTTTGAAATTGTATGTTTCATACTAGTACTAGTAGGTGTTTATCCAACCAAGTATCATTCCAGTAGAAACACTACAGGGTGAAAAACAATTCCGACAGTTCATCAAGTAGTGGCCCACTATAGTACATAACTGTGGGACTTATGTTTGTGGGGAATGACTGTGGGCTAAAACTGTATGCAAAGATGTGAATTTGTATTAGAAAAAACTGTTGAGAAGTTGAAAAAGAAAGCTAGGAGTTATAAACTGCTGGCCACTCAAATCAACATTGTTTGGAAATCTGTAATATCTTGTAGTGGAAGTATTTTCAATATGGCCCACGCCCACAATCCACTTTATTACTATACAGAACCTAGTGGAGCACCATTGCTTGACTTTGTACAGACCTTGCCAAAACTATGAATCACATTTACATGTCCATTCCACATTTACATGTGTTTATTCAACAAAATAGTAATATTGACTTTTGATGATATCCCTAATGTCTGGTGCTGAACTCATTAACAGGATTCTGATGGTGATAGCAGTGGGGAATTTGAGTGGGACAGTAGTGATGGTGATGGTGAGGTAGCGACGGGCATCGATGGCATTGGCACGGCTACTGCAGCCTCAAGAAAACGTGATGATCCAGGGCCGGCCAATCTGATTGTAAGACAGCTAAGCTTGGTGCCATTCACAAGCTAGTTCTTATGCTCATATTATTAGCATATCCCTTGTTGTGAAGATCTTATTGTGCTGTTTGTTTGGGAACTACCTGAAAAGCTTGTCCATCATCCTCTTCGGTTGAGGTTTTTGTGAGGATGGGCTTCGAGCGGAAGATGGTTTTGAATGCAATGAAGGAGAATGGTAGTTATAGTAACTGATTTCTCCTTATTTGCTTAGAAGGTTGTTGTTTTTACTCTTTGTCTAAGTGCTGCTTTCTCTTTAGGTGCTGGTGACGCAGACTCACTGGTTTTGCTTCTTCTCAATTACAAGGTGCTCATTTATGTGCTTTCTTTTATTCATTCCTCTTTTTTTAATTAATGATCTTATTACGTGGTAGACAACATGACTTTTATTTTACACGTCATGTGTGAAATGCAGGTGATAGGTAGTGAATACGGTTGCTCTACTTCTGATTGTCCCCTTGGGTCGATTCACAACGAGGACAATGACGCCAATATTAATGAAAAACTTGATGATGAAGATTTTGGTGGGTGCAACAACAGGTTCACTAACTCTGATGGTTATGGTGTTGAGGTATCTTTTTTTGCATCCCCTCGAACTATTTTCATTCCGAAAAGAGTTTCAGAATAGTATGTATAACCTTTTGGATTTGAGCATGATTTCTGATTGATGTTTCACTATTGAACTAATCTTATCTCTTCTGGTTTAGTATTTACTATATCTAATTTGATATATCTTATTTCTGCTGATTTAGTATTGATATACGCAGTGCTATGTTTTATTTTTTACTTCTATACAGGATACCCTAAAAGAAGTTTCACAGTGGGACACGAAAGACACAAAACTAGAATCTTTACTGAGGATGGCTTTCCCTGAAGATGAAGCCAAAATGGCTATTGCTAGATGTGGTATGCTTTCTCTAATTCTCTTGAACCCTGCTGCCCATTTGCTTGGAATATCTGAAGTTAGTCATCCACAGTGGAATTATGTCATTTGCCTTGTAAAAAAAAAATCCATGTTCTTACATTGTTGTTTCATTCTCAAATACGTTATTCTTCTTATCAAACTTACAAATCACCTACATTCTATCACAGCTGATCGTGTTTTTCATCTAAAAACTATACTCAGGGCCAGATGCCCCAGTCTTTGTTTTGATTGATTCAGTGCAAGCTTCATTGACAGCAGGGCAATGTTATGCGGACAATCTCACTAACCAGAGGTTACTTCTGGTGCAACTTTTCTTCCGAATTTAATCATAATGTTTAATCATTTTATTTAATGCAGTGACAATGATACTTTGTAATTCATTCTGCAGGATAATAATGATGGAAGAAAGAGAAGAAGGCTTGTGGAAAGGAATAAGAGGAAGATGAAGAATTTTGGAGATGAAACACAAGGAATTATAGGGTCCATAGATGGTAGCCATGAGGAGTCGATGCCTCTTCCAAACCCGATGGTTGGCTTTAACTTGCCAATTGAGCCTTTCAGATCAGGGGATAGATGGCCACCGTTACCTACACAAGCTAGCGGCCCGCCATATTTCTATTATGAGAATGTAGCTTGTGCTCCTAAAGGTGTTTGGACAAGGATATCAAGATTCTTATAGACGTCATGCCTGAATTTGTGGACTCTGGGTTCATTTGTGCTGCTGCGAGGAAAAGAGGGTACATACATAACCTGCCAGTTAAAAACAGGTCACCCCTCAATCCTTTACCACCAAAGACAATATTTGAGGCCTTCCCTCGAACCAAGAAGTGGTGGCCGTCATGGGATCCAAGGAAAAAGCTTAATTGCCTTCAGACTAGCGCGGCTAATCCAAAGGTTTCAGAGCAGATTCGCTCTACGCTTGCAAATAGTGAATATCCACCACTTCCATGTCCAGAAATCTATCTTGGAAGAGTGCAAGAATGGGAATCTTATATGGATTGGTTGGAACAAAGCCGTTCCCCTCGAGCCACATGAGATGGAACTCCTCCTTGGTTTCCCCACAGACCACACTAGAGGCATCAGCAAAACAGAAAGGTACCGATCCTTGGGAAACTCATTTCAGGTGGATATGGTTGCTTATCATCTGTTAGTACTCAGGGACATGTTCCCAGACGGCATGAATGTGCTGTCGTTGTTCTCAGGAATTGGAGGGGCTGAGGTAGCTCTTGACAGGCTTGGTATTCACATGAAGAATGTTGTTTCAGTAGAGAAATCTGAGAAAAACAGGAGGATCTTAAAGGACCTGGTGGGACGACAATGAAACCGGAACGTTGATCGACATTGACGATGTGCAGAACCTAACATCAGAGAGGATCGAGGAGTTCGTAAGGTGGTTTAATGGGTTTGAGCTGGTGATCCGCGGCAGCCCCTGCAACAACCTTTTCGGGAACAACCGCTACCACCGCAATGGCCTCGAGGGAGAGCATTCGTCCCTCTTCTACCAGTACGTCCGGATACTGGATACTGTGAAGTCTGCCATGCATAGGATCTAGCACTGCTTCCCATGCTTTCATTTGCAGTAAGCGAACCACTGTATTTGTTACAGCAGCTTTGTTTTCAGTATAGGAATGTGGATGTTGCTACCGTTCATAAATAACAGTTCTACAGATACTCGTGAATGAAACTCTGTATTATGCGGATACATGTCTTGCTGCCGCTTGTTGCATTGGCAGTGTGTTCGGATGGATCAGAATTCTGGTTGATCGTACTAGTTCACATTTCAGACTGATCCAAGATGAAATGCCAAACGATGTTGTGGCTGCGGGATCCGATAATGACCGGGTGGATCTGTTCTAAGCATCAGACTAAACTGATGGAGAATATGCCACGATAATGAAAATGAACAAGGATCTTTTTCTTTTTGAGAAAAAGAACAAGGATCTGCCACGATAGTAGACTTTTCTCTTCTTTTCTTCCATTTTTGATTAATTTATAATGACGGACCGGATTGCGCTGAGTTTTTTTTTTTTGCTTTTTTGAGAGAGACCGGATTGCGCTGAGTGTGACAGAAAAATTATCACTTACTTAGGCCCACGTGGCCAAGAAGGCCTAAGCACTCACCCTTCAACCTCTCTTTCCCGACACGGGTGGCGGGCGCATCGGCAGGGGATGGGTCGCGCCGCCGTGGCCGTGCTCGCCGCGGCCGCCGCACGCCGAAGCTCTTCCATGCTCGCTTTATTGCTTCCCAGAGTGGCGCGCGGGCTCCACGACGCTGCGGCGGCCACGCCAACACCGGCGGAGCACGAACAGGAAGCGGGGATGAGAAGAAGGCGGCGGCGGAGCAGCAGCAGCCTCGTTCTTGGACCGGACTTTCCCGATAATTGGGACCCGCCACCGCGCGACGCGGCGCAGCCGCGTCCTCTGCTGGGTGATGGAGGTTAGCGGTACTGGTTTGCTAAATCTCTGGTTAAAAGCGTGTCCTTTTTAGCCGTGTGCTTCTGGGATTAGTGATTCAACGGAAGAGGCTGTCCAGAGTATCGAAAGTTTCCTTGTCCAAGTGTTATCTTTTATGTTTTGTTATGTTTTCCTAAATTGTTGGGAGCTTAGCGCTTACATATGACTCTTTTGATCCAGCAAATGCTCTGGGCCTCTGGTCCTACAGAATCTGACCTCAAATAACCGGCTTAGCACTAGGGAATATGGGTGCCTCGGACCAATGCCCGTTCTGTCTCCTTCCCGAGGACATAGGTCACTTGTTCCTACATTGTACACGGGTGACAAGTTTTTGGGCCATGCTAAATGTCACCCTCCCGACGTCCGTTTCCACCATTGAGTCCTTGTGGAGCTGTGCCGGCGACCTTCACTTGATTGCCCCTAAAATTCGCAGTACGGTGCTGATTTGTTTGCTGTGGAATTTTTGGAAGTGTAGAAATGCAAAATTTACCAGCATGAGGATGAGTCAAACACAATAGTTATTCGCAGGTGCTATGAAGATCTTAGACTATGGTCACATCGTTGCAACAAATCTGAAGAACGAGCTCTCCTGCTTTCTTGGACTAATAGGTTGAATAGTTAGAAGGGTATTTGTTGTCTTTTTTTACTAGTTTCTCTTTTTTCTCTTGTAAAATCTTCTTGTACCTAACCTTCGTAACAATTATGTACATTGTTACCTATGCAATAAAATGTTCAGGCAATACTTAGATAAGGTTGCTGTAGTTTCTTTCAAAAAATCTGACCTAAAATTAAATGCAGGTTGATGTTCATTGGCTCCAGTGCTAACTACAATTAAAAATGCTGTAAACCCAATACAAATGCATTGTTCGAGAGAAATTAGAGTCCTGTTAATGCAAGCTCCTTCATTGTATTTCACTATTGTTGTTTAATAGCGGCATTAGTATCTGTGATTGACACAAATTGCACGGAAGTTTCAAATTGATATATGAGTGCATCTGTTTCACTATTGTCTAGCATCTAGTGCTAACTCTGTGTGAACTTGCGCTTTCGTCTTTTGTAGCTAATATCAATCAGACTGCAACCATTATCAATGGAAAGTCCCTTGCAGAGGACATAAGGTTACATATTGCTGAAGAAGTTCGTCAAATGAAAAGTGCAGTTGGACACGTGCCTGGTCTAGCTGTTGTATTGGTTGGTGATAGAAGAGATTCTGAGTCATATGTGAGATACAAAACAAAAGCTTGTGCGGAAGTTGGAATAAAATCACTCTTGTCGAAGTTGCCTGCAAACTGTACAGAAGATGATGTGATGGATTCAGTGACAAGATATAATGAAGATCCATCTATTCATGGAATTCTAGTACAGCTACCTCTACCACAAGTAAGGCATGATCTTTGGTTAAATTAGTACATATAATGCCATGAAAAGAAGTCATTTACACCCACTAACAGCTCTTTTTATGTTCCATACAAATTTCCTGTTAGTTCACATTTCATGTGTAGTCAACATTCATCATAATTTTCTGCAAACATTGCTATATGTTGCTCAATATTCAACATAATATATATATTGAACTTTGTGTACTATTTTGTTTTGTACAAATCAGCACATTGACGAGGAAAGAATTCTGAGTGCCATCAGCCTGGAGAAAGATGTCGACGGTTTCCATCCCTTGAATGTCGGCAACCTTGCTCTTAGAAGCAGAAAACCTTTGTTTGTGCCTTGTGCTGCAAAGGCTTGCATTGAGTTACTGCTCCAATCTGGGATTGAGCTCATGGGAAAGCATGTTACTGTGATTGGGAGAAGCAAAGTTGTTGGATTGCCCACTTCCTTACTTTTACAGGTAAAGATGTCAAAATATTTTTGTGATGCCTTTTTCACCTCATGAAATAGATGTTTTTAGTGTGCTCTGTGCACTGTGCTATTATCAGAGGGCAATGTTCTGACATTTTAATTTTTCAGAGGCATCATGCAACTGTCAGTATTATCCATGCCTTCACAACAAATCCAGATGAAATTACGCGTGAATCTGACATTGTGATATCAGCTGCTGGAGTGGCCAATCTTGTAAGAGGAAGCTGGTTAAAGCAAGGTGCAATTGTGATTGATGTGGGGACAAATCCAATCGAGGTAAAAACAGTAATGTTTTTTATTTTATTTTTGCTTTATGATTTTGATATGTTATCTGTGCAATTTCACATCTTTATTTCTTGTTAGTACGTAACATGTAAGATAGTTATGTAAATGACTTCTAATTTGTTAGTAAGTCTTCTAAAAATCATCCGGAAGTTGTTTATTTATACAAGTTGTGTTAAAGAGATATATAGATTAAAGATGCTTCTTCGAGCAAAACATGATAAATCACACATCCTATTTTTCAATCATGACATTTTAAGTGATTGTCCACTGTATGCTTAAGATGTATTCCATTAAACAGGTTTTCTGTATGTAGACATCAACAATCCACCCGCACTTACATAGCATATTGGACCCGTACCTTTTAAAATTATTTCCTGTTACAATTCACATAAACTGTGAGTAGCGTTTTAATATTTCTGTCTTCTGTCTTGGCCATGAGCAATGAGCAGTTCTCATATTCTTCTTTCAGGATCCAACCAGTGATTACGGTTATCGCCTAACTGGAGATGTCTGCTTTGAAGAAGCAGTGAAGGTGGCCTCTGCTATAACTCCAGTTCCTGGCGGCGTGGGACCAGTGACGATTGCGATGCTGCTTGGCAACACGCTTGATTCAGCAAAACGAATTTATGGCTTGAGTGACTGAACATCTAAGGTTGTAATCTTTTAATGCTCACCATTTGTAAATTACAGTAGTTGTTTTGTTTCTTTGTTCGTTGCTCTCTCTCTCTCTCTCTCTCTCTCTCTCTCTCTCTCTCTCTCTCCAGTATGAGAGCTAGAATGTACCATATTTTATTCTCAATAAATAGTGTATGTCTGGCAATGTTTAGCTTTCAATAATATCTTTGGTCTAAAGGCCATCTTATAGCCCAGCTAATAGCTTTCTGCTATAAACCAGCACTCACAATCAAGAACTTAACTCAAAACAGACAATTACTTGATATCCCTTGCTTTTTTTAGGAGATAAGTACTTGATATGCTAATATGAAATATGACTTATTTCATTATCAGTATCATATTCTGATGTCAAATTTGCACTGATGACCACATAGGGTATGCAAAATGCTTAACTATTCAACAAGGTATACAGATTCCAGTGGCAGAAGGAACATAAATGTCCATTGCCTTTATTTTCCATAGTCTTGTTTCAGTTTCTAAATTTACAAAATAATTGCTCCCAGCAGAGGTTCAAAGCAGCAGAGTAGCCAAAAACTTAAGGGGAAACAAGATTTTCCATATTGCTATACAAAGAAAGAAAATGCATCTTCCTGCATTAGATGTTCTCAGCATTTTCAGGCTAGTTCAATTTTCTGCTCGGCCACCCAAGATTGTTTTGGCTCCAGCTGTACCATATCAATCTACATGATAAAATTGACCACTCATCAGGTACAGTCATGCAACTATCAGTGTTCGTCAACATGATTTCAAATCAGGAAACATCAATTATATAATAAATGTTAACTTAAGTTCAAGTGCACTAATTTACCTTGGCATTTTCCACGCAGACAAAATCCTTGTAGCACGCCTCCATCTGCATGTGAGGGTTCCACAACACTGCATCTGACCAACTGAATTTGGAATGACCAAAATTAGACATGTGATTTCAATCTAAATAAAGAACGTTTTTATTTACCAATATCAACCTACTTTGAATTTGAGATGATAATTTTGTCACCCAATCCATTGTCCAGGGTGAGCTCGCTTGGTGCGGCAAGGTAAATGCAGTCAACAAATCCAGGAAAAGTTACCTCTTCCCTGTAATGTATTAAATAAAAAGCTCAAAATTTTAATGTCATTAGTATATACCATGTATATCGCTGAAATTAGTCTGCCTATCACAAAGAGCAATTAGGCGATGCTTTAGTTCTGAACACCATACACAACAAAAAAATTGTGGAACACAGACATACATGGTTACATACACACACAAAAAAAAAACATATTCAATGGCAAAAGGAAGAAAACGTTACTAGTTGTTATGAGCAGTCTGTTAGGGTTGAGCCGGTGTGCTGCAGTAGCCAGCCCAATACTGTAGTGGTGGCTACCCTAGGAGTGCCTAAGGTTTTCTGGTCCTCTAATTATGGAGGGTTATGAGGGTCATCGGGATTAAGGAAGAACATATTGGATATAATATCCCTGACGGCACTCGGCGAGGTGGGGGTGAGTAAATTCAATGATGATCAAAATCTAATCCTAATATGAGAGATGAAGCCCAAAAAAAAAGGGGGGAATCATTGAAAAAAATGGTACAGTAGATGTTTCAATATGTTAAAATAAAGCCATCCCTTAAAATAAAAGAGAGTGAGACAACCTACTATTGATATAATAACTCAAACTGACCTCTCTTCGTTTCCCTCCAAGGGATTTTTAGGGTCAGGATCCTTGTTTAGGGTCTTACAACCTTTGAGACCTTTAACAGAAACACCATTTATGGAAGCCTGTATAGGTAAATAGATGCTAAGGTCAAAACATGGTATCAAAGGAAAAATATACTGGGTCCCAGAAAGCTGCAACTTACACGGAAATAAGTATGGAGAGCAGAGTTAAATGAGAAAGGCTTGTCATCTGTATTTGTTATTTTCAGAGTCGTTGACAAGCTTGTAGAGTGCAGTACAACCTACAAATTATTTTCAAAAATTAAATTCATGTCCTACAAAGGGCAAATGGTGCAGCTACTGCACATAGGACTGTACACTAGGTACTATAACTAAGTCTAACCGTGTATAGTGCTTGGAAGCTATAATCCCACATTGAACGGCTGTAAGAGTCATCTTTCAGCTCCAAAGTTACAACCGGATTTCCTTCAGTGACTTCTGAATCTGTGATGGACCAATTCACGTTCCGAGCAAACCCATGCTGTTAAAGTGAAGTTAGCCATGGTAAGTGAAAGAATACAGTGCAAAAGATTCCTTTCTCGTATACTTGATTCTGAATGTGATGAACATTAATAGAGCATAACTGCACCAATGATATAAACGAACAATACTACTGACTAATATGACGTCCCATGTAGTGGAAATGAAGGAATTCAACAATAGAAAAGGTAAGGTTAACTAGGGTCATTTCTTGGTTTGCCAGTAGACATGTTTGACATTTGAATGTGATATCAATGTGAAACACTCTATTTAACTTTAAGAATAAAAAACTTTGAGATTCCGTTCCTTTCAATGTCACATGTGCCAGTGCTACAGCAGAAAATTCATTGCACATACCTGCTGCATCGGGCCAGGACCAAACTGGGGAAAACAATGTGGAATCCCACCACTGGTTTCAGAAAAGGAGACGGTTAGCATTGTTATCAGTTAAGCAACTAATGTTTTATGACAGGTAGTTTTAAAACCCACCTGATGGGTTTTTCCCCATTGAACACGGCATCTGGTCGGACAAAAAGCAGGTCTTTGCCATTAGGGACTTTAAAAGAAGTCACACATGCTCCGAATAGATAGATCTCAGCCTCGCTTCATGCGCAGAAAATTTATACAATGAGCCGGTGGTAAAATAAAAAATATAACTAGAATGCCATATAACATAATTTTGATACAATAGAAAAAGAGAACTCCAGGAATGTGTTCCTCAACTCACAGGTACAAAGGCATGCTGGGGGATAGCCAAGCACATAGAGATCCTACGACAGGAGTGCTTTTTGAGTTTATGACAAAAAAATCTAATCATAATTTCAGTAGCCAATTTCTAGTCGTCTGTATTCATAAACTAGTTGACTATCTAATCTAACAAATGACTTGATCACGCTGATTGTCAGAACACCAAACCATTTTCAAGTGCAAAAAAAAAAAAAGGATGTTTCACCACACGATTTCTCTGTAAGATATATTCAAACAATATAACTCCTCCATATCATCCCCACATTTGTCTGGTTCTTGTTGAATATGCCGTTGAATGCCAAGCCAATATAGCCCTCATTTCACCCGAATTAATACGGACCCAACAAAGCTCTCATCTTTACAACACCAACTTCTCTCATTCAACCTAAACCACAAAATTCCTCCAGAATCACAAAAATAAAACACAATGAAATCACCCAAAAAAAAAATTTAAATCAACAAAAATCCGGGTTTACCTCCCATGAGGGGATTTGAGGTTGACTTTCGGTAGCCCACCATTGCCCTCCGACACGGCCACGCCGGGGGCATACACTTTCTGCCCAACACTGGCCATGGCCACCACTCCATAGCGCCTACATGTTTTTAAAAAAGATAAGCCAACAACACGAAGATTCGTCAATTCGCTCACACAAACAAGTGGATCGATTCAGACAAGTACAGATCGGTGAAGACGGTGGTGGCAGCACCTGAAGCAGCGGGGTGACTTGGAAGAGGAGACGAAGGATGGCGAAGCGAGAGTGAAGGCGCAAGAAGCCGCCATTTCTGTTCGGCCCAAGGGAGACGATGCTTGTGCTGCCCCTGCCCCCTACCTCGGAGAAGCTGAGAGCCTGAGACTTCGGCGGTGTTTGCCTAGTTTAGAGAGGGAAATGGATCGGATCGCCTGCGGCCAGTGTGTTTCGTATGCTTTCTTGTGTGTCTAGTTTATTTGTTGTGTGCAGTGTAACCAAATTATCCTTAATTGATCATCATTAGACACGTAGAATTGTCACTCTAATTTTTGAAATAAAGTAACAAACAAAAGCAAGAAAATCTTCTAGCTGAAGCTTTTTTTTTTATTTGTTAAAGCCAGAGGAGCTTCCATATGCACCACCAAAAAGATATTAGAAACAAGATATGAATCGCATTGAACTAACAAGTTATAAAAAGGATTTAGTAGAATATAGCTATGAATTTGCATTGAATTAGGCTTGCTAAATTTTGGGATGTGATTGGGAGTACCAAGGCGGCAAGGCTACACTCAATCATCCTTCCTAGAGATATATATGCTAGTAAGTTAAATTTTGAGGTGTTTGCATTACTACAATAGGTTTCCAGATTTATCTGCCAAGTGTAGGAGAAACATTTATCAAAGATAGATAAGTTGTTCGAAGGCAAGGTTAGCGTCGCAAGAAAGAAATGGCCAGGACGCACAGAAGATCCGAAGACGTTACTAAAGTACACCTTGTCCCTTGCAAGCAAATTTATGCAGGGGGTATATGCCTCTTGAACGACTGAAAGGCAGTAGGCCTCCAGGATATCTCAATGGCGCAATGCGTATACCTTTTTCCTTTCCAATGATCCCTTTGCTCACTTTCAATTCTCTGGTTTTCCTCGTGACATGAGCAAACTTACTGATTACAACTCTCCTGGGTTGATTAGAAATACGCAGCTGACCTTTTTGATCCGGTTTGATATAGGGGAAATATGTCATCAAACTCTGAAAAACTGGCTAGAGTTTTGTATTATCTCTAAATTTAAAGTCACATGGAAGAACAACATCTTAGCATGAATTATGTCAGATAAGGAAGCTGAGAATCACCATCAACAATCGCCCCTACATGATTGACACTGTATGACACATTGGACACATTCATGTTCTTTTGAAGTGTGAAACACATCCTCTGTTCTTGGAATGTTTAAACAAGTAATCTGCTCTGAAACCAGCATCAGAAATTATCTCATGTATCTAATCTCAGAGTCACTGAAACAAAACCCGTTGCAATTTACAGGCCACATGCTCTTCATCAAATCATCGTTTGTACAAGGATCAATTTGCCTCTGTCGTGCTCGATTTCCCGCCATCCTTTGCGTTCATACCACCGGCGCCGCCGCCGTTGCTCGTCGGTGCCGGCGGGGTGTGATCTGCTACGCACTGGAACCGGCATGCTTTGAGCTTCGGATTCCGCGCCGCCTCCGTGTCGCTCCCGTTCTCCATCATCAGCGCGCGCAGGCACCGCCTCGGCCTCGCCGGCGCCGCGGCTGTAGTTGGGGCTGTGCTCTTCTCCTGCGTTGTCGCAGGCACGACGAGCGGTGGCCTCCTCTTTGGCTTCTCGTCCCCCCTCGGCGCCGCCGCCGGCTCCTCCCGCCCGTTCCTGACGTCCACGTGCACGCCGGGGTTGCCGGTGCTGCACGTGCTCCCCTCCATCGATGAGTTGTTCACGTTCTGCACGTTACTATTGACGTTCGCGCTCACCGCCGGTGGTCTCGCCGCAGAGCCCGGGTCCTCCGGCTCCGTGGCTTTCGGCGCCGGCGTGTGTGCGTCTTTCAGTCCGCCGCTGCCGACGACCATGCTGGCGCCGACGTTGTGGCCGGCGAGCGTGATGACGCGGTACCCCTGGCCGTTCTCTGGCCTCGGCGCAGCAGGCGCGCCGCGGCCGGCGAGGCTCTTGAAGCCATCCTCAATCTCCTGTCGGTACGGCGCGCGCGCCCCGTCGAAGAGGCGCGACCTCGGGAAGCCGGAGATAGCGATCTTGGTGTCGTAGCCCGAGCTCTGTTCTTGACCGGTGGGACTGGGAGGCGTTCCGGAGAGCGTCAGCTCCAGGTCCGCCATGGACGGCCTTCCTCCTCGAAGCTGCGACGAATCTGAGCTTTGGACTGGAATCGCGTCCGACTCATCGGATGACTCGGCCTGGATGGGGATATCGTCCTCCACGGCGTGTCCCCGCGAATACGCAGGTTCTGCCGGAGTTGGCGACGGCGGTGGAGGTGGCTGAGGTTGAGGTGAGGATGGCACTGGGTGCGACGATGGCGTTCGTGGTTGGTGCAGCCACGATCCCACATTGCTTCTGTACGGAAGCCAGAAGCGGAATGGCTGCGGCTGCGGTGGCATCGGCCGTTGGCCGGACATGGCTGGCTTTGTGTCGATGGCCTTGATCCGAGGCAAACGGTTGTAACTCTTTGCATTTGAGTTGGCCACGAAGCTATTTAGCATCACAGGTTTGAGGTTTCCATGATTCTTTGCTGCTGAATTGCTTGCAGAAAGGTATTGGCTTGAGCATCTCAAGAAAGGTAAGGAATTGGGGCTTTTCTTGGCTTGCAGATTTGGAGAAAGGATGCACCGGTTTCCCTATTTTAATTGTCGACTGGTCTTGAGTTTGGGTCAGGTTAAGTAATTGGTATCTGATCATATTGCCAGCTACAATTTTTACCATACTACCAAAATGTTTTCACGGTATCACGCAATATGCTGTTATGGCCTATGGGCAGGCTGAAAAAACCATGTCCAAGACATATCATGACAAGTTCAATCAAGCCAGATGGGTTCCGATCAAAAAAAAAAAAAAAGCCAGATGGGTTTCGAGCAATTACCACACAGAAAACACAGAAAAACCAAGTCCAAGATATCAAAATTAAGCAATGATCAAGAACAGCTGAGTAAATACTCAAATAAGACAAATACTATTGAATAGACATATTATTACAGGTTTAGAAGGGACCGTTTTCAAACAGTGACATCTTACAATTTAACTGGCCCTAAAAATATAGCCTGCCCCGAAATGATCATTGTTCCAGAGCTTGGTTTACAAGAATTGACCGCGCAAAAAAAAAAAAAAGTTTACAAGAATTGACCTGTCAATCTATGAGAGGTTCCATGTCGTCCACTTTTCCTTCTTTGTCGCCACCTTTCCTTAATATCAGCACACTTTTTTGCTGGATGACTTTGGTAAGCATTACACATTTCTTCGTTATCTTGCTTGCCACCTGCATTGTTCCCAACGCCACGCAGACGTGCAGTTTCTGCTATTAGGTCATTCACCAGCATCTCAGTTGTTTTCGTGGTAATCCCTCTCAGATACCATGAAATTGGTGGTGGGGGTAAAATTGCAGGCTCGATAAGCTGATTCAAGGTAATGGCAGATCCAACTCTCCCCCTTCCATCAGTACAAGAGTCATATTCATCCAGTGTACACGGATCAAGGGATTGACATACTTCCTTGTCAACGAATATAGGATCTATTTTCCAGCAACCCTCAAACTTCCTCATGAAACCTGTTCGCCCCTGCTTGAACTTTACCTGCAAAAGGAATTGCATGAAGCCACACATCAGCACATATACCATTAGTTGGCAAAGGGATTGTGACCACGTTACAAGATTATTACAGTGTGATTTTTTCTGTCCTGCTCAACAAAAACATGAACTGACAATACACCAGACCACCAGAGGAACTTCCAAATTGCTGCCTGCTCTACTTCAACTATTTGCCTTGATCCTTCATCAAGCAAGACTTTTCGTGATATTACTTCCTGAAAAAAGTGAAAAGTCCCCGTCATGAGTATCTGGTCCATGGTTGAGATATCTTGTTCACTTTTTTGTTTTCTCTCTAGATGCAAATCCTTGGCTTATAACTTCACTAGCGTCAGCATAAGCATGCACACTAATATAACATTGGCTTGTTTATTACAAGTAAAACTATAAATTACGAATAAGGAATCATGTTTTCTGCCACAATATTCAAGGACATAATCAATTATCTGCACAGTATGTCAAGACACAAGCAGCACTTTGCAAGAATACTAAATAACATGTTACTCTACTTCACCAATGAGTCGATTGCAGGGAGGCTCCTTCATAGGGAAACAACAAACTACGCTTCAAAGAAACATCATCGCAACACAAGGTGGGCAATAAACGAGAATGAAATAAACAAACAACTATAATGGTCCATAACCATGTACAAGAAGCAAACTGAATTACCAATTCTACTAGGCAGAACATCAAATGAAGATTGCATAAAAGGAATTCATAGAAACGTCAAAAGATACATGCACTATAGGACAAAGAAAAACAGAGTTGAGGCATTCAGTATCAACCCTTATCAGTCATACGGCAGGGACAGTTTGAATGAGAAGTGAAAAACACATCAGTACACACCTTGATATTTTTAAACACTCTTTTGTTCTCCGGATCAATTATGATGTTATAAACTGCATCTGGTGGTAACCCTGCCTTGAACCTCAGGTTGAGGTTGCATAGAGAACCATCCGGCACAGTGACCTGTAAAGATTTTGTGTGAATAACGTTACATTCTGGAAACATTTGAACAATTCAAAGTATCATTGGATACATAATTTCACTTTCAAAATCTCAAGAGAAAAGCTACGAACTATTTCAGAACAATATGAAATCGTACTGATTAATAGATTAAACATAGTCGATAAAAAGAGTGCTCAAACAGACTAACAGAGTTTTTCCACTAGCACGGAGACCAACCGTGAAATTGAAACGCTGTTGCAGTTGGCTAGTACCTTGATTTCTGGCGGCTCATCAGTCCAATTAGGATTGTTCCACCAACATTGGAGCTGCCTGTCCAACCTCACCTCAGCAGCAGCAGCCGCAGCGGCATTGCACCACTCTTTTACCTTCTCTGCCGGCATTTCAGCACTCCCGCCGCGGCCAGCACCATCCTGCTTGAAGAACCGCCCAAAATGCACCTGTGACAGGACCCAAACCAGTTGACATCAGCACAAAAAGATATCTTCTTTTTCCCCAACTTTCCTAAACAGACACACTGACCTTAAGAGATTTCTGAATCTTATCGGGAACCTGCACGAGGCTGTTGAATCCCAACACAGGCTTCTGCAGCCGCACTTCCGCTTGGTTGGCCCTACTTTCTCCCATCGAAAAAAAACCAATACCCTGGCAATTAGACTAGCGGCTGGTGAGGAGAATCCGCAACAGTAACTGGAAGGGAAAATGATGATAGGGAAGAAGATCTAACCTTGCTGAGTACTAGGTAGAACTGGAAGCTTCGCTCAGACGACGGCGATTGGTTCTGGATGACTGGAGCGGGAGGAACCAAGGAGTGCAGAGTGACCAACTGGAGCAAGACGAAGCCCCGAGAAGCGACGAGGAAGGCGCAGGTCGAGTTTCCCGGGTCCAGTCGCCATCCCCGTGACCGTGAGGATCTCCATCGATGGACATCGCTGATTCGCTCCGAGCATCCCGACCGACGCGAGGGTCCCGGCAGTCAGTGCGTTGGACATGGCGTATCCGTATCAGGCCTACACGTCTATTATAGGCCTGGTAAGGTGGAAACGCGTCGGGCTCGGGCCGGCGCAACGAAGGAAACGGTGGCAAAAACAGAGAGCGTACGCGCCCACGGAAGCCCGTGTATAAAAATAAAATCCCGTTCTTTTCAAAAATAAATAAAATATAAATAAATAAATAAATAAAATCATGTTCCTCCTCCCGCGGTCCCACCAAGTGAACCCGCCGCCGCTCCATCCTTCGCCACCGTCCTCCAACCCACCAGCAAGAACCCGTGCGAGAAGCCCTGCTTGCTCCCATGCCAGAACCATGGAGCGACCAAAGGACGCGTCCTCCTCTTCCTCTTCCTCGTCGAAGAAGAAGAAGAAGAAGAAGAAGGCAATCATGACACCGCCAGCACTGACGGACGTGGACGATCTAATCGAATCCATCCTGATCCGGTTTCCACAGGACGATCCTGCGAGCCTCCTTCAAGCCGCCCTCGTTCCAAGCGCTGGAACCGCCTAGTCTGCAGCCCAGGCTTCTACCGTCGATTCCGCGAGTTCCACCGGATGTCGCCGCCGGTGCTCGGCCTCTTCTGCTGCATTGTTAAAGCTAGGTATCCATGGACTAAGATGGCACCCACTTCATTCCCACGACTCTCTCTTTCCGCCGCCTTCGCCACGCCTTTATGCGCAACTGGCGCGCGCCGTGGACGCTCTCCACGGCCGCGTCCTCTTCTACGACACGGACAAGATCACGCCTGAATTTGTCGTCCATGAGCTGAGCCTCATCGTTTGAAACCCTGTCACGGGGGAAGCTGTCAAGGTTGCCCGTGGCGCCGCTGTCGCACACACACCTTTTCACGCATGGAACGCCGCACTGCTCTGCGTGGCGCCAAAGCTGCGACCACGTCGTCGACTGCATGTTTCGTGTCGTCGTCGTAGCCACGGTCGACGGGTTCACCTCTGCCTGTCTTCGGTGGGCTCCTCATGCTGGATCTCGAGCTTGGAAAATCAAGGCAACATTGTACGACGGTTCCCATCCGTGTGAAATTGGCAACATTGTTCCCTAAGCAAGCTTCTGCACACCCCAGTCCCTAGGTACTAACTTGACTTCCTTTATTTTTTTTTGCAAATACTATCACTATCAGTATGATTTCTCAACTTAGTAACACCAAAATTAATGCTATGGACGAGAGGTGCTGAGCTTAATAATAACCAATTGTTTAATATTTTAATTTCAGTCAAATCATGTGAAGGCAGGTAGCACCAGGAGTTTATAGATGAGGGAGGCGCGTGCAAGTTCGTAGCAGGGTTCACAAAACCGCTGGAAACCGAGCGGTTTTCGCGGTTTCCGCTGAAACCGCTCCGGCTCGGTTTCAAGCGGTTTACGGTTTTCAAATTCAAATTTGAGGATTTTTAAAAAATTTAAAAAATTTTGTAACAAAAAATATGTAAAAAAACTAGACGAAAAATGAGGAATTATGGTGTAAGCAAAACTTAAAATTTTTTAGTTTATGGAGGTAAAAAAATAGTAAATGAAAAAAAGAAAAAAATTATATAAAACACTTACCTTATCCACTCCTCCTACTTCCACTACTTCTTCTCCACCTATTCTCCTCCTCTCCTCTTCCCCTCTCTCCAGCACAGCGCCGGCCCGAAATCCGTCGAATCTGCCGACGAAACCGCCGGAGAAGCAACGGAAACCGCTCCCAAACGCCGGCTAGCCGAGCGGTTTGAGCGGAAGCCGCGGCTTTCGAGCGAGCGGTGGACGGGTCGACGAAATCGCGGCTCGGAGGACGGTAACCGCGGCTACAGAGCGGCTAACCGCGGCTCCGACGGAGAAACCGCGGCTTGGGGCGGCGCGGCGCGCGGTGAGGGGCTACCGCGGTTTGGAGAGCGGTAACCGCGGCTTGGGAGCGGTAAGCCGCGCACCTGCACCAGGAGCCGCGGTTTGGAGTGATTTCTTCGCACGAGCAGTGGTTGCCGCGATTTGAGGTTCAACCGCGCGGTAAGCAGCTCACTTTCCTTGATTTAGCATACAGTAACCGCGATATAGTGCATTTTGGATTGAATGTACCGAATAATTTCGTGTTTTTCGTTGAATGGTGGATTGAGTCATGTACGAATAATTTCTTTTTCATTGCAGTGTAGAATGGCTTCATGGAGGGAGGGTGATTCCGTTTGGGAGCATGGCGAGAACACGTACCCTGGATTTGTCTGCAACTATTGCAAGACAGTAAAGAAAGGCGGCGGTGCGACCAAGTTTAAGCAGCACTTGACGGGACGCGGCACCAGTGTGGTGCATTGCAATCATGTGCCAGCGGATGTTCGTGAATATTTTCGTCATGACCTTGATCGAACTAGCGGTCAGAGGAAGGAGAAGCAAGCAGCGACCTTACGAAGTGAAGAAATAGCTGCAGAAGGAAATGTTAGGTCTGATGAAGATGAAGAGCTGCAACGTGTCCTACATGAGTCGCAAGTAGAAGAATCATATGTTAGACAGACTCGAGAGCGGGGTGGGCAATATGAGCGAGGTGGTGGAAGTGGAGCTAGTGGAAGTGGAGGTGGTGGTACAAGCGGTGGAATCATGGGCGCGCTGAGGAGATCGATGTCTTAGACTCATAGAGGTAGGCAAGGTGGGAAAGAACCCGTTCAAACAAGGATTGACACCGGACCGTGGACAGCTAAAAGTAAGCTTGCCAAGACGGCAATTGGTAGGGCTTGGTCAAAATTTTTTCACACTGAAGCTGTCCCTGGAAGGAAGGCCGACAGTCCTTACTTTGTATCCGCTATAAAGGAGACACAAAGATGGGGTAAGATTATTTAATTGCACATAAAGTGATACTTATTTTGTGTTGACCTTTCTCGTATATTGTATTTAATAGGCGAAGGCATCTTAAGCCCATCTAGCAGAGACATCGATGGCAAATATTTAGATGAGAACTATGAAGACATATTGAAGCAATTTGCAAGGTTCAAACGAGACTGACCGTTGCATGGTGTTACCATCATGTGTGATTCATGGACGGGACCAATAGGGATGAGTCTAATTAATTTCATGGTTTACTGTAATGGGATAATATTTTTCCATAAGTCAATCGATGCTACTGGCCGCAGTCAAGATGCAAAATTCCTTCTGAAGGTGCGTTCGTTTTTTAGTAAAAGTTGAAACATTTCTGTGTGACTGTAATGGTTTTTGTTGCATGTAAATTGTAGGAAATGACCAAAGTGGTAGAAGAGCTTGGACCAGAACACATCGTTCAGATCATAACCGATAATGGCTCGAACTACAAGAAAGCAGGCACGCTTCTTAGAGATAAGTATGCAATTGTATGGCGGCCATGCGTAGCGCACACAATTAATCTTATGCTAAAGGCAATAGGTGATTTTCCTGAACACAAAGCTATGATTGAGAGTGCTCGTAAGATTTCGCGTTGGCTTTACAACCACAACCAATTACATTCAATGATGAGAAAAGCTGTTGGTGGTGAGTTAATCAAGTGGAATGCCACTCGATTTGGAACAAATTATATGTTCCTGGAAAGCATGCTTCGACGAAGGGATAAGTTTATGGCCTGGATGGGAACAGAATCATTTTTGGAGAGTCATTTCAGCAGCTCTGATATTGGGCGTTTTGCTCATTCATGTCTGACCAATATATCATGGTGGGATAACATGAGCCATGTGGTTCGATCTGTTGAACCACTGTATGAATTCCTTCGCTTTGCTGATCAGGATAAGGTTCCAAATTTGAGTGAGGTACTTCTAAGGTACAACATGGTGCGCAACAAATATGAGAGTATATTCGGAGCGGGTTCATCGGATTATACTCGTTATATGGAAGTTATTGATCCTAGGATGGCGGTCATTGCAAACGATACTTATGTCAACGCAGGTAACATAATGGTACTTATGTGTTTTATATTGAATTGATATAATTGTGTTTAACCATTGATTCTTTGCAGCTGCCGCGTTAAACCCCCGGGTCCATTATGTTCATGGGACATCGCATGGCATTCTCAACGACCTCCGTGAGGCTTTCGAGTTTATGAGTGACAGTGATAGCACAATGCTAGCACTTCAAGAAGCTGAGAGTTACCGGAGGAAGTTAGGTGCATTCTCCACTGATTTGGCTCGAAGGATGGCCACTATAGTAATATTTCCCCTTGTAAGTTATTCATCTAGTGAAAATTTTGTAATATTGATTGAATTAATGAAACCTAACACGTTCTGATTAATATTTCAGCACAATGGTGGTCTATGTTCGGCGGTGATACACCCAATCTACAGAAGTTTGCTTTACGCCTCGTATCACAGTGTTGCTCGTCAAGTGGATGTGAGCGTAATTGGAGCACTTTTGCATTGATCCACACACAAGTTCGCAACAGATTATCATATGAAAAACTACACAAGTTGGTTTATGTGAACTACAATCTTCGGATCCGGCTCAGAGAATCTGGACTATATAGACCAGCGTCTAATACAGATGACGACCCCTTTGACCGTCTTATGGAACTTTCCCTATATGATTCTTCTAATCCTATTCGGGAATGGATGGAAAAGGGTCGTTCAAATTCAGAACCGTTGCTTGATGAGGATGACGATGATAGTGAAACCCCCATTCCCTCTCAGCTTGTTCAGGATGAGAGCACACATTTGCTAAGGATTGGTGGCGCATCTTCTTTGTCTGAGTGGTCACAAAAACACGTGGGTGACACTCACATAGGTAAGAGGAAAGAACAAAGAAGACCCCGCAAGCAATCTAACAAAAAAGCAAAAGCAAACTGTTCAAAGGGAACGAGAGGTGCTCAGCGATGAGTCCACAGATGACGGAGACAAGAGAGCTAGCCCCCCGTACCAAGAGTCAAATGATAGTAGTTCACGGACCTCGTCTGATGATGACAACGATGCAGGGAATGCCGCCGCAGGTCATACGGGCGGTTCGGCAGCAAAACCCATCTCACCCCTCCGTTTCACAGGTACAAACATGTGTCTATTAGTTAATATTTTATATTCATCACTGACGATCTTCATATTCGCAGGTGAATCACAATTCACCCACGCTACCCAGGATCAGGACCACTGAGCTCCATCTTCACAGAGGACTACTGCGCCTGCGAGTCGTACACGTGGACATGACGCATATATGTTTCCCCAGGAGTATGAGGGCTCAATTAACACAGGTAGTGACTCCTCTTATGACTACAGTTGTCCTGATATTAGTAGTCAACCACCTATTAGATGAGTCTATCAGTGGCAAGAGCCAGAATTTTATAGAATGTTGCAACATGAATGGGAAACAACGGCCCCGTGGACGGGTCAAACATGGAATGAGTACAAGGCACAATTGATGGCTACTCGTGGCATTACACTTCTGTCAATTCACGAATGTAATACGACCTACCATAATTGGAATAATATTCCATGAGAATGAACATATTTGACCTGTATCGTGCTATGTATTATATTATTCGAACTATATATTTCTTATTTATGGACTACGAACTACTTCATCATTTTCTATTTTATATTCTATGTCTCTGTGTTCTTAATTGCTGTATCAATATATTAGAAAATTAATTCTGGAAATTTTTATTAATTTTCATATTATTCACTTTTTTTTTCCTCCAAACCGCGGTTTCTGGAAAAACCAAGCGGTAACCGCTCCAAACAGGCCGGTTTTCGCTCCGAAACCGCGGTTTCTATTCAAATCCGGTTCAAAAATTCAAATTTGCAACTTCAAAGGTTTTTCGAGCGGTTACCGCGGTAACCGCTCGTTCGCTGCCGGCCGGTTTCCGCGGTTAGAACGGTAAGTCGAACCCTGGTTCGTAGGAGGTTGGATGGGATGGTCGATAGGACGACCAGGACCAGTACTTCAACAAACATCAGTTGCTCCGTACACAAAAGAGGTCCAAGAGTAGCATCCAGCCCCTGTTTCTATTGGATAGTATAAAGGCAGAACAATTTTTTTTCTCTGTTTTTTTTTTTGAAAATCATGAGAACAAAATTCCACATCAACAACAAGCAGAAGAGGTCTCTCTGACTCTGAAACTTAATCAGCAGCAGATCTAGAAAAGTATATAAAAAAGATGTCCGTCCATTGCAGAAACGTCATCCAGTACTATTTTGTGTCTTAAGCTCTATGACGAATATCTTCAGCTCGTCTGTTCTATTACAGTCCCTTGATTTTGGCCCATCTCGTTGCGCACTGAAGTGATATTCTCCGCGGTAGTCACCTGGCTGTCATTTCTTCGTCTGGTAATGCCTGATTCATGCAGATGTGCTGGAATGTTGGATGAGGGTGCTTCATTTTCACAACTCTTGCCATTTTCGGCCAACACATGAGAATTGTAGCTTCTCTCTTCAAAAGGTAAGCCTGTCAAAAGTAAAGAAGTTAAACAACTAGTAAAAAAAAAGATCGGTCACAACTCTAACCAAGTTGTTATTTAGGACATAAATGTCATTTCAATGTACGTGCTTGATCATGATGTGACATTAATACGAGAATTAACCTTCTGTTTCACCACTGGACATTGGAGGATCCGTTGTTGAAGCAGATGCAAGAGGTGCACTTGAACTTGACTCAAATGAGGAACAATAAGACGGAGATAGTGGAATCTGGTGGTCAGGAATCAATTGTACTATTTCTCTAGATGATTTAAGCTGCCAAAAGAAATAGGAACACAGAAGGTAATTTGCATGATGATTTGATGATTTTAAGGAAATCAAACTTTGGGGCTGATAGCATTGGCAAAGTTACCTCGGTAATTTGGATCTCTTTACTTTTATGTCCAATCCTGACAGACATGGAACTTGATTTTTTCTTGACAGTATTCTGTGAATAATCAACTTCATCAATGTTCAATACACTTGCTTCTCCACTTTTTACTCCTGTGACATCACTGATCGTTGGCTCCTCAGGAGTCATCTCAGAGAAAGAGGAAGAACTGTTTGATGCAACTTCCTCAGCTTGATCCAAGCACTGGTATGGTACAGAACATCTGGAGCTCAAAGAATAGGACTGTAATATGCAATCCTGGCACCCAGAAACTTCAAGCGTCCGGAGCTTGCTAAGCCTCGAAAGTGCTGTTGGTAATGCTTTGAGTCCAAAACATTGTGATAAATTAAGATACTCCAAACTAATAAGCTTATCAAAAGATGACGGCAAATATTGAAGACTATGGCAATTAGAGAGGTTCAAGAACTGAAGACAAGTAAGGCACTCAAAGGATTGTAGGAGCTTAAGTTCAGAGCAAAATGAAAGATTTAGGCCTCTCAAGTAAGCAAGTTGACCACATGATTGGGGGAGTACCTCGAGTTTAGAACATTTTGACATATTTAAGAACTGTAGTGAACAAATGCTGCCGAAAAAGTCAGGAAGCCTCTGGAACTCAAAACCACTTATGTCTAAATCCACAATAGAAGAGAAGTTTGTGAATGACTGCAACAATCCCTCAGGTAATGTTGGAAGCTTAGAACACCACGAAAGGTTCAAAACCTGAAGTTTCACGAGATTTGCCAAGGACCCAGGAAAGCTTCTGACTTCAGGGCAGCATGACAGATTCAGATAATGTAGCTCATGCAACATATCTAGGTTATTCAATTGTTGAAGTTTCTTGCAGCCTTGGAGATTCAAATAATTTAGCATCTTTAAGTTACTGATGAAAGGTGGCAACTCTATGAGTTCAGTCTCTGAAAGATCCAAACTTTGTAGCTTATGGAATCCACTAACTTGGGGAGGCAGGGTTGTTATGGGCAAAGTTGAAGCATCAAGGTACCTCAGTTGTTTCAACTGAAAAATAGGAGATGGAATCTCAGTTACAGAACATCCACGGAGATCTAAAACACGTAAATACTTGTTCATTGAAAGAACTTCGTTGACATGCTGCAATTCTGCACCACTCGTCTTGAAAATCAATGACCTTGCTTTGGAAGGCCAAGCCTTGCTATCTATTGATTGTAAGCTTGAAGCAGACACTTGTGCGTATCGGTAATCATAGTTTCTAGTACCACGCTCATTCTCAGTATCTAAAATCACGAGGATATCTTCACCAGCAACTGATCTAGCAAGATCATGTGCCAAATTATTCATGGAGAGGATTTCCTCAGAACCATTAGGTACTTCAGCAATCTGCAGGAGAAATGAGGTTAATTAGCTAATTTACCCAAGCTGAATCACAAGAATTCCCATATAATCATGACATTTAGAAAGTGAAATGGGGTAGATATAAGAGTCATATTTGGATACATATTGAGTCCATGTAACCACTATATTTTGTCCCTATTGGGGCTACTATTCAATACAAGTGCTATTCATAACATCAATTATGCCATGACCCTTATCCCTTATTGTCAATAAAAAAAAAAATGCCATGACCCAACTACATATCCGAGGTGATCAAGGAAAGACCATATATTGGCCAACAAACTAGCTCTGATTTACTTAGGAAAATATATTTGAAGATGCAAATGGTTAAACCATACATACTGTTTTTAGAGGTTAATGATTAAATACTAAAATAGGAAAAGACTATGTAATAGGACTCCTAATATGACTTTTATTCCTTAACACTGGCTACCATAGGTCAGTTCAACCTACTAACAGTGAGTGACCTTTTTAAACCAGGTTGAAATTCACTCCCCAAACAATCCTTATAGTAAGATAAAGAAAGTCATGCAAAATGTAAATACGCTTAACTGTTGGGTTGATATTAATAAGGGACATTACCAAAGATAAAATAATCAATCTTTTTTTGTGAGTAAAGATAATATTCTATCTATCCACATAAACCATGGCACAGGCTAGTGATTATAAATTATTTTATTTGTGAATGCTAGAGACTACTCATTATATTCATGTTTGTCATATTATCGTCAGTACCACTATAGCATAAGACAATTGATATTATATAAGCATGAGTCCAAGAACGTGCCTCAGCTCTGTGTGAAACTTGAAGGAAATGAATTGCTTTAAGTTCATCAATGTACTTCTCAGCGGTCACATCAAGTGGCAAGGTTCCATGTTTGGATTCAATCATGTCAAGTGCGATCCATTGCTGAATAAGTTTTTTCTTCTCAATGACAGATCCTTTAGGGAAGATTGAACAATATACGAAACATAATCTCAGCTCATGGGGCATATTGTAGTATATTATCTTGAATGATGGAAATATGGGAGAGATTCTATCTAAGGGGTAATCTTCCTCTATCTTCCACATATCTTGATCCTTCGCGACTTGCCATATCTCACGCCTCTGTCGTTGAGCATTCACCACAGATCCAAGAAAATTAGCTACTAATGGTATGCCTTCACATCTTCTTACAATTTCTTCTCCATATTCCCGGAAAAGTGGGTCACTTGGGCTTGTCATTGCCCTTTTGGAGAATATACTTGAACAATCGCCTTCAGACAAAACAGATAATTTGTATGGTGGGACAGTGGATATCAGCTCAGCTACTTTATCACTATGCGTGGTCACTATGATCTTGCTTGTTGTCTGTTTACCTGTCAGCAACATCTGCCTCAGCTCATTCACTTGTTCATCCTTACCCCACAAGCTATCTAGCACTACTAAGCAATTGTGTTTATTCAGTATGTCTTGAACAGCCTTCTTAATTGACTGCATCTGCATGTTTCCCTCAATCATTTCACCAGTTTGTGAAACTATATCTCTCCCAATTTTCGCTATGTTGATATTACCCATGGAGACATGAACCCATATCCTGAAGCTAAATTTCTCTGCTCTTGCATCATTGTAAACCAGTTGTGTGAGGCTTGTCTTCCCAAAACCTACTGGCCCAACTATGGAAATGATGGAAATCTCTTGCACATTTCCCTGCATTAGCATGCCCATAAGTTGTTCCAAGTCTCTATCCCTCCCAACAATTATGTCATCTTTATTTCTGTAAGATGTCGTTTGCTTCTCATCAAATTTCACCACTGAATTGATATGTGAAATGAAATGATACTGCATAGGTAATTGTTGCCTTGTTTGTAATAACTCCCTTTTGGATTTCATCTTATAAACCATGCCAACTTTTGAAAACATGGGATTGGACAGTGAGCAGAACAGTGATCCCTGAAAATTCGCCAACGTATGTACTCAATCATTATTAACTTATTAGTAAAATCACAAGAATAGTAAAAAAGAATGTAAGAATGTAAGCAGAGTGATAAAGAACAGCAAGCAATAGTAATTTAATCATTACAAAGGCCTCCTTTTGTTCTAGCGTAGGGAGAACTGACTAGTTTAATAATTTACGGATCACGATTCACAATGCGGACACCAGCTTAACAAGGTCCACAATTACGCGTACAGAACAAAATTTCAATGCATAACACCATAATTTTGTTAACTGATCTAGGGGGACCAGACTAGATGAACTGTCATAATTTTGTGCAAGAGAAGATTGAGAAGAACATGGAATATATTCAACAGAGCTGACACAAGCCCATTAGCCAATCCAGCACCAGACCAAAGCTAGTGGAACTGCAGGAACTGATAACAGGGGTCCGAACCAAAATAATGGGCGTAGGCGACAATTAAAGTTTACACATGATGATGGTAGGCAGCTTCTTACATCAGGGATTGTTTTAGACAATGGAATCTTATATAAGAAGATGCATCGGAACAATCTGGAACACGTTATAGAAGAAGAAAGCAGAAAAGAAAATACCTTCTGAATGTAGCTGCTCCCCTCAAACTCCTCCTTGGAAGAGTAGTACTCATCAACTATGTCTTCGATGTCGTAAGCCAGGGACTTGATCTGGCCGAGCCAGTGCCGCAGGTTGGCCCTCTCGCTCCCGAAGGAGTTGTTCTCCGCGTTCTTGAGCAGCCCTTCCAGGTACACCATGGTGTCCTTGATTCTCTCGAGGTCGTCGCTGAAGGTGCAGCACAGCTTAGCGTCGCTCTGCGCGACGCCGATGGCGTCGTTAATCTTTCGGGCGACTTGGTTCACCGCCGCGGCTACCAGCATCTCGGGGCCGACCATGGCTGCTCGTGGCTCGTGGCTAGTCGCGAGTCGCAACTTGGACGGATAGGAGAGAGGAGCGGAGAGGAGACGCCAGGGCGGCTGGACCTGAGCAGCAGCAGCGCCACGAGCCGGCGAGCTTAATAACACAAGTTGTTAGAAAATAAAAATTGAGTTGTTGAGCTGTTGTGGAGTGTTGACCTTGACTTTTTTCAGTCTCGTACGCCTCTATTGGCGTAATCCACCGATTTTTATGCGAATTGCCCTAGCACGCTATAAATCCTCCCCCTAACTAACACACTGCAAAATGCAACTTTAGATGCAACACATTGTACATATACTCCTATACATCATATCTGCAACACACTATAGCAATATGAAAATATTGTCCTCAACGTTTTTTTATCTCAATATATAAAATATATGAAAACCTAAATTTTTGTCTGTATGTTGTTATATTGGTTTTTTTTTTATGATTTTCTTAAACCGGAGGAATGTGATGTGCTTCTGGAGGAAGAGATATGGGGAATTGGAGAAAGATGATTGTTATGTTATATACTCCTTTTATTTTTTTTATTGCTGTTGACTTTGATCAATAATTTTGATCATTTATCTTATTAAAAAAATATAAAATATTAAATATTTAAATAAAATTTGATTTATTATTAAAAACTTTTTAATTTTAATTTTTAATTTTATATGTTTGAACTAATTTTTTAAATAAAATAAGTGGTTAGAGTTTTTAGTCAAATTCAACAACGACACACAGAAAAAAATGGAAGGAGTATAATTTATACAAATTATAAGAGATGTTGGTAGCTGCGATTGTGGGATGACGACTTGGTCAGATTTGATGTTTTTTCTTGTCTTGCTTTTATTGAAGCTATGTGGTATTAATTATATATACAATAAATTAATATATAGACTATATAAAAATTATAAATTATAATCTATATTTTAAAACTGTAAATATTGATTAAAAATAACTCTTATTTCTAATCAATTGAAAATTAAATGTTCCCTGTTGCCGCAAGATCACAGATTTTTTTCTCTCTGGTATCGAGCCCTCACCACACCTCTGGAGGGCTTATTTGCTTGGCGTCCACAGATATCTTCCTGAGCCAGCCAGCCTTCCCAGGCGCTCGATCAATGCCTGCTTGTGCCTTGTGCTTGCCTCACCGGCCTGGTCTGTTCGCCACACCCACGCAGACTTTTGCCCCGGTCTCGTTTGCCCTTCCCTTCTACTAAATCGCCCCATGCCACACGCCCACTGTGCCGCCGTCGTGGACAGGCTGCTACGCCGGTTGGCCTCCGACGCTCGCCGGCTGGACCTACCCACGGATGTAGACGAAGACGTGGCTCATGTGGGCCGGACTCTGGCGAGATTGCAAGATGTGCTGGCTAGCCTGGAGAGGCAATACTTCAAGTTGCCTGTGCAGGTGCAAGAATGGATGGGAAACATCAAGCAGATTGCCTATAGCATGGAGGATCTGCTGGATGAATTTGAAGAGCCCAGTGCCATTGCGTCCCAAAGGAGCGGTTGGACTACAAAGGTTTGACTTGATAGAACCGCGCAATCAAGCTAACTTTTTGCAAATCGACCAAGATTTTCCGCATTAGATGGCTACTTGTCCCCCATGGTCGGGCTAGGACTACATATTGGCGTTGCGTTTCCTTTCCATTTTTTTATTATTTTGCTGCTAAAATCAGTGGCGATGGTCCAATTTTATGCTATTTGTTATGCAATCTTTTACTTTTATACAATTTTTTACTACTGTATAATCTTTTGCAATATTTAACTTTTATAGTGCCATGTGTAAACCTTTAGATTCCAATATTGGCTGCCCTGAGTCTCGTTGCAACTGAATTCCGTTAGAGTCACATTGCTCCTGTTATGTAGTTGTAACACAAACTACTAAATGTTTAGCAAGCATCTTTTAATTCTGTGACATACCCGCTACGGATGTACATCATCTAAGTTATGTCAATCTACTAGATCGTGGCAGCAATTTTTTTCCCTACCTCATAGGTGTTGCAAATCTGTTTGTTTACAACTTTTTTTAGTTACGATACACAACTAAGAGTCAATCTTATCTTTACCTGATTATTTCAAATTGACCTTCCAGGAAACACCATTCTTTTGCTCCTGTCCATGTCTCCTGCATGATACTGGGGCAACTACATTGAAGGCGATAAAAAGAAGATTGGCCGTTGCAGCAAAAGATTCTGTCATACTAAGCTTGACGCAGCATCCTTGGCCTGATCTTGAGCATTTAGATAATGCAGTATTTGATGGAACTACAGTCGTAGGCAGAGATAATGACAAAGCAATTTTAAAGGATATGCTCTTGCAAAGTAATGCAGAAAAGCTATCAGTCATTCCAATTGTAGGCCTCGTAGGATTGGGGAAAACAACTCTTGCTAGATTAATGTTCTATGATCAGGGAGAAGGGTGGGATTTCGATCTTCGTATATGGATATGTTTAAACAGAAAGTTGGACCTTAGAAAGGTTGCTAGTGATATAATCTCACAATGTAACCAAGAAGACCAAAATTTCTCAATTCATATGAATGTTGACATGCAAGAAAATCTGCAGTTACTGAAGAATCGCCTGCAAGATGTACTTCGTGAAAAAAGTTGTCTAATTGTCTTGGACGACCTTTATAGTACTGATAAAAACCAGATGGAAGAATTGAAGGAGATGCTGACAGGTACAAATAGGTGTACCAATGTGCTAGTCACCACGTCCAATGAAATAACTGCAGAACTAGTGCACACAGTTGCACCATACAAATTGGGTCCTCTTTCCAAAGATGACTGTTGGAAAATATTTTCTCAAAAAGCCTTTTGGGGTGAGGATACTGCTGATGCACACCTCAAGGAAATTGGGAAGGAAATTGTGCAAAGATGTGAAGGGTTACCATTATTAGCTCATTCTCTTGGTTCACTTGTGCAAAATCAAGTCAGAAACATGTGGTTAGCTGCAAGGGATGAAGAAATGTGGAAGTTACAGGGAAGATGTGCCGCTAGAGTTGAAATCTTTTCACCACTTAATCAAATTTACTGTGACTTTCCAACAGCTGTGAAACTTTGTTTTCTATATTTAGCCATATTTCCAAAGGGCTCTTTTATCGATAAGGAAAAGCTTATCCGACAATGGATGGCACTTGATATGATTAGATCAAAGCATAACTCCTTGCCTTCTTATGTGCATGGGGAGATCTACATTCAGGAACTTTTGTCAACGTATTTTCTCCATATTCTCAAGAAACCCTCAGTAAGTCACTAAATAATTTTTAGTTCAGGCATCTTTTCATATCTGGGTGTGCCCTTACTCTTTACTCCCTATATTTTAAATAATTTGCAAAAGAAATTTAATTATCTGCACATTTTTCGTATTATAGTTATTTATCAAATAGAAAAATGCATGTTGTGCTACTAGTTCATTTTTTCCTGTGGATTCATGGATTATCGAGTTTAAATAGCACTTCACAATATGTTATTTAATTTTGAATGCTCCTATGATACTTTGCATAAATCATTAGAAATAGAATGAGAGTTATGGGGAATATTTCTGATTATAAAACCTTATGACAAAATGCAACTACATGCAGATTATATGATTTAGTTGCCAAACAACAGCCAAGAGATAACTAATGCTAATTTTATTTTGTTTTGTCCCATTTTTGTTCAGATTGAAGGAATCTATAACAAAATAGCGCCCACGACACTTTACATGCATAGCATCATCCATGAGTTTGCTAGACATGTTGCCTCTGATGATACTATTGTTTTTTATGGTAGTGAAGTTCAGCTGGGCAATAGTAAAAAGAAAACCTTCCAACATGCACTGTTGACATATTACACAGGGCAATCGACACTTTCTCGTTCACTGCTTACCAGGACAAGGGTATTACATCTCAGGAACATGGAGGCTAATGTGTTTGATAATGAATCATTTGAATTCCTGAAACACTTGCGTGTTTTGAATCTTAGTGGATGTTGCATTGAAGAATTACCAGTCTCTATCGGTCACTTAAAGCATCTAAGATATCTTGATGTTTCTGGCTTACAAATTCAAACATTACCTTACCAGATGTGTAATTTGACAAATCTTGAAACACTGGATCTGTCTAAGACATCTCTCAAGGAATTGCCCTTTTTCATAGGTAATTTTAGGAAGCTAAAATATTTAAACATGCAAGGTTGTGACAAACTTCAAAACTTGCCTTCAGCCCTTGGTCACCTACAAAGACTTGAGCACCTTAGGCTGTCTGGTTGCAATGACATCTGCGAGCTGCCTGACTCCATGTGCAATATCTATGATCTTCGATTTTTGGATTTATCATGGTGCACAGAGATGCAAAGCTTACCTTCTTTGTTTGGTAACTTAATGAACTTGGAGGATCTAAGTCTTTCCAGTTGCTTCAACCTCAAGCAGTTACCAGAATCTTTTGCTAACCTTTATTTTCTTAGGTTCCTGAATCTATCGAGCTGCTATGAATTGCAGAATTTGCCAGAGTCTCTCAATAACCTTGAGAAATTGGAAGTTCTTGTTCTCCGTAGATGTCGCAAACTTCAAAGTCTCCCTCCCTCCTTAGCAACCATGAAGTACCTTCGAGTACTGGACCTGGCTGGCTGTGAAGCACTTCATGTAAATACTGATATATTAACAACAAATTTGGAGCATCTGAACCTTCAAGGGTGTATAAAGGTGCAGATTCAGCCATATTGCTTTGAAAACTTCATCAATAACTTGAAGTTTCTGAATCTTTCCCACTGCCTACCTAGCATCGATTGCCTGATATCTGTTGGATACTTGTCCAACTTAGAGTACCTAAAGCTGTCAGAAAACTTCCTTGATATACCTGTATCTTTTGAAAGGCTTCAGAAACTGCACACATTAGATCTCTCTGGTTGTCCCTCAATGCTTCAGTCCTCTAGAGTACATCAAACATTGCTGAACATAATAGATAAATTAACAGCTCTCAGATTTGTGTTGACAAAAGATCCAGTGGTAATAGCATCTCTACCACGACATGTCAGATGCTCTATTGACATAGATGAACACTGTCATGTAACATCAGATGAACTTGATATTATTGACGTGACAGGAGGGTCCAGAGGCTTAAATATTGCTCAGAGGTTTAACCTGCAGAACCGACTGGAGCTTCGTTTTCTTAAGATAGAATGGATTCCTACTTTTCATTCAGATGTTGAATTAGTTTATGATGTCAGTGAAAATGAAGTTTTGGAAAGGCTCCATCCAAACCAGAGTCTGGAGCATTTTGAGCTAATTAAATATGCAGGTTGTGCATTTCCGACATGGATGACCAGCACCATAAAAAGTTCACTCCCATACCTTGTCAGTCTTTTGTTGTTCCATCTGGATAACTGCACTAATGTCCCTCCACTTGGCCTGTTAAGAAATTTGCGCTACCTGCATATCAAAGATATGCCTAATCTCAGATATCTAGATATGGGTCTTTCTGGGAGTGCAGAGCCCTTCAGGAAATTAACTCACCTCAAACTGGAAATGCTAAACTTGAAGGAATTATCTATACTGATTTCAGCCAACATTGAGAGTCAGCAGTTCATGTTCCCCATTCTTGAGGAGTTGTCCGTGCTATCTTGCCCCAAACTTATCTTCAAACCATCTTTGCCAAAATGTGCAATCTATGTGATAAAAGAAAGTAACATGATTCTATCTTGTGGGCAACCTTTGGGGCCATTATCATCTCCATCACCAGTAAAAGTAGAGATAAGTGAGTGTATGATGCCTTCCGGTTGGTTTAATTGGCTTAAATCCTTGCATACCCTTGAGAAAGTAGTAATAGATGGTGAGCCGCTAACCTCTTTTGAGCTTCAAGAGATCAGAGGCACTCCAGAGTCATCTAGTAGTATAACCTCAAAGGAAGATCAAAGTTCATACGAGAATATTTCATATGAATTGAGCACTCAGGTATTGACCATTTTTCACCCTCTTTATTTTCATTCATCATTTCCATAATAATGGCTAAAAAAGGTTGCTGGCTAGCCAAGCCTATCACAACCCCCTCTTTATTTACTGCAGCAAAGTCTTTGTTTCTTCTAACTTTCACCTATTGATTAGAATTAGATTCCAATTAAGGTTTTTTTTTCTCATCTAAATCTTGTGCCAAAGCAGGATGGAGGCCCTAAAAAGACAGGAACTGGAAGCTCAACAATTATCAAACCATTTCCCAGCTTTGAGGGCACCTTAGGACACTCAGGTCAGCATGTGTTTGCCTCTCTAGATTAAGCAAGAAACCTGTGTGACATTTGCGCTATGTTAGTCCCCATTAGTTGTTACCGTCCATTCTCCTTTTTCTAGCAATAACGAATTTTCATATTTGTTGTCAGATTTTTTTTTTTTTGAAAGAGAATTGTTGTCAGACTCCATGCAAGCTAATATGCTTTCGTTTATGCTTACGCAAAGGTACAGTTACTTGATCAAATAAACTGGTGTAAACTATATAGAAATTGTACACTAAAAAGATATTGCAAGAAAGGGCTAAACTCCTTTGCTACATTCCTAAGGTATGGGACTAAACTGTCCAACTACTAGCATAAAATAGAACATAAAAGTTAAAGCGCCAGTACAGTTTTCCATAGTTCTTGGGGACTGTTTGGTTCCTTGCTAAACTTTGCCACACTTTGCGGCTATTTGGCTTGCAAAAGCATATCACGAGTGTTGTTATAGTATGGAAATGAATGCTACAACTGCTACTATATATGTGTTCACAATGTGGGCCTCAATTTGGGCTCGGTTGATGGAAACAACCCAATCTATGCACCTAGACTTTCGGCTCTTGTTAACATTTTATCGGCCACTGTGATATGTAAACCATACTCTGCTGATCATATAGTATGTGCTCTCGAATAGAGATGTCATCATGGAAGGCTCGTCTCATTTTCATACTCAGATTCGACATAAACAAATAGTGTTTCTAGATTTCTTTTCCTAACATTACTTCTGTATCAGTGTTTAAAATGTTTGGTATTGCCAAAAGGTAACAATCGATGTTCTAGGAGTAACTACTATAAGTGATGTATTTTATCTGACAGCTTGTGAATCAGATCATGTAACTGAGAGTCGTATTTCTTATGCATTAATAAAAAATTATGTTTACAACAACAACAACAACAACAACAACCAGCCTTTTAATCCCAAGCAAGTTGGGGTAGGCTAGAGATGAAACCCCAAGTACCAACAAGAAACTCAGGAAAGGACCAAACCGAAAAGGAAAGAAAAAGGAAGCTGAGAAAAGACCAAAAGGCCAGAACCAAGGGAACGGAAGGTGAAACAGCAAACGGAAAAAGGGAAAAAAGAGGGAGGCAAATCAAGGTTCTGGCACATGGATTGCCAGTCTCCACAAACTCCTATCTAAGGCTAACTCCCTACCGATATCCCACTCCTTCATGTCCCTCTTAACCGACTCCTCCCAAGTCAAGTTTGGTCTTCCTCTTCCTCTCTTTAGATTAACCGGGCGCCTAATGATGCCACTGCGGACCGGTGCGTCTTCAGGTCTCCGTTGGATATGTCCAAACCATCTCAAGCGGTGTTGCGTGAGCTTCTCCGCAACTGGTGCTACTCCTAATCGCTCTCGTATGTCTTCATTCCTGACACGGTCTCTTCTTGTGTGACCACAAATCCACCGTAACATACGCATCTCTGCCACGCTTAGCTGCTGGACATGTTTCCTTTTAGTAGGCCAACACTCAGCTCCATATAGCATAGCCGGTCGAACAACAGTCCTATAGAATTTGCCTTTGAGCTTTTGTGGAACTCTGTTGTCACATAGGACACCAGAGGCTTGACGCCACTTCAACCATCCGGCTTTAATTCTATGACTGACATCTCCATCAATATCTCCATCCTTCTGCAATATTGATCCCAGATATCGAAAGGTGTCCTTCATGGGGACCACCTGACCGTCGAGTCTGACATCCCCTTCCCCTTCTTCGTGTGCAGTGGCACTGAAGTCACACTTCATGTACTCTGTTTTAGATCTACTAAGCCTAAAACCTTTTGCTTCCAAAGTCTTCCTCCATAATTCTAACTTCTGGTTAACTCCCGCCCTAGTCTCATCCAATAGCACAACATCATCTGCAAAAAGCATACACCAAGGGACCTCTCCTTGGATGTCCCTTGTGATCTCATCCATCACTAGGGCAAAAAGATAAGGGCTCAAAGCAGACCCCTGGTGCAACCCTATAGTAATGGGGAAGGCATCCGTGTCTCCACCGCTTGTTCGGACACTTGTCACAACATTATTATACATATCCTTGATGAGGTTAATGTACTTTGTTGAGACTTTATGCCTATCCAAGGCCCACCACAAAACGTTTCTAGGCACTTTATCATATGCCTTCTCAAGGTCGATGAAGATCATATGCAGGTTTTTCTTTTGTTCCCTATATCTTTCCATGAGTTGCCTTATCAAGAAAATCGCCTCCATAGTTGACCTTCCAGGCATGAAGCCAAATTGGTTATTGGTGACATTTGTCAACCTCCTCAAGCGATGTTCAATAACCCTCTCCCAAAGTTTCATTGTATGGCTCATTAGCTTGATCCCCCGATAGTTAGTACAACTCTGAACATCTCCTTTGTTCTTGAAGATTGGTACTAAAGTGCTCTGTCTCCACTCCTCGGGCATTTTGTTTGATCGGAAGATAAGGTTGAACAATCTAGTGAGCCAAACTATCGCTATGTCACCAAGACCTCTCCAAACTTCAATGGGTATACCATCTGGACCCAACGCCTTGCCTCCTTTCATCTTTTTCAAAGCTTCTTTGACCTCCGCTTCTTGAATCCTCCTCACAAAGTGCACATTGGAGTCATCGGGAGAGGCTTCCAACTCCATAGAAGAGTTCCCGCTGTCTTCGTTAAAGAGTTTGTCAAAATACTCCCGCCATCTCTTCTTGATCTCTCCATCTGTGACTAACAGCTGCTCTGACTCGTCCTTAATGTATTTGACTTGACCTAGGTCGCGTGTCTTCCTCTCTCGGCTTTTAGCTATCTTATAGATGTCCTTTTCTCCCTCCTTCGTGCCCAATCGCTGGTATAAGCTATCATACATCCGGCCCCGTGCCTCGCTCACCGCTCGCTTCGCAGACTTCTTTGCCACCTTGTATTGTTCTATATTCTCCACACTCCTATCTAGGTGTAGGCGCCGAAAACACTCCTTCTTCTCTTTGATAGCCTTTTGGACCTCCTCATTCCACCACCACGTGTCTTTAGCTTCGCGCTTTGCTCCTTTAGTCACTCCAAATTCTTCCGCAGCCACTTTCTTAATGCATTTGGTCATCTTCAACCACATGTTGTTAGCATCATCTTCAACATGCCAAGGGCCCTCTTGGAGGGCCCTATCTTTGAAAGTCTGAGCAGACTCTTCTTTAAGCTTCCACCACTTTGTCCTAGCCACTTTGACACGCTTGCTTCCTAAAGTGCGTACCTGGAAGCGAAAGTCAGCTACCACAAGCTTATGCTGAGGTACTACACACTCTCCAGGTATCACCTTACAATTTAGGCAAGCGCGTCTATCCTCTTTCCTCGCTAGGATGAAATCAATTTGGCTACAATGGTGGCCGCTGTTATAAGTTATGAGGTGAGAGGCTCTTTTCCTGAAGAACGTGTTCGCTACCATCAGATCATAGGCCAAGGCAAAGGTTAAGACGCTCTCCCCCTCCTGGTTCCGACTCCCGTATCCGAAGCCTCCATGTACCTCCTCAAAACCAACACTAGAAGAACCTACGTGGCCATTGAGATCTCCTCCTATAAAAAGCTTCTCACCAGCAGGCACACTACTGACTAGTGTGTCTAGATCCTCCCAGAACTGCCTCTTAACGCTTTCTTCCAGACCTATTTGTGGAGCATAGGCACTAATTACATTGAGGACCAAATCCCCAAGTAAAAAATTATGTTTAAGCTATAAAATAGATAAAATAATTTTATTTCCCACAACAGAGCAAAGCTCTAGAATTTCGTTACTGAAGAGCAAAGAAACCACAGTAGTTGAAGATGTCCAGCTACTAGCTACTACTGCTAAAAACAGTTTGGCGACTAATCGCCAACAGAACCTGAAATAAAATAGCACTCTCATAATGCTTAAACTTCACCCCTCCAAAAATGTCTTGATTCCCCTGCCTTTTTTGTCCGCTCCATCTTCCAGATGTGATCTTCATTACCCCAGCACCCGCGCTCCAGCATCCACTTTTTCTCCTTATCTTGGGTGTACATACACAGCATTGTGTTGTAGTGTTGCAGCTCCTCCTACGACTCCCCTATCTTTTTCTTTCTGAAGACCTGCCCAATATTGCAAAAAGACAAGAGCATAACAATCTCAGTAGGAGAACGTACACATTTGTTCTCAAATCATGTTTTATATTGGATTTTCCAGATGGGCCATCGTGCAGCCACTAAGCCAACTATATAGTATTTGCTCCCAGCAGGAAGAAAGTGTTTCACCCAAACCATATATTTCTCTATTGATTCCCATCTACAGTTTGCACCAACTGTAAAGGCTACCATACTCCATAGTCCATGCATATCTGCTCACTACGCATCCAACGTGTGAAATAGTTTCATCCATATTACTTTCTCCTAGTTGAAGTTAGGCAAAGAATAAGAAGAGACTTAGATCCTCTTTTGTGCCGTGGGTGAGGCCCCCAGCTTCAATCCCTAACACTGTTAATATTGAATTGATGTTTGCAAAAAAAAAAAAGGATTATTATGTACTCCTAGATAAGATGAATCAAAACATTAAATTGTAAAGCATTAGTGTTAACAATCTTTGTTTTTATACACAACTGTTAGTTCAAGAGTATGAGTACCATGTATATCTGCTTTACCTTTTGCCTATTTTTGCTCAAACTTGTGGGAAATGAATACCAGTTTTCTTATAATATCTCTTTATCAACTCTCTTTTGCAGTTGATACAAGTTCTTTATATGTAAGTGTGCCATCCAAGGCAATCCCACCACCTCCAGGAAGGCTGTTGCCTAGACAAATACCTAGAATTGGACCTTTAAAGTTAAGCCTGAAGCAGATTCAGAAGGCTACTCGAAATTTTTCAACTTTATTTAAGTTAGGTGAAGGAAGAATCTGGGAAGTCTACAAGGCGGTATTATCGGATAACCAAATTGTTATCGTCCGGAGAGCCAAAAAGGTTTTTATATATTGCTCTTCATTTATCCTTGTGCCCTTGCTTACCAATTTTTGGTTGGTGTATCATAATGTTCATCAATGCTTTGGTTTGGTGATAACTAATCCTTGTTTACTTTAGTTGATTAAACTATTATTATAATAGAGTGAAAGTTCCTGAGCTTGTTAAAGGTAGTAGTAAACACTTCTACCTACAAACAGCGGGATGAGACGGCTAGCAGCCTAACTCACAGTGTCATCTAGGTTGATGAACTTGCAAATTACAGAAGGGTCCAAGAACTTGCAAATTATAGAAGCATGTTCTTAAACTTGTATCACGGCATAGTTCAGGTCCAAATCGATGTGATAACACAAGCCTACATGGCATGCCACGCGAAGGTGTGAGCCATGTTTTCCATATTCAACAACTATCCATGCTCGCGTGCCTCATCTACATGTCGAAATTACCATATCACCATTTCCCCATGAGCTTTCACTAAGGAGCCTACCCTATGCATCGTTGATGAACAACTAGCTATGCTTATATGCCTCATCTACATGTCGTAACTATCCTATCACATTTGCCTCATGAGCTTCAACTAAGGAGCCTACCCTATGCATCGTTCCATCAACGACGAGCATCCAATATCCCATAGGGCATCGGTCCTCATCCGTCTTTATACCCTCATGCCAAAGCCACCTTCCATTGTTCCCTTCTGAAAATGCTCTTGGATCTGTTGTAAGCGGTCAACAATCACATTTGATATGCCATGTAGGCAAGTTTTTGCATTCCAATAGTGATTTGGACCTAGATGACGCCAGAAGACAGGGTTAAGGATGCACTTATGCAATTGTCATGTTCATGGACATGGATGACACTAGGGGACAAGTTCAAGGACACGCTCATGCCATTTACAAGTTCATAGACCTAGATGACACTAGCGAATAGGTTTAGGACCACCAATGTATTTTACTTGTTAGATAAATGAGTATATATAGTCTTAATGTGTGTTCACCTTCCGCTTCGAACATGTCAACTCCATGTGTCGTGGATGCCTCCTAAGCAAGCACGTCACCCTCCATAGGTTAGGGCCACGTGCGTCTGTGGCAGAGTGGGGTGGGGGAGCACGAAGGCACGATGGAGGCGGGGTGGCACCCTAACGACGTGATGGTGGAGGGGGTTTCAACCCTAACGCTCCCTTCTTCTTAATTATATAGCCATGTGCCACTATTGGGTCACAACCCATGTAATTTGGCCCATAAAGGTCCTAGACAGTTTGAAAAAAAACTGAATTATGTTATATTTAGTATTTACGTTGAGAAGTTACATAGGCCCCTAAACTATTTCAAAATTATGTGTGCAATGGAGCATGCCTGCTTTGCTAGTAATGTTAACACCACAGAATATGCATTGAAAGTTGTTTCTTTCTTCATCAGCACAGAGTTACAGGTTGTACTTTGTTGCAGGGTCACATTCAAGAGGCAAAACATCTCATGAAAGAGAATCTCCTTGCAGTAATTAACCACTCTTGTTTGGTGAAGTTTCTAGGCATTATCAATGAAGGAAATGAGTGCATTAGGATCACAGAATATGTTCCAAATGGCTCACTTAGACAACACCTATATGGTATGGTATTTGCTGTTCATTATCCTTTTCATTACAAAACTAAAAAATTATATGAACTCAATCTGAAACCTATCTGCAGGAGAACATAAGAGAGTCCTGGATTTCAATCAACGCATTGTTATTGCCCTTGATGTTGCTATTGCATTGGCTTACCTGCATTTGTCTTGTGGTAAGGAAGTTGTAACTGCTTTGAGTATTTGCTCGGTATGCTTTCATAGTTGTAAGTTTAAGTACTTCAAAAAGTCTCTCTTCAGGAAAAGAAGTTTCTAGCATTGGTACAATTGAATGCAAGACAATTAAATTATACTGTCAAAGCATATGCAGTTCCTAGCTGTAACAAAAGTATTTATCAAATTGTTCATTAAGTTTCATATGGTGAATATAAGCATTTATATTGTTCAAAACATATGCAGGTACTAGTGGAGCTAATGTTGTTCTTTTCGATGAAATATTTTGTATTATTATAGTTTATACTACTCTATATCTGAAGAAGTAATAATTAAAGCTGTACATTAGAGGCCATGCAAAGCCGAAGAGATAAGCAACTGAAAGTAGTTGTTGTTTATTACTTCCTCCCATCCCTGGAACATTGATGCTCATTCTCGAATATGCGCCAATGCAAGTGGGCATGATCATGATGAAACTATCTAGAAACAAGCTCACAACTCCATTCTTCATGAAAATAATTTATTTTGTTACCTGGCGGGGTTGTCGGTGCTCCATCACCAGCGGACATAGAGGTTCTTCGGGGCGGCGATGGTGTGCCGACGGCGTAGCCTGAAGACCCTCCTGGTTTTCAGTCACCTGAGATTTAGACAGACCCAAAAAATATTTTTAGTGTCTTCCTGTAAGAAATGATTTTTAAATTATAACATATACAGTTAGAGATGCAACTGTTCCATCCAATCAAGAATGAAGGGAACGATCAGCGCATGAATGCTACTGGGCTGTATTAGGTGTTGCGAACAGCCGAGCATGATAGATACATCGTGGGCACTAAAAATAGCTAATGAATTATTCCACTATCGAGAAGAAGGAATTATGTATCAATCAACAACACACGTATCGTGCATTTTTAAACAGAGATATTTGTTGTCGACACTATCTATCAACTAATGCCTAAGTATTTATATCATGTCAACAGGGGAAGAGCTAATCTGTTACAATTTGAGCACATCAAATATCCTACTGACCGAGAGCTACAGAGCGAAGGTTTGCTGTTCTGGACTGTCAGGAAGTGGTCATGTTGACCCATTGGGAGTAAAATTTGGCTACATTGATCCAGAGTACTTTCGGACATCTCAGCTTACTCCAAAGTCTGATATCTACTCTTTTGGAATAGTGCTTTTGGAAATTCTGTCTTCTCATGGGCCGCAGGACTGGAATATTATGATGAGTCACCAGAACAGCAGTGTTGTTCAGTGGGTAAGTTTGCTACCATATGGTTTCATCTCTTGTTTATGCCTTTACTGTAATCAAATTTGTGTTTAGTTAGGAGTATATTAAGAACAATTATAGTGCATTTTCCCTTAAGGATATGGAATGCCACCCTAGTCTGTATTTTGAATTTCTATATATATGCTTGTAGGCTCTTGAGAAGTTTTATGACGACCTTATGAACGAAATATTGGATAACCGTTTGGAGAATCGCGTAGACGAAGAAGTGCTTCGAGACTGGCTCAGTTTGGCATTGAGTTGTGTGGCTTCCAGCGGTAATGATCGCCCAAGCATAGAAGTGGTTGGAGAACAACTCTGGAAAATATGGAAAGGTCATCGGGCACACATTGGAGCACAGTTTGACTATGAAGGAAGTTGGGCAGATTTTGTTGAAAAAGAGGAAATTATTAGTCATCTCAAATCTGCAGGCAAGAAAAAATTGGATAGCGAGATGCCAGTGGAGCGCCAATCTTTTACGTCAATGGACGAGGGCTGGTCTGGGTACATTAAACATATTGAACTAAGCGAGGAAGACACCGCTCCTGACGATATAAGCTCCTCTGGTATATTCGAGGATCTAGAACCTCGGTAGAAAATTTCCATGTTTTTTTTAATTGAAACCGATGAGCAGATTTGGAGAGTTATAGATTTTCTGAAATTAACATCTTTTCTGATTCTGATGCCTATTTAATTACTAGTTGTTATAGCAGGAAGAAGGCTGGCATGGAATGGATAAAGGCTTTTTCAGTGTCATTCACGGAATCCCGAAACTTTCCAGTTGTACCGGAGCAAATTATCCCTTAGTCATAGTTTTGCAAAAAAAAAAAAAATCCTTTTATAAACCGTCTTTTTGATGAGGGAAATCAAGGTGAACATTTCTAAATTGCGCGTGAAATCCAATTGGACTTTCGAAATCCAGTTTGAATCCCTGTTGGGTCTCACAAGAAGAATCATGAGGGAATTCATCCATTTTTGTAGAGTGAAAGGGCGAACAGCCCCAGTCCATTATGCAAGCAACAAGATCATATCCAGTTTACAGCACATTTAACCCACACGGAAACGTTAGTGGGAAACGAATTCATCCATTTTGACGTGGACAACGTAACGCTGTGCTCACTTAATTCAGCCTCTCAGTCTCATGTTGTTTATTGGGCACGACAAGGTAAAGGAATGAGCTACAGACGGACGTCTAGGTCGAGCAAGCCTATTCCTTTGCTGACTTGCTTCTCGTTCTTGGTACCTAGACCTTCCCAAATGGCTAGCTAGTATATAGCATTGTCGAATCAGAGCTCAGGCTCTCTGGCAATAACTAATTTGTAAACCATATATATATATATATATATATATATATATATATATATATATATATATATATGCAGGCCTCGGTTTTCCGATTTCTCGACGGAGTCTGAATTCTTATCCGACTGTCACACGATCGATGGTCGATCTTCACCGAAGCCGAGTCCAAGCGGGCAACGGAGGAGAGGACACCCCGCGTCGCCCGTTTCTCCCCTACATATATGCTCACGATACCAGCCCTACAGAAATCATGGAAGGGAATAACGGCAGCGATTTCCCTTGCGTCGACTTCCACAGACGCCATGGTTACACGGCGCGCGCTGTCCGAGCTCATCGTCGTGTTGGTGCTGCTGTCCTGCATGCGGGCGGCGTGGGCGGCGGCGAAGGTGGCGGCCGGAGCGCGGCTCACGGCTAGCGCGGTCATCTCCGGCAGCATGGAGCCGGCGATCAAGCGGGGCGACCTGGTGATCTTCGCGGAGCAGAGCGACGACGCGCCCGTCCGCGCGGGGGACGTGATCCTGTTCCAGCCCTCCGGGAAGGTCGGCGTCCCCGTCGTGCACCGCGTCATCAAGGTCCACGAGCGGCGAGGCGGCGGCGGCGTCGACATCCTGACGAAAGGGGATAACAACCAGGTCGAGGACACCTTCCTGTACGGCGGCCGGCCGTGGCTGCACCAGCATCAGGTGCTAGGGAAGGCCGTCGGATATCTGCCCGGCGGAGGATGGGGGTCGTCGCAAGGAACTGGGTCTGGGAACGCTTAACTGCAGATCGATGAAGAAGAAGTCGTGTTGATTCATCATGTTATATTACGCACGAGCGCATCATTAGTAGTCTGTTTGTTAGCCGCCGATTATTGCTGTGTCGAGGATTTGTTATACCATATCGTAGAGTTCTACAACTTATGAACACAAACACTTCACTATATCCCGGGTTATGCTCTGCGTTATGCAGTTATGCTAGACTTTGCTGAGTAGTAGTACCTTTCCATAGACCCTGAACTCATCGAAATAAATACTGTACGTACTACTGATATATCGATTTTTTTTTTTGATAAAGACTGATTTATCGAGCTGTGGGAGCAATGCAACGCCCAAATGTAAAGAAAACAAAAAAAGAAAAAAAGAAATCCCAAATGAAGTTCAGGCATGGACTGGCGGAGAGTCAAAGTTTGAACTGAGCAACCCCTCTCCTCCTCGAACGCATGGCATCAGTGTGCCGGTACTAGTTCCAGCACTACCACGTCCCAAACTCTCCCACCTATTTTCACACACCACGCCCCTTCGCCCTCCCTCCAAACTTTATTACTACACGCTCCTATAAGTGTAGATCTCCCTCTCCAACTCTCATCTCCTCTCGCTTTCAAAACCCCGCAACAACAATGGCGTCCTCTCGCCGCGCTCACCTCAGTCTGCTCATCACCGTTCTTTCGATACTCCTCCTCTGCCACCTCACACGTGCGAGGCTGCCACCTTCTTGGGCTTCAGCAGCATCGCCGTCGTACATTAACGACGCCGCCCGGTCCCCTGCTCCGCCGCCGCCGCCGAAGCTACCACCGCTAGGCCTGCCGCGGCTGATACCGACGTGGTCGCTGCCGGTGAACCCGTTCACGGCGAAGGCGGCGTTCATCCGGTACTGGAACCGGAAGGTGCACAGCCTGCGCCCGCACCCGGCCTTCTTCTTCGCCAAGCTGTCCCCGCTCTCGGCGCCCGACGCGGCGGCGTTCTCCATGCTGGCGTCCGCAGGCAAGCTGGCGTCCCGCATCCGCGATTTCTGCGCCGCGGCGTCGCTGCTCTGCCCCTCCACGCCCGCGGCGTCGTGGTCGCCGTCGTCGCCGTCGACGGAGAAGGGCGCCGCTGACGCCTCTGGCGGTTCCGTCGGCGGCGGCAGCGCGCCCTTCAAGGACTACGAGAACGGCAACTTCACCAGCTACGGCAACAGCGGCGGCGGCGGCGCGGACCAGTTCGCGCTCTACTCGAGGAGCAAGAGCAACCCGGTCGACTCGTTCAAGAGGTACGGCAAGGGCTCGCTGGGCCGGAACGACTCGTTCACGAGCTACGAGGCGGAGAACAACATCGGGTCGTCCAGCTTCACGTCGTACACCACCGGCGCGACCGGCGGCGCCGGCGAGTTCGCCGGCTACGCCGCGCAGACCAACACGGCTGCCGCGACCTTCGCCACCTACGACGCCACGGGTAACGGCCGCGCGCGCGAGTTCACGGCGTACGCGCAGGACGCCAACTCCGGCGTCCAGACCTTCACTCAGTACGGCAAGACGGCGAACGCCGCCGTCGAGTCGTTCAAGGCCTACGGCAACCACTCCAACACCATCGCGTCCGGCTTCATCAGCTACGGCGAGAAGGCCAACGGCCTGAACGACACGTTCGCGTCGTACGGCGTCGACGGGAACGTGCCGGAGAACACGTTCCGGAGCTACGCCTCTGGCAGCAACGCCGCCGCGGACGACTTCAAGGGGTACAGGGAGAGCGCCAACGCCGGCGACGACAGCTTCACGTCGTACGCGAGCAACGCCAACGGCGCCGCCGCGGACTTCGACAGCTACGGGAAGTCCGTGAACCCCGGGAGCGTGGCGTTCAAGGGGTACGGCGAGGGGGTCAACCCGAACCACCGCGTCGGTTTCGCGCACTACGCCGGCGACAACACGAGCTTCAAGGCCTACTCCAACGAGGGCGTCGAGTTCAAGGAGTACCAAAACATGTCCAAGATGGAGGTGTCCAAGACGGCGGTGGCGGCGACGGAGTCGTTAGCAGGGCGGCACCGGCCGCCGCCGACCAAGTGGTCGCCGGAGCCCGGGAAGTTCTTCCGCGAACGGGACCTCATGACGGGTAACCGGATGCCGATGCCGGACATCAGCGACCGGACGCCGCACCGCGCGTTCCTGCCGCGGGACATCGCTGCGAAGATACCGTTCGAGACGGAGGCCGTGGCGGCGCTGTTCGGCGCGCCGCCGGGCACCGCGATGCGGCAGGTGGTTGCGTCCACCGTGGCAGAGTGCGAGCGCCCGCCCAGCCGCGGGGAGACCAAGCGGTGCGCCACGTCGGCCGAGGACATGCTCGACTTCGCCGTGGAGATGCTGGGTGGCAGCGGCAACGTCGCCGTGCGCACCACCGAGTCCGCGGCGGGCGCTGGCCGCGACGTCCGGCTCGGGAAGATCACCGGCGTCGCCGGTGGCGGCGAGACCAGGTCCGTGTCGTGCCACCAGAGCCTGTTCCCGTACCTCGTGTACTACTGCCACTCGGTGCCACGCGTCCGGCTCTACGAGGCCGACATCCTCGACGTCGACACCAACAAGGCGATCAACCGCGGCGTGGCCATCTGCCACCTGGACACGTCCGACTGGAGCCCGAGTCACGGGGCGTTCGTTGCGCTCGGTGGAAGACCTGGGGAGATCGAAGTGTGCCATTGGATCTTCCAGGGAGACATGGCTTGGACCTTGGCTGATTGATCTCGACCTCTCGTGGATCGTGAACACAGATGTTTGATTATCTGCTTGCTCTCGTCTTCAGTTTAACAGACTTATCTTGGTTAAGATAGATTTTTGTACTTTTGCATTGCATTGATTAATATTTAAATACTGTTGATCAAATTGACTCTCATGTTTGATTATCTGCGTACTCTTCTCTTCGGATTTTTGAGACCTATCTCGGCTTGTTTGTTTCAGTTTAAGGTAGTTTTGTAATATACTTTTTGCATTTATATACTCCTTTTTCACCTGTTGTTAGGACAAAACAAAGATTGGAGGAGGTATGTATTAATGTTGTTCATCTCAAATTGACTTTTTTGTGTCAGTGAACTAGAGAATGAGGCATGCGAAATCCAGATATGTAAAAGCGGTGGTGGTTTGGGAGCACCAAGTGCATGCTCATCAGTCATCACATCATCAGCATGCAACTATTGTATCGTTTACCCCCCACCAAAAAAAAAAACAGTTACAGAGGACTGTGTTGTTGAACAACAAGTCAACCGCGTTGTGTGAGACTTTTTGTTGGTCACTATAAATTTTGTACCTCTTACTGTTTGTTAAACCATCGCTGATCTCTGACGGCAGACTCATAAGTAGATCACTGGTTCCATCATTTGGTCAACATAGCAAACACATGGTGCCACTCGTCTGGGCCGAGTGTCGTTGTGCCCAATCAATGCAGACCACATTGTAGGCCAGCCAGTTTTCAGCGACAATAATCCACTAGAGCTATGAATTTTGGTTGTAACTGATGGTTTAGATTGTTTTTAGCCACATTGTGCTTATGCTGTAACACACACACACACACACACACACACACAAAGGAATTACCGTGCAAGAATGCAGATGATAAATATGATTCTACAAGGTATCACATACTTCATCAAATGAAGACAAAATTTTATTTTAGGTTTGGCTTTTAGGTTGACGTATTGACTTTTAAACGTGTTATTCAAAAGTATTATAAATATTATATTTTTATTATTTACTTTTATTAAAAGTATTTGAATTTAAACTAATTTCTTTTAATAAGTCAACTACGTCAGAAATAATTGTCACGACTATCAGCCGATGCTTAATTCAATACCGGTGCTTAATTCTCATGCCAGCCCAAAGGCCACACGCTTAACGCCAATCCTATCTGGCACTCGGGTACTGGTTCACTATCCAACATCCAGTGTTTGAGATTCGTGTGAGGAGACAGTGGAGGGCTGGGATTTATTGGGTGACGTCATCATCTTCTATCTTTGGCCGGAGAGAGAGGTGGCGTAGCGCGGCGGTGGAGCGGGTCGCCGCCACGTCGCCGGAGGCGGAGGAGGGCGGTTAGGGGTCCTAGGTTGTCGGCGTTAGGGTCCAGCGAGATCCAACAACCTCCGGCCATAGAGGAAGGCTTCCGGGGGCGGCGGTCGCGACCCGACGGTGGGAGGTGGTGGTGGCGGGGCGGCGAGGCGACGATGGCCGCGGGATGGCAGGAGGGCGGTGGGCGGGGTAGGCGGTGGGGGCATCGAGTTTGGAGTGGTTAGCGTGGCGGCGGCTGGAGACGAGGGAGGCGGCCGGCGGTGGAGGCGGAGGAGGGTGGGCCGCGATGGCGCCGCACGTGGTGACGGCGAGGCGGTGGGCGGCAGGGCGCGGACGGCGGCGTCTGAAGGTTGAAGACGACGGCCACCGTCGTGGGCTGTCATGGGCCGACTGCCCGATAGTAATCGGGCACCTAGGTGGCCGACAAGAGGTCCCCACGCTCAAAGCATGCAAGGCCTCTTTTTTTTTTTTTTTTTTTTTCCGAAGCAACAATACCAAAGCTCATAACCTCCTGCCCCCAGAGTCCACCACACCAACAAAAAAAGAACCAAAGGCTCAACTCTGGCATATACCCGGTCCAATAGTGATTGAGCTTCTACATTCACACTGCGTACACGCACTTTCACTAGTAAATTTGCAATGTTTTTATTATGGCATGTGCAAAGGAGAGTCTCTTATTGTCTCTCAAATATGTTTATTCATATAAGAAATATGAAACAAGTACAATGGATGGTGTTTTTTATTTTCTTTTAATAAATACTAGTGAATCATATGATTGAACTAGAAAAGACAACTTTATATTCATTGATTATTATGGGTCATTTTATGTTGGAACATGTGCAAGAGACGTCTCGTCATAAAGCGACAACTAACATATCTTTTAGTTACACGAGAGTTTTTCTTATTAAAATTTTCAGTCATATGCATCAAAAGATGCCCTAAAATGCCTTTGCATATACCTTATAACAAGACTTGCTGAGGTCAACATAATAATTGAGTCACTAGACACGACGACGAACTTCAATAGGTCATACACATTTGTCCCAACTCCCAAGAGATCCATGCACCGGAAACCTGAGCATGATAGTAAACGCGATTCACAAATTACGGCCATTATATTGGTGTGGCAGGGAGAATCTCTTCATGCCGTTGACCTCGAGGTTTGAGCAGCCCGGTGGTCGCCAACCTTCAATGGAGCGTGCAGAACATGAAGATAGGCCAACACTTACAACAAAAAAAAATCCTGTGATCCATGACGTCAAATTTTCGTCATAGATTCCCCAAATACCATCATATAGTGCGTTGTAACATTTTTACATATCGTCATGTATTGAGCGTAACGTTCTAGCTACATCGTCACGCATCAATTCAATTCATGACATTAATTTTCTCACTGTCATGAAATAGGCATGGATCATGACACCTTCCTTGCACGTGTACGACCTTGAGGCAACTAGCCAACTAGGAATACCACAAACATATTTTAGATACAAATCGTCTATATAATCTGTCGGCGTTCGTTGTGGCCGACGAGTAATTAGTATCGTGGAGTGCGTGTTTTGGTTCGGATGGTTCGCGAGAGGACACAAGGATTTATACTGGTTCGGGCAACGTGCCCTACGTCCAGTTCGATGAGGCTGCTCGTGTTACTCGCGACAGTTTGTAGTAGGGGGTTACAAACAGGCGAGAGAGGGATGAGCTCCCAAGTCTCTGTGAGGTGTTCGGCGTGGGGTGAGATATCGTGTGTGTTGCACTAGTCTTCTTCTCCCCGTCGTCCTCCCGCCTCCCCCTTTTATACTGCAAGGAGGGAGGCGGGCGTACAGAGGGTTGGCGCTGGGGAGTGGGCGGCGGCGGCATGGCCGTATGTCCTGTAGGCCGCGCTGTTGATGCTTCAAACTCCGTGCCGGTCGCTGTGAATGACGTCTTCGGAGTGGCCGTGTTGCTTCTTGTCGACGGAGTGGTCCGAGCTGTCGCTCGATGGAGTCCCATCCGTATGGAGAAGCGCCACTGTAGGAGCCGGCTTGATGACGCCGTGGTGATGGCCGTCGCTCCGGGGCGTCCTATCGTACGAGACGGTGAGTCTCTGACAGGGGACTGTTGGGGCGACGCCCACCCCGTGGACGATGCTCGTTGTGCGCATTTACTCTTCCGGGAGCGGTCATCGCCACCGTCCCATCTGGAGTTTGAGCTTATTAATGGCTTGACTGACCCCGGACATCCGTCCCGTCCGGGGTGGTTGGATCGCCCAGTCTTGCCCGTCCCCGGAGGTCGGGCGAGGCGGGACCCTCGTCCGACCCCTCGAGGTCGGGGTCGGGCGAGGCGGAACTTTTGTCCGACCTCAGGGGTCGGGCACTTCCCGTCCGGACGTCGGGGTCGGGCGAGACGGAGTAACCTCCCTTGGTGCTTTATACGTAAAGCAGTCGGAGGATCATTAATACCGGTCATCGCCGGTATTGACCCTCAACAGTAGCCCCCGAGTGAGGTCCGACCCCCCGCATAAGAGGGGTCGGGCGTCGCTCTAATCGGTGGTGGCTGTAGAAGCGTTTCTACCGGAAAGGGGCGCGTGCGAGCGCGCACCTTACAGGTGTAGCCCCCGAGCGAGGTCTGATCCCTTCTTGGGATCGGGCGTCGCTTAAGTCGGGAGGAAGAGCGATCGTGGTGATCCCTTATTTATGCTGTAAGGGGCGCGCGCGAGCGCGCACCTTACAGGTGTAGCCCCCGAGCGAGGTCTGATCCCTTCTCGGGATCAGGCGTCGCTTAAGTCGGCAAGAAGGAATTTTCGTTCGCGAGAGCGAACTCATCCTTGGGACTTAAGGTTCTGCGACCCCGCGTTGGATCTCTTTTTGCGGTTCCGTCCCCGAGTCCTCTGCTCGTCGCAGTGACCGGTCGGGGGTTCGGTTCGTCTTTGCATCGTGCCTCCAGCGCGTCCGTCCGCCGGACGAGGAGGTTGAGCCGAGCCACGCCTTACCTCGATGGCCGAGGCGTGACGCTCATCGAGCTGCTAACGGGCAAGTTCAAGTGGAGCCCCGGGATCCCTTCGGGGGGATCCCAGCCGAACCGGCTGGCGGTTAGCCCCAATATTCCTAGTCGCCGTCCCACGTGGTTCTCAGATGCCGTTCGATAGGCTTCTGAGGGCTCGTTGCCTCTCTGCGGGGAGATACCCGTGGGTCGGATCGGACCGGGACTCGAACGCGAATCGTGATGCCCCTGGGCGGTCGACCGCCTGGGGGTACTGGCCGCTAGCGGACCCATCACTTTTCACCCCTCACTCTGTTTATGCCCTGAGCGGCTGTCGAACCCATCCGCTGGGCCAGCCTTCGAACTCTTTGGGCCGTCGGGGCATGTTTCAGCCCATGTGTTTTTCTTACCTGAGCGGGCCCGGCCCGATAAGTCGAACCGTCGCTCGGTATCGCGGGGGTACCAGAGCTGGCCCAACCCGATAAGTTGAAGCGTCGCCCGCCGGCGCGCGGTGGCGCTCGATCTGTCGAAGCCTGTAGGCGTCAGCAATAAAACGTGACGAGACGTTTACCTGTCTCACCTGGCGCGGGAGTGAATGGAGCGCGCTGCTCGAGGGGGAGCGTCGCGGGAATCGTTGCCTCGGCCGAGCTTATAAACGTACCACGGGCTCCGTTCGTCCTCGCTCAAGTCTTTTGCCTCTTCGAGTTCCCGCTGTCTTGCGTGCTTAGCCCCCCAGCCTTTTCGCCGTCTCCGATTCTCACTACTTCCCGAATCCTCTGCTTCGGTCAACCTCGTCAGATAGCAATGGCGTCGTGGTTGAGGTCCGACGTGCGTGGAAACCGCCTCCAGGGCCTGGTGAAGCGCGGCCTTCTCCGCGCGCGCACGGCGGCGATGGAGTGGCAGGTCCCGGGCGACGAGACGGTGCCATCCCCGCCGGATGGCTACGTTGTCTCGTTCGCGCCGTTCCATGAACGGGGCTTCGGCGTCCCCGCGCACCGATTTCTCCGGGGGCTGCTGCACTATTACAACATCGAGCCGCAGCACCTCAACCCCAACGGGATCCAGCACGTCGCCCTTTTCGTGGCGTTGTGCGAGGGATTCCTGGGGATCGAGCCCCACTTCGACCTCTGGCGGCATTTCTTCGCCGTCAGTCTGGTGAAGGCGGAGCACGGACCGGCGCCGATCGGGTGCGCTGGTATCCACCTCCGCAACAACCGCGCTGCCGACTATGTCTCCGTGAAGCTGAAGAGCTCCCACAGGGGCTGGCATGGTCAATGGTTCTATCTTAAGAACGATACCGCCGGTCCCCTGCCGGAGTTCACGGGGCGGGTCTTCGCGCGGGCGCCGGAGTCCTGGAGATGGGGTGCTCCGAAGAAGGAGCAGATGATGCTGGACGGCCTCCTTGCGGCCATCGCGCAGCTGAAGGAGGCGGGCGTGCGCGGTGCTGGGGTCATCGCGGAGTACCACGCCCGCCGCGTCCTTCCGCTGGTGGCCCGCCCGCTCCGTCTGGACCAGATGGGGCCCGGCGTGGACGCGGAGGGGTCGGTGATGGCGGGAGCTCCCCCCTCCGAGTCGGAGCTCAAACAACGCCTGAAGGAGACCCTCCTCCCGGAGGAGGCCGACGTCGACTTGGACGACCATCCTCGGGCCCTTCCGTGGCCCGGGAGCGTCCAAATTGTAAGTTCTCCCCATCCTTAGCTTGTAGATCGTCTTTTTTCTTTTCTAGAGTCGATATTGACTATTTCGATGCGTGCCAGGAGGGCCTGGTCTTCCGCCGATCCCTCATCCCCGTCCCCGAGGACGCCGCGACCAGGGAGGCGAACCGCCTCGCCGCCGAGGAGCAGAAGCGGCGGAAGGACGCCGCGAAGGCGAAGAAGGCGGCGAAGCTCCAGAGGCGCGGTCGCCGCCAGGGGTCGGAGGAGGAGGAGAGCGATGACGACGATGACGACGACGAGGAGGAAGAGGAGGAGGAGGAGGAGGAGGTCGGCCCCCGTCAAGGGGGTCAGGGGCCGAGCGGGTCGCGCCCGTCGGCCCAAGTGCTGACATTGGAGCCCCCGAGGTTGAAACCTCAGGGGTCGAGCGGGTCGCGCCCGCTGGTGGAAGAGAGGAGGCCCGAGGCTCGGAGGCCGGAGGCCTCGGGGTCGGGCCCCCGGGGTCCGGCTGCGACGCGCCCACAGGAGGAGCCACCGAGGTCTGAGCCTCGGAGGTCGGAGGCGACGCCGAGTCGCGCCCCGGCCGTGCCCGCCGCGGGGTCCGCGACAGCGGGAGCGGCGCCAAGGACGCCGACGCCGGCGGGGCCATCGGCCGGCACGCCCCCGAGCGGGAGGGCGGCGCCCACGGCTGCCCCGGGGGAGCCGGCGGCAGCGCGGGCGAGCGAGAAGCGCCCCCGCCCTTCGGAGGGGCAGTCGGATCCGACCCCCAAGCGTCGTCGGGGAATGGCCACAGGGTAAGTAGTTTTGATTCTTTCTTTCTTTTCTTTAAGTGTCCTGCTCACCGCCGCTCGCTCGTTGTGCAGGGTCGGAGGGATGGTCCTGGCGTTGGCCACGGCGCCCAAGAAGGCGCTTGCGCGGCGCCCGTCCGCCGGTGCGCCAAGGGCCGGTGACGCGGAGTCATCGGCGGCCGGTGAGGCCAGGGCGATGGAGCCCCCGCGCGCGGTGGCGACGGCCGTCGAGGCGGCGCGGCCCGCGGAGCGGGAGGTGGCGGCGGCGGAGCCGGTGTGGGCGGAGGCGATGGTGGTGGCGCCGCGGGAGGCGCCAGAGGGCGCGGGCACCAGCGGGCCTGCGGCCGCCGTGGTGCCAACGGCCCCCGTGGCCGAGGGGTCGGCGTCGGGGGGCGCCGCGGTGGGGTCCGTAGATCAGGCCCTCCAAGAGGAGCTTTCGGAGATGGTCGCGTTGGACAACATCGCGGCGTCACTCCGACATCGCCTCTCGGGGGGTCTCAGGAGGCGCCAGGCACTCGAGCGGCAGCTTATCGCTGCTCGCGGCGCGGCGGCCGATGCCCAGACCCGGGAGGAGTCCGCGGTCAGCCGACTCCGGGGGGCGGAGGAGGAGGCCCGCGTTTTGAGGGAGGAGCTGGAGTCCGCCCACCAGGCTCGCAACGCCGTCACCGTGGTGGCGGTGGAGAGGAGCCAGCAGGTGGGCGAGCTTCGGGCGGTGCTCCGGAAGGAGAGGGAGGCGAGGATGGAGGCCGAGGGCGTGGCCGCCGGCCTGGGAGCGGAGCTGTCCGACGCCCGGACAGCGGTGAAGAAGCTTCGAGAGGCGGTGGCGGGTATGTGGTACCCTTTCTCCTTTGCTCTTTTTAGCTTTCTTTTCCTTAGGCAGCGTGGTCTGACCGTCGGACGATGTGTGCAGCGCTCACGGAGCAGGTGGAGGAGCGCGCACGGGAGGCGTCAAGGGAGGCACTCCGCCGAGGCGTGCACCGGGCGTTCGCTATCGCCCGGTCTCATTATTCCAGCATCGCGCTGGACTTAATGAGTCAGGGGTTCGCGCCCGGGTACACCGACGCGGAGCTGGACGAGATTGAAGATGAAGTCGCCCCCTTGGCGCACGCTCTGGCGGCGAGGATAGAGGAGGAGGATCGCCCCCCGACCCCGGAGCATGAGAGGCCCCCGGCTCCAGAGCAGGAGCGGACCCCCGCCCCCGAAGAGTAGGAGTAGATGTTAGTATGTATTTAGGGTGTCCGAGGCCGAAGCGCCCGGACAACTTGTAAAAACAAGTTTTTGTATTACAAGTGATTTTGACCTCGACGGCCTGTTTCCTTATCACTTGCGTGAAAAAGCGCTCTGTCCCTCACTCGTCCGTTTATGTGTCCCCAAAGAATCGTAGGTTGTAGACCGGATCGACACTTAGTTTTTGCCGGTGAGCGACGTTGCCGTAGCCTTTCGCAGGCGGTAGGCGTTTCGCAGTCCGACCGACTCGACTTCGTGTTTCTCCTATCCACGACCTATCTTCTCTGAGTCTTAAACGTTAGGTGGGGGGCCGAGGCTCGGTGCAAAACGTAAGTCGCGGATAGGATCGATCGTTAGCTTGACTGGTGAGTGTTGTGGCTATAGCCCCCGTGGGCTCGTTAGCACTTTCGCGGTCCGACCAGTTCGATCTCAAGCTTTCCTATCTTTGACTTACATGTTTTTGCGTGAGTTTTTTGAAAACATGCGAGGGTCGGGCCGCGCACGTATTGCACATGGAATACGTGCGCACACCTTACAGGTGTTGAGCCCCCGAGCGTGGTTGGACCCCTGTGTAGCAGGGGTCGGACGCTGCTCGGGGGGTGCGGAAAATAGACAAGCTACGAGTTTTAGGGATAGAAACGACGTAGCTGTTCGATGTTCCAGGCGTTGGTGAACTCTTGTCCGTCCGCGGTCTGTAGCTTGTAGGTGCCGGGTCGGAGAACCTTGGCGACGATGTAAGGCCCCTCCCATGGTGGCGACAGCTTGTGTCGACCTTGGCTGCTGGTGACGCGACGAAGAACGAGGTCGCCGACGTTGAACGCTCGCTCCCGCACGTTCCTTCCATGGTACCGGCGTAGTGCTTGCTGGTACTTGGCGGATCGGAGGAGCGCCACGTCTCGAGCCTCGTCGAGCTGATCCATCGCGTCTTCGAGGGACGTCTGGTTCCCTTGATCATCGTACGCCTTCACCCTCGGAGCACCGTAGTCGAGGTCGGTTGGTAGGACAGCTTCGGAGCCGTATACCATGAAGAAGGGGGTAAACCCCGTGGCCCGACTAGGGGTCGTCCGCAGGCTCCAGAGCACGGCAGGGAGTTCGGCTGCCCACCGACCGCTGAACTGCTTCAGGCGGTTGTGGATCCGAGGCTTCAATCCCTGCAAGATCATGCCGTTTGCGCGTTCGACCTGCCCGTTCGTCCGGGGGTGCGCTACGGCTGCCCAGTCGACGCGGATATGGTAGTCGTCGCAGAATTTAAGGAATCGCTTTCCTGTGAACTGCGTACCGTTATCCGTGATGATGGAGTTGGGCACTCCAAAGCGGTGAATGATGTCGAGGAAGAATTCCACCGCTTCTTCCGGTCGGATCCTTGCCACCGGTCGGGCTTCGATCCATTTGGTGAACTTGTCGACGGCCACCAAGAGATGGGTGTAGCCCCCGGGTGCTTTTTTGAGCGGTCCGACCAGGTCGAGTCCCCAGACCGCGAACGGCCATGTGACGGGGATGTTCTGCAGCGCTTGCGCCGGCAGATGGGTCTGCCGGGCGTAGAACTGGCAGCCTTCGCAAGTGCGCACGATATGCGCAGCGTCGTTGACAGCTGTTGGCCAGTAGAATCCTTGTCGGAAGGCGTTCCCGACCAAGGTCTTGTGCGCCGCGTGGTGTCCGCAGATGCCACCGTGGATGTCTTGCAGCAGCAGCTTTCCCTGCTCGGTTGGGATGCAGCGCTGCAAAATCTTGGTGAGGCTTCTTTTGTAGAGTTCCCCATCGATAAGGACAAAGGCCTTGGCCCGACGCGCGATGCGTCGGGCTTCCGCCTTGTCCGTGGGGAGTTCCCCTCGGATGAGGCAGTCGAGGTATGGGGTCCTCCAATCGTTTGGAGGGCCCGACCCCGACGTGGATGCTTCATCGACTTCCATGACGTCGGGTCCTGGAGGCGCGGGAGTCGACCCGACCCCTTCCCCTGGGGTCGACTCGTTGTCGGCCCCTTTTGGGTCTTTGGGTCGGATCGACGGCTGGCTTAGGTCGTGGGAGAAGACCCCTGGTGGGATCTGGTCCCGACCCGCCGCCATCTTCGCGAGGGAGTCGGCTTCTTCGTTCTGTCGCCTCGGGACATGCTTGAGCTCAAGACCGAAAAACTTGTGTTCGAGCTTGCGTACCTCTTGGCAGTACGCGTCCATGACATCGCTGTGGCAGCTTGACTCCTTCATGACTTGGTCGACGACGAGTTGGGAATCGCCTCGGACCTCGAGACGTCGGATCCCCAACTCGTCGGCGATCTTGAGCCCGTTGATGAGCGCTTCGTATTCCGCCATGTTGTTGGAGGCGGGAAACTGGAGTCGGATTGCGTACCTCATGCGTACTCCCATGGGGGAGACGAAGACGAGTCCGATCCCTGCTCCTGCGCGCATCAACGAGCCGTCGAAGTAGAGGACCCAGTACTCTTGGTCGACGGGGGCAGTGGGGAGCTGGATTTCGGTCCACTCCGCCACGAAGTCGGCCAAGGCCTGGGACTCGATCGCTGTACGAGGGGCGTACGTGATTCCCTCGCCCATGAGCTCGAGAGCCCATTTCGCGGCCTTCCCCGTTGCGTCGCGGTTTTCGACGACCTCACGCAAGGGGGAAGAGGTGACCACCGTTACCGGGTGCGACTCGAAGTAGTGTCTGAGTTTTCTCTTGGCGAGGACGACGCCATAAAGAATTTTCAGTATCTGGAGATACCGAGTCTTCGTGTCGGACAAGACTTCGCTCACAAAGTAGACGGGGCGTTGAACCTTGAGGGCGTGGCCCTCCTCCCTTCGTTCTACGACCAAAGCAGCGCTGACGACCTGAGTCGTCGCGGCGAGGTAGAGTAGGAGTGGCTCCTTCGGGGTCGGAGGCACCAGGACCGGTGGCTTGGATAGGATAACTTTTATCCTATCGAGAGCCTCCTGTGCCTCGGGAGTCCATTGAAATCGGTCGGATTTCTTCAGGAGCTGGTAAAGCGGGTGAACGCGCTCTCCGAGGCGTGAGATAAAGCGGCTTAGCGCCGCCAAGCACCCGGTCACGCGTTGCACTCCCTTCAAGCTCTGGATCGGACCCATCCGGTTGATGGCTTCGATCTTCTCCGGGTTGGCTTCGATGCCACGCTCGGAGACGATGAATCCGAGCAGCATCCCCCTCGGGACCCCGAAAACACATTTTTCGGGGTTTAGTTTGATGCCGTTTGCTCGGAGCTTGGTGAAGACTCGCTCCAGGTCGTCGACGAGCTGGTCGGTCTTCTTGGACTTGACTACGATGTCGTCCACGTAGGCCTCGACAATGTCTCCGATGAGTTCGTCGAAGGTTCTGATCATGCAGCGCTGATATGTAGCGCCTGCATTCTTCAGTCCGAACGGCATCGTGACGTAGCAGTACGAGCCGAACGGAGTGATGAAGGACGTCGCGAGCTGGTCGGACTCCTTCATCGGGATTTGATGGTACCCGGAGTACGCATCAAGGAAGCATAGGGTTTCGCACCCCGCGGTTGAGTCGACTATCTGATCGATTCGTGGCAAAGGAAACGGATCCTTTGGACACGCTTTGTTGAGACTGGTATAGTCAACGCACATTCTCCATTTCCCGCTCTTTTTTCGTACAAGGACGGGGTTGGCTAACCAGTCGGGGTGATACACTTCCTTGATGAAACCGGCTACCAGGAGTTTGGCGATCTCTTCCCCGATCGCTCTGCGCTTCTCCTCGTCGAAGCGGCGCAGACGTTGCTTGACCGGGCGAGAGCCCGGCTTGATGTGCAGGGCGTGCTCGGCGACTTCTCTCGGAATGCCTGGCATGTCCGAGGGTTTCCACGCGAAGATGTCGATGTTCGCGCGGAGGAAGTCGACGAGCACGCTTTCCTATTTGGGGGAGAGAGCAGTCCCGATCTTCGCCGTCTTGCCGTCGGCGGTGTCGGGGTAGAGCCGGATCTCTTTGACGCCCTCCGCGGGTTTGAAGGATCCAGTGCTGCGGTTGGAGTCGGGCGCGTCCTCGGTGACTTGCTGGCGGATGACAGCGAGTTCCTCCGTCGCCACGGTTGCGGAGGCGAGCTCGCCAGTCTCCGCCTCGCATTGGTAGGCGTGCTGGAAGGACGTCCCGACGGTGATCACCCCCTTCGGCCCAGGTATTTTGAGCTTTAGGTAGGTGTAATTGGGCACGGCCATGAACTTGGCGTAGCATGGCCGTCCCAATATGGCGTGGTAGGATCCGTGGAATCCTACCACCTCGAAGGTGAGAGTCTCCGTCCTGAAATTGGACGGAGTCCCGAAGGTGACGGGCAAATCGATTTGCCCGAGGGGAACAGCTTGTTTCCCAGGAATGACGCCGTGGAAGGGTGCGCCGGTCGGGCGAATGCGCGCCCGGTCGATGCCCATGGCGTCGAGGGTCTCGACGTAGAGGATGTTGAGGCCGCTGCCTCCATCCATAAGCACCTTGGAGAGGCGCTTAGTGCCGACGATCGGGTCTACCACCAACGGGTACTTGCCTGGTTGCGGTACGTGGCTGGGGTGGTCTGACCGGTCGAACGTGATCGGAGACTCCGACCACTTGAGGAACGACGGGACGGCGGGCTCAACTGCGAACACCTCACGGCGCTCCAGCTTGGCCCGACGTCGGCCACCGTGTGGCGCCGGCCCAGAGACGATCATAAGGCAGCCGTCCGTCTCCGGGAAGTTGTCGTCGCCGTCGGCGGCGTCGACGTCGTTGCTGGCGTCATCGGGAGCCTGTCTGGATTTGCCTTTCGGCTTGCCCTTCTTGGCCTCCTCGGCCAGGAACTTCTTCATCAGCGAACACTCTTTGTATAAGTGTTTCACTGGGAAGGCGTGGTTGGGGCACGGCCCGTTCCACTTCTTTTCGAAGTGGTCCGGGATGTCCTCCGTGGGTGCCTTGGCACCCTTGCGATCCGCGGCAGCGACCATCCGTTCTCCGGACGGACGCGGCCGGTTCTTCTTCTTCTTCTTGCTCGGAGGGTCGGAGGAGCCTCCGCCGGCTGTCTCGACCCGCTTACCTTTGGCGTCTTGGGCGCGATCGAAGATCGCACCCACCGCCTCCTCGCCAGAGGCGAAGCTGGTCGCGATGTCCAGCAACTCTCTGGCGGTCCGGGGACTCTTGCGCCCTAGTTCGTGAACTAGGGAGCGACAGGTCGTCCCGGACAAGAATGCGCCGATGACATCGGCGTCACCGACGTGCGGCAGTTCGTTGCACTGCCGGGAGAAGCGCCGGATGTAATCCCGGAGCGACTCTCCAGGTTTCTGCCGGCAGTTCTTGAGGTCCCAGGGGTTACCTGGGCGGTTGTAAGTCCCCTGGAAGTTTCCAACGAAAACCTCCTTAAGGTCAGACCAGCAGGTGATCTGATTGGCGGGGAGATGCTCGAGCCACGTTCTGGCCGAGTCGGCCAGATACAATGGCAGGTTGCGGATGATGAAGTCGTCATCGTCCGCGCCCCCAGCCCGGCACGCGAGGCGATAGTCCTCGAGCCACAGGCCGGGGTTGGTTTCCCCCGCGTACTTCGGTACGTTGGTCGGGGGTCGGAAACGCCGCGGGAATGCTGCGTTCCGAACGTGAGGACTGAAGACCCTCGGTCCCGGGGCGTCCGGGCTAGGGCTTCTATCCTCGTCGTCGTCGTAGCGTCCTCCTCGACGCGGATGACGCGATCGGGAGGTGCCATCGTCGAACTCCAGGCGGCGCCGCCGCGCATCCAGGGTGGCGCGGGCGTCCCTGTTCGTCCCCAGACGACCGCGGACGGAGGCTTTCGCCGTGCCATCCGCTGCTGGGGGAGTCTGGTGGACAGACGTGTCCTGGGCACGTTGTCCACGCAGACGCGACAGCGAGCTCTCAGCTTGCTGCACTGCCGCGTGCTCAAGTAGCGCCTCAACCTCGCGCTGGGCGCGTCGGGCCTCCGGCGTGACAGGCTCAGGGAGGCCCCTGAGCAATGCCGCCGCCGCGGCCAAGTTCTGGCTCGCCCGTGGGAAGCGCGGGCAGCCATCGTCACGACTTGTGATTCGTAAGTCGCGAACGTCAGTGCGGGTGTGTTCACTGGACTCGCTCTGAGCGAGCTCGTGATCAATCACCGCACGCTGCTGGTCCAGCTGACGCTGGACCTCCAGGAGTTCCTCCCTTCGTGCGCGCAGTCGTTCTGACTGCGCGTCACGGGGTGGGGTCCCGTCCTGCGGGCCAGACGATTCCGCAGGGCGTTCGCCCTCCGCAGCGGGAAGATGCTCCGCACGTATCATAAGGCACTCGCGTGAGGGATGATGACTTCCCTCACTGCACTCTGCATCGGAATCTTCGTTTGACGCTCCATCTAGGAGGTCGAAGAGAGACTCGGATGCGCAGCCCACCATGGCCACGAACTCGTTGTTCATGGCGCGTGGAGCTGGGAGCGTCGACGCCCGAGACAATGTCCCAGCGCGAGGCGATACACGCCCGGGGTCAAGCGGGGCAACCGGTGGTGCCGCTGCACCGGCCAGTGCCAGAGCGCCATCTGAGATGGCGACGAAGTCGAGGCTCCCGAAACGCACGTGTGCACCGGGAACCCAGGTGTTTGCGCGGCTAGCCATCCGAACAAAGAGAGGGGTTTGACGAAAACACGCACAAAGAACCCCTACCTGGCGCGCCAACTGTCGGCGTTCGTTGTGGCCGACGAGTAATTAGTATCGTGGAGTGCGTGTTTTGGTTCGGATGGTTCGCGAGAGGACACAAGGATTTATACTGGTTCGGGCAACGTGCCCTACGTCCAGTTCGATGAGGCTGCTCGTGTTACTCGCGACAGTTTGTAGTAGGGGGTTACAAACAGGCGAGAGAGGGATGAGCTCCCAAGTCTCTGTGAGGTGTTCGGCGTGGGGTGAGATATCGTGTGTGTTGCACTAGTCTTCTTCTCCCCGTCGTCCTCCCGCCTCCCCCTTTTATACTGCAAGGAGGGAGGCGGGCGTACAGAGGGTTGGCGCTGGGGAGTGGGCGGCGGCGGCATGGCCGTATGTCCTGTAGGCCGCGCTGTTGATGCTTCAAACTCCGTGCCGGTCGCTGTGAATGACGTCTTCGGAGTGGCCGTGTTGCTTCTTGTCGACGGAGTGGTCCGAGCTGTCGCTCGATGGAGTCCCATCCGTATGGAGAAGCGCCACTGTAGGAGCCGGCTTGATGACGCCGTGGTGATGGCCGTCGCTCCGGGGCGTCCTATCGTACGAGACGGTGAGTCTCTGACAGGGGACTGTTGGGGCGACGCCCACCCCGTGGACGATGCTCGTTGTGCGCATTTACTCTTCCGGGAGCGGTCATCGCCACCGTCCCATCTGGAGTTTGAGCTTATTAATGGCTTGACTGACCCCGGACATCCGTCCCGTCCGGGGTGGTTGGATCGCCCAGTCTTGCCCGTCCCCGGAGGTCGGGCGAGGCGGGACCCTCGTCCGACCCCTCGAGGTCGGGGTCGGGCGAGGCGGAACTTTTGTCCGACCTCAGGGGTCGGGCACTTCCCGTCCGGACGTCGGGGTCGGGCGAGACGGAGTAACCTCCCTTGGTGCTTTATACGTAAAGCAGTCGGAGGATCATTAATACCGGTCATCGCCGGTATTGACCCTCAACATAATCCATGGAGCCTCTCGAGTGGAGAGATATCGAGGGAGCGAGATGACAATAATGAAGAGTGTCGTGGTGAAGAAGTGCTCTCCAGTGGTAGTCAGGCCATCATCAGAGTTGGTGACGACGACCGTCGACGACACCATCAAGCTCTCGTCTTTCGACTGTTGAATAATCCTTGGGTGCGAAGTAATCTTAGTACTTATCTAGATAGGACTAGTTGATGATTAGGAATAGGACTAGTTAATGATTAGGAATCGGATTAGTTGGTAATTAGGAATCCATATATATGTACTATATAAACAGGGCAATAGACACCTAAACGGCTGCCAAGTTTTGCAGCACCAATTCGAGATCGTGTTCTACATGTTCGCGTGAGATTTTGAGTGTTGCGTGTTGTGGCCTAGAGCTCGTCGGCGGCGCGGCGTCGTCGATTCTCCGGCGAGATTCTAACAATTGGTATCAGAGCTGGCGGTTGTGGGCGGTGATCGATCGCGGCGTGGTACCGTCGTTGGAATCGGGACTGCATAATTCGCTTTGCGCTGATGGCAGGGGGCGACGACAAAGGCAAAGGCGTAGCGGCTCCGGCGGGGGGCGTCGTCATCCAACGGGTGGTGCGTGAGGTGTTGAGCGGGAACATGCCCGTTCTCACCAAAACTAACTACTCCGATTGGGCGCTCTTAATGAAGGTCAAGTTGCGGGCGAGGCAGCTATGGGATGCTGTCAATAAGGGCGGCGCAGATCCGGCGGACGACGCCGCGGCCTTCGAGTTCGTCTGCAGCGCGTTGCCATTGGAGATGGTGCCGCTCGTCGCGGACAAGGAGACGGCAAAGGAGGTCTGGGACACGATCAAGGCTTTGCGGGTCGGGAGCGACCGCGTGAAGAAGTCCGCCGCCCAGATGCTACGAAAGCAGTTTGATCTGGCGACGTTCAAGGACGACGAAACTGTGGAGGACTTCGCACTACGCCTCAATGGCATGGTGGCGAACCTCGCCACGCTCGGCGAAGTCGTGGAGGAGGAGAAGATTGTGGAGAAGATCATCCGCAGCGTGCCGTCGCGGTTCAAGCAGATCGTACTGGCGATCACGACACTGCTGGATGTGTCAGAGCTCACCGTCGCCGATCTCACCGGGCGATTGAGGGCAGCGGAGGATGCGTTCGACGATCCGCCGTCGACAATGGTGCAGGATGGGAAGCTGTACCTTACGGAGGAGGAGTGGGACGCGCGCCGGAAGAAGCGGGACGAAGAGTATCGATCCGACGGCGGCAGCAGTGGTGGCGCGTCCCGCGGAGGAGGACGACGCGGGCGTGGTCGAGGAAGAAGCAATGGCGATCGTGGCAGGTCGTCTCGTGGGCCGCCACCTCCCGGTGCTGGCAGGCCAGGCGACGAGTGTCGGCGTTGCGGGAAGATGGGCCACTGGGCACGCGAGTGTCGCTCGAAGCCCAGGAGGGAGCAGGCCCATGTCGCCCAGGATGAAGAAGAAGCCACGCTACTGCTCGTCAAGGCATCCCCAACCCTAGCCCTGTCGTGCGCAGCGGCCACCCCACCGAGCTACGAGAGGTCCGAGGCGCCGACAGCAACCGACGAGGAGAAGACTAGCGGTCAGATCCAGGTCGAACTCCACGAGGAGAAGGTGTTCGCACACCTCGAGGATGGAGGCGAGCGCGATGCGGCGGCCTGGGTCATGGACACCGGCGCCACCAACCACATGTCCGGATCTAGAGCCACCTTCAAGCAACTCGATCAGGCGGTGCTCGAGATGGTGCATTTTGGAGACGACTCCGTGGCACGAATCGAAGGACGCGGGACGGTGGAGTTCGTGTGCAAGATGGGCGAGATCCGATCGTTCTTCGGGGTGTACTTCATCCCTCGGCTGACAACGAACATCGTGAGCCTCGGCCAACTGGATGAAGCTGGGTACAAGGTCAACATCGACGATGGGCTGATGAAGGTGCGCGAGCCAGATGGGAGGACGCTGGTGAAGATCCGGCGGGGCGAGGACCGCCTGTACATGCTACGGATCAAGGTGGCCGGACCAGCGTGCCTAGCGACGCGCGACGACGAGGAGGCGTGGCGGTGGCACGCCCGATTTGGGCATGTCAACATGGCGGCGCTGCGCAAGATGGCTCGGGAGGAGCTAGTACGTGGGCTGCCGACGATTGGTCAGGTGGACCAACCATGCGACGCCTGTCTCGCTGGCAAGCAGCGCCGGGCATCGTTTCCGGAGTTGGCGCAATATCGGGCGAAGCACGTGCTGGAGCTGGTGCACGGCGACTTGTGCGGACCAATCGCGCCGGCAACTCCAAGCGGAAGCAAGTACTTCCTGCTGCTAGTCGATGACAAGAGCCGCTACATGTGGGTGGCGAGGCTTTCGTCCAAGGATTGCGCACCAGCGGCGATCAAGGAGATGAAGGCGCGGGCTGAAGCTGAGACGGGGCTCAAGATGGGCACGCTCCGTACCGATCGGGGCGGCGAGTTCACTTCCACAGAGTTCGCGGAGTACTGCATGTCGGAGGGAGTTCGTCGGCAACACACTGCTCCGTATAGCCCGCAGCAGAACGGCGTCGTGGAGCGGCGCAATGGCACAGTGGTGGCGACCGCTAGGAGCATGTTAAAGGCAAAGGGACTGCCGGGCTGGCTTTGGGGTGAGGCGGTGGCGACCGCCGTTTACATCCTAAACCGGTGTCCGACGAAGAGCGTGGACGGCATGACCCCGTTCGAGGCGTGGCACGGGAAGAAACCGGCGGTGCACCACCTGAAGACGTTCGGCTGCATCGTCTACGTCCGGAACACAACACCACACCTTAAGAAGCTTGAAGACCGCGGCCAAAAGATGATCTTCATCGGCTATGAGCACGGATCAAAGGCCCATAGAGCCTACTATCCGGCCATGAAGCGCGTGCACGTGACACGCGATGTGGTGTTCGACGAGCAGGCTCAGTGGGACTGGGGCCAAGGCGCGGAGGGGGAAGAGGAACGTGTCAGCGATGATGCGTTCACGGTGAACGACCACGTCGTCGGTGGTTAGGTGTCTCCGGTGGTTGAGGGCATCGTCGACATACTTGATAATGCGGCCGAAGAGGATAGGTCTACTACATCGATGGCGACGCACCACGGCGTGGATGCGGTGCCATTGGATGAAGAGGTGGATGTGGTGGAGTTCGCAACACCACCGAGCGGCGGCTACGACCATCTTGATGCCGATCATGACGAGGATGCACCGCTGCGGTACCGCAAGCTGGAGGACATCATCGGGGACGCTTTGCCGCGTGGTCTGGCTCCACGGGCGCTGGTCGCGGAGGAGCTACACGTGGTGAGCTCAGACGAGCCTGCCTCGTTCGTCGAAGCAGAGCACAGCCCTAGCTGGAGAAAGGCGGTGATTGAGGAGATGGATTCAATCGAGGAGAACCAGACCTGGTCCCTAGTTGATCTCCCGCCAGGACGGCGGGCGATTGGACTCAAGTGGGTCTACAAGGTGAAGAGAAACCAGAACGGGGTGGTGGCAAGGTACAAGGCGCGGCTGGTGGTCAAAGGATACGCCCAGCGGCAGGGCATCGACTACGACGAGGTGTTCGCGCCGGTGGCAAGGCTGGATATGGTGCGCCTTCTCATGGCTCTCGCGGCGCACGAGGGCTGGGAAGTGCACCACATGGACGTCAAATCGGCGTTCCTGAACGGCGATCTCCAGGAGGAGGTGTATGTTGAGCAGCCGGCGGGCTTCGTCAACAAAGACAACGAGCACAAGGTGTACAAGCTTCACAAGGCGTTGTACGGTCTACATCAGGCACTGCGCGCCTGGAACGCGAAGTTGGATGACACGCTAATGTCGTTCGGCTTCAGGAGGAGTCCATCTGAGCACGCCATCTATGTCAAGCAAGATGGCGGTGCACAGCTGGTGGTCGGGGTCTACGTTGATGACTTGGTAATCACCGGTGGAAGCGGCGAGGCGATCAAGCGTTTCAAGCGGCAGATGGCAGAAGCATTCAAGATGAGTGACCTCGGCCTTCTTCACTACTACCTCGGTATTGAGGTGCGGCAGAGCGCGAGAGGAATCTCACTCAGCCAAGGGGCGTACGCGGCGAAGGTGCTCGAGAGGAGTGGCATGGCGGGGTGTAATCCATGTCAAACACCAATGGAGACGCGCTTGAAGCTGAGTAAGCGGAGTGACAAGCCAAAGGTCGACGCCACAACCTATCGGAGCATCGTCGGGAGTCTTAGGTACCTGGTGAACACTCGTCCCGACTTGGCTTTCTCTGTCGGCTATGTGAGTCGGTTTTTGGAAGACCCACGCGAGGATCACATGGCGGCGGTGAAGCACATCCTCCGGTACGTGGCAGGGATGCAAAATTGGGGTATCTGGCTGAACAGGGAAAAGGGCGGCGAACCTATGCTCACGGGGTTCAGCGACAGCGACTTTGCCGGCGACGTGGATGCAAGGAAGAGTACGACTGGGGTGATCTTCTTCTTGGCAAGGAACCCGATCACTTGGCAGTCAAAGAAGCAGAAGGTCGTCGCGCAATCTAGCTGTGAGGCAGAGTACATCGCTGCGGCCAACACGACATGCCAAGCAATCTGGCTTGTTCGTGTGCTGGGCGAGATGCAGGGGAAGAAGGCGAGTGCGCCGGTGTTGAAGGTGGACAACAAGCCGGCGATCGCATTGATGAAGAATCCGGTGCTCCATGAACATAGCAAGCACATCGAGGTAAAGTATCATCTGGTTCGGGAGTCTGCGGAACACGGGAAGATCAACATCGAGTTCGTTCGAAGTGAAGAGCAGCTCGGCGACATCTTGACAAAGCCGCTCGGGAAGCTGAAGTTTCATGAGATGCGCAGCAAGATCGGGCTCATTAATGTTAGTGAGCACAACAAGGATTAGGAGGAGATTTGTTGAATAATCCTTGGGTGCGAAGTAATCTTAGTACTTATCTAGATAGGACTAGTTGATGATTAGGAATAGGACTAGTTAATGATTAGGAATCGGATTAGTTGGTAATTAGAAATCCATATATATGTACTATATAAACAGGGCAATAGACACCTAAACGGCTGCCAAGTTTTGCAGCACCAATTCGAGATCGTGTTCTACATGTTCGCGTGAGATTTTGAGTGTTGCGTGTTGTGGCCTAGAGCTCGTCGGCGGCGCGGCGTCGTCGATTCTCCGGCGAGATTCTAACATCTACAAGTTTGTGATGAACCTTCCGGTCACATCCTTGTTTGTGTTCGACCAGCCGATCCACGAGCCAACCGAGACCATAAAGAGGGCGTTGTCGCAAGCCCTGGTCCACTGCTACCCTCTCTCTGGTCGCATTGCCACCGGCGGAGCCGCCACCGACGATCCCCATATCCGATGCACCGGGGAGGGTGTGCCGTTCATGAAGGCGTATGCAAGCTCTGCGTTGAAAGAAATCAAGCTCTTAGATCAGTCGCCGCCGCCTGGCGCAAAACCGCCACTCCTACTAGAAGAGCTCGCCCTCTACTACCACGCCGGCCGGCGAGGCCGCCTCCAGACCTTTGGTGATGGTCCAGGTGACCGAGTTCGCCTGCGGCGGGTTCACCGTCGGGGTGACGTGGGAACACGCCATCGCCGACGGCAATGGAATGGCGCAGTTCATTCAGGCCGTCGGCGAGATCGCCCGTGATGGTGGCCTCTCGCCTCCGTCGGTTGTTCCCGTCAGAAGGGACGACTCGCTTTCAGCCTCCCTGCGTCGACCGTCGACTTCACACGGCACGTGTTCGGTCTCCAGCCATGGGACGACCTGGCCTGCCTCGACGTCACCATCGCCTCGAGCGCCATCAGTCGTATCAGAGAAGAGTACCGCGCCCGCTCCGGTGGAGATGGCCGCGGCCAGTCGTGCACCGTGTTCGAGGTGGTGGCCGCCGTGCTGTGGCGTTGCCGCACCCGCGCGATCATGTGCGCCAACAGCAACCCAGAGGCGCCGGCAATGCTCTCGTTCTCAGCAAACGTTCGCAAGCAGGTGGGCGCCAAGGACGGCTACTACGGCAACTGTTTTGTCCGGCAGCTGCTCGTGGCTGCAAGCGGTCCAGTGGCCAACGGGGACGTCGTGGACGTGATCAAGTTGATCAAGGATGCCAAGGACCAGATACCTCTCCAGTTCAACAAGTGGGACGACGATGGCGGAATGGCCGGTAGGGAGCAAGCGATGACAGGACTGCAGCAGCAGCAAATCGATCGCGAGGCTCGATACAGCAGCATGCTGTTCCTGTCTTCCTGGCGGAACCTCGGCTTCGAGGAGCCTGATTTCGGCAGCGGGAAGCCGGCGAGGGTCATGTTCTGTGGGAAACCGAGGATGCCCGTGCCTTTATGCGTGACGAGCCTACCGTGGAAAGGGATGGACGCCGGGGCCAATGTGCAGTCGCTCTGTGTCAGGAAGGAGCACGCCGACGCCTTCCTCCGTCAACTTGCAAGCTTCACATGCTGATTTTTACTTACTATACGTTACTACGTACTACTTCCTGCAGAGATTCCTGAGCTTATCATATTCAATGTACTTGGGTCTCCACGCGCATATACGTTGCCCTAAATGTAATCTATGATGTTTTATGGAGAAAATAAACAATAATGGAAGCTTGCACTGAAGAGAACAAACTGCATGTGCTTGCTCGAACGCGAACCCTCATGCGTTTCCGTCGAGCGCAGCCGCCGCTTCCACCTCCGGCAACGGCAGAATGGCCATATGGTGGTCTTGCTTGTCCTGAATTTATAAAATGATGGGGGGCGCTGTTCCGGTTGCCAGAAGCTAAAAGGATGTACTGAATCAGCAGATTGCTACCAGAGGGTGGTGATGGCGTTCCACAGTGAACTCGTATGGATGCCAAGCTCATAGTAGCCATAATAAGCCACACCAAGTGCCAGCAGCTAAAGGCTCTTCAATGAACAAGAAAGACACTACGACGAGCGTGAGCATGGATCCACGGCTATTAGCAGCGGCATCTCTAAAGGTGATTTGGAGGAGTTGAAGTTGTTTCTTAACAGGTAAGATAAGCAAGTGGATCCTACAGTAGTGCTGTTATTGTTATGGTTGGGCAACATTATTATTGTAATGACAACAATTTATAAAATGAAGCGAGAAATCAAGAAGTTTTAACCAGCTTTGCAGCAGTATTTACAGGTCTAGAAAGAGGCACTATCGTGCAAGATCTTCCTAGACCACCATTGCTTCTTAACACTAATACAAAAATATCAAATATACCCCTTCATCAGTGCCACTTCGTCTGAATTGAAACCAGTGTTCCAAAGGTCCTGACCGCCATCATTCATTGAGCGTGTAGAAACGGCACTGAAAACCACATATCAGTCCCGGTTTCTAGCAACAACAGGTATTGAAAGTGGCAAAAAAGTATCTACACCAGCTCCTACATCAACCGACACAATACCGATTCTAAATAACCCAGTTCTAATAGTCCCTTTTTAATACCTATTGCTGTTGTGAACCGGTATATATATATATATATACCGCTTGGTTGATACGGCTTCCGCACAACTTCCATCCAATAAAATCGGATAAGGTTCCCAAACACATCGATTCCTGAGGAGCTTATTACGGACACGCTTCCGCACGGCACCCGAATAGAACTATGACGCGGAATCGACGGAAGGGCAGCTTTTTGAGAACACGCCTCGCTTCACCGTACAAGCGTGCTCCCGGCGACGGCTCCGGCGGCGCGCTCCGCCGAGGGCTCCAACGACAGCGTGCTCCCGGTGACGGCTCTGGCGGCGCGCTCCGCCGACGGCTCCAATGGCGAGTCTAGCTGCCGTCCCTCCAGGCTCCGGCGATGACGAAGGATCCGCGCTCCAACGGTGGCGGCAGCTTCCCCAGCGGCGGCGACGGCGACTTCTTCCCGAGCAGCGGCCGCTGCGGCTTCCCTAGCGGCGGCAGCGGAGTCTTCTTCCCGAGCGGCGACGGCGGCAGCGTCTTCCCGAGCGGCGGAGGCTCCATCCTCTACAGCGGCTCGTACCTCGGCCCAGCGCTCCTCAATGCCGGCGAGCTGCTCCACCTCCCCACCTGCCTCGATGCCGACGGCGAGCTCAGTGCACGACGCCGCGATGTTCCTCTCTTCTCTGTTCGCATCCACAGACTGTCTCCAGCGAGGCGGCGAGTATTCATGTGATGGCTCCATGACATGCGTTGGTAGTAATCTGGAGTGCCAAACAGTTTGATTTTTGCCTCATCATTTATCTTCAAAGCTGTGTTGTTAGGAATCTGGTTTTCAATAGAAGTTGATTGAAAAAAAGTGGTACCAAACAGGGTCACAATTCACACAACGGAATTATTTTTGTCGTTGGGACTGAATTGAACAAATTATTTCACACAAGGGACTTGGAAAACCCATAAAACTCAACCTTCCATTCATCTAAACATCGGGTTCCTTCTCATGGCTTGCCTCCTCTAACTTCGAATTCCCATGCTGGCTCTTGGCACACAACTCATCAATCATGTCCTTTGCCGCTTCCCACGAGTCTCCTCCTTCCATGGCTTCCTTAGCACCGCCCGAAAGCTGCGTCACATTCCTCGTCGCCTCCACGCCTTCCTCACCTTGCATCAGAGACCTCACTACCCTGGAAACCTCCTCGCTGGTCACCAATCCCCTGATCGTCCCGTCACTAGTATGAACTCTGACCGCGATCTTCAGCTCATCGACTAAGAACCTCGCGTTGAAAGGTTGATCAGCGTGCATCGGCCAAACCGCAAGGGGCACGCCAGCGCTCACACTCTCGAGAACCGAGTTCCAGCCACAATGGCTCAAGAACCCTCGCACACTCTTGTGGTTCAGGATCCCCAGTTGGTCCACCCAGTCTCTGACCACCATTCCCCTGTCCTTAGTACGCGCTTCGAAACCTTGGCCGAGGTCGATGTTCTCGGGCCTAACTGCCCAGATGAAATTGACGCCGGACTGTTCGAGCCCGTCCGCGACCTCCTTCAGCTGTGCCTCCGGAATGGCGGCCAGGGTCCCGAGAGCGACGTACAGCACCGCCTGCCCGGCGTCTGCCTTTTCGTCTAGCCACTGCATCCAACTGAGCTGGTCACAAGGGGAGGAGGAGGAAACTACTGGGGATGGCTCTGCTGCGAGGCAGAGTGGACCGATGGGCCAGGCCTTGGGCCCGACGTGCACGTTCCAGAACTCGATGTACGGGCTCTCAAGGCCACGGAAGGTGTTAACGATCAGGCCTTGGCTTTCCTCGATGGCCCTACCCAGCTTGCCGTCCAGCTCCATCATCGGCGAGACCGACGCCGGGTCGCCGAACGGCGCCATGAAGTCCTCGAGAGTGAGCTTGATGTGCGGGAACTCCGGCACTGTGAACGACGCGGCGGCGTCGGCGTTTCGCAGCGTGGCGCACGGGTCGTGATGCAGGCGCACCTCCCGCATGACGTGCGCGAACGCCGAGATGCCGAAGAACGACACCTTCGGGATGCCGAGCGCCGCAGCCGACGCGTTCGTCCAGTACAGGAACGCGTCGGCGACGAGGAGGCTCACCGGGGGATTGTTCAGAGCGGCGAGGGACGCCTCCAGCTGCGGCCGGAGCAGGGCCGCGGCGTCGGCGAACGCGGCGAAGGAGGCCATGGACGTCAGACCCTCCGCGCTCTCGACGCCGGGCGGGACGCCCGCGACGTCGGCCGGGAAGGTGAGCTCGACGACACCCACGTTGTCCGTGCCGGATAGCCCCTCGCGGACGAAGGCGGCGTTGCCGTGGGTGGTGAAGAAGGTCACCGTGGCAAGGCCGTGCCGGCGGAGGTGGTGGGCGAGGTGGATCAGCGGGATGGTGTGGCCCTTGGCCATGAAGGGGAAGATGGCTATGTGCGGGAGCGCATGGTTGTTGTTGGTCTCTGGAGAGGAGGAGGCAATAGTCATTGCTAATAATGTGACTACTCGATCGAGTTCTACCAATTCTGTGTAGCTGGTGCGGCTAGAAGCAGCTGATATATAGGAAACTCAGAATACGCATTTGGGGTTAGTTGACTTATTTATTTCCTATAAAAACAAAGCATAATCACTACATAAAAACATAATTTGAATATCAAATTATTCAACTTTCGTCGCCCAATATATACCATCTCCATGTGTTTTTATCGATGACACGTTTAACTTTTTATATCAACTTTGATCGCTCGTCTTACTTAAAAATTATTTTAAACATATAAATTTTTTAGTTATGATTCAAATACCTTTAGTTATAAATCAAATTATAATAAAATATTTAATATTTATCATAATTTATTAAATAAGATGAGTATTAAAGATAATGTCTAATATTTAAAGTATCAATAATAAAAAAATAGAGGTAGTAATATATATAATCAATAGGAGTCTCCCCCTCCTGTTTCTTAAAAAAGAAATCAACAACTCGATGCAATGTTAATTTGTTTTTGGTAGCGTGCATGCCACACCTACTATTTATTTTATTAGTTGCGTCACATCAAAGATCTACAAAATCATCACAAAAACAAGTCTATGTCAAATGTGTACAATAAATGGGGTATTTCACTCAGGTCAGGTATAAATTATTTATTCATTAACTATCTTCTCAAAAAGGACAACTTGTGTGTCCGTATTATTGCGGGGTAGCCTTCACGTTTATTAGTATCCAAGGAAAAGAATTAACTTTCTTAAAGAATTAGGTTCCTAGTTATTAATTGCCCACTTCCTACAGGTTATGATAATTGTTGTTTTTGTACCCTTGCCCCTCTTCTATCAACTGTCTGTGGTTAAATACCCCTTGGTGCAGCCTATAGATACCTCACAACCACCATATAATTTCTGTTATATTATTCCGGGCTTTGGCTCTCAGAGAAGCTACGACCACATAGCTTATTTTGACTTTGATAAATGTTGTTACAGCCAAATAGTACAATCTATCAGACCAAAGCAAAAGTGCACAGATGCACAATAATCGATACATAAGAATGGAAAACAAAAGAGAATGGACAACTTATTGTTGAAGCTAGTTATTGTTGAAACGAAGGAGCTCTCATGCACCACCGTGACTAATTGAATTGAGTTTTGAGAACATCCACAAACGGCGTAGCTGCTGGGAGGTCGCTATCAATGAACGACGACAATCTGTAAACAGAAAGAAAACAAATTACGAACGACATATAGGAAGAGCTCACACTATGATTTTGGCTCTACAGTACAATGTCAGTCGCAACTCGCAATCATCACCAACTGGAAAAATATTTTGCTGACGGGTCTTCAGCGCGCGTTGTCACACATTATATGAGCAAATGGAATATATTCTGTTTATGGAGAATCAGATGCGATTGCATCCCCAACCAAACAATATGGTCTACTGCTCATAAAATACGCTACTTTTGAACAAATATAGTACTGGTTAGGCATACAATCTTCGCATCTGATTCCCAAAAAACAGAAAGAGACTTGGGAATTCAGAGTCGGGAAGTTGGGACTACTTGTTGGCTCCGATCCTTTCGTAATCTAAAGACTGCAGACGACTAAGAGATTCAGTGATTTCTGCATTTGCAGCTCTAATTAATTTCGCGAACAATTTGTCACTCTACAAAAATTATCAGATAATCTCGTAAGGAAACCATGCATACATACTTCGCTCGACTGATGAAAGAAACAGCAGTTGGCTGATTGACGCATCGCAGACCTGCGCATGTACGATTCAATGCGCCGGACTCAAATAAAACAAGGGAACCGCTCCTCCGATCTTATCTCCATGCCCCCACCAAATGGGCAACATATAGCTTGCATTCAAAATTTTAAACTTTCAGTCGTACAATAAATGTAATATTGCATTTGCCATTTTCCTGGGCTCGCGCTCTATATATTTCAGAGAAACTTATTAGGAAAATAAATGGTAAAATAATACTTGCAAATATGGCTAATATTCTGATGCCAAAACGAACGTCACAGACTTTATTTATAGGCTAAGCTCAGTGCATATCTATCGAATTGTCTCATCACGGTTGCGTGTCTTTAATATATGAATTATAGGAAACTGCACCAACAGCATTAGTAGGCACATTGACCTGAACCCCATGAGAATCTTGTGAGTGATTAGAAGCACCAATCATTCCCACTAAACTATCTATAGGAAACCATTTAATCACTTTTTTTTTAGCGAAGCAAACGGCAAAGCTCACAACCTCATCTCATTAGCCCACAGCACCTCATCTCAACCTATCTCATCTCTGCTAAAGACCCGGCCCAATAATTACTTTGCTTCTGCACTACTGCGTACTTGCATGCACTTTCATTGCAAATGCTTATTATGTTTATTGGCACTAGGATCTTTATCAAACGAGCAAACACAATATTTCAGTCAGCTGCCAAATAAGGCGAGCATGATACACGTCTGTCTGGAGATCCTTGCACCGAAAAATCTGAGCATGATACACGTTTCATCGATGACAGCCATAGCTGCGGCAGGGACAATCTCTCCATGGCGTTGACTTTGAGCAATGAGCAGAGCAGACCATCTCAGCCAAGTGGTCGCCGCCCTTCAGTGGATCGAGCCTACAGCAGCATGAAGATAGGCCAACACATAGGCATATGGATCACGACACCTTCCATGCACGTTCCTTGAGGTAACTAGCTAGCTAAAAAGTTAGTTTAAATGTAAAAATTATAAGTCATGTCTCAAATATCAGACAAACTAAGTTATAACAAAAATATAATCTTTCTTATAATTTTTAAAAATAAGATAAATGATTAAAGATGATATTAAAAGTCAACTGTGGCAATCATAAAAAACCAAAGATAGTAGGTTGCTTGGCATCAGTTGCTTTTGCAATCTCTCTGTGGCCAGAATAAACCTAAACTCCTTGCAAAATGTCAACATCTCTGCTCCAGATTATAAAATACCTTTGTGGATAGACATCACCTTACTTTTTGATACTTTGGTAAAATATGTTGAAATGAAATAAGCTTCTCTGAAATATTTTGACATCCACCTTAGTATTACAAGTGGGTACCCATTGGGTAGTGCGGGTCAATCCTTCTAATTCATTTAATTTGTGAAGGATATCTAGTTTATTTCGAAGGGTTTTGGATCGACCCATTGATATACAAAATGAAAAATCTGTATCCCTATTTAGGATTAAAGGATTTTCGGGTACTTTGGTGAGCTCGGGGCTTAGAAAGAGGTTTGCTGACCCTAAAATAAATGTTATTGGGAAATAAGGGTTCCGCAATTTACTTCACTACCGATGCTTAATTTCCATGCCAGCCAGCCCAAAGGCCACACGCACAAAGCATATAAGGCCCTTTTTTTTTCCTTTTTTTTTTGGAAGCAAGGGCAAAACTCACAACCTCCCTGAGCCCACAGTCCACCGCACCACCACCACCAACAACAACAAAAAAAGAAAACAAAAGGCCCAACTCTGCCAAAGATCCGGTCCGATAATAACTAGGCTTCTGCATTCGCGCTGCGTACTTTCATTGCAATGCTCATTATATTAACGGTAGGATCTTGAAAAGCTTATTGAAGCAAACAAAATGTTTCAGAGTACCTTTTCGGTGGGTTAAAATTAATAGGGACCATTTATTTTCTCTGATCCAACGGTTTATATCAGTTTACACTACTTTTAACCATAAAGTATTGTTAAATATAACAATAATATATTGTCAAATATTGTAAGGTAGTTTGGGGATTAGAAAAATAATAACATTATGAAAGGATTATTCACACGTAAAGCAATCTTCGTGATGCAACGTGAGGCTGTCGCCGTCGCCGCCGTCGCCTCCACACGAAGTCGCGCGACACCTTGTTGCACCGTCAACACATAGGCCCCGTATGGCGGCGTTGGATCTTGGCACGATGATGACGGATCTTAGCATTGACAACGAAGGATTTGGGCTTGGTGGCGGCAGGTCTGGATACGCTAACTGATCTGGCCAAGACAATGACGAATCTAGGCATGACGACGATGAATTTGGACATGGAGGCGGCTCTCGGTGAGTCGAAGGTAGGGTGTAGGACGGCGACAACAGAGAGTTGATGAGAAAACGATTTGAATTATGCCTAAATAGTAGAGTATCGTAAATAAAGGATCATGATTAATTATAAATAGTTTCATGTGTTAAAGTAGTGTAATACACCGTAACAGGGCTCTATTTCAATCACTTTTGACAAGGCGATGGACCCCAATAGCAATAGGGTATATAGGTGACTAATAAAGTAATAATCAAGTAATTAACCAGCTGTTGAGGTCCGGAGCATGATACACATTTTTCCCACGAGAGATATTCGATGCACCGGAAATCTGAGCATGATAGTACACGTGATTCACAAATTACTGCCATTATATTGGTGTGGCAGGGAGAATCTCTTCATGCCGTTGACCTTGAGCTGTTGAGCAGAGCAGACCATCTCAGCCTCTAGTGGTCGCTGCCTTCAGAGGAAGGGTATGCTGCGGGTGCAGAAGCATGAGGTACGCCAACACTTTGCATGGATCACGACACCTTCCATTCCACAAAGCATGCACGTACCTTGAGAGGCAACTAGCCGACTAGAATACCACAAACATATTTTAGATAAAAAAAATAGTCTATATTATCCATGGAGCCTCTCGAGTGGAGAGATATCGAGGGAGCGAGATGACAATAATGAAGAGTGTCGTGGTGAAGAAGTGCTCTCCCGTGGTAGTCAGGCCATCGTCGGAGCTGGTCACGACGACCATCGACGACACCATCAAGCTCTCGTCTTTTGACAAGGTTATGATGAACCTTCCGGTCACATCCTTGTTTGTGTTCGACGAACCCATCCATGAGCCAGCCGAGACCATAAAGAAGCCGTTGTCGCAAGCCCTGGTCCACTACTATCCCACCTCTGGTCGCATAGTTGCCGCCAGCGACGCCGACCCCCATATCCATTCCATTGCACCGGGGAGGGTGTGCCGTTCTTGAAGGCCTTTACAAGCTCTGCCTTGAAAGCAGTCAGAAGCGACGACTCGCTTCCCAGCCTCCCCGTACAGACCGTCGCCTTCGCACGGCTCGTGTCCGGTATCCAGCCGTGGGATGACCTGCCCTGCCTCGACGTCACCATCGCCTCGAGCGCCATCAGTCGCATCAGAGAAGAGTACTGCGCCCGCTTCTCCTGTGGTGGCCGTGGTCAGTCGTGCACCGTGTTCGAGGTGGTGGCCGCCGTGCTGTGGCGGTGCCGCACCCGCGCGATCAGCCGGTGCACCGACCCGGACGCCCCGGTGGTGCTCTCGTTCTCGGCAAACGTTCGCAAGCTTGTGGGCGCCAAGGACGGCTACTACGGCAACTATTGCGTCGGGCAGCTGGCCATGGCTGCAAGTGGTACAGTGGCGAGCGGCGACATCACCGACGTGATCAAGTTGATCAAGGACGCCAAGGACCAAATACCTCTCCAGTTCATCAACAATGAGAGGGACCACGGTGGCGGCGGAACGGAGGATAGCGAGCAAGCCATGACATTTACGAGCAAAGCGATAACAATTTAAAAAGAGATGAAGTATTATTCACACTAAACCGTACTTATTTTGGCCGTACTATTCTAGATCGAGGAAGCTACTATAATATAGACATGGATAAAGCTACATCATTTAGCCCCGAAACGATAGTTACGTATTGAGATGCTATATATTTTCAACTTGTGATATTTCTTAATAGGAGTTGAATATAGATAATGTCCAGATCTCTAGGTATATATAGTTAATTTTAACTAGCTAATAAATTGTTAGTTGAGTGGAATGTATTTGAACTATGACGCTAAAAGTTAAAGATGTCTTTATTAGTATAGTTGTTAGTCATGTTCTGAACCGTTAAAGATATAGTAATAATTATTCTTAATTTGAAACACTACGTAGACAAAATTTTTTATTTAATATATCCTCCAAAGAAATTTACGTTTTGGTCCAAATTTACATTTCATCGAAGGCAGAGTTGACCGCAACTTGGCCACCAGTGCCCGCCAGTCTACTCGTCTGCCCAATTACTTCCGCACATCTCCGGCCGCCGCCAAATTCGCCACGTCCGGTGAACTCCCCTCCCATTCATCTGCTCCATTGGCTTCGCCTTGATCCCCCATCTCACCCTTGCCCCACTGAGCATCGCGAAGAGCACGAGGAGCCGGATCTCGCGATTTTCGACGGTTACCGTGGAACTCCACCGCCGCACTCTCCTTCTCCGTCGCAGGCCATGCTCCGTCCCTTCCCGACCCATACTAACCTCAGGTGAGCATCCGGGAGCTCCTGCATTACTTTCCCGCGCACGAGCACGTGCGTGCACAGTGACGCATGCACGCGCGCATCGAGCGCCACCATCTGCCGCTCGCTGCCGCCAGCCCACGGCGTAGGCCCAGTCAAGGCGAGTGCGTCGGAGTGTCCCCCACAGCCTCGCGCACCTCCCGGACCTCTCAAACCCGCTCGAACGCGCACCCTCATGCCGTCATGCTTTCCGTCGAGCGCAGCCGCCGCTTCCACCTCAGGCATCGTTGCGCCTCCACTCCGGGCATATTCCGTCCAACCAAACCTTTGGATCGTTCCAGCAGCGGACCTAAATGTCCGGCTGCTTGTTCGGGTCCAGCTCCGACCTCGCACCGGCGAGCTTTTCAGCGAGCCGCCAACATCCATGAACTTAGTTCACGTAGACTGCTCACAGAACACCCGTTTGGTCCACAGAACGGCAGACAGTCCACAATACAGTTCTCCTGGAACAATTTACTTTTTGGCCCCAAAGTCAACCTCTACTACTTTCCTCATTTTTTAAAATACTGGGAAGTCTAGAAATTGCTTTAGGAAAGTGACGTAACATATTTCAGGGATTTCTCCCATTTCATTTGTTGTAATTAGGGTTGTCACAATCTTTAGAAGGTACATTATCATCATTTTTGTGTGGATTATGTAAATTGGTAAATATGTTGTTGAGAGGAGTCTTGCCAGCAAACCATTTATATAGAAGAAATAATTTAAACAGAGACTTCTTGGTGGGTTGCAGATTGTGATGATGGTGTCAGAAACCGGAGTACTGCCTACTAGTACTAGCTTAACTATTGCATCATGTTCCCCATCTGCGTCAGAGTGGCCATGGAGGTAAAACTGATGTTGGCCACAGGCCATGCCAGTTGCCAGAGGCTAAAGGATGTACTGAATCAGCAGACTGCTACCAGGGAGGCGATGACGTTCCACAGTGAATTCGTATGGATGCCAAGATCATGGTAGCCATAAGAAGCTACACCGAGTGCCATAAGTTAAAGGCTCTTCTATGAATAAGAAAGATACTACAATGAGCATGAGCATGGATCCACGGCTATTAGCAGCAGCATCTAAAGGTGATTTGGAGGAGTTGAAGTTGTTTCTTGAAGGTAAAATAAGCAAATGGATCATACAGTAGTAACTTTTATATTTTACTCCTGCTATTCTCAAATTGTTATGGTTAGTCAACATTATTATCCTGATGATACCAATTTTATAAAATGAAGGGGAAATCAATAAGTTTTAATCAGCTTTACAGCATATATACAGGTCTGGCAGCAGCACTGTGCAGCTAAATACTGCTGACATTGAAAGAGGCACTAACGTGCAAGATATTCCTAGACAACCATTGCTTCTGAAGGGTGTCACTGCCGCGGGAGACACCGTGTTACATGTAGTAGCCACCAATGGGGATGGCCAGAACTTTTTGGATTGGCCAGAACTTTTTGGATTGTGCATCTGTCATCAAAGATCTGTTTGCCGTAAATAAGGTGGGCGACACGGCCATGCATTGTGCGGCCCGGGTTGGGAATTTCAGTATGGTCATACATCTCATTAGTCTTATTGAAAGCAAAGGCAGGACAGTGAAGGACCTCCTCCAGATGGAGAATCATAGTAAGGAGACAGCACTTCATGAAGCTATCCGCGCTGCTAATAGTAGTGTCAGCATAATCAAAAAGCTATTGGAGATCGATCAAGAATTGGCTTCTTTTCCCGTGGATGGCATATCACCAATTTACCTAGCCATCCTGCTAGACAAGGCCAACATTGCAGAGATACTATATAACGAAAGTAAAAGTGCTTTATCATATTGTGGACCAAATGGGAAAAATGCGTTGCATGCTGCGGTCCTCCGAAGCAAAGGTACTTACTTCAAGCATTTGCGGTGCAATAGCGCTTCCAACTTCTTATACATCCATTCTCTTTTATTCAACAGGTTTGTTAGTTCATTGTTCTTGTCCTTTCTTAAGAAAAAACTGAAGTATCTATCTTTTAGGTCTTTCAAGTGTAATTTTAAGGATAAATAGAAAGAAAGGTCAATTAACGTGGCGTAGGGTTAATACCATTTTAGTAATTAATGTGAACATGGCGTGTTGTTATGGAAAGTGTTTGTTCCCATGGATTTACAAAATGAATTTGAACCTAAAATCCTCGAAAGAGATTAACAATCAGGACTAGGGAGGAGAGAGATACTTATTTTTCTTTTGCTGTCTGTAAGGAAGGGTTCTGATTTAGTAACTCAACCAAGCTATATTAAGTTTTCTAGTCCAATGGGTTTCTTAGAAAAAAGTTTTTAAATGAAAAAGCATGAATGTTTACATTAGGTTCTTAAGTTAGTACTGTCCAACCATATATCTGAACTTGTTCAAAGGTGAATAGAAATATAAAGACTTGTGCATAGGAACAAATCAAAGTCTAGGTATATTGTGATACATAACCAAGGTTGATATGGTGGATTCTGAATAAATTAAATGCTCATTTTCCGACTGTTATTATTTTCAGCATGTTCGCCCGTCCATCTATGCAACTAGTATAAATAACCTAATTATAGTTAATATGACTGATGATATTTTATAAAAACGCACAAGGTTTATTTTATTAACATTTATATTGATAGTTTAGCCTAATTGTTTCGCAAGGGCCGGGCGGGTTATTATGAACAAATACAGGGGTATTTCAGGCTCTTTTCGTGATTGCGATAAATATTCACTTTGTTTCTCTGATTACATGGTAATTTCTAACCTTGAGAAGGAACATATATAATGATTTATGCTCTCCATTATCAAATTGTTATCGTTATGACAACAATTTAAAAATTGTAGGAGTATTTTCTTAACCATTATTATGATAATAATTGCTGAATATATAAATAGCTCATTTTCAGAGCTCACGGAAATGCTTCTGGAATGGAAGAAGGATCTCGCTGAAGGCACCGATGAAAACGGAAGTACACCTCTTCATTTCGCCACGGGAGTACAATGGTGGTCCCTTGCTCTACCATGGTCCCCCCCCCCCCCCCCCCCCCTCGACGATGGTTTTGGTGAAGGACAGCAATAATATGTCAAAAGGTATTCGAAGCTAACAAGAGTGCTCTGTATCAACAAGATCGGGATGGATTCTATCCCATCCACGTTGCTGCCTCTGTAGGCAAAAAGATGACTGTTGACAACTTTCTTAGTGAGTCTCCCAATAGCGCTGGTTTGCTTGATGCTAAAAGGAGAACTTTCCTTCATGTTGCTGTGGAAAAAAAGCAAGCATCGGTCGTTCGTTATGCTTGCTACAATCGTTCCCTAGCGTGGATTATGAATATGCAAGATGAAGATGGGAACACTGCACTTCATCTAGCTGTACAGGGTGGAAATCTATACATTTTTTGTGCTCTATTTGGCAATCAGGGGGTACATTTAAATCTAACAAATACAGGAAGGAAAACTCCTCTGGATATAGCACGGTACTAGGTTCCGCCATCATTCAGCTTTGAAACGGTAACCTATTCTGTCCTTTCTCTTTAGACATGGCTGTCGGAAGGGAGCAAAAGACTCACGAGGTTTATTTCTTCTATTTATTTTCCTGCAGAACTCTGAAAATATGATACTTGATGTACTTACATTTGCTCATGCCGAAAGTGGTATTTGTCGTCCGGACCACTTTAAAGAAGAGTATATAGAGACTCATGGAGAAAGTTCAGAACATGAAAAGAAAGAACTGAAGATGTTGAAAGAATCAACAGAGTCTCAACTTATTGGCTCGGTTCTAATTGCAACTGTAACGTTTGGTGCAATGTTTGCCCTACCTGGTGGGTACATACAAGATGATCACCTCCATGGAGGCACACCTACACTTTCTGGGAGCTATGCACTTCATGCGGTTTTTATGGCCAATGCAGTAGCTTTCGTTTCTTCTACGATAGCTACTGTTGGTTTCATGTATGCTGGATCTGCAATGCAAAACTTGAAGGCTCGTAGAAGGCAGTTTTACAGAACTATTTTCTTTATGCATACTTCCATCATGGCCATGACAGCTGCCTTTGCACTCGGTGTGTATACAGTGCTAGCTCCAGTTGCTCAAAAGACTGCCATTACGATCTGTGTCATCAGTCCCTACAACTTTGCAGATTTTTGGTTGAACTGGGCTTTGTTTGCTAAGCCCCTGTGATCCAGAATGGGGCGGTATTGGACAATAACCCGTGGCACAGCTCTAGTTTTGTTAAATATTTCAACTGGACTCTGGACCTTCATGCTTATTTTTGCCTGGGCAGCATATGCAAGTGATCAGATTTCGATGTCGGCTTCCCCAGCGCAAGCTCCTAGGCTGATGACTTGAAAGAAGGGAACGTAGAGTATATAGCTAGGCCTGAGCAAAATGATCTAGCAGTTGTTAGGGCCTGATCGGATAGGATAGGGCTCAAATTCTATTCATTTTGGAACTAAATTGTAATCAGAGCCGAAATAAGTTGTGAAAGGGCCGCAGGTTGAGCCCTTTAACTAGGCCTAGTGTATCATGACTTATGCATATGTCCCAGAACTTTAGGATTCCTACAGATATTTCCATTGTGTTTGCGCCTTTCACTGTTCTCAAAACCTGTTCATTCCATGTTTGTGAATTATTGTGACCTTTTAACGCGCTTTTTCACTCGGAAAGAATATTTCCGTTGTGTACCACCTCATCAATACAGAGATGAGATCATGATTCTTGATCACAAGTAGTTTGAAGTTCATAACAAATTGTCTTTCGTTAATTAGAAAATACTACTAAAATCTCTACATACAATCAGCTGCAGAACTAAATCAATTTTTATTAGAACAAAGTTGCCTGTATATCCCTTGCCCCATGCCCTACTCCCAATTCAAGCAAGGCCTGACCCTGCTGCGAGAACTACCCACGCCCGTTCAGCTTGGCTGGCCTTCTTTGTTTCTCTGTCTTCCATGATCAACTGTCAAGTGACCCTGCACATTCGCGACTGTGGCTTCCTATATTATTCCATAATGTACGAGAAAACCAGAGTTTTGGCCCCTGTTACAGGAGACCAGGTTGGCCTTCATTTCAACGCAGCGAACGAAGAGGGCTTTTCGTGGCAGGTGTCTGGTCTTTCTCCGTCGAGGGGGATCAGCACAGAGGCATCTGCATGTTTGGCGTCGTCCAAGGTCTTCTGGCCCTCACACTCACCAGGGCTGAAGGAACCATTGTGATGTGGAGTGTCGCCCAAGCTGGCCATCATGGCGCTGTGGATGGCGACTTTGGCTTGAAGCCACTCCCGATTGGCCTCCAAGGCCGCCACGAGAGGCTCATTGCTGCGACTACCACCATCCTCCTCGCTTCCGCCTTTCAGCGCTGCACCATCGTCCTTGTTCTTCATCTGGTCCTGGCATTCAGCAACTAATTTCGAAGTGCCCCCCATGGGGAACTCTTGCTATCTGTACTGTAGTGTAATTAAGGAACGCTCTAACTTCCTTTTGGTCAGAGAAATTGTAGGTAGTAGTACTGTACCATCTATCTCGAAATTCACAGTGAATGAGGAAAGAGTGGTGTTGGTTGGTATTTATGGACAAGCAAGGACAGAAGGCAGTATTGAAGTTATCGATGTGGTGCTGGTACAACCTCTCTTTTTTTAAGTGATGAATGTGAAATGCTCCGAAGTGATCCCTATCAAAGAAAGACAGTTTAACAGACAGGGGAGAGTACAAGGCTTGTTCATTGTAGAATAAATCACACGCAGTTCTTGACTTCTGTCCCGCGTAAAACTTAATTAGTAGCAAACCAATGTTAGACTGCCAAACCTTCTGCCATGTAGCTGGATGATACCTACAGTCAATTGAATAGTCCGTCCAAAAACAAAGTCTCCAGAGAAAGCCAAAGAATGATTTCTAAAGATTTTCATCATCGTGTCCTACTCAGTTAATTGAAGATTAATAAAGAACTAATATAAGTTTAGCAGATTGACACAAATCGTATTGTGTGTCGCACATCAATGATGCATAGGTTAGAATTTATCCGAATGCCTGTGATTGCGACGATCCACCTGTATAAAAGAACTAACAGGTGAAAACGACTACTAGAGAAGCTGGAGAAACAGTTTGTTACAATGTTATTTTGTTCCGCATCAAGCTCTTACTGCCTCTGTTTTTTAATTGTTCACGCTTTCTAGTACAAATTTACACCAAAAAGCGTCAAGAATTAAAAAACGAGGTAGTAGATGTTACCGAAACAGAAACCACAAGGAATAACAATGTAAATTTCAGATCATGGCAACAAACCCGCTGCCTAGTTGCTCCTTGGATTTTAAAATTCAAAAACTATGGTCGCATCTATTATTCGTAGTTATCAAGTCTTTCTTTAGATTGTCCATGTATATTTGTCGCTCTATGTCGTCAACATTTGGACTAAATTAATATATAGATGTTATTATAAGGTGTATCACTGTCAATAAATGGAAAGGAGATATCTATGTACTAAGAATTAGCCAGATCGTGATTCAAAATTAAAGCTTAAAATGATTGATGAATATTTGACTGGGTTTTCATTTAGTAGCTGATAACTAACTATGTATATGCACACCTATTGGGACATGCCAACCTTTATTGGGTTTAAACAGGTTCACATGAGACAAAGCATTATGGATCGAGAGAAATTATGTCTCGCATACAGGACATGATGAAATTATTACCATAGTTTTGCATTGTCGCGATGGAGAGAATATAAAAACGGAAACACATAAAGTATTCCATATTGTCATGGATATAATTAGACAGAAACGAGTAACTTCAGATAAATCATGCTGTCATTTCCTCTCTTCAACCCGGCGAGCAGTGGAAGATGGAAATCGCATATAGCCCTCACTTCAAACTGCAGGTGCATAATTAAGAGAAATAATTATATACTCTCAATCTCTTACATTTATAAACGAAAAATAGCTAAGAATTTGGATATGAAAAAATTGTCACAAGAAAACTGGTTTAACTTCAATAAGAAACAGTACCTCAACCAGTCCTTGCTTGCTTGTCCACCGGCCCTTCATCTGCATCCATCTTCCTTTTCTTTCCACTTGAACTCCCAGATTGCTCGTTATTGACCTCATCAACGATCATGTTGTCATCTTGTTCACATTCACTCGCATTCTTCTTCATCAATTCATGAGGTAAAAAAATTGGCATGGAGTGCTTGGGAGGATACTGCTGCTGAGTCTGTTCATGGGAAAGAACTGTCATGTTGGGACGTTGCATCTGTTCATGAGGAAGGAGGATAGGAGGAATTGCAGCAGTCACCAGTGGAGGTATATTCATATTGCTCGGCTGCCTTCGATGTATCGTTATTTCTGTTTGTCTGGAGAAGATGATCTCCAACATGCAATTATTTCCTGTTGCTGCAAAACCAGAGCTAATTATTAGTTGTGATGGATTACTAGCTACTAATCGTTCCATGTCACAAAAAGTTTTGACAACAGTGAATATTGTTCATGAATCAAATTATGAAGTGTATTTGCTACCTAGGATTGACTTGACCGCTATACGGGCTGCATTTTTCATTGCTTGCTCCTCAGTATTTGCAACTCCACCAGTGTAAGTATTTTCACCAACTGAAATAGTTGCTATAAAGTTTGCACATGACTCTTCTTGTTTAGCCACATAATACAAAGGTATTGTGATATTTGTTCTCTTGTGGAAGTCATTCAGAATAACCATGCAGGATGTTTCCTCCTCAATAAAAGGATGAGAAATACCAATTAGATGAATGAAAAGATATATCTTACAAAATGAATTGTGAGATTTTTGTAATTTTGTGGAAAATAAAGAATAGAGAATGTCATATTATGTAACCAAATAGATGGATCAACTAAAATATAATGATCATAACACTCAGAAATCACCATCACTACCTGATTGAATGAAAAGATGGTATATCTTACAAAATGAATCGTGAGACTTTTGTAATTTTGTGGAAAATAAAGAAAATTGAGAATGTAATATTATATAACCAAATAGATGGATCAACTAAAATATAATGATCATAACACTCAGAAATCATCGTCACTACCTGATCAATCAAGTGATATGCTCCAGCAAACTCAGCACGCCTGATTTCCCGTGTAGACAAATTCTCATAGGCTACTCTAGCAGCATCTTCCATTGCTTCTTTCTGTTGACAAAAGCAGCGACTTGAAGGGAAAATCTCAGCACCCACACGAACGAAGCATCGATACGGTGTTTCTGGCATGCCCTCCATTTCAACTTGATATGTTGGTGTTGAATCATGTGTCAGTTGAGCCACTTGTCGTAGAAGATCTACATAGCTCAATAATGCTGTACAAGACAGCAATGAGAGGAAATAGTAGCAAAATTACATATTCAGTAATGTAATTACACATTTTTTTATCAAATGTCCAAATAACAAAACAAAATGATATTCTTCCAAATTTATAAATAACTAGGCTACAGTGCAGGTGTGAAAAAAAAACCCTAACATAAAAAAAAAACCCTATATGCCCTTATAGATAAAAGGGCTGATCCAGCCTAGCTTTTGGGCTCACTAGAGCAATTCAGCCCTATATGTACCAATGAAATTTCATGAACAACTCTGGAAATGTTTTACAAAGATATAGCCTAGCCATGACGTTGATGAGTTTTCTGTCAAGAAAATGGGTACAATAGGATACAAGATGTGGCCCTGAATTATATTGCTATTGAAATATTATATGGATTCCCAACATAATCCCAGAAAGTCATTTAGAATATAGGTAATGAAGAAGGTAAGTTTCATGTACATCATCCTATGATAAGATAGTTTAATATATGAAAGGGTAACAATCATCTTTCTGGTATCTGCTTCTGAAAAGAAAACTGAGATTAATAACTAGCTATAACATAAATTGAAGGCCCTATGGAGAACATAGTACAACCTCTTTTCATTTTATCATCCAGTATACCTATACATGGAACATAGTAACTTTATCAAGGATATCCAACAGTAAAATTGATAAAAAAAAATTTGTTCAGAAATCTTGTTTTTCAGTTGCGTGGGATTATAAGGAACTAATGCTTTAAGTTTTAAACGATAAACCATCCTGATACAATTTACACAAGCAATTTTATTAGCCTTGCTTTCTTCACACGAAACTAGCTAGCTCTATATTCGAAAGCACTAATCTGTGCAGCCTTCATGATAGTCTAGATTAAACTATTTGTCATCGTCGGGAAGAAGTATTGGGTGAACTATCTTAAAATATAACTCTCAAAGCCTCTTTTTAGAAGGAACTTAAAAACTTCAATAAACGAATTCCCCCCTCCCTCCTCCAACAGGTATCCTAAACAGGAATTGATTTCAGATAACTGTTCGAGATGTTTTTGTTTTTGTAACCAACTTTCCTATATTTTGATCTAGAGCCTTTTAAGATAGCTGTTGAAGATGTTTTAAGGGTCATAGAAGATACCGGTTATCTTTTGCCAAGCAGAAACATGAATGAATTAGACGACCTAGATTGAAACCCTAGATCTACATCTTAAACATGAATGAACTGGACAGTACGAACTTCTATCAATGAATAGAGTTAGAGAGAGACTATGTCTACAAATGAGACTGCCTTTTAAATCGATCAAAACACCAATAGGAAAAGAGAAAAAAATAGAGACATAAGAAGGGACAGAGAGAGAGAGAGAGAGAGGAAGAAGAAGAAAATAATAAAAGAAGAAGAAGAAGAAGAAGAAGAAGAAGAAGAAGATCTTGTACAAACCGAGCGGATCGGAGGTGGATCGAAGATCTCTAGATGGTGCACCAAGAGTAGACATCTCAAGTTCTAGATCTATAGGGATTGTAATGGGTGAATGGAAGGAGCAAAAATTGTCCTACTTATATATTAGTTCTCACAAATGGAAAGGAGCAAAGGAGCAATTAATACTTTGCCTCATTAGCCTGCATTTATTATGTATCACTACTAGTAGATTTATTAGCCATAAATAAATAGTGATGCCTTTTATTAGGTGATAATGGAAATTAGAAGTGTGCTAGGAGGCAAAATCAGATTACTTTGGAGCACCTAAAATAAAGTGCTCCCTCGGTTCCCTTTTAATTGGCATTCTAGCATCTAATCCTTTATACCAAAAGATTGACGTTCTCGCTTCCTAACATGACTTTCTCTTTTTCTCGTGCATCTCTATCTCTATGTCTCTTTTTCTCATTTTATGTGCATCTAACTTATTCTTCTTTTTTTAATCTCCATGAACCGGAGCTAAACGTCATTAAATAGAGATGGAGGGAGTAGTTTCCGTTTATATAAATTATAAATTAGTTGTAATATGTCAGCTATAGTTATAAAATCATAGAGACAAACTTCTCCTATACTAATATCCTATTCTCGACACACACATTTGATGGGAAATAATATTAATTTTTTTTTGGATCACCCAGTGATAATATTAAAAAATGAAGATAGTATACCATGTACGCATACGTAGACACTTGATGACATGCCATGCAGCATGGATTTTCAACCTGCTCATTGTTCTCTGTTTGCCATTATTCATGATTGCCCGCCGGCCACTCGCTCGGTTCGACAACAAATGTCTCAATAAGCAAAGGCCACGTACGTTACGACCACCGCCGCCCACCTACTAGCTAGTACATTAACCACTACTAATAAGTAACAGAGCGCACTCTCTCTCGCTCGCTGACGCACACAGCAGACAGCCATGTCGAGATTCTTCTCCTCCTCCTCCACCATCTTCCTCAGCCTGATCACCGTTCTATCCATCACCGCCACGACGTCGGCAGACACGCCGCCGGACTGTCCGTACCCATGCCTACCACCGCCAACCTCGGGCAGCTCAATCAACAGCTACCCGCCACCACCGCCGTCAACAGCTGACTCGGGCGGAAGCTACCCGCCTCCACCACCGGGGAGCTACCAGCTGACGCCGCCGGGAGTGATGCCAGGGTACCTGGCGCCACCGTACGGCGGGTCCCCTTCTGGCCGTGTCCCGCCGGCGCCCGACCCTGTGCTGCCGTGGTACCCGTGGTACTACCAGCACTCTAACCCGATCACGGGGTCCGCGTCGCCGGCGTCCTCGCCGGTCACGAGCGGGAGATCGAGGATCACGGCCGCGGTGCTGCTTCCTCTGTCCTTGCTGCTGGTTCTTCTTCGAGTATGGTAGATCGATCGAGAGTACCTGCTGTTTGTTTCGTTGATCTCTTTAGTTTCTAGCTACAAAGAGTACTTGTTCGATCTAATTGTGCAGACGTGTGTATAGCAATTTGTGAAGTATATTTTGTTTTCCCTAGATATATGTAACTGAGGGAGATATGCATGGATATATCTAATTTTGGCCTTGCTCATGCTGCAGGGGTTCGGATTGTATTGTACCACTCCATGTTCTTTCTTTCTAATCGTCAGAAATGTTTTTCCTTTTTGTTCTTCAGAAATTGAGCAGTTGTCTAGCATGATAGACAGGCTACTAACTGAGGAGGGTTCCAGAATCCGAAAAAGGGGGTACTTTCTTTTTTCATGATCGATCATCGATCAGCTGTCTATCATAATAGACAGGTTATTTACTGTGAGAGGACAGCTAGAGTCTTGATCCATTTCGTTTTGGTTGAGACGTCAAAATCTGCCCCATATAATTGCCCATTTTTGGGGGTGCCAGTCTCTCTCTCTCTCTCTCTTTGCTGGAGTTTCTGGAGCATAAAGAGATGTCTTGTACTTCAAATGATTAGATATTAATTCAAAAATCAACTTATAAATTTGGAACTATTTTATTCCTCTGGCCCCGACTACAAAACTAGTTCTTCACGAGGGAATAAGATCAGAAAAATTTAGTCGCTTAATTTCAGTTAGCTCGTCCTTGTCCTGAATCACTGAGTCAAACGAAACGTGCTTACTCTTGCTGTTCCATCATATCAAAGCAACAAGCGTGAGCGCGGTCGTGGCGTCGCGTGGCCGTCGCTTAGCTAAAGCCATCGTTCGATCTGCTTCAGAATACGACGACATCTTCGCCAGAGGAAGAGGAGGAGAGTAGGACAAGAAAGTCATGTCCAACACACGTTGCCCGATCTGCACGTAAACCTGTTACGTCAGGCTAGGCTACAGCTAATCACCAGATGGTCATCAATGATACCGCGGCGAGTTGTGCAACGTCCTCGTCCCTGCTTTTTTGCATTTCCCAGTTTCCCCCTATTGTCCACGAACTAGTGTGTAGAAACCCCTTTTTTGTTAATTGTTAATCTTTTCTACAAACTGTGATTTGTTTTCTTTTTATTGACGTCAATTATATATTACACCGCCTCTGTTTTATTTTTATGTAAAGAAAATATTTAGTGAAAACCGCCTGGTGGAATGCATGAAAACCGTTTCCAAAAACATACTTATAAGTTTTGAAAAATTATGAAACTTGTCATACATGTAGATGATATGGTGACAAATATACACGTAAAATTTCAGTTCCAAAGTCAACTTCATTAAAAAGATAAAAAATAAAAAATTAGGTAGAAAGAGGACCAAAATAACAAAGCTCGTTTGACTTTTTTTTTTGAATGACATTTTTTTAGTGAAATTTTTTGAACGACTTGGCTCCCCTCTATTTATAGAAGGAATTGTCGCAAGGATACTAGTAGGCCTAGTTAGGAAAGAAGGCCCAAAGCGATTCGGCCTCTGTTAGTTCCTCCGGCACAAGGTCCATTAAACATTCGAGCTCGCTCGTGAAAGGTTCCGCTCTGTCTAAACGCAAGATCTCTCTCCTCTCGCGCATTTCGACGAACATCAATCCGGCAATTTGATTTCTTTCAAATTCAGTTTACAAATAATATGGAAGAAACAAGATAATACGGCATTTAATTTCTTTCAAATTCAGTTTATAAATAATATGGCAGAAACAAATTCAATAGTGCATATGGGATATATCGACATGCCCCAAAACAAGATATTATCAAATGGAAAAATGGAGCAATTCCACTGACTTGTTAACTCCATAACGTTCTGTAGCCGTATCCTCTTCCATCGTCACAAGCACTTCAAGAATCGTTGCATTCCTTCAAAAATCGTCAATTCTTCTCTCCCTCTAGTTCGGTGACAAAAGAGCTAGGGATTGCTTTTTTTGTTTTTTCCCCTCCAATAAGTGCCTTCCCGCTGCTTTTTCCCTCCAGCGCACCGTGCGCCTCGCATTTGTGGCCCTACTGGGCCGTACTGAGCTGCTGGGAGGCCATCAATGCGGGGACGAGGCACTGCCGGTCTGCCGCGCGCGGAGGGGCGTCCCATTGAGAATGGACGAGCGCTCAGCCCTCTGCCATGGTTCCGGCTCTGTGTGGGGACGGTGGATCCCCCGCTGTGGTGAGCTCCTCTCTTCTTCGTCCGCTTACCTCCTGACCCACGCATCTCTCTTCTCCCATCCTTCTTGCTGAGTACTAGTTGTGCTGTCCCTGGTACTGAGAAATGGTTGGCACAGTTTCCCGTTCTGAAATCAGCCGCCCCTTTTGTAAATCCCCATGAACTCGGTTCTATCTCCTTTTCCCTTTTTTCTGTTGATGAAAACTACGAGGGTAGGGATCCCCGCCCGATACCTCACTTCCATTCAAAAGACTAGCTCACCGCAGATACATGAGTAGATTACATTGGTTCATAGTGTGTTCTGACCCTGGATGCTATTTTGCACTTTGTTTCAGTTAATTGGTGACAGCGTTTCGGTCGAATGGATTGTTACAAAGGTTAGGATTTGTCCATTTTTTGGCAAGATACAGTTGAGTTTTTTTTATTAATATTTAAATAAAAAAGGCTGGACTAGAGTACAGTAGTCCACCGATTTAGCGGAATTTTCAAGTTTCTCGAGGAAATAGACAACCTGACAAATTTAAGTCTAACAACTTTACAGAAACTAAACCTAATGACAGTTTAAGAATTCAACACTGTTAATTGGTTTTACATCAACAGGCACAATGTGCTACATATCTTTCCTCGAAAAAAAAAAATGATATCAGCTGTACAATTTCCCTCGAGCTTAGGTTTTGATTGATATGCTAAGCTATCTACACACTACACAATAACAAGGGGCTTCTTTTGCATGCCTTGATTTGGTGAAGTTGTCTTCACAGGTTACCTTCTCTGGAAGTTAAATAACTTAAGCGAGAGACCGAACAGCAATGCAAAGAGCAGGGGAAATGACACAACCACAATGGCTACCACCCACAGAAAGTCACGATGGTACCCAAAGAAGCTTTCAACAAAGTCAGATACGCGTACACCATTATCAAATGTCTCCGTCACATCTCCAAACTGTGAAGTGATGAGACCGTTTAGTGTCCACGCAATTGGGCAGATCCAGTAGAACCATCTCCACCATATTGGGATTCTCTGTAGAGGGAATGTGCCCGTTTAGAATATGTATAGTACGATATTTGGAAACGTAGGAGCATAGGAGGAATTTCTGTTGCTGTTGAAGCAAAACTAGAGCTCTAGGAAAAATTGGTATACTTACAGTTCGTGGTATTAGAAATCCTGAGAAAAGGTTCCAAATGGCATAGAATGCTGTGGAAGCAACGGAGGAGATGTTGTAGTTTGGAGTCAGGCCCACCATCATCATCCCGTAGAATGTGTAGTATGCTAAAGTGAAGTACATGAAGAACAGATACCAAAAGAACTTGGCAGCTGTCCATTCAAATCCAATCATTGCATACACTAGCACACCATATATTAAGGACTGAACAAAGATGTATGGAAGTTCAATTATAACCTGCAACATACAGTACACGTTAAAGATGTTTGTGTGCTAAAAATATTTATTGTTCATGCCACCTTTTTTAAAAAAAAAAAACAAAAAATCTTGCGTATAAAAGCTTACTTCTGATTATGATTTCTTACAAACAGTTATATGTTTTTTCTCAGCTGGACATTAGTTTCTAGACTGAAGTGAATACCAATGAACTTTTACCTGTCCCAAGGCATAAGGCAAAGGTGAGTACATGTGAGCCGCTCTTTCCCTATAAAAGACTGAACGCTCAACTGAGACAACTGGCTGAACTGAGCTAGAATTCTGTACTCCCATGAAAATAACTGCGGCATACATAGAACCCATGGCATTGAACAAGTCCTGCTGACTATGCCTGCAAGAGTTGAATACATTCAATACATTGCAAGGTTGTGATGAATAGGAAATGTGGCATTAGATTTGTTTTTCTTTCCTCTTTTTAATACTTTATATCATTACCTTTTTCTGCCAATGTCCCAGAACATTGTTCCAAAGAGCAGGGCAATCACTGTTGTATAGAAGTACTTGACAGCAGTATATGGAGGATTTCTCCAGTATGACATACTTTGTTTCCACAGGCAAGCAAAACATTGTGTGAGGAAGTTCTGAGAGTATTCTGTTGGAAAGGATAGGTCACTTGAACCTTCAGCAGGTGTGCTCAGCTCCTTTATTATTTTTTTGTTCTTCCTGAAATACAACAAAAGACTATTAGTTATGAACTGAAACATAATAGGACAATATTTTTCCTTTTATAGAACTGCAAAAATAGAACTCAGGAAATTGTTTTACATGGCAGTACTTCAAACATTTGCAAGGATTGGTGGTTTCACAATTTTTCCTAATGCACTTATTGTTTAAAAATTCAGAAACCACAAATATGCCCCTAGGCCTAGGGGCATGCGCTTTAGTGGCGGGGTTATGGCTGCAATAAGAGGGTAAAATAACTAATGAAAATAGCATCATACGTTGCAATTTTAGGATATGCCCTCTTCCCTATTTTTAAATCTAGGATCTCTGAGCGTAAACCAAAGTTATATAGGTCTCTACTTCCTTCAGTCTTTGATGAGTCACTAAACCATGAACCATAACATGGATATATAAGTACCTGTATAATTCTGAATTCTTATATGCTTCACTGAAGCTGATCCCAGTTATCTGTTCTTGCATTGCACTGGTCACTTCCAGCATCCATGTTGAAGGATTGTAGCCATTTTTTATCTTGCTGACACCTTCAATAGCCTTTGTAGAGTTATGAAAAACAATTAAATAATATGTTAGTTCCATGGGAAACTACAAACTGATGGAAACATATAATACTTCTGTTCCATTGATTTGTTCTAACCTCAAAATATCCGATCAATTCACATGAGTGTCGTCCTAATGGACCTACATAGATCTCTTCACCTCCACGTTTCATTAGGAAGAGCTGCAAAGATGCACAGACCCATCAGATGCAAATGCTTAGAAACATACGAGCCACCGATATGTTTCATTATTCAAGAAAGTAGCACTATTTTTTTTTAGATAATGGAACGAAAGTCCCGGCCTCTACGATCCGAAGATCGTACACAGCCTAAAGAAAGTAGCACTATTATTAGTATAGTTCTGTTCACCTCATCAAAAGATTCAAATATATCGATGCTTGGTTGGTGGATGGTACAAACAACTGTTCTTCCTGTGTCCACAGTATTCCTTATTGCCCTCATGACAATGGCTGCTGCACGTGCATCAAGTCCAGATGTTGGTTCGTCCATGAAAATGATAGAAGGGTTAGCCACTAGCTCAACTGCTATTGTTAGCCTCTTCCTTTGCTCTGTTGACAATCCACTCACACCAGGCAATCCAACTAATGCATCTTTTAAGGGTGATAGCTCAACAAGCTCCATAACCTCGTCAATAAACATCTGCAGATGGAAAACCAGGTTTTTAGTGAGAAAACGTTGCTGTGAGCTATCTAGTATCATCGTCATATATATATTATCACGATATATTAAATAATCTTCTTTAGTTACCTTTCTCGTTGAGTAATCAACATCAGCAGGTAACCGGAGCCACGCAGAGAATGCAAGGGACTCATAGACAGTAACATTCGGTGAATGGATGTCATTCTGCTCACAGTATCCTGATACACGGGCAAAAGTCTCATGCTTCTTTGGGTAACCAGAAATGCTAATATTGCCTTCTATATATCCACTGGTCTTCCTCCCGGCCAAGACATCCATCAGCGTTGTCTTGCCGGCACCACTGACACCCATTAGTGCAGTAAGTACTCCTGGCCTAAATGATCCACTGATACCCTTCAGAAGTTCCAACCGGGTCTCTTTCACACCCTGCGCCTTGATTTCCTACATATTTATTTGATAAATCTTTATAAATGAAGGTTTTCATCTAGGTGTAACTACTAAAGGAAAATCTGTATAGTGAACATGTGTATGAATATGTATGATTTCATAATAGTTTAATTCGCATAATCTCAAAAAGGTTAATACCTCAGGCATGTCTACACTATATCGTATATCTTCAAACGTGATTGAGAGAGGTACAAAAGGGAGGACCATTCCTTTTTTGGTTGGACCAGAATTTGCTGTTGCATGATTGGAGTCTGCTTCATCATCCACGGTATCTGATAGACGCAATATGCAAGGTTATCATTAAATAATAGAACATCATAATATCATGCCGGTCTAAGAATTTAAAATAGTTACTTCTAGATGTTACTGTATTGCTGGCAGTCCTTCCTCTCGATGACGCTTCTAAAACTTCACCAGTTAGATTAGCCTGTTTTATCTTCAATGTTTCCTTTGAAATAGTTGGTTTATTGCTATCAAATGCTGCAGAGTGCAATATATGAGATCAGAGCTTTGACTGCTGTTTAGTTTTTTTTTTTCACTGACGCAATAGATACAAGATACTCACAATTTAGGAATGTGAGGCAGACAGTATAGAGGATATTGAATAGCAACACATATCCGAACAAGGCACCCACACCAATCCAATACCATTTTGCCTCTGTAAAAAGCCCACGAGATTCCAGAATCAGTTTCCCAAGTGGTTCTGTGAACCCGGGGATTATCTGTTGCATAGCAGTAACAACATGCTTTAGCAATACTTATGAAGTTTATACTTTTTTTGTTAAATAGGAAACAAAAAACATTACCTTATTCCAGCTGGCACCAAGGAACTCATTTACTGAAAGGGCATTTTGTGCATACATCAACGGTGAGATCCAGTACCCCCATATCCACCATTTCTTCACATTCTCTGTTAAATCAATGTGGAAAAAGCATTCAACGTTAGCTAGTTCTTTTTCTTTTTGGTTATAGTAGCACATCTAATGTGGCAACTGAAATAAGACAAAACAAAAAATTAATCCAGAAACAATTTTGTTGAATTTGTTTCTTTTGCATACCTCTTGATAGGAGGAATCCACCCAAAAGCATAAAAATTAGAATGCTGAATGAACCAAGGGTGCTTGCAACAACCTGATGCCTTGCAAAACCAGCAATGAAACGGAACAGTCCAGATGATGCCTCATTCATTAGTAAGAGGAGCAGGAACTGCCTGAAAAGTCTGCATCATTGTGTTTATTTTTTTAGCCTCTGAAATATGCTCATAACATGCTTTATTCTGGACCAAAATTGAAGTTTACTCACCTCTGTACATTGGGATCAAATCCAATGACATAATATGTTAGGAAGACCCAAATTGTTACATTGAGCAAGGACAGGGGAGTCTTAATTATCCATGATGGCAAGGAGTATGTCCATGCAGGGTAGAAGAGAAGATCCCTTTGCTTGAAGAAAACAGGGAGTTTTGCAATAGTTAGGCCAATTTCTGCCAATCCATTGAACATGATCATCAAGATCCCAAAGAACAGTGCTGCCATGTATATCCTTCCATTTGTTACTGAATCACGATGCATATTGGTTCGGAAAAAGACAGTCATCGCAAGTATTGCCATGAGTGTTAGCTGAAAAGTAGAACAAGAACAAAATATGAGATATTATTTCCTTATACCTTCCCAAGTAAAGCCAGTTTGAAGGTTCCTGAAGGTACGTATGACCAGCATAATCTGAATTGTAAAAAGTAGCTTTGGTTTGTGAGGATCACCTGAGTTGTCTTGAATATGTACACAAAGGAATTTCTTTTCATTAGCAATATCTCTCTGTCAATGTTTGCTTTAAATAATTCTTTCATGCTGGCACCATATTTTGATGTTTTCAGTGCAGCAGGATGGCTCTTGCTCTTGTCAAAAGGGACTGCCAACTCATTTCTTAAGGCTTCACCAACGTGGAAAGATTGGAAGGCATCTGCAAGCTCCTTCACGGAAACATATCGGTACGTCCCATTACTATGTATCCAGTATTGTCTCTGGTCTTTCCTTGATGTAACCTGTTGCATTTCAGTTATAGCTAGTCAAACTTCAGCATTACAGGAAATATGATCCTAGCATTTGTTCCCTCGAAGATGAAAGAAATCTATGTATCATTATATTTAAGAGAGAAGAGAAGAATGTGCACCCGATTTCTGTACCTCCTAAGAGATAAAGAACCCCAACGTGATCCTAACATTAAACTGTTCCCAGATCTATATTCTAAATTATTTTTTATTAGGTGCACTGTTCAAAGAAGCTTAATACAAAAATGCAAAGCAAGTAAAAACTCACTTCCTGCAAGAAGTCAGCTACACCTTTCCGCTGAGGGCATTTGAAGCCAACTGATTCAAAGAACTCTAGCACATGTTCACGAGGGCCATTGTAGACAACCTGACCGTCTGAGAGGAGAATTATATCATCAAACAGTTCATATGTCTCTGGTGCAGGTTGCAGCAAAGAAATAACTGCCGTTCCACCAACAATGTGAATCGTCTGCCTAATGGAGTTCACAATCTGAAAGGTTGTTGAACTATCCAGTCCAGTTGATATCTCATCCATGAAAAGGGCACGTCCTGGGGTGACAAGCATCTCGGCTGCAGTGCCAATGTCAGGGAGTGGGTGAGCTACGGTACTGGTGAGTAATGTAAATACTTAATGTGTATATGTCTGGCTTTAGGACCAAGATACATTACCTGTAGTTACTCGCTTCTTTTGCCCTCCTGATATGCCTCTTAGCATATTGCTTCCAACGATTGTGTCAGCACAGACATCCAACCCCAAGACCTTGAGTTTCGAAAATGGTAAATAGTATATATGTTAGCAAAATAATAGTTTTGAACCTCTAAAACTTCTGCAAAACAGCATGCATACACCTTTAATATGTGATTTGTGACCACGTCTGCTTTCTGCTCTCCTGTTGCAGCAGCCTGTAAAATGAAAACAGTGATGTGTCAAGCTTCTTATTGAAATGTCTACAGTTGAACTAATAGAGCACACTCCACTGGATGAACTAATATCAGCATCAGACCTTGAGGTAGACATCTGTTTCTGGATCTGGTATGATATTGGCTTCCTTTTCTCTCCTTGATAATTCCGCTAGTAAATCTGAACAATTTTGTTTTGGTCAAAAATATTAGTAGTTATTCAGCCTCATGTTACTTATAAGATTTTTGAGCTGTCTTTTTCTTACCATATCGGTGACCTATTCCCTGACATTTTGCAGAGAACTTGACTGTCTCACGAACCGTCAGTTCACCCATATGCACATCATGTTGGCTGACATAAGCAGCTGATCTTCGGGGCTCAAACTCATCCATTGTGTGTCCATTATAAGTAATATCCCCTGTTACCTTGAGGCTTGAGGGGAGTGTTCCAGCCAAGGCCAAAAGCAACGAGGTTTTCCCCGCTCCAGGAGGACCCAAAAGCAATGTCATTCTGACAATATGAGATATAAGGAAATATATATATATATATATATATATAGAGAGAGAGAGAGAGAGAGAGAGAGAAATTATGTAAATGACAGTAATGTCGAGAAATTACCTGTGTGGCTTGATGATGCCACTGACATTGTGAAGGATTGATATTTTCTGCTTCTTACTTGGTATTATGTGGAGAGCATTTACCAGACCCTGTTTTGTGACGGTCACCATCATATTTCATCAGTCCCATAAGTATAAAATAGGATATCACAAATGGGATGCTGTCCGGATTGTTTATGTTAAATCTGCAGTGGCTAGTGGGGAGGCTGTTTGGTATATTGTTATCATAACATAATGTTAAATATTATACTATGCTCAGTTAACCTGAAATCAGTGCTTATTTGTTGTTTTCCATGTATATTTTTTTTATTGGAGTTGGACAGAGCAGGTGCTTAGATATTGGGCAACAGCATCAGACAGAGCAGGTGCTTAGATATTGGGCAACAGCATCAGGCATTCTGTTTTACTATGTGACAAACTATACTGCCACTTTTTCTATGTGACGTGTGACGACTGACGACGGTGAGGTCCTTCATTTCATTCAGTATAAGGAACGGACAACCTGGACCAGAATGAAATCTGGGAATACGAGAACTGGCAGATTAGTTGTATTGAAAAAATAAGCCTCCACTCAGCACGAGTGGTGGAGGATTGAAATTACAGTCACTATTGGAATACTTCAAATTATTGAATCTGTTCATCTGAATTCGTAATATATTAATTGTTTCAACTAATTTGACTGATCCAGGCCAGGTAAATTCGTTATGAACAACGTACCTCCAGCACATTGGCATAAGTGTTGAGGACGGTCGGCAGGCCCCTGCTTCCAACATACGCCTCCGCTTCGACGTTGAGGTTCTGGTAGCGCACCTCGATCTTGGGCAACTCGATCCCCACTCTGCAGCAGAAGAACGAACAGAGGAGATCGTCACACATTGCAATTGCATCTCCAACTGCTGAGATGGGTACCGAAACGGTTCTGTGGATTTCATCCAGAGCTGACGCCTCCTGACTCTGCCTAGCTATATATAGATAGAGAGAGATCATCTATGCTGGGGCTGCTGGCAGGATTCTTACCTGTCGACGCGTTCCTTGAACTTGGAGAGGAACCGCTGGTGGTCGTCGCCGACCCAGGCGAGCCTCTGCAGCAGCGCGTGGCGCTCCTGCGGGCCGAGCTTCTCCACGTTCACCTCCCGGAGGTCGCCCTCGGGCATGGCCAGCACGGCCGTCCGCGCGCGGTCGTAGGTGGGCAGCTTCTCGAGCGCCGCCCACCGCAGCGCCTCCTCGTCGTCGCCGCCGGCGTCCTCGCGCGACACCGACGGCGAGAACACGTTGCTCACCGCCGACCACACCGCCGAGCCCTCGCGCCGCAGGCTCCCCGCGAACGCGTGTATCTCGCCGGCGTCGTCCATCCTCCTCCTCCTCTACGCGGCCGACGACGATTGGATCAGACGAGCGATGGTACCCGCAGCAGTATAAGGTGGTTCGTTATGCTGCCACCGCCGCCGGTGGCCCGCTTTGCCTGGGGTGCGGGATATAGCGCCTCGTGTGTGCGCTCGTGACGCACTGGGGCACGGGAGAGAAAGAGAGGGACACTTTATATAGAGACGGAAGAAAAGGATGTGAACGGGCTGGTGACGTGCGGCATGACGAGTGCCAAATATATTCGGCATGACAGACGGAAAACGTGCTGTACGGGAACTGGATATGGAAACGGACTCGTACAACTCATCCAGGAAACGTGAGATAATTCGTTTTTGGGTCGTCGATTTAAAGGAGGCAAATATGCCAGAGCATGCACGCATTTGGTTACGCACGTCATTACGTGTCGAAAAGATCAGCAGTCACATTTTTAGCTAGTTTACAGCTTGCAATGCTGCCATGAGATTTTTTTTGGATCTAGTAAAACTTTACTACAGTCCACCACTTGCTGCCGAAACGATCAGAGAGCTCTGTTGGAGTTCAAGCAGAGTGCCAGTGTGAATCATGCCCATACTTAACACAAAAATATGATATTGGTTCTATATCTGTACCTAGTACCCTCTATGGACATGCAGCTATGCTTAGTTTGATTCTATATCCGTAACATTAATGCATATGATTCCGGTTGTTTTACGAGATTTGCTCCTTCTCTGTCCGAGATTTTGTATATCTCCTTTCAGTCATATTTTTGAAATAATTAATATAAATATATGAAATATTTTATTTGTAGAACTATAATAATATTCATAATTAAAGCTAGAATATTTAGTGTCTTAGAAGGAGACATCCTCTTGTTTTATTCACTAGCTAGTACAGTATCTACTTTGTGTGCCAGCCACTTTGAGTGATCGAAAAGATTCCCCGTGAGTGGTGAGACAAGAAGGGGATAAGACAGTTTCTTCAACATTATTGGAGCCACGATACCCCCGCTGCCGATGTTACAGGGAATAGTTGTCCTACGGTACACTAGCAGGCATCTCGGTACCCAATCAATGTAAGGCCAAAACAGAAAGATTTTTATCAGGCTGCTATGCGAGAGAGTGTGTCCAAGAGAGAGCAGTTGGGTGGCAGTTTTTGCAGCTGGCGCAATCGGATTGTTCGTTGGTCACAAGCGATCCAGATATAAAAAATTAGAAAGAAAGCGATTTTTGTTAGTTATGGGCGGCTATAGTCTAAGTACAAACGAAGGATAGTTACAAAATTAGCGCGCACGGTCTTTTACGATATAAGAGTAGTATATATATCTTGCTTGTTCCATGTACTACCACAGTTCTTTTTTAATATATATTGTCATTGGCTCATTGCTTAGTTCAAATCTTGAACTTTGAATTCATCAGTGATACTATTATAAAGAACGAAGGGAGTACTAGTTTGCAAAGTTGAAGATATATTGAGCCTCTGTGTGTGTGTGTGTGTGTTTTTTTTTATTTTAATTTGTTAAGTGAAATCCTCCATGAATGGGGAAAAAGAAAAAGTATGAAGAAGTTACCCTTTGTACACATATATATGGTTGTATATTACTCTCTGAATGCTTAACTTTCAGGGGATAATTAGGGCCGATGGATTCGACATGTATATATGTGATAGCTATATATTTTGGGGCAAGTGTAATTGTGACAGCATGCATGCATCATATCAGGATAATAAATAAGGAAGGTAGTCACTAATAATGTAAAATGTCTGTAATAAAAAAATGAATACAAGGAGCAGTCTGCAATAGAAAAATGAATACAAGGAGCAGTCAAACGTGACATCTAAAACCAAAAAAGGATATACTACTTCCGTAGGGAGACTGGGACAGAGCATGTACAGAGAGTCAGCGTCGATGTGTGATTACAGAGAACACATCCGTCCATTAAAATAGCAGCTATATGCAAATAAATTGGTAAATAAAACAGTGTTATTCAAATTAATTTGTTTGTGCCATGTTGAGGATTTATTGCTCCCCTTGTTTTTTCCTTTTCGAAATCATATAGTAGTTTCACACAGGAGCTTTAATTTTGTGGTTGAAGACTACTACTAGTTACGTGTGATGCGTGATGCGTGATGCAATGGGTTCTTACCCCCGACCTTTTTTTAATAGAATAAAGTGCAGCTTTCCTACATTTTTAAGAGAAAAAAATAGTAAAATTCTAGGGTGTAGCCCTTTTCTTCTATATGTCAAATACGTGTATCCAAAAGTTGACATGACAATGCTAGATACGGTACTGCATAGCGAATAATAGCCTTATAGTACGTGTTGTGTCTTGATTGTCTGTCACATTCAGTGCATTAGGCTTTGTCTCGGCTGCTAATTAAAAAACGTTATGTGCATTTTATTATATATTTATATATATTTCTGCGGGTCGCGCTTTAATACGCCCATTCGTACGTACTCCAGTATATACAGTAATAGTTTTGCAATGCTTATTTTAATTGCTTCCTTCCCTGACGTCGATGGATGTTCTTGTCAGCCAAGTGCCGCACGAGACGACTCGGGGGCAGAGAAAAGAGGGCACTGTAATGTAATTAAGGAGAGAGAGAGAGAGAGTCGACGATGGCTCAGGCGCCACGTTCTCGCCCTCAGGATTACTTGTTTTATTATTATTTTAGTGCTGAGAAGCAAAATCTGTTTGAATTCCAGGCTAAAAGTTTAGCTATTGTTATATTAATTTTTTAAAAATTAATTTAAAATATTAAATATTAATTATTTACGAAACTAATTTAATAGATGAAGATTAATGGACGAGATAAATTTTTTAAGCTTAAGTATTCTATAATTTAACAATATTATGCTATAGTAACTATATGTTAATCATAAATTAATTAGATTTAAAAAATTGGTCTCGTTGATTACCACACTTTTATATAATTAGTTTTATAAATAGTCAATATTTAAACCTTCTAATTAACATCTAAACATCTGATGTGATACGAACTAAAATTTTCGCTCTCAATCCAAACACCCCGTAAGCACACCTCAGGATTTTGGTCTCAACTTTCTTTTCGTACTACTACTTTCACACCTCATGAGTGAAGATTTTGTTACCAACTGACGTTCAGAGTCAGACGTACTATGCACAAGCAGGCAGGCCGAAAGATTTTGTACCAACGTCAGATCAGAGTCAGACGTACTATGAACAAGCAGGCAGGCCGACTCCATCTTTGGCATATACTACTAGTATATGTTTTTTATTTTTATTTTTTATTTTTTTGAGAAAGGGAAAAAGGGGACAAGTCAAATATGCCAAGCTACGTCCGCTCCCTTCGACGCCATTTATCGATCGAAGTCTCGGTGACGCAAGGCCAGCTTCGTTCATCAGGGCGTACGTACTGTTTGAGAGGATCGGATGGGCATAGCGCCGGTGGCTTTTTAGCGTCACAGATGATTTGATTTTTTTTTTCTCTCCACGAGAAATAACAGTTTCTTTCTGACCAAAAAAATTCATAAAAGTTACAATTGAATCTGGCTGAGACATTAAGGGTCTATTTTACAGGACTATAAAACTGATTATAACCTATAAATGATTATATGTATCAAACATATAAAACTTAAAAGTGATTATAGTCACATGCATCCATAAGCTATTTTTAAATTTGTAACAGGATAAGCTGTTTTGGATAACTAAAAATAGTAACTTTTTTTATAGCTTACATATACACATAGCCACATAATCTATTTTAGAAGTTGTTTTACTAAACTCTTACAAACATAAGGAAATTGATTATGCACATAAGTTGTAAATAGACAAACTATGTTTTAAAATAATCGGTTATAAACAGTTTGATAATCAATTCCAAGTGTTGTTGGGTTGTTAGTTACTAGTAGTACTTAGACTAGAGATGGGCCTAAATGCGTGGGTGCTAATTCTGTAGACCAGCCTTTGGAGCTCCTAAGCCTTTTAGCCCACTCACTGACTTTCCGTTCAGAAATACTAGTTAAGGCTATTGACCACACCTCAGCGGAGCCCATCAACAGAGTTATAAATGGACCGGCAAATAAGTTCATCTACTGCCACGAAACGAAACACATAGCCATCTCCTTTCTTTTAGCTCAAGGAAACCTTAGCTAGTTAGCATTATGGTTAACCAAACCCGACGTCCCGGCCTCAGTAGAAACTCACGCACGCATGTTTCCATCATCTCAATTTTTCGGCAAAAGTTTTCATACGCGACTTGTTATTACCAGAATAAAAAGTTTAGTTTGATTTTTACGCTAATGTTGTTGTGTCCGATCCTATAATTGATGACAACGAATTCAAAACAGACGGAGTGAATCATATAGGAGAAACTGCCAATGAACACAACAACGTCATGGTAAGAGCTTTTTCGCAAAAAAAAAAGGTCATAGTAAGAGCCAAAACAAAAAGTCTAAATACACGCACTAATTATTCTTCGATCTTCAGGAGGAAGTAGGTAGAGCTTGCTCATAATACTGTATGAGTATGACCCAAGTAAAAAAAGTACTAGTACGGCTACAAAGTTGCTCTATTGCACCTATACTATATCCCAGGGACACGCGGGCGGGGACATGGGCACAACTAATCAGTTTTCAGAGACCGAGTCTATTTGTACAGTGTAGTATCACGTAGTAGGACAGTCGTCTCGTCGTAGAGCTGTAGTGGAGTAGTAGGTACCAGTCAATAATATTCAGAGACCCGGTCAGGGATAACGGAATCATGCTGACGTTGGTACCTCTGGCCCTTAATTATTACATTTAGGTCATGTTCGAATCCATCCGACTAATTATTTGTTGGTTAAAAATTAATATCTGGATCTTCAAACAGGCTGCCTAATTTAAAGACTAATAAGTAGCCGACCTCCTGGCCTAGGTATTGTTTGAATCAGGTGGTTAGTGACTAATTGTTAGTCCCTGACTAATTTTTAGCTGATTAATTTTTAGCCAGCTAATAATTAGTCTTATGTCTTTTTGAAGTCCTGACTAATTGTTGATATATGGAACTAGTTTTGCTCCTGACTAACAATTAGTCCCTATTAGCCAGGAGGTTGGCTAATTATTAATGTCGGTGTTCGTTACCACCGGCTAGCGATTATCGAGGGATGCGCGTTTTAGGGATGGATGGTTCGCAAGAGGACACAAGGATTTATACTGGTTCAGGCAATTACGTCCTACGTCCAGTCTTGAGCTGCTCGTGTTACTTGCGTTGTTTGTATTAGGGGGTTACAAACGGGCGAGAGAGGGACGGTGTCCCAAGTCTCTGGGTGGATGAAAGTGCATGGTTGAGTATTGATTCTCGTCTTCTCGGTTGTCTGTCTCTATCCCCCCTTTGAGACCCCCGACGGGCGAGGCAGACTCTCGTGCGGTCTCCCGACCCCGACGTGGTGGGGTCCAACGCATTAGTCGAGTTGCGGGGAGGGGGGGGTCCGATCCCTATTTGGGGAGGTCGGGCGAGGCGGAGATCGTCCGCGGATCCGAGCCGCTGAGTGTCTCTACGGCGCAGGGGTCGGGTGAGGCAGAGATCGTTCCGCCCCCCTTCGTGCTGCTAAGTCCGCGGGTCGTTAATGCTAATCACCTCTGGTATTGACCACAACAGTTAGTCTTTGAATTAGTAGCCTGTTTGAAGATTTAGAAACTAATTTTAACTGATTAACAATTAGTGCGGTGGATACATATAGGATCTAATAGGGACTAATTATTAACAATTAGCCACCTAAACCAAACAGGGCCTTAGATATAGTGCGGCTTTGTTTTTCATTACTAGGCAACAATAATATACGTATGTTAAAGTTGCACATTGAAGGCTAGAAAAATTAAAACGGTCAAAAAGTGTCCTACTCCTTAGTGTAGCACTTAGTACTAGTACTACTGAGCATCGAGAAGGATCGGTTCCATCCCGCGTCCAAATCGGCTTCCGGCGAAGACGATGTCAAAGAAAAAAAGATGGATCAAAACGAACAGACAGACGGGCAGGCTCGGCTTGGCTTCAGCTCCCGTGTGGGCCTCATCACCAGGGTCGAAGGAATGGTTTCGTGCGTTACCGCGGTAAACGTTTGAAAAATCGTTCAAATTATAAATTTTAAATTTTTGAATCAGATTTAAATCAAAACCACGGTTTCAGAGTGAAAACCGCTGGGTTTGCAGCGAAAACCGTTCGGTTTAACTGAAAACTGTGATAACCGTTTTCGAAGCTTCAAATTTTAAAAATCAAATTTGAACCCTGCTCATGACACGCACTAGATCGAAGCCTGTGTCGCCCCTTTAATTGTTCTAGACATCAATCAAGACATGTTTCGCTCAAAAAAGAAAAAAAAATTCAAGACACGTACTAGTACTAATGGACATTCGATTCAATCTGTGGGGGCTGCGCCTGCCGCTTGCCCTACACTGTATGACGGTACACGGGGGTGTCCTCTCTGGTTCTGCCCGTCTCCTACGTCGTCACCGCGACGTCGCGACCCGCGTAAGCACAGAAGCAGCCACAAGTCGTCGTCTTCGTCGTTGGCAATGGTACGGTTTGCTCCACACGGCTAGTGGCGAAGCTAGGGGAGTGGGCCCGCGGCCGGGTCACCCTGTCTGGGATTCGGCCATTCCATGCCCACCTCGCCACGCCAGCGCGGTGGCCGCGGAAGAAGCGCGTGGATATACCGCGTCCTGCAAGAAAATTCCTCCGCGCCCGCGCGCGCTACCTCCTCTCCCTCTCGTGCATGCAGGGTCACCTACTACTACTACTACTATACTGTAGCTCGTACCCTCCCCCGCTGGCGTGACTAGAGTCTAATAGTAATAGCTAAGCTAGGACTTCGTCCTTCTTTACTCGATCCACTTGATGAGAGGTAGGAGCCATAGTATGCGTGATACACGAGTCTCCGTGTACCGTAGTACCGTAGTAGCTAGGACGACAAGAATGATGTGCACGGACAGTAACGACTCACGAACAATAACTATACTGTACTTCTGGAATTGCAGCAAGCTGATGCTGCGTCTTCTGGAATCTGCATGGGATATACTCCCTCGGTCCTACGATATAAACATTTATAATTTAGTCAAAGTCAATCTTTTTCGACGTTGACCATTATAACTTTAGAATTATAATGTTTAATTATATACAAATTAAAACTTATTAGATTCATCAATAGACAAACTATAATAATAATATACGACCTTTGTTTGGGATTCCCAGGAAGTATATATTTCACCAGGCGTGAACCAACTATGCTACGTAAATAATTCTTTCGGAAAGCAAATGGGAGATGTGCTAAGGCAAAAACGTAATGAACTTTTCTGTTTATTACTATATATATATATATATAAATATATAGTTTTTAATTGTATCATTAATTATCATGTGTGTATATGTACTGTGAGTACATGAGCTTTTTTCAATCATGCTGGTTATGTTTAAAGTGTATAGCTAGGAATGAAACGGCGCCGCTGTCCTGCTACAAACAGAAAAACAGAATACCATACCTGCAGAATATGCTAATACTTCTGGCTCTGGCACAATTAATATTTATTACTTCTATATTGAGATCTATTGTAGGATTATAGTATAGTATACTTGTAGTAGAACAAGATGATCCAGAGGTCAAGTAGGGGTAACATAGTGGACCCTGAAACATTGAATGGTCGCCTGCTCAAGATGATCGAGAAGTACGTACCGATCTAGCAGTTGTAAATAAAATAAAACCTAATAAACCTAGTGTATCAGCAACATATGGCTGCGGATATTATGATCATGCATGTGATGATCTGACAAAAGAATATAGTTATATTTGAACTTTTGTAGTTACATTATTATACATGTAACTACACGACAATAGTTTGCGGTATATTATTAGTTCTTCAGCTGGTTGGTTGTACTTTATTTAACTTATTGTGTTGTCCACTGGGACCATGAACTTTCTAATACTGTGGACTATGTTATGGCACTCGAAGGGGCAGGATAGAATTGGTCATATCATGTGCAACTTAGCCTTAAAGTATCTAATAAGTTCGCACCCTTTTTTTCTAATAGGAAGTTCGTACCTTGAAACAATATATAAACGTGTCGTTTTCTTGAATAACTAATACCTTTCTCTCTTTTTATACTATATATGAAGGCTGATACGATATTTTTGTTTATGGTAATTTTTTTATTTTAGCTTTTAAGAAAAATTCGATTGTTATATATGGACAAGCTGTTAGCCTGTTACATATATGCAAGGATCATACTAAACCTTAGGGAGCCATGTGGATTCTAGTAGCGAACTATAGGTCATTCTCGCGAAAGAGAAAGAGAAAATTTTGTGAGTGAATTTACAGCAGAACATAATATATAGATAGACTACTAGCAGGATATATATATATAGATGGATGGTTATTCGTAACAAAATGACTTATGGTTGAGAATCTCAAATTCCATAGAGTTGTGTTAATACAATTGTCCCAATTTTTTAAAACAAGCGTTGCATGCCATAGCTTTTTGCCAAAAAGGAACAATAGAAGGGATTGTTTTTCCGTACATCTAAGAATATCCTTCCGTGTAAACTATAGTAGTGAAGAGAGAATTTGAAAGCGAATTTACGGCTGGCTTATGACTATGGAATTTTCACATCTGCACAGACAACACTTTTTCAGTGTGAATTAAACGCATTGAGAAAGACTACTAGCATATGTTCTGGAATGTGAGCTTTAAAGAGTGGTGCGTTGAGTACCGACCAAATTATTTTAAGACGATGGAAAGCGATGTTTGGGAACATTGTATACTAGTAATTAAGGTTTTCTTCGTTCCTATTATGCTCATACTATAGGCTTTTATTACATAGTCATAGTGTAGCACGGAAAACTACCACCTCGAGGCCTCTAATTGACTCGAGTTCATTTTCAATGTAAAAGAATAATAACCCCATAGACTCAAACATGCATGATTCCATGTGTTGAGACTTATGTCTTCTGTTCATAAATAATTGATGTCGTTGTTAACTTTTATGATCATCTCTGTCATTTATCTTATTAAAAACATATATTAAAAATCAAGTTATGATTTGTTTTATTACAAGAAGTATTTATAGCATGATTTATAATTTTACATATTGGAATTATTTTCATTGAATAAGAATTGTGAAAGATAAGGTTAAAATTCAACAACAATAATTATTTATGAATGGAGGGAGTATCTGTGTTCATTTGCTCGGACGGACATACTTCACGTTGTTAATTAACAGTATAAGCCGTGCTCTCTACTATTTATACTACAAAATGGAAAAGTATATGCAAATAAAAGAAAGAACAACTGGGCAAGACTCAAGACAAACAAAGCATTAGGACCGTTCTACAACCGATTGTTTAAGCTGCCCGGGATGATGCTTTTCTATGTTATGAGATGGTGAGCCATTGGCCATTGGCACATTCCGGTGAAGTGTTGTTTACGGGACTGAATAGTTGGGGATCAACAATATTGAAGACCGGCCCAGTCGTTTCTCGATATCCATAGCTTCATAAAACAAGATTACGTTCTATCTCTTTTAGTAAGTTGTAACTGTTATTACTGCTACTGCCTCGGGCGTAGGCGGAAACGCGGTTTGTTCTTTCCTCCCAAGCTTCCTCTCCTTATATAAAAGCGCTTCGCTCCCTCACATTTGCCTCACCCAAATCCAGACCCGCCACACAAAAATCTTGCTCAATAGCACATTTGGATCAGCTCTTGGCGTGAGCAGCCGAGGCGAGCGAGAAGGAAATCGAGATGGAGAGCTGTGATGGGAATGGAGGCAACCGGCTGCTGATGACGGAACTGAGCCGCATCAAGGAGCTGGTGATGCAGCTCAAGGGGCATCTAGGTGGATCGTACGACCTCTGCAAGCATCTGACCACGCAGATCTTCTCCCTCACCGAGCGGTCCATCGGCATAATCACCTCTGCCGACTTCGACGGTGCTCGGAAGCGCTCCGCCGCCGATGCCGGCCTCACCAGAGTGCCGTCGTCGTTGAAGACCACCAAGAAGAGGTCACTAACCACTTCCGATCCTGAAAATCAAACTTAATCGTTTGCCATTACTCATCAGTTGCTGCGTCGAGCTTTCAGTTGTTGTTCCTAATTTTATATTTGTGGGTTCCTTGATAAATAAATTGCCATATGATTTGCAGGAAGATCATGGAGAAGAGGAAGAACCAGGTGAGGGTGAGCTCGGCGGGAGGCGGCGAGCCGCCGGTCGACGACGGCCACAGCTGGAGGAAGTACGGCCAGAAGGAGATTCTTGGAGCCAAGCACCCAAGGTGGGCACTACTTGCCACTGCCACATCCCATCATCCAAAATTTTTTTGTCTCGCTTTCAGTGCCAAATAAGCACGTGATTCTTCCCAAGTGGGATCGAAATCATTTGCCCCTGCTTTGGGGTTTGGAATGTTGTCGCTGTCTTTTCCTCCTGGAGTCGAGGTTGTGGTTGCCCAACAGCCTCTGTTTTGGCTTGCAGTGCACTGGTCGAAAACTGCAATCCTCTATTCTGTTCTAAATGGGGCGGAAATTTTGCAGGGGATACTACCGGTGCACGCACCGCCACTCCCAGGGGTGCATGGCGACCAAACAGGTGCAGCGCTCCGACGAGGACCCGACGCTGTTCGATGTGTTCTACGTCGGCACGCACACCTGCTGCGGGCACAAGACGGCGACGGCAAGCCTGACCCTGAGCGTCAAGACCGAGGAGCTGCTTCGCGGAGCCGGAGAACAGCAGGGATGCTGCACCGCTGCCGCCGCTACGCCGTTCGGCATCTCCAGTACGCCGGCGAGCGTATGCCTGGCACCGGAGCGCAGCCCCTTCTCGGCGCCGTCGACGTCGGACAACTGTGGCGCGTCTCCGGCGACCTCCGACTCGAACCACGTCGCCTGCTTCGTCCCGCCGCTCGAGGCCGGTGAGTGGCGGGCGCAGTCCGAGCTTCAGGAAGTGGTGTCCGCCCTCGTGATCGCTGGCACGCCGCCGCCGGTGCTCGGCATGGATATTACTGATGATGACGAGCTCCCCGACATCGACATCGATATTTTAAACTTTTTTGCGTGATCCAATTGAAATTTAGGGGAAGATCGTTATGTAGGTGATGAACAATGCTACGAGCTAGGGATTAGGGAATCAAAACACCTCTGCGCTCTGGCGTTAGTCCAGGGACAGAGGAAGGAAGAAGCAGTTTTCATTTCCTGGTTTGAGTGTTAGTAGGTCTAAATTTGTTTTAGTACACTATACTACCACTAGTAGTTTCTATGTTGAGGGTTGCAAAGTAGTAGTACAGTAGTAGTATTTTTGAGTCTAGTTATGAGTTTTCCGAAGTTGGTATCTTTATCGAAATAAACAGTTTCATGCTAATCACACTTTCTCTCTGCATCTCCTGGAAATTTACATTTTGTTTTTTTTTTTTCAGAAAAATTGCAAACCTTTGTCCAAACTGTATAAAGGCAGTAACACCAAAAGGCCAACACTTTTAACTATTACTCCTACTACATCGCTACAAGGCTTTTTGTTAGTACATCTGAAATTTGGCATGTCTTTCTGACTTTTGGAAGGAGTACGTAGCTTATGCCAAGTGATAATGATGCACTTTAAGTCTCTCCGCACACTCATCTTTTCCACGGAGACAATATTCACATTTCGTTTCTTTCGGTAAAAAAGAAGGGTCACTTTTGTAACGGAATATGGTAGCTGGTACGTAGTATCTCTTTATGATCTTGCTCAACCTTTTTGATGTTCAACCAGAGTCTTTATGATCTTGCTCAACCTTTTTGATGTTCAACCAGACTTTCTACTGCGCTCTCGGAAAGATTAATTTAGCGCTGCGCATAGTATCATTGTGGCCACATGACAGACAATCTCGTCGTGTCCATACAAGGCTTTTTCCGGGAAATTCCTTGGCTTGGCACTGGTAATCCAAGAAATCAGCTGCCTACTAGTAGTATATATTGTTGGATTTGGGTGTTTCTTCGGAGTTAGAGGGAAGTACTATTGAATCTCAAATGTTCAATCCCCGTTACAGTAGTCCTGGAAGGTTATTTATAGGTTACAACCGTAACACTTTTACTAGTCTTATTATACGAATACCCTCGTCTTTTCTACTTTACTACGGAGCATTTGGTAACTTAATTCTTTCCAGTACGTGCACAGGTGGACCTCCATACTCTATACGTCATCAGTCTTATCCTCTCGTTACGAGCCCCCTACGGTGCAGAAGGTTGCCAAGACCGAATGACTCTTCGGTCTCGGAGACTTTTGCCTCTCTTAGGCGGATTAAGAACTCTCTCGGTCGCAGGCCTAAGTGGACTTTGCGCCATCCTTCAGAAAGGGGCCGTAGATGGGCCTCGGCCCCCAACAGCAGCCCCTTATGAGTGAGATCCGCCTTCGGAAGGACCGAAACCATGACTGAAAGGCCAGGCCCATCGCCCCCCCCTCCCCTTTTCGATTCTTCGGAAGGCCTGCGAAAGAGAGTATATGCCGAGAGAAAAAACATTACGGAACAGCGCGCTTGGGACACGGTTGCCGATGGGGCGCCCTGCCGCTCGACTCCCGAGGGAGCCACGCGTCGTGCCCGCTGAGGGTTTCCGCGGCGGGGCAACGGCTGGCGCGCTTGCCTATAAAAGCGGGGGTGGGGGGGGGGGGAGGGGACGAGGCGGCGCGGTTCATTGTCGCTCCCCACGCCGTCGAGCCCTCACGCCTAAAAGAAGCCTGCATCGCCTTGTTTTGTCGGGTGTTTCTTTCTGTTTTACCGAAGCCGAAGCTCACTTCCGAAGACTTCAGGACTTAGTGGTGTGACCATGCCGAAGGCTAGCGGAACATCGAGCTCGAAGGGTCAGTGCCGTGTCTCAGACACCCTGGGCACTAGTTCCGTGTTAGGGTTGAGCACGGTGACGGAGAGCCAGTTGGACGAACTGGCTGAGCGGGGGTGGCTAGAGAGGCATTTGGCCTCAATGCCTCCGAAGGGAGCGATGCAGCCGGAGGTGCGCGCTGACCGCGTTGTACTATTCCTCCGCTTCTTCGATGGAGGGCTCCGAATGCCATGCTCATCTTTTCTTGACAAGGTGCTGCAGCGCTATGAGCTAGAGATCCAACAAATAACCGTCAATGCGATAGTGAGGCTAAGCATCATGGAGTGGCATTCCGTATAGATGGGGTTATGCTGGATGCCGATGTTTTTGCTGCGATGCACCGCACGGCGTACCGGAAGCACGACAGCCCGATGGGGGAGGGGTATATGATGCCTTATGCCACCGTTAGCTTCGTGCCCATTGACGAGAGCAAGCTCCCGACGAAGGCTTACCGCAAGCACTGGGGTCGGGGGTGGACTTCCGGATGGTTCTACTATCATGTGGGACAGGGAAGTCCTCTTCGGTCCAGTTGCTCGGAGAATCTTCACTGGCCTCGCCCTATGATCCAGCTGAGCGACAAATCGAAGCGACGGATGAAGGCTTTGGAGGAGGCGTCTTGTAGACTAGCCATGCGGGATCTTTGTGAAGAGTTTGTGAGCCGAAGGTGGAGCCAGAAGTAGAGACTATTGAAGTATCTAGTGGAACACCGTCTCCAAGAGAGCCTAGTCCGGACGTGATGCAGGAGTTAGCTCGCGCATTAAACGGTCCCGGTGGGGTGATGAGCTATATAGCGCGCCTTCGACGCGAGATAGATGAGCTAGAGGAACAGCTCCCTACCATCGGACGTTTCGGTCGCCAAGCGCCTTGACAAAATTGAGAGGTGACGAATATATTTGATGTTGTTGTAACAAAGAAATGTATTCGATGTTGTTGTAACGAAGGAATGTATATGACGTTGTTGTAACAAAGAGATGTATTTGATGTTGAAATGAGCTAATCACCGTCCGGTTCTTTTCCACGTTCAACACATGAATGAAAGATGCCCTTCGGCTTGCACAATTAAAACTCCATGGATTCGATACTCGTAGCCATGTAACATGAGAAATGTGCGAGGTCTCCACAGCAGGTGTAGTTTTGCTTCCACTTGTGAGGACTCTAACGCGCCGAAGGTCGAGTAATCGTCGGTCGTCTTTTGCGGAAGACCGGTATTAATGCGACGAAAGGCATTCGGGAACATAAGAGGCCCGGCCTCGCTTTTAGTCACAAACCGGCTTTTACGTGCATCGAAGGAATGAAAGACTACGTGAGGCACAGCCGCCTTCGGACATAAGCCGGCATCTCGATGCATCGAAGGCACGAGGAATCACATGAGGCACAGGGTGTGCATAGGATATTTGCGGGGGCATCCTTCGAACGCCATTCGATTTACATTATCGCGAGACGCAGCTCGGCTTAATAGGTTAGCAACTAGATGGTTCGATGAACCTTGCTCGAGGCGCAGCTCGACCCAAAAGTGAAGAGAAAACAAAATGACTTACAGTACTTCACACGAGACATAGCTCGGCACAAAAGGAAGAAACCTGTAGGGCTCCGCACAAGATGCAACTTGACACCAAAGGGAAAAGAAAGCAAAACGATCTGCGGAACTTCGCGTGAAACATGGCTCAGCACAAACAGTGGTGGCAGCTTAAGTATAGAAGCGCTTGAGCACGTCCGCGTTCCAAGTGTGCGTGATAGGCGAGCCATCCAGCTGCAACAAATGATAAGTCCCGGGTCTGACCGAATGGTCTATAAAGAATGGGCCTGTCCATTTGATTTGAAGCTTTCCTACTCAAGTAGGATTGGTGTTGAGCTTGAGGACGAGGTCACCTGGCTCGAAGGATCGAGGGTGAACCTTCTTGTTGTAGGTCTTCTCCATTGACTCAATGTAGCGATTCAAGTTTGAAACAGCCTTTAAACGCATTTCCTCAATGGTGTCCTTGGTGAGGTCTTCTGCACCGAGGGATGGGTGATTTGCTCGGAGAGAACCATGTTTGACCTCTTCTAGGATCATAGATTCACTGCCATACATGAGCTTGAATGGGGTAAACCCTGTTGCCCTTGTCTTCGTGGTACGTAGAGACCATAAAACATGGGACAAGGTTTCTACCCAGTTCCCTTTCGACAAGCCGACCAGAGCTCGAGAAACAGCGTGGAAAATGTTGCCATTCACGCGTTCACAAACCCCATTGGCTCTGGGATTGTCCACGAAGATGTTGCACTTCTTGACACCAATGCTAACACAGTATTCTCGAAATAGCTCGGCTTCAAATTGCTTCCCATTGTCAACCGTGAGCTCGAGAGGTACTCCGAACCGGCAGATAACGTTTTTCCAGAAGAATTTTGGAATTGCAAGTGCTGTGATTTTGACTAGCGGTTCGGCCTCGACCCATTTTGTGAAGTAGTCAATGGCAACCACGTGCAAAGCGAAAACCACCAAGAGCAGTTGGCAGTGACCCAACAATGTCAATGCCCCACCGAGCCAGGGGCTAGACTGGAGGAATTGGTTGTAGAGGAGTGGCCAATCGGTGCGACTGCCGCCCCATCCATTAACATCCTGAGCATATGCGAACCAGAGATTCTGCGTTGGCTAGGGCTGTGGGCCAGTAGAAACCTTCCCGGAAGACCTTCGAGACCAGAGCTCGAGGTGCGAGATGTGAAGAGAATCTTCCCTAGTGTATGTCGGACAGAAGGCTACAGCCTTTGTTCCGAGACAAGCAGCGAAGCAATGGCGCGCAAACACCAGCTTGTAAAGCCCCTCGTGCGATGGTGGAGACGTTGTTCCTCCATATGATCATCAGGTGAGGGGCGTCCTTCGATATAAGCTCTGATAGGGGCGCGCCAATCTTCTGCCGCAACGGGGCTTACGGCGGCCACAAGCTTAAAGTGTGTAGTAGATGGGGATTTAAGTACCTCCTGAAAGACATCAGCTGGTTTTTCGTTCTTATAAGCGGCGGCCTTAGCCAACATGTCCGCTTCCTCATTCTCACTGCGCCGAATGACCCGAACCTCAAACCGTAGAAATTGCTTCTCCATGTCACGAATGAGTTGAATGTAGCGAGCAAACTCAGGTTCTTGATTTGGAAATCCTTGGTAATTTGCCTGGAGGCCACCTGAGAATCACTGAGAATAATCAGTCGCTTTGCACCTAGGTCTCGGGCCTTTCGAAGGCCCAGCAGGATGCCTCGATACTCAGCCCCGTTGTTGGTCATCAGAAACTGAAGAGACGCAGAGTACCGAAGCTTCTGTCCACTAGGCGACGTGACCACTGCGGCGCATCCTGCACCAGAAGCCCCCTAGGTTCCACGAGTGAACACGAGCCACAAAGGGTCTGTCGTAGGAGTATCTGAATGTTTCGAGGTAGCCCAATCGGCCAGAAATTCTGCTATGACCCCTGACTTAATGCCTTTTCGAGCAATGAAAGATATATTGTACTGTGCTAGCTCGGCTGCCCACTTGATGACTCGACTAGGGGCGTTCTTGTTTTCGAGGATGTCCCGAATGGGGTAAGCCGAAGGTACCATGATCGGGTGCTCGTCAAAATAACGTCGGAGCTTCCTGGCCGCCATGAGGACTGCAAATGCCAGCTTCTCCCCCAGAAGGTACCTGCACTTAGCTCCTGATAGTACCTTCGAGACATAATAGATTGGCTGTTGGATGAGCTTTTTGTCGGTGTTCGTTACTACCGGCTAGTAATTATCGTGGGATGCGCGTTTTGTGGTTCGGATGGTTCGCAAGAGGACACAAGGATTATACTGGTTCAGGCAATCGTGCCCTACGTCCAGTCTCGAGCTGCTTACGTTGTTTGTAGTAGGGGATTACAAACGGGCGAGAGAGGGACGGTTCTCCAAGTCTCTAGGTGAAAGAAGATGTGTGGTGAAAGTGCTCGTTGTCTTCTCGTGTTCTTTTTTTTTGTTCTCCTTCTCTCGTCCTCATTTTTCCCTTTTATATTGTGACACCCCAGGTGTCACCAGGGCAAAAATCGACAACTGTAAACCCTAATCCACAACTTCACTCATTTTAAAGCAGGTTCAATCGTAGAAATAAAAAGGAACATTGTTTAAAATGTTTTAAAGAGACACTATGAAAAATTTGACAAATTTTAGCAAAGTCTGGAGAAATCTCAACTAACAGTGTCGAAATCTCACTAACAGGAAGGAATCCAAACCCTAACTCTTGACCATCAAAATTCCCACAGAACCCTAGCCATACTTTTACGTAACAATTAAGCACACTTCAAAATAGAATTTTGGGAAATTATTCAAGATTTTTGAAAAAGATTTAGACCTCTTAAAAATTCACCCAAGCAGTAATCAACTTAGAAATTCAAGAATTTTTAGATACTAAATCATGATCGAATCTTAAATGAAAAGTGTTGCAAATAAATTTCTGAGCTTGTACAAAAATTATCAAAAATTTTCGAGCTCGGGAAGTGTGTCTTTTAATCGAATTGCATTCCAGCTAAAATAATTAAAAAAAATAAAACCGCTGTTGCAGGGCGGGCTACAGTGCCCCGCCCGCCCGACAACGCGGCGAGCAGGGGGCAGCCGCCCGGCCGACACGGCGATTCCTCGTCGCACGTCGCCTTCAATTGCCGGCCGGCTCTCTACCCTCTCCCCCCTCGCTCTCTCTCTCTCTAGCTCCCTCCCTCCCGCGCTCCCTCCCTCTCTGTCTTCTCTGTCGCCTGCCCCGCGCCGCCCGAGCCGCCCCGGCGCGCCGCCCGCCTTGCCGCCATGCCCCTCTGCCACTCCCCTACTCCCCCTATCCCAGCCCCTTTAAAAACCGATGCGCAATCCTCCTTCCCCCCCCCCCTTTTTTCTCCCTGGTCCATCTCCCGCGCGCGCCAAGCGAAGCTCCTCTCCATTGCTCTCGGCCGCCGCCGCCATTGCCGAGCGCCCCTCTCGGTGAACGCCGCCTTTCGGTCACCCTCCGTTTCAATTTCCTCAACCAATCACACTCTCCCGCTCCCGTGTAGCTCAGAGCACTCCCCAATTGTCGGAATCAAGCTCCCATTGCCGTTTTGCTCGGTGCATCGCCGCCCCACTACTGCCGCAACCGGGCCCCCGTCGACAGCATGCCACGGTGAGAAACCTTCACCATTCTCCTCTTGTCGCTCTTCCCCGTGCCGTCTAGCTGCTGTAAGAACAAACCCTAGCCTCTGTCGTGCCGTGCCGCGCCGCCGCGAGGCCGCCGGAGTAAGCTCCCGAGGGGGTCACCGCCGTGCCCTAGGATCCCTTGCACCCCGCCGGCCGTTGTACTATCTCCGGGACTCCCCACACCTTGTAGAATGATTCCCCCCACTTCCCCCTCGCCGGCGAGGCCCCGGCCGGCCGGAATTGCTCACCGGAGTCCTCGCCGGACTCGGTCGAGCCTCCCCTGTTCTCTGCCGCCACTTTTCCATTGAATTTTATTTCTTCTATTTGCTGTCCTGTCTTGTAAAATTCCTAACAAATCACAGAAAAATCTAAAAATAGCAAACCAAAATTTTTTGGAGACCTTGTGAAAAGGACTAATTTTATATTAAAGCACATTTTAACAAATGACCAAAAATTTGCAGAATTAATTAGAAACACTCCTTTCTATTTTTGAATTTTAATTTGCAGTATCGAGCAATGCTAGGGCTAACCTTTGATCCACAAGTACACCATGGTACGACACACCCTCTGGAATTTTATGAAGAGTTTAGGAACACGAAATGGCATCTAACACTATTAAATAACTTCAATCTGCCTAGTTTAAACACCATTTTCTAAAGTCCATCGTAAAAGTCATTTACAAGGTTAGACCCGAAATAAAAGTTTTAGATCTGGTGCTCAGGAATGCCCACATAAAATTTCATAATTTTATTCTAAGGTTTACTAGAGCTTTCTGATTTTATGAGATTTAAAAACAGAAAATTTGATGAATTTTTATAAAGTATAGAAAATTCATCTAGGCCCCACCCAAAGCCCAAAATGCTTATTCCAGGGAGTGCTACCAACTAAAAATAATCTTGAGAAAAAATTAAAATCTTCGTTTTAACCCTAGTTTAATAGCCGAAGGAGTTAAATAATGTTAACCGATGAAAAGTGTCGAATTAACTTAACTAAAGTTGAAGTTATTAAAACATGCCAACTAAAAGTCACCTCATGAGAGTTGAATAGATTCTTTAAACATCATTCACAGATTAAGAATTTAATTTAATCGACGACGTCGAGTAATTAGGGTTAATTCTAATTCTAGGCGTCGCCAATCTAAACCCTAGATTACTATTGATAATAACAATAATTTTATTTTTCATTGAACTTATCATAACCCTACCGCATCATGTAGATTCTGACGCTCACGAAGTAGTTGCGGATCCAAGTTCCTCGACCCCCGCCGACGAAGTCAACATCAACTCAGAGGAACCAGGCAAGCCCCGGTGCACAACCGAATTTTAAAGTTTTACTTTTACAACTAAGTGTGTCTTGTTTGTGCATTAAGTGCTAGGAGTTGATTGAAACCATAGCTGCATTTGTTTCCATAGAAAAACCCTAACGGTAGTTGGTATGGACACCCCCTTAGTCTGCTATGCGTAGTAGGTATTGCCGGTAGAAGTCGAGCAGAGTGGACGCTGCTCGCGAAGGGATAGGTTGTTGAATGAAATTTTTTCATGAGATGGGCCACACGAATGTAAATCAGTAAGAAAGATAAAAGTTTGAGGGTCAGACAGGATACAAAGTAGGTCGGCGACTGGACTGGGTCCAGGGTGACCGTAGACTTGTCTGATCCGTGTGGTCCGAGACTGATCGAGTGTTGAATGTACTGGTCGTATGCTGGGTGTTATGGGCCCCAGTAAACCTACGTAGCCTAGTGATTGCAACGTCGAACCTGCCCTACGGTGTCTGACTAGGAGGAGATCTGGGGTGGGCAGCGTGGGAACTCCACAGAAACCGTCTGGGACGTGTTGTCTGGTGGGATGCGGCGCTGCTAAGGCAGGTGTAGGAGGGAATTGACGTTGCAGGAGCTGGTGTGAACGGTTGCCACGTGCGAGTCTGGGACACGCACGTGTCGTACGGTCAGGTTTTTCCCTGCAGGGTATAAAAATCGTTTCGAACCGTTGTCGCTCCCAGTTAGTGAGCATGCTCGTGAAACGTACCACATTTTAGTAAATAGGTTGAGACACAAATGAGAAGAGACCATGTTTATTGCTATTACTATTGTTACTTCTGTTATGTTTGCTTAGCTCAGTGCTAACTAAATTTATTTTCCTAATCACTTAACCTGTGCTAAAATTTAATAAGAGTAGTATAGGCTTGCGAGTCCTTTTGCAAGTAAACCCACCTGATTCAACCAGCATGTCTAGGAGTCGGCTGTAGCCAGCCATTTTGTCGGGTAAGTCTTGCTGAGCTTCTTAGAAGCTCACGCGTTAGTGTTTTGTGGTTTTTCAGGCGCCGTCATGCAGGATCCAGCAGGTAGCTTCCATTGGGAGGAGCCTCTCCCCGAGTTCGGGAACCTCCAGTGGGAGTTGTGCGAGTCGCCGCAGTGAAATGTTGAAGTGGCTAGTAGCATGACACCCGTGGGCACGGCGCGTGCTTTTGCTTAAGTCCGAGTGTCGGAGTTGTAATCGTTCAAGTCTTCCGCTGTTATCGTTTTCAAAACTTTTGCGTACTCTGAAACAATGTAATATTCAACTTCAATTTATGAACCAATGATGTATTAAGTTCTCTCTTCTTGTAAATTACTGCTGTTTATCCCTGCCTGTGTTGTATCGTGTGTACGCTCGCTTCGCCGAGCGTTGCCCAACAGGATCTTGGCTCAACGACTGAATGGATCCGTCCCGAGACGAGGTTTTCTAGGCGGGTATACGCAAGGGGTGAGACGCGGGATGGGTCGTGGCAAAGAGAGAGAAAGAGTGTAGAGTGGTGGTCGTGGCCGTACGCTCTAAGTCAAGATTACTAGCGCTCCCTGGCTCGGGGGTTGTCGCTGTAGATGCCGTCATTGGTATGGCGGCGTTCTTCCGTTCCGGTGGTGTCGGGGGTGCCCGTCAATCGAAAGCGTCCCTCCCGTATGGGGGGGGGGGGGAGGCTTTCGGCAGGGGTCGACGGAATGGTGTCATCGTCATCGCCCTGCTCTCGTCGAGCCGTCGCTCAAGAATGTCCTATCCTAGAACAGTAACGGTCCTTTGGTCGGTGTGCGTCGTGCATTTTTACTGCCCACTTACTCGAGTAGTCATTGTCCTTTCCTGTCCGTGGATGTGGGAGTTACAGGTATTTATTGCCCAACCGCCACCGTCGTGCCTATCTAAGGTGTGGGAGCCGGTTCCCCCGACCCTGGGGTCAGGCGAAGGCAGAGCCTAGTGTGGTCTCCCGACCCCGACACAGGGGGGGGGGGTCGAGCGCACAGTTCGAGTTGTGAGGAGTCCGACCCCTGTTCGGGGAGGTCGGGCGAGGCAGAGGCCGTTAGTGGGCCCGAGCCGTCGGGCGTCTCTATGGCACAAGGGCCGAGCGAAGCAGAGATTGTTTCGCTTCCCTCGTGCTATTAAGACCGCGGGCTGTTAATGCTGATCACCTCTGGTATCGACCCTCGACACTTTTCATCCAATTTGAGCTCGTGTATCAGTACCGCGCTGACGGCTCACTAGGCGATGGCTATGTAAAGTATCATGAGGACTTTCGGAGGTGGTGGATGCAGAGTGGTTATCTGAATGAGATAAGCCTTGAGTTCTTCAAATGCTTTCTGATGCTGCGAAGTCCACACAAATGGTCGGGAGCCTCTGAGAATTCATAGAAGGGCAGGCTCCTTTCAGCTAACTTGGCGATGAATTGATTCAGAGCCGCCGACTGTCCTGTAAACTTCTGTAATTCTCTTATCGTCTTTGGGGGGGTTCATGTCGAGTATCCCTTGTATCTTGGTAGGGTTCAGATCAATACCATTCTTCGAGATCATGTAACTGAGAAGCTTGCCTGAGCGCACCCCGAAGACACATTTTGAAGGATTCAGCTTCATACCCACTCTACGGAGACTTTCAAATGTCTCAGTGAGATCCGAGACGTACTTGCCTGAATTGTGCTCTTGACCATAATATCGTCAATGTAAGCTGCTACGTTACGTCGAGTTGCTGCTTCAACATTTCTCTAACCACCCGAGAGAAAGTAGCTCCAGCGTTCTTGAGCCAAAAGACATTCTGTTGTAGCAGAAGGTTCCTTCCGGAGTCTGGAATGCTGTGAATGGCTGATCCGATGGAGCCAACCAAACTTGATGAAAGCTAGAATACTAATCCAGGAAACTCAGCAGCTCGCACCAGCTGTGTCCTCCACCAGCTGATCGATACGGGCCAGCAGAAAATCATCCTTCGAACAGGCCTTGTTTAGGGAAGTGAAGTCAACGCACATTCGCCATTGACCATTAGGTTTCTTGACTAGGACGGGGTTAGTTAGCCAAGTTGTACGAGCTATTGGCCGAATGACTCCAGTGTCGAGCAACTTCTGGACCTCTTGCTTGAGCACGGCAGCCTTTTCGGCTGTCCGCTGGCGTATCTTCTGCTTCACTGGGGGGGGGGGGGGGGGGCGTACCGCGGGCTTATGTTCAGTCGATGCTCCATTAAGTCCCGGCGAATGCCGGGGAGGTCTTTAGGCGACCAAGCGAAGATAGCCGCATCAGACGCAAGAAGGACAAGTGCTCCTGTTCATGTTCTTGGGATAGCTCCATGCCTATGCGGATGAGCTGATCTGAGGTGCTCTGGTTGAGAAGGACTTCTTTGGAAGCAACCTCTGTTTTCATTTCATTTGGATTGGGGACTTGGGCAGTGCTGCAGCATGCGTGCCGGCATGACCCTGATCTTCAAGCCCTACGGCTAGCGCGTGAACTTGCTTCTGGCCTGGAGCGATACCCAGTTCAAGACGCCGGGCTTATACTTGATCTCCATAGACTACGATAACTCCGTTCGGTACTGACATCTTCATGCATAGATAACCATGATGCACTATAGTGCTGAAGGCATTGATCGCCCCTCTGCCGAAGATAGCATTGTAAGGATAGGGAAAGTCCATGACATCAAAGACAACCTCTTCAGTACGATGACCTCCTGTGCCGGAAAATGACACCTTGAGCTTGACGCTGCCAATTGCATATAGAGGCTGCCCCCCCCCCCCCCCCCGCCCCCCGAATCCTTGGAAGGGTACGGGTGCGGCTTTGAGGTCTTCACGGGAGATACCCATCTGATGGAGGGCGCTAAGGAAGATAACGTCAGCAGCACTGCCTCCGTCGATAAGGACCCTATGGACTTCATCTCCATTAATATCCACTTATGTAACAAATACATCCTTGTGTGGGTAGTCCATTGGTTTAAGGTCTTCCTGAGTCAAGCTTATGGGCACATGAGACCATTGGCATAGGCCAAAGGAGGGTGAGCTGCCACATAATTGACTCGTCTAATATACTTCCGGCATTGACGCTTGGAGGGAAAGTCCTGACCCGAGCCCCCTGTGATAGCGAAGATGACTTTGCGTGCTTGGGTTTGTTGCACCGAAGGGGGAGGGGGGGTCTGTTCGAAGGTATGCTGCGGGAGAGGGGGCGGCGGTGGCAAATATTCTTGATGTGTATTCTGTATGGGGGGAGCCCAGGCGAGAGCAGGGCATGTTGGTGGTGTGGCAATGTAAGCTACTAGGTTGGTTGATACGATGCCGAAGCCCCCTCTTGCCGTCTGAAAGTATGTGAAACCTGTTTGGTGGCTTCCAATGCCTCAGCACGAAGCTTGACCTCCCGCAAAGCCAGAAGATTAGGGCAATAGTTTGAAGTGTGTCCCTGCCCAACGCCATGGTAAAGACAATAAAGTTTGCTCGGGTCCCTCGGTTGACGGTGCTGAGGAGCGGCGGACCGCCCCCCTTGGTCTTTACCCATACGATGCCTGTCCTACGGTCGCGACTTCAGTTGATGATTGCGCGGCGGGGACCCTGCTCGAGATAGTTCGGGGTCTTTCTGAATGGGTAACACATCTCGACGAGGTGCCTCATACGGCTTGCCCTAGTGTCGATGATGGGAAGACCGACGCCTATCAAGATGACCACCTCTCTGTGCCAAGTGGTGTTCTTTTTCTCGCCTAATGTCATCCTCCACCCTGACCTGAGCTTCCAAGATGCTTAGTATGTGATCCAGAGTCTTGGGTTGCACTTTGCGCAGCTTAGACCTGGCAGGACTGAGGCGAAGCCCCTTCGTAACAGAGTCAATAATAGTGGCATCATTGATGTCTTCGGCTTGACATTTCAGGTGAATGAATCGCCGAACATATGCCGCTAGGCTTTCGCCGTCGCGCTAAACGCAAGCGTGCAAGTCTCCGGAGCTTACAGGACAGGCGTGATTGCCCCGGAAGTGCACTGATACTTCGTGTCTCAGCTGACCCCAAGAAAAGATGCTTAGCAGATGCAATTTGTTGTACCATGTCCGAACAATTCCCTTGACGGCCAGCACGAAGGCCTTCGCCTTGACAGCATCTCCCCCGCCAATGGACTCAATGACTGCTTCGTAACTCATGAAGAATTCTCTAAGATCAGATATGCCTGCATATGTTGGAAGCCTGACCGCTGCAAAGCGCGTCAGCCAAGATGTTTGCTAAAGTTCTGAAGCTAACGGCGAGTTCTTGTCATAAGGTGCCACTGGCGACAACGGCAGAGGAGAAGCTTCGTCAAAAGAGGCATAACCCGAAGCTTCGGTTTCCGGAATGCCAACCCTCTTCAAAGCCTCTATTTGCTTCCGAAGTAGCTCCTGCTGCCACCGGGCGGCTTCCGCTCGCAACTTGTACCCGGACTCTTCCTTGGAATTCCATAGCCCGCCGTCGGAGCTGCTCCTCTTCTGCTGCTGCCTTAGCTTTCTCGAGCTCCACCATAAGCTCCGCAGCTCTCCGTTCTTCTAATGCCGCCGCTTCTTTCTGTTGCTGGAGGCTCGCAAGGGCTTCGACTTGTTGAGGTGGAAGGTCTTGATTACTGGCTTCAGTCGAGCCTTCGGCCGCCAGCCTATCCAACGGGAGCGCAGGAGCGGAGGTCTTCGTTCTCGCTTCCGTTGTCGCAGTGACCATCGGTTCCTCAACAGAGGCTTTGGTTTCATCTTCAGGATAAGAACCCTCGCTATCTCGCTGCGGTTTCTTCGTCTTCCCTTTAGCTCCGGCCATCCTAACAGACTTTTTGTCCGAACAACACAGACGGCGCCAGCTGTTGGATTTGGGTGTTTCTTCGGAGTTAGAGGAAAGTACTAGTGAATCTCGAATGTCCAGTCCCTGTTACAGTAGTCCTGAGGGGCTATCTATATGTTACAAACATTATACTTTTACTAGCCTTATTACACGAATACCCTCGTCTTTTTTGCTTTACTACGGGGCATTTGATAACTTAATTCTTTCCAGTACGTGCACAGCTGGACCTCCATACTCTATACGTCATCAGCCTTATCCTCTCGTTACGAGCCCCCTTCGGTGTAGAAGGTTGCCGAGACCGAAGGACTCTTCGGTCCTAAAGACTTTTGCCTTTTAGGCGGATTAAGAACTCTCTCGGTCCCAGGGCTAAGTGGGCTTTGCACCATCCTTCGGAAAGGGGCCGTAGATGCGCCTCGGCCCCCAACATATATGATCCACACTGCATACATTGTCCAGGTAACAATCCATTTGTTCAATTATGGGAGTAATATAGTAAAAGTTAGGCAATGCAGTTCCTCTTTTTGGACTGAGCAATGGCAATCACTACAATTATTCTTCTCCAGATAACACATCATTTTGTGGTGCGGAGAACGGGGTTCGGATTGAAAAGATGCCACACATTCTCCAGAGTCTGTGCCCGTATCTGATTAATTAATTATTAGATCAGGGGTTCATTCCATAACCAATAATGCCGAAAGAGACATGCATTGGAGTTGATAGGTCTCTGATGTGTTTATACCAAATCAAAGGGCAATTGAAAGCAGCTACCTTATCTCTAAAGGAAAAAAAAAAGGATAAGAAGTACTTGGATCCGACGTGGCACTAATTTAAATTCGTTATTTCTTTTTTACTTCACTAGAGGAGTTTGAAGTCGGCTCTGCAAGCAACCAAGAACAAACCCAGGGCAACTGAATACATGTAGTAGTAGCATATATAAGCAAACCGGGGTCTCCACCGCAGTTTTCTGACCCCACCTACCGGATGGTAGTGTACACATAGCATATCCATTGCAGAGATACGGCGCCACGCATGTGGTGTGGGAGCACAAGAGAATGCATTCCGATTCAATGGATCTTATTCAGAGATTCTTCGCTCCTTATTCATTTTCTATCATTGGATGGATACCTTTGTTTCCTCGCCACAAAAAAAAGCATTAAATGGAGAGACCTTTAGAGATATTTTGTATTGGACGGTCATATATTGTATCAAACTCTGATCAGTTATATACGCAACACATATAAGTAAAATGATTGGATGATCGAAATTTGTATATATAATATGGGAGGACAGATTTGAGGTTATATATTTCTACTAGGGTCAGATCGAGAAAGAAGGCACGTAGTAGAAATGTTTGTATATATACATGGATTAGGGATTGTGTGCAAATAATGAAATTGAACACGTGTGTGATGCTGATCGACACGATTAATTAATATACAAGTTAGAGAGGAGCTAAACGGAGGAGAGAGCGTCGTCAGCTACGTATATCCAGAAGAGCAAAACGTCAGCACGCAGCGACGGATGGTGAGTGGTGTAATGTTATTTTGCCGGCGGGCCGATATATCGGTGTGCTGCTGAAACTGAAAGCGAGCAAGTGTGCGTAGCGAGATCGGGGAGAGGTAGGCATGTGGATGCGACGTTTTGACACAAATATAGGCCGCTTCTTCTTCTCTGCGCTAGATAGACACTCCTTCCTCCGTTTTCTTAATGATGTCATTCCTTAAGAAAAAATTTGTCCTGTGGGACGACAAGAATAAAAGCTGTTCGGAGGTAATACAACTGTGTGGCTACTTGGCTGACATGAATGAAGTTGCTGTGTATAATTTGTGACGGACATCACCCGTGCAACAAACCCCGCTGTTTCTCATCAGCAGCCAAGAAGTCCCGACCGAGTTAATTATAGTAACTAGAGATATTTTCCGAAAGTCCCGATCTCTCGATATGGACACGCGTACGAGTATACGTATCGTCTAATTGGCCGGCCGGGTGAAATTTACCAGCAAATTTCCAAGAAGTTGCTGAGCAAGCAGATAGGATGAGGAAGAGACGAAATTAAAGGGGGCGGGACCGGGGCCCGGCGAGATGGATGGGTGTCTCCCCTAATGCGCCACTGGATAATTAACAGTACATGGATGCGACAGGGCTCATACGAGACTGTGTGTCCAAGGAAGGAAGCGCAGATCGAGTTTGGCAGCAGCAGCAGGAGACGTACCCTTTTGTGTTGTGTTGTGTTGTGTTGTGTGCGTTAGTCAGTGCTCTACGCCACGCGGCCCGCCGTACGACGCCCGCCACGGAAATTTCCGCGTCCGTGCGTGCACCTGTGGACCGTACGTACACACATCGTATCCTCGACTACTAGTGCTGCCAAAACCTGGGAAAACGTCTTCGGCACTCACTCATCACGGTACTTTAGTACGAACACATGATTGATTGGAACCCAAACGACAGAAAAGGTGTAACCCGAGGGCTAACGCGCATGCAAAGGTTTTTCTAATATCGTTGGTCTCTACAACAGCTAATTAAACTAGTGGAGAGCGTACGTGTTGACGACAAGTTAACTAGTACTACTAGTTCTTTAGTAACACATATGCACCTTTCTCTTACAAAAAAAAAAAAAACTTAATACTAGTGCTAAAAGCTCTCTTCTTCTTACTGGCTCTTTCGGTTTGTGACCTTACGCAAAATTAGTGGAGAGCATACTGCATACGTGTTGACGAGAAGTTAAAAGTATACTTAGTTCTTTAGTAACACACATGCACACCTTTCTCTTACGCAAAAAGGAAAAACAACTTGATGCATGCTAGTGCTAATAGCTCTCTTCTTACTGGCTCTTCGGTTTGGACCTTGTCTTTTTTTTATTTGGTAGTTATGACTCTACCAAGCCAACACGCTGTCCCCGTCGTCACCGTGTGCCCGGACCCCGCTGGGATACATCACAGATTCAACTTTACTTAGCTTTGCCCTATATGTTTCGTTGCCGTGTCCGACGGAGGGGGGCCGGGTCGATCGTTTGGCTTGCCGCGCGCCCACATGTGGTTTATGTTGAGCTCACAGTGTTTATTATCAGGCCCCACCCTAAGCACTTGCTATCAGTATCAGACGCCTTCTTTCCTTACCAAAATTAATGACGATACTATATTTGTGGCGTCAGTATATAGTTTGGCAGCATCCTGAACGTACGTGTTGCACTGAGCTACTAGTACAATACGTACTACGTACTGGCGAAACTGCGCGCGGCTACCTCATGATTCTACGACTGATGTGTGAAATAGAGTGAAACGTAAGCTCTTCATGGTCTTACACACCACAGAAGACGTACGGGAATTAATAAAACGGAAACCTAATTATTATAGATGTATATAAAAAGAGTGGTTCAGCGAGTACGAACATGACACATCACGAAGAAACAAACCGGCGGGAAAGCGATGTGTTTGGAACAATATAGTAGTAGTACGTCTAGCAGAGTTTTATCTATTTATTTATTAGTTCAGTATGAACAAGACAAGACTCCTGTCACGGCCACATAGGAAAGTTGTCAAGGGAGATCAGGTTGTACGATACGGAACAAATGAAAGTTTTCTTTTAATGGTCACCAGGGGGGAGAGGATCCCCATATGAATTTCATTGATACAAATATATCTTTTGCAGGAATTTGGAACGACACAATTCATCAAATTCTCATGAGGAACCTGAAAAATGTGAAGTTTGTTGATCCATAGTTATATATATTGTCAACATTTCGTTTGCAGGAGCATATATATATATATATGGTGCTGTTTTCCCCTAAAATTAACATCCTGGTTCTCATCGATCGGTGATGTTGCTTGCCTCGAAAATCTATTGCCACACAGAACACAATTGGGCTTCTCCCAAAAGAAGCGTCAAAGAAAGCTGCTTCTGAAGGACCTGTGTCATTGTGTAGTGTTTGGGCATGAGGGGCGTGTTCTGAGTTCCGGACCAGCAGTCGGATATGATCCGTGGCCAATCAGGTCCCCGAAAATATCCCATACACGTCATCTCTCTCTCTCTCTCCCTCTCTCTCCCTCTCTCTCCCCTTGGCGATCGCTTGCCCAAACACGCTTCATTCCTCTGTTCTTTTTTCGTTCTTATACTCCTACTAGTTAAAAGGTAACTGCATCATCGCAACTCCCCCCAGCTCCTCTTCCTCTTCCAGTTTGCAGAGCACACACGGAGGAAATCCTGCTTCCTGGGGGAGCAACAAACACATTATTCTTGCCGCCCATAGCCTCTATCTAGTTCCACTAGAAGAAAGACACACCTGTCGATGGAGAGCGGAGGCAGCCGGCTGGTGGTGACGGAGCTGAGCCACATCAAGGACCTGGTGATGCAGCTGGAGACGCACCTGGACGGCTCGCACGACCGCTGCCGGAACCTGGTCTCGCAGATCTCCTCCCTCACGGAGCGGTCCATCGGCATGGTCACCTCCACGGCGGGGTTCAAGTTCAACAGCGGCCGGAAGTGGCGCGGCGGAGAGAACGCCACCGGCCTCGCCTCGGCGACACCGAACGCCCTCAGCGACGTGCCGTTGAAGAAGAGGTGAGCACATGCGCAGAGCGGGCAGAACAGTACGCATGCTGCATTTCCTTCCAGTCTCGATCGGTTCGAACAAATTGATTGCAAGTAAATCTTCCCTTCCTAATTAATTAAGTTGTCAAGTGAATTTCAGGAAGACGACGATACGGAAGGTGAAGGTGAAGCAGGCAGAAGGCGGCAGGGAGCCCGTTGACGATGGCCACAGCTGGAGGAAGTACGGCCACAAGCCGATTCAAGGAGCTTGCTACCCAAGGTTTGCCATGTGCTTCTAGTACCCGATTCTTTTTGGAGCTACAAGTACACGTGTTCGTTTGAAGGAAGGGACGACGAATCGATATCATTTGGCTCGCGCATTTTGCTTTGCATCTTCTCCGTTCTGTTTTACTACTGAAAGCTGCAACCTTTGTTCTGCTCCCGACTCATTAGGTCTCCACTTGTCAGATGACCTCGATCAGAACCTGATCTAAATAATTAAAAACTTTGCAGGAGCTACTACCGATGCAGGCACCGCAACACCCAGGGATGCAGGGCGATGAAGAAGGTCCAGCGCGCCGACGAGGACCCGACGCTCTTCGACGTGATCTACTACTTCGCCCACACCTGCGTCGACAGGACGTCGGAAGAAGCGGCGGGCGCGGGTCAGCTGATCGCACCGGCGTTGGACCAGGAACACGACCACCACCACGACTCCCACAGCTGCCTTGTGCACGACCTGAGCGGGAGCTTGACGGTGGTGAAGACCGAGGCGGAGGGGCTTGCTGCTGCTGCGGCAGCGGCTACGGAGCCACGGGGATGGAACGACGGATCAACCACGCCCTTCGACGAGTTCCTCGACATCGACGTTATTTCAAGCTTCTTTGACTGATCCTCAATTCCTCATCCTCGACACCAACGTCATTTCGAGCTTCTTTGACTGATCATTATAGTATTTGATGGTGAAGAACTCTTTTGGGAATTAATACAAGCAGTAAAACGTGGCGATGTGACCGTGGCCGTCTTGCCTCTGGCTTTTCTTTAGGGGCAGAAGAAGGAAGGGAACAGGCTATGCTTTCGGGATCAGTGACCGATACATCTCTTTGATTTGTAGCATCATATGAGATTGTAAATAAATTAGAGAGTTGGCTTCCTCAAATAAATTAGGGAGTTTTCTGCCAGCCACACACATAAATCCCGCTGTGGAGCTCATCCATGGGAGCTGCTAGCTAGTGCCTTCTTCGGTCTGCATCCATGCATGTTACATTCAAATTTTTAAATGATCGTGGAGTGTACACATTTTATTTTATTTCCTTTCATACGTTTAATTAATCTATTTGTTGACTGATTCATGCTTTTTTGCCACTCCTGAAGCGATGAAAGTTATTCTATACCTACCGTCTAACTGAGATGTTCTTCTGCAATCTGTATTTCAACCTTAGCTTGTGGTCAAAATTGGGTTCACTGAACCGCCAGTTTGGAGCCGGTAGTCACAATCAACTCGGACTATCACTGGACGAGATACTAGTTAGGAGCCACAGTAGCAGTTATCTTACTATTGTCTGTAGAATATAACTTTCAAATGTAATCAGATGTGAGTGGAACATCACTTAATTAAACTAAGGAGATCACAGGATCTGGTTAGCTTTATCCTTTAGTGCCTGATATATATTATTGTTTACAACTTTAATTTGGTGCTGTGAGTTGATACTTTATTTTGAGGCATATAGTTCATATGACGCCTCTATACGAGAGTAATCTAGAAAGGGCAATGATTTATGTAGACGGAACCTTGTTCTTGTCATTCCTCTTTATTCTTGAAATAGATCAGTTAGCTCAAAGGCTTGCCACGTCAGAACGATCCTATGTGGCGGAGAGAGGAAATAAGAGAGAGAAATGAGCGGGCGACTTCTCGGTCGATAGCAGAAAACGGCAGACCCGAGATGCTCACGTCCGTTCCCAGCCTGCAGCGAGCGCAGACCGCAGATCAGGCGCTTTGTCCTCCCACCTTGATCCGATGCTCCATGACATCAAACTTTTCTTCACTGGTATGAAAGAAGCTACAAAGTTGTTGTCACGGTAAATTATATGCACACAAAAGTATTAAATGATCCGTATTCAGTGCTTCTAACTGAATAGCCAGTTTTATTACCACCCACCCATTATACGAGTCGGTGATATTGTTAGCGAAAGAGATTTGGCTGATTCAATCACGCGATGTATTCCTCAATACAAACGTGCGTACATATAGAGGACGGCAAGTCCTGGCGGCGCACGACGGCCTCGTGTGCATGGGCTCAAGGCCGAATACATGCATGACGTGATTAGCCTAATTATATTAGTCTAACATCCCCTCGCAATCTCAACGTCGTACTCAGTCACGAACATTGAGATTGGAGCGAAACTCGGTGAAAGTGGATGTCGGAAGCCCCTTGGTGAAGATATCCGCATACTGAGGGCGTGTTTGTTTTAGATCCTTGCCGCTCCGCTCGCGGTCTGCGCGTCTGACACAGGTCACTGTTGCTGGGAGCATTTTTACCGCTCCGAATGAAATGAACTAGGAGCAGCGAAGCTAAAATTAGCAGCTCCAGCCACTCCCCGTTGTAATCGGTAGGAGAGAGAAAAACTACTCCGAAAGATTGTGGCGTGTGTCAGATCGTCAGGGCAGGAGCAGAGCGGCGAGGATCCGAAACAAACACACCCTGAGAGGAAGTTGGAACATGCATGACCCCAACTGCCCCAGTAGCCACCTTGTCCTGAACAAAATAGAGATCAATCTCACTATGTTTAGTGCGCTGATGTTGCACCGGATTTGTGGACAAGTAGACTGCACTGACGTTGTCGCAATAGACAACTGAGGCCTGGCGGATGGGGCACTGAAGCTCGTGAAGAAGCTGGCGCAACCAGGACAGCTCGGCCACTGCATTGGCGACAGCTCTGTATTCAGCCTCGCCGCTGGAGCGAGAGACCGTATTCTGGCGCTTGGAGGACCACGAGATCAAGTTGTCACCCAAAAAGACAGCATAGCCAGAGGTAGAGCGCCGGGTGTCAGAGCAACCAGCCCAATCAGCATCGAAATAGGCCACCATGGAGGAAACAGAGGACGAAGTAAGCTGCAGCCAAAATCTAGTGTGCCGCGAATGTAGAAGAATCCGCTTGAGCAAAGCGAGGTGAGGTTCCCATGGATCATGCATATAGAGACACTTAATGGTGGACGGCATAAGCAATATCCGGCCGTGTGAAGGTTAGGTACTGGAGAGCACCGACGAGAGCTCGATAATCTGTTGCATCTGAAACGGGCACGCCATCACTGGAGACTTTGGCAGAAGTATCAATGGGGGTATCGCAGGGCTTACAATCAGTTATGCCTGCGTGCTCAAGAATGTCCACCATGTTCTGTCACTGAGACAAGAATAAACCGCCATCACGTCGTGTAACAGAGACACCAAGAAAGTGATGAAGAGGCCCAAGGTCCTTCATGGAGAACTCCTGAGTGAGAGCACCAATAATGCGGCGGAGAAGTGCATCGGATGAAGCAGTGAACACAATGTCATCAACATAGAGAAGTAAATAAGCTGTATCCGAGCCGTGGCGGTAGATGAACAGTGAGGTGTCGGAGCGAGCACCAACAAAGCCCGTAGAGAGAAGGTGAGAGCAAAATCGACTGTACCATGCACACGGAGCTTGCTTCAGACCATAGAGGGACTTCTTGAGATGACACACATAATCAGGATGAGATGAATCCAAAAATCTGGAAGGCTGTTCACAATAAACGGTCTCCTGTAGAGTGCCATGAAGGAAAGCATTCTTGACATCTAGCTGATGAACAAGCCAATGATGCGAAAGAGCCACACTTAGGACTGTCCAAACAGTTGCAGGCTTGACGACGGGGCTAAATGTCTCATCATAATCAATGCCGGGTCGTTGTGTGAAACCACGAACTACCCATCGAGCCTTGTATCTGTCAAGAGAACCATCCGACTTGAATTTGTGGCGGAAGACCCATTTGCCCGTGACCACGTTGGCACCAGCAGTTTGAGGCACCAGTTCCCATGTGTGATTGTGCTGTAAAGCAGTGAATTCCTCAATCATAGCCTCGCGCCAATTGGGGTCAGCAAGGGCACTGCAATAAGTACTCGGCACCGGAGACAAGGAAGTAGCCTGAAGATGGAGCTTCTGTACGGTAAGATGAAACCCGCGCTTGCCTCCTGTGATCATGACGTGATCGTTGTTGGGCGGCGGCACAGGGACCACCGTGCAAGGCAGCGGTCGAGGCGGGCGCACTTCAGGAGCCGCAATGACATCCGGATCAGGCGACGCTGCAGTGACGCCTGTACGTGGAGGAGAAGCCGGGGTGGCCGGGAGGGCCGCGGGGGCCGAAGCAGCCTGTGAGGCCACTAAGTGGGCCGCAGGTGTGGAGCCAGCCTGTGACATCGCCGAGGGGGCCACTTGGGCCGCGGGGGTCGAGGGAGCCCGCAACTCCGTGGACCGAGGCAAGGAGGCCTCAACAGGTGCAGCAGCAGGGTGGGCCGCGGTCGCCTTAGGAGCCCGCGGCGTGGCTGGATCAGAAGTGCAGTAGCAGCAGGGTGGGCCGGCCGGGCAACACTGGCAGCGATCTGGGGCGCAAGAGAACCGCCAGGGGCAGTGTTACCAGCCGGAGAGCGCCGCCGGCCCATCGGCTACACAGGAGCATCATCATCTGCTAGAAAATCATAAGTGCTCAACGAAGGAGCCTGTGAGTTAGCGAATGGAAACACAGACTCATTGAACACCACATGGCGAGAGATAATTATCCTGTTAGAGGACAAATCAAGACACCGGTAACCTTTATGCTCCGTTGGATAGCCAAGAAAGACACACATGGTGGAACGAGGCGACAATTTGTTGGTGGCGGTGGCAGAAAGGTTAGGGTAACAAAGACAACCAAAAACGCGAAGATGGGAATAGGATGGCTAAACGCCATAGAGGGCGAGGTTGGGCGTGGTGTTATTAAGTGTTTTCGTGGGATGAACATTGTGAAGGTAGGAGGCTGTCTGAAGGGCCTCTACCTAGTAGGAGGTGGGCAAACTAGCTTGGAACATGAGGCTGCGCATGATGTTGTTGGTGGTGCGGATGATGCGTTCGGCTTTTCCGTTTTAAGGCCATGTGTGTGGACATGACATGCGGAGTGCAACACCATGGGTGAGGAAAAAAGAACGAGTGGAGGAATTGTCAAATTCCCAACCATTATCACATTGCACACTCTTAACCGTGGTGGAAAATTGGGTACGGTTATACGCAAAGAGATTGGCGAGGGTAGTAACCAGAACTGCTAACTATGGAAAACGTCCAGAGGTCACAATGAATTAAATCAAAGTTCCTAATAGCACGAGAACTAGAATGAGAAAAAGATAAGCGACAGTGACGACCGAGTTGACATGCATGACAAAGAGACTTTGTGTCACGGGTGGTGCAATCCAGAGCAGCACTGGAAATAAGCTTGGAGAGAGCCGACGAGCCTAGGTGACCAAGGCGGCGATGCCAAAGCGAGGTGGACGCAGCAAGGAGAGCCTGTGGACTGATGAGGTTGGGTAGCATCGGGTATAGATCGCCGGTACTGTTACACCTGGCGATCACACTCTGAATGTAGAGATCCTTCACAGAAAGACCAAAGGGGTCAAATTCGATTGAACAAAGATCGTCAGTGGTAAAACAACGAACAAAAATAAGGTTTTTAATAATTTGTGGGGAAATTAGGACGTTCTGAAGATATACAGGGCGAGTGAATGGAAAAGCGGTGGAACCAGTGGCAGTGACCGGAAGTAATGAACCATTGCCGACAACTATATGAGAAGGGGTGGAGTGGGTAGGCGGTTGGGAGGCGGAGAGGTTACCAGTGTCAGATGCCATGTGATTGCTCACACCAGAGTCCATGTACCATTCACCTGAGGGCGGGGGCATCAGCTACATGGTGCTGAAGGCGTTGACGACGCCAGCAGAGTCCCAAGGCCTGAGGCTGAAGGGGGACCAGGACGCCATCTGCCTAGGCATAGGCGTCGGGTTCAGCGGACCAGGGACATGCGGCGCTGGTGCACCGTAGCTGTAGCCGTAGGAAGCCGGCATGCCGTGACCACCGTAGCCGGCGGACATGTCGGGCTGCTGGGAGCCGGCCGCAGCGCCAACGTAGAGTCCCGCGGGCACAGGGATCGGCGCCAGCGGGGGGTGCCAGCCTGGAGGATGCGCACCGGGAGGAGGTGGACCGGGCGCGCGCATGTGCGGCCAGAACGCCACTGTGCCGCTCCAAGGATTGGGTGAGGGACTGGGAGGACAGGGACCACCCCCCTGGTTGCCACCAGAACCACGACCGTGGCCACCATGACTGCGACCCTGACCTCGGCCCTACCCCTGTTGGGCCGCGCCGCCGCCACTGCCCTGCCCCTGCTGTGGCGCACCACCAGGGGTGTTGGATGAGGGCCCGACGATGTGCCTGTGACAAGAACGGAGGGCAGACGAGGCTTCGACAGCATGTTGATTTCCTCAAGGCGAAGATCAGCACGAACATCAACAAAGCGAGGAAACGGCCTTTGCCGGGTGATGAGCGAGCCCAGATGAGAATACTTCTCATTAAGTCCACGAAGAACATTAAGGACTAAAGTCTGATCCGAGACGGGTTCGCCGAGGTCTGCGAGGGCATCAGCCATGCTCTTCATCTTGCGAAGGTAATCGGTCATGGAAAGGTCGCCTTGCACGAAGTTGTGAAAGTCGGCATGAAGGTGAAGAGCACGAGTCTCACGGTTGCCGATGAATTGCTCCTCAAGACCAAGCCAAACCGTGCGGGCAGCGGGGCCATTCATGGAGAAGATCTCGGAGAGCTCAGGCGAGATGGTGTTCTGGAGCCAACCGAGAACCGTGCACTCCATGCGAGCCCACGACGGCACCAGAGGGGAGGCCTCATCGGACAGAACATGATCCGAGGGCGCGTATTTGCCGACGGCGAGAAGGAAGAGATGCCGCCATTTGGTGTAGTTGTTTGCGCCGAGATCGAGGGTCACCGGTACAAGGGTCCGGATGTTGTGGACACCGACGGCCTGGGAGTGGAGGTTGGCGATGGCAGCAGCCTCGGCGTCCTGTTGCGCGATCTCCTGGGCGCGCAGCTCGGCCTCCTGCCGAGCGCGCTCGTCGGCCTCGGCCTTGAGGCACGCGGCGCGTTCTTGCTCAGCAGCCAGGCGTGCCTCTTCATCGGCCTTAGCGCGAGCGATGCGCTACGCTTCAGCCGCGCAGAGACGAATAAGTTCGGCACGCTCGTGGTCGGTGAGAGTGGCGCGGAGACGGTTGAGCTCAGCGCACTCGTCGGCGTCGAGGGCGGCCATGAGAGAGAGAGAGAGAGGGGGGGGTGGCCAGACTGGGGTAGCCGGCGGCTAGAGTTAGGGTTTGCGAAAGCGAAGGTCGTAGAATGCAACGGTTAATGATATCATGAAAGCAAGATTTGGCTAATTCAATCATACTATGTATTACTCAATAGAAACGTGCGTACTTATAGACGACAGCAAGTCCTGGCGGCGCACGTCCGTGCTTGGACGGCCTCGTGTGCATGGGCGCAATGCCCAATACATGCATGACGTGATTAGCCTAATTATATTGGTGTAACTGTTAGCTTTTTGTGACATGGCTGAAGCATACAGCCAGCAGCTAACTCATCCATAAGCGAGCGCGCTAATCTCTCGTAAGGATATACTGTACTTACGAGGTTTTCTAGGAAGCCTACACATGTGGATGTGAGTTGGCAGATGCTGGAGAGATCGAGAGACGCAAAAAGGGAATCTACTGGTGCATGCACCTGCTGTCCCGCTCTCTCTCCAATATCTTCGTTCCTCTCCTTTCAGATCTTCTAGTAAGATAGTTAATGACGTCATGCCACAGTACCTTCGACACGTCATGCTGAAATAAGCAACCTGATAGTGACATAACGTTCAGGTAAAGTCAGAGCAGGTTAGACGGCAGCAATGCGTCCACATCAAACTGAGAATATGTTCAGGTAAAGAGCCAAATATGATCAACTATATTTATCTAAGTACTATCTCTGTTTTTTTATTTTTCATATTTTTTATTACAAATTTATAATAAAAAAGGTTAACAATTTAAGCACGGAGGTATTAGTATTTTGGTTTGGTACTTATTGCTAGAGAGGTTTCTCTCTCGCTCGTATACACCGACTTGTCAATGAAAGGGGCATTAAAAACTTTTCTTACCTATAAAATGGAAAAATCGTTTTGCATTTTCAACACATGAGATACAATACTTGCAAGTAAATTTTATTATTCTATCTTGTTATGTAGAATATAATTCCCTCTGTCCTTATTTTCAGTTTCTCGTACGTGTTCCATTATCTAGAAGATTTGCAATTCTACAAGCAACAGCTAACGTATAGAATTTTCGTCAATAATTATCCCGAGGCCTTTTGGAAATGATACTAATGGATACCGTTGCTACATCAACACTAAAGTTTCTTTTCTTTATATATTATGTATTAGTATCAACAAGATGGTTTTTTTTCGCAGGAACTATCAATAATAAGATGTGTTTACCACCCCTATATGAGAACAGGGATACACATGTTCCTTGTAGACACACTACCAATTAAGCCATATGGTAACGACATATATACGTTATATTTGGCTCAAAGTAACTAATGAAACAAGCCAGTATATGACGATGTTGCTGTGTATTAGTAAGTTCTTTTTTCTTTCTGATGGGAAAAAGTCTTTTTCAAGGATTCTATAGAAATTTCATATATGAAAGACACGAAATCGAGATAGTTACCTTTCAGAAAATTCGAACGAAGGATATAGGTCTATCTATGCTTCATTCTTCTGAAGGTGGGAGAAAAGATCAGACTGATTATGTATTAGTATATCATGATTGGACGAGCTAGTATTGGAAAAATAATTAAATCCATCAAGACAGTCAGCTGAATATATAATTGGATTGGGTCGACAATACTTCTGACCAAAATAACTATTAGATATATAGTACGTGGTCCAGCCTGATAACATCAGTGTGTGTGCGCAAAATGTGACAACAAATGCAGCAATAGTGACAGATAAGTGTTGATATCTACTACACATACCTGTAGTAATGCTACCTCCCAAGTATTGTAAAACGTTTAATAATAATGGTCAACTAAACAGTAGAAAAGTTAGGGACTACTAAACACCACCACACCATACCGGTGGATTATTGATCGATCTTTTCTGAGATTAAGCTAAGCTGACGAACATATCTCTTATCCCCTTCTTTTTTAAATTATTATCGTCGTTGATTTTGATCGTCAACTTTGATTATTCGTTTATTCAAAAAAATACGAAAAATATCAAATATTTTGTTATGATTCAATTTATTACTAAAGGTTCTTCAGACATAACCTTTTAATTTTATACATTTGAATAAATTTTTTGAATAAGACGAATTGTTAAAGTTGACGGTTAAAGTCAACGACAACAATTTAAAAGAGGGAGTAATAAGTTGTTCCACTCTAAAGAACTACTAGCTAGATCAGTATTGTATCCGAATCCAAAACTAATAATAAATCCATGAAATGCAATTCATATATAAGCGCCCTGACCTGTCCGATCCCTTATACTATACTTAAGCACGTGGGCAAGTTGGCTGTGGCCCCACACGCAGCTCGACGACTGAGTATAAGCCTCTCCCACCATGCATAACCAGAGAAAAACCCAAAACCTGGGGCCGCTAGTCTGGTTTGGCGAGAACCTGGTAAGCTCGTTACGTAGCTCATCAGTGTGTGTTGGTCCATCATTGTACGAAGGAATACTATACCCAGCAGCAGCTCGTTAATTATTGGCATGCATGGAGCCAATGGGGCTGGCAACAAGTTGCTGAATGCTGATAAGCGCAGGCCACTTGGATGACATCGATTAGCCGTAGGACCGGACGATATAAATGACCCTGGCCCTGAGATGGCTTGATATGCACCTGCATTTCTGTGCACGGGCAGTTGATGATCTACTACATAGGTTCATATGCATGGTTTCAACTTGAGCAGGTGTTGTCATCAATCGCTGGCTATCAATTTACTGCACTTGTAGTATCTACTACATAGTATTAATATCTTTTAGTAAATAAGGTTTGTGTGGAGACTCTTTTCATAGTTTGGCTCACACGATGATAGCGATGTATTGTAACTTTTCTGAGAATTAATAAAGCCACCTTTTTCTAAAAAAAAAAAGATAGCCATATAGGATATGGGGTACGGTAGATCCTGGGTTGTTGTGTGGTGCTGCCTTTTCTGTTTATGACATTATCTTATACAGAAAATAAAATGTGGAGTTGATTATTTCCTCGCTAGCTCGTTGGATGAGGCCAACACCTGGGACACTCCTTTCTTTGCTACACACTTAATTCTAGATAGCTAACTACGCATACAACAAAATGTTGGAATATGTGAGAGCAGAAGTAAAATACCTTATACATAGCATACAATCTGGATTCTGGTTATTTACTGCAAAGTTTCAGTCACCCCAACTGATCAAACAGAGAGTGATGTAATAATAATAAAATCAGTGCTCAGGAGGATCATATAGTGGCAAACAGGTGAGATTCTGGAAGGGATAAGAAAAATCTCAAACCCGGCCAAATCTCACAAACATATGTAGGCCCCAACTAATTCGAGATTCTTCTCTTTGAATGTGTACTAGAATACCAAATGAATGAGAGTTTGAGTTTGTAGAATCAATCAGGATTCTAGAATCCAAAGATTACATTATCTGGATTCTATTATCCTTTTAGACGATTCAAGCCGACCCTAAGAATAAGATAACAAAAGCATATATACGTTGTCAGGTGAAAAGTGTACTTAACTCGTCCGAAAGACGCGTTGATGCTTGTAACCCAGGGATGAGAAAATCTGTGCACGCCATTTGTTCGTTTGTGTTGGTAGTCATTTCACCACACCTACACCATTACGCTGTCCTTGTCATCGTCATGCCTGATTTTCTGGGCTCACAAAAATAGATTACTACCTCTATTTTTTTTATATATTGTTGACACATATTTGACTTTAACCATCATCTTTGGCCGCACATCTTATTTTAAAAATTATTTCAAACGTGTAAAATTATTAACCGTGATTAAAATATCTTATTGAGTGATAAACAAATCATAACAAGATATATAATACTTATTATTTTTTGAATAAGTTAAACGGTTAAAAATAATGTTAAAGGCTAGTGACGCAAGGCTAGTGAGGTCATGCATACGCGACGCGTAAAGGCGCGGGGCAGCGGGGGCCTCAAGAAAAAAGAATAGTAATATTTCCCACCACAAACGCGGTAAGCAGCTTCCACGTTGTTGCTTCTTCTCACCTATGGATGGGAGAGAGGGCTCGTACGCCGAGTTGTCTGACTTCGTTGTCATCCTTCTCTCGATACGCCAATACAGTATATAATCTTGCCCCTCTAGCTAGCAGAAACGGCTTCTCTGGCCGATGAAAAGACAGATAAGCTTCTCTAGCTCTAGTAGTATTAAGCACGATGCTACTTCTGCAACAGAAAGTGGTTAGTTCTGTGATTACCAACAAGAAATATTTTTTTTATTCAGTTCATGTTGTTTTGGGTTGTCAGCGTTATTATTTATTTTTTGGCAACAGAGTATCACGGCTGTATACTATATAGGATGCCAATTTATAGCATAAGTAATACTAGTTTTATACTGAACCTGTCACTCTAGTTTAGTGCTAGTAATTAACAGCTGACTTGAAACCACAGTTGGTAACGCGGCTCAAGAAGCGCAACATGACAGTATCAACAACATGGCTGCGGATCATGTGATCCTACACTACAACTACACAAAAAAGTAAGATATCGCACGCTACTTCCTATGAACGCGTTAGGTGCAGCTACACGACATCGAACACTCATTATAACAGTAATCCGCCTTCATCTTTGTTGCTTAACTTCTACTAAATTTATACATTTTATTACATAGATCAGAGATTCCTCCAAGGAAATTTGTAATGCCTTTAAATTATTAAGTACAGTTGACGGTGGGTAGACAGGTATTGTGGTACGAACACCGCACTAACAATAGTGTATGGTTACTGCCGAAGCATGCAAAGTGGCAGCATCGTCGTTGAATTGGTCAGTAAAGCGATCGACTGATGGGGATTTAAAGAACTGTCGACCGGTCTATCTAACAGATCCCCATGATCAGTTAGACTCCCATGATCAGTCGCTTGGTGCGCGTTGCTATACTTTTGCTTTTTCATAACGAAACAGGATCGAGAGGCATTCAAGCCTCTCCGTGGTTATGATGTGCTACTAGTACTTGTAGTGAAGGAAAGAAAGAAGCTCTTTGCAGAGCTACAATATATGTATCGATGGAATAATTCTATTTGTAGCATATTTACGAGTTAGTCATGATATCTTTGTAGTATAAATAAATTAAGATAGTTTTCTTTTAATTAATTTTATATGATGCCTTATTATTTAACTTTAATCAAATTATTTTATTGTAAATTCAATTTTTTTTTATCTTAATATAGGGTAAAACTGTACAAGTTTAATTTGCTTCATTTACTTGTTATAGGATGTTTTTTGTGCATGCATTGAAATTCAGTTATTTGTTTATTATCTTGGCTAATTGCATACTTCAGTCATAATTTTCTCTAACTTTATTAATTGCATAATTTCACAACATGTTCCGTAATGGTCATGTTCGTTCTTTTTTTTTTTTTTGTTCTGAGTAACCTGACAATTTGTAGGTCTTGAGAGCAAATGTGACGACTCCTATTTTTAGTCAGATCAAATATGTATAAGTAAAATTTACGTACTGAAAATTCTTAAAGTTGAATTGTGTTAATCATCAGTAGTATAGGGTTTAAACATAGGATTATCGAAGTGAGAGTGTACAATCATCATGTGGTGTACGTCTTTTTGCATGGATCCCAAAAGCACAACACATATATATCCCCTCCGTCCACAAATAAGTGTCGTTTTAGATTTTAAGTGATTATGTTTGACCACTTGTCTTATTAAATTATTTATGCAAATACTAAAAGAAATAAGACCAATGGTCAAAACGTGAGTCTCAAGCGTTAAAAACCATACTTATTTATGGCCCGAGGTAGTATATACAAGCCGCGTGCTGTGCAGTTGTTTCTCTCTCCGTGGCAAGGGTGGTGAGAGTTCATTTCCGCGACGCGTTAAGAGAGATTCCCGCCAGAAACACGGTGGGAATAAGCTTCCACGTTGCTTCGCCAACCGGAGCACCCGCCGAGCTCTGACTGACTTCACCTTCCTCGATCCGCCACTAAAATTTTTGCCCTCTACAAACGGTTTCTCTGTGTGGCAGAGTGAGAGAGAGAGAGAGAGATGCTACTTCTGCAAGACTGCAACGAAATGGTTAGTGTGCAGCGGTGTGATAACAACGTTTACTTTTACAAATACTGCGACAGAGCATCAGCGGCAGTAGGATGCAAAATTGGAAGGAGTAATATTACACTGAACCAGCTAGAGAGCTCAACAGACCTCAGTTGAAATCAGAGTTTGTAACGCCGCTCTTGATTAAATATCATGCTGGTTGCTGGCTGCGGATGATCATGTGATCCTACACAAAAAATAAGACAACGCACACTAATTCTTAATTAATCAACGCGTAGCTGTAACTAGACGATTCAGATCACGTTTTCGTATATTCACAGCAGATTCCTCCAAAGAAAATTCGAATACCTTCCAATGACCAATCTATGGGTTATTAGTGGTACGAGCAGCGCACTAATAACAATAGCACGTTTCTGTTGAGGCATATGCAATGCAAATATATAGGGAGACAGCGTCATCATCGTCGTTGTTGTTAAATTATATTCGTCAGCAAAGCAATCAACACAACTGCCCTTTGAAAATCGTCTCGATTAATTGGACCAGTCTAATAAGTAATAAACCCTTGATGATTCTAACTAAGAGATCCTCAAGACCAGTCGTTTTGGTGCGTTGCTACACCTTTTTCTTTGTAACGGACAGGAGGGGCATTCAAGAAAAGAAACGGGAGGGAGTAAGTACGTATGGCAGTACTTTATGGAAAGACAAAGGACAAGCTGAAAGTTTAACGACAAAACCGAAAAGGGGAATATAAAAGTCAAGGTTCGGTGCTGCAAACATTCAGTATATATGGCTTAGTTTGACAGGTGATGCTGCCCCCAATGTTATCAGCTGGGCCTCTGCTCTATACTGAACGCTTATCTGATTGTGTTGCAGAGAACTACTAGTACTAGTAACAAAAGATACTACTACCAGTACTTTGTCGCTTTTTTTGGGGGGTGTATGAACATGCAGAGTGAAAACGAGGAGTGCTCCTGCTTTAAAAGGTCTTTCACTGAAAACAAGAGAGAGCGATACGCACAACCCTGCAATAGAGAGTGGTTCATGCAGCGCCGGGGGTACCAACCAAAGCGCTTCACGGAACACGCGGGAAAGCGATTTGTTTGGAAGCGTGTGGCAGCCAAGTTTTCTTTTTCCTGATATGAACGAGACAGGAAAACCAACGTCATATTCCACATATACTACTAGCAAAAATGTTTTCTTCACAAGTGTCTATGTTACACAGTCACAGTAAGTGGGCTTACGTGACGTCCAAGCATGTGTCCTCATACAAATGCCGACGTAATAAGTGGGCTCCGGAATATATACTAGCTTGCATATATATAGAGAGAGCAAAAAGTAAGTGAAGAAATTCTATATTTGGTCGTTTCCGACTTTCCGGCCGGGTTCCCATGACGCACACTTTACGTCTGGGTTCCCATTGTGACCAATGCCCTGCCGAAGCAGCAGCAGGCGCTCCCAAACGGAAGCGTCCAAGAAGCAAGCGCTCTTCTTAGATCAGGTCCGGATTAGGACCACCCCTTGTTTACTGTTGGCGATGGAAATGGAGTACGTGCTTCGAGCTTCGACTTGCCACCACTGATCCAATCCAACAAGGCCACTGGCCAATGGCCCCGCCCCCAGAGACGCGCGCGCGCACACACACACAATGCTAGTTAATCGTCTCACCGGTCAGAATCTCTTCTTCCTCCTCACTACCGGAAACGCGGTTCTCGCTCTCGCTCGCTCCCCTCGTTTCCTTGCGATATAACAGCGATCTCCTCTCCTCCCCTTCGCCTCACTCCCTCACCACCTCATCGCACGCAGTTCTCTCTTCTCTTCCCCCACTCGGCCCTTTTCCAGTTTCTCAAGCAACAACTCGCGTTGCCTCCAGTTTTGCAACACACCATTACTAGATCGGCCCCTTTGAAAACTGACTCGGCGCGCGAGGAGAGAGGCAGCTGAGATCGATGGACAGCGTTCACGGCAATAATAATGGAAGCTGCCGGCTGGTGGTGACGGAGCTTAGCCACATCAAGCAGCTGGTGACGCAGCTCGACGTGCACCTGGGCGAGTCGCCCGACCTCTGCAAGCGCCTGGCCTCGCAGATCTTCTCCCTCACCGAGCGCTCCATCGGCATAATCACCTCCTCCTCCTACAACTTGGACGGCGGCCGGAAGCGGTCCGCGGCCGACACCGGCTTCGCCTCGGCGACGCCCAGCCCCCTCAGCGACGTTGTCGACGCGCCGTTCAAGACCAACAAGAAGAGGTAATAAGAGCACCTGCTCTGGAGTTGGTGTTTTAATTTGGTTTATTTATTGCTGAGGTACTAGTTACTTACCGAGAGTGATCTGTGCTGTCTGTTAGCAGGAAGACGATGGAGAAGCGCACGATTCAGGTGAGGGTCAGCTCCGGCGGCAGCGAGACGCCGACCCCGGTCGACGACGGCCACAGCTGGAGGAAGTACGGCCAGAAGGAGATTCTTGGAGCCAAGCACCCAAGGTGGGCACTACTACTTGCTACATCGCAACAAAGATCTTTTTTCTTTTTCTTCTTCTTTATGTTTTTGTTTTTTTGGGGAACACAATCTCCACGTGCTGTATTTCGGGACTGGAACCGAAATCATTCGCTTTTTGCTGTTGCAGCTGTCATCCTCTCTCTTAGCAGCCTCTGCTTCGTTCCCAAATGCTTGACATCCACTTGTCTATAGGATGCCACAGAATCTAATACAGTAGGATATAATTAATTTTGTCTGTAGGATAGGATCTGCAATGGAAGTTTAGGCTTTTATCTTCCTCTGAATTCACAATTTTTGTTTGTTTTGAGCTCAAAGAATGGTGCGGAATTTTTGCAGGGGCTACTACCGGTGCACGCACCGCAACTCCAAGGGATGCGCGGCGATCAAGCAGGTGCAGCGCACCGACGAGGACCCCACCCTCTTCGACGTCATCTACCTCGGCACCCACACCTGCGTTCACAACAAGACGGCCACGGCCACGGTGGCGGGAGGCCAGGCCACGCGGCCGGCGGCGGCGGAGCGCAATCCGGACGCGCACAGCCTTCTGCAGAACCTGAGCGCGAGCCTAACGGTCAAGACGGAGGGTCTGCACGTGGCCGCAGAGGGACAGGGATGGAGCGCCAGCGCCGCCACCACGCCGTTCTGCTTCTCCTCGACCCCGGCGAGCGCCGGACCGAGCCCGTTCTCCGCGCCGTCGACGTCGGAGAACTGGGGCGTGTCGCCGGCGACTTCAGACTCGAACTACGTCGCCTCTCCATTCCTGCCGTCGTTCGAGCTGCGGGCGCAGTCTGAGCTTCAGGAAGTGGTGTCCGCGATCGTGGCCGCAAGCGCGCCGGCGGCACCTGCCCTCGACTCCGGCGACGAGTTCCTCGACCTCGACGACTTCGATATTACTAGCTTCCTCGTGTGATCCAAATTCCAAGTGGGTAAGATCAGTTCTTTTAGTTGCTGATGAACAATTAGTAGGGAATTATAAGCAGCAGATTGACATGCATGTGACCATCCCCCTGTTATCGTCGGGCGCTCGTCCAGAGATAGGGGAGGGAAGAGACACAAGTTCTCCTTCCTGGGTCAGCTACAGAGTGCAGGTGTAAACCGTGGGCGACGAGCATAGTGAACTCTCCTCTCTGCTTCTTTTTTTGTTTTTCTCTTCTTATTATGAGTGCTTGTTATGTTTGTGCTCCATTGTATTATTGATTTAGTACTGCGTCAAGAAATAAGCTCCTGTGATTATTTATTTTAAGCAGTCAAAAATGATTTCCATTGAGCAGTCATCAATATTGATCTTGATGAACAACTCACACATCAACTGTGTACCAACATTGATCATGAGCAAAGGTGGAAACTTTCCTCAACAAAAGAAAGAATTTAGAAGGCTCTCATTAGAATTCTTAATGTGCTCCCTTGAGCCCAACAGCCGCGTAATCGTCAGACAGGACCAGGTGAGAATTGGACTGATGAAAGGGGCCTTTCTTTATCACACACATAAATCAATACAGTATAGTATATGAAAGTTGGCAAAAGTTTATCATCGCTGATCTCAGAAAGTTCCACAAGTCTAAGAAAACATATCTTTTCCAAGCAAAAAAGCTAACAAAGCACCCAAAACACGTAGATGGTCAATGTTCCAAACGCTGTTACTAGTAAAAGCACCAGGTCAACTGTGAAATCTGAGCCACAGAGCTGGGAGCAGTCCCCTTCACAACAGGGAGATGGATACTCCCGCCTGTCATCATCAAGGAATTGTAGAGGAGCGTGGGTTCACATGTTGGACTTTGGAACTTCTATAGCGTCTCCTCCTTATCAACAATCCTTCAATTTGCCGATGCAGAAATCTTCGATGATGTCAAAAACTCTAGTTCCATGCTGCGGGCTGAAAACGCGTATATCAGTAACATTTTTCTTAGCCAAGTATAATCATCTGCTTTAGCCATACAAAAATAGATGTAAGACGTTCTCAAATCTGACTGGTGAAGGAAAGCAATAGCAAAGTCCCTGGACAAGGACAGAACAAGAACAATCCGCAGCAATGCTGTGTTGCTTCAGATTTTTATTGATATAAGAATTTGTCACCGCAAATTTTTCTACAGTTTGTAAACTGATGGCGTGACCAAATAATTATTTAACGTCTTCTTCCCATAGCTATTTCCTTTTTTGTGTCCATTGAGTGTATGAACATGGATCTACAATGTTTTCAGGACTTCAGATTCCTGAGCACACATAGCTTGGATAGGAAAAATACAGACAGGAAATGATCGCACAACAATATAAGATGCTATCAATAACAAATTATTCTATAGTGCAAGCAGAAAACAGAAATATCTTTCATAAATCATCATTAATTTGTTCAGTTCCATAAAACATGGTAAGTAATACAAAGATTCGGAGTTCACTAGTTTCACTTTGAAACAGAAACATAAGAATAGCATATTTTAGAAACGCAAGATTTGTGGAGCATAATAACACAATGCAAAACTATTGAAGATGCAAAGTTACAAACCCAAAAAATCCCTCTGTTGAATCATCTCCAGCATTGTTTAAGATGGCATCACCGCCTGGGTGCTCCTCCACATAAGAAGTAACATCATAAACCTTAATAATAACAAAATCAATATACCATAAGTCAAAAGGTACAAATTTGTTAGACTGAAAAGAGGAAGTAAAGTTAAATGAAGTCAGTCTATTATATGGTCGATCATCTTTCTCCACCTTATCCTTGATTATGATCCAACAATCCTTCCTCGTGTTGTGAGTTGATACCTCATCCTTTGTATAGGTCCTAGAAGCCTGAAATATGAAATGACAGAAAGCAAACAATGAGAACGATGTCCACTTTGGTCTTGTCAAAACCTGCATTAATGCTGCCTTTAAAGCAAATATGATGCATAACTGCTTAGTCTTTAGACTCATAAAGTAGTCTAAAGCATGAAAAATAAAATTATCATTGCCAAAATAATACTATTTGATGATGGCAGATGAGCTTACCTTTCCGATGCCTCCTGAATATCCTACATTTTCTTTGCCTGAAACATAAACATCATCCGGTGCTATTAGTGTCCTATATAATGGCATCAATTAACATTGCAGGCAAGGTAAACTTACCTTTGCGGTTGGACCTTGGGACAACAAAGAGGCTCCCCAATACAAGCAACACGGCAAGACAGATGTAGATCAGGATTTCCATTGCGCACCTCAGGTGTTAAAGTTACTAATCAATTTACCAAAGTAAAAGTCCTGCACAAGAAACTGATATTAGTACTAAGCTGTAACGAGATAAATATGATCACCAAAAAAGGTGACACAACAGATCAACAAAGCTTAAGAAAAAAAAAAGAAATACAACAGTACAAGAATCTTCACCATTATCATCAGTTAACTGCTAAAGAAAGGAAAGGACTCGACTAGAGTCAATTAAACTACTGGCACCAGAAATATGCAACAACTGAATATTGCACGGTAATAGTGGTCGAAGCCTTTAATGTTTGGAACTCATCAAGGTGCATTTGCTAATGCAACAAAATTACTAGAAGTTTTCAAAACCTGCTAAAGAAAGGACTCGACAAGAGTCAACTGAACTACCAGAAATAAGCAGTAACTGAACATTCACGGTATTTATGGTCGAAGCCTATATTGTTTTCAAAAGCAGTATGCCCCTCCTGTGCCAGAATCTACCCAAATCCATCAGTCTTCAGACGAGATCTTTCTAGAATCGGCCCCGTCGCACACGTCAATAGATCGAATCTTGGCAAGAATCTGACGCGGTCTACTGAAAAATCGAATCTTTACCACTACCTCCGTCCCTAATTCGTCGATCTCGCGAGAAATCTTACGAAGGACCAGCGAACCCCACGCTGGCACCCACTCGTCACCTCCCTAAATCTCTAAACTCCGGCGTACGATCCCCACGAATGGGCGGTTCGGAGAAGATTTCGCCGCAATCATACCGTGGAAGATAATGCAGGTAATCACGGATTGTACCAGAGGAGCGTACGGGGGCGTACCTGGACAGAGAGAGGAAGGGCGCGCTGCCTTCCCTGCGCACGGCGAACACAGGTAGCAGTTGCAAGAAAATGGACCTCATCTCGCAGTGAACGAAACTGTTGTAAAATACTCTAGGCGCCAGGGCCACGCTGCAGACAGAATATTCGCCAGAGACGGCGCCCGTGCTTCCGGTTTGCCATCCATCAGGGACTGCATCAGCCATCAGGCATTCGAACAGAAATGGAGTATTTATGAACAGGACCAGACAAGGAAATGGTGGTGGGTTCAGTTGCACACGAAACCAGCGGGATGAGGGATGAGCCCCTTGTTTCGTCGAGATTGTTCGGGACTCCGGATGAAGAGGTCTCGCTCCATAGATGGACTGGATTTCCAGCAGAAGGACAGAAAGGAAGGCCGAGCCGGCCTGATGTGGGCTGGGCTGAAATATAATCCACTTCATTTTTTTATCTATAAGCCTCGTTTTGTGTTTTTATTTTTGATCCAAGAAAGATCACTAGTCATTTCTGTATATTTAAATAAAAGGTTTATGTACCTGTACAACATTGATAAAAAATGTGAAAGAAAAACATCGATAAAATAATACATAATCTAAGTATTGCTTGCCTTATTCGAACAGTTTATATAAATGATAAAAATGTTAAATCATATATTAAATATGCTTTATGTTCTATCGAATATTAATATAATTTTGAAAAAGATGAAAGCTAAAACTTCAATTATTTTGAAACAGAAAGAGTGCATAAAAAGGAGCCAAACAAATTTTTAATCTCTCACTTGGCTCCAAAAAGGGACAAGACATCAGCTCCAATTTCTTTTTGAGGTCTTCTTTGGAACGTAGAATCCTAAAAATGTAAGAATACAAAATGGATGCACCTGTAAAGTAGAGCATTCGAAAACATAAGAACTTTAGTAAAGGAATACAAGAACTATTGCCGGATCAACTTGTGCTTCCTCTTCCCATTTTCCCTCTTTCTCCTCGTCTAATCTTGTGATTAACCTAAATCCTATGCACGTGACATAAGAAAGAGGTCCATGATGGATGCTAGATTCTAACACGTTTTTTCTATAAAATTTTGGTGACGAAAGATTATTGCCACCATATATTTCTACGCTGCAATCTTTTAAACCAATGGTTCCTACAGAGCAGATTCTTCCTGTAGTAAAACCGAATTCCATGTGTTTTGCTATAAAATTCTTTTGAGTCAAACTAGCCCTAATATATCTGTTACTCTCGCTTTCCAACAAACACAAGTTTCTCTATTCCTCATACATTTGTGTCTCTGTCTCTCTCCTCATCGGTTTTGGTGCAACCCATCTTTTTCACATCCCTTTTATTCGTGATTATATAATTAAGAGGTAATGAGGGGACTAATTCTTAAAGAAAAATAAAGGCGGTACAAGTGATTCTTTTGAGTTTTGAAGAACGCTCCTCCGACCACGATTTCAAGACTCATGACCTCTCTGACTGGGGGCTTGTATCTGGAAATTCCATCTCTGAGAACTTGCTGACAACGCGTCTAGAGCTATACTACCGAGCACTGAGCTAGCGGCTGCGCGTCCGCGGCCTAGCTCCAGCAGGACGTCGCGCGCATCCTCCCAAAAGGTTATGTTCATGGCAATGGCATGGCTGTGCTCGAGTCCTCGCTATGGTCGTGGTTCTCCGGACATCTAGGGAGATCCGCAGGGTCTTCTCTCTCTCTCTCCGCGGACGAAACAGAAACAGAAGTGGAAGAAACAACGTGGAAGCCAAGATGCTGAAAAAGCGTTTGCATGGGGGAAGAAGATCCTCCGTATGGCCAGCCTGGTCGCAGCGAATCCTCAGAAAGTGCCGGTGCCCCCGTTGCCAGCCCATGGCTCGCCTAAGCCTAAGACGAGAAACAGAAGACGCGGATCCGCGTTAGCAAACAGTTCTCGAAAGAAGCAGCACACCACCGTCCCAGTCAAGTCTGCGGCGTCAAGACTCATGGCATGGCCAAGCTGCTCATATCGTTCAAGGGTATACAGATACAGTCTCGCTTTCTCTCATAGTCTCGTGATAAAAGGCGACATGTGGAGTCCCCTCTTAATGAAAAGCGCACTACGGTGTGTCCGTTGAAAAAGAGACTGAAAAGCCATTGCATGGGCGACATGGGTCCCACACGTCGAGACCTGAGTGAGAGCTAGGGCCGCTTGAATTTTTCACTTTCCTGTTATCCCACACGTCGAGACCTGAGTGAGAGCTAGGCCCGCTTGCATTTTTCACTTTCCTGTTTACAGCGCGCGCGCGAGAGGACCGTATCCCGCGCGTGCCATTTGCGTGTGGGGCAACATCTGGCTGGTGGTTCTACTTCTAATAAATACACACGCATTTTACCCAGTTGAGCATAACGGCATTCCTCTCACGACCCCTCCCGTCCTCCTCCGGTCGAGAGCTAGCACACAAACGAACCGCGCAATGGCGGATTCCCACCATCTCCTTGTTGGCCACTACTACTACACCATAGTTGTAGTGGTGTCCACCTTGTTCATCGTCCATGAAGCGACCCTTGGAGCCTCGCTCTCATTCAACTTGGACTTCTCCACAAGCGACTACGCCTCGGAGCTCAGCTACGGCAACGACGCGCACTGGGCGAACCCGGTAATCGAGCTGACCAAAGACGGCAATGGCAGCGTAGGCCGGGTTTCGTACGCCCGGCCGCTGCCGCTGTGGGATCCCACGACCGGCGAGCTGGCCAGCTTCACCACCAACTTCTCCTTCCAGATCAAGCCCAGCGACAATTGCGGCTGGATGGGCGACGGGATGGCCTTCTTCCTCAGCTATTACCCGTCGGTGACTCCTACCAACAGCGACGGTGGCGGCCTCGGCCTCATTACCAGGATGAACAACAGCTACGCATCAGGCGACGAGCAGTTCGTGGCCGTTGAGTTCGACACCTTCAGGAACTTCTTTGACTACGAGGCCAGCGCCGACCACATCGGCATCGACATCAACTCCATCGTCTCCAACGTGTCCAAGGACACGGACGACTGGCCTGGCAAGAACCTGTCTTCGGGCCTCCCGATGGCTGCCCAGGTCAGCTACCGCAACGACACCAAGGTGTTGTCGGTTGACCTCCAGATCGACATTGCTTCCTACCACCTCAGCACGCCGGTCGATCTCAGAGACTACATGCCGCAGCTCGTCGCCGTTGGCTTCTCCGCAGCCACGGGCGCCACTTGCGAGCTGCATCGGCTACTCTCCTGGTCATTCGAGTCCTCAGATCTCGGGGTAAAGGACAATAAATTACCCGCGATCACGGATCGGAGTAAACCTCCGGCGGTTGCAGCTGCAGCTGCTGTGCCGTCGTCGGCTCCACGAACAACAAGAACCCAAGAAGCAACAACACCGACCAACAAAGGCGGCCTGCCGCCTTCGCAAGCAACAACCACCCATGAAGATGAAGCACCGACAAAATCTGGCAACAGGGCGGAAAGACATGCTCTTATCCTAGTATCCGGGCTCCTCTGCCTAACGGTGCTGGCTACCTTCACCTCCAAGACCTTCCGCTGGTGGCGGAAATTAAGCGGGAAGGAGAGACTGGGGTGCTGCGGACCTAGGCAGTACCAGTACTGTGAACTGGTCAAGGCCACGAACGGGTTCGACGAGAGGCGGAAGCTCGGGCGTGGGGGTTCCGGCGAGGTTTACCATGGCCAGGATAACGACGGCCGCCAGATCGCGGTGAAGAGGTTGATCCCCACCGGAACCGGAGTGGCTGGTGGTGGCGAGCAGGCGGCGCAGAGGATAAGGCTCGAGTTCGAAACGGAAGTCATCATCATAAGCCGGATAAGGCACATGAATCTTGTGCGCCTCATTGGGTGGTGCGACAGCAGCAACGGCCTCCTCCTCGTTTATCAGTTCATCTCTGGAGGCAGCCTCGAGAAGCATCTCTACCCTAATCGGAGGCAGGCCTCTCTTACATGGAGCGATAGGTATGGCGTGTACCCTGACTGAAATGTTTGTGTTTTTCCATAAATAATTGCAATATTCAGAGATTTTTTTTTCTTCTGTTGAACATGTGAGAACAGATTCCGTGTGATCATCGGTCTGGCGAAGGCGATGTGTTACCTCCATGGCGAACACAGCGGCAACAGGTACGTGCTGCACGGCGACATCAAGCCCAGCAACATAATGCTCGACGTCGACGAGAACCTCAACGCGAAGCTGGGAGACTTCGGGCTCGCTCGGCTCGTGGACCACGGGACGGAGCCGCGGACGACGCAGACCGTCATGGGAACGCCCTGCTACATCGAGGAGGAGTTCCGGAACACGGGCAAGTACTGCAGGGCGTCCGACCTGTACAGCTTCGGCGTCGTCTTGCTGGAGATGGTCACGGGCCGCCAGCCGACGGACCACCTGTTCCCTGCCTGGGTGTGGGACGAGCTGTACGATCGGAACAGAGTCGGCGCTGCAGAAGGTGCAGGAAGCGCAGCGCTGCAGCAAAGGTTCGCCGACTCCAGCGACCGGCAGATGCAGCGGGTGCTCGTCGTTGGCCTCTGGTGCACGCAGCAAGCTCGGAGCGAGCGGCCGTCCATGGCTCAAGCCCTGCGCGTCCTGGAACACGCGGATTCGCCACTGCCGGTTCTTCGGCGCCCTCGTCCATGCAACGACGGCCGCCTGACGGCAACAGCGCTGAGCGCTGTCACCGAGCCGTCGGCAGCACAAGGAGAGCACCCGGTTAGCATTAGTGCTGGCGGCGAGCTGGAGATGGCACTCGTTCCGTCTCGGATGTACCCCATCACCGCCCCAGTTGTTGCCACCGCCGGCGGCGAACAACAGGCTTGGAGCGGGACTCAACCGTCGTCGACTAGTATCAGCTTCACCACTTGTCCGAATCTCTTTGGTAAGTCGCAGACGTCTCCTACTGCTCTATTAATAATGCTTCGGTTCTACTAGTAATATTTCCAACAAAAAGATCGCTGTAATGTTTTACTAGTTGTCTGCCAAAATCGTGTGCTCAGCGTCCCAGTTTAATTTACAGTGTTGTGTTTGTCTCTGTTCCAATGCAGGAGTGGAGTCAGTAGACCAAATTAAACTGCAATCGGGTGGAATTAATATGCCAGACACTTGATCCTGATCCTGGTAGCGCTGGTTGATCCTTGTTCCATGCAGGGTGCGGACAGATCTCCAATTAATCCAAAGGAAAGCCATTGTATCTGCACAGTTTGCAGACCTTGGGCCTCTCTAGAATCGAGATGTTCCAGGCTTAGTTCAAATTCGGAGTAAATTCTAGTAGTAGTAGTAAGGATTTGGATGTCATTGCCCTAGCTTACACAAAAGGGGCCGTTAATTTTTTTTTCTTTACTGCTTCATTTAGTTGGCTGACAAAAGCATCTCAAGGGGCGCCGTACTACTCACGAGATGGGCTAATGGCGGTCAAGACGATGCATCGGTTGTTTGGCAGTTGGTCAGTTCTGTGTCTAATAAGCAATTGTTTTTCCTCCCAGAGCGAAAAAAAAAAAATTGCTCCTGGGACGGATATATATATGTATCGTTGTGTTTGTGTAGCTGCAAATTCTTGTCATCACTAAGAAAAGTGGAGTTTAAACTTCGGTTTACTAATACATCAACGGTATCCATTTCCTTCCTCATTCAATCCTCTATTTTCTCAATTTTACACCTCCTCATTCAATCCTCTATTATTGATGACTCTGTTAGCAACTTGTTGAAGAGAGAGAGAGAGAGAGAGAGAGAGAGAGAGAGAGAGAGAGAGCATGGACATGTGCAACTCACATTGTATGGACAATTTGTGAGAGCAACAGAACGATATTTCGGTCTTACGGTGGCGATGTTGAGGCGTATATATAGGAACAAGAGAAGCAAGAGGAATAACGCCTGTCCAGTCGAGGGAAATGCTTCTCAAACTCAACAGGGTAGGTACATAATTGCTGAGTACCTGCAGCCAGGCTGCTTACGAAGAACAAGGACAGACGGCAAAATGGGGATGGGCGTGTGCTTGATTGCTCGCTGCCAGTGCCAGAGCTGGAAGAGTTCAGGAAGCTTTGGCCTTCGAGAGCCAATACTTGTATGTTGAGCTTATGCAGATCCTGCAAATTTCCCCAATGGCGTCGGTGCTTGCAAGGAAAAGGCGCCCCAGCAAGCATGTTTGAGACTCCTGCTGCCGCCAATGGTGGTGTGCTGCCGACAGACGTACGTGTTGTTCCAAGTCCTGCTCCGCCTCCCGGCCAAGGAGCTATGCCGCCTCCGCCTTGTCTGCCGGGCGTGGAGGGCGCTCACTTTCGACCCACACTTTGCCAGAGCCCATTCTGTTGTATACTTTTCTATGCGATCTAGTCACGAATCTAGAATAAATGAGGAGGGGAAGTGGATCGATGGAGAAACATACCAGATCCGGACGCGACGGGTACGGAAGAGGTACTCGCTCTGTCGTTGGCGGCCATGGCGTTGATCTTGTGGTCGTCGGCGATGGAGAAGTCCGGTGCGCCGGTGGTGCTTCCCGTTGCTTGCTGCGCCTCTCTCTGGATCGGTTAGGGTTCTGTGTGAGTGGGTTGTGGCAGTGACGAATCTCGTGTCTTGTGCCCCGGCCCCACTCCTCTACCTTTTATAAGGCGCAGTGCGACAGGGGCCCACCAGCCATTTGGGCTGGGCGCCCCCGATCAGGGCGCGGTAAAGGAGCCCGATCCGGTCAAGTTGGTGACTGGATCGGCCCTTTTGAGATCAATGTCTAACATTCTCCCCTTTGATCTCACTTTGTGATTTCCTCTGTCTTTCCCATTGTTTCATAGATTTACTCAATAAGCATGTTTCATCGTCACAGTTTTATTACCGATAGATTCCACAGCTATGATGAGCATTTCTGTTTAACAACAGGTAACCTTTGGGCCCTTTTTAGTCCTGAGATCATAGGCTTTCCCTTAACCCCATGCCGGCTACATGTTCCTTGAACAAGTTGGGAGGAAGGCCTTTCGTTAGCGGATCCGCGAGCATTTTCTCTGTACTTATGTGCTCGAGACTGATTTGCTGATCTCGGACTTTATCCTTCACAACATAATACTTTATGTCAACGTGTTTGGCAGCACCACTTGACTCATTGTTGTGAGCATACTGTACTGCGGGTTCATTATCGCAGTATAACTTTATTGGTCGTTCAATAGTATCGACCACTTTTAAACCGGGTACAAATTTCTTTAACCAATTCACCTGCCCTGTAGCCTCATAGCATGCTATAAATTCAGCATACATTGTGGATCCCGCAGTGATAGTCTGTTTTGAGCTTTTCCATGAAACAGCTCCTCCTGCGAGAGTGAATACGTATCCGGATGTTGACTTCGTATTATCTCTTGCAAAATCAGAATCTGTATAACCCACTATCTCTAATGAGTCAGATCTTTTATACGTTAACATGAGGCCTTTTGTTCCTTGCAAATATCGCAGTACTTTCTTTACTAGATTCCAGTGCTCAATGCCTGGATTACTTTGAAATCTGCCAAGTAACCCGGTGACAAAAGATAAATCAGGGCGTGTGCATACTTGCGCATACTGTAAGCTTCCCACAGCAGAAGCATATGGTACTGTTTTCATTCTATCGAGCTCGTATTGATTTCCGGGACATTGCCATATCCCATATCTGTCGCCCTTGACTATTGGAGCAGGTGAACTACTGCAATTGTACATATTAAATTTCTTCAATACTTTTTCTATATATGTCTTTTGGGACAGCCCCAAAGAATATTTTCTTCTGTTTCGGTGAATTTCTATGCCTAAAACATATGAAGCTTCACCAAGATCTTTCATGTCAAACTTTGAGTATAGAAATTTCTTTGTCTCATGCAGTAGACTGACATCACTACTGGCCAATAGGATATCATCTACATACAGAATTAGGAAAATAAATTTTCCCTTTTTAAACTTTACATAAATGCAATTGTCCTCAATGTTTGCCTCAAACCCAAATTCTTTTATTGTTCTGTCAAACTTCAAGTACCACTGTCTTAAAGCTTGTTTTAATCCATATATGGATTTCTTCAAACGACATCCCATATTTTCTTTTCCTTCCACAACAAAACCTTTCGGTTGTGCCATGTAGATAATTTCATCTAATTCCCCATTTAGAAATGCTGTTTTAACATCCATCTGATGTAACTCTAAGTCATAATGTGCCACTAGCGCCATTATTATTCTGAAAGAATCTTTACAAGAGACTGGAGAAAAAGTCTCATTGTAATCAATTCCTTCTCTTTGTGTAAAACCTTTTGCCACGAGTCGTGCTTTGAACTTTTCTATATTCCCTCCAGGACCATATTTAGTCTTGTAGACCCATTTACAGCCTACTGTTTTGGCCCCTTTAGGAATTTCATCAAGAACCCAAACATCGTTGATGTCCATGGATCTCATTTCATCTTTCATGGCTTCCAACCACTGTGATGAATTAGCGTTTCTCATGGCCTCTTCATATGAGGTAGGATCGTCCTTCATATGAATTTTTTCTGTATCATATACTTCATAATCTTTGTGGATAGCCGATCTCCTGTTTCTTTGAGACCTTCTGGTGGCTTCCATGTTTGGCACATTCTCTACCTGAGGCTATTGTGCAACCTCCTGGTTTGGCACACTTTCTGTCTGAGGCCGTTGTTGATCCCCTTCATCTGTGATCGTAGTTTCTGTCGGATCCTGAGGAATAAATTCCTCATTTTCCATGTGGGAACTAACAACGGATGATGGAGGTGCAGCATCATGCATCGCAGGACCATCATCAGTAGGTGGTGAAAAGAATGGCTCTTGAATCATTGGAGTGGGCACGCATACCCGCTTCTCCTCAAGGTCAATTTTCCGTGCCACCATACTCCCCCTCATCATGTCCTCCTCTAAGAAGACAGCGTTTCTCGTTTCTACAATCTTTGTATATCTGTCTGAGCAGTAGAAGCGATAACCTTTTGATCTTTCAGGATAGCCAATAAAATGGCAACTGACTATTTTGGGATCCAGTTTTCCAAGATTTGGGTTAAACACTTTTGCCTCTGCCGGACTCCCCCACACACGGAGATAATCTAGCGAGGGCACTCTGTCTGTCCATAGCTCATACGGAGTTTTAGGCACGACTTGCTTGGTATTCTGTTGAGAATATGAACGGCGGTTTTTAACGCCTCCATCCATAAACTCAAAGGTAACTCAGAGTAGCTCATCATGCTGCGCACCATGTCCATCAAGGTACGGTTACGCCTTTCAGCTACTCCATTCTGTTGAGGTTGACCCGGTACTGAGTACTGAGCCACTATTCCATTTTCTTGTAAGAACCTTGCAAAAGGTCCTGGGGCTTGTCCATAAGGTGTATGTCGACCATAGTACTCCCCCCACGATCAGACCTTACTATTTTAATCTTTAAATCATGTTGATTTTCAACTTCTGCTTTAAATATTTTAAATTTATCCAATGCCTCTGATTTTTCTTTAATTGGATAAATATAACCATATCGGGAGTAATCATCTGTAAAAGTTATGAACGAATCATATCCATCTATGCTTTTTACAGGAAAGGGACCACAAATATCTGTATGAATGATCTCTAAAACTCCTGTGCTTCGTTTTGCATCCTTTTTAATTTTCTGTGCATAACGTCCTTTTATGCAGTCTATGCATTGTTCAAGATCTGAGAACTCCAATGGAGGAAGAATCTCATTCTTGACTAGTCTCTCTATTCTCCCCCTCGAAATGTGGCCTAAACGATAGTGCCACAATTTCGACGAGACATGAGGAGTTCTCTTTCTTTTCTTTTCTTTTGTCAACGAGGACTCATGAACATTAACATCACATACAACATTCACACTTTCAGACATAGATAATAAATAAAGTTGATCACATAAGAGTGCAACACCAACACATTTATTATCAATCCATAAAGAACATTTGCCATCTCCAAAATGACAGTCATAACCATCACGATCCAAACGTGATACACTTATTAAGTTTCTTTTCAAAGAAGGTACATAAAGAACATCTCTAAGCACAAGTCTAAAACCATCAGCTAAATCCAAATGGACATCCCCGACAGCTTCGACTTTTGCTTCAACTCCATTAGCCACTCTTATGGAACTTTCTCTTCTTTACGTAGTCCTCGTCGAATGGAACCCCTGTAAGGAATTAGCAACATGAATAGTTGCTCCTGAATCAAACCACCAAGTGGTTCTGGAGTAATTCACAAACAGAGATTCATTGACAAAAGTTACTGTATTCTCACCGTTCTTGGCCATTATCCTCTTTAGGTGCACAGGACAGTCTTTCTTGTAGTGTCCTTTCTGCTTGCACACCAAACACTGGTCCTTCTCCACAGTAAATTCACTTTTCTGTGGGTTGTGGTACTGATGCTGTTGAGGCTGTTGGGGCTGTTTACCCTTTTGCTGTGAGGAAGAGAGCTTGTAGTTCTTCTTTTTCACATAGTTGATAAAGCCACCTTCGGTAGACTTTATCCTATCCTCCTCCTGCACACACATCGCAATGGTCTTTTCTATATCCCACGATTCAGGAGTCGTGTTATAGCTAACAACAAAGTTAGAAAACTCTTTTGGCAACGAAGCAAAAACCAAATGAACAATATGATCCTGGTTGAAGGACAGATTCAATGGTTTAAGCTTGTTGTTCAATTGAACCATGCGAAGTATGTGCTCTCTTATGCCACCGCCTGTGTAATTTGCTGTGACCAGTTGTTTTATTAACTGGGTTCCATAAGTCTTTGAAGAGCCAGTGTACTGACTCTTTATCTTGTCAAGGTACTCAGCCACGGTGTCACAGTCTGTAATTGAGCCTAAAATAGCTGGCTCAATTGTGTTCTTTACCACAGCCACACATTTTTTGTTGGCTGAGGCCCATTTTGCTCGCTCAAGGTCATATAATGCCTTTACAGGAGCAAAATCCCGTTCTTTCTTTTGCCATTCAGCATCAGTATCCTTTTCGCCTCTGACAGGTGCAGTGGGCTCTGTAGGACATGGAGTGATAACCACCCAGTCCACCTCGGCCAAGATAAAAGCAAGGTCGAGTTTTTCTTTCCATATACCATAGTTGTCTCCTCTCAGAGTTGGAATCTCCTTGATACTACTCATCAAGGAGAATCCACCTGTAGGTTACCAAGTAAAGTGAGAAGCAAGAATTGAACATATACATTAAGTCTATATCACCGTTGGGCAGAAAATAGACAGAATTGTAACTATTTAAACAATTATGCTGTTAAGTCTACAACACCGTTGGGCAGAAAATAGACTAAAAAGCATAAATCAAAACAATCATGATATTGTAATTAACAACGTTGGTCAGAAAATAAACAATATCATGTATCATGAAAATAATTGGAACCAAAATTAAAATTCTCCCGTTGGTTCAAATTTCAATTTGTAGCAATTATAATCAATTCTATTAATTTGCAGCGGAAACATTGAAATTCATACATTCCAATAACAATTTTAACTTTAATTTACTCTCTCTGTAAAATTTATCCCTTTGGTTCAAAATTTTACAGAGGCAAAAAACCAATTCTATTCAAAATAACAAAATATGACTGGATAAATTGCTACTGGAATTGCTATTATTTCTGTTAAAATTGAAACTGTAGCACTTTTCTTTTGGCCCGTTGGCGTGCACTGAATAAGGCCCAACGGCCAACGGCTGGGCTGCCGTAGTGGCCCAGCCGCGCTCTGCCCGCGCGCTCGCCCTATCGGGCTCGCGGTCCGCCAGCCAATGGCTGGGCTGCCGAAACGGCCTGCCCGGCGTCGCCGCTCGCGCGCTCCTTGCGGGCTCGAGGCCCGGCAGCCGACGGCTGGGCTGCCGAAATGGCCCAGCAGCGCCCCGCCGGCCGCGCGCCCCCGCCCCGCCCTCAGCCGTCCATCGCGATGGACGGCTGAGCGCGGTTCTCGCCTGATCAAAACCGCCGGCGCCGCACTGTGCTCGAAAACCCTAGCCACTGTAGCGATTCAATCCTCTCTCTCTTCGGTCTCTCTCTCTCCACCGGCGGCGCCCGACCGAGAAGAATGAGGAAGAAGAGAGGAGCTCCGCCGTGGAGCTCTCGCCGGCGCGCGCGCTCGACCGAGGCTGAGCGCGCCGTCGTCGAGCTCTCTGCGGCGGCGCTCAGCCGACTTTCCCGCCGCCGGTCTCACCGGCGGCGGCACTGTTCACCTTTTTTTTTTAATTCTATTGCTAGGGTTAGGGCATTGTACTTTGTCGATCCGTTCCCTTTATTCAGATTCGTGAACAAACTGGCTCTGATACCAATGTTGTATACTTTTCTATGCGATCTAGTCACGAATCTAGAATAAATGAGGAGGGGAAGTGGATCGATGGAGAAACATACCAGATCCGGACGCGACGGGTACGGAAGAGGTACTCGCTCTGTCGTTGGCGGCCATGGCGTTGATCTTGTGGTCGTCGGCGATGGAGAAGTCCGGTGCGCCGGTGGTGCTTCCCGTCGCTTGCTGCGCCTCTCTCTGGATCGGTTAGGGTTCTGTGTGAGTAGGTTGTGGCAGCGACGAATCTCGTGTCTTGTGCCCCGGCCCCAGTCCTCTACCTTTTATATGGCGCAGTGCGAAAGGGGCCCACCAGCCATTTGGGCTGGGCGCCCCCGATCAGGGCGCGGTAAAGGAGCCCGATCCGGTCACGTTGGTGACTGGATCGGCCCTTTTGAGATCAATGTCTAACACATTCCACCCTCCACCCACTCATCGTTGCTGGACTTACTTCGTTTGAATCTGATGAGAATAAGATCCACATCATGGACCTCTCGGGCCATGTCATCAAGCGGATGCGCATTAAAGATGAGGTTGTTTACGTCAGTGAGCTGAGCACACAACCTGGAATCATCCTCATCTCAGGGTTATGGGAGATACCTACGTGGTCTACCTTGCTGCAGGTGCAGTTACGGTTTTGCCTGATTTAATCAGCGAGCATACCTTCAGCTCAGAGAACGTTCTTGGTTATATTCCATCCACCAGAGAGTACGAAATCATCCGTTCCTCCATGTATTTGACGAACGGTGGTATTGGTGAGATGTTCCATGTCATAACACTTGGCTGCAGTGATTGACAGTGGAGGGCGAGGGCACAACCTCCAATGCACGCCTCCGAGTTATGGGATCAGATTGTGGTCGTTAATGGGGTTGTCTACTTGTCAAATAAGGACTGTTTTAACACTTGCCCAGCTGATATTGATATCATTGTGTTTGACCTAGTTACATAAGAGTGGCGTCCATCGACTCTCCAAGGGCCATGTCATGTAGCAGCTCCTTTTCTGATGCAGAGAAGAAGGTAATGAACACTGATTATTTAACATATCTCCAGCTGTTTGAGTTGGATGGCTCTTTAGTTATTGTCAATTCTAAGTGGGATGATTGTTCAATAGATATATGGTTTTTATTTAGTGGACATGGACAAAGCACAATGGACTAAAGGTTACCCAGTGCGTGGCTGTGGCTCACCCATCGTTTGGGATGAAATTGAGTTACACCCTTTAATTGTTTTAACTGATGGGAGGATAGTCCTCTGGGGACGCTCTGGACGAGTTTTAAGGGCATACAATCCAAAGACAAGCAGTTGGTCTGATTTGGGCTCCTCTGTCACGGACTATTCTAGAATTGAAATGCTCAATGGAAGCCTTCTGTGTTCAAAACTTTAGGGTGGAGGTTTAGCTTCTCCCAGGTTTGAAACTTTGTTTCCTACCCAGATGCCCTTAAAACTGATGTATATCTCCACCCTTAAAATGTGGATATCTCCATGACAAGCATGGATTAAGTTCGTCTGAAACTTGTAACTTCATTATCTATAACTGATGTATCATATATGCACGTCTGTATTAGCGATGGAAACTTACTTATTCTCACAAGCTGAAGTATTCTGTGACAGTGCTTCTCTATTTGTTGATAACATTAGGACAACTTTAGTTCAAAATTGGAGTCCGGTGTTAAAAAACTGCAGGGTCGTTTATGTAATTGAAACACAGGCGGAGTGAGCTGCGATTAGCAGTTACTTGCTGGTATTTAACTTAAGTTTAGTGACTGTTAATGAAATGCATGTTTTTCATTATTGCAAAAACATCAGAAGTTGTACAGCATGTTTGATCTCATATCTGCATCTACATAAAGATTGTGCTTATGATGACATAAACGGTAAGGAAAAACGCCGCAGCATTCAGAAACCAGAACAGGTACATGACCAAGATATAAATGACTACCAACGGGAAGCGGCGGCCAATCTGGCGACTCAAACGTCGCCGATCTTGTCTTTTCATGGCACGAAGCAGCAAACCGACGCTCGTGAAGGTCGGTGCCGGAACAGCCCACACGAAGCTAAACCCGGCCAAGAAAGCGAATGGCAGAGCGAAGATGCCCCATATGATGGCTTTGGTGATGGTTCTGTCCAGCCCAGAGACGACGGCGGCCATGAAAGCCAGGATCATGCTCATGAGCGCGACCCACAGGAAGATGAGGGCTAGGCATATCCACGCGGCGCTCAATCTTCCCGCCCCCCTGCCGTAGGTGAGAAGCATGGTGGAGATGACGGAGGCGGCCACCGCAATGGTGTCGAGCACAAGGAAAGTGTTGTAGGGCAGCTCCGCGCGGAGGTTGGCGGCGCCATTGGAGTCGTACCCTCCCGGTACGTTGAACATGGCTGACATGGCCACAGTGGTGATCAACACCGCGACGATACTCAGGTTCTTGGAGGTTTTCTCATGCCATTCCCTTATAATCTTGCTTTCCCAACGCGTTATCCCGTCCTCGCGCTCGGTACCGAACCAGGCTCCGTTGGCCCAGAGTTTGAGCACCGAACTTATCTGAATGAAGTTGCCGCAGCAGACCAAAAAGAACGTACGTTGTAAGCTCAGAAACGAAGTAAGACGCTGATAATTAAATTAAAACAAGAATTAATTTTACCATGAGGAGGAAGCTTGTAATTCCCTTGGCAAGGTCAAACGGCGTTTGCCCTTGGTTGTTTGCGATGTTCATCTCGATGTCTCCACTACCCAGAATGGCAAGTTTGGGGTTTCCAGCCATCACCGCCAAGTGCAGCGGCGTGTTCCCGTCTTTGTCTTGGTCGTTCACTACTCCAGCGAGAGTCGGGCTGCCAAGAAGGTAGGTGACGACGGCCTCGTGGCCGCGGTTGATGGCAACATGGAGGAAGTTTCTGCCATTCTTGTCAGTGAGCTCTGCAGAGTCGGGGCAAGCTTGTATCATGTCGTCGATCACCTCGACGTGACCCATCCACGCTGCGACGTGCAGCGGAGTGAAGCCCTCGTTGTCCTGCATGTACATAACCGACGGCATTCTTCGAATGAACATCCTGATGATCTCGCCGTCGCCATCGGAAGCTGCGTAGTGGAGCGGAGTGCTTCCTGATTCATCGGTTTCTCGAGCCAGGTTCTGGTTTTCCGGCCACGACAACAACTGCTCCGTGATCTCTGTATAAAAGAAAAGAAAAGCAAAGCAAAGCCCCAAGAGTAGATATACGTAGAAATAAGGAAATTGTCGGAAATTAATTCCAGTTGGTCAACGCCGGCCCTTAATTACCTGCGCTATGTAGAACAGCTGCGTGCAACGCATTCTGCCCCTTGTGGCCGGAGGCAGAGGCATGATGTCTCCACTGGATCAGAACTTTCACGGCGGCCACTGACCGGCTCATCACGGCGAGATAGAGGGGTGAAATCCCGGCGTTGTTCACGGCGCCGGACAGCACCGGAGCAGCCACCATCAGCACCTCCACCACCGCGTCGTGCCCGTGCCGCGCCGCCACATGCAGCGCGGTGTTCCCTTCACCGTTCTTCCTCGACAGAAGCGCAGGTGCCCCGGGTCCCTGCTCTTGGGCCAACCGGAGTAGAAGGGACACCATCTTCGAATGTCCCGCCCTCGCGGCGCGATGCAAAGCCGTCTCGGACTTGGAATTCACCGATGGCATCAGCGTGGCTGCAGCAGCAGCGGCACCGTGGTCCCGAAAGAGCTGCTGCACAAGGGAGATGTGTCCTCTCCCGGCCGCGATGTGAAGAACCGTGTTCCACCCGGCTGTTACCTCGTCCAGGCTGCATCGTCCCTGATGAGCGGCCGTTCCTTGCTCGTCAGTTGGGCCTAGAGACAATACTATCATTCAGAGATAAGATAGACATGCACCACGTTCATGTCCCGAATTATAAATTTAATTTACTACATATATATCAGGATAAATAAGGAGTTATTCGTACCTGTTGGGGCGGCAACCACTAGATGGCGCAGCTGTTGTTCAGATCCTGAGAAGGCAGCGCGGTAGAGCTCGGGACACATGAACTTGCGCGTCACGTTCTTCTCGGCGCCTGTTGGGGCGGAATCATCGGGGTCGACTTGAGGAAGCTGAAGCAGCGGGAGTAGCAATAGCAACCTCGTGTCGGACGGCGCGGCTCTCGCGTAAAGGAGCGCCGCCTGCAGATCCTCATCGTCAAGTTCTATGGCCTTCCTCAATGCTTCCTCCATGCTGCCGGCCGAATCGACATTCTGGTTCGATTCCATTCTTCGCTGCTAGGACATCCCAAAAGTGTTAGCAGTAGTTCGACTAACACTGAATTCAGCTCGCGAGGTCCATCGTTAAATGCTTGTTTTCGCTTTAGGGTCTCCTCTCTCTGGCCACGCGGTTCAAGACCACTCCAACGGTCCCTCTCTCCCCCGAATACCACAAACTTTGTGTGGCAAAAGTCGGAGGCAGTATTAAGCCACACAGCAGCTGTAACCTGATTACAGGCATACATATTGTGCTAAACAAAGAGCAACCTTTTTTATTTTTATTACTTCTATAACAATATAGTGAAGGATCTAAACCTTTTCAGAGTTCTTAACCAAATTCTTTGATTGACGAACAAGGAAAGCGTATGTACTAATGTTTAAATGCACCCACCTGGTATATCGTGACCCACACCGGCATTACCCTGAGATCCGCCCCTGCACGCCGTGAATGTGGCCAACAACACCGTGAATGTGAACTAAGATCAATTGAAGGTAAAAGAATACTTGTTTGTTGGGTCATTAAGAAAAAGTTAGCGCTGCAATTTTTTTTGCTCATCGTCTTATTTGGAATCACTACATGAATTCGGTTCCTGTTTAAAGAATGTCATTTTGGACAAAGTTGAGTCAAATATTTCGAATAAAAATCATAAATAACTTTTAAGCTTCGATTTTGAAAATGTGAAAACAATATGTATAGATCTTTTCTTGAAAAAAAAATACTTTTACAAGAAGTACACGCATTCTCACTTTTCATATATGTTTTTATGTAAAATAGAAATTAAAGTTTAGCTTAAGACCATATCGCTGTCCAAAAACAACATTTTTTAGGACATTGGAGCGAGTTGCTATTAGCTGGATTAACTATTATCGATAGTGGTTCCAAACAGGTTCTAAGATTAGATGAGATACTGAATGTTTTTATTTAGATCAAAGGAAATGGTATCTAAAACAAAGTTCAGAGGAAATGAGAGGCTTTCATGGAAACAAAAAAGCAAAAATTGAGCGCACTCTTTAGTTCACCACATTGATCAACCGACAGAACCTGTCACTAACATGTTGATGCATGTGAGCATCATTTCATCATATATTCTATGTACATCTGTACACCCTACCTTCGGTTTCTTTTTCTTTTTCCTTTTACTTTTCTTGTATTTCCTTTTTGCTGTAATAGTTTTGCTTGTTTTTAAAGTTTCAGTGAGATTCAGGCAGGAAGAGCCTCCCTGACCCGGCCGATTTCATTTAAAAAAAAAGAGAGAGAGATAGAGAGAGAGAGAAACTGATAGGTCTTCGTTGTAACAGGCGCGCACGCAAGGAAGATTCTTTGGGCGATCAGTTTGTGCCATTGTGAGTGTGGACTGACGAAGTTAGTCATTAACTAACATCAGCTCACTGGGTTAGCGTTATTTGCTCTCTGTTCGGGAGACGATGGCCCCGGTAGCAATTCAAGCTGCAATATTCCTGCTCTCGATTTGTCCATCCCTGTTCTCTGGAGATATTGGGCGTGCCACTGCCACATCGCTGTCGTTCTTCTACAACTTCTCCGACCCAGCATCCCTGGTTCTCGACGACCTGTACTTTGAAGGCGATGCATACGTGGGTAATGGCAGTGTCAACCTGGCCAGCAAGGAGCGGCTCAACAACGGCCGCAACAGATCGAGGGCTGGCACTGGTAGTAGCAGTGGTAGGGTGTTCTATAGACACCCAGTGCAGCTCTGGAGCAAGGCCGCCAGCTTCTCTACCAGCTTCTCCTTTGTCATCGACGGCGGTCAGAGCCACGAAGGTGGTGGTCTGGCGTTCTTCCTCGCGGCTTACGCGTCGAGGATGCCTCTCAACTCCGGAGGTGGTCACCTCGGTCATTTCAACTCCTCCACCACGGCGACCGGCGGCGAGCCGATCGTGGCCGTGGAGTTGTTGGACACCCATGGTGATGTCGGTCGGGACCAGACCTATGCGTCCCCGCACATTGACGCGCTCAGTTCCGGTAAGATTAAGATCGTCGCCCATAACCTCGGCGATGGCGTACTGAAGGTCTTGCAGGTGGGCTACAGCGACGTCGACAAGATTCTCATTGTCTCGCTCAAGGATTCCACGAATGGCAATTCTGCGACCCTCCGTACTGCAGTTGACTTGAAGATGTTTCTGCCGCAACAAGTGTCCATGGGTTTCTCGGCAGACAGAACCAGTGGCGTCTCAGAAAGCGGAGTCCTTCGAGTTATTTGGTGGTCCTTCAACGCCGGTCCTTTCCATGCTGCTCTTCCAACGGCCACACCTGTTCGTGCCGCTCTTGAAGAATCGGCTAACTCAACAGCAACGCCGCCACACACGGGTAAGATAACTATAACTAGTAATTTAAGTTTGGGAGCCACTCAATATTCAGCCATTAGATGTGAAGTCAAAGGTCCATGTATCGTCTTCAACCTCCATATGTCTTCTGATCTCTCTTGCACGAGCTCTCTGCTTTGATTCACCACTCTGCCCCCCTTTCATTTCCATCACCGGCCGCGCGTCGCCAGCTCTACCTCCACCCGTACTAACTCTGATCTTGACATGACTAGGGCCACTAACTCTAATTCAAGACAATACCATTGATGAGTTATAAATATAAAAAATAAAGAAAGTATATAAACATAAAAATAGAAGTCAGGCCATACTACCTCTTATCAAAATTAAAGTCGTTTTGGACAATTTTTTTTGTTTCAAATTGGGCATATAGGTCATGATTAACTTTTGAGCTGTTAAGTTTCAAAATATGGTTAAGTAAGGCCAGGTTTAGCTTAGCAGATTAAATCATTGATTGCCGTAACTGTACATAGTCTTTACACTGTTAGTTTTTGTAAAACTTTGTTGATTCTTTAAAATAAAAGCCTGTAGGGACCTAGTCCCTCTAGTTTCCTTAAAAAAAAGTATCAAAATATGAAAATCATATAAACAGATTTGTCTTGAAAAAACTTTTATAAAATATTACATATATCTTTTCAATAATTTTAATAGAAAAATAGAGGTCAAATTTTAAGAGCGTGTCATTGTTCAAAATGACTTTAATATTTAACATATATAGAGGGAGTATATATATGTCATGGTTTCAAGACTATTTGAAACTTTAATTATTGCGAAGAAACTTTTGTTTGGGAGGGAATGGCATCACAAGCAACGGCGCACGACACAACTATGTAGTGATGATCAATGCCTAATAATTGGTTCACGAGCATTTCGTCTTGATATGGACTCATGACGTTGTCTGGATTTGGATTCACAATTTGCGTTGTATACCCGTAGATTGACCAAATATATGGCTTTATAAAAAAGAGGCAATTGCACGATTGCCCCTATTTTGGTTTAAAACTATGATTTTACCCATATTTTTTAGACTTTACATATTTACCGTTGTTTTTTTAAACCGAACAACCTGATTGCTCATGTTCTGTTATCAGTGTGTAACGGAGTTAAATATGGCGTAAAATGACATATATACCCTTGCATAGAAACCCTTATTTTTATAACAGTTTACACCATTGCCCTTATTTTAATATAAGGTTGATTTAAGCTGGGATATAAATTTTAAATAATACAAAGTTAGTGTACAAACTTGCCGCGCCCACTCACGCGCCGGCCCACTGCCGCGCCCCCTTGCCAGCCCCCTTGCCCAGCCCCCTTGCCGGCCCCCTGCCGAGCAGCCCCCGTGCACAGCGCCACCTGCCGCCCCCTGCCCAGCGTCTGGCCCTCTACCCCAGCCCGCGCCTCCTGCCGCGCCAACCCGCCCGCGCCCCCTACCGCGCCAACCCGCCCCGCGCCGCCCCTGCCGCGCCCACTGCCACGCCGCCCCGCGCCTCCTGCCCCGGATCCGGCCACCCCACCCCGGATCCGGCCGCCCCCTGCCGCGCCCACTGCCGCGCCGGCCCGCGCTGCGCCGCGCTGCCCCGCCCCAGATCTGGCCGCCCCCTTGTGTCCAAGCTCCGGATCCGGCCGCCACACGCCGGCGCCAGCACCTTGGAAGCGACGAGGTCCAAGTTTACCGCCTCCACCGCCCCTGCGCCGAAGCTCTTCGTGTGGTGTGGTGTGGTGTGGTGGGTTGGGTGTTAGAAGTGAAGGGCAGACTTGTCATGCCCTGTTTTTTAATTTTATTTTAGTACCTATTGGTATAACGTCTGTTGAAAGTAAGGGCAAACGGCGGGTTCGTTTAAAAAAAACGAGGGCAACCATGCAAAGTGGAAATAAAAGGGGTAAAGTCATAATTGGAGCTCATAATAGGGGCAACCGTGCAATTCTCCCTATAAAAAATGGAGAAGTGTAGTAGTATTTTATAGCCTCACGAGTAGGGGCAAGGCCCTACCGGTCCTATTGTAGTTCTGCGTTTGCGTGAGCGCACGCTCCTGGTCAACCGTGCCGCCTTCGCCTCCATCATCTACCGCTACGACCATCTGGTTGGGCTACCTCCACTAAACCCCCTTTTAATTAAGTCCAACAGCCACAAATCCCTCCTCCCAACAACCTCGCAGCCCTAACGCCACCATTGTTGTTGCTTGAGTTTCATCGACTGAAATCTTCCCCGACTTCAGTCGACTTAAGAATATGAAATCTTCTATGTTGGGTTTTACCTCCCTAACCCTTTAACTAGGAGGATTTTCATCTATATACTAGCCCTACTTCCCTAGCACTCCTACAAAATGCTCATACCCCCCTCAACCCTAGTTTCCACACCCACCTTTGTTTTATTTACATCTTATATAACCAAGGGTAGATAGTACAATATGCTAAACATAGATTTTGGAAGAGAGGAAAGTGGGTAAAAGAGAGGTAGTTGTTTTTTTTTTTTGTCAAGCCACGTTCTTATACACTAAAAATTATATAGGAGTATGTGATGGCTTTCAACCCACTGTGCTTATTTTTTTGGAGTAGTTGTCATGCAGGTCACAATATTTTTTTTCATCTACAAATTAATTAATTATGGAATTGATATAAGATAACTGAAGGCTGTTTGCATGTCTGACACTTCTTTTGTTGGCCTTGAATAATTTGAAACTAGGTCCATGTGTCATTAGCTCCAGTCAAATGGTGCCATATCATTCACACATGTGACATCATAATATAATAAATCATCTAATAAAGTGTCAATTGGTACGTACAGATGTTGCCTAATAAATCGTCTTGACATATGTACGATAATAATAGTACCATTTTGCTTCCCTGAACAAGTAAACAGTTTATCTGATTCATAAATTCAAACTATGCAACTAAGAAAAAATAAGATACATAGTGAAAATAGTCAGATAATTAAGAAACTACTACTTGATACATATGTGTACAGATTATATATATATATATATATATATATATATATATGGAATATGGTTCGTAACTAATACATGTTTGTGGCTCTCCTAAGTGTCGCTCTCTCTAGGGCGACATGGGCAGCACCAAACCATAGCCCCCTGCCACCACAACTCGAGTCCTTTTCTCCGCCGTACTACCGCCGGCATAACATGTGTGAGGCTCGCCATGAGGGCAGCGACGGTGCTTTCGCCCACGATGGGGGCGCACTGTTCTTCGTACGAGGCATGTAGGTACCATGAGAAGCACACGATAAGCTGGACAAAACTTGTATCCATGTTTATTTTCTTTTTGTCTTGAGCACTTAATATGTCTGCTTATTATCACGAGCGCTTAATATGCTTTTTTTTTCTTTTTGTCTTGAGCGCTTAATATGTGTGCTTATTAGCACGAGCGCTTAATATGTTTTTTTTTTGTCTTGAGCGCTTAATATTTGTGCTTATTATCACGAGCGCTTAATATGCTTACTTTGTATCCGTGCTTATTATCCGTCCTTGGGGAGTTTGAAACAAAGATAAAGCTCTGACTTGAGCGCTTCATATCCTAAACAGGTACCTGTGGTTGTAAAGGTAACAAGTGGAAGATAACACTAGCAGTTGCTGGATCGCTCATTGGCTTAGCTCTAATTGCGGTCGTAACATTTGTAGTATATTTCCTTCGTCTAGTATGTGCATTATAAAAAGTGAAAGATACCACTAGTAGTCGTTGGATCCTTCGTTGTTGTTGCTCTACTCGTGGTTGTAGCAGTTGTAGTCTCTTTCTTCGTCAGTGTGTATTGGAAGCTTTTATGGGTTGTAAAGTTGAAATCGTGATTTAGTTTGGATTTTAGTTTACGTTGGATTTTTTTTTTTTTTGATGATTGTGAAAGGGTTAGCACATTTTCATGTTAAAATCTTGTGATGTATGACCAGTTTTAAAGATCCTATAAAAATTGTTTTGAAGATCCAAAGAACCTCTGCTCCAGAAAATGCAACTTTATCATAGGTCCTTTGTATTTGCTTCTATCTTGCTGGCAATTCCACGAAAAACTTGTCCGCAGGTGCGCCGTGGTGAGCTTTCCTATAATGAGGGGGCGGCGGCACAGGTCAGCTCGGCACCATTTGTCCAAAATTCTTTATAACCTTTTCTCTTCAAAGGATGTACCTTGGAATGATTCTTCGTTAAGTCTATGTCCAGTCCACGACTAAAGAAAGGAGCTTTAATGACATCAACATTAGTGACATCTCATCAAAACGTGTCACTACTGTGTCATTAGTGATGACATCGAAAAGAACATCAGTAATAAATGCGTCACTAATGGGTAACATACCACATTAAGATAGTAATAGTGACATGAAAAATTAATCACGCCACTAATGATATGAAAGGACAAATAGTGACGTACTCATCGAAACCCGTCACTAGTAATGGAGAGTTTTAGATACGGTGGGGAAATATTAGCGAGGAGTAAAGAAAACACGTCGCTACTGCTATCTCCTTCAGCTGAGAAAAATAATGATGAAGCCCATGCTAGTAGGGCTGAAAACGGAACGGGAAAATCCCGTCCGTCCGGCAACCGTATCCCGATTTTTTTCGTTCGTTTTCGTATTACTCGGATTTGTACGGAAACGGGACGGAAACGGGGTGCATAAACGGGATATGGGAACTGAAACGGTTTGGCGTTTTTCCGTCCGTTTTAACGGAATCCCGTTTTTTATCGGGATGATCCCGCATTTCTATTCGGGATAGTATTCGGAAATGAGCTCAATCCAACAACTAAGTCCAGCGGTCCAGCCCACAATTCGATAATAACCCTAGCATATATAAGCCTGCACTATCTCTCTCTATCTCTCACTCTCTGACTCTGCTTCGCCAGCTCCAGCCGCCACCGCTGGCCGGCGGCCGCCGTGCCGCCTAATCCATCCGTCGCCACCGCCAGTCCGCCCGCCGGCCTGCCATCTATTCCGCCGCGTCGTCCCCGGCACCGGTGCCCCCCCGGCCTCCGTCCTCCGCCCTCCGGCTTGCGGCCCCCATCCACTTCCCTCCCGGGCGACGCACGCCAGGCGGCCAGGGTCAGGTCGCTCGGCGGCTTGACTTCTCCACGCCGTGAGGATGGCGCCAACCTCCCTCGAACGGGAGGCGAGTTCAGGTGTGGGCCGGGCTGCTTGGTTGCTCTTTGGGAACAATGCACCGTCGACCAACAGAGCGAGAATCTCAGATCGTTCTGTTTCTCAAGGTAAATCTCATCTCTCTACTACTACCATATATATTCATTGCTCTAGCTTAGTGCCATGGGTTGAACTTGAATCATATTGTCCTCCGATTGTTGATTAGGGTGTAAGAGAAAAGCCAGTCAAGCTGCCACTGCTAGAGCTGAGACAATTTTGATCCCGGATGGTGATGACCCAGGTCGTACTGATGCTGCTCGTGCTGAAAATGCAAGTTTACAAGGCCAACAGCAAGATGATGCCGACGGTGATGGTAATGCTGATGATGTTATTGTCATTGAGGAGGAATGTCCAACTGGAAAGAGGAAAAAGAGATGCACCTCTGACGTCTGGCAATATTTCACCAAGAAGGAGGAGATAGTAGAGGTTGATGGGAAGCAATATGTTCAGCTATGGGCGCACTGTAACTTTCCTAAATGCAGGACCAAGTATAGAGCAGAGAGCACCCAGGGAACAACAGGATTTAGGAACCATTTGAAGTCAGCCCATAGAATACTGAAAGGGCAGCAGGAACTGAAAACTGAAAGGGTTCATGGCAAAGATATATCAATGGTGCAGCCCTACAAGTATGATCCAGAAGTAAGTTTGAAGAAGTTTTATTTGGCAATTGTCATGCATGAGTATCCTTTTAACATTGTAGAGCATGACTACTTTGTTGACTTCATCAAGTCTTTGCGTCCACATTTTCAAATCAAGTCACGAATCACTGTTAAGAAAGATATTATGGACATCTTTATGGCAGAAAAGGATAAACTGTATTTGTATTTGAAATCTGTTAAGTCTCGATTTAGTGCTACAATGGATATGTGGACCTCTTGTCAAAATAAATCATATATGTGTGTCACTATCCATTGGGTAGATAAGGAGTGGCGTATTCAGAAAAGAATCATTGGCTTCTTTCATGTTGGTGGACGACATACTGGACAGAAGTTGTCACAAACCTTCTCAGAAGTCATGGTTAAGTGGTATATTGAAAAGAAGTTGTTTTCCTTAACTTTGGACAACGCTAGTGCAAATGAAGTGGCTGTCAAAGATGTTGTTGCTGATCTAAAAGAAAGTAATGGTAATCTGGTTTGTGATGGCATCTTCTTCCATGTGAGGTGTGCTTGTCACATACTCAATTTGGTTGCCAGGGATGGCTTGAGTGTAATTTCACACACAGTGGCCAAGATTAAAGCAGTTGTGCTAGCTGTAAAAAGCTCTCCTTTGCAGTGGGAAGAACTAATGAAACGTGCTAGTGAGTGTGGGCTAGATACAACAAAAGGTCTCTCACTTGATGTTTCGACCAGGTGGAATTCAACCTTTGTGATGTTGAGAGATGCGTTGTATTACATGCCAGCTTTTTTGAGGCTCAAGTCCTCGGATCGCCGTAGGTATGACCACATCTGTCCAAGTTCTCCTGAGTGGAGTATGGCATTAACTCTTTTCCAATGTCTGAAAAAATTTTATGACCTCACCGAGCTGCTCTCTGGTACTTCTTATCCCACTGCAAATTTGTTTTATAGAGGCTTCTGTGAGATAAAAGAGCTTATTGATAAATGGTGTGTTAGTGAAGATTTAACAATTAGAGATATGGCTGTTGCAATGAGTGCCAAATTTGAGAAATATTGGACAAAGTCTAGTACTGCTCTAGCTGTTGCATGCTTCCTGGAGCCTCGGTACAAGAAAAGGCTGATAGAATTCTACATGAAAAAATTTTATGGTGATCTGTACCAAGTGCAGCTAGAAGAGTTTCTAAGTGTCATGAAGAAATTGTATCAGTTTTATGCTAGTTTATCACCTACAACTCCAAAGAACAGGAGTGATGCAGCAGGACCTAATAGCACAGATGACTTTTTGGTGGAGAATCGAAATGAGGAACTTGAAAGCTTCTTGTATGATGCAGATGCCCATGATCTAGATGACTTAAATGAACTGGAGAAGTACATGGCAGAGCCTCTACTAAAGCATAGCGGTCAGTTTGATATTTTATCTTGGTGGAGGGGCAAGACAAAAGAGTATCCTATTCTCACACAAATTGCTCGAGATGTCATGGCAATACAAGTGTCAACAGTTGCTTCTGAGTCTGCCTTTAGTGCTGGTGGTCGTGTCATTGATCCTTTTCGCAGCAGTCTTAGTCCTGAGACAGTTGAAGCTTTGATTTGCACCAAGGATTGGATAAGTGCTGAAAGAAAAGGTAATTTTTAAATTTTGTTCTGCCGAATTACTTTTCTATGCTCGTGTGTCTCACTTTGTCGTTATCTTTTCAAGATGCTAAGAAACTTCCATCGTTGATGACTGATCTTGAGTTCCTGGAGGCCGTGGCTTCTGTAATGAAGGAGGATGTGGTATGTTACACTTGTTTTTTTCCTGAATTGTTACATATGCACTACTAGAAAATTGTTACATAGCACCTTTGTTTGCTGCTGAATCATCACGTTTTGGGTGCATCCTAAATTGTAGAACGAAGAAGATGAAGCAATGAGTGACCAATTGGAGGAGGATAGTGACCCTGATGCCATGGATGACTATGGGGAGTTGTAGACAGGCACTGGACATGACTGGGATGTAATGACGTTGGAAGACCTTATTATTTTGTTTTATGAGCTTATGTTAACTTAAAACACTTATGTGTGTCACAGTGTCAGTTGTATGTTACCTACTTACCTTTGTTGAGACTTATGTGTACTGAAAGACTTGTTGATTGGCACCGACTTAATTACCGGATACCGACCCATACCGGTATATTTTAATGTGGTTGTTGTCCGTGCTATGAGTGGTTGTCTGCTTGACTGTTGATGTATATGTTAATGTGTTATTATGTCGAATCATTGTTTTCGACTTAATTACCGGGTACCGACCGATACCGGTATATTTCCGTTCCGATAAGTTCGTTTTCGGACATCCGTATCTATCCCGACCGTTTTCGTTATCGGCTTTTCCGTTTCCGTTTCCGTCCGATGATCAATATGTGGAAACGGAAACGGTAACGGGTTTTTCCGACCGTTTCCGACCGTTTTCAGCCCTACATGCTAGCAGAAATGTAGTTTTATTCCTTAGCATTTTTCATCATGACGTTTGTTTGCATCCCAGTAGTCTCGAAGAGTCCAAGAGATTGGAAGTGTCACTATCATTTTTTCTTATATATCTATATAATTTATGCACTAACCAGAGCGAAACACTATGGCAAAGGCAAATGACTGAAACACGGAGAAGTTCAAGAATAAGCACTGATAATGTGGTAAACAGGTGCTTTCGCAAAAAAAAAAAAAGGGTGGTAAACAGGTGCTTGAACCAAGCAAACTAAATACTACTTAGATTTTCGATGAGTCGATGGCATTGGTTACAGGCAAAAGATTAAGGGTCTACTTGGATGGTGGCCAGAGTTTGCCACACCATAAGTGCGGCCGCACCAAAAGTGGCGAACAAAATGATCACCACAATTTGGTAACTTTTGGCAAGAAAAATAAACTAGGAAGCTCTTGGAGGGTTGTGGCATGCCATAAGTCTGGCAATGAAGCAAAATAATGACCACTAGAACTATGGCGTGCCACACTTTTGGCATGGCTAAATTTGGACACCAATCAACCTCCAATGTGCATCTCCAGGTTATTGGATAAGAGGGCGGTCGTTGATGGGGTTGTCTACTTCTTGTCAAATATGGACTACCATAACACTTGTGCGGCTGATACTGATAACGTTGTGTTTGACGGACCTAGTGAAGGAAGGAGTGGCGGCGGGCAGGGCTGACTGAAATTCTCGTATAACAAGAATTGCCTCAAGTATTACAGATGACGTATGGGACAATCCTTGTATAACAAGAATATTGGTAATCTAGAACTGCGAGACTACTCCAACCCACAGGAATATCTTCACCAGAGATTAACCCTGAAAGAGCTCCACCATTACACACCAAATTAGAACTCCAGTTATTACTTTTACAAAAAAAAAACTAATTCCTGATATATACTGAAAGAAAAAACTTTTTATCGACACAAGACCATTCGTAGGACTGACAAAAGTAACCTGCCAAAGCAAGGTTTTACAAGAAGGAATGAAGTAATTAAGTGGTGTTTTGTTACTGAAACAATATGGCTTTTAAACGGTGAATAGAGTCACCAAAGAACAGTCAGAAAACAGGGGCAGAAACTACGAACCGGAAGCCAGATAATATACCCCCTCTGGTTATAATTTAGTTCATTTTTCATCAAACATGTCCTAACATCATACATTAGAATCTAGAGAGTAATGCCCTAAGTGACAAGCTATTTGCTATTACATGATTCACTTTTCAAATCAGGTGGTGAACTGAACTATATGGTGGCAGAGAATGCAAATAAAAGCCATATATCAGTCACGATAACAATAACAACATTTTTTTATGCATGCAGCAGACTCTTAAAACATCGAAAACAAGATCTAAATAATATTAAAATCAGAGATGGAGAATCCTATTGGTAGATTAATTACACAATCTGAATCATAATTCCACTAAGTTTAGTTCTAACAATAAGCATAAAAGTTATGCTTTGGTGTTGACCTCCAAAAACAATAAATTAGATGGGATAATGTCATTAACCAATAAAAAAAGCCAGACCAGAGCAAAGCACTATGGCGAATGACTAAACACCAAGAAGTTAAAGAATAAGCACATATAAAAAATGAGTGAAAAAAAAAAGTAGAGATAGTATGATAAACAGGTGCATGAATTGGGTAATGAACCATGCAACAAAACACTATTTATAGGAGTCGGGGAAGTGGTGACAGACAAAAGATTAATCCAGGACAAACAAGTAAGCTTTTATACATAAGAAAATAATAGTCCCATGTTTCTTTATTCTTATCCAATATCCAAGAAAGTAGAGGCTTAATATAGCATACAAAATATTATTGTTTAACCCAATGGTAAATAAGCGGGTTCTGTATCATCTGGAACTATTTCGACACTGCAAGTTCAGTGAGAAGCATAGATGACTAGATATATTTTAATGCTTAATGTTTCACATGCTCGAGCAGCATGCCAATAAGATGCTGAAAGATCAAATACAATCACCTGAATTGGATCAATTCCAAACATTTTTCCCAAAAGAGACCACGATAGCTTGTAATATTAATGTAATCTTGCCACCCTTTGTCCAAATCGGTGAATGTTTTTTGGTACCCATAATATCAAAGCAAGACAGCCACCAACAGACTGGTGAGCAGTAGAAACAAAGCTGTTAGTACAGTCAGTGATAATGATCCCGGATTGAGAAAACATGTAAATGTGTCGTTTATGGATTTCAATTTTTAGTTTTCTTAATTTTGCACTTAATCAAATGGAATTAAACAACACTAGGATCCCTTTTCCAGATTGATCAATAGTTATCTCATCACAGAAAACATTCCATTTACAAATATCTGCTCAGAACAAATTAATAAGAGTATTTGAGGCAGTAGCATATTCTCAAAACAGTGTCACATAGTTATATGCTGAACAGATGCAAGATTACTTTAGCATGTGAATGAAGCCGTGGCAACATTTTCTATTTATGGAGCGAAAACAAGGCATAACAAAGAGAAGGCAGCTAAAGCGCGCTTGTACCTATGTATATCTAAAGAACTTCAATTGACTGATTGTCATGAACGCTGGCTCAGTGCTGCGACCACTCAATACTCTTGAGGTCAATGCCTGCCTTGGCCATCTCGTAGAGTGGGCTCATATCACGGAGCTTCTTCACCTGATGCACAATAAGCTCAATAGCTCTGTCCACCTCGTCCTCGGTGGTAAAGCGGCCAATACCAAAGCGGATAGAGGTGTGTGCCATGTCCTCCTCCACACCAAGTGCCCGCAGCACATATGAGGGTTCCAAGCTGGCGCTAGTGCAGGCGCTACCACTCGACACGGCCACCTCCTTCAGCCCCATGAGCAAGCTCTCCCCTTCAACATATGCGAATGACAAGTTCAGGTTGCCAGGGTAACGGTGCTCCATGCTTCCATTGATGACAACCTCATCAACCTGCGCACGGATGCCATCAAGCAGCCTCTGCTGCAGAGCAGCAGCTCGCCTGTGGTCATAGTCCATTTCCTGAGCTGCAATCTCACAGGCGGCACCAAATCCAACAACAAGCGGCGTGGGCACAGTCCCACTGCGGATGCCACGCTCCTGTCCACCACCACTCATCTGCGGCTCCACCCGGATACGCGGGCGGCGGCGGAGGTAGAGCGCCCCTACGCCCTTGGGCCCGTAAATCTTGTGGGCGGACAGCGACATGAGCCCAATCCCCATCCTGCTGACATCGATAGGGATCTTCCCGAGCGCCTGCGCGGCATCGGTGTGGAACGGTACCCCCTTCTCCTTGCAGATGCGGCCAATCTCCTCGAGCGGCTGGACGACGCCGATCTCGTTGTTGACCGCCATGACGGAGACGAGCGCCGTGTCGGGGCGAATGGCCTCCTCGAGCTGGGCCAGGTCGACGAGGCCGTCGGAACGGACGGGGAGGTAGGTGACCTCGAAGCCTTCCTGCTGGAGGTACCTGCACGAGTCGAGGACGCACTTGTGCTCGGTCTGGGTGGTGATGACGTGGCGGCGGCGGTCGCGGTAGAAGCGGGCGACGCCCTTGACGGCGATGTTGTTGCACTCGGTGGCCCCCGAGGTGAAGAAGATCTCGCGCGGGTCGGCGCCGACGAGGGCAGCCACGCGGGCGCGTGCTTCCTCGACGGCGGCGTCGGACTCCCAGCCGTAGAGGTGGGTGCGGGAGTGCGGGTTGCCGTAGCGGTGGAGGTAGAAGGGGAGCATGGCGTCGAGCACGCGCGGGTCAACCGGCGTCGTAGCCTGCATGTCCATGTAGAGCGGGCGGCCCGAGATGCGGACTCCCTTCACCACGACGGAGTCCTCCTCATCAGCCGCCGACGGCGGCTCGGCGGCCGCCGCTGCGGTGGAGAGCGCGCGGGCAGGGGCGGAAAAGGATAGGGCAGGGGCGACGCGGTTGCCGCGGCGGAGGAGGACGGGGAGGAAGCGGCGAGAGAGAGCCATGGGTCGTAGGTAGGGTTCAGCGGAGGGTTGGGGTTGCGGGGCGCCGCCGCTTCTGAGTTCCCGTTTCGGCGGAGGGGTGATTTGGGAATTATTGCGGGGAGGGGAAATGCGGCCGGGAGGATAGACACGAGTACACGACGCCACGGCGAAGGCGGTGGATGTGGGAGACGCGACAGGAGGGAGAGAAGCTGGACACGCAACAGCAAATGGATGGATGCGTCATTTCTTTTGAGTCCGAGATTCGGCCCGTTTTCCGGGAGTGCAGCCCAGGAAAAGTGCCAGCCCAACTGAACAACGGGACTAGGAAATCAAGGCACGTTTGCAGTTCAGTGGACTCCAAGAATACCGTCTCTCAAAGTCTCAATACGCCAGCGTACAGCGTATCATCACACGTCTGTTTCAGCGCGGATGCAAGTGGGTAACTCTTGGTACCACATGAGACAAACATTTCAATTCATTTAAATGATCCTTTTGTGTAGGAATAAAAAAAAAATCTAATTCTTCTTATTGAAAGTTTTCGATTGACCCACCATCTAAAAAAGCAAAAAACCTACATCCCTAACGACAATTCCGAAAACAGTCAAAGAGCATCGAGCCAAAGATCCGCCATCTCTTTGTTGTACAACTTGACATTTAACGCACACCATTCCTTCTCCATTGTGCCAAAAAACAGAGAATAAAGTGCTACAATATCTCACGATCAAACAATGGAAAAAAAATAACCGTCAGATAAACGAAAAGAAAATCACCGAAGTGTGACATATCAAATGCAAAAAGTTTCCATTTAAAAATCTGAATTTTATTTGTTATGAACATGTCCAAAATATTCAACACAAGAAAACAAGCCCACCACAAACAGGGTCAGGGACTCAGGGCCGCCTGTGGACAGCATTTTTTTTTTTGGGAAAAAAAAAACGACCTTCAGCAAAGGTGATCTGATGCTGCGCTTGTGACGGATATGCCCCCGTTCTCGCACCGCCACCTTAAGATCCGATCTCCCCCCACCTCTAGCTCCCTCCAATCCTCGTCGCCGCGCCGCACCCATCTACCAAATCCGCAGGCACCGCCGGCCCCTGCGGGCCAAGGCTGCGCAATGCCGCCCTCCGCCGACGCAATGCTGCCCCCCGAGGACGTCGGCGCCACCGGCGACGTCCACATGATCTCCTCCAAGGAGCTGCGCGCGCACGCGTCCGCCGACGACCTCTGGATCTCCGTCTCCGGCGACGTGTACGACGTCACGGCCTGGCTCCCGCGCCACCCGGGCGGGGAAATCCCCCTTCTCACTCTCGCTGGGCAGGACGCCACCGACGCCTTCGCCGCCTACCACCCGCCCTCGGCGCGCCCGCTCCTCCGCCGCTTCTTCGTCGGCCGGCTCTCCGACTACGAGGTCTCGCCCGCCTCCGCCGATTACCGCCGCCTCCTCGCGCAGCTCTCCTCCGCGGGCCTCTTCGAGCGCGTCGGACCCACGCCCAAGGTCCAGCTCGCCGGGATGGCCGTCCTCTTCTGCGCCGCGCTCTACCTCGTGCTCGCCTGCGCCAGCGCCTGGGCGCACCTCCTCGCTGGGGGGCTCATCGGGTTCGTGTGGATCCAGTCGGGGTGGATGGGCCACGACTCCGGCCACCACCGCATCACCGGCCACCCGATCCTCGACCGCGTCGTGCAGGTGCTCTCCGGCAACTGCCTCACCGGTCTCAGCATCGCCTGGTGGAAGTGCAACCACAACACGCATCACCTCGCCTGCAACAGCCTCGACCACGACCCTGACCTCCAGCACATGCCGCTCTTCGCCGTCTCTGCCAAGCTGTTCAACAACATGTGGTCCTGCTTCTACAAGCGCACCATGGCGTTCGACGCCGCGTCCAAGCTCCTCATCAGCTACCAGCACTGGACCTTCTACCCGGTGATGTGCATCGCCAGGATCAACCTTCTCGTGCAGTCGGCCCTGTTCGTGCTGTTCCAGAGGAAGGTGTCACAGCGGCTGCTGGAGGTGGCTGGTGTCGCTGCATTCTGGATTTGGTACCCGATGCTGGTGTCTTCCCTGCCTAATTGGTGGCAGAGAATAGCGTTCGTGCTCTCCAGCTTCACAATCACCGGCATCCAGCATGTTCAGTTCTGCCTGAACCATTTCTCGTCGGAGGTATATGTTGGTCCACCCAAGGGGAATGACTGGTTCGAGAAGCAGACGGCAGGCACGCTGGACATCTTGTGCCCGCCATGGATGGACTGGTTCCATGGTGGTCTGCAGTTCCAGATCGAGCACCACCTGTTCCCTCGCCTGCCTCGTTGCCACCTTCGGAAGGTTGCGCCCTTCGTGCGCGACCTCTGCAAGAAGCATGGGCTGACTTATTCTGCAGCCTCATTCTGGGATGCCAATGTGCTTACATGGAAGACGCTGAGGGCTGCTGCATTGCAAGCGAGGAGCACCGCTGCCGGTGCTGCGCCCAAGAACTTAGTGTGGGAGGCCGTGAACACCCACGGGTAATTTGGATGAGGGTTGTGGAGTTTGAGGCGTTCTGGTGATGTTGAACCTTGTGCGCATGCAATTATCTGATTGATTCATTAGCCCGATGGATTCGGGTCAGATTTTTCGTGTTGACGAGTAAGTGCCTGTCATGCTTCAATTGCCGACTTCTTCTCCCAATGTTCTTCTCTTTCTATTGCGGTAACTCTTTTTATCTATCGTACCTGCCTTATATTATGAACCTGTTTCGTTAATTCATTTTACTTTGCACCGATCGAAACTGGATGCTTGAAGCAAGTGAAGTTGTAAGCCCTCGTATTTTGGTTTGATGTTGCAGTATACTGTTGACACCAATGAAGTGATCGAATTTGGCAATGCAATGCTCTAGATCGTGTATTGGTTTGTGCATTAGTCTCTTCAAAAAATGGGGTAGCCTGTCCTTCTTGAGTTGTCATAGGGTCATGCTGCTACCGTTCTTGATCTGAATTTTTTTTTTCTTGGGCCTTTTGCTATATAGCAACATTGAATTATATATGAACTCTTAAGGGGCGAACACTTGATTCTTCTGACTGCATAATAACTCAGAGACATATTTGTTCAAACCATGGCATGGTCATAACCTTGACGATCTTCAGATCTGAGGTTGGCACCATTTGTCCTGTGCGTGCTATGCTGAACACAGCCATTTCTCAGCTGTGGTTTGTCTGTCCTGCTGTTGAGGTAGCCGCTAACCCCGGTGGGTTTTCTTGATCTTTGGACTATCCCGGCTGTCTGTGCAAGGATTCGCCGCTGGTGGTGTGGCTCATGCTCGCATCACATGTGAAGGCTCCCGGACCCTGTCCGCTTGCGTAACAGAAATAGTTGAGCGGTAGGGGTCCATTCCTGGTTGTCATGCTAAAAGAAGTCCTTTACCAGACAGGCACGGTGTTTGTGAGTCGTCTCCATATGCCACTCCAATACTCTGCACGAATTTTTTTACACAAGATAAAGAAGTTAAAAAGAAAAAACTGCGTGGCTCTGCAAGCAAACACATCTCGCAACACGCTCGCTGGTACGTAAGGCTGGGCTGGTTGCACGACGGTTGCCGGTGCTGGAAGCATATCTGTTCTGAGAGGTCGATCGTGCATGGAATGGAAGATATGCCTCGGACCGCCCTGCCCACAAGCTCGGCGAGAGCATCGTGCCCCCGCTGATGCCTTCTCTGTGTCCGTGTGGTTGAGGAGACACGCTCCATTGGCCATTGCTTGCTTGGACCTAGGAGGCAAAATATCTTCCGCGCTAATGTGAATATGCCTCGACGAGCTTGGGGGATCGATCCCTTTGTTTGCAAGAATCTTTCAATCCCTTTCCGCGCCCTTGGACGGAGGGCATATGATTTTTTTTCTTTTATACCACACGAAAATGGCTGGAAAAGATTCGCGAGTGACCCCGCACACTTGTTTATGCTTTTACTCACGCTATGGTCAGATCTTTCCGTACATGTAATACCATTTCGTTTCCCAGTTGCTGATGAGAACTCCAATAATTAGTGATATACACTTGTGCTTTTGTTTGCCGAAGTCATGTTTCATAAGAAAATGGTACTTTACCAGTTGGTAGTGATCTGAAAGAGAAAGGTATATCCTCCGGCATATATGCAAACCGATCTGATTAGCCCGTTCATGAACGTACACACAGCATTCTCATTCTGGATCTGTTTGTTTCCCATTTTTGTGACGTTATCTAAATAAACAATAACATAGTGCAGTAGATCTGATCTCAACTACCCGTCCACTCTTTTCTTTTTTTCCTTATTGACCAAAGCCGTTTTCTATATTGCAATACTAGTTAATGGTACCAGCGGACAACGGTATGAAACTGAGAAAAAAAGAGCCAGGAGCCACCAGTATACTGTACCGTATAAGTACTCATATACATATGCAGACATGCCTGAATATGATACGGTGGCCATGTGTGGTCTTGAATGGGGACAGCGAGTCACGTGACGCCATGTACGAAGAAACAACAAATAAATCGCGGGCTCAGGAGAATGCACAGGTTCTGCATCGATCGGAGAACAAGCCAAGGAGGCAGATGGCACCCCCGTACTTCTTTGAACCATTTTCTGGAATCGATCGGCAGCTAACAGAAAGTTCCGGTTATCTTTTGTGATGAACGCGTGGCTGCTGCTGATTTTGCGTGAATTGACTTATAAAACTTACTGCTAGTCTTTTGCATCCATGTGATATTGTGATGCAATCATGCAATGGTAGACGAGTTTTACTGACCCAAGTGACGGACATAAGAAGTTTGTGTGCTTACCTATTTCGGAGTATACAGAAAATATTAGCAGGACATTGTAAATTGAAGCATCAAAGTCGTTGTAGTATAGTGGTGAGTATTCCCGCCTGTCACGCGGGCGACCCGGGTTCGATCCCCGGCAACGGCGTATATTATTTTTGTATGAAGTAACGACCACTTAACTCCTCCTAATCAACTTTTTTCTGCATGGAAGCTGCTGCAATGTTGGGCCTCACCAATACCGACTGGACCTTACTCCAGAAGCAGGCCGGGCTGCCCGTCGTCCTTGTCTGGCCTTAGCCTTAGCCCTCCAAGGCCCTAATCATACTTGGTAGTGGCGGCCCAGTCACAACTAAATGTCTGTACAATTTGCTAAGGCTAGTTCACACCTGGTCACCTGCCCAATCAGGTGTGTCCGGTTTCCCATAGCAGAATAGATAGAAATACTGATTTGCCGAAAGCAAATTGTACAACATTAGTTGGCACAATGACCATAAACCTTTCAACCGCATTAAAAATATTGTAAATAAAATTTGATGCTGTAGGATACTTTTCAAAATCTGTCAGTATGATACATTTGTTATAAAAAAAACTAACCTGAATCCGTTTACTACTGGATACTACAAATGAATTAGACTATAGCAAGGGTGTCCTGCTGTAAATGAATTCTGGTTTAATGTCCTACAATAAATGGCATACCTAATAGAGTGTTCTACAGTAAATTTTGCCTTAAATTATTAACTTTATGAGTGGTTAGTAGAACCAATCATTGCCAGTAAACTATTGTTACAATGCGGAAATAATATGATGTTATCAATCACAACGACTCCGATTTATTATATGTATCTAAGCTAATCCTTTCCATTATTCTACCAATCAATGCCGTTGTCGTGTCGATTATGAGTTTTACACAAGGATATATAATAGTACTAGCTGCTATCAGCTCCCACCTCTACCAAAACATTAATAATAATTATAAATTCCAAAGCAAGAAAAGTGTCTAGATCGTACAGTAGTGGTAGTTGCAGGCACTGTAGACCAACATAACCCCTCCATGACACCAAAGACGTGCAAAGTGACCCAGCTGGCAAACCACTCCAGAACCAGAAGGATCAATGGCTGCAGCTAATGCCGAGCCAAGCGAGAAGCTTCAAATCCTGCTCATGCCCTTCTTCGCCACCAGTCACATCGGACCCTTCACGGACTTGGCCGTCTGTCTCGCCACGGCTAGGCCTGGCGCCGTGGAGCCTACCATCGCTGTCACCCCGGCGAACGTCCCCGTGGTCGAGTCGGCCCTGAAGAGGCACGGCGGCACCGCGGCGGTCAAGATCGCCACCTACCCGTTCCCCGTCGTGGACGGCCTCCCTCCAGGCATCGAGAACCTCTCCGCCGCGGGCGACCAGGCGTGGCGCATCGACGCCGTCGCCATCGACGAGGCCCTGACGCGGCCGCTGCAGGAGGCGCTCGTCCGGGAACTGTCGCCCGACGCCTTCGTCTCCGACGTCCACTTCTTCTGGAGCGGCGCTGTGGCCGCCGGGCTCGACCCGCCGTGTCCGTGCGTGACCTTCAGCGTCATCGCTCCCTTCGCGACGCTTGCCATGCGCTGCATCGCCGACGCCGGCGCCGCCGTCGTTACAGGAGGGGGTGGTGGATCGGAGTCTCGTGATGAGCTGGCCGTCTCAGCGCTGCCGGGGCCGGAGATACGGATCCCCGTTTCCGAGGTGCCGGAGTTCTTGCGATGCCCAGACCACACTCTCACCACGACGTGGGCGGCTATGGATAGGTGCTTCGGTGTCGCCTTCAACGTGTTCACGGACATGGAGCGGCTGTACTGCGAGGCATACGCGCGCAGAGTGAAGCGCGCCTACTTCGTCGGACCTGTCTCGCTTCCGTCACAGCCGCCTGCGGCCGCCGGCGAGTCTCCATGCCTCAGATGGCTCGACTCGAAGCCGAACTGCTCGGTCGTGTTCGTCTGCTTCGGTACCTACGCCGCCATCTCTGGGGACCAGCTCCGGGAGCTGGCTCTTGGGCTCGAAGCGTCGGCGCAGCAGTTCCTGTGGGTGGTGAGGGACGACGCGTGGGCCCCGCCAGCCGGATGGGAGGATCGCGTCGGAGACAGGGGGATGCTGGTGCGCGGGTGGGCGCCGCAGACCGCGGTCCTCGCGCACCCGGCGGTGGGGGCGTTCCTGACGCACTGCGGGTCAAGCTCGCTGCTGGAGGCCGCGGCGGCCGGCGTGCCCCTGCTGACGTGGCCGCTGGTCTTCGACCAGTTCATCGAGGAGCGGCTCGTCACCGACGTGCTCCGGATCGGGGAGAGGGTGTGGGCCGGCGCGCGCAGCGTGAGGCCCGACGAGCGCGTGGTCGTATCCGCGGAGGCCGTGGCGCGCGCCGTGGCGACGTTCTTTGAGCCAGGCGGCGCCGGTGAGGCGGCCAGAGGCAGGGCGCGGGAGCTCGCCGAGAAAGCTCGCGCGGCTGTGGCGGAGGGCGGCACGTCGTCCCGTGATCTGCGACGACTCCTTAATGACCTGATCGAAGCGAATGCTGCACGAAATAATTAATTAGTGCTCATGATCGACGGAGTAGCGCTGGATAGTGGTGTACTCCTATCTTCTTTAGTACGTACTATGTAACATTGGATATAATATGAACATATTTTATATTTTGACGTTTTTATATGCCATTTCGTGTTTCACATAATTGGCTGTTAAAGCAATCTATCCAGACTTTGCAGGTCGCATTTTGCTAACGATATAAACATTGGGAACATAATATTTTATAAAAATTCTTAAAATAACAAATAATTGTCATATCATAATGTTGAGTAAAATACCAAATAAATGCTGTACATTTTACTTCCGCGACGCACACATTAAATGCTGCACGTGCGTGACATGTCATAAGATTGGGTAAATCACAATGATATCGATATGCAGAACAGTAGTCTTGTTGTTTAATTGCCTCGTGTTCCATCCGGTCGCTGATGTTTAGCATTCGCGTGATCGTGAACCTGCGACCTAATCTGTTTTTTATCGAAATAAAAATTCACACGCGTAGAAGAGATAATAAGGTGTAAGTCAGACGCCTGATCTGCAGTAGTATGTATGAATTTTCAGTATACGGGTATTCTACTACTAGTCTAGTTGTTTATTCGCCCCGTGCACCTAGCCGTCGCTGCTGTCAGTACCACTTGCCAGTCTTCCAAAATTATAAGTAATTCACTCGCCTACAGAGATAGTAGTACGACGCAGAGAGCAAGTGATGGCGAAAGAGGGAGCAAGGTCCAAGCTTTGGCTGCATGTCATCTTGCTCCACTGCAGCCTCCTATGGTCGTCTTCGTCCCCGCAATATCTCCTCCTCCCTGAGACCGACGCAGAAGGAGGATCTGTCGCCGGCGCAGAGGAACGCGTCATCACCCATCTCCCTGGATTCGACGGGCCTCTCCCCTTCGGCTTCCGGACGGGGTAACTCTGCTGTAGTATTCTCTTTTCAGTTAGTTGTAGCTCCTTCCTCCTTCGGGTCCGGGCAGGCTCTGGCTCACCTGACTGGATCGGGGGCAGGTACGTGGAGGTGGACGAGAGCAATGGCGTCCGCCTTTTCTACTACTTCACCCCTTCGGAGCGCTCCCCTGCGGATGACCCTGTCTTGCTCTGGCTCAGCGGAGGCCCCGGGTGCACGTCCTTCACCGGCCTTGTCTACCAGATTGGTACGTCGGTTACCAGTGCTACTGATACTGTACTTAGCGCCCAGCTTACTTTGCTCCGACTGCTATGCCGATGCTATTGTACTAGACCTCCTTTAAAAATGGATTTTTTTAATTACATGTGACAAACTGATCTAGGCGGGTTAATCCAGTACCTAACTAGTAACTACCCTCCAAATTACAGTGTCATGGTGAGTGACAATCAAAGAAAAGGTGTCTATTGGTTTCATTGCAATCATAGAAAATAGTGCACTTATTTTACTGTCTTCCCAATTCTTTTTATTATGATTACTCTCTGCTAATGTTACAGTTCATTAAACAAAAGAGTTTAAATTACTTGTGCAATTTGCTTTTTAATAAGTCGCAAAGATGAATTCTACAGGTCCTTTGGCTTTCGACCTTCACGGCAGCATGGATGGCCATGTACTGCCTAAGCTGGTGTACAGGCAACACTCCTGGACCAAGGTCAAATAGTGTTCCTTATGTGAACCCATCTCTCTGACTCCTGTTCCCTTTCATTCTCCTCTCGTCACATTGCACCAGCCCTTATTACTACTACCTCCGTTTTTTAATTGTTGACCTTTTCATTACAAATTTAGTAGTTGACTGTAGTTGCAGTACTGTGTAATCTAGGTGAGCAATATCATTTTCCTGGACTCCCCTGTTGGAACTGGATTTTCATACTCCATCACAAAGCAAGGGTACATATCAAGTGATACCAAAGCCGTCAGCCAAATTGTAGTCTTTCTCAGGAAGGTTACTGTCCTCTGCCCTCATCTGATCTCGATTCCAAGTCCCATTTCTGGCAAACTGGCAAATGCCTGACACAAAAAATCCTGCTTCATTAATTTGCAAACAGGCTCAACTGTTAGTTTTTCATTTTTCTGCAGTGGTTCGATGAGCATCCAGAGTTCTTGTCAAATCCTCTTTACATTGGCGGTGATTCGTACGCTGGTATGATTGTGCCAACCGTCACTTCTGAACTTGCCAACGGTAACTTCCCTGTCTACTACAACTTTTAGTTTCCACCTCAACTTTCAGTAATATAACATCTTTTTGTGCCCCCTTTGCCTTTTCCAGGTAAACAAGTTCCAAATGAAGCAGCTCTGAATCTGAAGGTTAGAGAACTCTACCATAGGGTGCACATTTATAAAATGGTAATTTTGGAGGATAGATCCCCCATATTAATTTTAAACATCATGTGTAGGGCTACCTCGTAGGCAATCCAATAACAGATAAGAACTTTGATGAAGCATCGAAAATTCCATTTGCTCATAGGATGGGACTCATATCTGATGACATCTACGAGGTAAGACTGGAAAAAGGTTAAATAGCATTCTCCAGTACTGTTTGTAGATTTAATGTACAGCTTCTACATTCTAGTTGCAATCTGCCTGTTTCTTGTGTGGTTGAGTATGTTAATGAAAAACTATAAATGTCAATCCCATTGATTGAGTCAATACTTGCGTGTATTGTTATATCCAGGAGTACAAGAAGAGCTGCAATGAGGGGAACAACAGCCAACGAAATATTCAGTGCACAAACAGCCTTGCGGCCATAGATAAGGCCTGATATATTTTTACATTATGAGATTATTATCATCCATTTTCCAGGAAACGTAATGCTGCCCCTAATAATGCAAGCCCTCGTTCTTAAATATTTGACTGACGAACTATTTCTTTTGTTTGTCAAGTGTGTTAAGGACATATTCCGTTTTCACATTCTGGAGCCCAACTGTGCGTATGCAAGCCCTCATGCCAGCTTACACAATCTGGAGATGAATCCAGGCATTCTGGAGATGTGGCAACTCCAGGACGACACTGCAGGCGGCGCTCGCATGTCTGAGATTTCTACAAAATGCAGAGTTCGTGCCCAGATGAGCTTTTACTTTACTCGGTGGTACTCAACACCCTTTTTGCAACTCGGTTGTTGTACCTAATTATCTAAAATCTCGTACAAACTGTTGGTGGCAGACAGCGGAATATACATTGTCCAAATTCTGGGCCAACGATGCCGCCGTAAGAGAGGCTCTTGGTATTCACAAGGTATGAAAGCCAGAAACTGATGCAGTAGTAAGGTTTGTTTCCAAAATAATATCTGGCATGCTTCTTAAGTTGTTTAGGATACAAATTATACGCCCTTTTCTTTGACTTGAAAAGACAGATCTATCTTTGTATAAAAGTAGGCTATTTGTTAACCTATGCGGTATTGGTATACTATTTTGCAGGGATCAGTCTCCTCATGGTTAAGATGCGACACGAGCATACCATATTCTCAAGACATTGCAAGTTCAGTAAAGTACCATTTGGATGTGACCTCTAAAGGCTACAGAAGTCTAGTTTACAGCGGTGATCATGACATGGCTGTACCTTATATCGGCACACAATCCTGGATTAAGTCCCTTAATTTCTCTGTCATCGATAACTGGAGACCATGGCACGTTAATGCGCAAGTTGCGGGGTAAGTCTTGTAGTACGTGTTAGTACATCAACGAGTCTTCAGCATCTGAGAAAACACTCTAATCTTTCACATGCACACTGCTGCTCGGACATCAACACAGAGTAGAGTATTTTTTTTTCTTTTCTTTTTTGAGATAAACAAAGTGGAGTAGTAGAGTATGCTGTACCTGTACTATTTTGTACAGTACTTCGGACTTGTTCTGAACGCTCAAGAGAAAACTCAAATCAGTCTGACTAGTGATGTTTGTATATGGTGCAGATATACAAGCTCATACTCAAATAACCTCACATTTGCAACTGTGAAGGTACGTGTAGTGCCGGATGTCCTTTTATCCCAGTTCTCGACCCAACATGCATTCTTGGTTTGGTGTATCCTATGCTGGATTCCCCTCATGGTTGCACTCTTGGTTTCTGCAGGGTGCTGGGCATACTGCGCCAGAGTACATGCCGCCACAATGCCTTGCCATGGTTTCAAGGTGGCTTGCTGGTGATCCACTTTGATTATTAGAGAAATGGTTTGATTATATCATGTTAGTACGTTACAATAGAGTTGCAATAAGATTTCACTATATCACAGAACTGAGACCCTAAAAATATTATTACAACATACATGTACATGTTTTCTAAAAATATCTTGCATGCACACGATCGGTCTTTAATAAACTATGAAAAAGTGGATTGTAATACTGTTGTTTACTGATAGTATTATGCATCATAAAGGAGCTCATAATTGTTGTTCTTAATGGGATGTTTGAAAGTCGTGTCGATACTGCATCCATTTGGAAGAAAAGGTGAGCATAAAGCGAATGGGCTCCGCAAGTCCGGGCAACTAATATCTAGATGTGTTCAGGTTTTTGGGCCCGTAAACCTACTTCACCGTGCGGTTGAGACGGTGAAGGCATCTATATGCTCATAACTGAAACTATTGATAAACTAATCCTACCTCTGTTCAGTCCTCTGCCTCTCTTCTTCCCTTCCCATGTATCTTCTCCTGTGTGAGCCAACAAGTCGATTGTAGGGTCCTCATCTCAGAGCTCTGTCATGTTCTCTCCATTTTTAATTATTATTTCTAGTTTATTTAACTAGAATTTCAGCAATTAAAAATGGAAGTAGTAGTATTTGATATCATCGAACTCAACAATGTACTATATCTCTTGTTGACAAAGTGATAAATCTAAAAATTCTAGATTTGTGGAGGTGCTCGTATCTAGCTCCAAACCCCTATGGAATTTGCAACCATGAATAAATGGATTACGGATATCTTGTTCCGTTATTTTCTTCATATATATTCTGAATCAAAAATAAAAATATTATATTATAATTTATCATTAAAACTCAATATCAAGAATCACTCAAAATCCATTTATATTTTATCATAAATGTTTATTATGATAATAAACAAGACGTATGATAGTGTCACGTTCTTGTAGCAACTTAACTATTCAAAGTTGTTGGGAACCTATATTTCAAAACTGTCCAAAAGTCCACCAGTGCTGGGTTCAGTTCTTCTGTTTAGTCATTAGTTGACTTTGCGAATTACTACCTCCGTCTTTAATTGTTGACACTTTCTAGTATAAATGTATACTAAAAAATGTCAACAATAAAAAAACAGAGGTAGTTACAATCTCTTAGTTTCAAAACACCGTCCTGAGTTTAGCGCGCTGTTCTAAACTTTACATTTACTAGTATTTGTAAGTTGGACGAAAATAAACTCATCAGTTGACCTTGTAATGGAATTAGCAGCCTGGATTTCCAAAGTATGTCCAAGTATAATACAATGTGGTGTGAAGGTTTTGTAAAGTTGAAGAAAAACAATCTCATTAGTTGACCTTGTGAAACAGTACGTACTAGTTGGCACGTTCTTGATCGATGCCGGTCATGGACCAGGAAGATGAGCACAGAAGCCGTACTGCACTTTAAAATTTTACTAAGCCCCTTGTGGCATTAGTGACGCGGAAGAAGAAACAATAATTTGGATCACAGTCTGTTGAGCATACGTCGCCTGGGGCGATCATCCCATAGTTTCAAGAACTGGACTTAGCCAACCCTGTGTCAAGTTGTTGGCTCTGCTTTCTAATTAACTGAACTACAGGTCTAACACCAAGGATCTGACCCTCTAGTGGGACAATTTGAAACAAGTGGTACGGACAAGATTAATAAGTAGTCCCAACTCAACTGATAATTGGTCACCATACCCAAGATACGTAATCATATATATGGTGGCCAACACATGCGTGACTACCTAAATTTTTCTATTATTTCTTTGAAATCTTGATTCCTTCTTTCATCCTCTGACATATTGGCCCAACCCTTAGTATCAAACTGCCTATGCTTCCGCCACACATGTATCAAACTGGACCTCTAATTGTGTTAAATGACAATTTTATCTCAAAAATAGCATATATGTACCTCATGAAGATGGTTACATGCAATTTTTTTATAAAATAAAGACGATATGCCTATCTATGATGCCATGAAAAACAAGAGAAAATGCATGCAAACAAGGATCATGTTGTTTCAGAATTCAAAGTATATTGGATCCGGCTGTCAATCTAACCAAGAAATATATAGTATGATCATTTACAAAAACAAACATGTTTCAGATGATAAAAACAAATAAAAGTTGATGTAGATGTCATTGAAGGCATCAAAATTTTAAGGTGATGGTAAATAAAGAATTTCAAAAATTCTTATGGCAATATAACCTTATTTCTTAATGTCATGGAAGGAATTCACTATATGAAAGTGATAGCGAAAGCGATCCGATAATTGTATTGATCAATATGGTGAGTACATATAGCTGTCGGAGCAGCTGCCGCTAGGGCGCTGGGGTTCACCGAACCCATGTCGGATGTAATCGACGTACACAACCTGGACTGCATCATACAAGACCCATAGGCCGGGATTACAATTGATAAATAAGCTAATACAAGTAAGGCCTAATGACTCTCTAACACCCCCCCCCCCCCCCCCCCCCCGCAGTCACAATGTCGATTAGCCACGAACGTTGAGACTGGAGCGAAACTCGGTGAACAATGAAGTGGGGAGGCCTTTGGTGAAAATATCAGCATACTGTGATGTGGTAGGCACATGTAGAACACGCACCGCACCGGGAGCCACCTTGTCTCGAACGAAGTGAAGATCAATCTTAATATGCTTGGTCCGCTGATGTTAAACTGGATTTGAGGATAAGTAGACTGCACTAACATTATCACAATAGATAACAGTAGCTGACGCAAGGGGCACTGAAGTTCAAGAAGCAACTGGCGGAGCCAAGTAGTCTCGGCCACAGCATTAACAACTGCTCAATATTCAGCTTCGGCACTAGAACGTGAGACCGTGAGCTGCCATTTAGAAGACCAGGACATCAAATTGTCCCCCAAGAAGACGGCATAACCAGAAGTAGAGCGCCGAGTGTAAGGACACCCGGCCCAATTAGCATCAGAACAGGCAATTAAATCCGAGATGGAAGAAGGCGGAATCTGAAGACCAAAATCAAGAGTGCCTCGAATATACCGTAAAATCTGCTTAATGAGTGCAAGATATGGCGCATGCGGATCTGCATAAACAGACAAACCTGCTGAACAGCATATGCAATGTCTGGTCTGGTGAATGTGAGATACTGTAAAGCGCCAGGTAGTGCACGATAATCTGTCACATCCGTTATCAGTGGTCCTTCAGCAGATATTTTTGAAGAAGTATCCACAGGTGTATTGCACGGCTTGCAGTCAGTCATACCGGCACGCTCAAGAATGTCTAACATGTATTACCGTTGAGAGAGAAAAAGTCCACCATCTTGACGGGTGACAGAAATACCTAAAAAATGCTGAAGCAGACCAAGGTCTTTCATAGAAAATTCCTGAGCAAGTGCTGCAATACTACGGCACAAAAGAGGCTCAGAGGAGGCAGTGAGCACAATATCATCAACATAAAGAAGCAGATATGCTGTATTAGTACCGCGACGATATACAAATAAAGAGGTATTTGATTGCGTACCAACAAAACCCATAGATTGAATGTGGGAGGTAAACCTGCTGTACCAAGCACGAGGAGCCTGCTTAAGTCCATAGAGAGACTTCTTGAGACGGCACACATGATCAGGGCGAGAAGAGTCGACAAAACCGAATGGCTACGCACAATATATTGTCTCCTGAAGAATATCATGAAGAAAAGCATTCTTCACATCCAACTGATGAACAGACCACTGGTGGAAAAGAGCAACACTCGGGACGGTGCGGACAGTCGCCGACTTAACGACCGGACTGAAGGTCTCAGCATAATCAATACGGGGTCGTTGCGTGAAACCCCGAACAACCCAACGTGTCTTGTATTTGGCAAGAGAACCATTAGCGGCAAATTTGTAGCGAAAGACCACTTGCCAGTAATAATATTTGCGCCCGAGGGAGGAGGAACCAGCTCCCAAGTATCATTCTGCTGAAGGGCTAAGAACTCCTCAATCATAGCGTCGCGCCAGTTGGGATCAGCGAGAGCAGTATGATATGTCTTCGGGATCGGAGATAGAGCTGTAGCATGAAGATTGAGCCTGTGAACAGGGAGGTGGAAACCGCGCTTCCCCCCTGGTGACTATGACATAGTCATTGGTAGGCGGCGGAACGACAACTACCGTCGGCGCGGAGGAGGGGGGGGCGCGACTGGGACCACAGAAGGACGCGGTGAGCCGCCGCCGCTATTGGAGTTGCTGGAGCCACCAGGAGCGCCGTAATGGCCCTGACCGCCATGACCAGTAGAGGGCGGACGCGCAGGAGGAGCTGCAGGAGGGCGCACCGAGGGCGTAGTGCCGGTGGCAAGAGCAGTGGACGGGCTCGGCTTGTATTTCATCTCAATCTCCTCCAACCGAAGATCATTATGGACCGAGGCAAAGTCGGGAAAGGGCTTGGTCCACTTGATGATCATAGCCATATAGGAAACTTTTTCATTGAGCCCTCGAAGACAGGCGAGCACGAGCGTCCGATCTGGTACAGGTTCCCCCAATTCTTTGAGATCATCGGCCATGCCCTTGAGCCGACAACAATAATCAGAGATAGAGAGGTCACCTTGGAGGCACGTACGAAACTCGACGTCGAGGATCATAGCGCGTGCCTCCTTGTTGCTGACGAATTGATCTTCGATTTTAAGCCACGCCGCACTCGCCGTGACTGATTCAGAGCTGTTCCCCATGACGAACTCGAGGAGGTCAATGGTGAGGGTGGAGAAGATCCAATGCTTGACAATGATGTTCATACGCAGCCACTCTACATCATCGCCAGAGTAGATGTCGGGGTCGATATGGTCGTTGAGCGCGTACTTGGCGAGAATGGTGAGGAAGAGGCCACGTCATCGGGTGTAATTGGTGGAGCCGAAGTCGAGGACGATGGGCACCATAACCTTGATGTTCTGTACGGCAATCGCCTGTTGATGCAGGATCGCAGTGGACTGCGCGAGGGCAAGCGCGGCAGCCATGGCTGCTTCTGCCTAGAGGCGTTTCTCGTCTTCTTGCTTCTGCCGCTGCTCTTTACCCACGCGATTCTGTTCGTCGTCGTCCCCCATGGTGAACAGATTGGATGCTGGGTGTGGGTGCAGAACCAGTGGAGAGAGAGAGAGGAGGAGCGGTAAGATGCCGGTGAGGTAGAAAAAAGATGCATCGCACGGGAGAGCCGGCGGCGCGAGGGATGCGGAAGCACGGTCGAGGAATCGATCGTCTATGATACCATAATAGCGAAAGCGATCGCGATGATTGTATTGATCAATATGACAAATATATATATAGCTGTCGGGACAGCCGTTAGGGCACTGGGGTTCATCGAACCCATGTCGGATGTAACCGACGTATACAATTTAGACTGCGTCATGTAAGACCCATAGGCCGAGATTATAATAGATAAATAAACTAATACAAGTAAGGCTCAATGACTTTCTAGCAAAAAGGGATTAGAGGTGATAGGAAGAGGGTACGGACGCCCAAAAAGACCTTCGGCAAAAAAGAAGAAGGTACGGACGCCCAAAAACCGTGACGAAGTCAAGCGGCGAAGCTAGGTAGCCAATAAAAAGGGCAGAACTTGCGGCCAGTTCTCGGGAGGATCTCGGGAGCTGCCAGTCAAACTTCCAAGCTTCTCGTGTGAGAAAAAAAAGCTCCAAGCCTCCAACAATGGCCAGCACCAGCAGTCCATGCCGTCGCCTCGCTCTCCTCTGCTCCTACTACTACACGCTAGTGCTTTGCGTCCCCGTAGCTTGCGCTTCCTCGTTCGCACTCAACTTTTCCACCATTGGAACGAGCCCCTGCGGCCAAGAAATACTTCAGTGCCGGGGGGACGCGTTCTTTGCCAACCAAATGATCGAGCTGACGAAAAACGACATCTCGCGCAGCACCAACGACAGCCAAGGCCGGGTGTGGTACGCAAGCCCGGTGCTGCTCTGGGAGGCCGCCACCAGCGAGCTTGCAAGCTTCACCACCACCTTCGCCTTCAAGATCACGCAGGACAGGAGCTACAAGAACCAGGAGGGGTCATATAACACCGGCGACGGGATGGCCTTCTTCCTCGCACCGTACTCCACCGAGGTGCTCAGCACCGGCGAAGGGGTGGACACCTCGGCCTCTTCAACGACAGCAACGGCTTCAACGCGACGGGCGACAGCAGCGTCGTCGCGGTCGAGTTCGACACGTACAGAAATCGGGGTTGGGATGAGAGCGCCCAGCATGTCGGCATCGACGTCAACTCCCTCATATCGAAGGCGACCACGAACACGAGCGTGGCCGGCGACGAGGTAATGAACCTCGCATCCGATGTCATGATGACAGCAACCATCGAGTACGACAACGGGACGAACATTTTAGCCGTCGATTTGGATATTAACGGTACCTCCTACCAAGTCAGCGATACCGTCGTCCTGGACAAATTGTTGCCGGAGGAGGTGGCCGTCGGCTTCTCTGCCGCCACGGGCTCGTTTGCCGAGCTGCACCGGGTCTCTTCTTGGTCCTTCGAATCCTCGCTTGAAAAGAAGGCAGAGGCAGTGCCCCCTGCATCACCACCAGCGCCATCTAAAAACGTTCTAGATCCACCTAATTGGCATTCGGCTCCTCCACCTCCACACATCAAACCAGAACCAGAGCGCTCCCCAAATTTACTGCTTGCGGTACTACTTCCGGTTCTTGCTGTTTCGGCCTGTGCAATTGTCGGTGTCCTATGTCTTCGCCGGAAACGCAGAAGACACGCCCAACTAAACGGAAGCGTCAGCGGTTCCTCCTCTGACGACGAGCAGCACGGTGAGGCAGCTGACTTCGAGAGAGGGGTGACGGGGCCGCGGCGGTACCACTACCGCGAGCTCGCCACGGCCACTGGCGATTTCAAGGATGAGAACAGGCTCGGGAGAGGAGGCTTCGGCAGCGTGTACCGGGGCACCCTCCTCCAGGGCGACCATGGCGACAACAAGCTGGTGGCCGTGAAGAAGTTCTCGTCGGAGACGTCGTCTCAGGGGCGGAAGGAGTTCGAGGCCGAGGTGAAGATCATAAGTCGGCTGAGGCACCGCAACCTTGTTCAGCTGCTGGGCTGGTGCGACAGCGCCAAGGGCCTCTTGCTTGTCTACGAGCTCGTTCCAGAAGGGAGCCTGGATAAACACATCCACAACAAACCAAGTTGCTAACTTGGCCAGAGAGGTACGGGATCATCCTGGGACTAGGATCAGCGCTGCGTTATCTGCACCGAGAATGGGATCAGCGAGTCGTCCACGGCGACATCAAACCCAGCAACATAATGCTCGACTCGTCCTACAACACCAAGCTGGGAGACTTCGGCCTCGCTCGGCTCGCCGATCACGGGGCCGGCCTCCGGACCACCATGAACGTTCTCGGCACGGCGGGGTACATCGATCCGGACTTCGTCAACACGCGCCGGCCGAGCACCGAGTCGGACGTCTACAGCTTCGGCATCGTCCTGCTCGAGATCGTTTCCGGCAAGCCGCCGGTGGTCCAGGACCCGCTCTTCATGCTGCTCAAGTGGGTGTGGAGCCTGCACGGCCGGGACGCCATCATTGAGGCCGCCGATGAGCGGCTGCGGGTTGGTAGCGACGAAGCAGAGGAGCGGCAGATGGAGCGTGCACTGGTGGTGGGGCTGTGGTGCGCGTACCACGACCCGGCGCAGCGGCCGTCCATCGTCGACGCCATGCACGTCCTGCAGTCGGAGGACGCCAAGATGCCCGTGCTTCCGTCGCACATGTACAAGCTGCCGAGCGTCATCTCCATGAGCGGTATCCCCGGCAGCTCCTTCTCCAGCGGCGTCCGGTCTTCGGCGACCACCGGCACCACACACTCTTCCGACTCGTTTGCCAACTGACCCGTTGCATTATCATTTCCATCAATATCTGTATACCTATAGCCTTTTTTTCTTTTACTTATGTGTACATGTAGAGAAATACTAGCTTACGATGCCTATCAGTGCAACCGCACATAACATACTTTTTCCTCTCTTTTTTAACTGTTGTTGGTAGAACAATAACTCTAGCTTAATTTTGAACTAGATTTTTTATCCTAACAACATCGATTTCAGAATAGAATGGGGTATCCAGCATATATTTATACACCGGTCAGGCATAAGCTGAGACGAAAATGCAGCCAATTCAGTTATAATCATCAACAAGAAGAGTGAGGTACCACCTCTGCAAAAGGCACTAGTGAAAATTGAAGTAAATGAATACTGTTCGAATTATCTCATAATCATTGATGTATAGTATGCAGTCCCCTGCCCTAAGCTAACACACAAATACAAAAAGAATACCAGACTATATTACGACACACCATTACCTAATCAGAAAGACAAAAGTAAGAACACATATACACATCGTGTTTTCAGAATTCAGATAAGTGGATTCGTTGTTATGCTGGCACCAGATAAAGTGGGTTCCTCCGAAGTGTGATACTCTGTTTCAGCAGGCGACTTGTCATCACCATAGGATTCCTTTCCTGACGAATCGACACCAAAAGCTCTCGCTTCTAGGGAACGAACTTCGTCCGCAACAGGGTGCATCTCTGGAGCAATAATAGCAGGCAGCTCGGCATCTTCACGTCGCAGGACGTCCATGGCCTGCGTGATCGACGGTCGCTGGCTCGGGTCCTGATGCGCGCACCAGAGGCCTGTGACGAGCATGCGCTCCATCTGCCACTCGTCGAACTCGCCGTCCAACCGCCGGTCCGCCGCTCCAAGAACCGAGTCATGGCGGTGCATGTCGCAGACCCAGTGCACCAGCGCCGGTCCGCCGCTTGAGGCTGGCCGCCGGCCACATGCCGTCTCCAGGAGGACGATATCGAAGCTGTAGACGTCGGACTCCGTGCTGGGCTTCCGGCTGTTTACTCCGGGTCGATGTACCCGAGCATCCCCGCCACGACCTGTGTCGTCTGCGAGACGGCTCCGTGCTCGAGTAGCCTCGCTAAGCCGGAACGACGAGTTGAGCATGATGTTTGCGGGCTTGATGTCGCGGTGCACGACGCACTGCTCGCACTCCGTATGGAGGTACAGAATGGCAGAACCCACACCAAACGCGATGTGATGGGTCTGTTTGGTTCGCAGCCAAAAGGTTGCTATAACTAAAGTTTGTTATGACCGCAACTGTGGCATGACAAATTTATAATAAAAATACTGTTTAGTTGGCTATCCGAGTTGACAAATTTATCACAAGTGTTGGATTATTATATGAGAAACTTTTTTAATTATTAAATACATAAGATGATTCTTGTGTAAATTCCATATACCCAAAAAGAAAAGGAATATAGTATACAAAATAACGAAGGTTGAATTTACTTATATTAAATATCACAAAAAGATAAATAAAAAATATTAGGCACACAGGGACTCTAACGGAGTGAAGACAAGCTAGACAAAGTGTCTTTTTCCACTGTAAGCGGTGAGAAGCTGGTCACATAGTCTTCATTTTCTACTCGCGATGACAGCTGGTGCAGGTCGTCGAATGTTTGCCGAATGTTTCGTCCGTCGCATTTTTGACTCATTTTTTTTTGGTAAAGCATATGGACTGACGTCATAGTTTTTTTTGACAAGTCGCATACGTGGACATCAAACAAACAGTAGGCTAGCACGTTAAATATTTGGTGTGGCAAAGTTTGAGAGTCATCCAAACAAATTATATATCTGTGTCGAGCATATTTTATTAATTCGTCAAAAAAAAATTCGGATGAAATGTTATTCATTTATACTGAAGCGGGGAAAAAATTGAGAGCATTGTTCTTAAGGTGTCGGTACCTTTCTGATCAGGTCAGTGTCCTGCAAGTAGTGCTACTGTACAGGTGCTTGTCGAGGCTGCCGTTGAACATGAACTCGTAGACAAGCAAGAGGTCTCTGGGACCATCTCACCAGCCGAGCAGCCGGACGATGTTACGGTGCCTCAACCTCGACATGACCCTTCACCTCGGTCTCGAACTCCTTCGTTCCCTTCACGGAGGATTCCTGAGAGAGTACCTTGACAGCCACGTGACAGTCTTCGTCCCGCAGGTAGCCATGGTACACCGGGCCGAAGCCTCCTCGGCCGATCTTGCCTTTCTCCGAGAATCCGCCGGTCGCGGCGGCGAGGTCACGGTGGCTGTACCGTCTTGGTCCGGACGAGCACAGTCCAGAACGCAGGGGACCGAGATCGACTGACGTTGGCTCTGCAAAGTCAGGTCGACGTCGGGCTATGATTAGCCGTCCATGCGCATCTGAGCGGTGGCCAACGCTGCAGGGTCTCCAACACTTTGCGGCCCATGTTATTGCCGAGAAATATGGCAGAGTCTCGGTCAGCGTCCTCAGCGCGCGAACACGTCCGCGGAGGAGGGAAAAAGGGCGCCGTCGGGAGGGAAAAGGGCACTTCTTCTGCTCTTTTTGGCGCGTACCAGGAGAAAAAGAAGAGGTACGTGGTTAGAGATGATCGCTGCTGCAGTCCCTTTGTTGGAGAGCAAATCTGAAATAGCCGATTAGCAGAAGCAGACAAAGACCAGCCGCAAGCGCGAAGGCAGCAGGTGCTTTTTTCTTCTGTTCGTCTAAACTGATCGTCTCTACTCTTTTTAATTGATTAATTCTATAGTTCCAGATTTGATCAATTATTAATTTTAGTATTTGCATCAGCTGCTTACATGCTTAACAAATTCATGCTTGATAGGTTCACGAGCAATACTGATAGCACCTGTACTGTAAAACAAAAGAGGAGTCGGCCTTTTGAAATAGAAACACCAAAATCCTCAAGCAGCTACCGCAACCAAATAACCTCTGCTGTCACAAGAGCCATAGCCCGCAACTCAATCTCTGCACTCAGACGAGAAACCACTGTCTGTTTCTTAATCTTCCAAGAAATGAGCGAACTACCAAGAAAAACACAAAAAGCAGAAAGAGAGTGTCGGTGTTCGTTACCGCCGACTAGTAAATTTATCGTGGGATGCGCGTATTGAGGTTTCGATGGTTCACGAGAGGACACAAGGATTTATACTGGTTTGGGCAATAAGGCCCTACATCCAGTTTCGAGCTGCTCGTGTTACTCGCGACGGATTTGTAGTAGGGGTTACAAATGGGCAAGAGAGGGAGAGTCTCCCAAGTCTCTGGATAAAAAAGAGGAAAGTGGCGAAGTGTGCGTGCACTTGCTTGTTAGTTTTGTCGAATGGATGTATTGTGTCTCGCGGATCGTGCCTGGATCCTCCCACCTCTTGGGTCGTGTGTTGTCGCTTGGATCGTGCATGGATTGTCTCTTTTTTCGTGACCCCTCCTTCCCTTTTTGGCCCGGCTTCCTCCTCCTTTTATACTGTGAAGAAGGGAGGTCCGAGTTCACACGGCGGGTCGTGGCTGTACGCCCAAGATGGGCTACGCCACGGCGGATGACGTTGTTGACGTGGTGATGTCCTTTCTGTTCGACGGAGTGGTGTGTATCATCAATCGTGGCGTCCCGTCTGTGTGGAGGAACGGTTCCTGTTGGTGATGACGGAGCGGCGCTGTTTGTTATGGCCGTTGCTCGGAGACGTCCCGTCACGATGGAGCGGTGGGCTTCTAACAGGAGCTGCGGCAGTGGCGCCCGTCCTTCGGGCGGTGCACGTCGTGTGCATTTAACGCCCACTTGCTCGAGTAATCGATGGCTCCATCCGTCAGCGAGTGTGGGTGTGTCAGGCATTTATTACCCAACCGCCACCGTCCCGCCTACTCATGGTATGGCGGGCGATTCGCCCGACCCCAGGGTCGGGCGAGGCGGAGATGTGATCTCCCGACCCCAACGTGGATGGGGTCGAGCGTACCAGCTGTGTCGTGGAAGATCCGACCCCTCCTTGAGGTGGTCGAGTGAGGCGGAGACTCCCTGCCTACGCGATCCGCCGGGTGTCCGTATGACACGAGGGTCGGCCGAGGCAGGAATCGTTCGTGCCTTAACTACATTGTTAAGACCGTGAATCATTAAAGTTAATTACCTTTGATATTGACCCTCGATAGAGAGCAATGCTCACTAACATCACTAGCCCATGTAGCATCAGAGTAAACCTGAAACTACAAACTACTAGAACAAGAAAAGAAAAGCCGACGGGATGTGGTGCCACGAAGATAGCGCAAGACACGTAGAAGATGACTATAGTGGATTTGGACGGGAGCAGAAATAAACTGACTCAGGATATGTACAGCATAAGAAATATCAGGACGAGTGATACCAAGGTAAACAAGACTCCCTACAATACGACGATAACGAGTGGGATCATCAAGCGGGTCACCATCAGTAGTACGGAGGTGAAAATTGAGCTCCATAGGAGTCTCAACAACACGATGATCAGTAAGAGCAGCTCGATCAAGAAAATCCTAGACGTACTTTTCTTAGGAAAAAAGAAGCCCTCAGGTGTAGAAGTGACCTCAATCCCTAGAAAATAATAAAGATGACCTAGATCAGACATAAGAAACTGCTCACTGAGTCATGCTTTAACAAAGGCTATATACTCAAAATCATCTCCCGTGATGGTCATGTCATCAACATAAAGAAAGAGAAGAGTCCGATCCCGAGAGGGGGTGTGCACAAACAGCGCAGGATCATGGTTATTAGCAGTAAAAACAGCAGCAGTGATCACATAAGCAAAGCGCTGAAACCAAACACGAAGAGCCTGCTTGAGGCCATAGAGAGAGCGACGAGGCAGACTACGATCATCTCAGTCAAAAAATCCCAAACACACAAGCCTCGCGTATGCTTACATATATGAGAAACCCAGTAGTAATAGTTTGTGCCATCAAAAATCACCGGACACCGAGACACTGAAGATGAAGCAGACGATGATGACGACGACGAAGAGAATGCCATGATGAATGAACCAGCGAGCGAGCAATAGATACAAGCGGCGTGAACAGTTTTTTTTATGACCTACCTCCTGATTAAAAGCGGCCACGGAGATGAAAAATCCCACAAATGTCTGTAAAGAGTAGAATAGAAAAAGTAGTATTTTTTTACCTAACCTTAGTAGACACTCAAAACAGAGAGGCACGAACCAAGGTGACGACGGGGTGAGCCAATAGAAGTGGCGGCGGTGGCCTCAAGCGGCGGCCCGCGACGGCTGTCGGCGAGGGCGGCATCCTCGCGCGCAGCCCCCAACGGCTGCCCGACGCACCAAGGGCGGCGGCCCACGGCGAGGATGGCCGCGGCAGCGGCTCGAGGCGAGGGCGGCAGCCCACGGCTGGCGGCTCGAGGCGAGGATGACGGCCCGCGGCAACTCCCCGATGCGGCGGATCCCACGGCGACGCAAGGCGAGGGCGGCGGCCCGCGATGAAGATGGCCGCGGCGACGCCGCGCATCTCTCGGTGAAGAGGCGAGGGCGGCAGCCCGTGGCGAAGATGGCTGCCGCGGTGACGCGCGTCTCCCGATGAAGGTGGCGGCACACGGCTCCAGCCCAGGCTCCCGGCGACAACGGGCAGCAGTCCCAGCAGCAGCGGGTGAGCGGAGGATCCGATGGGAAAAAAGGCGCGATGCTCAGGAACAAGAGCGACGAACGCCAACCCGAGAGAGGATCCAGAAAAATTTTGGTGGTGGTAGGTGATGACGCAAGTGCAACGCCCAGACGATCAATTAGAGAGAGTAAGAACAAACCCTAACACTAATTTATGGATGTGATACTATGGTATGAATAGCACTTGTATAGAAAGGCACTAGACCCAAATATATACAGATACAGGTATGTATAAATATACAAAGAGGTTCCTATATAATAAACTAATACATGTATGTCTAACAATCGTCAGCTGACAGAGCTCGCCTTTTAGATTCGTCTACTGGCTGCTTACGTATGTTGATGATGTGTCCGGCTCAGTCGCGGGCACACGGTGGCGACGCGGACGGGCGAGCAGCTCACTTTAATCACCTCGTCGATCGCGCTCTCCGGCGGTGGCAGCAAGGGAAGCTTCGGCTTCATCAGAGCAAATGGCGACTTAAGGATTCGCGACGCCAAATCCATATCAAATCGCCCCTAGTATGAAGATAAGATCGTTTTGGGGCCAGCATGGACTGCTGCTTGTGGACGCTGTAAGAGCATCGTGCGGTCGTAGTAGATGAAATAGAGAAACAAGATACTCACTCCATTTTAAAATACATTCGTGACACTTGTTTTTTCAAAATATTTAACACTCTCCCTTCCCGATGCACGGAGACCGGAGAATGAGGAAGAACCCACCCCCACCCACCACACACACACACTTGAATTAGATGAGAAAATTCTTTTTTTTCTTAATTTATACATTTGAAATTGGTGGTTGCATTTGAACTTAAAAACATAGTATACGATTATTTAGTTTAGTGCTAGGGTAGTAGGCACAGCTTGTTGAGACAAATAAAGTCTTAATAGCCTTATTAAGAATTTTACACGAGGTAGCACCGTAGCAAAAAAGGTTGGCCGCGTGAAGAACTTACGTCGGTGCCAAGTTTCTCTGCTGAGTGGTGCTGGCAGGGCAACCTGTGCCTCCTGTCCACTGTCGTGGTCTTGTGTGAACAATATATGTGGGCATATCCTTTTCTTTCTTTTACACGTACTATCGTACAAAAAGAGATACTTCTCTCTCTATATCTCTCTCTGAAGATACTCTTCCTTTCACAAAAGAAAAGAATGATGCTAAGATCATCAAAAGCTACAAACGCTACAAATTAGATAATCCCTCCGTTCTTTTAATGATATCCAGCGACACTATTAAATTGTGAGAGAGTATTGAACAAGATGGATTACTATATGTCGAGGGTCAATATCGAAGATAATTAATCTTAACGACCCACAGCCTTAACAACGTGATTAAGGCACGAACGATTCCCGCCTCGACTGACCCTCGTGTCGTACGGACACCCAGGCGGGCCGCGTAGGCAGGAAGTCTCCGCCTCGCCCGACCCACTCAGGGAGGGGTCGGGTCCTCCGCAACATAGCCAACGCGCTCGACTTCGTCTACGTTGGGATCGGAGGACCGCACCTCCGCCTCGCCCGACCCCGGGGTCGGGCGAGCCGCCCGCCACGCCGCGAGTAGGTGGAACGGTGGTAGTTGGACAATAAATGCCTGACACACCCACGCTCGCTGACAGATGGAGCCATCAATTACTCGAGTAAGTGGACGATAAATGCACACGACATGCACCGTCCAAAGGACGGGCGCCGCTGCTACAGCTCCTGTCAGAAGCCCGCCACTCCACTGTGGCGGGACGTCTTCGAGCGACGGCCATGACTACGGCGCCATTCCGTCCCCACCAACAGGAGCCGTTCCTCCATACGGACGTGACGCCTACGATTGACGACACTGGCCACACCGTCGAACAGGAAGGCACCGCCACACCGATGGCGTCATCCGCCATGGCGCGGCCCAACTTACACGTACGGCCATGACCTACAACATGAACCCGAGCCACCTTCCTTCACGGTATAAAAGGAGGAGAAAGCTGGGACGGCGAGAAGGACCGACCCACGACACAAGATGCAACACATCCTTTTTACAAACTAACGAACAAGTGCACGAACACTTCACCACATTCCTCCTTTTCATCCAGAGACTTGGGAAATTCTCCCTCTCTCGCTCATTTGTAACCCCTACTACAAATCCGTCACGAGTAACACGAACAGCACGAAACTGGACGTAGGGCATCGTTGCCTGAACCAGTATAAATTCTGTGTCCTCTCACGAACCATCGAGACCCCGAAACGCGCATCCCATGATAAATTTACTAGTTGACGGTAACGAACCCCGACACTATGCAAAAAATTGGTAAAAGTTTCATAATAAAGTGTATCGGCGGAGAATGCAACAATACAAAAAGCTACATTGTTACTTTTAATTTGATAATACGAATGTAGGAGTTGGTGCACCTGACACTAGGAAGAAGATAAGTATTTCTTTTAATGAGATGATTCAAGAACATTTTATATCATTAGCTATCATAATTAATGTATAATAATTGTACCTCCAACTAGCTCAGAATTACTGTAATAATAAAATATGTTCCAAGTGAACAAGCTTCGAGGTCATGATCATGGAATGCCAACAAGGGTGTATCACTCCTCGACACATAGCACGCTCGAGTCCTCGGGCGAAAGGTACATAGTGGGAGTAGACGAGAGCGTCGACTCGAAGTCGTCATCGGTCGACAGCTCGCCGTAAGCCCGTTCCTCAAAGGCAAAAATTTGATTGAGACCACCGTCCGGTAGGACTGGCAGCTCGAATCTCTCGGAATGCAGAGTAGCGCTAAGTAGCTCACTATCCCTCCGCGGCCGTAAGCGCGTAGGCCAACTACTCCATCAAGTCTGGAACTGGTTCTTTGTGGGACGAAGTCCCACTCGATATCTCAATGGTCTCCACTTCCGGCTCTACCTTCGGCGCACCCAGCAGGAGGGCCGGACTCTGATGGTCCCGAAGAGCCCTCCGTTGGTCCCGCTCCACGTGTCGCCTCAGCCTCTCTTCCGAGCTTACTTTGTTACACGACTCTTTTATAGCAGCGCTATGTTTTCTTACGAACGCCCGGAACTCTTCTAGGGTTCGGAGGGGTTCTTCCGGAACCATTTGCGCCGCTGGTGTTTACTCGCGAAGTCGATACGGCTGACGGTGGTGCTTCCCGAGGGGACGTACGACACAGGCATCGCGTCAAAATTAATCCTTCCTGAACAAGAGGAACTTAAGTCACTTTCCGAGCCAAAAGTTATATTACTCCGGCAGAGTCCTCCTCGGCCTCCGGCTCCGTGTGTAGCGAGCCCGAAGCACTCGGAGAGCTTCGGCCTTGCAGCGCCGTGATGGCCCTCGCAGCGGCCCTCTTCGCGGCCCGAGCACCCTCAAGGGGCGAGGCCGCCTCGCCATCGGCCTTCCGCTTCTTCGAACTCGAAGCTTCACCGGCCGCTGCCTTCCCCTTCCCCTTCCCCTTCTCCTCCTCCTTATCGGCCAGCTTCCGCTCTAGAAGCTGCGCGTGCGGGTCCTTCAGCAGCAGGACCCGATTGAGCCGCAGCCCGCACTAAGCACGCTCTCAGTGGCGTGCCTCCATCTCCCGGAACTTTCCGAGGTAGTGCTCAGCCCGCGCTTCGATCTCCTCCAAACTAAGATCTGCATATCAGTCATATGAGTCCGCGGCACAAAACTTAAATGCCGAAAAGTCGAAGAGAGTAAGCTCGCGCAGAAAATTTACCGGAAAATTTCTCCGGCTGTAGCACCAGCCTTCTTCGGCCGCCGGGCAGCCCAACAAGGAACTCCCGGGACCAGTCCTTGAGCAGAGGACTGATTTCGGCAGTCACGAACTCTTCGCACAGATCCCGCATGGTCAGCCTGCTGGACACCTCCTCCAGCTTTTTCATCCGATGCTTCGACTTGTCACTTAGCTCGATGGCTGGGTGCGGCCAGTGCAGAATCTCCGAGCAGGTGGACCGAAAGGGGCTTCCCTCTTCCACTTGGTAGTAGAACCACCCGGAAGTCCAGCCCTGACCCCAATGCTCGCGATAAGCCTTAGCCGGCAGCCGGTTCTCGTAGATTGGCACGAAGCTGACCGTGGCATAAGGCATCATGTAACCCTCCCCCAGCGGGCTATCATGCTTCCAGTAGGCCGTCCGGTGCATCGCAGCGAAGACGTCGGCGTCCGGCATAACTCCTTCCATGCGGAAGGCCCACTCCATGATGCTCAGCCTCATGATGGCATTCACCGTGATTTGCTGAATTTCCAGGTCGTAGCGCTCCAACACCTTGCCGACAAAGGTTGAGCACAGCATCCGAAGCCCCCGTCGAAGAAGCGAAGGAACAGCACGGCGCGGTCGGCACGCACCTCCGGCTGAGTTGCCCCCTTCGAAGGCAGCGAGGCCAAATGCCTCTCCAGCCACCCCCGCACCACCATCTCATCCAGTTGGCTCTCCGTCACCGTGCTCAGCCCGAGCACGGGACTGGTGCGCAGGGAGTCAGAGACACGACACCGACCCTTCGAGCTCGATGCGCCTCCAGCTTTTGGCATGATCACTGCGTTAAATTGTCTGATTTCGGAAGGAGGTTTCGAGCTCACAACTCAGGCTTTGGCGAAGCGGCCGCGACAAGGAAGGAGGTTTTGGGTCAAAGTTTGGGCCTCGGCAAAGCAAAGTCACGAGAAGGCCGTCAGAGCTTCTTCAACTGAGCGCGCGAGGATGCGAATGGATCGCGCCCCTCCGCGCCGCTCTCGCTTTTATAGGCGCGGTCATCGTCACTCCGCCGTCACGCGTAGCGAAACGCGTTTCATTGAAGAACGTGCCCCGCTCTGGTCCCACTACGCCGTTGCTGCCTCTTGCTCGCGAAACGTGTTTTACCGGGAAACATGCCCCGTTCCGTTTCCACTGCGCTGTTGCCGCTTTGTGCCTGTGAAAACGCGTTTCATTGGACACCGTGCCCGACACTTCACGACTAACATTTATTTATTGGCATGTAATCTCTCTCGCAGGCCTTCTGAAGAACCGAAAAGGGGGGAGGACCGATGGGCTTGGCTTTCGGATCATGGTTTCGGTCCTTTCGAAGGCGGATCTCACTCATGAGGGGCTGCTGTTGGGGGGCCAAGGCCCACCCACGGCCCCTTTTCGAAAGATGGCGCGAAGCCCACGAAAGGCCTGCGATAGGCCCGCGAAGGCTCGTGATCAAGAGACCCTTCGAGTCCGAAGGATCCTTCCGATCCGAAGGATCCTTCGGTCATATCACCCTTCCGTACCAAAGGAGAAGCCCGCAACGGAAGGATAAGGCCCGTGACATATAAAGCACGGAGGTACAGCTGTGCCTGTACCGGAGAGAATAAAATTACCGAACGCCCTATTTAAAAGTAGAAAGAGGAGGGTATTATCGTAATAGGATTAATAAAGGTGTAATGGCCTGGGGCTATAAATAGCCCCCCAGTGTATTGTAACGGGGACTCAATTCCGCTTGTTACAAAAAACTTCTACACTCAATCTCCCTTGCCCCAAAGCTCCAAAGAAAACCTAAATCCAACAGGCACCGCAACGTCATCCAGCTCGTCGGATGGTGCGATGATAACGGCCGGGAGAAGGGCCTCTTGCTGGCGTACGAGCTCGCGGCTGGAGGCAGTTTCGACAAGAGCCTCCACGATCCTGGTGACAGGCTTCTGACGTGGCCGGAGAGGTACAGGATCGCGCTTGGCCTGAGAGCCGCCATACTCTACCTGCACACGGAGTGCAAGCAGTGCGTCGTGCACGGCGACATAAAGCCCGCAAACATCCTCCTCGACGCGTCCCGCAACGCCAAGCTCGGGGACTTTGGGCTCGCAAAGGTTGGTTGCCCACGGAGCCGAGCCAGGCACGACGCAGGTCGTGGCGGGGACGCTCGGGTACGTCGATCCAGAGTTTCTCCGGGACCAGAAGCGGTGCGCTGAGTCCGACGTGTACAGCTTCGGCATCGTGCTCCTCGAGATCGCCAGCGGCCAGCAGCCGGCTTCACCATGGCGGCTTCAAAATCATGTCCGCGACATGTACGACCGAGACGCCGTTCTCGCCACGGGGGACAAGAGGCTGGAGGGCGCGTTCGATGAGGTTCAGATGGAGCGCGTGCTTGTCACTGGACTCTGGTGCGGGCATCGTGACCGGAGCCCGCGCCCGTCCATATCAGAGGCAATGGCTATACTTCGGCGCGAAATGGATTAGATGGAGAAACAGCTCCCCATCATAAGGCGCTTCGGTCGGCGAGCATCGTGACTCGGTCGTTGTACTGGTATGTGAATGATGAGGGAGTGCTTCTTGCGTTGTGCATACGGATAGAGTTGATGTTGTTGTAACGAAGGAACATTGATTGTAACGAAGGAATGTATGTGACATTGCATTTAACGAAGAGATGTATATGACATTAATGTGCCGAAGAGATGTATTTGAAATCGTTGTAACCGAAGAAATGTGTTTAATATCTACTCTTCCCTTGTTCGTGACCCAGGACGAAAGGTGTGCTTTGGTTTGCGTAACTTTCACCTTCGGAGTACGGGCCAACGTGGTTGGTTAACTTGCGAAAAACCGCTACATAGCTGACGAGAAGCCTTCGGATCGCTGGAAGCGTTGCGTTACTTTCGGTCACGAAACGGCTTTTATGCGCACGAAGGGGTGAAGGGCTTCGTGGAGGATGGCGGCGTTTTCGATGCATCGAAGGCACGAGGAATCACATGAGGCATCGAAGAATCACATGAGGCACAGCCTCGCCTTCGGACATAAACCGGCATCTCGATGCACCGAAGGCACGAGGAATCACATGAGGCACAGGCTTTCCTTCGGACATAAGCCAGCATCTCTATGCATCGAAGGCACGAGGAATCACATGAGGCACAGCCTTTCCTTCGGACATAAGCCGACATCTCGATGCATCGATGGCACGAGGAATCACATGAGGCACAGCCTTTCCTTCGGACAAAAGCCGGCATCTCGATGCGTCGAAGGCACGAGGAATCACATAAGGCACAGCCTTTCCTTCGGACATAAGCCGGCATCTCGATGCATCGAAGGCACGAGGAATCACATGAGGCACAGTCTTTTCTTCGGACATAAGCCGGCATCTCGATGCATCGATGGCACGAGGGATCACATGAGGCACAGCCTTTCCTTCGGACAAAAGCCGGCATCTCGATGCATCGAAGGCACGTGGAATCACATGAGGCACAGCCTCTCCTTCGGACATAAGCCGGCATCTCGATGCATCGAAGGCACGAGGGATCACATGATGCGTAGGGCATGCACAGGACATTTGCGGGGGGCGTCTTTCGGATGTCATGCGATTTATATTGTCGTGAGATGCAGCTCAGCTTAGCAAATCAGCAACTAGAAGGTTCGAAAAACCTAGCTCGAGGCGCAGCTCGGCTCATAGGTGAAGAGGAAACAAAACGACTTGCAGGACTTCGCACGAGACGCAGCTCGGCACAAAAAGAAGAAACCCACAAGGTTCCGCAGAAGTTGTAGCTCGGTTCATAAAGAGAGAAGAAAACAAAATGACTCATGAGGCTGCGTGCGAGACGTGAGTCGGCATGGTCATAGATGACATCTTAAGCATAGAAGCGCTTGAGCACATCCGCATTCCAAGTATGGGTGATAGGTGATCCATCCAGCTGCAGCAGGTGATAAGCTCCAGGTCTGAGCGATCGGTGGACGATGAATGGACCAGTCCATTTGCTTTGAAGCTTCCCTACGGAGGTAGGATTGGGGTTGAGCTTGAGAACAAAATCACCCGGCTCGAAGGACCGAGGATGGACCTTCTTGTTATAGGTGCTCTCCATTGACTTAATGTAGCGACTCAGGTTCGAAACGGCCTTCAAACACACCTCTTCGATGGTGTCTTTGGTGAGGTCTTCGGCATCGGGGGATGGAAGATTGGTTCGAAGGGAACCGTGTTTGATATCTTTAGGAGTCATAGCTTCACTACCATACATAAGCTTGAATGGGGTGAACCCTGTTGCTCTTGACTTCGTGGTACGTAGAGACCACAGAACATGGGGAAAGACTTCCACCCACTTTCCTTTTGACAAACCCAACAGTGCTCGGGAGACAGCATGGAAAATATTGCCATTTGCGCGTTCACAAGCCCCATTGGCTCTGGGATTGTCTACGGAGATGTTGCACTTCTTAACACCAATGCTAGTGCAGTACTCTCGAAATAGCTCAGCTTCGAATTATTTGCCATTGTCCACCGTGAGTTCGAAGGGTCGCCGAACTGGCATATGACATTCTTCCAAAAGAAGTTCCTTATGGCGAGCGCCGTGATTTTGACCAGTGGTTCGGCCTCGACCCATTTTATGAAGTAATCAATGGCGATCACCGTGAAGCGAAAGCCACCAGGAGCGGTTGGAAGTGGCCCAACGATGTCGATGCCCCACCTAGCCAATGGCCAGACTGGAGTAATTGGTTGTAAGGGGGTGGCTGGTCGATGCGATTGCCGACCCATCCACGGGCACCCGGAACATGTGCGGACCAGGGACTCCGCGTCGGCGAGAGCTGTGGGCCAGTAGAAGCCTTCGCGGAAAGCCTTAGAAACCAGAGCACGAGGGGCGAGATGCGACGAGCATAGCCCCTGGTGTATGTCGAAGAGAAGGCTGCAGCCCTAGTCACGAGACAGGCACCGAAGCAATGGCGCGCAGACACCAGCTTTGTACATGATCCCTTCGACTAAGACGTAGCCCCTTGCACGATGGCGGAGACATTGCTCCTCTATATGATCATCAGGAGAAAGGCGTCCTTCGATATAAGCTCTGATAGGGGCGCGCCAATCGTCTGCCATAGAGGGGCTCACAGCAGCTACAAGCTTGATGTGTGCGGTAGATGGGGATTTGATGACTTCGTGAAAGATGTCAGCTAGTTTGTCTTTCTGGTAAGCTGCGGCCTTAGCCAACATGTCCGCTTCTTCATTCTCATTGCGCCGAATGACCCAAACCTCAAACCCAAGAAATTGCTTCTCCATGTCCCGACTGAGTTGGATGTAACGGGCAAGCTCCGGCTCTTTAGTTTGGAAGTCTTTGGTGATCTGCCCGGAAGCCAATTGAGAGTCACTCAGTACAACTAGCCGCTTCGCACCCAGATCACAGGCCTTTCGAAGGCCTAGCAGGATGCCTTCATACTCAGCCCTATTGTTGGTTGTTTGAAACTGAAGAGACGCTGAGTACCGAAGCTTCTGCCCACTAGGCGACGTGATAACCACAGCGCAACCAGCACCAGAAGCTCCCCAAGCCCCATCGGTGAAGACAAGCCAGGAGGGGTCTGCTGGAGGGATATCAGAATGCTCAGAAGTAGCCCATTCTGCCAGAAACTCTGTTATGACCCCGGACTTGATGGCTTTCCGAGCGACGAAAGATATGTTCTATTGTGCTAGCTCTGCTGCCCATTTGATGACTCGACTTGGAGCATTCTTGTTTTCGAGAATGTCACGAATGGGGTACGCCGAAGGGACTAGTATTGGGTGCTCATCGAAATAGCACCGGAGCTTCCTGGCCGCCATTAGAACTGCAAATGTCAGTTTCTCTCCCAGAAGGTAGTTGCACTTAGCTCCAGATAGCATCTTCAAGACGTAGTAGATTGGCTGTTGGACGAGTTTTTCATCCAGCTTGAGCTCATGCACCAGAACGGCGCTAACTGCGCATTGAGCAACGGCAATGTAAAGTATCAGAGGGACCTTTGGAGGTGGGGGATGCAGAGTGGTTATCTGGATGAGGTAGGCCTTGAGCTCCTCAAATGCTTCCTGGTGTTGAGAAGTCCACATGAAGGGCCGGGACCCTCTTAGGATCTCGTAGAAGGGCAGGCTCCTTTTAGCTGACTTGACGATGAATCGATTTAGAGCTGCCAACCGCCCGGTAAATTTCTGCAAGTCTCTTATGGTCTTAGAAGGCTTCATATCGAGTATTGCCTGTATCTTGGTGGGATTCGGGTCGATGCCATTCTTCGAGATCATGTAGCCCAGAAGCTTACCAGAGCGTACTCCAAAGACACACTTAGAAGGATTCAACTTCATTCCGACCCTTCGGAGGCTCTCAAATGTCTCAGTGAGATCCAAGATGTGAGTAGCTTGCACTATGCTCTTGACCACGATGTCATCGATGTAAGCAGCTACGTTGCGCCCGAGCTATTGCTTCAGCATCTCCCTGACCACCCGAGAGAAAGTAGCCCCGGCGTTCTTGTGGCCGAAAGGCATTTTGTTGTAGCAGAAGGTTCCTTTTGGAGTTTGGAATGCTGTGAATGGCTGGTCTGATGGAGCCAGCCATACTTGGTGAAAACCAGAATAGCCATCCAGAAAGCTCAGTAGCTCACAGCCCGCTGTGTCGTCCACCAATTGGTCTATGCGGGCTAGAGGGAAATCATCCTTCGGACAAGTCTTGTTAAGGGAAGTGAAGTCAATGCACATTCTCCATTGGCCATTCTGCTTCTTGACGAGAACAGGGTTGGCAAGCCAGGTTGTACGATCTATGGGTCAAATGACTCTAGTGTCAAGTAGCTTCTGCACTTCTTGCTTGAGTGCGGCAGCTTTCTCGGCTGTCCATTGTCTTATCTTTTGCTTCGCTGGGGGTAGTGCGGACTTATGTCTAGCTGATGCTCCATTATATCCCGACGAATGCCCGGAAGATCTTTGGGCGACCAAGCAAAGATGTCAGCATTGGATCGCAAGAAGGTCAAGAGCTCGTCTTCTTGCTCCGGGGACAACTCTGTGCCTATGCGGACGAGCTGATGTGGAGCAGTCTGGTTGAGGTGAACTTCCTTGGAAGCAACTTCGGCTTTCGCCTGAACTGGAGGCTTGGGTAGTGCTGTGACATAAGTCTCGTTGAGTGCCTGACTCTTCGACCCCGAGGCGAGCGCATGAACCTGCTTCTGACCCGGAGCAATACCCAATTCAAGACGGCGTGCTTCTGCCTGATCACCGTACACCGCGATAACTCCATTCGGTGTTGGCATCTTCATGCATAAATAGCTGTGGTGTACTGCGGCACTGAACGCATTGATTGCCCCCTGCCGAAGATGGTATTGTAAGGGTACGGGAAGTCCATGACATCAAAGACTACCTCCTCAGTACGATGGCCTCCTGTGTCAGAGAATGACACTTTGAGCTTGATGCTACCGATTGCATACACCGGCTGACCCCCGAACCCCTGCAAAGGTCCTGGGGAGGCTCTAAGGTCTTCCCGGGAAATACCCATCTGCCGGAGAGCGCTAAGGAAGATGACGTCAGCGGCACTGCCTCCATCAATAAGGACCCTACGAACCTCAGCCCCGTTGATGTCCACAGCTGCAACGAAGGCATCTTTGTGTGGATAGTCCATCGGCTTGAGGTCTTCCTGAGTGAAGCTTATGGGCACATGAGACCAGCGGCATTGAACAAGAGGTGGGTGAGCTGCCACATGATTGACTTGCCTGATATACTCTCGGCATTGACGTTTGGAAGGAAAATCCTGACCGGAACCCCTAGTAATAGCAAAGATGACGTTGCGTGCTTGGGTTTGCTGGGCGGAAGGAGGGGCCTGCTCAAACGTCTACTGCGGTAGAGGAGGCGGCGGTGGCAAGTATTCTTGATGCGTGTTATGCGCAGGAGGGGCCCAAGCAAGAGCAAGACATGGTGGTGGTGAAGGCAACGTAAGCTACTGAGTTGGTTGATATGACGACGAAGCCCCTTCATGTCGCCTGAAAGTGTGCGAAACTTGCTTGGCCGCTTCCAGTGCTTCCGCACGAAGCTTGGCTTCTCGAAGGGCTAGGAGGTCAGGGCAGTAGTTTGAGGTGTGCCCCTGTCCAACCCCATGGTAGAGACAATAGAGTTTACTGGGGTCTCTTGGTGGGCGATGCTGAGGGCCAGAGAAGCGCCCCCCTTGGTCTTTACTCGTCCGATGCCTGTCGTGCCGTCGCGACTTCGGTTGATGTTTGCGCGACGGGGATCGGGCTCGGGATGGTTCAGGATCTTTCTGAATAGGCAGCATTTCGCGGCGAGGCGGCTCATATGGCTTGTTGTAGTGGCGATGGAGGGAAGATCGGCGCCTTTCGGGGTGAGCCCCCCTTTGTGACATATGGTGCTCTTTTTCCCACCTAATGTCATCCTCGACTCGGACCTGAGCTTCCAAGATGCTCAGCATATGATCCAGAGTCTTTGGTTGTACCTTGCGCAGTTCAGACCTGGCTGGCCCAAGTTGAAGCCCCTTCGTAACGGAGTCAATAATGGTTGCATCATTGATATCTTCAGCCTGACACTTTAGGTGGATGAACCGTCGAACATATGCAGCTAGGCTTTCGCCGTCGCGCTGAATGCAGGCGTGAAGATCTTCTGAGCTGACAGGACGTGCGTGATTTCTCAGAAAGTGCACAGATACCTCATGCCTCAGCTGCCCCCAAGAGAAGATACTCAGCGGGTGCAATCTGGTGTACCACGTTCGGGCAATTCCCTCGACAGCTAGCACAAAGGCCTTTGCTTTGACGGCTTCTCCTCCGCCAATAGACTCGATAGCTGCTTCGTAGCTCATGAAGAATTCCCTAGGATCAGAGACGCCTGCATACGTTGGAAGCTTGACCGCGGCAAAGCGCGACGGCCAGGGTGCCTGTTGAAGCTCTGGAGCCCACGGCGAGGTCTTGTCATAAGGTGCTGCCGGCGACAAAGATGACGGGGAGGCTTCGTCGAAGGAGGCATAGCCTGGGGCTTCGGCTTCCGGAATGCCCACCCTCTTCAGAGCCTCTATTTGCTTTCGAAGTAGCTCCTGCTGTCGACGAGCGGCTTCGGTCCGGAGCTTGTACCCCGATTCTTCCTTGGACATGCTCTCCAGAGCCCGCCTCCGAAGCTGCTCCTCCTCTGCCGCCGCCTTAGCTCTATCAAGCTCCACCATGAGCTCCGCAGCTCTTCGTTCTTCCACCGCAGCTGCATCTCTTTCCTGCTGAAGGCGCGCCATGGCCTCGACTTGTGAAGGTGGAAGCTCTTGGCCGTCGGCTTTGGTAGGGCCTTCGGCGATCAACCTTTCTGCCGAGAACGCCGGAGCTGAGGTCCTCGTTATTGCCTTTGCAGCCATAGTGACCGCCGGTGCTTGAATGGAAGCTTCGGTTTCGTCCTCCAGGTGAGAACTTTCGCCGTCGCGAGATGGTTTCTTCACCTTCCCCTTAGCTCCGGCCATCCTAACAGACTTTTTGTCCGAACAATACGGACGGCTTCAGCTGTTGGATTTAGGTTTTCTTCGGATCTTAGGGGCAAGGGAGATTGAGTGGTAGAAGTTTTTTGTAACAAGCGGAATTGAGTCCCCGTTACAATACACTAGGGGGGCTATTTATAGCCCCAGGCCATTACACCTTTATTAATCCTATTATGGTAATATCCTCCTTTTTCTACTTTTGCGTAGGGCATTCGATAATTTTATTGTCTCCGGTACAGGCACAGCTGTACCTCCGTGCTTTATACGTCACGGGCCTTATCCTTCCGTCGTGGGCTTTTCTCCTTTGATACGGAAGGGTGACGTGGCCGAAGGATCCTTCGGATCCGAAAGGTCTCTTGATCACGAGCCTTCGTGGGCCTATCGCAGGCTTTCGGGCCTTCGCGCCATCTTTCGAAAAGGGGCCGTGGGTGGGCCTTGGCCCCCCAACAGTGCCGGAGCTGGCTCATGACCCTGACCTCGGCGTCGAACTCCCTCCTCCATTCCTCCCGCGACTCAGAAGCCGAGGACACCTTCACCGCCACGTTGACGGTCCTGCTCAGCGAGGTAGCCGCGGTCAACCGAGCCGAACCCGCCCCGGCCGATCCTCCTGCTCTCCGCGAAGTTTCCTGCCGCCGCGGCGAGCTTGCAGTAGCTATACGGCTGAGGAGGCCACGCTGCTAGCTGTAGGAGCTCCGGCGGCAAGCAGGCAGGGCTGTCCCGGTCGTGGCCCTCCGGATCAGCAGCTACGGTGGCTACCTCTCGATCTTCACGTCTGTTCCTGTTGTGCACGCAACGCAGAAGCAGCGCTGTACCGGCGGCGGTGCAGAGCAGGACGAGCAGCGCCGAGCCGGCCACCACGACGACTACCACTCCACTGCAGTCGACGCGGCCATGAAGCAAGCTCGTCGTCTTGTGATACTAAGAACATAGCGGCTTTCCTTTTTTGGCAGCGGCGCGCTGGTTCTTCGCACGCCGGCGAGGAACATCTCGTAGCACATGCAGCCGGCGACGTGAAGGCTGCGTAGAACTGCCGTTGGAAGCAGAGTCGGCCGCCGTGCTGAACCCCGTTGCCTCCACGTGGTATGTGTTCTTATCTGCTGGTGAGCTCACTGTGCTGCTGCTACTGTTGTCGTGATGGATGCTTAAGAGATGGGGATCGCTGATCCCAACGCCTGTTTTGTAGTACTTCGAAAGGCTGCTCCAACTGACTCCGTCCGTGGCCGCCCAGGTGATCTTGGCCTCCTTACTCCAGAGCAGCGCTGGCCGTGCTGCATCGTCCAAGGTCACAGTAGTGGTGTTGGTGACGTTATCACAACGGGCGTGAACTGCAGCGACGGAGTGACCGGAAGTGGAGTTGTTGGGGGCTAAGATCGCAGCATGGTGCTGGCAGCACCGGCAGAACAAGGAGAAGAGGACGACACGGACGCTTGAGCTGGAGATAACCATGGAGGTAGATAGGTATGCTCCTACGTGGCGAGGCGCTTGTAGGTAGTTGCATGAGTTCTTGCCTCCGTGTCAAAGACAGCTCACACTCCCCAAACGCTTGAGGAAGGCAGCGGCGCCTGTGCAAGCGTTCGATGCTTGTGCGGCCTCTACATGATTCTAGACTGCTGGACCTTCCGCAAAAACAGGTATTTATCTAAGCGCCTATAATTAGGATTTGCATTGTAGCTTAAGGCTCTTGTTTAAATATTTGCTCATGTGGCATTTTTCTCTCTCCATAAGCAGCTAAATAAGCACCTTTGCATTGTACCTGACCTTAGCGTGCAGAATATTTAGTGTGTAGGAAGACAGGAAATGGATAAGGAAGTTCCGACGATATTTGACTTGGTTAAGCTTTTCTGAACCGAAAAGGTCTTCAAGTATACCGTGTGAAGCACTGCTATGCCAAGCTCACGGTGTGTCCGCCGGCTGTGCCCCTGTCGGAAACTGTTATTGTCAACTCAAGTCTTATGAAGTTGCTGGCGATCAAAATTTAATCAAATATGGTGAAAAAAAAACACGGGTCACTCGGTAGACCACCTACGAAATATTTCATTGAGAGAAAAAGGACCCTCTCTCGTAGGCCTTTCTCTTTGAATTTTTCATGTACTCAACAACTATCAACATTCGTCAAGAATTCACAAGGGAGGTGAGGTATGGTGAAGTTTCAGTTTACTGATATAAAAGCTTATTGAGAACCTGCAACACAGCTGACGAGATGGCCGAGCGGTCTAAGGCGCCAGATTAAGGCTCTGGTCCGAAAGGGCGTGGGTTCAAATCCCACTCTCGTCAAAAATAATCTTTTTTTTGTTGGGTTCTTCTTTCTTCTTTTTTTTTTGTTTGATCGGTTAATACGGTTCACCTTAATTCGGTTAATACGGGCCGTGACCGGGTCTACTAGATTCGTGAACTATTTTGCCTGTGCCGCTCACCCCGTCGCCCTTGCGTGCCGTTCAGCCATCCGAGCGTGCTGCGCCGTCGCCCCGCCACCAGAAATTGTCGCGGCGTCGGCCGCCCGCGCGAGGCAGCGAGGCCACCACCACCACCCCTGCTGCAGCCTGAGCTGATGGCCGACTTTATTAGCTTAAATGGGCCTGCTGTGGTCGGGTTTTGGTCCATTGGGCTGCTGTGAAATGCTACGGCCTAGAAGATCAGTTATTGCGGTTGTTCGGCGGGTTGATACGTACGATGCCAAAACCCGCACAAATAACTGACTACCGAACAAGAACAACGGCAAAGTGAAAACAGAGATCTAATTGTCAAAAAAAAAAAAACGAGATCTAACGGTTCACCCAATTATCCACAAATTTTTCGGTTTGATCTGTTTCGGTTTATCCCGCCCCTACCCAGCAGTAAGCCTACAGTGTAATCCAGTTAATAACCTTGAAAGGCTCATCGTGTCTCTTATTAGAGTTTGCAGCAACAATCTGCAACCAACAAAAACACAGGTGCAGCTGATGAGGAAACTAGCACAGCTCGTTCGTATAAGTGAACACGGGCGCTGAGAGACCTAGTCAACTTAGCAAAAACACACGGCGAACCAAAACTATAAGCAACGTCAGGAGAAGCAGATCAGGCAAAGCTATCGGCCTTGGCTACCAGCGATCTTAGCTATCAAAACAGAGACTATTCATGCCCAACACAGAACATGCGGCGGAATAAAAACTCTGAATTCCAGAAAACTTAGAGGAGGCTATGCATCATTTTATTGCTAGCATAGCGAAAAAACAACAGATACCTATGGTTCCAGGTACATATTACACAGCTCCGTTCCGTGGACATTGTCTGCAGTCTGCTATTACAGCTCAATGCGTACGATGCTCATGATCCTACACTGGCACTATATGCTCTTGACGATCATCTCTCGTAGCGCGCGGCTCGTCGCCGCCGCATCGCGTCGCGTGACGAACGGGTGGTTCAGTAGCTGCGGCACCGTGGCACGCCGCCCCGGATCCTTGTGCATGCATTTGGCCACGAAGTCGCGCAGCTCCGCCGACGCCTCGGCGTCCTTGGGCACGGACGGTGCCTCCCGGTCGCAGATCGCCTTCTTCCAGTCCTTTGCCGTCGCCTTCTTGTCCGCCGCTTGAGCCACGATTGGCAGCCCCCCCAGGAAGAGCTCCAGGACGGTCAGGCCGAGGCCCCAGATGTCGGCGGCGATGGCGCCGCGCGCGTCCGCGGGAGCGCACCCGAACCGCTCGGGGCTGAAGTAGGGTACGGTGCCCATGTTGGTCGGCACGAGGAGGCTCTTTCCGTCGGGGCCTTTGAAGATCCGCGAGGCGTTAAAGTCGTTGATCTTGATCTCGCCGCGGGCGTTGGCGAGGAAGTTCTCCGGCTTGACGTCGAGGTGCGCGACGCCGCGCGAGTGGACCTCGGCCAGCCCCATGAGGCACCGCCTGGTCACCTCCGCGAGCACCGGCTCCGGATGAAACCTCGGCTCCCCACCGTAGCCGCAGAGGACGTCGTAAAGAGACCCGGCGTCCATGAGCTCGAGCACGCTCGTCAGTTCTCCGTTGCCGTTGCCGTCGCCGCCCCCGAGGAACACGGCGTGGCAGCGCACCACGTACTGCGAGGGCAGCCCCGCCGCGGCTCGGAGGAGCACCTCTGCCTCCTCCTCCGCGTCGGGGCTCGGAGACACCGCCTGCTTGAGCGCGAACACCTCACCGGTGCGGCGGTGGCGCACCTTTGACACTTTGGCGTAGCCGCCCTCGCCGAGCTCGCCGATCCAGTCGAAATCCGACACTTTCGGCTCCGGCGGCGGCGGCAGCGGCGCCGAGGTCATTGTAATCTCGGCCGGAGCGGCGAAGGGGTGAGGACAACACAAGCCATGGGCGCGCGGTGTCCGGCGGTCAAGATTCGCGCAGACGGCCGGTCGCCTCTCGTGGTGCGTCTTGCCTCTTGCCCGAATTCGCAAGAATCAAAAAGAGCACGGGGGTTGCGATTTACTTACTCCGTATCTATAGTGCAACAAACGCCGATCGGCCGATGCGGACTCTGATCGGAGCGACTCGGAAGAGGAATACCCGGGCGGGAACAGTTCGACACCTCGCGTGTAGTTTGGGCGGGATACGATCTGTTTGTTATTTCCGGGCCCTGTTTCCACAGCCCATTGGTGCACACCAGTTTAGCGTTTCTTTCTTTTCCTATTTTCCTTTTCTTTTTTTGAGGGCTCCTATTTCTCTTTCCTGCTGCGCAGAAGGGACACGCCATGACGCCAACAGCAACCTGTCCCCTCATTGGCAGGCGGAGTCAAATTTGTATCAAATTACAAACATATTTTTTTCTTATTGAAATTATTAAACCGTAGTTCTCTACTGAATTCTAAAGCTAGAGATTTTACAATCTAACAAATTTGTCTAAAACAACTTTCGCCAGAATGTTGTACAATATTTACATCTTTGCTATTAAAGCCCATCATACATGACTCAAGATAGATTGTATAATTTATAGAAACAAACAATATTCAGATTTAACCTTTAGATTTTTCACAATCTAAAACTAATAAAACAAAAAGGCTCTTAGAATTATGAAAATCTAAAGTAAAAATTCGTCTGTTGTTTGATTTTACAATCTAGCTTCAGTCCCACTCCGACAAAATTCCTCCATCCAGCTAAAGAGGACCTAAATTTCAAAAGTTGAACTACAAAAGGCTGGGCCATATTTCCAAACGGAAGGTACAGTGCGTACTTATTAGCAGGAGCAGTCCTAATTTCAAAATTTGAGCTCGGAAAGATTGGCTAGTGCGAGAAACACAAACTGGACCCACATGTCAGCGTGGGAACCGCCCAAGCATTGCCAATCAAGAGGAGTTCTCCGAAAACCGCGCCACTCACCGTAAAAATCCAGCAACCCCTCACCGGCTCACCGCCCCTCCTGCTGTATGCAGTTCGCCTCTGCACTTAACTTTACCAATTTCAATCGACCCCCGGTAAATCAGCAATGGAGTTCGCCTGTCGCGGCCGACCTACCGCTGCAGCAATCGGCGGTGTTCACGACAGCTATACCCACAGCTTCCCTGACGCTCCGCCGCCTCCGCCGCACGGTAACGCGTCTCGTCGTTTCCCTAATCTTTGGATAAGTTTATGCAGTTGTACTCCACAACACTCGCCAATAATCTGTTTGGATATGTATAGTGTCGAGCCAAAGAACTCGAGCCAAAGAACTGCGAGTTCTTGCGTTAGTAGTACTACCTCTGATTTCTGAAGAAGCCAGAATTCCAGTACCAAGTCGTCATATTTTTTTTTTTTACGAGGTCGCTGCATCATCCTACATGTAGTTGAAATTACCTCATAAAAAATTCGAAAAAAATAGATGATGCGGGTGATTTCCTTGCATTTTCCGGCATTTTAATCCAGATCTCTTGACAATACTCTTTGGTTTCGGCAAGCAGGCGTCGGCGAGCTGGCAGCGGCGGGGAGGGAGGAACTGCTGTGGGAGCTTCAGAAGGTGCGCATCCGCCAGGAGATGATCTTGCGCGAGCTCGCCGAGAGGGAGCGTGCCATGGCAGCGCGCTTTGGCCACGCTGGCCAGTGGCCCTTGCAGGCGCTGCCACCGTTACAGGACTTCTGGCGTCATCGCAGGCCGCCGTCGCTGCCTCCTTGGGATCAGGTGGCGGCTCCCCGTGCGCCGCCGGCGGTATCAGAACATCCTCCCTGCTTCAGCTGGAGCCCCGCCGCGCCTGTGAGAGTGCCTCCGATGTACCCGCACGTGGAGCGGTCGCCGTCGCCTGTGCCGCGGCCACTTCCAGCCCATCATGACAGTGACCAGCAGCAAAAGTGCAGGTCACCACCACCTGGGGTGGTGTCGGCTCTACTGATGCTCAACGGCGAGCTGCCCGGAGGAGCCTTGATGCCTGATGCGGCCAATGCTGGCGCTGGAACGTTGGTGTCTGCGTCGTTCGCTGAGAAAGCAACACATGGTGTGGAGGACGGCCATGGCGGAAGCGGAAACCTGAGCAGTGTGCAGAGGGGGACTGTGGAATCTACCGTGAAGGATCAGGCCAATGAACTCGTGGCAGGGCCATGTCAGGACAACCCGACAACTCAGGAGAACGGAGCATCTGACGAGCAGAAGAGAACAGCGTTCACAGAGGTGAGCTCACATTTTTTAGCCGACCTGGTGCTATTCTCACATCATTTACTATGAAGAATAACTCTTAGGCACCATTGATGCTCTCATTGATCCATTTTGTGATACGCTATTTTTCCTGAAATCTTCGTGTATTGATTTCGGTAGACTGAGGAATGCATGATAAACATTGCTGAATCTGAAAATGTTGCAGTACTTAGATAAGCTGTCTAAGAATGCTGAAAATGGCAATGGTCCTAATTTTATGACTAATACACTGAAACTTAAATCCTCTACTAGAAATTGCTCCTAATATATTGCAGTTGCAGGTTTTGTGTGCACCCAAAACTTTAATTGACCCTTATTTGATTTTATCCCATGGGTTCAAATATCTGTACAGTTCTAGAAACCATATCGTGACTCATATTATTATATTCATGGAAACAATATTGCATACCTGTCAGTTAACCTTCCACAAATATTGTTCTCTCCATCTGTTCTTTTTACTACTGTTTTATGTATATAATCTAAACAAACTTGTCTTAAACAGCCTGCACCTCAAGCTGAAAGGTTGAAGAGGAAGCCGACCACTATCACCACGACTTCAACCGTCACCACCAAGAAGCATAAGCCACGCCAGGAGCAGAAAGCAACACCAGGAGATCGGCGGGCAGCTGGTGGGAAAGTACCTAAACTTGATGTGGAATATGGCCATGGTGGAAGTGGAAACAAGAGCAATGTGCAGAGGGGGACTGTAGAATTTGCCGTGAAGGATCAGACCAATGGATTCGTGGCAGGGCTGTGTCAAGACAAGCCGGCAAGTCAGAAGAGCGGAGCATCCGACGAGCAGAAGAGAATAGCGTTCAGAAAGGTGAGCTCATATTTTGTTTTAGCGACCCGCGTGTTAAATTCTCATCATTTACTAGTACTCTGAACGATGACTCTTAGGCACTATTGATGCTCTCATTGATCCATTTTTTTTTGATACTTTAGTTTTCCTGAAATTTTCATGTAGCGATTTCAGTCGCTTGACCATGGAAAGCATGATAAACGTTGTGTGTAAATGTTACAGTTTCAGTACTTAGATAAGCTTTCTATACATACTGAAAATAGTAGTGGTCCTAATTTTTATTACTAATATATATACTAACTTTAACCCTCTACTAGAAATCACAGCACTCCTTATACATTGCAGTTGCAGGTTTTTTGTGCATCCAAAACTTTATGCTGACCCATGTTTGACTGTGTCATCTGTCATGCATTCAAATATCAATACAGTTGCGTACCCACCCCAACTTGTTTGGGACTAAATAAAAGGCTTGTTTATTGTGTTATTGTTTTTCAAATATCTATAAGTTCTAGTAACCATATCGTGTTTACGGAAACAATAGTGTACTGCCACAAGTATTGTTCTCTTCATCTGTTCTTTTTACTACTTTGTTTTTGGACATTGTCTGTTCTGTTTACTGTGGTTCTAATACTCTTAAGTCTAAAAACTTGAATTAAACAGCCTGCGCATCAAGCTGAAGGGTTGAAGAAGAAGCTGACCAGCACCACCACAACTACACCTGTGACCACCAAGAAGCAGAAGAATCAGAAGCATCTTTGGACATGTGACCTGTGCCAGGTGATCACATACAGCCGAGACGCCCTGGTCGAGCATTGGACTGGCAAGAGGCACCGATCGAATCTGAAAGCAAAGAAGACGCCCGCAGATAAGGCAACGCCTGGATCGACAACCTTGCGCGGGAACGGTACTGAGAACAATGCGCCACCGCCTGCGGAGGATGGGGAGCAGGAGCAGCCGGCGCCATCGAGGTGGACGTGCCTTCTCTGCGACGCCAAGTGCAGGTCCGCGTCGAGCCTTCAGGATCACCTCCGCAGCAGCCGGCACCGCGAGAACACGGAGGCCATCCTCGGCAAGTTCAGCAATTCGTACACCCGCAAGGAAGATGGGTCGGCAGGGAAGAGGAATTGTTACTACTGCAAGCTCTGCGATGCCAACTGCACTGGCGACACGATGCTGGCGTTGCACCTCGTCGGGAGGAAGCACCGACGCCGGGAGCCACGAGTGGAGCATTGAGATGCTGGGACGCGAAGCTGAAGCTGCCGCGTGAAAGCAGGACGTGTTATTTCGCCTGCCATTTTCGCAGCTGCATACCCCAGTACCAAACAACATGGTTGTTCAACAGTGCTTTTGTAGACTTGTGAATTTTCTACACTATTAGCGTTTTAGTTTCCATACATTTCACTAGGCGATCTCGTACTATGATAGTGGTCTTAAAGCGGTTAAAAAATTACGGCCGATTTGAGGGATCAAAGAAGAGAGAGAGCCAACAATCCATTTTAATGGGAATCACTCAAAGAGCTGCTGTACATATTAAACTAAAACTCTCCAATTTGGTTAATTGGTTAGTAGAATCATATTATGACCGCCAAGGCATCAACTGGAGGTTGCATGATTAGTTACTTTGAGAGCCTTCACGTATAGTATTAAACAAGTTCAAAATTCAACGTAATGGTATTCTGACATGAAAATGGCACTTTTCAAGCCGTCGTCCAAACTAAAAGCGATCGCACACCCAACCAAAATACAGGTGCTCCATCATGGAGTTCTTGCAAGCCTCATATTATTATTCGCCAAAGAAAATTGAATACACTTGATCGAACAAACTGTAGCATTCGAGGAAGAACCCAATGCAAAACTGCAAATGATTAACTGCACAGCCAACAGATATATATATATATATATATATATATATATATATATATATATATATATATATATATATATATATATATATAACAAAGTCCTGAACCAAAATTGCATGCCAATTAATTTTTCCTTGAACTCAACAGATTAATACAATAACATTACAAGCTACAAAGGAATAGGTAGCGAATTCGGAACAATCTCACAGTAACATCCACGAATAACGAATCGTCCAAACGATCTGCTTCCTACGTGTGGTAATAGTACTCTACATGGTCTCTACGATGAGGTCTCGTAGCGCACGGGTCGTCGCCACGACATCGCGCCGCGCGATGAAGGGGTGCTTGAGCAGATGCGGCACCCTGGCTCGCCGCGCCGGATCCTTGTTGAGGCACGCGTCCACGAAGTCGCGCAGCTCCGGCGACGCCTCCTTGTACTCCGGCACGGACGGCGGGTCACGGTCGCAGATCTCCTCCTTCCAGTCTCCAGTCGTCGGGACCTCCACGTCGGGCACGATGGGCGACCGCCCCAGGAACAGCTCCAGGATGGTGAGGCCGAGGCCCCACACGTCGGCGGCCATGGCGCCGCGAGCGTCGGCGCGGGGGTGGGGCTCGAACCGCTCGGGGCTGAAGAAGGACCTCGTGCCCGTCCCGGTGGAGACGACGAGGCTCTTTCCGTCGGGGCCGTAGACGACGCGGGAGGCGTTCAGGTCGTTGATCTTGACCTCGCCGCGGGAGTTGGCGAGAAGTTGTCCGGCTTCACGTCGAGGTGCGCGACGCCGCGCGAGTGGAGCTGCGCCAGCCCCATGAGGCACCACCAGGTCGCCTCGGCGAGCGCCGGCTCCGGGAACCCCTCCCTCCCTCGCCGGCGGAGGATGGCGAGCAGGGAGCCGGCGTCCATGAACTCCAGCACGCTGGCCAGCCCGCCGCTGTCCCCAACGAACACGGCGTAGCATTGCACCACGTAGGACGACGGCGCGGTCGCGGTGCGGCGGAGCACCTCGACCTCCTCGTGCGCGAACCGGCTCAGGCGGAACGCCTCCTTGATCGCGAACACGTTTCCGGTGCCGCGGTGGCGCGCCTTGCACACGCTGGCGAACCCTCCCCTGCCGGGGTCGCTGATCCGGTCAAAATAAACCAACGCCTCCTCCGGCTGACGCGCCGGTGCTGGCGAGGCGGAGGCCCCGTGGAAGATCTGGTGAGGTAAGAAGGCCCCGTGGAAGATCTGGTGAGGTAAGAAGGCCCCATGGACCAAGGTAGCCATGGGGCGCGCGGTGGCCGGCGTGCAATGACCAATGAGAGAGGCAGGGTAAGGTACGGTATAGCCGCCTCTAGTGGTGCGTCTTGCCCTATAAGCGAAAGTGCAAGAAACTAAGCGAGGGAAAGAACCGGTAGGAGGGACTAGGGAGGGGGAGGCGTCGATTTATAGCGCCAGTCGCCGGCGTGGCCGACTTGGATTGGAGTCGGACTCGGAAGTTGTCGATTGTATCCGAGAGCAGAGCGGGAATGTGAATTTTCTTTTTTTTTTTTTTTTGAGCGAACAGAGCGGGATGGCTGCTGGACCACGGTTTGGAGTCCGGCACGAAAATGGAAAACGGCCCATTCGTTGCCTGCAACAGATCAACCGGCCCGATATCCTTACTGAACATCGTGTCATTAACGTGGCCCGGACATTCCGCACCACAGCACGCACCGAACGCGTACCCCTTCCCTTGTCAAAGCCGGTCCGGGAAGAAAACTGCACCGGCGACACGATGCTGGCGTTGCACCTCGTCGGGAGGAAGCACCGCCGCCGGGAGACGTGAGTGGAGCAGTGAGATGCAGGGACGCGGGAGGTGCCGCGTGAAAAAAGCAGGACGTGCTACTCGGCTAGCATCTGGTCGCCCTTTCTGTTTCACCTGCCATTTCGTGGGTGGCTTGATCGCAGTCGCAGCTAGTACATATGACACGGTTCATCAGTGCTTTTGTAGACTTGTGACTCTTCTACAGTACTGTATTAGCGCGTTTTAATGTTTCCTTACATTTCACTGCTCGATCTCGTCTTAAAATATGGGTAGTGTGGACCAACTAGTTTATTTGTGGGTGTTGTCTAAATGGAAAAGTTTGTTTGTGAATTGTGAGTGATTGGTTTGCGTTAAGGAAAAATAAAAAAAAAAAGAGTTGATCAAATTTTTTTTTTAGTTTTGGACTGACCCATGACCTACAAAATGCAATACTTTCACATCTCTAATTAATATGTTTTACAAAACATGCCACAATATATATATTTGTACGGGAGGCCAAAACACCATCTGTTAAACATGACGGCATATCATCAGCGTTTAGAAAAACTTAAGATCATCCAAAACAGGATGTTGTAGCAATAGTTCAATTGAGATGTTGTAGCCTGCTTTGATCTTGTACTGTTTCATCGTCTTCATTACAATGTGCAAGGAGACACGAAATGATTCGAAGTGAGTTCGAAACCGAATCAAACGGTCACGCAGACCATGTCCTCGCCGTCATGTTCGTAATATTACGGTTATAATAATTTGAACTTTGAAAATTTTGTTGACAAGGCCAGTCAACAAACATACGATTACACAGACTAACAGCACGAGCAACGTTCGATAAAACCGAGCCGTGTGCTGTGCTCCTCGTTCCTATCTACTATCAGACGGTTCGTCCTTCCAACGTCATACAGACTCCGAAGGAAACAGAACAAGACCATACAAGACGTAGCCCGGTCCACAGGTCAGAGAGGTTCCCTTGCATCGCGAACCCCGCCAATAAATTCAGCCACCCGTCACACAAGTTTTCGCGTCCCTTCGATTCCGTATCACATACTGCTCCCCCCAACTCGCCGCAATATCCACCCCTCCACAAAATTCTCAATGGAGCCCCATGGCCAACGGCACACCTCGGCGGCCGATGACGGCCGTCTCCGCCGCTTCCCGGACCCTCCCCCGCCAGCGCACGGTAAGGGGACTCAAGTGCTCCTCCTCTCCCTGATCTTTTCTTTTTATCTGTTTCTGCCCTAGAACCGTTTTCTTTTATTGAAAAAAATGATGTAAAGAATCTTTAGAACTCAAAGAAATTTCTTTACTGCAGTAGCAGTACGAAATACAATGCTCAAGGATTTACTAATCCTTTATAGTTGAAAATATGGGTTCTTTGGTTTTCTAAGTGAATTCTGGGTTCGTTCGAAATTTGGAGATGGAACTTTTATTATTTTGATATTAAAAATCAAGCCTGTAATTTGCTTGAAATTTTTTGGCTTCTAGTCCTGATTATCTGACAATGCTCTTTGGCCACTGTCAAGCACGCGACGCCGATGCATTACCGCGGGACGAAGCGTCGCTGGTAAGGAGGCGGGACGAGCTGCTATGGGAGCTCTACCAGGAGCAAGTTCGTCTGAATATGATATTACGTGAACTCGTCGAGACGGAGTACGCCATGGCGGCGCACCCTGCCCCGGCTTCCCAGTGGTACGTGCCGAGTGTTCCATGGTCGCAAGGCCGCTGGCATCGCGAGGCAGCGACATCGGTGACCACTCGGGAGGACGCGCCTCTCCGTCAGCCGAGTACATGCCCGGAGCATCCCCCTTCTTGCTGCTGCAGGAGCCCTCTGGCGGTTAGGCCGCCTCCGGTGTACCCACACGTTGAGCGGTCGCCGTCACCAGTTTCCATGAACGGCTCTCTGGAATATTGCCGATCGCCGAGCAAGCAGACTCTTACCAAAGGGGCCTTGGGGCCAGCAATGGCCAATGCCAGTGTAAGACCGATGAGATCTCCATTTGTTCGCCAGGAGGTGGCAACAGGAAACAAATATGCTGTTGGTGGGGAACGTAAGGCTGATTTGGAGGAGGGCCATGGTGTGCAACCATTGTTCCGAGGCAGAAACCAGAGTAATGGGGAGGGGAAGGCTGAAGCAACATCCATGGTGGATTGGCCCAATGAACCAGGGAAGCTGGCAGGTCAGGACCTACCATTTACGCAGCAGAAGCAGCTGGAATCCAGTGAGGTCAGACTACCATTCTTTCAGTTGCTGTTACCTTTTTCTCATCTTGTTATTTTGCTTATCTCATTTTTTTGTCAGCAGAATATTGCTAGAGTAATTGAATATGATGGTTTGATATGTGCTTATTTTGGTTCATACACTACATTCCTCAAACTTTTTGCGCCAATGCTTACCAATGAAAACTCTTGTATCATAAGCACATAGGAGCTGTGTAGCATTGGAGTAATGGAGCCAATTATGTAAATTGTGAGATTCTAGTTGTTCTTTTTTCTCTTTTCCTGCCCGTCGTTCTTTTTGTCTATCGTTTGCGTTGTGTCTTGTGGGTGACATCACTAGGCTACTCCGACTTGCTTGGGAGTTGGGCCTAAAATGCTTTGTGTCGTTGTTGTTGTACTCAAATTTGGAATTCATCAGAATACGGAAATGGAGTTTAACACGTGTTTCTCTTAAATTTTGCACTGTATAGTTAGTATTCTTATTTACCATTCTGGCAAGAAGTGTAAACAAACACATCTGAAATAGCTTGTACCTGAGCATGCAGCCATGTCCAGAAATTGATGCTAAGCAGCAGCAAGAGCGCAGATCATTGTCAGCAATGAATGGCTATCTGGAACTATGTCAACTGACAAGCAAGCGGACTAGAGCGGAAGATACCTTGGTCCCAGCAGTGTCTAATGCCAGTATCAGACCAACACGATCTGCCAGCAGGGAGATATCAGCAGGGGACCAATTGGATATTGGTGGGGGTGGTGTGGAGAATGGTCATGGAATGCCACTAATATACAAAATCGAGAACCTGAGTAGTAATCAGAGAAAGGCTGAGGACTCTGCTGTGGAGACTCAGATAGATAGACCAGTGCAATCGTCTCGTGGGTGCATGCCTGCAGGTTTTGGGGACACAACGTACCATGAGCAGAAGGGGATAGACTTAAGTGATATAAGTTCAAGTTTTTCAGCATTTCCTTCTTCGCTCCGTATTTTCATCCTTTCTTCCTGAGTAATTGTTTGAAGAAATCTCACACATATATGCTGTGATACACTACTGTCCTACTCCCTCCTTCCCTATTTAGTTGTGAGTCTAGGAGCCTCAAGTTTTTCCCTTTTATTTGTGATTTCTCGATTTTCAATACGCCTTTTCTCTCTTCCCAATACATCTCTATCTCTATCTCTCTCTTTCTCGCTTTCTGTGCACCTAACTTATTATCTTTTCCTTAATCTCTGTGCCCAGAGCTATAAGTGCAACTAAATGGGGACAGAGGGAGTAACATTTATTCTTGCTAGTCATTGTCATCGCCCATGGAATACTCATTTGATCGTAGTACTCAAGAGTCAAGAAGAGCCAATTATGTAACAATTTCAGTTAGTTTTGTTAGTTTGGTTAATAAAAATTCAATACAGATTACCTGGAACTAATGTCTATATATAAAGCACGTTTTCTACATTTTACTGCTTTACAGAGGCTCTTGTCAGTGCTGACAAGTCCAAATAACCTTCCACTGATACATCCTGCATCTGAGCAGCCATGGCCTGGGAGGGACACTGAGCGTGAGCAACAACAAGAATGTCGGTCATCTGGGGAAATGGAGCATCATATGAGTGGATATGTGGAACTGTGTCCATCGCCAAGGAAGCAGATTCCAATTGACGATACCTTGGTGCCAGTGATTGCTAATGCAGTAAACAGATCAGCACTGCCTCCGTCCTTAGGTGAGGAGATGGCTCTGGAACACAGGCGGAAGATTGGTGGAGAACCCAAGGTTGATGATGTGGAGGATGATCATGGTGTGCGGCCATTGTACAATAATAGAAATCAGAGCAATGATCAGAGGAAAGTTGTGGAGTCGCACATGGCAGCGCGGATTGATAAACCCTTGCAATCACATAGTGAGGATAATACAGCACACAAAGAATTTAGTGAGGTAAGCCCAGTTTTTCACCACTCACCATTTTGACTCCATTATTGTAATTTTGTTTCTTCAGAAATTTGCTAAGAGTAATTAGATGGAACTGGTTCAGCCCATATACCATTTTGTTAGACCATTTGTTATCTCCATTTTGTTTAACTCGATTTTTATTTCTCATTGATGCATGTCTTTACATCTGCCAATGATTAACAAGCTTTCTCTGATACAGCCTACACCTGTAAGAATATCCCCTGCGCTGAAGAGGAGACTGAGCGCGGCAACGCCACTCCCTAAGAAAAAGAAGCCACTTGAGGAAACCAGTAGCCCCCTCAACCATGTGGACTCGACTCGCCAGCTGCACCAGTCGAACGTGAAGGTCGAGTCACTGCAAGCAAGGATCAAGCCTACTCAGCCTGAGCTCAACATGAAAGCAATGCCTGGTCAGGGGAACTCGGGAAGGAACTGGGAGCCCGTACGCTGGGATGGCAAGGAGAATGTGGCGGAGAAGAAAGGATCGGAGGACCGGCTGGAGAGATGGACATGCCATATCTGCAACACCAAGTGCACCTCGGCTTCGAACTTGAAAGATCACCTCGGCGGAAGGCGGCACCGGGAGAGGATCGAGGCCATCCTCGGTGAGTTTAGAAGCTCCTACAGACGCATGGAAGCTGAGTCGGGGAAGGGCGCTTATTATTGTGACATCTGCAAGGTGCGCTGTGCTGACGATACGGTCATGGCGTCGCACCTCACCTGGAGGAAGCACCGGGAGACTCTCCAGCAGCTCTAGTGTGACGCGCAGCCGTGAGAGGAAGCACCGGGAGACTCTCCAGCAGCTCTAGTGTGACGCGCAGCCGTGAGTGCTCTGGCTTGGAGCGCCTTGCCTTGGGTTAGGCCAGCCATTTTGTACCTGACTACAGCCCAGTGTTTAGTAGGCACGTGACTTGCTTTAGTTTCCTTCTCTGGTTTGTAGCATGAATAGCAACAGCTGCTTACTATTAGCTCCAAATATGTCTCTCCGCTGTTACTGTTGCTCTGATTGTCAATAGATCCATTGCTCAAATAGGAAAGAGAAATATCTTGCACTAATTCTTTTTGCTGGGTCACGGCTGCAAGAGTCCCTGAAGCATATCCTAAAGAAATCTTTTTGCTCATGTAAATAAATTTCTTCGTAAACAGACATCGTAGCAGAACCTCTGTAATGAACGAACATTGTTGATGACGAAAAGATTGTTAAGTAGTACGACGAACTCTAGGAAAGCAGCAATGGAACAATGGATACAAAATTTGCAATAGCTTTTTTATTTTCTTATAGCTTTATTTCCTCCTCTTGAATTTGTATGTGTATCAGACTTTTCTTTGTTTTAATATATTAAACCATTAGGGGATTTTCCCCTCCTGTTCCTTAAAAAAAAAAAACGAACATGTGACGCATTTTAAGAAGCCGTTCAATGAAAATACGAGGCTGCGACGCCCATGCGGCGGTTGGCGATTTCTAGGCTTCCGTGTTTGCGTGGGAGCGCCACGAATGAACGCCTGGGGTCGCCGTTCCGTTGGGAAGGTGAGCAGTCGCGCAATGCTCTCGACTCGAGGCAACGCGGAACGGGAAGATGAGAAGGAGGGACGAGTAATGTAAGGTCACGACGACGCCTGAAGTTCTGCTTTGGGCGGTTGATGAGGCCATTTAAATTCGTGGCTCCCTTTGCCACTGACATTGAGACTGCAAAACCGTTTCTTTTCGTCGCCGGATACCATGGAGTTCGCCGGGGGAGACACTCCAGCAGCCAACGACCACCACCTCTTCGCCGGCCTTCCGCCGCCGCAAGGTACGTACCTCCGAACGTTGCGCCACCATTTATCTCTGCGGTCTGCACTCTAAAGATGCGAGAGATTCCGGTATTTGCACGCCTGGGATCGATCGATCCTCGCTCGAATGTGCACGCGCATGTTTGTGTGTACTGCTACAAAGATGATGCTACTACTATGCTAACCGTCTGCAACTCCGTGCTGCTTGTGCAGGGGACTCGATGCAGGTCATCCGGGACGCGCTGCTGTCGCAGCTCCAGAAGGATCGCCTTCGCCAGGAGATCATCGTGGCCGAGCTCGCCAGGATCGAGCGCGCCATGGCTTTGCGCGACGCCGGTTCCTATCATGGCACAGCCTCTTCCTCTGCTAATCCGGAAGGTCCCAATCCCAACCCGGCGGTGCCACTCGTGCCGCACGGCACAGGGACGGTCGGTCCCGAACTACATAGCGTCGGCGCAGAAGACGCCCATGGTCTGAAGTTGGAGTGCCCGGGTGTACAAATTAAGTCCGAGAAGCCTTCCATGGAAGATGATCTTGTCTGTAAACCTGCCAACCCGGTGGCGCAATCCGCCGTCAACGAGCATTCCATGCCGCACGATGTGAAGATAGAGAACCTGGAAGATGGACTGCACGGGGGAGTACGAATCAAGTCCGAGAAGCCTTCAATGGAAGATGATCCTGTGAGCGAAGGCTCCAAACAATCTGATACTGACAAACAAGAATCCAATCAGGTGAGCAGCTAACGTTTACATTTTACCTCTATTCCACTAATTATGTGCTATAATCAAATAGTGAAGAGCAATTCTACTTGGCATGGTTTCACCTCAGTTATAATTACTGAAAACAATATCTAACCACATTGCTTGTGAAACAAACAGGCGGTAGTGCCGGAGAAGACACTGCCATCAGTGAAATGGAGCTGTAGCATCTGCAAGGTGGAAACGACCAGCGAGGGTAACTTGTTGCAGCATTTTGCAGGGCAGAAGCACCTGGTAAACCTCTTGACTCTCAAAGCCAAAGCGAGAGCAGAGAAGGCAAGAAAGGCCAAGCAGTACGCGGGGAAACCGCATCCAACATGGGCATGCAGGTTCTGCCCAGCAAACTGCACAGGCAAGTCGGTCTTGGAGAACCACCTGAAAGGCCAGAAACACCACGCAAAGATCCAAGCCCTTCTGGAAGAATGCCAGAGAATGATGGCACGGGCTCATGCTTCGGGGGAAGCGGATTCAAGTCCGAACATGGTGACACAGGATGATGCAGAGAAGCTAGCAGATTCACTATTGTTTTGCAGCGTCTGCCACGCGAAGTGCTCGAATCCATCTATCCTGGAGAGCCATGTTCGAGGCAAGAAACACCAGATGAATCTTCAAGCTCTGAAACTAGAAGCCAAGCGTCTGGGAATCATTCCACCACCAATTGCCAAGAAGCAACTACAAGCACCGCCGGAATGGGATTGCTCTATCTGTCAAGCCAAATGTAACTCTGAATCTCAATTCCATGATCACAGCAGAAGCATGGGGCACCGGCAGAAGGTAGAGGCTCTGCAGAGAGAAGGCACTAATGCGCCTTTGAGCGGCCTGGAGACGGGGAAGAAATCACCAACAGATGGTTCTAGCAGTAGCAACGGTGCAAGCTCGGACGGGGAGATACAAAAGGCTTTATACCTTTGCAGGCTCTGCAATCTCCAGTGCAACAGCAAGAACACTCTTGCAGAACATCGTCAGGGGAAGAAGCACTTAGAGAAGGTGCAGATACGGATGTTATCTAGTTTCTGCCATGCCTGTTGTTTACAGTGCAACAGTGAGAAAATGCTGGCTCACCATTGTGCTGGGAGTAAGCACCAGGCAAATCTCAATGGCTGCTGACTGGGAGGTTGAAAAGGAACGCGACCCGCATCTATCATCGTTCACTCTGGGGATCCGTCAAAATTGTGTTTTCATTGGCCAGCCAAAACCAAAGTATGGTAGCATTTATATCCATTCTCTACTAAATCTTTCGGAATAATGTGTACTACAGTATGAGTAGTGACATTTCTGCTATTCTAGCTTTCGCTTGATGTTTGGTATGTCCAGGTTTTTAAATGGAATAATTTATTTGGTGTTTAGGGTGGTGAATTGTGATCCTCACATGTGATTGAGATATATCAATGACAATTAAGGGTTTCAGAAAATTGTAATGATTTCAGCACCTTTCTTTGTAGCTATTTTACTTATAGAAATAAAGTAGTACTGTATAGAATATAATCCCGTCAAAACATTACAGACACACAAAAAAACTATAATAGTACTGGCAATCAAATAAAGAAACGTATTAGGATTATTGCAATTAGAAAAAACAAAAGTAATTGCTCGTTGGATGCCTATAGGTCGGCATAGATAGTGGGAACTGAAAAGTTTGGATTGGCCATCGCTTGCCCACTAAGCAAACTATCTCGTGATTTCAAAATCAATGGAACAAAAAAGTGAACATCCGCAGATTCAAGCTTAACCATTAAGTATCTCGTCATCATCCATTAAGAAAAGCTTGACAATTCTTTAGCTGAAGCTTTTAATCATCCAATCATCGGCCGGATCAAAAGCTGAAAGTCCCTCCCTTCGGCTCAGAGTTTCGTGCCCCCATGTTCGTTTGCTTTTGCAACTTGCTTGCTCCTACCTTCCACACCAGAATAGCAAGACATTAGCTCTGTTTCGTCCCCTCCTATAACCACCCCCCCCCCCCCCACCACACCCCCCACCCCCCACCCCCCCCCCCCCCCCCCCCCCCCCGCCGGCCGGTCAATCCATGGAGTTCGCACGCCGCAGGTCAGGTACCTCCTCCACCGCTGGAGTCGTCGACGACGGCCGTCGCTTCCCCGAACCTCCGTCAACGCCGCCGTACGATACCGTCGGTACGTAACGCGACTCCACCTTGCACTGCCATTATCTTCTTCATTTATCTGCAGTTCGCTGTGACTGTCCTGATGTCCGTTGCGTCGACGCAGAGACTAAATTTCATCTTATATATGTTCATTTGCTTGTGCAGGGGACTCGATGCAGGTGATCCGCGATGCGCTGCTGTCTCAACTCCAGAAGGATCGCCTTCGCCAGGAGATCATTGTGGCTGAGCTTTCCAAGATAGAGTGCGCCATGGCCCTGCGCTCCGCCTCCGCCGCCAGCAATGCCGAAGGCGCTAATAAGCCGGCGCCCTTCGACTTCGATGAGCAGTTCATGACGCATCATGGCACAGACGCGGTCGGTGTGGAAAGTCAAGTCGGCGTTGGCGAGGGGAGCAATCTGAAGAAGGAAAATGGAGTGCGTCGGCGTAAGGCCAAACGATCTAAAGAACGTCGTGGCCTTGTTAGTGAATCGGCTTCCTCTAGTTATGTGGCGGGTGATCAGAAGAATTTAGCACGTGACGATGAGGGCAAACCACAAGAATCCAGCGAGGTAACAAGCCTTAACCTTGCAAAGAATTACCATTTCTCAGTTAATTTTGACTTTGCTATTTAAATTTTTACCTCTTCAGAGTAATGTCCACATAATCAAACTGTAAATAATTAACTAGTTACTAGCAATTAAATTTAACTTGTTTAATTTCCAACTGGACCATCAACTTCATAAAAAAGAACTAGTCCATCGACCAAGCACTTGTACTACTAGTTTTTCTTTTTCTAACTGTAGAATGAAATTTCTCTATGTTACAGATGTAGCATTTTTAAAGACATATTATACCAGTTTGTTAAAATGCATGTCTATCTAATTTTATTTTTATTCTAAGTTGTTGTTTTTTAGTTATCTAACATTTAAAAATATATAAAACTCTAAACAATGTTTAAGTTTTTAATGAGAATTTCAATATTTTTTCCAATTAAATAACGGCATTAAAAGTAACCTCATTTAGTATAGACTCTCTAATGGAACTGTACATCAATCAGGCTAAGAAGTCGCCTTCTATGAAATGGGGTTGTACCATATGCCACGTGGAAGAAACAAACGCGGGCAACATGTTAGATCATTTTTCAGGGCAGAAGCATCGAGCCAACGTTGATGCTTTGAAGTCAAAAGCAAAACCAGAGAAACCATGCCCGCAATGGACGTGTAGGTTTTGCCAAGCAAATTGCACTGGAAAATCTGTCTTGGAGAATCATATGAAAGGCAAGAAACACCACGCAAAGATCCAAACCTTGCTGGAAGAATGCAAGAGCATCGTACCAGTTTCTCAATCATCATGGGAAGCAGATTCACGTTCTATTACGTCGCAGGATGCAGAGAAACTATCAGTATGCCGCATTTGCCAAGTTAAGTGGTCTTGCCAATCGGTTATGGAGGGACATGTTAGAGGCAAGAAACACACGAAGAATTTCCAGGCCCTGCAAGTGGAGGCCAAGCGACTGGGAATTATTCAACCAACAGTGGTCAGGAGACAACCAAAACATCGAGAATGGGATTGCAGTATCTGCCAGGTCAGATGCAACACTGAATCTCAATTTCAGGATCACTGCACAAGCACGGGGCACATACAGATTGACAAGTCAGTGTACTTTTGCAAGCTCTGCAATTTGCAATGCAATGGCCCAAAAATGCTTAGTCACCATCAAAACGGGAGAAAACATCAGGCAAAGCTCCGTTGTTGTTAATTGGGAGGTCGAAAAAGAAAGATGTCGTGAGATCATCCATAGTTGGGACTACCTTCGAGTACCCTCATTCCAGCACAACTTATTAGTATGTGACGTGATATATGTTATATCATATGCCACAATGTACCCAGAAGTGTCACTCATGACAACCCCCCCTCCCCCCTTGCAACAAATTTATGACCTTGTACCATGACTTTGATTTAAACCCTTGCAACAAATATATATGTGATATTCTCTCCACTGTATAAGGTGCTTTCTGCAGATCTATACACTTGTACTACTTAGTAAGCAAAACGCCCTCATGATGAATACAAATGCTATCCGTAACACGGTTGTCCAAATATATAATAGGGTTGTGAGCGCTTTGACGTTTTGCATATCCATTTGGGAATCAATACAAATAAATGATTAATTGTTGCTTTTCCATGATACTTATCATCGTCACTTTCCAATGTATGTTTTTTTCCATTTATCATGATCTGGAGGTAGAATAACAGGAAGGAGTACCATACTATCCAGATATAGAATGCAACACTTGTAGGATATAGAGCAATAACATCACGGGATGAGTAAAGCTATTTCTCACTCAAAGAGAACCTACTAATTGTAACAAATTTAAATTATTTTTCACTTGCAGTTTACTTCATCAAATATCCTTACAATATTTTGATTTAAAATTAAAATTTTAATTTTACGATAGGTTGATGGAACTTTACAGCATCATGATAAACAAATGGTAGAGCCTAGATATTATACGTGGTTGATTGAGTTATCCTTCAAAAAGAAGTTATTTAGTATGGGTTCATCTATGCAGCTATTTCACCGTGAAAAGTCTAAATATAGCTCACGATGGTAATAACTTATTACTATTTTAATTTTGTACTTACAGTATGTAAAAACAACAAAGATTTTAATCGATAAATTGAACAAATCAAATTAGTCCATTAATAGATTTTTCTTTCTTATCTTAATATGATTAAAGAACAAAAGTTATGAACAAAAATATTTCCAACATACACAATATGAAATATGAGTGGAATAATTCAAAATACCCAATTAGCATATCAAATTTGTTCATCTATATAAAATAGAACTATTTAAGTTTATAGACTTATAGAGCCAACATACTGTAACATGCATATCATCATTGATTCATTATCAATTTTCCTTTACAAAGACAAATTAATTGCCGCGAAGAATCTCATTTGTCAATTGCATCTATTGAGCGACTAGGTTTGTAATGCTAAACGGTCCTGCCAAGAAATTGCCCTCTTATCATCACTCGATTTAGAGTTTTTTGTATTACTACTACAAATTGAAAATTTGACATCCTTTGTCATTGTATGTTCATCCACCTTGTCTTGATTGAAATGACTATGTTTTGGATGATCATGGTAATTAGACCTCTCGTCATTCTGCAGACAGATACCTCTAATCATTAAAATATTTAACTAAAACTTATCAAATATATGTTTATTATATAACTTTATTTCATACCATTACAGAATCTTGATTTAAGTCAAGATTTGTGTTTTTACTAGTTGAAGCCACTCCAGTCCGCACATCATGGTCAACAAATGTCGAAGCTTCATTGATTCCTAACCGAGATTGGATTTGCTGGAACTGACCCTTCAACTTATAATTTGGTTGCTGCGACCTTGACTTCATAAGAAAGTTATACTTCCATCGCAAGAATCTTGCAAAAACAATGTTGTTTCAAGGTTAAAATCCAAACGAACAAGTATAAAATAACGATACTGTCAGGAACAAATAGATCATAGCATGACAAGAAGACCTAAACAAAAGGATGTCATACTTCACTTCAGCAAGGAGGCGAAGCTTTTTCTGATTCTTGCTCTGTAACCGCCTCTTCTTAACCTCCATCTCCTGTGCATCAGATAGTATATCGAATAGGGATGTAATTACTACATAGACTTTGCATCATGCTAAATTAAAACATATGTCTAATTCTTAACACCAGTACAGTAACAGATAATCAAACAGTAAACAAAAACCCTTGTTAAACATACGTAAGCCGTACCATCAAATGCCCAATCTAGCTGCGTGCAGAAAACAACAGGGACGACACTGTAGCAGGAAAAGCAGGAAAAGCGAAGCATGCGCGGCACAATAGTCTGCTGAAATCTAAGACAGTATACTAGTGAACATACGAACTCGGCAGAAACAATTACACTAAGGCGGGAAAGATAGGCTTCGGAACTGAATTGATGAATAAGGAGCAAAGGACCGGGGAAGAACCAGTTGGTGCGCTACCCACCTGGAGCAGGTCGTGGTACTCTCGCCAGACCGTCAGGAACTTGTCCCCGCCGCCGGCGCCGGCGAATTCCGTCTCCTGCGCGTGGGGCGCCGCTGGCGCGGGCCGCTTCTTCTTGGCCTTGCTCCTCCGTACGAGGAGCGGCTCCCCGGCGCCGCCGTCCATCGCGCCGGCGAGGAGGAGGGTCGAGGCCGCCCTGGACCCGGCGGCGCAGGCGCGGGAGGAGGCCGGGAGGGCGAGGATGATGGCGTCGGCGGCGGGGGGCGGCGAGGGGAAGAAGCTAGATCCAGACGGGGAGGAGGAGAGGGGGAGACCGGGTCCGCGTGGAGTCAGGGCAGGCAAGGGGGCGGAGGAGGGTGGTGGTGGGAAGGCGTCTCCTTTCCTTCTCCGCTCCCCAGCAACGTCATCCATCTATCCGGTGCCCTCGCATCGCGTCGTCGTGCCGTGCCGTGCCGTAGGGCGCGTGTATGCCCGCGCATGAGGTGAGAGGAGGAAACAGAGGCGGAGTCGGGCTCCTCCGGGAGTCCGGACCGGAGAGGCATTGGATTGGTCACCACTCACCAGACCACGGTGCTCCTGGGCTTTAGCACCGGATGGATGGCCAATGGCTTTGGAGAGGGGTGTGGTTGTTTGGACGGAGCGGGCAACTCGCAACGATTCCTTTGCCGAATCCAGGCGGTTGGCGGTGCCGTGCGTCGCGGGGAATGCAGTTGCAGGCTTGCAGCCTCCCATCCATGGTCCACGGAGCTCAGTTGCACATCCAGGTCGCTGCCAATTGGTCGGGACTCGGGAGTGCCTGTCTTCCACCTTGGTCTCCATGGTCAGCAAAATTAACACCGATTCTACTTATACAGGCTCGACCCTTCATTTTTTTTCTCTTCTTCTCCCGTCCCCTTGTTTCTTCTCACGGCACACGACCAGAAAGCTATACTACGGACGAATTAAAAAAAATAGTTTTCACTATAAAATACTTCCTCTATTTATAAAATATTGACACTGGTAATTTTAACTTCAACGTTATTCATTCATTTTATTAAAAATATTCAAATGTATAAATTATAAATCATACTTGGACGAATTAAAAAAATAGTTTTCACTATAAAATACTTCCTCTATTTTTAAAATATTCACACTGGTAATTTTTAACTTCAACTTTATTCATTCATTTTATTAAAAAAATTCAAATGTATAAATTATAAATCATAATTTATATATCTTTAACGATAATATAAACCAAAACAAAATATAAGATATTGTCGTAATTTTTTTAATGGTTTAGTTTACAGTCGGTGGACAAAAAGGCTGAAACAATTTGGCAACAGAAAGGGAACACGACATGTCTATTACTAACTATATTACTACTACACTATTTAATTTTTTTTTTCTCCATTGCGTTCCAGTCAGTTTTTTAAACATGAGGTGTACAATGGTAGTAGTAAAAAAAGTGAGAGTTTATGACTGAATTTGCGATCCAAATTCAGGGACAGTCGCATAGTAAATAACTAAAACATCTAGTTTGTTTTTCAGAGAGTTTCATAATGTCGTATGTGTATGCGTACATAGATTTTGTCTGGGCACCCTTACATCTCAATAGTATTGTGAGCTCTTGGGGCTCTCGTGCGGGGTGAGCTGTGGAGTTCATTCGAGATCGTGGCACGGGCCGGTCCACGGGGGTTAGCGGCACGGCCCAAGCCAGTATTTAATTGCGTCAGATACTCAGAGGGGAGAGGATGACTGATCAGTCATTGATGGCTTTTGCTTGTCTATGGGAAACCCGTCCTCGTATGGTGGGTCTATCTGACGAACGAAGAAAGCGAAGCACTTGCTTGCTTACACTTGACGCCTTCTTCGAATCCGAACCTAGTACTGCTAAGAGTCAACACTCAACAACAACACATTGAAGGGTGTGGGGACAGTGTATTAGAAGCTGGGTACTGGTCTCTCGCAACACATCAAAGACCTGGTCGCTGCCGACCAGTTGGACGGCGTCAAAGCGAACGATGTACTCCCTCTCTCGGTTCCATTAAAGTTACTACTCTCGCTTACGGAAAGCTTCAGGTGCTTCTTCCACGCCGGCCATGGCGGGAACTTTGGCCTGCGGTGGCTGGTGGAGCGGCCTAACTTCGCATGGGATGGCTCTTCGCGCGGGGATATAAGGATTGTCCCAGAGATGACGAGCGCTCGATACTAGTATTATATTATCTTGGCCCACGGAGATATAAGGATTGGCGTCCTCAGTCGACTTGGCGGTCGTCTCAGTCATTCTCATCTCACATAAATAAGGCATCAACGATTTGAAAGATATACTTCCTCTTTTTTTTTACGTGTCATCGTTGACTTTAATCAATAACTTTAATTATTCGTCTTATTTTAAAAAATATAAAAAATATTAAATTATTTATTAGAATTTAATTTATTACTAAAGATTTTTAAATCTTAATTTTTAATTTTATATATTTAAACTAATTTTTTAAATAAGACAAATATTCAAAGTTTTTGTTCAAAATCAACGACGATAAAGAAAAAAAGAACGGAGGAAATATACAGTAAGTAGGTCCTCACCAATGATTTGACCATATCGATCAAAGGTGCAGCGGCGAGAAGCTAGAGCTAAATTTGTGACGATGCATGCATTACTTTCTTACATAGAAACAAATACGTTACTTTCTTCTCAACGGGTGCATAGTAATGAAATTAGGAGGTGCACATATTGTAAAAAAAAAAAGCCAAGTCAATCGCAACATGAAAATTAATTGATGACTCGATGTAGACCTGAAGCTGCCATCCGTTTGATTTCGATAGAAATAATGCCTTGGTACTTTGTTCCTATATTTGCCAATTTTTTTGTACTAAGTAAACATTTTAAACCTTTTATATTATGGCAGCAAATAAATACTAGTCCTCTCATAGATAATTGGCATTGTTTTCTTTTAAACTACTACTACCTTTGATCATTTGTCTTATTAAAAATACGGTAAACATCCTATACTCAGACAAATATATGGTATGTTTCCATAGTTGCACACTATATACTTTTTTTCAAGAAAACGCCGTATAATATATTTTAGCGGTAAACATGTCACTACTGGAGAGTGGAGAGCGCCAACGTTTTCGTGTAGATAGCAGCTTCAACCTTCAGATACCCTGATGAGGTTTATTTTTCAAGTGCATGGACAAATCGTCGCTTATGGCGGCGGCACCCACAATCAAGTTTCACAACCTTCCCTTGCTGATCTTCCCCGTCCTCCTCCTCTCCACTGGAGCCTCCGGTGACAACATTGCATCGGACGCGCTCAACAATGGGGCCAACATCACCGACGATAATGGTAAGACAACGCTGGTCTCAGCCAGTAAATCGTTCACCCTGGGTTTCTTCTCCCCTTCCGGTGCACCAACCAGGAGATACCTCGGGATCTGGTTCACCGAGTCTGGTCCGGACTCTGTCTACTGGGTGGCCAACCGTGACGCCCCGCTCAACAACGCTTCCGGCGTCGGCGTACTGGTGATGAGCGCCGACGACGGGAACCTTCGCCTTGTCAACGGCGCTGGCCAGACTGCGTGGTGGTCAAACAACACGGACCCCTCTGCCTCTGCAGTAGCACAGCTTCTTGAATCCGGCAACCTGGTCGTGCGTGAGAATAGCAGCGGCGGGCGCATCCTCTGGCAGTCGTTCGATCATCCGTCCAACACCTTGCTCCCCGGCATGAAGTTCGGCAAGAGTCTGAAGACCGGCGCGGACTGGTCCCTCACGTCGTGGCGCACGCGGAACGACCCGGCGACGGGGGACTACCGTCGGGTCATGGACACGAAGGGCCTGCCGGACGTCGTCACCTGGCACGGCGACGCCAAGAAGTACCGTGCGGGTCCGTGGAACGGTCGCTGGTTCAGCGGCGTCCCGGACATGGCGTCCGACTTCAAGCTGTTCACCGTTCAGATGGTGGACGACGCCGACGAGGTGGCCTACGTCCTCAACGCCACGCCCGGCACCTTGACCACCCGCGGAGTCATGCTGGACGAGACTGGCAAGGTGCAAGTGCTGGTACTGGATCCGACAACACGGTTGTCGAGACGGTTCCCGTGGCTGCCGCGCGACTCCTGCGACGACTACGCGTTGTGCGGTGCGTTTGGCCTGTGCAGCATCAACGCCGCGTCCTCGTCCTCGCCCACGCCGTTCTGCAGCTGCGTCGAGGGGTTCAGCCCGGTGAACCGGTCGCAGTGGTCCAGGAGGGAGTACTCCGGCGGGTGCCGGAGGGATGTGCGGCTGGACTGCACGGACCGGTTCGTGCCTATAAGCGGCGTGAAGCTCCCCGACACGGACAACGCGACGGTGGACGTGAGCGCGACGCTGGAGCAGTGCAGGGTAAGGTGCCTCGCCGACTGCTCGTGCGTGGCCTACGCACCTGCCGACATCCAAGGAGGCGGCGACGGCAGCGGCTGTATCATGTGGAAGGATAACATCGTTGATGTCCGGTACATAGACAATGGGCAAAATCTCTATGTGAGGTTGGCAAATTCTGAATCAGGTAAGGATAAAAAAAAAAAAACTGTTCAGTATCTCAGTCTAGTTTCTGAGGCAACAACATTCATCGTCTTATCTGCTATGATTCAGATTTCCTGTAATTTTTACATTTCTGCAGGTGCAGATACAAGGAAGAAGAAGATTGTGGCAAAAATCGTGCTTCTTGTTGTGCTAGTCCTCACGGGCGCTGTCGTGTGCCTTGTTGTATGGATCTGCAAGCTTAGAGGTACAATCAGACACACTTCACTGTAAAGAATGGTTTGGGACAATGTTTCTGTCAAAGTTTTAATAAACGAATGCTACTGCTTTCTGTTCCTGTCAGGCAAACGTCGGAGAAAGGATATTTTGACCAAAGCGATCCTAGGATACTCGAGTGAGGCAAACGAACTCGGTGACGATAATATAGACCTTCCGTTTGTCAGCTTTGGTGACATCGCAGCGGCAACGAACAATTTTTCTGAGGACAATATGCTCGGGCAGGGTGGATTCGGGAAGGTTTACAAGGTTAGAAAAGAAAAAGTTAAACCTTTTATAGGCAATAATATGAGAATTACTTATGACAATTGACAATGCTTCTTCAGTCTAAGAGAATGGTGAAATCATGCAGGGTACGCTGGGACAAAACACAGAAGTTGCAATCAAAAGGCTTGGTCAGGGTTCCGGACAAGGTGTGGAGGAATTTAGAAATGAAGTCGTTCTGATTGCAAAACTGCAGCACAGAAACCTCGTCAGACTTCTTGGTTGCTGCATCCATGGAGACGAGAAGTTGCTGATTTACGAGTACTTACCAAACAAAAGCTTGGATTTCTTTATTTTTGGTATGTCTGAAAGTTTATTCCCAACAGAAAACATCTGACATAGTTACCACTGCAACTGCTGACAAACACCATTATTTTTCAGATGCTGCAAGTAAATATCACCTTGATTGGCCAACGCGATTCAAGATAATCAAAGGAATATCCAGAGGACTTCTTTATCTCCACCAGGATTCAAGGCTGACTATAATTCACAGAGATCTCAAACCAAGCAACATTCTGTTGGATGCCGATATGAGCCCTAAGATATCCGATTTCGGTATGGCAAGAATCTTTGGTGGAAACCAACTGCAAGCAAATACCAATCGAGTTGTTGGGACGTAGTGAGTAACCATTGCCTGAATGTCGTTTAAAATGAAATTGAATTTTATTTCACTTTACTTATTTTATTGTTTGCACCTCTTCTGAGCAGTGGTTACATGTCTCCTGAATATGCAATGGATGGTGCCTTTTCAGTCAAGTCAGATACATACAGCTTCGGTGCCATAGTGTTGGAGCTTATAAGTGGTTTGAAGATTACTCTAAGTCACTACAAGGGCTTCCCTAACTTACTTGCTTATGTATGCACGACGGTATTCTTAAACAAAAAACTTATCGAGTACTAGTTTGAATCAAAGGGTGGTACTATTTCCATTATAGGTACTGAATTTCCTGTGACATTTCGTTTCATTGGTTCAGGCATGGAGCTTATGGATAGATGGCAAGGCGATGGATCTGGTGGACCCATCCCTGGCTACGAGCTGTTCTCAAACCGAAGCTTTACGGTGTATCCAGATAGGCCTCCTATGTATACAAGACAATCCAAATTACAGGCCGCTCATGTCATCAGTGGTGACCATGCTGGAGAACGAGTCTACACCACTTCCAGTGCCAAAACAACCTATGTATTTCTCATACACGGGAACCCAAGAAACAATAGGCGAAAATACTAGCAGCTCTAGTAGTATGACTCTCACAACAATATTGGAAGGACGGTAGAGGGTTTAGACTATGCATCTGTTTGTATGTAAGCTCTTAAAAAGCAGATATTGTTCCAGTGTCCTCTCCATGAAAACTACACGAATCTTAAAGCAATCAAAGTTATTTCTGACTTGTTTGTAATTAACTTAATTTGTTCCGGGTCTTCCCTGGGCTGTGCCTGGACCAAGACAAAGTCCGGTCCTGTCCACGTCCACCCGAATTTCTCTAACCTTATCATATTCTTTCATGTGATTTGTGTGTTTCTTGTATCAGGAAGTTTGAAAGACAATCGGTCATGTATAAATTCACATTTTCAGGTTAGTTAAATTTAAAGCAACACTTCAGTCCCAAAACTACCCCCATAATTCTGACCTGTAGTTTTGAGATAATACTACTGTCTCAACAAAATTATTCAGTTTAAACTCTGATCATGCCAGTGCATCCAAGCCGCACAAGGCTTTGCATTGGACTGAAACCGTTCATTGTGTTCAACCTGTGGTTCGAATATTCCCAACTCATGTGATCTTCTACCTTTGATCTTTCTTCATGGTACAAGGAACATCAGTACCTGTGCCAGACTCAGTTTGTTTTGCCAGCTTCTTGTTTGTTGCAGTTCATGCTGTAGGAGGCGTGGTGTTGTGGATTTTGCCGTTACGGACTCGTTGGGTACACGAAGACATTCCTGAGAGCAGTGCTTGTCCATTCATCAGGTGTGCTCTGTCCGAGTGTGGAAGTGGTTACGCGATCTATGTTTGTGTTGGCAGCAGTCTCATCCTACCATGGCACATGACACCATTTGAATCAACAAAGCCAGACATAATCGTTTGTTCTCCAGGTATCCTATACGTAACATCTCCTTATCTGAACAAGTTGGGTTGGGTTAAGTTGGGGTGTAACTGGATACCGGTGCAGCATACTGCAGTCGAATCTAAAATTACTATCGTGTGACTATGTTTCCTGCTTGGATCACGCAACTGCTTTTCGGATCGGCACTGATGCTTGGAGGCTTCAGGGAAGAGAACACCCTCTTCCTTTCGACACTGCAGCAGAGCCTTCTTTTGGTAACATATATGGCTGACGACCAGGTATATTCCACGGAATTCCTGAATCTGGCTGAAAATTTGGCATCGGCTTTGCTGGAAACGCACAGACAAAGAGTAATGCTGGTGGAAAGAGACTAAATCAAGTGCCAAATGTGGTTTTAAAAATGAGATTTGCTCCTTATTAGATGACTGAGATTTTGCATGTGTCACATATTTGAAACAATCAATCAATATTAACGTGTGGAACATTTTATTTGTACTGTTGGAATAAGTTGTAATTGAAGCTAGAACGACATTTAGTACTTTAGTTAGAATAATTTTCAGATCTCTTTTTATTAAAAATGTTCTATTGTTCCAGTTAAAGAATTGAATGTTTCGGTTTCAATTAGAAATTGCTCCAGCTTCACGAACTTAATGTGAGACACACCCTTTAAAAATTTATTTCTTCCCTTCAAAACTCTGCCAAGTGAAAAGCACGCTATAAAAGCTCAGCCACAGCCACGGGCAGGAAGAGGAGACGGCAACGAGACGAGCACGCCAGGCAACATGAGTTCTCAGCCGGAAGATGATGTCGTCGCCGCTCCTGGAAATGTTGTCTATCTCCATGGCGTCCTCGAGCTGACGGTGTTTGAGGCCGAGCATCTCCACAACGCTATCCATGGCCGGATCATGGAGGTAAGTAAGTCGACAAAACTTGCCGTGCGGACATGCACGGCTCCTCTCTAACACTGCAGCGTGTTTTCTTTGCTTGGCTCTCGTGGCTTGCTTGTGAGCTAATGGATTGGCCGTCAAGGATGCAGCATTTTCGCCAATTTGTGGTCACCAACTTCCACTGGCCAACGTTCTTTCTGTTAGCTTGACGAAACACGACAACACGATGCACCATTTTTTTTTAATTAACAAAATTTCATGTTAAACTCGGAAAATGAAACAGTATCAACATGTGCGTATTTGCTGACGCTGGCACGTTGATTTGAGGACGAATAATAGGCCACGGAGAAGATGGAGCAGTCCGCGGCCGTGCACTGCCTACAGCACAGCAGGCTCTACGTCGACATCGACGTCGGCGCGGCGCGGGTGGCGCGCACCAGGGAGGTGGAGTTCCAGCCGACCAGCCCGGCCTGGAACCAGTCGTTCCGTCTGCACTGCGCCTACCCTGCCGCTCCCGTCACCTTCACGGTCAAGAACCAGCACCTCATCGGCGCGGGCGTCCTCGGCGCCGGGTCCGTGCCCGCCGCGCGCGTCGCGTCGGGGCAGCAGCTCGAGTGCTGGCTCGACCTCCGCGGCGGCAGCGGCGGAGAGCACGCCCACGAGACGCACGCCCCGAGGCTCCGCGTCCGGCTGCGGTTCTTCGACGTTGAGCGCGACCGGTTCTGGGACGCGGGAGTCCGGCTCCCAGGGTTCGCCGGCGTGAAGCCGGCGTTCTTCCCGGAGAGGACCAACTGCAACGTCACGCTGTACCAGAACGCGCACCTGACCGACGGCTTCGACCCGCAGGTCGGGTCGTACCGTCCGGCGCGGCTGTGGGAGGACCTGTACGTCGCCATCCGCGACGCGCGGCGCTTCGTGTACGTGGCGGGGTGGTCAGTGAGCACGGGGATCACGCTGGTCCGCGACGCCGGGCGGCGGAAGGTGGTCCCGGGCGCGAAAGAGGGCATGACGCTGGGCGAGTTGCTGAAGCAGAAGGCCGACGAGGGCGTGGCCGTGCTGGTGATGCCGTGGCAGGACCAGACGTCCGTCTCGTTCCTCGGGAACCAGGGACTGATGAAGACGCACGACGAGGAGACGCGGAGGTACTTCCACGACACCAACGTGAGGTGCTTCCTCTGCCCGCGCGACGCCGACCCCACGCTGACCTTGGTGCAGCACGTCGAGGTCAGCGCCCAGTTCACGCACCACCAGAAGGCCCTCACCCTCGACGCCGCCACGCCGGGAACCGACGACGGCCGCCACGTCGTCAGCTTCATCGGCGGCATCGACCTCTGCGACGGGAGGTACGACGACGAGAACCACACGCTGTTCCGCGACCTGAACACGACGTACCGCCACGACTTCGTGCAGAACAACTTCAAGCACGCCAGCCTGCGCCACGGCGGGCCACGGGAGCCGTGGCACGACGTGCACTGCAGGATCGAAGGCCCCGCGGCGTGGGACGTCCTCGCCAACTTCGAGCAGCGGTGGCGGAAGCAGGCGCCGGAGGACATGCGCGGGTGCCTGCTGGACCTGAGCCCGGCGGCGTTCCCGGACCCCGCCAGGTTCGACGCCGACCCCTGGAACGTGCAGGTGTTCCGGTCCATCGACGACGCGTCCGTCGTCGGGTTCCCGTACCACCCGTCTGAGGCCGCCGCGGTGGGCCTGGCGAGCGGCAAGGACGTGACGGTGGACCGGAGCATCCAGATCGCCTACGTCGAGGCCATCCGGCGCGCGCGGCGGTTCGTGTACGTAGAGAACCAGTACTTCCTCGGCGGGTGCGCGTCGTGGGCCGAGGACCGGGACGCTGGGTGCCTCAACCTGGTGCCGGTCGAGATCGCCCTCAAGGTCGCCGCCAAGATCCGGCGAGGCGAGCGCTTCGCGGCGTACGTCGTGACGCCGATGTGGCCCGAGGGCGAGCCGGCGGGGGAGGCCGTGCAGGCCATCCTGCGCTGGAACCGGCTCACCGTGGAGATGATGTACGCCATCGTCGTGAAGGCCATCGACGACGCCGGGCTGCGCGGCCGGGAGCACCCCTGCGACTACCTCAACTTCTTCTGCCTGGGGAACCGGGAGGCTCCGCGCCCCGGCGAGTACAAGCCGCCGAAGGCGCCGGAGGAGGGCACGGACTACTGGCGCGCGCAGGTGAACCGCCGCGGGCCCATCTACGTGCACGCCAAGCTCATGATCGGTAATAACCGCTCTCTACATTCCAAGTTCTGCGTCCGGGCTCTGGGCAGCGTCTCACTTTTTTCTGGTCGACGTGCAGTGGATGATGAGTACGTCATCGTCGGCTCGGCAAACCTGAACGAGCGGTCGCTGGCCGGCAACCGGGACACGGAGATCGCGCAGGGGAGCTACCAGCCGGCGCACCTCAACGGCCCGTGCGGCCGCGCGCGCGGCCAGGTGCACGGGTTTCGCATGTCTCTGTGGCACGAGCACTTCATGGCCCACCACCACCACCGCGCCGGCGAGGAGGAGGGGGAGGAGAGCGCCGTCGACGCAAGCGTGTTCTTGGAGCCGGAGAGCGTGGAGTGCGTGCGCGCGGTGCGGCGGACGGCGGAGCGGCTGTGGGACGCGTACACGCGGGACAGGGTGGAGGACCTGCCGGGGCACTTGCTGCCGTTCCCGATCACCGTGTCGGAGTTCGGCGAGATAGGCGACCTGCCCCCCGATGGCTGCTTCCCGGACACGAGGGCGCCAGTTAGGGGACGGAAAGCGGTGAAGCTCCCGGCCATTCTCACCACCTGAGGTGGCTATTTGCTTGTACACTTGTACCATTTGTAAGCATATCTGATACATACTCGCCACATGACATCTGCACCTCAATCAATTAAGTATAAATCTAGGATTCATCTCATGTATCGCCTTCTTGTGCTAAAATCCCCACTAGCTAAACTTGTGTTCCGTGTCTAAACCGCCTTTTTTCAAAATGTTGAATAGTAGTATATATTTTCTAAAAGACACGGACACAACTTCCAATGTACGGATTGAGTGTGAGTTATTCGTTATAAGTACAGGAATTAATTTTTGGGGAAATATTTTATTAAAGCCATACAATGCTGAATAAAGATAAATATAAATATAGTACAATACTGTAAGAGTGTTCTCCGCAGAAAAGAACATATATAAAATTATAAAAGTGAACATGGTCGCCGGCCGTTTGATTGTAGGGTGAAGATTGTAGAGGCCAACGCGGTTGAATGGGCTGCTTCATTAGGCCGAACTTTGTTCATGGGCCGAGGGCGAGCACACTAACGAGCACCCCGACCCATGGTTTTCACCAAAAGCGGGAAAAACACGTTCTAAAAAAAAAAATCCAAGCGGGAAAATCGAAATCGAAAGGGAATCCCTCGCGTCGTCGTCTCCCCGAGTCGTCGGCGGCCGGCGACCGGCGATGGAGCGGATCCACGTCGCCGTGCGCTCGCGGCCGCTCTCTCCTGAGGACGCGGGGAGCAGCCCATGGCGGATCTCCGGCAACTCCATCGCGCTCGCCACGCAGCCCTCCACCCGCTTCGAATTCGGTGAGCCAATCTCCGCTTGTCCTCCCCGGGGAATCACCTTGCATTCGATTCTCCTGAGGCGGTACGTTTTCTGAGAGGTGCTCACAGACCGGATATTCGGGGAGGATTGCCGCACCGCCGAGGTGTACGAGGCCCGCACCAAGCACATCGTCGATTCCGTGGTGCGAGGGTTTAACGGTACTTCACACTGCCTCTGTATCCTGCTCTTGCGGTTGCTATTGCTGTTCCTGGGCTGAATTAAGCGGTAGAGGTTGCGCTTATGAATTACTTTGCGTTATGGGCTCAAGGATCCCCCTTGATGTTGTGTTGATTTGGTGTTTTATTGCAGGCTGTGTCGAGTTGAGCATGGCATTTCTTTTTTTTTTTCCAAAAAAAAAAAGTTGAGCATGGCATATGTTGTCCTGTACTGCATGTGCAAGTACCTCTGTTGACAATTCAGGACGTCTAGGCTTTTACAGAAACTGATAACCAGACACATTTAGTAGAAGTTTCGTTGTACCACCATTTCAGGCTTTTCTAGGCTTCTAACGGCCATTAGTCACTATATCTGAAAACAGTAGAGAACTACAAGGGGATTCTGGAGATTGGTTGGGAACTGGAGGAAGATTTGATGGAGGAGGTAGCATTGTTTTGGAGAACAAGTTAGATTAGATAATTATGTGATTGATACCTTCTCACTTCTGTTCTGAATATTATATAGCCCCAGTATGATTTGGACCCCAGCTAAGCTCCACATGTACTTTAGCTATTAAACTACTCTGATCGCAAATAGGCAAATGTTCTAGGTTTTCCAGTGCCCTTCCTTCCCTGGCCAGGTCATACGCGTAGCTCTGAATTCTTCCTTGGTATTGTGGTTGTGGTCTCGCTCCACATCTGGATCTGGTACATTCGGACTTATTCTGCCCTGACTTTATTGATCACTACAGCGTTCAGCATATCCAAGGCTGTCTAACTGTACATTTGTGTTCGTATTATTCTCTTTACCAAATCTGGTCATCCTTAGTACATCTATCCAATACTTCATTTTTTTTTATATTCTGAGTGTTCTTGTTTATTATCCACTGTATTAGTTCAAATATTATCTCTGTCGAATGAATCAACATTTATACATGTGCATTGAATTGACTGTTTTTCTATATGATAGGCACTGTTTTTGCATATGGGCAAACCAGCAGTGGTAAGACATACACAATGCGGGGATGTGCTGGTGAGCAAGGAATTATTCCACTTGCTGTTCATGGTTTGTTTCAACATATTCAAGAGGTAGACCCAAATTTTTTAGTGTCCAACAACAATTCTTTATGCTGCACATCATGCATTGATTACTTTACACCATATCATTGTTTGTACACTACAAAAAAAAAACCAAAAGATCTGTGTGTGTCAATGATTCGTATTGATGTCTCGTGATATCACAAGCGTTTGGTTCCTGCTTAGTCTTGTGTCAAGTATTGTATAGAACATTGTAGATGTGATATTTACTAGAGACTACTAAAACTTTAATCTAATGTATTTGAATTTTGCATAGTTTTTTAAGCATATTTTGTATTCTAAATGAGTAGGTCACCACCATAATACCTTCCTTATAAATTTTTTAAGTCATTCTCCGTTCCTTTTATGATCGATAATTATTTGTTATACATGTTATTGCCATGTCATCGTTCATGTGTAATGCCATAGGCAAAATCACCTCTAATACCTCTCTAGGGGGTTATTTAGATGGTTTTGTATAGTTTAGAGGGTAAGATATCCGGTGTAATAAGTGAGGGGGTCAAGTAGACCAACCTTCATAGGTGAGGGGGTAAAGTAGACTTATTCCTTCCCTATTATTGTTTGTGTTATTTCTGACATGAGTTTGGTTATGGTGTAGAATGTGGATAGAGAATTTCTTCTCCGCATGTCTTACATGGAGATTTATAATGAAGAAATTAATGATCTTCTGGTTCCAGAACATCGAAAATTGCAGATTCATGAGAGCCTTGAGGTAAGAATTCTACCTTTTGATATTAAATCGGTTACCAACACAACTTTTCAAATAGTTTTTTTGCATGCACTTTTGTTTAGAGAGGCATATATGTTGCTGGTTTGAGAGAAGAGATTGTTACATGCCCCGAACAAGTCATGAGTCTAATGTCATTTGGAGAATGTAAGCTTTCTTAAATACTTGCTTGGTGAGTTAATTTATGACCCACGTACCATTCTTCAAGATAATATGCTGGCTAAACTGCAGCGCACCGTCACATTGGGGAGACTAACATGAATCTCTACAGCAGCCGCTCTCATACTATATTCCGAATGGTATACTTATATTCCTCTCTATCATCTAAAAATTGCTTGACAATTTTTATTCTTATGCTTACACCACTGAACAATCAGGTAATTGAGAGCAGGGAAAGAGTTGACGAGAACGAACAAGGAGATTCCTGTGATGCTGTTCGAGTATCTGTTCTGGTATATGCAATTTCCTACTCTTAATTACCCTCTCCATCCCATTTTATTTAATGTTTTAGGAAGTGGTAGAAAAAGTGTGTGCACAGGGTATGAGGAGGAGAGAGATAGAAATAGAGATGTATTAGGAAGTGAGAAAATGCACATAAGGAATTGAGAATGACAAATAGTTTGGGAGAAGTGTTGAAAGCTAGAATGACAAATAAATTGGGATCGAAGTAGTACTACTCTCTCCAGTAAACAGTCATTGGTCATTTGAAGTATATGGAATCTAACTCGAACATTTAAATTTTGCTTATCACCTACATGCTTATGTAGATTGGGTTTGATCTGTAGGTTGATCTTGCACATAGCTCCTTATATTCTTTTGTATTCGATGTCTTAGCTTGTGCAAATGTAAAATAGGAAAGCCATAAAATGAGCACATGCCTCTAAGAAATTTCTTTTTGTTTCATTAACGATGCAACTAAAATCTTAATGATGAGTCATCAAGGTGATAGTGATTTGTGACATGTTGCATAACTAAATATGCTGTTGGATACTTCGGCAGAATGTAGCTATGTCTACCCTTGAACTCATATAACATCAAGTACAAGGAGAGATTTTTCAAAACTAAAATACTAAGGTTGTTTCCTTTTCGGAACCATTTTCTTCTTGTAACTTATTTGTGGTCATGGATACTTACGAAACTACTGCATTGCAATTCTATCATTTTTGTGCCATTTATGTGAGAGTATTCCACATTCCAGAACCTTGTGGATTTAGCCGGCTCTGAACGAGCTGCCAAAACTGGTGCCGAGGGCATGAGACTTAAGGAGGGTTCTCACATTAACAAAAGTCTCATGACTCTTGGTACAGTCATAAAAAAACTTAGTGAAGGCGTAGAGGGTCAAGGGTAAGTCATTTATTATAGTTGTTCTGATACTTTTAGGTTCATTTCTGTTAACCTTTAGTAATGGATTTTATCATCAGGGGACATGTCCCATACCGTGATAGCAAACTGACGAGGATATTGCAACCTTCTCTGGGTGGAAATGCTAACACAGCTATCATTTGTAATATAACACTTGCTCAGGTATGCCATATTCCATCATTATCATCTGCCATCATGTTCTCATATTGTTTGGATAACTGATCTAGGAAAAAATATTGTAATCTTTCTTGCAAATCTGGACATAACTGATAAAGTATGAGTTACTCAAATGCAGCATCTATTTGTATATTTGTACACAATTTGTTGCTTTTGTTTACTTGTTATGCCCTTATTTTGTGGAATTAAATTGAAATGTGCCATCACCCTTTTTAAGAATCTGCGATGTCAAATAAGTCTAAATTCGTTGTCAGGTAAAAGTACACATTACAGCGCCAGAGCCTAACACTCTTTTATACTTACTAGGTCCATGCAGATGAGACAAAGAGCAGCTTACAATTTGCTAGTAGAGCATTACGGGTTACAAATTGTGCATGTATTAATGAGGTATTAGCATGTTACCTGTGCCAAGGGGATTACAGTTTATATGCATCAGTTCTTACATATTATACATTTGCAGATTATGACTGATGCCGCACTATTAAAACGCCAAAAGAAAGAAATTGAAGAACTTCGAGCAAAACTTCGGGTATATTTGTGCAATGTTGTAACTTCAAACTTATACAGCTTAAACATACAAAACTTATATTCATTCTGGTCTTAGGCATCTCAAAGTGATCACTGGGAGGAAGAAATTCTGAATCTGAGGAATACGTTGCTACAGGTTGCTTTCTGAAGCGCATTTATTTCCATTCATGGCTGTGCATATGCAGTCCATCAGGTAACCTGATTATTTTATGTAGAGTGAACTGGAGAAGGAGAGAATTGCCTTAGAGTTGGAGGAGGAAAAGAAAGCTAAAGAGCAGCGTGACAAACGCTTGATTGAGCAAGCGAAAAAAATAGAAAATCTTAGCTCATTGGTTTTAAATTCAGACAGAGATGATAGGAGCACTGCTTTTGCTAAGGTTAGTCGACACACCTTATTTCTCTAATAGGGAGTGTGATACAGATCATATGAGCAACATGGTTTTCTCACTAATCCTCAATTTTTGTTCTCAATTTAGCTGCTGATAGTTTGAAGCATTGTTTTGTTTATATATTATCCACAAGAAAACCTCTCCTTCCTATGGAAGACTAAAGAATTTACATACACTTTTAGTCGACTTACTTAAAATTTTCCTTGAACAGAACAAAAGAAGGGTAACGTGGTGTCCTGGGCCATTCACAGGGCAATCTGGTATCGAGGTATCTTTGTCAATGATTTTTTTTAGATTGTTTTTATCATGTTTAATTTGTCTTTCAAAGTCTAAGTGCCCATTTCTTGTTCTGGGTGGCTATGGAACTGTTGATCAATTGATTCTTATATTTTTCTCAAATGTTGTTAAAGAAAAATTTCAAACTATATTACCTCCTGGGGTGCTATTTCGTATCATCTTTTTCATTGGGTTCTGGAATGGATTGCATGTGTGTTAGGTCTTTTTTTTTTTGTTTATGCAGATTATTGTATTCATGCCATACTTATGTTCATATCATATGCTTCCTTTGAATTCATTATTCATCTTTTTTACTGTCTTGTCATGACAAGTATATCAAAATGTTCAGGGTTTAGGATCTGTCCAGGAAGGCCCTACAAGCAGCATGGTAAGGCGGGGGCATAAAATGGAAATGCCGCCACGTTTTGAAGAGCTAATTCAGGGAAGCCATGCCAACAACAGTCAGCCTTGTGCTGATGCTTGCTCATCTGGTGGTATATCAAAAGATGATTCAGATGCTTCCCTTTTTGATTCAGATGCTTTTCTGTTTGTGACAAGTCGAAGAAGAAATAAAATGGTGATTGACTCTGTCTAGTTCCTGTGTTTATCACTTTACGATTCATAAATGTCTGGTCCTAATTGAAGCTTGACTTTTTTCTTAAACAATATTTTCTCCTTCCATTGGTCACACATTTTTATGCTGAAATATATTTCCTTACCAGAGGAAACCAGATCAGGAGCAACTTAGGGGATCATCTGAAGTAATGGCAACCCAGGATGTTAGTGATGGGAATGGTGCGGTACTAAGTCAGGAAAGCACTGTGCCAACTGTAGCTAATGGCTTATCCGCTCGAGAGGCGGAAGCAATTCTTGTCATTAAACAACTTCAAGATCAGGTGCCGTTCTTCTTTCCTGTTATCATTTACTATTCTGTAATGAAGTGATATTAATATTCTGTATAAATTCCTTGCAGATCAAGTTGTTGGAGCTAGAGAAGAGTTCAATTCAAATTAATTTGGATGAAGTTATTGAATTGGCTACTCAGCAGAAAGCTTCATTCAATGAGAAGTATGAAGAGGTGAATTATCCTAGAGTTTGGCAATTAAAATTCATACTTCTAAGTTCCAACATGTTACGCCCATTTTGAGGCTGTGATTTGTGAAGTTCTTCAAAAAATAGGTAGTGAAATTTACCATTTCTTCATCTCGTTGATGCTCTACTAACAGTCTAGCATCATTACCATTTAACGTTAGCACACATCTACTCATCTTTACCCATCTAGTTCTCATCTATTATCTTTAACCATTTATTTATCCTCACATTAGTCATCTTTACCCATTTACGTATCATCGACTAGTCATCTTTACCCATCACATGAAAGTGGTTGAGTATCTGAAATAGGAGGACCCAATGGTTGTTTGAACCCTGAGTTTTGTTGATCAACTATGTATTTTGATTTTAAACAATAACAACAACAACAGTATACATTGTCTCATAACCGATCCCAAGTCCGGGTAAAGGAGGCTCGTGATCAAGGTTTTGAATACCGTTGAAAACCGCTCGGTTTGTTTTCGCTCAAACCGCTTCGGCTCGGTTTCTCAAACTGAATAGTTTTCTCTAAAAACCGTAACTATGTAGTGTAGCAAAAAGGGTTTTCGCTCGGTTTTTGCGGTAAACCGCTTGGTTTTCACGCAATCGATTTTCGCAGTTTGAACGGTTTTTGAAACCTTGCTCGTGATAGGCTTGGCGAGCCAACAACTGTAATAACCATTCTTATGGAGATGAAACCTCAAAGAAACCATGTACGTTGATTTTAAGGTCTGTTAACTGGAATAACCATTCTTACAGTCTTTCTAGTATTCAAATTCTAGTTTATCATACAACCCTAACAAAATATTTAGAAAATTCAACCTTTTTACCATGATTATAGGACAACTCAAGTGAAATTCATTCTTTATCTTGAAACTGTGCTCAAAATATGCGTTGTTTGCTTATTTGCAGCTCCAGCAGAATGCCCTGACTGCACAAGAACAGGCCAAAGTTGCAACTGAGAAGATCTCTACAATACTGACAACTCCAAAATCTGAACAAGTACTTGTTCTCTCTGTTCCAGATCTTCCTGCATGCATCCTTACATCATTGACTTATTAATATCATAATATGACTTGATACATGAATAATACATTATGCAACTTCCAGGATGTTCAGTGTGATTTCATCAGCAGTGTTTTGATGGAGGCTGAAGTAATAAATATGGAGTTGGAGCAATCAAGAGGCTCAATTGATCACGCTCTTTCTTTTGTTGATGAACTCAATCAGAATCTCTTGTTGATGGCAAAAGGCGTTCTTGTATGATTTCTCTCATTTTGAATATCTCAAGTCTTGAGTTAGGATTGCTTGAGTAATCTTGTCATTTTATTAAATGAACCATCTTTGAGTTCCAACAGTTATTTTCCATTAATTGTGCTTTGCAGGAAATGAAGCATTTTGCTCATGAAGATATAAAACGGTTGAATTCTGTAATCAAGGATTATGAGAAACTGTCAGTCTGTTTGATGGATAAGGTCTCCAAACTTGAAGCAGAAAAGGTATATTCTGTTAAGGGTATATAACTGAGTCTTTTTCCTATTTCATATTATAACCTTGTATCCCTTATATATATATATATATATATATATATATATATATATATATATATGGTTTAATACAAGTGCTATTCGTGACATTTTCAAATTCTTTCCTTTCTAATGAACAGAAGTGACAAGCAGTTTTAATTTTTGACAATCCTTTTATTTGAATGCAGAATCTTTTAAATGAACAGGCGCAAGATAGATATAATGAAATTGATAGGCTGAAGTCCATTTTGGAAAACTGTGAGAAGACCATAAATGTCTGTGGACTAAGTCTGTTTAAATTTCCTAACTTAATATTTGCATTCTAATGTTGCTGTTTGTATTCAGGAGTCTACTCTCCTTCATGAAAAGGAGAAAGATTTTATTCTCTTGGATCTCTTCAAGCTCCAAAAGGAAGTTGAGATGTTGTCATCATCTGCTTTGATAAAAGAAAAAGAATCTATCCGAAAGGAACTTGAGAAAACAAAAACAAAGTTAAGAGAGACTGAGAACAAGCTTAAGAACTCTATTCAGGAGAAAATTAAACTTCAGGTCATCAACTTGCTCTCATTATTACTTGTTTGAATGAAAATTGCTATCATTATTGTTGTATATTGATAGTTAAAATTCAGTTCTTTGTGACAAAATCAGCATATGTTCTTTCTCAGAGTGAAAAGGCAGAAGCCTTCAAAGAAATAAAGAAATTGGAAAGCCAGAGGAGTTTTCTTGAACGTGATCTGAAGAAACGTGATTCACTCACCATTGTCAAAAGACACGATGTGAATTCAGACTTTGCTGAATTTTGCAGTCAAGCTGTCCAGATGCAGGTCATGATCTCCCTATTCGTATTCTTTGCAAATACCTCGTTCTTCTCATTATCACTGACACTAGCGGTTTTACATTTCTAAGACCAAGCTTGCAGTTACAGAACTTACAGTCTCATTCGCTACAGTTGCTTTAGTGGGTAAATGTTAATAGCCGTTTCTTTCCAGAACAACTCATAAATCTCCTTTTGCATTTAACAACTATTAGATACTATAACAGAATGTCTTATTGGTGTTGGTCATAATAATTGACAAATTTCTGTCATACAATAGAGCACACAGAAACTCGCTGTATGTTCCATTTCTGTTACAATAAATTGTATTATGTTTTAGAGGGCACTTTTTCTGAGTGCGGTTGAATCTTACAGCGTGGATTTCAAATCACCACTACTGTTCTTTTGGTCAATAAAGCTTCTTAGTGTTCTGAATTCTGTTGGTTCTCCTTCGTGAAAAAAAAAAGAGTACTGATAGTTCTGTACTCTCATCCCTTTTTATCATCCCATAAAGTTATCTTAATATACTAAGGGAAATAGCATGTTGCAACTGGGATTCAAGTACTTTCTTATTACCCATTGCTTACGGAATAAATTGGATTATTCATTAAGATTTAATTTACATTTTGAGAATGATTCAAAAAAAAAAACATTGCCTCTTTCCTCTAATACATTTTACTTCGAAAGTCTATTTTGCTTTGTACCGTTTGGAGATATAGATGTTGACTTTCAGTTAGCAAAAAATGCAGTATGTGTTCATAACTCCAGGTTCAAATCCAAATGCTCTTAGCCAAGATGGTTATGCATGTATAACTTCAAATTCTGGAGCTTATAATTGCTTTATGACCTTGCTTCTCATTTCTGATTACTTCATATTCAGGAGGATTATCAAAAGCTTGAGATGCATGCTGCTGATATGTTAGCTGAAATTTCTTCATTACAAGAAGCTCTAAGTACTTCAATTACTGAAAAAGATGAAGCTTTGTCTAAAGTAAATCATTTGACATTGGAATTAGAAGAATATGTAAATATGTTAAGTTCAGCAGAATCAGAGAGGGATTCCTTGAGTGAGAAGATTGCATTCTTGGTATAGAACAAATATCTTTCCAAATTTCCTCTCTGAGATGTGATCTTGTACCTTCTTTTCTTGTGCTTAATATATTCACTATAAAATTACTTTTATGGTGCAGACTGAACATTTGTGTACATCTGAATCTACTATCAAGAGATTGAAGGCTTCTCTTGACTCCGTTTCAAGGGAAAAAGATGACTTGGGAATGGTATAGCACTATATCTATATCCGTCAAATTGTGTGAATTTATTTCATGTCGGTTTGCTATGCACTGCAGCAACTTACTGATGTCCTTCTGGACATGGAGTCTAAAAGAACCATGTGGGCAGCAAAGGAGAAAGAATATGTAGAAACTAATCTGAGATTGAACAACTGCCAGGATGAGCTGATCAAGGTATCTTCCAAATTCTTTAGTGATTAATATGTTTTCGGTGCCCATTTTACTGTTGACGTGTCTGCGATCACTAAACAAATGGCTCTTGGGCATTGGATTTAATTTAGATCCATGCTTTATTTTCATTAATATGACATTGCCTTGATATCTTGACTTCTTAAGAAGCTTTATGTTGAATACAGTTCCATTTTCTTTCACAAATTATCCAAATATTGTATTTACAATCTGTATAAATTGTAATATACCGCTAGGTGAGGCAAGAGCTAGTGAATTGCAAAGAACAGTACAGAAACCTGGAGGGCAGATTGATTCTTTCCATGGAGAATGGCGTGGATGAGAAACCTATAAAATGCTGGTCAGCCTTATATCTGAACCTTTTCACTTCATTTGTGTGTCATTTGATTGAAAGAATAACATAGTATAGTGAAACATTCTTTTGCCTGACGTTTTTAGCAAAGGTTCTCATTTTGAAAAATAAGTCTTCTTAATGAGATGTACTTTCAAAAGTACAATGGTAATGGATTACATGATTGTTGATGTGCTAAAAATTTTTAGAAGCTTATTTGTCCAGTGAATAAAATATAGGCTCTGGACCATAAGTAAAAGTTAAAATAATGGGCCTTGTAGAAAACAGAAAATGAGCATTATTTTGCTTACTAATTGTACAAATGTCATGCCGCAGCAAAGCTGGTAAAAGAGCAGATCAACTTTTGGACAAAGGAGGAACCATTGATGATCATGTACATGAAAATGTAAGTCTTTAGTCTCCATTCAATTTACACTTCTATTTTGAGAATGTGAAGTATAAAGAAACCAGTGCGTCATCCACCTTGTGCTGTGGTAGTGTGATCGTCCTGACCGGCACGGTTCGGAGTGAGGTGGTGGTGCTTGTAAGGAACGGTCTTTCCTTCTCTGTTAATACAAAGATACGCAGCTCTTGTGTATCCGAGAAAAAAAAAGAAACCAGTGAAGTAATAGGTGTTTTACATTGTATTATCATATCTTAATTAATTACAATCCTCACTATAGTAGATATCTTTTGTTTTGGTATTGATATTTGCTGGTGAACAACAATAGACTTACAGTTTCTTGTAATGGTCGTTGGTTATGTAGCCTGAAGAGCGTTATCTGCTGGGCGTTGCTAAAAGAAAAACTCGACCAACCTAGGAGGAAATAGGTGGCATTGCATAAAGAAGAAATTAGGCATCCAATTTCATGTTGAAGAGGACTTAAACCCTTAAGCAATTGAGCTAACCTCAGTTCCTCTAATGAACTTAATGGCACAGACACAGAGTTCATTCCAGCATTAAACCTTTGGACATCTACTTTTAGCCTTCTGTTGACTCAATCTTGAACAGGAACTCCACAAGAAACTATTGATGGTTATGGAAGAGCGTGATATTTTACTTTCTGAGACAAAAGAAATGACGTTAATCATTGATGAAGCAGAAATTTTGAAAGAGAATTGTAACAGAAAGGCAAGTAGCTACTTTTTTCTACTATAATAACTATCAGTTATCTCAGTGAAACTAAGTATGTATTTCCTGTTCTGATAATGCAGTTAGGACATGCTAAAGCTACAATAGATGAGTTGGGCTCTAGAATATCTGTTATGGAAGTGAAAATGAAAAAGGTAAGCTCCAGAGTGGCATTTGGGAACGGATGGAGTATTTTCCAAATCCTAGTTAAGTGCAATGAAACTCTGCTGTTGAAGCGACTGGCTGATGACTTGAAGTACGTATGCTTTCGGTTGCAGGATGATATGACTAATTCTAAGGAGAAGACAAAATCACGCATGAGAATTATAAAGCTGGAAGGAGAACTTGAGGCACATCGTGGATTGCTCAATGAAGCGGTGAATGAGATGAGGACCATGGATGCCAAGTACCAAGAAGCATCCACCAAGCTGAAGAATGACCTTTCCCACTATGGGCGCGAAATCCTGAGGTTGAGAGAAAAGCTTAACCAATCACAGGGCAATAGAAGTTGACTGTAAATCCGGTGACATTGTCTTTTGCACGGCCCACGGTATTGCCTCAATGCCGTGTAATTCTTCCAGCCTTTTGCGCCTGAACAAGCGGGTTGTTTTGAAGGCCTGTACATGAACTCAGCACTGTTTGATGGTGCTAAATTCTAGGGGATCAGAAAGAAAGCTGTCCCGGAGTGAGGCTGCTGCGTCCCACCTTGAAAGAGAATGAAAACTGCAACCTCCATTTATTCATTATCTCTTTCAATGTTAGAGTAGTTGAATAGTACAAGCAATTGTTGTACGCTGTGTTGTATATTAGGCTAAAAAGTACAGTCGTATCAGCACTCTGGATATGTCATTCGATGCATATACTGTGTTGTCCTGCTGTCGCAGCATAATTATGTATGCGTGTATCCCATGTGTATAGTTTAGCTTCACCTGTACTTTGTTAACTCGATTAATACCAGGATTTTAACGGTTTTGTTTTTATTGTTCTCAGGCTTCTGTTCCAAGTAGGGGGTCAGATAGCGAGCTGATATGAACATCTGTTTAGAAAACGTGATAGGATGCAAATTTATTCCATATTTATTGAATAAGATGTAGTTGGATTAATAGTAGTGTCTCCTCTATCAGGAAGAATTCCACTAGGGATTGTGAGAATCTATGAAAAAGCTGGATTGTAAAAATCTAGTATGATGCAAAAGTTGAAACAAACAAATAAATTATGAGATTGTACACTAGAGCATTTGTGTTGCGTAAGACAAAAGTTGGTAAAAGTAAGGGAAGAGTCGATTCCACTGCTAAAATCTGTAACAGAAGCTAATGTGTTTGATAGAATCTCACTATTAAGTGAGAGTGCGTTTGGATGGAAGAATCGGTTCTGGTTCCACCTAGAATCGCTAGAATCACCTCCAAACGCTATAAACCCGAAACGATTCAGCTGGAATCCGAGAGGAACGATTCGTTCTTTTGTACCGGCAACGAGAATCGGTGAAAACGGTGTTTCTCGGCTGAATCGGTGGCCGCCCGTCGTCCCTGCCCCTCGAGTTGCTCGTATTTACAACGAAATTGCCATCACCCTATCTCTTCAACGGCTCTCGCCTCATCCGAAAGCTCTTCTCTCTTCCTCACAGCCCCCTGCCCGCGCCGCCTCCTTCTCCCGCCCCCGTCGCCCCCGCTCCTGCCCGCGCCGCCCCCGTCGCCCCCGCCCCCGTCGCCCCTGCCCGAGCCGCCCCGTCGCCCCTGCCCGAGCCGCCCCCGTCGCCCCCGCCCCCGTCGCCCCTGCCCGCGCCGCCCCCGTCGCCCCCGCCCCCGTCGCCCCTGCCCGCGCCGCCTTCTCCCGCCCCCGTCGTCCCCGCCCCTGCCCGCGCCGCCCCCGTCGCCCCTGCCCGCGCCGCCTTCTCCCGCCCCCGCCCCCGTCGCCCCTGCCCGCGCCGCCCCCGTCGCCCCCGCCCCCGTCGCCCCTGCCCACGCCGCCTTCTCCCGCCCCCGTTGCCCCCGCCCCTGTCGCCCCCGCCCCCGTCGCCCCTGCCCGCGCCGCCTTCTCCCGCCCCCGTCGACTCCGCCCCTGCCCGCGCCGCCGCCGTCGCCCCTAACCCCCACCTCCTCACCGCGCCGATGCCGTCGCCCCTGCCCCGCAACTCCTCACCACGCCGTCACAGCCCCGGCCCCTGCTCAGATCCAAGGTATACCCAAAATTGCATTGCTATTGTTCTTCTTTTCATGCTTTGTTGTGTCCTGCTACTCAAAATTGCATTGCTATTGTTCTTGTATTGCCATGCCATGCTAAGAAAAATGATGACTGTAATGGCATATAGAACTTGACATGAATGAATTGTAGATGGCTGACTCGGCTGATTGGTCAAATGAAGAGCATGCTGCTATTGTTTGTGAATTATTTGCTGAACAAGTAAAATGTGGAAATCGTTCAAGTACCCACTTGAACAATGTCGGTTTTAAGAATGTAATTGAGAAATTTAAAGAAAAGACTGGTATTGAGTACTCAAGAATGCAGTTTAAGAATAAGTGGGCTAAGCTGAAGGCAGAATACACTTGTTGGAAGACCTTGATGAAACAAACAGGCCTAGGTTGGGATGAGAAGAAGGGCACAATCAAAATGCCTGAGAGTTGGTGGAAGAAGGCAAAAAAGGTAAGGTTTAATGCAAACAGACTGCAATTGTCAAATTTTCCTTCCAACTAAAAAATGAATTGTCTAATATTTGTCTCATAATTGCAGGATATTCCTGGTTGTGGCAGATTCAAAAATAAGAGACTGCAAAATGAGGATAACCTGGCGATTATGTTCGAAGACCTTAGAAACACGGGTGACGATCATTTTTGTGCTTCGTCAGGTGTCATACCTGCTGAAAGTCCTCTTACTGGACCTGATGGTGCCGACGATAGCGAAGACGATGTTGATAGTGATGAAGAAGAAGTGACCCCTCCTCCAAACCCTAAAAGAAATAGAGGTACTGCTGCTGCAAATGACAAAGGGAAGAAGCCTAAAACAAGTGGAGGACAGTGGATGCAAGACCAAGTTAGTAAAATGGTGTTTTTACATGAGAGGTCCACTGCATCAGTTGAGTCTATGTCAAGAAGTAAGGATGACGGATTGTCTATTAAAGAAATAATGACAAAAGTGAAGGATTGTGGTGCGTAGCCTGGTTCTAAGGAGTTCTTTATTGCTTCTGAGCTGTTTACCAAGCGGTCGGAGAGGGAGATGTTCATGACCATAGACGAGCCAGCGGATCGCTTTGCATGGCTCACTATGAAGCATCTTGTGAAATATGGCCATTGAACTGTATTGTATCCTTTATCTGCTTGTTTTATTTTATCCTTTATTTGTTTTTTCAAGAACATTTGTATTTTCTCCTAGAACTGTTGTATTTTCTTCTAGAATTGTTGTATTGTGTTGTAGAACTATTGTATTGTCTCCTAGAAGTGTTGTATTGTGTCCTAGAACTGATGTATTTTATCATGTATTGTACTGAGTTGTCATTTCATGATCTTATTCTTAATACAGATGTCCTCTTGTGAAAGTGAAAGAGAGAGGCATGAATCTGATGATGATGATGATGATGCTGATTTTTCTGTAAACATGTTGAAACAACATCAATTGCTGCAATCAGGATTACTCTGTTCTGTCAGTATCATCTATGATTATTATATGACTTATCATGACAAAAATCCAGCAAGGACTTCTCAGCTCAGTGGGTATGCATGGGTAATGGAAACACTTAACACTTCTGGAGAAAGTCATAGGATGTTTAGGATGAATGAGAGGCTATTTATCAATGTAACATCCCGAACTAAATTCTCGCTAAATCTCTTGTCAATAAAGACTTAATTGTGTTCAATAAAAATCTTAAAACCCTAAGTAATGATATCATAGGATCTAATCAACAGAACTTAAATTCAAAATTTAATTTGAAATCCAATCTTTTCTGTCTTTCTGCTTCTCATTTCTTTCGCCCGTGTACCGTCGGCCTTGCTCCGTTCCGAGCAGGAACGAGCGCCGCCCGGTCTCCTCTGTTCTCCCCACTGCAAGCCGCCACCCGAGTCCCTGCTCCCCCGGGTGCCGCTCCTCTGTTCGTTTCCATGTCTTCCGACCCCGTCGTTTGGGAATCCGATTCGCCCGACCTCCGACCCAGAGGTCGGGGAAATTTTCTGATTCGCCCGACCTCCGACCCAGAGGTCGGATGACTTTTGCGTTTCGCCCGACCTCCGACCCAGAGGTCGGAGAAAATTTTCCGACTCGCCCGACCCCGACCCCAGTGGTCGGACGCTCATTCCGTCTCGGCCGATTTTTCGTCAGCTCGCTCCGCCTCGCTCGACCCCGAGGTCGGACAAGCCGTTCGCTCCGCCTCGCTCGACCCCGAGGTCGGACAAGCCGTTCGCTCCGCCTCGCTCGACCCCGAGGTCGGATAAGCCGTTCGCTCCGCCTCGCTCGACCCCGAGGTCGGACAAACTCGTCGGACCGAGCTCGAAGCGGCCACGCCATTAATGCTGCCGGCCATCTTCCCAACTGTAAAAGCGCCTGGCCGTACACAGCAGTGCTGCCACCGCGCCGAAAGTCTTCGTGATGGGACGCGCACGCCCGGCGCCCATGCGCTGCAGTACGCTGCCGCCGCGCCAACTTGCGTCGTCCTGGAGAGACAAAAGGAACGGAGGCTGATATTTTCCAGAGACGAAACACTTCACTCGGCGTGCTCCCTTGCTCTTCTGCGCGCTCGTCTCTCTGCTCTCGTCTCCACTACCTTCCGCCTTTACCGCCGAAGAGCTCCGCAGGGCCCGAAGCAGAGCAAGCTTCTCTCGTGCTCAGGTGCGCTCGGTAAGCCTTGCCCTGCCGACGGTTCCATCGTCCGTCGCTATCGTCTCTAACCGCCGCCCCATTCTTCCGTAGTATTTCAGCAGTAGCGGCGCGTCGACATCTCTTTTCCGACGACCAGTCTCCGTTGTTGTTCTTTTCCACCGACAACCCTTTGGTAATCTTTGCCGTCCGACCTGTCTAGCTAGTCCCGTTTACCGAAACAACACACTAACTTTGTTAAAAAGAAATTCATGCACCTTCGCTTCCCTATTAATACAAGTTACCATCCAGCATTGAATCCCTGTTTAAGCTAAGTTACCTTGCATTTTCATATAGGAGCTGAGCTGCAGACGGCCACCGAGGCTGAGGAGGATTTCCCTGCTGCCGACCCCGCCGTCGACTGTGCTAACTTCTCCCCGAACCGAGGCAAGCCCCGGTGCACACCTAAGATTTAAAGTTTTACTTTGTCACTATCCTTGTAGGTCTGTTTGTGCATTACGTTGAGGAGTTGTTTGACACCTAGTTGCATAGCCTTAGTAGGAGTTCCTATGGGATAACTCAGTAGCGTCAGCTAAGCGCTAGCATGCCTTGCTAATATTAGGAATCGGTAGCATATGAGTAGTATAGAGACTACTCATTCGATAGCTAAAATCTTGTGGGAGGGGTGACTGTCACATGTGTAGTCTTTAAGGAATGGGCACAAAATATGACATTAACTGTTGGTCAATATTGCTGAATGGATTAAATTAACAATGGTACTGAATGTCGGCACCCATGGGCAAGTATTGAGTTGTGTACCGAATGCATACTGGCATATGGGACCCAGGAAACCGACGTAGCTCATTGCGCAGTGTTTGGACAATTGGCCATCTCTTTTTCTGGGTGAACGGACCAGTAGGGTGGATGAATTCGCATTTCTGTTTTTCTTGGGCATGTGCTAGTGGGAAAGGCTTGGGGCCGTACAGGAACGCAGGACGTTGCCTGGAGGACCATGTCCTTGGAGAGATGGATGTTGGACCAACTCTGTCGCGATGCAGTGAAAGGTGGCCACGTGCGACTCGTGGAGTGCGCACGTGTCGTGTTATTCGGGTTTCTCCTGCAGGATGTACATCGATTATAATCGCCGCCCCTCACGGTTAAGAGTACCTGCTTGTCCACTGTGTCACATCTTGCCGAGGATGTGGGTTGTATGGTGGGAAAACCGATGTATTGGGATCTCAATAAATTGTATTGCAACCATGTTTGTTTAGTATTAAGAGCACATTTTACTGCTGCTAGTGAACTCTTAAAATCTTGGACTAAAACCTGAAAATAGGATTTACCATTAGTGCTGTTTTTGCAAATACTTACCCTGCTGCCACAAATACTCCCTGCATACTAGGAGTCGGCCTTAGAAGGCCTATTGACGGGTAAGTCTTGCTGAGCGTCAGTCGCTCACGGTTTGTTGATTGTTGTTTTGCAGGCATTAGTGCTGACTGTGGTCAGGGTGGTTGGGAAGAGGAGACGCCCTCGGAGTGGACCTTCGAGTGGGTCCCCGCTTCTCCCTCCTGTGGAGATTAAACACCATCGGGCTGGGGTGTTTGATCAAGCGCCAAGTGTTAGATTTTTGCTTCCGCTGAAATCCACGTGTTTGTTATCAAAACTACGTTTCCGCACTTTCCAAAACTTCTGAAATCAGTTGTAACATAACCAGAATTAATGTATCTTTAAGTCATTTATGCGAGTCCTTGTTAATTATTGTACTGTAAAGTCACTTGTTTCGGCAAGCGGCCCCCCGAATGATCCTGGATGAGCAACCGTACGATTTTATCGGACGGGGTTGCGACAATCAAATTGCATGATCTTTTGGTGAGTGATTTTGGGCTCAAATCATCCATTCATATGAGTTCAATGGAGTCTCTGGCAATATTTTTGTGCATCTGTGGACAGAATAGATCTAACAGTTCAGTTCAGAACACATTCAAGCACTCAGGGGAGACAATAAGTAGGAAATTTGATGAGGTGTTAAAGTGTCTAGTCCGAATGGCTAAGGATTATATTAGACCTCAGGATCGTAACTTCACTACTGTCCACAATAGAATTACTGGTGATAGGAGGATGTGGCCGCATTTTAAAGATTGTATTGGAGCTATTGATGACACCCACATAGGTGCAGTACCACCTCCAAAAGATTATGTTCGATATATTGGTAGATCTGGAAATCCAACTCAAAATGTAATGGCTGTAGTTGACTTTGATCTAAAATTCACTTATGCATCTATTGGTCAGCCAGGCTCCATGCATGACACAAGTGTTCTATACCATGCAATCGAAAATGACCCAGCCTTTCCACATCCTCCACAAGGTATTTTCTTTTTTGGCCGTCTTTATTCCATTCAAATTTTATCTTTGTTCCTGCTTTGACTAATACCTTTATATATAGGCAAATATTACATGGTAGATGCAGGTTATCCAAATAGACCGGGGTACTTAGCACCTTACAAAGGTCAAAGGTATCATATTCCTGATTGGAGGAGAGGAGCTGCTCCTAGTGGTGAACAAGAAATATTCAACAATTTACACTCAAGCATTCGCAATTCGGTTGAGCGCACATTCGGTGTTTGGAAGCAGAAGTGGAGGATTCTTTACAGGATGCCAAGTTATCCGTTGTCTAAGCAAAAAATGATTGTCGCTGCTACGATGTGTCTTCATAATTTCATCCGTGAGAATCATGCACTTGATAGGCATTTCCGAAGATGTGATCGGGATCCGGAGTACGTGCCTACAATACCTCGAAGGTATGCAAGGCATGCACCACCTCAAAATGCTTCTGACGCTTCAACCTCTTCTCCAAATGACATGACTATGGATCAGTTCCGTGATGATCTTGCAGCTGCAATATTTGAATCTAGATCTTAGTGGTTTGTTTATGATTGTAGTGCAGCTGGATGTTAGCACATTATTTTGGCATGTATTTTGGCAAGCATGTATATATTCTAGGTAAATCGTGTAATAGACGCCTAAACTATTGGATGGTTATGTGATGTAAACACACATTTTGTAATGCTATTTAGCTGAAATACAGCACTAGTTTATCAAGGGTACATGTGACATTTCCCCTACTACTCTTTTATATGCTGATTCTGAATCTTAAAAATAGCCAAACGATTTCACAAGTGATTCTGATTCATCCTAGAAACGTTTCTCAGGAGAATCTGAAACGTTTCTGATTCTCGAAGAATCTGGAACCCTACCAAACGCACCTCGAGTAGTGAGAGTTGAGTATCCTGGAACTGAAACAAAGGCCAACCCAGGGAAGAATGCGACAGGGAATCCATCCACCAGCTTTTGTTGTGTCCATGTGGTCTGATCGAATCACCTCTCCTCGATGATCTGACGATGGCTGCTGGGCCGTCGGTTTGGTATCCACGAGCGTGGACGGACGGCAATCATCATCATTCGCGCACAAACGCATGCTCGACCACCTGGACATTTTTCAGCGGTGAATCATAGAGGATCCGCAGAGCAGAGAGAAGAGAAGTGCGCTTTTCCCTCGGCCGTCCATTGAATCCAAAGATGATATAGCCTGCCCGGCGCAGCAAAGCCTGAGCAGCTTCAGCTCCGGGGCGCCAGCAAGCAACGGCATGATTCGATCCACTGGCGCGTCTGCATGCACGAGAAGGAGAAGCAGAAGAGAGATTTGGTGCAGATTCCATAATGCCGAGGCAGCGTCTGCCCGGGCCCGCGTGTCTGTAACCGGCGCCCAGGCGCGCCCTGTTCGCACGTGACGTCGCTGCTGCTGTTTCCAAGCGGAAAAGCGAACCTATGGAGGCGAGCCGGTACAGTAGTACTACTTACTCGACAGCTGCTCACGGGGCCGGTTTACGGGGCTCTAGCCAGCCATGATGGATGGGGTTCGCGAGATTCCACGGCTCAGGCCAGGCGGTGAAGTCTGTGGGCATGATGGCGCATGATGCCGGCGAGCGGCTAGCTGATCGAGCTGCAGCCTCGTCGTCGTATTAATCCGGTGGAGTGGAGTGGAGAGATGACCGCGCGCCCGGGTCCGGAAAAGTCAGGAACCAACCCGGGGTTGCCACCGCCGGCAATCATTGCCGGACCGGCCGCGCGCGCCCTTCTTCGACGATCCCGGTCCGGGGTGGAACGTCCCTTTCCCGAGGCAAGACCAAATCAAGTAGGAGTAGGGGTACTAGTACTAGTAGGTCGTGCGTTGGGTCAGTCGATCATGGCGATGGATGTGGGCGAGACCGAGGTGACGGAACGCCGGGGGGGGGGGGGGGGGGGGGGGCGGGGGCGGGGTGCGGACATCGGTATCCTGTCCAGTCCCGCTTCTCGAAAGGCAAGCTCTGTTTACCGCCGTCTCGTGCTCCAAATTATTGTACTAGTACGCAGAGTAGAGCTACTCCGCCCCTGCTAGGGACCGGCAACGGGTCGGGCATAAGATGACGTCCGGGCTCACATCTGCGCGTGGAAATGACGTCTGTATTTGTATCCGCGGTAGGTTTATATATTGATTAATAAAATATTAACTTTCTATTCTAATATTAATATTTTACTTATCTCTTAATATTTATATTAATAAATAATATTTAAAAAATAAAAATTTAAGTAGATACATTTTTTATCATCCCTAGCCTCTGCGCCTAGTCCCCCGCTGGCATAGCGTGCGTGACGGAACCGGTGGTGGACCTGGCTGCCGGGCGAGTCCGAAAACGGGGGAGACGCCGTCGCCGTCTCGTCGCGCACTGCACGTGTGCGAACAGCGGCGAGGATGGCGACCGGTGACCTCCTACCCACCGCAAGCTGTCGGGGCGGGGCCAGCAGAGCAGAGGGAGAGAAAGAGACGACGATCACCTGCCGACGTATACCGGTACTGTTCCGTACCAGTGTCCGTGTGGGGCAAAAGCAATCTTCTGTTGGGATGTCCTTCTGTCTATGAGACGGACGACGCAGCTCTATCCGAGCCTAGATTCTGTACCAGTAGTGGTCACGGGCAGCAGGGGGTACTAGTACTAGCAGCAGCCATGCCAGCGAGGCGGAGGTGAGGTCCCCGGCCGGCCGGCCGGCTTCCGGCGAGATCAGCCGTCCTGTCATCGAGACAGCCCAACGAACGGCGTCTGCTTGTGCTTGTCCTGGCCGGAAGCTCCCAACCGAGTAGCGTGTCCGGCGCGTGAACAGCATCCTACTTAGTAGCTTGGATCTTGGAGTAGTACAATAATACTGTACGTCCATGGACGGATCTGGTGCCTTTTTACAAGGCCGATCAATTTGTTGCATGCAGGCTGGAGTAGCTACGTACTTAGGTATAGGGAGAGAGGTCGTTTTCTGTCCGTCTGCATGTTTGAGACCGAGCGAACAGCCTTACTACTGTACTGTAGGAGTAGTATTAGCTTTGCGACTGCCTTGATGTGTCACTTGCAAGATTCGGTCGGGTGGGGAGGGAGAGGATCCGAAGATGATACTGTAACTGTACTAGTATACTATACAGAAGACAGAACACAGCAACATCGATAGTTTAGATGTTTTCGTCGTCATCATCAGGAGTAGCGAGAGAACGTTTTCGTTTCATTTTCGAGTGGATAAATTTTCGAGTGGATACAAGCAGTAACTACAGTTCTCGCCTTGTTTCAAATCCCCGATGAGGATTGAGGAGGGAAACACGCGCGCGCGCGCGCTCAGGCTCACAGGATCGTGGAGTGGAGGACGAGCTGTACTCCTCTAACAAACGGCTAGTAGTAGTTTTTTGTTTCGCCTGTGACGCACGCGGAGCACGGACACGGGCTCTGCCTCTGCCTGTGGCCTGTGCGCGAGCGCGAGGATGATCTCAGCTCAGCTCAGCTCAGTGCCAAAACGAGATGGATCGTCGTTGCGTGCGCGCATCTCTCACCCGGCCGGCGCCAGATAAGCCCATTTATTGTGGCCTGGCGTCCTCTCGAAGCAACTCGGCTGTTGCCTGTCGGCGTCGTCGCGTCGGTTCGAGCGAATCCGAGAAACAAGAACAAGAGCACTCTTTAGGTGCGCAGCTCGGCTCTCGATCGGGTGCTTTGATCTGATCAACAGCACAGCACAGCATACGGCATTTGCAGGCAGGCACCCAGGCACGCACCGTGCACGGACAGCGACCAGACAATGTCCACGCGGGACGACGACGATTGGGCGCCGGGTACACACATACACACCTGCCCACGCACGCTACGCTGGCGTTGACTATGCACGCGTTGGGTTGGGTCGGAGTGTGTGCGGGCCGAGTCAGCAGCTCTAGCTACTCCTGGTTCTGGGTTGGGTTGGGTCGGGGCCATTAACCTTTGGGGCCTTGGGGCTGAGCAAAGACGTAGGGCGCGTTAGACCGTCCCAAGGATCACAATTCACAACACGACCGGTGGACGGTGGTGGTGGTGTGTTTCGTCCACCGGTTGTACTACAGGAGAAGAGAAGCTGCCGTTTGCCGGTGAAATGCATGCATCTCGCAACAATGCTTTTCTCGAGGCCATGCATGCATGTCGCTCTAAAAACATGCTGTGCGCGGTCGACTTAGTAATTTGCAGAATTGCAGAGGTTGTAAAGGGAATCAAAGGGTTCTGCTTTCGGTTTTCAGCAGCTACTGCTACTACAGTACTACTAGTAGTACTATGGCAGGACGGTTAGCAGTAACAACATCAAACTGGTCAAGCTAATTAAGGATGATGGTGCGTGTTACCTAAAGTAGTAGAGTGTATATTTTTGGTTCTGCGCGGCAACAGTGAGATGTTACCTTTCCTTCTGATGATTGTAATCATTAGCAGTGCTAATAATAATGATGATTAACAATTAGCATAACTCTTTGATTTGATAGGCCACTTTTTGGGCTCTCGCGTGTGCCAGCGCACCACGGAATCGTCGATCATCTGCTGATGCAGACGTGGAAACGGCGGAGAGATTTTGTGGAGGGGCTCTCTCTCTCTCTCTCTGCTGGAACAGAGACCAGTAAGCAGCTGCTTGTGTGTGGTTCCCATCCGAACCTGCTGGTTATATTATTACACACGCGTTACCTTAATTTGGAATCACCGCGCGGCTTAATTATTACTACTGCCGTGGAGTGTAGACACAACACCGACACGCACATGAGCGATCGAGAGCCCTCGATCACACGGAGCTCAAGAGATGTTTATTTACAGGCGAAAAAGCAACCCTTGCTAATCCTACCTCTGTTTTTTTCGTAAGCATTATATCGTCCATTAAGTTACAATGTACACTAATACGTAGTACTAGATGTTGTTACTAGTAGTAATTAAAAGATAGAAGAACTACTATGTAACTGTAAAAGGAGATCAAATACGGTCACTATAGGGATCTCATAATGATTAAAAAAAAAACCATCGGATCAGGGTCGTTCGTCAAACTCGAATGTGATTCCATTGGAGATTACAAGTCCGTTCTGTTTTTGACTTTCCCCATCCATGTGTTTATACGCAAGGTCAGCAGATCGGAAAAACTGTCTGATAATTATTTACACATTGATTTGAAAACCCGTCCGAAAACAACTAGCCAAAAGCAGGTTGGAAACCTCCAAAACTACATGGTTTTTAACAGTTTTGTAACCCTGCAGGTCACAATAAGCCCCTTCTTCTGAAAGAGAAGACTCTCGGGTCGGCCGGATACCTCGATCGGCGCTAGAGTATCAGCATCTAATCGTACCTTTTCGCAAAGCCGGTCCCGGCGCAGATCATTAGTAGTAGTACTAATTATATTAGCCACGCAAAGCTCTCATATCATATCATCCACACGCAGTAGTTTGACCGAGATTCTCTCGCGCTAAAAATTACGATAGGGTTGGGCCGCAGAAAGGTGGCGAGCTAGAAGGCTGACTTACGTTGCATTCCCAGACTCATTTCGGCACCTAAGCACGTTCCTTTGCTCCCCTGCTAATTCTTCCCTAGCTCTAGTATACTGTATCCTTTGAAAATGAAGTTAAGTACGTGCTAGCTATACTAGAGCCCTCCCCGTCGTCTAGCTTAAAACGTGGGTTTTTTTTTTTTTTTGTCTCAGTACTATTGTAGTACTACAAGCTACTAGCTAATTACTCCTAGAACTGAACAACGCTAATCAATCTGCACAGTGGCTGATGATGGATAGGGTGAATACTTAGAATAATATTGCCATGGTGCTTTTATTAATACCAGGCGGAAAAAGGTAAGAGTACCCCTTTTTTTATTTTTGTAACTCATATTCTGTGTAAGCACTTGATGGGATGCCCTTGGGAGTTTTGCTTAAGTGCTCGACATATTAGTAGTTATCACATCTTGCCTCCTAATACTGTAGTATCTAGCTGACGTGGTTTGCACTCACTTTATTCACCGACCAAACCCATTAATAGATTTCGTCAAGAAAATTAAGGCCAGACTTTTTGACAACAAGGGACAGGAGCTTAATTAATTTTACCCTACACCTAAATCCGACGCTCCACGAGTTTGTCTAAAGTTTACTGGTCCCATTATTTCAAACTCTGTACATGGTCTTCAAATCTAGTAGTATTGTCAAAGAAACATTGGAATATGTTTGTTTTTCTTTTTGAAACGTCCAGAGCAATATTTTGTTATAAAAAAAAATCCATGTGGAAGATTTGAAGAACCTTTTAGTCCTTTTCTAAAATAATTGATATTTTAGACAATTTTTATTTTTTTTCCACAATACTAATCGTTCTCACTTACATCTCTATACTAGTACTATCTTCATATTTATTTGTCGTCATCGTTGACTCCCAACATTAATTTTAATAATTTACTTATTAAAAACTCACTCCTCACTCGATATCTATGCATAACCTATTATTTCTTGTTCTATTAAAAACAACTATACAAATAACAAAAATATGTACTTTATATTATACAAAATAATAATAATATAATTAAAACTTGTCCTAAAGCTTAAAGTTGCATTAGAGGGAGTATGATAAATACCGATTTTATAGTAAGGGGTATTAAAATATACTACTAGTTTATTACACATAAAAATAACGTTAAAAGTGGAGTGAGTACATCACTGCCTCGTTATTTCTGCCGCTCTAGTGTTCTTCTTCGGAAAGAAAAAAGTATTGTCTAGCTCGCGCGCCGCACACGGAAAGTGACCTTCGCTGCACTGCTCACATTCACGCTCTCTGCTCTGCACGATGACATTACTGTAACTCTAACCGCTTAACCCTATACTACTGTATTATAGCAATGATAAAGCAGAGTACCGATGAAAAAAATGATAAAGCAGAGTAAAGAATAGGCAAAGGCCCAAAAGGCACCCGGAACGGCCATATATTAATCGTGGTGTAAAGCACCCCAATATTCTAGTATAATCCCACATAAAATGGCTTTTATCGGAGTGATGAAATTTGGACACACAGGGAGGCTAATACGCAGTCTACGATCTACGAAGAGAGGGAGAGAGAGACACTGACGGTACTAGGACATCGCAGCAAAGCAAGGAGAAGGGCGGCTTTGGCAGGCAGAGGCCAGAGCGTAGCAGAGCATAGGAGGAGAGAGAGAGGGGGAGAGTTGGGTGCAGTGCCGCAGAGGGGGAGAGAGAGAGGAGTTAATAATATCCCATCATTCACACGCCACGGCATCATTGGCTCCTCCATCCTCCCTTCCCTCGCTCTCGCTCCATTGGAATCCCTGTCTTAATTGCTTCGTTTAACCCCCTCACCAACCTCTTCTTCCTTGGTAGTGGCGGCAGCGGCACAGCACAGGCACTTCCTCGCGACCTGGTTGCTGCTTTTTCGTGGTGCGGTGCATGGGAACACAACTTTGAGAGAGAGAGAGACAGAGAGAGAGAGGAGAACAGGGAGGAAGGGAAGATAGAAAGAAAGAGGCCGGCCTGCCGGCGTGGGGGAGAAAGGAAGAAGATGAAGTTCATGAAGCTGGGCTCCAAGCCGGACGCCTTCCAGTCCGACGGCGCCGACGTTCGGTGAGCGCACCACCTTTCCGTTCTCCGGCCTGTGTGTTCTCTGTCTCTGCCAACCAACGCCCATAGCTAGGGGTAGGATCGCTACTTTGCCTCCCCTGCTTAAGGCAAAAAAAAAAAAATCTGCGGGTTTTTTTTTCTTGTTCCAGTCGCGCCTTCCAGTTCTGGCGCGCGGCGTGTGTTTACTAAGAACGGCGTCTTCGTTTTAGTGCTTTCCGAATACGTTAATTCCTTCTGGACTCCTATGTGGATAAAACGATGCAGCAGTGTCCATCCTGATTGGGGGTGCCATCGTAATCCGACCTTGTTCGTCTTTTGGAGTGCAAGAAAATCTGTGTAGAGTATTTCTTTTGAGCGAAAGGAAAATGCGTATGTTCATTTTTTCCCCCTGACATAGCGAACGAAGGTGGCGGGCGTAGCACTACTAGCACATGGGGCTTCTCTTGTTTCAAACCATCGTTCTTGCACCATGTTATTGTTTGGATTCTAGTACTGATTTCAGAATAACTAACTATTTTGTCCTTCTTCATGACCTGATGCTTGATTTTGACTGGACATTGTACTTGGATTTTGTTTCCAAGCTCCCTATGGCTTGATTGCTTACAACAATAAATTTGTTCGTATTATTTTCAGTTTTACTATTATCCAATAAATGATCCGTTCTGTTTTTTTCTCTTTTTGTTCTTTCTATTACTTGTTTGGTCGTTTCATCTGAACTAGTACTCCTACCTCCCAGTGAGTTGACTGCTAGAGCTTCTTCGGAAGCGCCTAGCTGTGTACTTTGCCGCGTGAGCAATTCGTATGTGTTTTCTGAACTGAATCCGTCAAAGAATCAATTGTTTTCCTCCTCATCTTGTGATCTTTGGAGCTGGCATTCCTTATTTCTCTTGGGATTAGTTGTTTGTGTCCATCTCCTTGTCGCGATACTACTGTCGAGCTGTTCGACGATTTTTATTTTATAGTGTTGGACTGATGGGCGGTCCTCTGATTAATTAAACAATACTAATCCATCTTGTCGAGATGCCGTTCATCATTAGGCCATTGAGATGAAAGCCTAATTATCATGGGTTTCTTGTTTTCCTTTTGTGCTATGCTTGCAATTTTTTTTTTTTGATAAAGGCGCTTGCAGTATTTGAATTAGATGTTTCTATACTATTTCCTGGCTAGAAAGTAGAAAGCATGGCTTTATTCTAGACTTTTCAGTCTGAATTTGTACTTGCTTTCTCTCCTCGTCGTGTCACGCCTAGCGTAGCCCAGAACAGATCTGAGGGGCTACGAACATTAAGCTTTACTGTGGTATTATTATATGGTAGATACCACTATGTCATGCTGCTTGATTTAGGCAACTTGGTAAAGTTAGCTGGGTTAATTTATTATTAAGGAAAGTAGAAAACGATAGTCATCTCACCATCCTCCTAATCATTGATCTCGTACACTTTTCCTTCAGTTAAAGAATCCAATGCAAGTTGCTTCATCACGACTTGTCTTTTCAAACAATCCAGTATTTTAGTATCACTGATGAGTGCAAAGTGAGTGGTAAGTGGCATAAAGGAGAATGTGGTATGGGATCTTGTGGGAATGTGTTTTTCGCAGCCAGTTAACTGCATGATACAAACACAGCACAAAATAAATTAGTTGAGTCATTCAGATGGTCTGTAAAATAGAGAAAGCGATAGTGATGATCAAGCAAGCCTGACAGATTTGGATCTTAGTGGCTAAGCCTGTTCTTCTGCTTACCGACTCTGGTGGTGCTTTGAACTGGGATACCTGGAAAGCGAGCGTACAGTCTACTAAAGAGCTATCGCATGTTTGCCTCCATTATTTATTGATAGCGCAGCTCTTTGATGGCTCTATAAGATAAGCTTGATGTGTTTGTTATTGTCAGTATGTTCATACATAGGTCATACACTTAATTGACTGTAGATTTAAGGCTTCTAAAGTAGTTGGAGGAATGATTTTTAGCTATCATCTTCAAATCTTTAACTTTATCCTGACTATTGTGAATGATATGTATTGCACTATGTTTTGACATTTTTTTTTTATTGCATGCAGATATGTGGTCTCTGATCTTGCGACCGATGTTGTTGTGCATGTTGCTGAAGTGAAATTTTACTTACACAAGGTCAGTGTCAAAGTATGTTGCATGATTGCACTGATGTCAAACTGTATCTGTTTACTATAAAAGCAGTAACTAGTAGTACTTTTCTCAAAAAAAAGTAGTTACTAGTACCTGCAATATACTATAGTACGTATTTGGTTATTTCCTGAGGCCTAGAGTGTTCAAATGTGTCAAACATGAGGGATTAAATAGAAAAAAAGTACAACATCAGTGTTGAGCTGTCTCTTTCCTGTCTACCAGATACTGCTTCAGTTTTACAGACATATATTTAATTTAATTATATGATGTTCTTGGGACTAAAAGGCTTGGAGGAGGTGGTTGTTTTATGAGAGTTCAGGCAAATTCAATCCTCTTGACTCAAACCCTTCTTTGACTTCCCTTACCCAAGGAAATTTGAATTCAGGTTTTCAAACACTTGACGGAAGGGAGCGGCTCCCTGCACTCCCTTCCTATAGGCGTAACTGTCTGAGCGAAGCGAGGTAGTAACGAGTCTTGCCTGGGAGGTAAGAGGAGTTAATACCGAGCGAAGCGAGTCAAGCAACGGAGCGGAGCGAGTTATAATTGACCGTAGGGAATTATAACGAGCGGAGCGGAGTATACGCGCGAGCGTTCGCGTACATAGTTATGGTTCTGGGTAGGTACCCCTAGGTACCTCATGTTTTGAATTAATCTCAGCTGTTGGTTTAAAAAATTAGTACCGGACCTACCAATTTTGGTACCGGTCCGCAACTTAAAATACCTTTTAGTAGGTACCTCCCTGTTTTTAACTGTTAAATCTGATCAAATGAACGGTTGCTATTAATTCCAAGCACCATAACAGATCTCTATGAACTGAACAAATACTTCAGGGAAAAAAATATACTTTGAGATTGTGTGACTAAGTAGTCAACCATCATCGGCTGCATCTTATTTCCATCTCTGAAAACAATTATGTTTTGGTTTGGCTGTCACATACAGTTTCCTCTTCTATCCAAGAGCAGTAAGCTTCAAAGATTAGTCATTAAGGCCACTGAAGAGGGGAGTGATCATGTTCACATAGATGACGTTCCAGGGGGAGCAAAAGTTTTTGAAATTTGTGTGAAGTTCTGCTATGGGATGGTTGTTACTCTCAGTCCACACAATGTAGTTGCAGCAAGATGTGCAGCGGAGTATCTTGAAATGACTGAAGATATGGAAAAAGGGAACTTGGTATTTAAAATCGAGGTCTTTATAAATTCCAGCATCCTTCGTAGCTGGAAAGATTCCATCATTGTTCTCCAAAGCACAAAGGCACTGTTACCTTGGTCTGAAGAACTTAAGATTGTGGGTAGATGTATCGATGCCATTGCCTCAAAGACATCTGTGGATCCTGCCAACGTTACCTGGTCATATAGTCATGGTAAGAAAGGAATGGCTTCTGCTGAGATAGTCGAGGTGACAGGAAAAACATCAACAACTCCCAAAGACTGGTGGGTTGAGGACTTATGTGAACTGGACGTTGACCTCTACAAGAGAGTTATGGTTGCTATCAAATCCAAAGGGAGAATGTCACCCGAATTGATAGGAGAGGCCCTTAAAGCCTATGCAGTTAGGTGGCTACCAGACTCATACGATGCTTTGGTTGCTGAAGATTACATGAGAAGGAATCAATGTTTGGTCGAGACAATAATATGGCTGTTACCATCTGATAAGAGCTCAGGCTGTTCATGCAGATTTCTCTTAAAGCTGTTGAAAGTTGCCATACTAGTGGGAGCTGAGGAGCATGTGAAGGAAGAACTTATGAGAAGGATCAGTTTCCAGTTGCATAAAGCTTCAGTTAAGGATCTCCTATTACCTGCTTCTTCGCCTCATGATGGTACATATGACATTCAGTTGGTTCATAATCTTGTTCAAAGATTTGTTGCAAGAACTGCATTATCTCATAATGGTGGCTTTGTTGAGAAATCTGATGAGAAGATGATTGAGCTTAACTTTGAGCAAGAGTCCACTTTATTACTGGGAGAGCTTGTCGACGGCTTTCTATCAGAAGTAGCGTCAGATCCAGACCTTTCATTGTCTACATTTGTTGAACTAGCTACAGCCGTGCCAGAAGCAGCTAGACCTGTTCATGACAGCTTGTACTACGCTGTTGATGCATATCTCAAGGTATGTTCAGAAGTGAAAACACTTCATGCACCTATTTTTTTTGCTGAATATTTGCAATGATACATAGCTTGGATGTTCATATTATGAACATGTAGTCACTGATTAACTTACTAGTCATGCGAGTATTATCCTTGGTAGATATTTGTACTTTTCCCGTTTCTGACTTTGGGGAGCAGCTACTCAGCTTGTGTCTGTTTATAGAGGCAACTGATAATTTGCTTCTCTGCTTAGGCGCACCGAGACATCAGTAAAGCTGACAAGAAGAAGATTTGCAGTCTGATAGATGTCAAGAAGCTCTCCATAGATGCATCCATGCATGCTACACAAAATGATCGCCTGCCTCTCCGATTGGTGGTCCAAGTCATCTTCTTCCAGCAGCTGAGGGCAGGGACAGGCAAAGAACTTGCTCAAACTGATGACACCGCACATGCTTGTTCAAGGCCTAATACGCAAGATCAAGGTGAACCTTGTGAAAGGCGGATACCCAAGCACCCAAACTCACTGACTAAGCAGGCGACAAGCCTCAGTGCAAGGGAAAGCGAACGCCGGATCAGCGAGCACAGGGGTGCTAGAAACAGCTTCAAGGACCATCTCGGGAGCTTCCTGATGCAGTCGCGGTCCAGAAGGATATTTGACAAGATGTGGAGCAGCAAGGGACCGGGAGAGCATGGCAAAGGTTCAGAGACATCTGGCAGTTCGCAGAGCCCACCATTGTCAGCAAAGCCTGCTGAAGTGAAGCCCTCTCCCCTCCCTCCTCTTAGGAACAGAAGGTATTCTGTTTCGTAAGGTCTCTTTGCTCTCCTCCTAGATTAGCTCTGGGTTAGGTTGTACAGAAAAAGGAAGCTAATTAGCTGCTACTCATCCTTTTTGTTGGCTCCTATAAATGGAGAGGAGTAGCAGATCGATGTGCTGTTCTCGATGTCGTTATCCATGTTGTAGCTTCACTGTGATGTAGTTTCAACTAGAACATAGACCTGCTAGCGCCATCTTTCTTGTAAGAAAAATGTCCTACAGAGTTACGAGTGAGCAACTAAATGTAGAAATGCTTACGAGTTTTATGTAACACATTGCTGTTTAGATCAGTACACTGGACTTGGAGAAAGAGAGGAGAAAAACAGAAACCTACCAGTACTTTCTTTCGTTTGTGCAACCCGCAAGACACTGTCGCAGCATCTGCCATCACAAACCAATGCAATTTCAACAAAGCAGCACCAGAAATCACGAAATTTTAACAAAGCAGCAAACTGCAGCTATAGTTAAATCAACAGATGTGTCACTCAATAAACATACACAGGAATCAAGCAACCTTTTGAGCATTCATCCTAGCAGGGACCACATCTCCAACTATGAAATTGATGAGTACCACAAAAAAGATTCAAAAATAGTTTTGTGCAGGAGAATTGGTGCATCTTTATATCAAGAAGGAAAGGGTCAATGAAGATTCAGAAATAGTAATGACTAAATCTGTTGCAGATAACCCTGGCACAGTTGTCAAATTGTTAATGGTTTATATAGAATTATAACATGGAAGACAGCCCCTTCCACTGGGCGAAAGGCGCAAAGCTAAATTTATCTCTTTGCAAGTTTGACATCATCATTAGGTCGGATTTTTTTGCAGTCGCCTTAACAGATTCGTCTGACTGGTTCTTTAGCTTTACACTAGTAACCACCCCGCAGGGCAAGGACAAGATGGAGGACAGAGCCACCTTCGATGTTGTAGTCCTTCGCTGTCTTATCATCAGCGAGCTGCTTACCAGCATAAATGAGCCTGCAAGAAGAGCAAAGTACCTTGTCAGTCTTGTGCGCATACAGGGAAGCAATTGTAAGGTCTGTTTGGATACAAAGTATTTTAGGAGTTTTGGAATAATACTATGGTTTCCCTAAATATTTTGGTTTTGGGAAACATGGAGGTGTTTGGATGCGGCCGTTGTTGCACTTTTTAAAACCAAAGTATTGCCAAACGACACGGTTTTGGAACTTTTTTGTTCTGAAAAACTGTAACATCCAAAGATGGCCAATTTTGCATTGGAAAAATGGGAAGAACCGAAGGGCACACAAAGCAAATGCACCTTTGCTGCACGGGAGGAATGCCTTCTTTCTCTTCAACGCGCTCCTTGATCCTGTCAATCGTGTCTGTGGGTTCGATGTCAATTTCGATCTCTTTCCCAGTGAGAGTCTTGACCTTGATCATAGTGCCACCCCTGAGCCTGAGGACCAAGTGAAGAGTCGATTCCTTCTGAATGTTGTAGTCAGCCAGCGTGCGTCCATCCTCCAGCTGCTTGCCAGCAAATATCAGACGCTGCTGATCCGGAGGAATCCCTTCCTTATCCTGAGACGGTGAAGAAAGTAGCATGTCAGCTCCACTGCATCCAACAGCAGTATATAGCGGCCTTTAAGATATGGTTATGCTCCCCACATAATTGTGCCATGTAGCAGGATGGTATAAACCAGTTATCTAATTCACAAATTTCAAGGATAATGATTGGGCACAGGATTTTCATAGAGTGCCTGGATAAAGTAGGAGTAATAAAGAAATTTTAACTTGGATAGAAAGCAAAAATTCCGCAAGATTCTAACAGTTGCAGGGAAATTAGCGAATACATCTAGTCTACAAGTTTGCAAGCTGTAGCACAATTGATAACATTGATGTAACTAGAGCACAAGAACTGTAAAACACACAATTTTCATAATACAGTTAAATAAATTTTAACTTGAAAGGAACGACTGCCATTATGTCGTTATTCATTCAACTCAGTTTTACGGTGATTAAGACTTATATTTTGGTTGAATTCTTGAAAGGATCAGATAATTTGATTGAACTTTTGGCCTTAGTAAGTTAATGGAATTATAAACATAAGGAGCTCTGTTTGCTCAAGGAAACAACAAAGTATTATGCGCTCAATCTATTTCCCTCAAGCAATCAAAATTGCACTAATTTTCTCCATAGTAGACCTAAACAAACATAAATCTGATTGGCCAAATCCAAGCAGATGAGCATCTACCAGAGCCCTAAGGAGACGCGCACAGATAAACAGCACAACAACTAGGTTTAACCGAAAAACTAAAATCAACAGCTCAAATAGATCGCTCGAACCCTCAACACGGCGCGGAGCCAGCGCCCGGCTTCTACACGCCTACTTATACAAGAAACCACTAGAGCAGGAAGGGGCACCGCGCACCTGGATTTTGGCCTTGACGTTGTCGATGGTGTCGCTGCTCTCCACCTCCAGGGTGATGGTCTTCCCGGTCAGGGTCTTCACGAAGATCTGCATCCTCTCCTCTTCTCTCTCGTGCAGGGTCAAGGAACTCGACGGGCGAGGAACTCAGAACTGCGTGGGAACGAAGCGGAATGAGAACCTAAAATTCCTTCCTTTCTTGAGGATTGATTTTCTACACTGGTTGGCTAGATTTATAAGAGAGTGGCGGCGGCGCGACCCGGCAACTACGAGAGTCCGATTCTCCGACTCGAGTTGAATTCTTTGTGCTTTTTGAAATATAATTATATTCTAATAACTTAAATAATTAATTATAAGAAAGTAAAAGATTATTTCTCTGAATAAAATATAGTTATGAAGTTATTGTAAATTTTTACCTTCCAAATTGTAAGTAAACATTTTCGTGTCAATTATATGACCTTAATATTGTGTTATATTATTATAAATTTTTACCTTTATAAGTCATCTTTCATTCATATTATTTTAAAAAATACGATAAGTATTTATAAGTCAACGAAACGATAACTTTTAAAGTCATCTTTCATTCATATTATTCAAAAAAATACGATAAGTGTTTATAAGTCAACGATATTAACAATGTAAACACGGAGTTAGTAATTTGTAGAAAATATCTATCACGCAAAGTTTGCTATAATTCAATATTGCCTCAATAATAAAAACCACATAATATAGATTCAAATTCCTAGGATTTAGTTGAGTTTAAGCAATCTTGAAATGTTAGATTTCTTGACAGGGAAAGTTAGGTTCTTGACACGAGAAAATAAATAGTTCATTGGAGGATGTTCGAGACGCTTAATGATCCTACCCAGTAGGATTAAAAAAAGGAACAGACAAATCAAGTACTAGTAACCTACTATCATCGCTACAGATTATCCGGAGAAAAGCTAGAAACAAAATAAAAGGAGAGCTTCAGGCTTCAGATTCCCACCAAAATGTGCTTACATTCCACGCAACCCTACATCAAAAGATGGGTTTTGCGTGCAGATACAACGGCATCTACACGACACGAACACAGATACGAGCTGACCAGCACCAGCCACCAAAAGTGCTTATACTGTGTCTATGAAACAGTCATCAGCAGACCATGTGGTGCTGGTAAATCGAGACATTTTGAGGCAATAGGCGCTGGCAACAAAACCATAATTGGTGTAAAATCAATGGATATGTGACTAGAAACTCTAGCAAGTGGCAGCCATTGTTCCATACAGACGTACAGTACAGTTACGTGCTAAATCTTCAACCAATTGACCGTAAGAAGCAATTTCTGGATACAAGGTTTCATAATGGCCACCAATATGGATGATGCTGAATGCTATGAAAAAGGAATATGACGTCTTGCAAAAGTGTCATGCTTGGTGAGCCGCTTCAAAACACTGATAAGTGAGTGAAAGTGACTTTTTCCTATCAGTCTACTAGAAGATTTTATTCGGCAACCTGATGCCATTTCATGCACAAAATCAGAATATCACAGAAGCACACGTCAGACATTGAACCCTTCAGCTCTCAGGCATTGTAGATGTGCTTCAATGAACTTTCCACAGGCATCCTCACCATGCTGCACGATGCAATCATCTCTCAACTTCTTTGTATCTGGACAAGCACAACAGATCTTCTTTTTTGGCTTTGTATCAGGTGCAGGAGCTGGTGCAGCAGGTTGCTCTGCTGAATCTGAGGCCTCCGTTTTCACAGATGTAGAATTTCCCATATCTGAAATAAATTGAAATAGCTTCATATCAGGATGAAGTGGGATAAGATATAGCAACAGAGTGTTGACAAACAGACAGTCAGACACATATACCAGTGAATAGCAAGAGAAATTTTGAATGATCATCTTCTTAGGATTAGTATTCATATAGCATAACCTACCTAATAGCAACACAATTCTTTGTAGAAATAAAAGAATGCTCACACACACCATAAGGAAACCAAGGCCACTGAAAAACAGGGATGTTCTGCCAGAGCTACCTACTGGCTCTGCACAATTGTGTCTCTGCGCAACTCAAGGTGTTGATTATAAGCTATTACACTTGTGCTCAAGTCTCAAGACTAATGAAACCTATAAATTGCATCAATCAATGCTAAATCTTAAGATCCGTAAAGAAAAAATTAACAACAACACTAGATTCTATCCAGGTCCTACATAAGTAGCTCAGAGATGTATCTAGTATCTACTCTAGTTTCAATATACTTTCCCACCAGGATGGAATGATTAACCACCACAGATACATTCGGAGCAGAGGGATACTATTGCAAGGTCATATTACAACTTTTCGTACATCTTCTATGCTTAGTTTGAATAGTATGCTGGTGCACTACTTGTGGTGCTTATGTATTGCGGATCTCCTTGGAATATGATATGAAGCGGAGCTAGGTTACAATGGGGCACAATATGTCACGTAGCTCATTTGTAAATGAATGTTTTTCTGATGGGCTGCTTGAAAACCATGAGAGACATCGGTGCCTTTGAGAAGTTGAGAATTATGCTCCCTACCGCTAAGTTGTCTGTGGGCTAATAACCCGTACACATGGTCTGCTCCATTTTCGTAAACGAGGGGTAGCGTATAACATTTGATTTGCAATCCCATACAAAATATGGGTGCTCAAATTCAGCTTTCCACTAGCAATCGTCACCCCTTCAGTATTAAACTAGTGATTCCATAGCCGATCCTGAAGATGAAATATACACCAACCACTCACTACCAGTACTCAGATCGGTTATCAACGAAGGGAAAACACTCCACGTTTTAGATTATTGAGCAAGACAATACTACATCACCATCCTTATTGCAGGTTTGCTTGTAACATGAAAATAGCTAGGGAAGGAAGTAGGGTTACCGGAATGGAACGGCAGAGCAGAGTACCGGGGCGGAAGAGCAAAGTGGAGCTGGCGACTTGGATCTGAGCTCCAGAACAATCTCCGCCTCCGCGTCGAAAGGATGGAGTCAAGAAGCCGCCGCCACACTCGCTCGAAAGGATGAAGGATTCTGGAAGAAGTCGCCGCGGTGCGGAATGAGCTCGAGCCGCCACCGCCGAAAGTAAAGAGTTCCTGTCTCGGGCTCTGTCCGATCCGCACCGTCCATCGTTCTTTTTAAAGCGCCCCGTTCGTTCGATCCAACTCTTTGGAACCACTCTCATCAACAGACGCGGGCACGACTCGCATCGCACGCTAGTCGCAACAACACTCCAACCCGTCCCGCTTCCTCGTTCAGTCGTGCTGCTTCAGAGAGAGAGAGAGAGAGAGAGAGAGAGAGAGAGAGAGAGCATGGTGGCGCCGAACGTGAAGTCGGAGACGATGGGCCTGATGGACCAGCGCTCGGCGCTGGAGGCGGAGATGGACTCCATCATCGCCCGCCTCACGGGGCCCGGCGGGCCGGGGATCACTGGCGGCCTCGTGGACGATGAGGTACCCAGCACCGTGCCGCACCTAAACCCTAACCTGAGGCTGAAATCCTTCTCCGTATATCGCCGTTCCATTGTTCCATGTTCTTAGTTGCTGATCCTGGTTTTTTTTCTTGTGCGGCCGATCCAGGGCTTCCCCAGGTCCGACATCGACATCCCGAACGTCCTCGCCCAGCGCCGCAGGCTCTCTGGTATGCTTATGCTTGATTCCGTTGCGACTGTGACTTCTATCCATTTAGCTACCTGTATTTCACTTGTAATGCCCTTTGTTTAACCAGCTGCTTCATTTCTCACTTTAAGTGTATACAATGAGGGGTACTGTGCGGTATCTATGATAATAAGCAGAATGGGCACTTGTGGGGTCTGGGGACCAGAAATGGTGATGTACTACTAGGACTAGCTGAATGGATATCCCAGCGGTGCTGTTGTATTGTGCGTCAGTTGCTGCAAGAGCGGTCTCTGGTAAACAGGGCATCAGTTGGCCCCGTCCTGGTGTTACCTAATGATGCAGGCTCTGGTCTTAGTACATGATTTCATTCTTCCTCTTTGTTATGGAATGGAGTTGTGGTTTCATGTCTGATCGCGACTCTATCTGGAGCAAATCAGGGGACGACAGTACCATTGTGCCTAACAGGCTAAAGCATAGAGACTGCTGGACTGATAGGCTTACAGTTTAGAAGAATATGAACCATTGTATAAACATTGAGGTAGAGAACGTGGGAGCAGCGGTAGGTGAAGAGAATGTAGTTATAGACTTTTTTTTTTTGCAGTGTTTAGTCTGACTTTTTTTTCTTATGTTTGTGCATTGTTTGTATGCTTTAAATTCATTTTTGCTCATAGTATTGTGTTTGGTAATCAGCATTTACCATGTTCTATGCTTATTGCAGAATTGAGAAATGATCACAAGGATATTACTAGCAAAATTGAGAAGAATTTGGAGGTCTTACACTCAGCTAAACTGTCAAGGAGTGAACAATCAACCTCACGGCAGTCTGGTAAATCTTCAAACACTACTAATTCCGTTTTTAAATTGTGTTGACATTAGGACAACAACTTTAGTTCATTTTTGAACTGGAATTGCTGTCCTAATGATAACAATTAGAACAGAGGGAGTATCTTATGGAATGAAATTGTCATTGCTGGAAGTGTGCTTTCAACATGTTAGACCTCTGGCCAATTTTATGCTTCTAAATATCTGGATTGGGAACATGAAAATAATGTGTGTTCATATGATTTTTATAGAATATGCTTCCATAAATTATACTTGGGGCTTTGCATATACTGTCACAGTTCTGTGTTGGAGATAAGAACAAAGTAGAAAAAAAAAGTGTGTTTGGTTGTTCTAGTTTTTAGTGCAATATATCTTTGAAGACATAACTACTATATTTATCTTGGTTACATTTTAATCGATATAAACATTTATTGGAGGAATTACTAAGTGTTTTTTTTCACCTTGGAATTTATCTATAGGTACATACAATATATAAATTGTAATTCTCTAATATCAAACTAAACTAATTAACTAATTATGTGGATACAGACTTTCGAACCAACTACCTGTAGCAAAATTTTGTTGTCTGTTATGAAAGAAATGAAGGATTTGAATATAGCTAAGGAGTTCGCCATATATAGTAGAATGTGGAAACTAGAACATGTGCCAGAACCTTGATTTCCAGTTTGACCTTTGTTCCCCCGCAACCCCCCCCCCCCCCCCCCCCCTTGTTTTTATCTTCTCCTCTCCACTAATTTCTCCGTTCCTTTCGAAAAAAAGTCTCCTTTCCTTTCTGACTATCTTTTTATCTGTTGGTAGTGTTGCCTCTTGTGGGTTTAATCTCTTGCCTACCACAACTTGCTTAGGATAAAGTTTTTGTTATTGTTGTTCGTAAGAAATGAACATTGGATATATAGCTTTATGAGGGACATGGTTTAAAACCGCAAAAGTACTATAGCATTTGCTGTACTTTGGTTTACAAAGCTATAGTGTTTGTTGTATCCATACACCTGAGTTTTATATTAATGATATTTGGGACACCACGGTTTTCAGCTAAAACTACAAAAATACTTTGTGTTCAAACGGGGCCTATGTTTTGTGATTATAGGAATTTCGTGACCTTTAATCAGTTATGAAATTGTTTCCTCAGTGTACATGCACTAATTCACCATTGCCTGAGTAAATCCTATAAGCATTTTAATTTGTGCATGTTACTTATCCTGCCCTTCTCAGTGCCCTCAATGGCACTAAGGGAATTATTCCAAAAAGGAATTGGCAATTTGATGATAATCTTTGAGTGGTATAAAAGAATCAAGTGATAACAGTAATCTTGAATTCAAATATTTGGAGTACTCCAATTTCTATTCTGTGTTTACGTGCCTGGGCAGTTATTTGTACAAATTTCTGTGTTCCATGTCAATGCCTCCGGTACATTGAACAAGGCTCAGACATATGAGTTAAATCAGAAGTAAAAGGAGGTTCTGGTTTCTAATATTTATGATTCTTGATTCCATGCAGATACAAGGGCTTCATCACACAATGTGTTATCTCTGATTGAACCAATGGAAGAGGATCCTGTGACCAGACTTCCTTTTGCCATGATTGATGAAATCACAGATGGTTCTCCTGCTGCTGTCGATGGTTTGCAACTTGGAGATGAGATAGTGAAGTTTGGAAATGTGGAAGCTGGAGACAGATTGCAAGAAAGGCTCATGTCTGAAGCTCTTTCCAGTGAGGACAGTCAAGTATCTTTAGTCATAATTCGTCAGGGTTCAGTTATGAATTTAACTGTTACTCCAAGAAAATGGCATGGAAGAGGGCTTCTGGGGTATGTTTTACCTATATTTCCATTTCGCTATCGTCCTTCGTATTACTTTTATAGTCAATTTGAGAGAGACAATTGTGAAAACCGCCAGTCTTCTTCCTTTTGATTTGTCTAGTCTATATTAACATAACAAATATAGTAGCACGGCTCTTTAATGGCTTGATTACAGAGGAACGTGTCATTTCAATGTTTCAGGTGTGACATGGACACCTGGGTTGCACTATACAAGGGTGGTCTATAGATTTACTGCAGTTTTGTTTGAAAAAAAGAAGAAGATATTTTCACAAAGGCTTGTTTGGTTTGCAAGTCTTCTTCCTCTAGATTTAACAAATCTGTAATAATAAACAAATATTGTAGGGTGGTGTGGTGTTTGATAATGAAAGCCTTCTGCTCGGTTCTTAAAATGTCTCCAATATGATATGATTCCACTGTCTCATGTGTGACAAGTGACATGGCCATGGTGCACTACAGAAGAGTGGTATATTATGCGTTTTATACTTATTTTATTTGAAAAAAGAATCCTTTCATAAAAATATTTTGGTTATATCCTTGGAGGCTTGTAGGGGATCAGGATAATTAAAACTTGGAATGGACATAGCAAAGTGCAGAGAAGAGTTGCTGATAATCTATTGCCAGTTACCTTTTTAGTGGGAATCACGATAATCTATGTCAAATGCAAGCTATTAGTGTTGTTTATTGAGCATAGCATCAGCAGACATTGCTTGTACGGAATGTAAAATCTATATTGATATTTGACATGGGCCTCTTGTCTACTTGTGCTGTGGAAGGGTTCATCCATATATGTGGTACATGTGTGCATCAGACTGCTGGTAGTGCACCAGCCATGTTCATGTGTCTTTTCTTTGTTGGTTTTTCCTTGTACTTTGCTTTGTTTGATGCCCACTCGAAATCAAGCATATAATTTTGAACTGGCTGGGTAGTTACTTGTGAAAAGCTAACTGATTCTTGTTTCTTTGTGGGTGACTTAGTTAACTGCAACTTTTCATCCTCACTCTTTCTGAATCCGGTTTCTTGTTCTTGCAGATGCCATTTCAGGATGTTATGAAGGATATTCATCAGGAACAAAATGAGATGTTTTCGTTTTTCCGCCTTTTGGAAGAGCACTAGCAGAAGTGAAATTTCCAGCATCGGCTGAATTGCACATCGTAGAAAAAAAAAACATCAATGTGTGTACTTATTGCCTGTGGCACTGTTTGAAATATAACCAGTAAACTGGGGTGAATCTGTAGGTTTAACTTTGTACATTGGCCCATCTTATCATGCATTGTGCCTTTCAAAACTTGCTTCCGTTCCGTGTTGCTCTCCTAGGCAAGATCCTGTTGAACATAATTATTCCTAGGACATTTGGAGCAAAATGTTTCAAACAGAATTGAATTTATTCCTAGTGACATTTGTAGTAAATCCATACATATTCACTCGTCGCTACCTGAAACCTGTTGGTGTGCTGATCTGCAGAAATGTTGGGAATGTTAGCGTCTATCTATTGTCAACAGAAATGTTCCGATGTAATGTTTCAAACAGGGTTGGGTACCTGGGTTATAGGAAAAGCTTTGCAGTGTGCAATTTCAGAAATGTCGGTTTCTTTCTCCTTTTGCTCTTCATCGATAATGTTTGAAATGCGTGTCAGCATCCAAAGCAGTCAAACTTAGTTTTTTTAGGAGAACAAAAATAAGAAAAAGGTAAGAGTTGGAACCTGTGATTAGGATAATCAACCTGAACTACCCAATATGCTGTTGGTAGTGTTCAGACTCTAACCGACGGCTACGATACCCAAAAAGGAATGTAGGCTGGCCGACCATGTACGGTTATATGCTATACAAGTATGTGTGAATGATTGTGTTTGTCGCCCCTACAAAAAAGAGAACAAAAAATGATACTGTACGATACTTGAAGTTAGGCACATATAAATATATTAGAAACCGGCGAACTAACTGTAACTAATGTGAAGGGTTGCTGGATTCCTCGCTAGACCTGTAACAAGCCCAGAACTTTGGCCAAGATGATCATTTAGTGTAGCGTACGAATATAGAAAGAGCAACCCATTGCGCTACATGCATGGGGGTTGGACACAAAGAAATTATTTCCATGCCACAATGTATTTTAGGCTTGAGCAACTTCAATTAGTTCCTAAATTAAAATTTAGAAAGTAATCTAAAAAAACAACTCTCCAGCCAACCGTTCTTTAGACTAGGTTCTTAAACATAGCAAGTTTCTAAATATGGCTTTCCACTTCCTACATTTGGAGATCAAATTGAAGTCCTAAAAATCAAAACAACTTCATACATGGGCTGGGTCCAAAAAATTACATATGTTACAAAGATTTTAAATAGATTTGAGAACCTATATTGAGAGTTGTTGGAGTGCATGAGTATTTTACTCCTAATACTTATTTACAAACTTCTAAATCAGTCTTTTGAAAACAAAATTTTAAAGATCAGTTGAAACTCAATTTTGGTTTTTCTTAAAGAGAGGGAGACCCGTGCGGCAGCGCTCACACCTAAAGCTGGTGGGCAACAAGGCCCATGCTCGCCCTGCGGAGAGAGAAAAGATGATGAACTCATCAAAATCTCATTTCTATAAATCTTGAGGCAATTAACCATTAACCAGGAAATGATTACTTATTGTCTATTACGAGGAATATTAGCTCTATCTCAATTGTAATAGCTACTTACTTATTATTATTAATTAGGAAAGAGATATTAGTTGTCCGACTATTCTTTGATTTAATATTCTGATTTTCATCTAATGACCCCTAGCTTTTCTTGTACTCTTTTAGTTTCTTTCCCCACCGCACCCGAACGGATCTAATATTTTTCCCAAATAAATATTTCTTTGGTTGTGTAAATCGTCTCTGACTTTTCTCATATAAAATAATAAGTATTTAGCAAAGAAACACTTGGTCTAGTAGTATAAGATTAATGGTGCAATCCCTTAATTTATCAGTCTCACCACTGACCTAATTAATTTTGTGGGGCAAGAAATGCTTGGTATAGCGTGTAGAGGTTACAGATGATAGATTGAGAAAAAAAAAGGTCCCAATCATTTGCTTGAAGAGTCATATCACAATCCTTGAAAGGCTTTACTTACCTGCTCTTCGTCTTCTAATAAAACATGGAATGCTCAACTAATCAATGATAGGAAGAACATGTCGGTTTCTTCCTTTATATACTTAGTATACACTACTTAGATTTATGTATGTAGTGCTTGCTAGTCAGGGATGAAGACGTAATCTGTCCAGTGACAGCACAAGGCTCCGATCCGTTTTGGCGCGAACACCGGCGGTCGATCGATCTCCACATCGAGGCATGCAGTCCTGACGCATGATCCCCACCAAAACCGCAGGTGAGCCTACGCCCTGCTAGAACAAAATATGGATGGACCCTTTACGCGGATGATGTTCACCACCGGTCCGTCTCGCACGGCCAACCGCCGCTTGACGCGAGGCTCGTCCGGTCGTTACACCAGCCCACCGCCGTGCGTTGCGTGTCTCGCCGGAGAACGATCGAGGGCGGCGACGACGACGACGGATCTGTGTTCTGTGATGTTACATATAGCTAGGACACAGGTCACAGTCGTCTTGGCGCGCAAGAGTCAGGCAGGCTACCCAGCGCTCCCAATGAGGCTATGAGCATGACTGCGCGCGGCCGGGTTTGGACGCGTCACCAACCGCTCGTGGCGCGCGGCGGGGGCGCGGGAACGAGTCCGAGCCACGCGCCAACCACCGCGTCCGCGCGCTTCATCAGGCCTCTCGCCTGCCTTTCCACCCACCACACGCGCGTAGGTACGTACGTACGTACAACGCCGCGCGCGCCTGTCTATATACTTCCAACTCCAACCTCCCATGCCATGCGCGCTGCACTACTTAACCGGCTCATCTTCTGCTCTCGCCCTTCCGACGATCGATCGCCGGTCTCTCTCGTTCACTCACTTTACTCACATCAATCGCAGACCGAGCTAGCGGCAGTGTAGCTCGTGTGCTCGTCTCCGATCCACCGGCATGTCGGCGGTGGCTCACCCCCGTGTGGCGGGCAGCACCACCGCGCGGAGGCTGTCTCGGTGTCCTGGGCCTGCCGGGAACAAGCAGGAGAGGGACAGGTTGCCGTCGTCCCACGATCATCACCATCACGAGATCGACGACGACAAGCCGGAGAAAAGGCTGCCTGCGGGCGTCCCGTCCATGCTGCTCCGCCGGCAGGAGCTTCTGCTGCGCCGTGGTGGCATCGTCGGCGGGAGAACGGGGACGACGGCCGCGCACCGCCCGCCGCCGTCGTCCCTCACAGCGTCGTTCGCGTCGGAGGCGTCCACCGATTCGTTCTGCAGCCGGGCGTCCACAGGCAGGATCGGCCGTCCGGTCGGGCCGCCGGCGGCTGCCCGGCGGAGGGCGGCGGGGTCGGCCGGGCCCCCTGCTGCTCGCCCGACGACGCCTAGGAAGGCGGTGATCGCGAACGCTGGGCCAGCCGGCGGCGTCACCTCCGCTGCTGTGGCAGTGGTTGGTGCGCCGGTGAAGGGTGATCCATCGTCCCCGGCGAGGTGCCCGTGGGTTACCCCTAATACTGGTAGGTGCATGGTCAAAACTAATCACGTGCTTTGCGACATTATTTGTGAGTAAAGACAAAAATAAACACTGATAACACAGTTGCGAAGTTGCTACACATTAATTAGGCTTTTGAACCTTGCCATGATCCCATCAATATGCATTTAGCTAAGATCACACTAGTGTTAGATAACTGCAATATTCTCACTGTTGATTTCGATCAAGGTCTTTTTAGATAGAATCTGGCTACTTACTAATTATAGTAGCTCTATAATACGCACATGAGTTTTTTTTTTTATCACAGCCAGAGCCAGGTACTGTGTCGATCATGCATTTCTTCTCAAAAGATTCTGCCCCTATAATCTGAAGAAGCCACGGATAGCATTTTTAATTAAAGTCGTTGGGTTAGAGTGGTTGTGAGTTGTGATGTTTGCTTCTGTGTCTGGAGTAAACCGGGCATGCATATTGTCAGGGTTTAAGCTGTCTGTTTGCTATAGATTAGAACTTCCCAAATTGCCAAATCTCATTTCCATTTTGGTTCAGCATGCATGGGTGTAGAATCTTTCAAACCATGGTGCGAATCATTTTGCCCATCACACAAGGTGGATTCACAGCCAAACAGAGTTTTTCTTTCAATTGCATCATAACTGCAAAAGAAAAGCTATCATTTGGTTGGGATAGAGCCCTGGTCAAGAACATATTGATGCTTTGATGTTAACCTTTTATATAGTTTCATCTCATCAAGCCAGGGAAACTAAAGCAGATTCTCTGACGATATACATGTAGATATGTATGTATCATCCCCTCTCGGCGGTTCGATTATGTGACATCTCACAGACGTACATTGGTGCCATAAAAGGCATAATAAAAGATGCACTGAAATGCTGGTGGGCTGTCCGTTATCTAGCAACTTGCTAGTTTTATCACCTAAAGGGATCCCATTACCCACTGACTACATGATGTCGGTACTATACTTAGGCAAAACGTACGTAGGTTCTTCCAACACTTTCAAAGTACGAGTTTAAAACTCTGAAAACAGTACAATTGCAATTAACCAGGACCAATCATTATGCTAACCAGGACCACCTCCATTTCAGAGTTCACCTAAAGGCATTATAATCTCAAAAGAAAATTCTATTATTGGAAGTGCTGCAGAGACCACCCAAATCACCTTTTCTTTCTGAGGATATGTGCTTAGTCATTATTGTTCGTACGTCTTAGTTTATTCACAACTTTGCATCTTTTTGGCAAAAACTGTTTGTAGGCAGCTGGAAGCCATGATTACTCTAGTTTTTATGTGTTGCTATATACTGTATGTATATAGCTAGGCATTTCACACAAAAAAAGTATGTATACATAGGCAGTGATGCAGCTTCTTTTTGTCCCGCATGCTGTGAAAGAACTGCAGGTTTATCTTAGATTAGTAGCTTGAATAATTTAAGAACTAGAAGTATAAACAAGGATGTTCACTGTTCAATCCCTTGCGTTTTCCTACTCTGCTGCTACTGATCGGTCCCAATAACCTTGTTGGTCTGGGACCTCTTTCTTCAATGATAGAAGTAGTCTACATGTAGGCCCCAATACTAAAGCAGCGTCTATATATAATAAGTTCATCAAATGATAAATATTCCATGACGTCCCTTTAAAAACAATTCACAAATTTTTTGCACTACAAAATGCTTAATATTTTTGTATAATAGTTGTTGAATTTGAGCAATCAATATTCTAATCTGAACTCTCCTAAAACTAGCACCAGTCTTATTTCCCTTGTATGACCAGTTGTTTTCAGCTAACTGTAAGGAATTCTCTGATTTGACCCTTCAACAGATCCTTGCTATGCGGCTTTCCATGACCAAGAATGGGGAGTCCCGGTACATGACGACAAGTATGCTCTAAACCTGAAAAATTCTGCTACACTTTTTTTCCCGGACCTGTAATCAGCAATAGATTATAAAGTTACAATTATCAGTCTTAAACTGCAGGAGACTGTTCGAAATGCTTGTTCTGTCTGGTGCACTGGCTGAAATGGCATGGCCTGTGATTCTTAGCAAGAGGGAGACATTCAGGTATATAAATAGTACCCATTCTCTAATGACTTTTTTTTTAACAGCTGACGAAAAACACTTCAAAAGCCCTGAGATAAAAAAAGCATCACACTGACTTCTATCTACAGGGAAGTATTCATGGGTTTTGACCCCGTGTTGGTGGCAAACCTGAACGAGAAGAAATTCTTGGGGCCGTCCAGCCCTGCTAGCTCCCTTCTGTCAGAGCACAGAGTGCGTATAATCATCGAAAACGCGCGCGAGTTACTGAAGGTACCTTGATCTCATCATCCCGTGAGTTTGAACTCACTCTGCACGACCCTAAAAATCTTGATGCATTGTGTTCGCAGATCATAGACGAGTTTGGCTCGTTCGACAGCTACTGCTGGGGCTTCGTGAGCAACACGCCCCTGAAGGGCCGGTTCCGGCACATGCGAGAGGTGCCGCTGCGGACGGCGAAGGCCGAAGCCGTCAGCCAGGACCTCATGCGGAGGGGGTTCCGCGGCGTAGGCCCAACGGTGGTCTACGCCTTCATGCAGGCCGTCGGCATGGCCAACGACCACCTCGTCACCTGCTACCGCTTCGAGGAGTGCTGCGGCGGCACCGGCGCAATTGCAGCCCATGGTGATAAGCCGCCGGCGACGAGCGATCAAGAGGTGAGCATGGTCTGCGGGCTTCTGCAGTGTGTCGGCTTGGAGCCCCCGCCGAGAGCCGCCACCGTGATCGGCATCTCATAGCAGCTAACTTGGCACTAGCAGTGGCGACTGAATACGGGAGTTCAGCTCACTTGTGTGTGTATAGTTCTTGATTGACGTGGTGGCCTCCTGCTCTTCTTTTTTTCTTGGTGTTGTGAAGAGTGTTGTGTGCGCAGTGTATACATGGTTGTTATTGACTTGAGTGAGGTTTGGGCAATGCGTTTGCTTCGAATCGAGGTCATAAAAAACTAGGCTTTTCATTTTTTTTTTAAAGTTTCAGATGATATGGAGACTTGTTCATATGTCTCGTGATTTATTAAATTGCAGAGATGTGGGGATGGTGCAGATCCTGTAAATAAGTTGCGGGATTGTTCTGTGAATAGATACACGACACCAGAAAAGCCTCTTCCTTCGGCTTTTCTTAGATTTCAGATGTGACCGGAGAATGGAATAAAACAGCGATTAAAAATACGTCAAACGACGTGATTAAAGTTTAAGTCGTTGAGTTGTCGCTCTCCTTGCTTTAGAAAAGGTGCACGGGAATTAAAGGCAAGAACACGGTTAGGACACATAGCTGAAATACTGTTCTATGATGAATCGCTGAGGTGATGATAGATGATGCACTCAATCACCCAAACAATATAGACTGGTGTTTTTTAATGATATATACGGGAATAAAAATCATTATGTCAAACTGTTGGCTAGTCTTCTAAATAAATCTTTCAAAGATAATCTAGCAAAGCGGTGATGATGGAAGGAGACTGCAAATTCATTTTGTCATCTAAATGAATGTATACAACACCTATTCATATGACTAGATTTTTGTTGTTAGCAAATTATACTTTTTTCTTTCTAAAATTTTGTTGTGGAACACTTCTAAAAGTTGATTTTGGTTAAAGGACACCGTAAAAATCGATATTAAGGAGAAAAAGCACAAAGATCGATATAGACCCTAGAATACTGTAGGATAAGAGAAGGCTTTTATAAAAAATTTATTTCAATATATAAAATACATGATGATTTAAAATTTAATTAAATTATTATGTTAAAAGATGTACAAATTTCATGTCCCCGTGTGGCCGTGTCACTCATGCAACTAACGGCAAAGTTTCCACCCGCTTGGCAAAGCAGGAGCCGTTCACGGTGCAGTTGACGAAGCAGGTGATGGGCTCCTTGGCCAGCACGCAGCTGACCGCGCACAGGATCAGGCAGGTCTGGCACGCCGCCGGGCAGATGTCGCTGAGGTCGCCGCGGCCGCGCTGCCCTGCGAGGCCCAGCTGCTCCGCGAGATCGTGGTCCTCCAGGAGCTCCCGCATTAGCACTCGCCCGGCGGCGGCCTCCTTGCCGTCGAGTGACGGCAGCGGCGACGCGAGGGACGGCTGCGCCAAAATGTCTGCCGCAGTGCACATGAGCAGCAGGCAGGCGGCGGCCAGCTTCAAAGCAGCACAAGAAGCCATTTCCAATAATCAACTGAGATTATTACAGTAATAATCAACTGATAAGCAAAATGTGGCAACGAGGATTTAATTTGCAATTTTGCACGATGGAGCAATGCGGCTTTGCTATTTATGGGGAAATTTGGATCGTCTGAGTACGTCGTCGTCAGTAACTGAACCTTGCTTGAAACTCAAACTGAACGAGCTTTGGGTCGTACAAGGATCACGAAAGACTGTTAATAACCAAAATGGGCTGCAAGAATTTCGTGCACAGAGGCATAACAGAGTACTATGCTATGCTGTATGAAGCAATCCAACTGAACAACGCACGGATTCACCAAAAACCCAACTGATGTGTCATCTCATCAACGCTATTAATTCCATTCCGGGTTATCATCTGCAGGTCACGTAAAAGCAAGCGTTTGCTTGCTTCGTTCGTCCTTTTTCTTATGCGTTCAAGTAAGGGATGAACTAGGAGCATTTAGCCATTTAGGAGGCTACTACTAGCACAGTGGATGATACTGGACATGGACGCTATGATTATGAGTGACCGACCACCAGCTGAAGAGTTTCAGGTAGTACAAAGCAAGTGATGCTGACTAAACATGAACTCGAGTCTATAGAGATCACCGTCCATCAGTAGCAAAAAAGAGTCGGTAGGAACTCACCAGCTAATATATGAACAAATGGAATCAATAAAATCTACTGGGTGCAAATCAAGCGATAAGCAGACTATGTTTCTGTATAGTGAAATAGAGTAAAAAGCAACTGACAATCCCACAAAAAAATTGTTAGAAAGCAACTGACATGTCAGACTCACAGCTCTAAATTACGCCACAGCTAGTTCTACACGAAGTGTTGAGCCAGGAGGATTCATGTTGTTTTGACATAAAAATTGCACAGGAAAAAGAAAAAGAAATCAGAACGATAGTGTTGTCATGGTTATACTCGACAAGCTGATGTCACACACTGTTATTCAGGTTCAAGGGATAACTTGTATTTCAATTCAACAAGATCGTGCATGAAGGACTGAGTGGTACTTTCTTCAACTACAAGGGGGACAATCACTACTTACATATTGACAATATAAGTAGTCAGAATTGTTCAGGTAAGATCTTATTCTAGTGCTGGCAATTATTACAATAGTGAAGATCCTTTTCCATTGGCGCAGCACAGTTGTAGCAGAAGTACTGCTTACACCTTCAAAACAAAACAGAAGATTATATCAAGAGACATGTAATGCATGTGTCAGGTTCATGCAAACTGTAAACATAATACTTCGTAATTATAAATAGACACCCTAAATATGACTCCTATACCCTTAACACACCCAACTAATAAGAATACATACATCGATTTGGAACCAGCCAAAAGAACCCTGCATGTTTGAAATCTATATAACTCCATTGCTTGATAGCAAATACACTTCACAGTTTAAATAAATAAGCATGCTGAACTAGCCAATACATTTGCTGGCTGATCGCGCTTTACATGATGATGAAAATATTTTCAAACTTGTTACCATGATGAGAATATTTCCTTTTTATTTGAGAATGAGTTAGGCAGGAGGGCTGCCGGTTATAAGAGCATTTCCAAAATTCCCAGTCCACACTCCTAATTTTGAAAATTTAATTAGGAACACAACACAAAACTACCCCTCCAACTATTACCAGTATTACCCTCACCGAATTTTCACACTCCCAAAAACATCTCTCACGGTTGCCTGATTTGCATAAATGTTTCTATAGGTGAGGCCTATCCCTACCCTCCATTTCTTATCTATATCTCTCACCACTATATATTGGGAATTGCTGGAGTTCAGGATCCTCTTTCCCCCAATAATTCTTTGGGATCAGTTTTTATGAGTTTTTCTTTACATAATTGCCGGAGATTCTCTAAATTTCATAACATATAATCAAGCTCAGCTCTCTTGTGTTTTTGAGAAAAAAATACTATAAATTTGCTAAAGAAGAAATTACCCCATATTGCACACAACAATAATGCCAAAGGGGACAACCATAGCTAAACCAACTTAACTATCCAGTACATTGCTAGCAATAGAACAAGTAGCAACAAGGTTTCCTCGCAAAAAAGGGAAAAAATGAAATAAATACTAACAACAAGGAACAATTCCTTCAATACCAATACAATTTTGCTCAATCCCATATTTTTCATTGTCCAATATGTGAATGATATGTATGAACCTTGTTAGATGCCAATGGCAAATAAGAGATTGAGTAAAATTGCAATGATAATGTCTGACAAAAACCATCAACATGTGTCACTGCCTCTAGTTGCCACACAACTGCATTGAATTTCAGCATATTGAACCAATAATAACCAAACTATTTTTGTCGAGCTATAGCCCTAATAGAGATGCAAGTTTTGCATTTTTTGAGTTATTGGGTCAGCCTAGAACTAGAAAAAAGGAACTAAATTTATATCTCACATTCACAACCTAATCATACAAATGTACTACCTAACGGGTACCCACGTGCATCCCCACACCTAATCTACCTTTTTTTATGACAAACATAATTGAAAAATATGGACATGGAAAGACCGAGATAATACTACCTGCAGTGTATTAACAAGCACCCCGACTTTCTGGAGACATACATCTTACAGTTTGGGCACCTCTGCCATTTCTTTTTGTTAGCAAGCTTCCTAAGCGTCAGATCATCCTGCCCCTTCTCGTCATCCCCAAGCTTCTTGAAATCCCTGCACTTAAACCCATGGTGCCACGACACGCGACATGATGCGCAGAACAATCTGTGGCAGTGAGGACACTCCGTTTCCTTGATCTTCTCCATGCCATCATTGATTAGCAGCGCAGAGCAATCCTTGAACGGGCAGTACAACTTATCGCCCCCAACGACATCCTCGCAGAGCGCGACACTCCACCGGTCGAACAGCTCCGACGGCACGATGCCTCGGCACAAATCGATCTCGACCGAACCCTGCTCGCATTCAGGGTCGGGGCAACAGATCGTGGACACGTTCTCGGCGATTTTGGCAGCGACGTACCTCCCGACGCAGGAGTTGCAGAACGTGTGGGCGCAGTGGCTCACGAGGAACTTCTCCGCGACCGGAAGCTTCTCGAAGCAGATGGCGCAGTCGAAATGCTCGCGCCTGGAAGGCTTCTTCTTGGACTCGCTTGGTTTGTCTGCCACATTATTGCGTCAGATTTGTGAAGTTAGGCAAAAATACATCTACGTAACCGTGACACATTGGGTCAGACCATTGGATTGGAGTGGATAAGTGTACCTTCCGGTGACAGTTTGCGTTTGCCCTTGCGATCAGGTGGGGTTTCTGGAGTTACGGGTACACCAGTATGAGGAGAGGAGACCGAGGCGAAGGCGTAGGAAGCGGTGGTCGCTGCGCGGGACGAACTGATGGACAGGAAGATGGCTTCTTGGATCTCAATGTCATCGGGGCTGTAGGAGTCAACGAAGGGAACGCGCTCGTCTTCCTCGCCACCGGAGATGTAGATGGGAATGTGAGCGTGACCGCCGGTGGTTGCTGCATTGGAGGCCTCCATGGCCGGCGAGCAGTTTTCCCCTCGACCGGGGAACAGTAGCGCGTGCGCTGTGGCGGCGGTGATTTTTGCTTGCAGTCAATTGGGAATGGGTCCCGTAATTCCCGTGTCAACGCTGGCAGTGCTGATTGACGGCGAGATCGTAACGCATGGACGGGTAGGATCGCATAATGCGGCAGTGCGGGAGGCTGGCTGATCGTGTGGGTGTGGATCCCAGATACCCGGCCGTGTGAGCTTCCTTGGTACAGCAAGGGCTCGTTAGGTTTTGCAGGAAAGAAGTGGGATTAAGAGAGATTGAGGGGGATTAGTTTCATAGCTAAATTGTTATGGCTTGAATCTCCTTCATTACACTTCATTACTAGTGGTTTATCTGGAGAAGGGAATTAGCCGAACACGCCCTAAGCTGTTTTTTTTTAATGGATGGAATCGATGTAGCCGCAGCGACTTTCTTCCCATGTCCCTCCGAACTAGTAGAGTCACGATCAATTTTGCAGAAAAACATTGGACTTTATGCAATATAAGTTGTTAGTTTTTTCTCTTTTCACAAGGAACATAGTAGTAAGCAAATCTAACATTAATTGTTCTATACAAGGTTTATAAAGTAAGTCCCTAGACTACAATTTAAGTATAAAATAACTAGTAAAAAATTAACTCTCCAACTGTGTTCTATATACTAGGTTAATAAAAATTAGCAAGTTTCTAAACATGTCCTCCCACTTGCTATATTTAGAGACTAAATTAAAGCTTCCAAGAAATCCCAAACAACTATATACATGAGCTGGGTTCATAAAGTTTAGATAGTCTGCAAAGATTTTAAATAGATTTGAAAATCTATATTAAAAATTATTGGAGTATATAAGTTTTTTCAGTTTCAATACTTGTTTATAAACTTTTTATACGAGTCTTTTGGAAGTAAAATTTTAAAGATTGAATATTAATGCATTTTCGCAAAACAGAAATTTTAATGCAGATCTGTACCATAACAAACATTACTAATTATTAATGTTGTTTGGCGCTCTTGCAAAGATCTAGAGTTACTTCTGATCAGGATTTCATTTGGCGCAAATGCAAACCAATAGTACAGTCATATAACTATTGAACACGGTTTTAATGCAGAGTTTAATAACTTTAGATTTATCCAGCTTAACGTCTCTTTTGAGTCATTCACCAGGTTCGATTGCATTTGCTGCACTGCGCAGCGATGGTCGCCGCCCTTAGTCATTGGGGATCCACAGAGGTAGCAGAAGCAGTACCGGCACCTGAAAATTCAAGAAACGACACAACATTAGAGTTGTTCTGGGTACACAACACACACAAAAGGATCAGTGATTCTTGAAAAATACACATGCACGCGCGCGCGCGCACACGCAGGCAGGCGTGCACACACGCACACGCACACGCACACGAGGATCAGCGAAACAGTACCTGCAGACAATGTACGCGCAGCCGTTGATCCTCTCTTAACCGCCAGATCATCCTGCCTTCTGGTCATCCCCAAACTTCCGGAACTCCCCTCTCCCTGCACTTAAACCCACGGTGCCACGACAGCGGCAAGACACACAGAACAGGCGGTGGCAATGCGGACACTCCGTCTCCTCCTTGATCTTCACTGCGCCGTCGTTGATCAGCATCGCCGAGCAGTCCTCGAACGGGCAGTACAACTTGTCGACCTCCCGGCCGACGAGGTCCTCGAAGAGTGTGGCGTTCCACCGGTCGAAGAGCCCTGAGGGGATGATGTGCCGACACCGGTCGATCTCAACCGAGCCATTCTTATTGCACCCAGCAGGGGCAGGGCACCCGATCATGGCCACGTTCTCGGCGTGCTTGGCGGCGACGTGCCTCCCAACGCAGGAGTTGCAGAACGCGTGGGAGCAGCGGCTCACGACGAACTTCTCCGCTACCTGAACCGTCTTGAAGCAGATGGCGCAGTCGAAGCAGTCGCGCCGCAGGAAAGGCTTCTTCTTGGAGTTGCTCGGGTTGTCATCTGCCACATTGTTGCGTCATTGAGAACAATTGTTAGTATAAAATGCCTAGGAAGTAGTAGTACGTGTCGCTGGCATCTACCAACTCAGGATTCGAGTAAGCGTACCTTCCGATGATACTACCAGTTTGCGTTTGCCCTTGCGATCAGGTGGCGTTTGCAGGGCAGTGGATACTGCATTGGTACGAGACGAGGAGACGGAGGCGGCGATTGCGGTTGCGGCGCGAGACGAGTCCAGTGAGAGGAGGATGGCCTCCTGATCTCGACGTCAACGGGGCTGGAGAAGTCGTCCAAGGCGACGCGCTCGCCTTCCTCGTCGGAGGAGATGTAGATGGGATTGTACGAGAGGCCGACGGAGGGGGCGTGCTCGTCTTCCTCGTCGGAGGAGATGTTGATGGAGTCCCCCATCGCCGGCAAACAGTTTTTTTTATTCGAGTAGCTACCTGCGACCAGCTGCGCGCGCGGCGCGATGGTGACTTCGCTTTAGTCAATCGGGATTCGGGACTGGACCCGTTTCGTCGGGTGGGCAGATCAGGGGACAACGTAGAAGACAGTGTGAATCCTTTTCCTAATCCCCGGCGCCTCAGCCGCAGTGTACGGGTACGGCCCCGTTTGTTTCTATCTCCTTCCATGATGACATTTGAGTTGCGAGATAAAAAAAACAAACATTTGAGTTGCTAAATAAGAATAATATTAGTACAATAGTAACGAGTATAGGTAGCTCAACAAAATATCATTATTTAACTGTCTCCGACAGTGTTCAATCATTGCTGCGGCCGAGTGTTTCTTCCACACAAATCTCATTGAAAACCTTAGCAGTAAATGAGTCTCATTTCGCAACAATCTTCCCTGGTTTCTTCATCTAAAATAACTACCTCTATCTACTATGAATTAGTAAGAAAATAGAGGGAGAGGGAGAACGCATGTACTGTACCTGATCATGGTGACATGGATCGCGACCGGATGTCGGTGGCGGCGACGATAGATCTCGGACTTGGTGTCAGATGTTGGAGGTAGGTGATGGGTCTTGGAGGCAGGCGGCGGATCTTGGAGGCGAGCAGTGGCGTCTACGCTGGCGTGCACACCTGTGGAAGGGTGGCGCATGGGACCCATAGCGGCGTGTGGAGTGAGCAAGGGAGGCAGTGGATGGCGAGGATAATTTATTTCCTTTTTGCATAAGCGAGGTCGGGGCGGGGTCGGAGAAAAGCATTGTGTGACAATGGAGAGAATCATGTGATCTAGTTAAGCAGATTTTAATCTATCCGTTTGTGTAGGATTCTAGCTTATTTCCAGTCATAAGCATATTTTAATCCAAAACAAATAGGGCAATAAACTTATTTTTGGAAGGCCATAAGGAGAGCGTTATAACATGGAGATTTAGGGTGACGTAGAGCATCATGTCATGACTCGCCTGTGATGAGTTCTACGCTCTCTGTTCGACGTGGTGGCAGACTGGCAGCTCCACCACCAAACGGCAAGGAGGGCCCTATCCTTCACGTCGCTGGCCCTACCCTTTATGCGCTGGTGTGGCTTAGACACAGATGACGGTGCGTCGCGTGGAGGCGTTAGTGTAGGAGCAACGACGGTGGGTCGGTGGTGCAAGGTGCATAGAGTAAATGACGGAGTTAGGGTATTATACGGGCCTGGCCAAGGTTTTAAAGACCGTCGAAAATTTCTCAGTTTTTACGGTTTTTGCTCGTACCGCTCCAGCTTGATTTTTCAAATCAAATATTTTTTTCTAAAAACCGTAATTATGTACTGTAACAAAAGTGATTTGCGTTCGGTTCTTACGATAAACTACTTGGTTTTCACACAACCGGTTTTCTCAGTTTGAACGGTTTGAAACCTTGGGTCCGGCGCCATAGTGGACAGGTACATCAAGATTGTCCATTTACTATAATTCTTCATAAAATCCTCTGCTCTTTTTCTCTTCAGTTTCGTATTAAATTTGTCCTAGGCCCAAAAATTCATTTGTTCCCCCCTCAAATTTTCAAAACTAAAAATGGTACGAATGACCTCTTGTGCTATTTTTTTAGAAAAAAGTATGCTTCTTTTTTTTCATATTTACCCTCACTGTTTTAAAAAGTATGGGGGCAACATAGCACGCAAATGTAGCAAGTTTGTCTAAGGTTGTACTCCCTCCAGGTCATAATAAGGTTGTTGGAAAAGTTTTGTTAAATTTTCCTAATCGTTTTAGAGGATGTTAATGATGGTTTTAAGTTCAAAAAAAAACTGTGCTAAGTGAGCTGGGATTCAAACCTAGGTATCTAGGATTGGTGCGCTATGTCTATACCAGTCTAAGTTGTGCAGGTTTTATGGTAAACTGTGAACGATTATGTGATAAGGGTAAAGGTAGTAAATCGATGCAACAAAACCTAATTAGTGGTTCCTTATTATATGAGATTATGTTCAAAATGACTTATTTATGAATCTGGAGGTAGTAAAGCCTAAGTTGCTTCTCCACGAACCAAGGAATTAAGCTACATGTAGTTGTCTTTTCTTTGGCACTAGATTTTTTAAAAATACTTGAATTATGGATTTTAATATTTCATCTTTTAGCAGATAGTAGAACTTTATATTCTAAACCTATTTAGCATATAATATAATGACAATACCAGGGCTCCCTATAAACAGGACGTCCTACAAGAATCAATTGATAAGTCAGACCAATAGTCCATTAAATCCGAGCAATCTGGCTGGATTAACCCTCTTAGCACTAGTCAATATTTCTAAACAACATAGTTATATTTCACTTAATCTGTTTTAATATTCTAAGAAAACATGTTTAACATTGTTTCAAAAAATGCATAACACAGCTAAAATGTTGACACAGTATGGATGAATCGTTGAAAAAGTACATTTGAAATGTTATTAAAAATGATTTTTAAAATTTAAAAGTATTCATATTGCATGATTAAATCTAAACAAAGTTACGGTTTGGCAGAGAAATATGTTTAAAGTTTCGAAACCGGTTCTTTTTCCCACCTCCGACCGCCCCCATAGGAGCGTGACATGTGTCAACATATGGCCGCTATTTCCACCCAAATGAATCATGTGCGTTCAAATGTGTTGCGCTGATTTCAAATATTGACCTATCAATTGTGATTCTTTCAAAGCACTAAGTTATTTCCTCTCGTTGAAAAAGTGTTTCGAAAAATTTTAGGATAAATCTGACTCAGATGGTTAGCCTCCTTGTTTGGAACCAACCCTTAAATTTGATACGGGTGTTACATTTACAACTGATTATTCGTTCAGTAGCAGGCGATGTTTCCGTCAACAGCGAAACATCTACGGTGGCTTCTTGAAATCTCAAAAACAACCGTTTGAGTCATTCGTTTGCGCTCATAGGGGTAGGGTGTAGGTGTTACAAAAACTGGAGTAAGACATACATGCGGCTGGAGGAAATATGTTGCACTTGTATTTTATTTTGCTTACTTTGACAATGAATGTTAAAGAGTTGTTTTCATATTTTTATAATGTTTAAAAGGAAAAATACATTGGACGGTCTAACATAGAAGCTGCATTTTCTGTTGTGTCCACACACGGAGATGATCATCCATTTTCATTATAGAAAGAAATCAATGCTTATGCTGAACTATAAACCAGATGTGAAAGCGAATGATGTTTAAAGAGCAATCTAACATCGGAAGTCCATGTGAAATGCAGTCAGGAACAGGCCTAGCTCCCTTCTAATTAAGGTAGCACATTAGATTGCATAATAAGAAGTCATCAGCTTCGCCATATATTGTTATTACATTATATAGATTGCAGGAAGTCTCATTCTCTAATGCCATTCCAAAAGAGTACTTGCAATGGTTACTAGTAAAGCTCCAGTGCTACATCTGATCAGAATGGCACGAGTTAATGCTAAATGATAGTCACATATTAACTATTGAACTGCTCTAATAGAGTTAACGAGTAGTACTTCAGAGTTTTGGAGCTTCAGGTCATTCACCAGGTTCGCTGGCACTTGCTGCAGTTATGGTCACCCTTGGTCATGGGGGATCCACAGAGGTAGCAGAAACAGTGCTGGCACCTGAAAAGTCAAAGAAAGAAAAACAACATTAGAGAGAGCTCGGTCACTCATGTGCTTAGCTGCAATAACCAAAACATTACTACCTGCAGACGATGTACACGCAGCCATCAACCCTCTCCACGTACATCATGCACTTAGGGCACCTCTGCCACTTTTTGTTCTTCGCCACCTTCCTCAATAGCAGGTCATCCTTGCCGCGCTCATCGTTCCCAAGCTGCTGGAACTCTGCACAGGTGACCCCGTCATGCCATGCCACCTTGCACTGCGCACAGAATAGCCTGGAGCAGTGTGGGCACTTTGCTTCCGTAATTGCAGCCTCACCGTGGCCATGATCATCGACTAGCAGCAATGAGCAGTCCTTGAAAGGGCAGTAGAACTTAAGTGCTCCAAGAGCGGAGTCGCGGAGCGCAGCTCCCCACCTCTGGAAAACCTTCAAAGGGATCACATCACGACACTCTTCCGGGTGCAGCGTGCCATCCTTGCACCCAGGATCAGGGCAGCCAATGGACACCACATTCTCCTCCACTTTTGCTGCAACATACTGGCCTACGCAGGCGACGCAGAAGGTGTGTGTGCACCCCGCAATGGGGAAAAGCTCTCCGATGTGCACAGACTCCATGCATATGCTGCAGTAGAAATCGCTCGCGACAGCACCCCAAGAGCATTGGCCAAATTCTTGAAGCATGCCGCCCAATGGTTCCTCACCTTTGCGGTCATCCATGTCGCCTGAGCATTGGTCAAATTGTTGAAGCATGCCATCCAATGGTTCTTTACCTTTGCAGTTATCCATGTCGCCCAACGACGTCGAGGCGTCATAAAAAACACCAATCCCCTGTTGTGCCTGTGATGCGGATTCACAAGAAGCCACCACACACCTGGGCAGCTCTGTGGCCCCTGTCTCAACCACATACTTGGAGAAGCAGGAGATGCAGATGGCATGGTCACACTTATCAGGTTTCCACCATGCCTCCGACGGGAATACCTGCTTGCAAACTGGGCATACCCCCTCTGACTGAGTTGAGAACTGGAGAACCTCTTGCATCTGCAGATGATCGGCCAGGTCCAGATCATCAGCAAACATGGACGCCCGATCCAGCATCGCCGTTGTGGTGTCGTGCTCCGGGTTGCAGTGATCGATCAACCAGCCGAGTCCCCTGTTCCAAGTAAACAAAGATCTGATACAAGTAGTGAGCACAGTCAACGTATCAAACACATTGCCATGTTCCGGAACAGGGTAGTAACACATTGCCATTGACTCAATGGTCTAAACAAACTGGCAAGTGGCAAGTGCATAAAAAATTAACCTAAGTTGCAACGAGAAGTAACACTATCCTGACGCCCTGATATTCCTGAGCAGCAGAGTAGAACGGGGCGGGGAAGGCAGAGAAGATGTAAAGGGACTGGGAAAATCCCTCGCATCCATTTCATCGAGCACTTCCGTGCACCTCGTACAAGCACAAAACCCACCATCTAGAAGTCAACTAACAAGGCCCCTTGTGCTTTTAACAACCAGAGGCGGAGCTAATTATAGGGCAAGGTAGGGCAGCGGCCCTAAAACCTAATGCTAGGAAAGAGACCCCCTCCCCTCCGACAGACGAAAATTCTCTTTAAATTCCTCTTATGATCCTCGGGATGAAATCTCCCCGCTCCAGTCCCTTCCCCTTCCCCCGTGCAGTAATCGACCCATCATCGCTACATCCAGCCTAAATGGCAGTAGTAACAAAAAGGAAGGAGAAAGATTCTCTAGAAGATTGGGGGAGGAGACCTCAGCTCTCACCTGGAGGGAGAAGGCGCTCCAACGAGGCGCTGAGGCGTGCAGAGTGCACAGTCGATGCGGTGCTTTTTTTACCGTGAGTCGATGCCGTGCTAGTGTGCTTTTTTACAGGGCTTTGAGGAAGGAGACGGTATTTCTCTTTCTTTTTGTTTTTGACTTTTAATTGAGTTCGTGACAAATCTAAAATGTGATGTGAGCCATTATTTTTCTACGGAGCATTGTAAATATTATCCGCAAATCATAAAGAAAACATGTTAGAGCATCAAATAAGGTATCTACTACATTCTTTCATGTCAAGTCAAAAACTCAAATCGAAAGACCCCTTTCACCTCATTTTTTTCATGGGCATGAAAATCAGCCCAGAGCCCTCATTTTTGGGTGGCTCGCTCTTCGAGGCCCCCAAAGAGTCATCGAAGAATATTTATTGTTTGATACATTGGTTCAATTCTTTATCTATCAGTTTTTCTAAAAAAGGTTTCCATTATTTGTACAAAGTCTCAAATTTAAATCAATATGTATCACTAGGCTAAGCCGCGCGCTCCGCCGCGCCCGTAAGATAATTAATATTTTAATATATATATATATATATATATATATATCGTTAAAAATAGAATCATACGAACTTATATGGTTTTTTCTAAAAATAAAAGATTGCAAAAGCTAAAAGAGGGGTTGGTAGATTTGAGAAATAAAACAGATCAAAATAAGTCGACAGTACGATTTGAAAGAGGGTTAATTTTAATAAAGTTGACTAAAGTACAGAGTCTAAATAAAATTTAGAATAAGTTTAAAAATAAAAGAAACAAAGTTATATAAATTACTTAAACAATTGACTTTAAGTATTGGAACATTCAATAATTACGATGGAACATTTAAAAAATTCAATTTTTATGTTTTAAAAATGTTTATATTTGAATTTTTGAAAAGTATATCATGTGAGATCTCATTTTGTTGGATTAATCATAATGAACATGATGATTCAAATGGATTCAAAAATAGAGTTACCGTTTAATAAAAAATCATTTTGAAAATTGTCTTAAAGGAATTTATTCTGACGAATGTCACAGCGACATGTGGCTGGACACGTGTCAGTAGCGAAAATGGTCCACAGAGTTCGAAATGCTGAGGGAGCTTGAATGTTTCGCTGCTTCAAGCTTGTAATATTTCCATAAAATTTTGTGAACAACTCTTATCTCCTGCTTAAATATTATAATTTCTTAGTGTCCCACATTTTATATTGATTTTTTAACTTTTCTGAGTTCAAATTTTATCAAATCTTTTAAACCTGTTCTACTTCAAATTAAATGATTAACTCCAAATTTTTCAATTCTGATCTATTGCCCCAGAACTTGATCTGCCAACGAAAAAATTGCCATGATTTCTTAGATTCATAAATTAATTTTTAAGAGGTTAAAGTATATGTAAAATTGAAACTATAAAGATAAATAACATTATATGGACAAAACTTTTAGAGAAATGTGTAACCGATGACATATACTCCGTATGGGATATTCTCTTAGTTCAAATGTACAAAAATATAAAAGATGTCTTAAATACCCTTTCTAGTTACTCCTTCCGTCTTTTAAATATATAGTCACAGTTGATTTTAACTAATAATTTTGGTTATTTATCTTATTCAAAAAATTTATTTAAATATGTAAAATAAAAAATCATGTTTCAAAAATATTTAGTGATAAATTAAATCATAACAAAACATATAATATTTCTTACCTTTTTTGAATAAGACGAATGGTTAAGATTTATGGTCAGTGTCGACTGTGACTGTTTTTAAAAATCAAAGGGAGTACTTGAGGGGAAAAAAAAACCTTTGTAGCTAACTAAACCATACGTATATCTGCTGATATGTGAGAATTCCACATGGATGCCCTCTCTGGTTTGTTTATCTTGAACGGTAATAACAATATGCTCCTCTAATGAACTCGCTAATCAACCATTCCAAGATCAGCACATCATTGGTGCTGAGGCTCTTATAAGTGGTCTGATCTTTCGGTGAGTACCGATAAGGTGATAACTCGATTTGATGTGGATTCGACATTATGCTGCCCAACGACGAACAGGGGTGATGCCACTGGTAGAAACACACATTGACGCAGTGGATCCCACCTGTCACACACAAATATACATGATTAAATTTCTTCAATGGCAATTGCAAAGTTGTTCACAAGGGAAACTGCAGTAGTACAGATTGCTATAATACTTCGTGACATGACCATATTTGACAACAAGTATGAACTTAACTTGATGCCAAAGACAGGAAACAACATTTCAGTATTCCTAGCAAACGCTCCTAAGCAGCCCTAACATCGTTTAGTTTCAGTGTACACTGCTCAATAATGAATTTGCCATGGATGCTACGGATGGAAACTTCTGCATCCTTCATAAAAAAAAAAAGGAAGATGGGAACTCTTCTGATTCACTTATTAAAAAGTCATCATCATGTTTAAACTGTCAAATCCTCTCAATACTACAGCTTATATAATTCAATCAGTAGATTCATCGTCCCAAAAAAAAACTAAAAATTTGTCCAAGGCAGCGCACAATACAATGAACTGACCAATATTAAACCGTTGTGATCGAATCAGCCGAAACAACCAAAAGTAATAAGGCAGCATAAATGTCAATGTGTAGTGTGAGCTAGTGCTAATAGCATCTTTAAAAAGATAGGTTTCATAAAAACCAATAATAACCATATTATGGACAATTCTATATATAAATTTTAGCAGAAGGTTAAGGTAAGTAGGGCCTCTTTTCCACGATTTGGTCCTAATTAATCAAAACATCGCATTGGCACGCTGCGCGCATGGTGTTCGTTTTCGTCGTCCTTGCATGGCTGCAGCAGAACTATCGAGGTGCGAACACGTTCCTGTGAAGATTTCTGACTGGGCCCCGGTGCCCCGAATGAGCATAACAGGATGAGGGGATGATGGGCCGAGCCCTTTCCGTCGGTACCGGTCAAAAACATCTCAGGCTCAGCCAACCCGGCCGGGTTGTTGATGACTGGCCGGCCGGCCCCTTTGTTTGTTTATTACTCACGTTATTGCCTGTGCCGGCTGCCGGAACAACGCCACCGTACCTACATCCATGTGCTGCTTGCTTCTTTCGGCTCGAACTGAATAGATTCGGCTCTTAGCTTGGCTCCGTCGCAGGCATCACCACCTTCGAGCACGGCGTCTGCGCGTCCAGCAAGCTGTTGATCCGGAGCAACGCCGGCTGCAAACGGTGGTACTTCTAGTCGGCATTGCCGGTCGAGGGTGTGGGGGCAAACCGTTTGCCGCGTTGCGGGGGCGATGAAAAATGGAATCCGTGTGGTGGGCTAGTGGCAGGCTGCAAAAATTACTGGGCCGAAGTCGGGTCCATTTCATGCTCGTTTTTCGTTCGCATTATTGTTCCGAGGTGTGTGTAATGACGCTGGTGGCTGAAAAGAAACAATTGACGCGTGTGTTTTCCACGTACACGCAGACACTCAAGCGACCAACAAGCGGTGGTCCAGTCCAGCGGCAGAACAAGAGTGCGAAGCAATGCCGGTTTTCGAGTGACAGACAGATGGATATGACAGGTGCTACTACCACGTATCACCATTTTCCTACTGACAGATGTAAGGAGTGCCAAGCACTTACGGTAGCGAGAGAGGCTGACACGGCATCATCTTCATCATACTGTCGTCTCAGGCCAGGCTTTAAATCAACCATTGATCTTTTATTAGCCAAAAAAAAGAGCATAATAATGCTGCCTTTGATGTGGACCAGGGGTGGCGGCTAATAATGCCGAGTAGTATCGCTGACTGAACTACGGATTGCATCGAGGAACAGAAACAGACCCGGAGGGGGGATGAGAGCGAAGGAACCTACTAGGTGCTACAGTACTGCCGCGGCCGGCCGCTTGTATTGTAACACAGGGCCCATGAGAGAGCTACTGCTGCACGGTCGCCGTATGCTGCTCCCCAATCAGTGAGACTGTGAGAGAGAGCTAGCGGCTGTGGCCGGCCTTATGTGGCGAAGCTAGATGGTGACCGCTCGGCTCCTTCACTTCCTTGCAAATGCAACCTCCATCCTATCCATCCAAATGGCAGTACCACGTAGTACATCAGTGGGCCGCGGCGGACAGGTGTTTCATCATCTGACGCTCAGCTCGCCCGCTGGACCCGGCCCGGCGCCTTCACCGTCCATTCATATTTGACGCGTGTCGTTACAACGGAGGCCAGAAGTGCGTGAGATGCTGATGGCTGCGTAAACCGCTGGTGGTTAATCGTAACAGCAGTTGGATCTCATCTCGCAGTCGTGATCTCGTATGCCTGGGGACGTTTTGACTGCGCCGCCTTTGCTTTGCAGTCACACCTGTAGTGTAGTACTAGTACGCCCTTGCCGGCAAATACCTGTAGTACGTCAAGAATCATTTTCTCGTTACGTGATCAGTGAGTAGTAGTAATTCTTAATTCTTTTCCGGAAAGACAGATGCTCCCCAGACCACACACCCCAAATCCGAAGGCCAGGAAATCTTGGAGAAAACTACTGCACTGCTTCAATTCCAATCCATGGGTGTAGTAGTACCAATCAAACCGGCGCGCGCGTCGCCAAATGTCGCGCGTGTAGGCGACGCTCGATGATGGAGCCAAGCGAGCGCTCCAGCAGAGGTCACAGGAGAGCAGCCTGGTCCTGGACTCCTGGCGGCCTCGCACCGAAGAACAGGGGAACAACCGTCGCTGGCATGGCTGGCCGTCGTCACTGTCGCGGAAAAAAATCGACGTCCAAAGTGGGGGAGGCGATGCGTGCCCGCGTGTCCTCTCCCGGCAATAATGCTCGTCTTTTTCCCCACGCGACGGCGATACATGTAACAACATCTCAGCCGAGCCAGCAGCCGCCGGTCTGCCGCTACTACTCTGCGCGCCCACTCAATTATTTGTACTGGCCCGATAGCTGCGTGCACGCCGCTGGAACCCGGAACCCGCCACTGATGACTGTACCAGTGTGCTCGATCGTGACGCGGTGCACCCACTGCACCGTGCACCCACCGCCCGGGGAAGAAAACCGGGACGTGGTGCCCATACCACGGACGACACGACCGCGCGCTGGACGCAGAGGATTATTATTGCCCCGGGGCCACCCGGACCTTCATCGTTTTGCGATCGTTTGCGGGGTCTGGTTGCCCGTTTTGGACGGCGTTGGCGCGTCCCACTTGACAGCCTGCCGGTTTTTCCAACTTGGCGATCCTGCTTTTGCTGTTGCAGAGTATGGAGAGCCTCTTCTATTTATTTTTTTAAGTGGATATGATAGCAATATTGTCGTCGCCATCTGTTGATATTTACTACAGTATTTGTTTTCTAAACAGGAAAATGACAGGCGTGTTCTGCCCATGCTTTGCCATTATAGCAGGAGTGAAGAACTCATTGGATACGGATGGTTGTCTTTGTAGCTGGACACTTTTATAGTATAAATCAGTGACGATGGACGCCCGTTACTTTGTTTGCTTATAAGAGCGCAAGAATAGATCAGAGTGACGATGAGTGGCAACCAAGCTTGTAATCGAACGGCACAGCCCCATATGGCATCACCAAAGGTTGCAGGCTGGAAGGACGGTGGTGACGCTGCGGTCTGCGGAGCTAGTGCAAGTGCAACACGTTCGGGACACCGCAAATAATTATTGGCACACGATCATCGAGATGTATATGGATCTTAATTTTCTGGCTGATGCCCCTAGCCTAAACAGACCCGTTCTTGCCGGCGATGAGAAAGGTCAAGAAGACCCGAACTCCCCTTGCACAAAAAAAAAAAAGGAAGACCCGAACTCCGCAGGATTCCATGGAAGGTGTACAACGTTGAACGGTTCTCTCTTTTTTCGTTCATTTTTTCCGGAAGAACGTCGAACATTGAAGGGTGAATAGGGGAGGGAGGAAGCAGATGGCCTAATTGGCAAGCATCCGTCAGATACCCACTCCGCCCCTGAATCCAGCCCCATCCGGCCTTCCGCGCTCCATCCAACCTCGACGCAACAACCCAACGCCCCTCCTGGGCCCGCTCTCCACCTCGCCACCACCAAACGCAACGACGCCAGTAGCCCACCCGACCCCACCTCGCGGCGTGGCCGCGATCCACCTGCCCACGTCCCGTTGGCTGGCCCGCGCGCATCAAATCACGCTGCTACAAATCAGCGCGCCAACGGCTTGGCAATCCCGTGTGCCCGCACCGCGCCACTCGAACGAACAGAACAGCGCAGGTTTCCGTGGGTCAAAAGAGAGGAAACCATGCGCGCCCCGCGCCGCTAAATCAGCATCTCCCACAGCCAGCACGCGCATAGGCAGCCAGGCTCTCTCTTGAGTCAAATCAAAGCTGGCGAGTGCCAGAAGAGCGGGAGACGAGGCGCAGCAGACGGATCACACACGGTAGCCAGTTCATCAAGCACCACCAGGTAGATGGCGAGAAGTCGGGAAGGGGAGGAAGGGGGTGAGGCGAGGAAGCTGGTGCTGGGAAAGTACGAGCTCGGCCGCGTCCTGGGGCAGGGCACCTTCGCCAAGGTGTACTACGCGCGGGACCTGAGCGCCGGCGCCGGCACCGGCGCCGGCGGCAGCAGCGTGGCCATCAAGGTGATCGACAAGGCGCGGCTGCAGCGCAAGGAGGGGATGATGGAGCAGCTGCGTCGGGAGATCTCCATCATGCGGATGGTGCGGCACCCGAACGTGGTGGGCATCCGCGAGGTGCTCGCGAGCCGGTCCCGCGTGTTCGTCGTCATGGAGTACGCGCGCGGCGGGGAGCTCTTCGCCAAGGTGGCCCGCGGCAGGCTCACGGAGGACCACGCGCGGCGCTACTTCCAGCAGCTGATCGCCGCGGTCGGCTTCTGCCACAGTCGCGGCGTGGCGCACCGGGACCTGAAGCCCGAGAACCTGCTCCTCGACGAGGAAGGGCGGCTCAAGGTGACCGACTTCGGGCTCGCCGCGCTGCCCGAGCAGCTGCGCCAGGACGGCCTGCTCCACACGCAGTGCGGCACCCCGGCGTACGTCGCGCCCGAGGTGCTCCGCAAGCGCGGGTACGACGGCGCCCGCGCCGACCTCTGGTCCTGCGGCGTCGTGCTCTACGTCCTGCTCTGCGGGTTCCTCCCGTTCCAGCACGAGAACTACGTCAAGATGTACCAGAAGATCTTCAAGGCCGAGTACCAGGTCCCGCCCTGGATCTCTGGCGACGCGCGCCGCCTCATCGCGCGCCTGCTCGTCGTCGACCCCGCCAAACGCGCCTCCGTCGCGGAGATCATGTGCACGCCCTGGTTCAGGAAGGGATTCGTGCCGCCCGTCATCACTTCCTCCCCGCCGGCCACGCCCAAGAAATGGTTGGAGGAAGACGCCGACACCCTGCTCCTCGACGGCAGCACCTCCACCAGCAGCAGCAGCCCCGTCTCGGTCTCGCCGCGCACGTGCAACGCGTTCCAGCTCATTTCCTCCATGTCCTCCGGGTTCGACCTGTCGGGGCTGTTCGAGAGCGAGCAGAAGGCGGCCACGGTGTTCACGTCCCGGGCGCCGGCGGCGACCGTGGTGGAGAGGCTCGAGGCCGCGGGCCGGGCTCTCGGATTCGAGGTCACCAGGGGCAAAGGGTGGAACGTGCGGATGGAGTCCAAGGCCGGCGGCGGGACGGGCGGGCAGCTCGCCGTCACCGCCGAGGTCATGGAGGTGTCCGCGGACGTGGCCGTGGTCGAGTTCGCGCACGACGCCGGCGACGAGCTTGACTTCAACAGGTTCTGCGCGGTCGACGTACGGTCCGCGCTCGCGGACATCGTCTGGGCGTGGCAGGGCGACAGCCCTCCTCCGACTCCAACAACGCAGCCTGCCATTGTCGGGTGCGCGTGACTCAGGAGAGCACAGTTTGATCTCCGGCGTCCAATCAATCCCTGATGCCAACGTTCTAGCGACTTAGATTCCCATCGCAACAGATTAAGTAGGCTGTAACAAACAATTAAGCTGTTCCTGCGACACGGCCATGGCCCTGTGTGCAGAGCAGAGATGCGATGCGCCGTTCGTTGTACAGGCAGAGGAAATGAACCGAGACACGAGTGGTTCAGACAGCGCGTGTGCAGAATTTTGATACTAATACCTGTGTATTTTATTTTATTTTTTGGATTTGTGTACATACAAAGTTTTGTACCCAATCAAAATTTTGAAAGTTCTGTACCCAATCAAAATTTTTTGTTCCCACACACACGATTTGGTTCATTTAATTTGGTTGTGTCTGCTTCAATTGAGCGTTTTTGGTCTGTGAAAAGAATTGATCAGGATGATGATCATTTAAGAACGATGCAATAATTTGTTTTACTTTTGTGTATGGAAGTGATTGTTGGATTTCTAATCGGCTCTCTGTGGGTCTCATCATGCCCCCCTGGTCTAGTTTCTGATCTGTCATAGTTCATGATGTCAGTCATTATCAGACGGCCTACTCTGCCCCTCCTAATTTTAGGATCATTCCAACTTTGTTTGTTGGAACCTCATTGGACCTGTGTACGTATTATTTATGCATGCATACAAACTAAAGTGGCACGTCCCTCCATTCTCACATCAATTTAAAAACTTTATATATTTAATCAAAAATAAAACAAATGATATAGTATGCACAAGGCTCTGCATTCTCTCTCTTGTTTGCGCCAAATTATTCACATTAAAATATCAGTCCGATAAAAGGAATCTGGCCGACAGCGCCCAACCACTGCTCTCATTAGTAGACTTGTTCAATTATTCCTTCTTCGGTCAATTCAGACTGATTGGGGGGCATCACTATAAATTTTTTTTTTTCAGGGAATAGCATCGCTACACAATTGTTTTTTAGGAACAGCATCATTATAATTGAAAACAAAATTGAGAAACAAGCAGAAAACTAAGCTCGCATAACATGGATACCTACTACTACTACTACTACTACTCTTATCTATCAGAAATTAGCGGAGCATTACACATTGGCAGGTCATCAGTGAGCTCTCACGAAAGCTCGTGGGGTCAGCGCGTGACCACCACGGACAACCCTAGAGGCGTCAAGAAGAAACTCAATGTCTCATCTCACCCGTCTCCCACGCGGGCGACGGCGACATTTCTTCGCTCGTCGTCCTCCCTCCTAGCTGAACAAGAACAACCACTATTGGATTGGGCGACCGTTTCGCCGAGGGACATTTGCGTGCTGTGGAGAATTTCCCGGAACCGGGGCCGAATCCAGAATCAGCACGTACAAACACTACAGCATGTGCTGAATCAGCAAGTACATTGGATAAGGTTGTTTCCTGGATACCCATGTGCTTAATGAGCGCAGCTGCACTCGTATGTATGTGCTGGCTCAGTTCAAGAAGTTTTTCGATCAGTATCCGTCACTTTCGTCAGTGTTGTTGTTTGGGCACTGATGACTGGATGTAAGGCGATAAGCTTTCAGACCTCGAAGCTTTCAGAATTACTAGCAACAGTGTCGGCAGTCAGACACCGAACTCAATGATAATCACCTACACCTACTTTGGATAAGCGCTAACCCTACGCTTGCCGAACCTGGGTCTTCCAGTTTCTCTGGTGTGGATAAGCGCTAACCGTAATCAGCCACCGAACACTGTGACGTTCTCTTGTTCTTATTCGTGGAAGAGATGAAATGCGAAGCATCGTTTGATCTGGACGTCTTCTTGTTCTTATGAACGACACGATCATCGATCTCTCCTGCAGTGGCTGCCCGCTTGGCGTGTCCGTCCATCTCTGCATTTTGTAGCTTGTAGAGATGAGGGAATTCTCCATTTAGGTCGGAACCGTATTACGCCACCGTGAAACTGAGAGGCCATAGAGCCATATATAGCATATATATCCAAAAAAAGTGGCACAGGCTGTCCATTCTCGGATGCAAATTTGTGTCGAGTTTATCTCCACTTCCCTTCTGATGCTGGGAGTTGTCTAAAATCAAAACCAAATTATGCGCTGTCGTTAGCAGTTGTTCGTGTTTGCACGCGTGCAATTTGTGTCGAACTAGCGAGCTTCGGATACACCACCATTGTGGATTATTAGTCGCGACCTGGCGCTTCTGGGAGCGGCGCGCAAATAAACGAACAGGAAGGGATTATCTCTAGTGAGGTTGCAGAGATCCATGTAATCAGATCGAGATCTGATCTCATGGGTTTCCGGCTGGACGCCGCCTCCGCTTTTTGTGGATCCGATCGGCGTCTGGTTGTTTATACAGGGAAAGAAAAAGATAAGATCTTCTCAGCAAAACCTTATCCAGTTATATCCTGCAACGCTATTGTCTGCTGATGCGTGAGGCCGGATACTGCAAAAAGGTTTAATGCGTCGATGTGGCTGCTAACCTTGAATAGTTGCCAAGCTATTTTAATAGCGGATCATTTCTCTTTTAAAATTGTTACTCTTGGAACAACGCTAATTTTTTTAAAAAAATAATGAATTAGGCTTCGCAAAAGAGAACAAAATGTGAATGAGGATAATATTAAAACAGAGGAACGAGTAAGTTGCTTAAGCTATTCACTCTGCCATACTCATGACGTCCTCCACAGTACTAAAGCCATGTTGGCCACATTTCGAAATTATTTTTTTAATAAACTATTACCTATGGTTTTTAATTGTAGTTAAGACAATAACTTGGATTCATTTTTAAAATAAAAATATTCTCCTAACGACAAGAATAATAGAATAAAACTATATAACACTTTGTTTTACTATCTTATAAACTTCAGATCCAACATGAATTTCGAAGCGCAAGCCATGGCAAATAGGTTGATACTATGTATTTTCACCTCACATCCTATATTTTCTATTCACTCTGATTAAATGTCAACAATTGCTAAAATATAGTAGGTGTTAATTAGTGTGTCGATTTCTGGCACGCTAGCCCCTTAATTCTTCTTTTTTTTTTTTGGTCAAGGTCAAGATCAGTAAAACCAACTTTTAGACAACGTGGTGTCCAGAGCATAAGTTTAACTATTTTTTTCTATTATACTCTTAACAAAATTATAAAATAAAGAGACATATAGTATCACTGAATGATGAGTAGTATTAAATGGAAATCTATTCATGTGATTCACGTTCTGACGTAGTTAAAAGATTTAGTACAAATTTGACCGGAAGAACCATGCATGTATGACTTAGTTTTTAAAAGCATGATGGGAGTACATCATGGAATGGTGTATATTATATGCATATTATATATATATATATAAGGATGCTTCAGAGTCATCATGAACCAAAAGTCATGGCGGAGATTTATCGAACTCTTCTCATGAACCAACAAAGAAGGTAGCAGTTTTTGTCCCATAGCATGTTCTATTTTAGTGCCATGATGTTTGATACGCGTGAATCACATCCTTGTGATTGAATCATTGAAGTATAGAAAGAGGAAAAAAAATTTAAAACATGGACGATTGTGAAACTGGATGTCGCAGTCCAAGTTACACAAATGGCAATCATCGGCCCTGCTGATGGCTCCACTCTGAATAAAGATTATACTGCACGCCATAAATATCTGCAACTGTTTGCCAAAGTTTAAACGCTGACGTGATGAGCGGGAACCATTGAGCATGATTAGTGCAAAATAAATTTTTTTAGTACTTATTACTAGAGGGATCGATCGGTGGGCATGGTTAGGCACTCGTTTTCATTCGTTGGCTCTTATTGTGATTGTGCGGGCGGATTCCATTTTTCTATTATGTGGTGTGGTGAGACCTGCCCCAGTGCTATGGGAGAAAGACGATCGAGCAGCCGAGAGCGGGTAAGTTTCACAGACAGGGGCACCGGGCAAGAGTCCTGGATGATGGTATTGTAGGGTCCTCGGAGCAAGTGGCGCTACAGTGTTGCGATCTCTTATGGAATGCCATTGCTGATTGCTCTGCTGCTTCTCTTCGTCGCGGCGGCGGCGGATCCCGGCTGAAGAGAGGAATCAGCAGACTTGTTTTTGGGCTAGCACCTCCCCGTTTTCAATTGGGCTGATATTTGCTTATCGCTACATTCCCATCCAATCCATGTCTGATGAGTCTTAGTAGTTAGTGGGCTTGAGTGTCTGGAGGGGGATGCTTTCGGCCTATGCAAGGATCGAAACCCAAATCTCAGTTCCGATCCCTTTCGGCCGTAATATGTGTCATGGGCTGCGGTCTGGTAAGTACGTTATACTATCAGTGAGCGAGTACTCCACTCCACAAGTACTATACTACTACAGTAGTAGTATTGCTTCCTCCTAACAAAACGAAATCACTCCGATTAAGAAAATAGATACTTACATAAGATGAAAAAGAAACTCCTCAGATAAGATATACCAAAGCACTGTTTTATTTTGTTTTTTTTTTTGCGATGAATAGTAAAGCAATGTTTGAATGGACTAAAACTAAATATTATTACTCGGAACTAGAATAAGGCTGGTGAAGTCAGTTGTTAGTCGTTACCAGCACGGCATCGCTGTCTTTTGGTTTACGGCATCGTCGGTTTCGACGTATAAGACCGCGGGCGCATAAAACCTACTCTGCCGTTCGGAGTTACTAAGGACGTGTTTCACAGGGATTATAAAATTAATTATATAAACAGATTATATTTTATAAGTGTTTTTTATGTCCAAACATATAAAACTCATGAGCGATTCATTCATTATCTGTTTTTAAATTATATAATTTTTAAATATTTAATAGTTATAATTATTTATATACTATAATCTCTCACACGGTTGATTTAAAGTATGTTGACACCAGCACAGACTTGCTTCTGAGTCAACTAAAAAGTATTTTGTGCTCCCTTGCTGCACAACCTATTTGAAAGCGTGCAGCCGTGGACGCGAGGAAATTGCACGGAGATCCCGTTGACGCGAAAAGGCGATTCTTCGACAACGGAAGGGGGAGATAATTGATCCCGGATGCTTAAGCTTAGCAGATCATCATCGGATTGTATTGTACTACTATCAGAGAGAGACGAGACGACTAGTCTTTCTCTCTTCCTCAGTGAGAGTGAGGCAGGCGGCGGTGCTCCGGTTGGTCAATCTGTCTTGGCACACGCCGTGATGACGTAGCAAGGCTTACGCGTGCAGACACGTGTAGACTCGGAGTCAGCATTTTAATTACTGTCCCTTCATCTTCTCTTCTTCTCTCGGAAAACCGGTTCATCACCGTCAGTTTGTTGAGAAGGAACTCAAATTTGGTCGGAAAACTCGTGACCCCGGTCGACAACGTCACCTGTGACGTCGGACCACGCTGACGACGAGGAAGCCAGAACAACCAGATTTTGCCGATCGATGATGTTTAGGTCCGTCAAGTCAATGCTAAATAAAATCGCCTTATGCCTATATACCATGGCAGCCACGCGCCACAGCAGGTGTGCGTGCGTGTTCTCACACTAGATTAGATTCACGTGCACGCGGAATTTAAATCCTGTTCGGGGACCCTGCTCGCGGCGGCGTCGTGCCAGTCTGGTCTGCAGTAAATAAGTACGCTGTACGCTGTACGCGGCGGCGCGCGGCGGCCATGGACAGGGGCAGGTGCTCGTCTCCGACCCCGATTACTCCCGGCAGCAGTGCCGGGCTGCTACCGCTCTTCGGCCCGTCGGTGCCGCCGGCGAGCATCGAGGAGAAGCTGAGGCGGGTGAGCGAGGAGAACCGGCGGCTGAGCTGCGCGCTCGACGCCATCCTCGCCGACCGTCATCATCCCCACCTGCGCAATGCGCCCGCCACGGATCACCAGGAAAACCTGGTGGTGGCCACCGCCGCCGTCGTGACCACTACGGGAGCAGAGCCGCTGCCGAGGGTCAGGACGGTGCGCGCGCGCGCGAAGCCCTCCGACGCCGAGGCCAACTACGTCAAGGACGGCTACCAGTGGCGCAAGTACGGCCAGAAAGTGACCCGCGACAACCCCTACCCCAGGGCCTACTTCCGCTGCGCCTACGCGCCGTCGTGCCCTGTCAAGAAGAAGGTTTCTTAAAATTTTCATACTCTTTATCTCAAAAATTAAATTCTAATCTTCTGAAACTACAAAAATATCACAGTTATTTACCGATCCTCTTTTATCAAAAAAAAAAAACAAACAAAAACGTAGGTGCAGAGGAGTGCAGAGGACGACACAATGCTGGTGGCGCACTACGAAGGAGAGCACAACCACGCTCAGTGCGCGCAGCAGAACGAGTTTGCTGCCAGCGACGCGTCCACGAGCCACCAGTCCACCGGGTCGCTGCCGTGCTCCATCTCCATCAACTCGACAGGCCGAACGATCACACTTGGTCTGACGAACCAAGCGTTAGGATCCACCAACGAGACGACGCCGCCTGCAGTCAACGGCGACTTGGAAGCACCAGAGTTTCGGAAGGTTTTGGTGGACGAGATGGTGGATTTCCTCAAGAACGATCCCGAGTTCATGGAGTCGCTGACGAGCGCCGTGACCGCAAGAATGATGGAGAGAGTTTCAGACCGGCCATTCTAGTATCAAGTGCTAATGTGCTACTATTATGCGATATATTGATGGAAGTCAATATTAGTACGAGATAAACCCATATCTGTGTAAACCTCTCTACCTCGCATTAAAATCCTTATTCGCGTATCATTTGGGCTTTCTCTGCAGTGCGGATTGAGAGTTGCACAAAAAAATTACCCTCACCTTAAGAGGGGAAAACAAGAGAGGAACTGTATAAGAGAAAGAAGGTTTGGATCTCACAATGTGTCGTCATCTCCAGCGGAATACCTATAATTGCATACCTATATATTTTTTATATGAGTAAAGTGCATCATAGGTCCCTAAACTATTCACAATATGTCATCTAGGTCCATAAATTTTTAAACTGACCATCTGGGTCTCTAAACTATGTTTCTGTGTCAAGTGAGATTCAAATCTATTTTTAACGTATCAAGTTAGGTCTATTTTTATAAAAAAAGAAAATCATATAAAAAAGGGCCTCTGGCCAGATGGTTACAGCGTTCAAGTGGCATTGCGCAGATCCTAGGTTCGATCTTCACAACAAATTTTTGATTGATGTTGAAAAAATCTCTATGTAATAGTCCGCGTCAAATTGTAAATTACGGACTGATCTAAACTCACATCGATTATATATCCCAAGAATCTTATTATAATGACAGAGTAAAGAAAGTTTAGGAATTTTTTGACCTACGTAAGATGGTCTTTTTCTTAACAAAATGTCCGAAGGCCGGAGCTGACTTACCTCCGCAGGTCAAGTTATTTAAAAATTTCAAATGATCATGTATGTTATGCATTAAGGATAAAAAATATGTTTTCTTAGTGACATATTACCAATATCAAGTTGCAGTGTTCATCGATGAAAACTAACTTTTTTAAAGTATCATACAACAATTTTTCCCTTTATGAAATGATCACAATATATTTCAACCTTCTAAATGGGATTTGGATCTCACTTGACACAACAAAAATAGTTTAGGGACCCAAATGGTCAGTTTGAGAGTTTATGGACCTAAATGACACAGGATGAATAGTTTTGGGATCTATGGTGTATTTTACTCTTTTTTATATATGATTACATTTAGGGAGAATTTCATAAAACTGCCGAGGCATAGAAAAAGTATGAAAAGACATGATATGAGATTTTAGGTGTTTTTTTTTAATAAAACCTACTACTTATCCCCTCACAGGCTTCTAACGATCGACTCACCGATCTGCCTCTCAATCGGGCCTAGATCTCTCAATCTCTTTTACTTTTTTTTTCTCAAATAAGCAGGAGAGATGGGTATTTTGGTGTTGAGGAGAAAAGGGCGGTGACTGAATACAATGCGTCCTTGTAACAGAGGCACCAGGCAGCCTAAGCAAGGATGTAGGACATCAGCGCCGGCTAGGACTACCTCCTATTACAAAAGGGATTACTCTCGCCCTAACAAACAACCTAAGTTTCGATCTCTCAATCTCCATCATCGATGCCTCCACTCCACCTCCTCCCCCGCATCATGGATGACGGTAGTAGGGGACAGCTTCGTCCGGCGCTGACCGCTCGAGATCCAGCGGGATGGAGGGAGGCTGCTTGTGGGCGGCTCCATCGGGCATCGAGATTTGACCCACAGTGACCACCAGGTACCCGCACCTACTCGTCCAGGAGGTCAGTGGGAGGTGGATGGCGTGTGGGAAGGTCGCAGTCATCTTACATGGCTGCGGTGGCGGTCAGAGCTGGAGAGAGCAGAAGGCACGCACCGGTGGAAATTGTTCAAGCCGAGGCGGTTGCGCTCTCCCGCGCTGACGATCGAGTTTTAGCGATTCAGGAGATGTATTGCCATCTTTGAGTCTACGAGAAAGGAACTAATAATTTTGCTAAAAAATTTAGTTATAGCAATCTATATAGCAACATTACTGGAGCAGTTTTTTTTATCAATTGTGATAGTTTTAGGTATAACAATCCGTTTTCAATTTTGTTAGAGATGCTCTTTAGAACATACTAAGTCTAGTAACATGTAACATCTCACTAACAAAGAACCTTGTGTTTCTCCCTTAGTCTTGGCTTAGCCATATAATCTCTTTGGTTTTCCAACTTTTTTCCCTTTGGACAAAGGAAACTTAGAGCAAAAAGAATAGCTGATGTCAAGATGGCCATGTCACACCGCTGACGTTCGTACATAACCGGATGGATACGTCATCACGTACTACGTGATGCTAGAATTCCAGAGGAAAAGGTTAATAATATGACTTGACGACCCGACCTGCAGCCATGTGCTTCACTAGTTGGATAACACCAGTCCTTCATTTTGTAGACTTGACTGACTTGACCCTCTCATCCTTCATTAACTCACTTTAGTTCTAGAAGTTCTCTTCAAGAACCAAACGTACAGGTTTTTCTAACTGAAGGACTCAACTTAGAACTTTATGTGGTGGTCATGTACTATATGGTTGTTGAATCAAATTAAAAACTTTATGTTCATGTGGTTTCTAATTCCTGTGGGCATTTTTAGCAATACAGTACAATTTTATTTCGTACAAAGTCTAGGTCGGACCGAACCTTGAATAAAATAGGAAAAAACAGAGCAAATTTATTTTTTTGAAGGATAAGACAAATTAAATTGATCTAAACAAATATTGAAGATCTGCTTGTAGCTCGAATTTACTGAAGTGTTCGTTAATCCACTATTTCGTCCTGTTTATTTCATCAGCCAGTACGTGTACAGTCATGACATCATAAAAACATAAGAAGCTTACATCAGCAAGATGGAACCTAGTAATCATTAAGCCAACAGGAAAGCAGATCCGGACTTAAACAAAAAGATTGTTTTGGCACGAGTGAAGTGACGAACAACTTGATTGAGACAGATTCTTTTTCATACAAAGACTTGCCAGCAGCTGATTTTATAAAACTTTTATGAATTGTGTAGTTGTCCGATCTAAACTTAAATTAAGGGGTATGAAAAGATCCAAAATTTTCAGGGGTCTGAAAATTAACAAAGCCTCTTTTTCTGTACTATAGAGATCACTTGTTACATAAAAAAAAAAAAGATCACTTGCCAACAGCTGACTTGACCCTATATTTCTGATTATTGACCATCTACTATACGTCGTGGGCTAGCTGGCTTTCAGAAATAGGCACGGAAACTAAAGATTCTACGTGTGCCTCTTCGAGCAGGCAAAGCACTATACGGTACACACACGTCATAAGAACACTATTCACAATTGCCTATAAATTTCCTGTGAGAACAACAGCGAAGAAAAAATAGAAATGGTAATGACTCGAAACCGTTTGGTGCCTCCTCCTTTCACAACAAGAAATCAATAGTGTAAGAAGGGAGAAATGGTTTTGGAAGCGCATAATAATACTAGGCCCAGTGTAATTTGTAAGTCACCTCCAATACATCATACTTGGAGACATTTCAACTTTTTTTTAAGGAAAATATTTCAAACTTTTTTACAAATAATATTGTTGTTGTTTAGACACCCATTTGAGCGCACTAACGCTGACGTCATCACCGTGACGTCGGGTTAAGGTCACAAGCTTCTTCTGTGAAAAAAAGAAGCCTGAACGTCAACACCATTCAGAGAGAAATCCTGAGGGAACGGGGGCGTAGAAAAGTCCAGGGCGTATGGAATCACACGGGAGGCTTCTATTCTATGCATATCACAAATCACAATTCACACGTCCTGGCCGGGTCTTGAGTGCAGCACGACTTCTTTTGTTTGAAGAGTCAATCTTAATAATTGGTTTTCTGAATATGACGATTGGCTTCAACAAGTGTCACTTGAATAATTGCAGCGTGTGGCTTTGGTTTTTATCATTAGTTCACGGGTTATTGGAGATTTGTGAAGTATTTTTTGTCTGATCATTATAATAGTAGATGTCCTAAGACTGATAGAGACCTGCCAAACCCGCAGTGCTGTCACCAACCAACCTGCGAGCAAAGGAACGGAGGCAGGTCGAACCAAAAGGCGAGGACTTTGCATGCGCCGAGTCAACGAGGTTCACAAGAAGGATTACCACGGAGAACTGACGAGTCTCTGTCTCTGTTTGTCTGTCTCCGAGACGACGGACGGGGTCACGAGACTCACGACAATACGAAGAAAGCGACATTGCGAAGGCCGTCTCGCCACGTCGGGTGAATTCCGTTTAGTCCAGGATGAATGCGAAACCAAATTTACTTTCCCCAGTCCTATTTGTACTCGACACGAGTCACGAAAGATTATACTAGTACGGAGTAAACAATAACTCTCGCCTGCACTGCACGAGTAGAACGCGAAAGCAAAATTGACATTTATTTGGTCTCCGTAACCGTGCGTACAGCACACACCACTATTTGATTGGACGGACGGACGGACCCCGCTACATCCATTCCCTGCGCTGCACGAGACCATCTTTGCCTGCCGTTCTTTGTCAGTCAATCTCGCCCCGGTCAGCATGACGAAGTCGCCTCGAAGGTCAGCACGGACGTTGCTTCCTTACGTCACCCCTGGCTGCGGGGAGAAACTGCCGTGCCCTCCCTCCCTCCCCGAGCTCCCGACCGGACCGGCAGCCTCGTGCTCGTGCGTGATTCACTTGTTCCACTGAATTGCGTCACAATTTTCACGCGCGGCGCGCGTCAGAGCCCGGCGATCCCATAGTTCCCATCTCACCACATCTCCCCTATATATTTGCCACTCCATCCCGGCGACGTTTTGCATTCTTTCGAGTAGTATCTTGTTTGTCTCCCACTGATTCGTGTTGTGTGTAATACTAGTACAGTCCTCAATCCAGCGGGAACAGGAACGTCCCCTTGCAGACGAAACCCAGCCTTGGAGCAACGATGATGCTGACGGACTCGGCTCGCCACGCCGGCATCTGCTCACCGGTCTGCCTTGACCTCAGCGTCGGCCTACCGACGTCGAGAGACGCGGAAATGCAGGCCCATGCCGAACCAGACCGCCCCGCCGCCGCTGGTTGCAGCGTGCCAGCATCCATGACGACCGGCGTTGAGGTAACTGATCGCTGACACCCGTCACAGCCCCGCCCCAAGTGCTCTGCTTCTCGCTCTGCATCCTCCGGAACCAGGTCTCTGGACTGAACGAACACTCTGCTCTGCATCCTTAGGCCAGGACGCTGGAGGCCAAGCTGACCCAGGTGAGCGAGGAGAACCGGCGGCTCACCGAGATGATCGCCCACCTCTACGCCACCCAGATCGTCGCTAACGCCGGCAAGAAGAGGGAGCGGGAGAGCCCGGAGCCATCCCACTCTTGCGACGACGGCGGCAACAGCAACCGGAAGAGCGACGCCGACCACGCCGAGAGCACCGACGGCTCGGCCTCGTGCAAGCGCATCAAGGTCAGAAGGGTGTGCACTCGGATCGACCCGGCGGACGCCACCTGCCTCTCCGTAAAGGACGGCTACCAGTGGCGCAAGTACGGCCAGAAGGTCACGCGCGACAACCCGTCGCCGAGAGCCTACTTCCGGTGCGCCTTCGCCCCGTCCTGCCCCGTCAAAAAGAAGGTACCAACTCTCAAACTCAGTTTCCATGACGTGCCAGGCGATCAATTCCGATGAATCTGACAGCGACTCTGTTCCGGGAGCGCGCAGGTCCAGAGGAGCGCGGAGGACAGCTCGGTGCTGGTCGCGACGTACGAGGGCGAGCACAACCACCCGTGCCCGACGCGCGAGCTGCCCGCCGGCGAGCTGCCCGTCAGCCGCGGTGCGACGCGGAGCAGCTCCGTGCCGTGCTCCATCTCCATCAACTCCGCCGGCCCGACCATCACGCTCGACCTCACCAAGAACGGCCGCGCGGGCGGCGTGCACGTGCTCGAGGCCACCGACCACGCGCGCGAGGCGCCGGAGCAGGACCTCAAGAAGCTGTGCCGAGAGATCGCGTCGCCCGAGTTCCGCACGGCGCTGGTGGAGCAGATGGCCAGCGCGCTCACCAGCGACTCCAACTTCACCGGCGCGCTCGCCGCCGCGATCCTGCAGCAGCTGCCCGAGTATTAGTGTTCCGTGTGGGCCGGTCTCATTATTGTAGTTTCATCAGAAACTTTGGGTTTTCAAAAGAAAAAAAAATGCACTTTTTTTTTGCGGAAAAAAAAATGCACCTGGTAGTGTCAGTGTACTTCCTCGGCACGACTTGACCCCGAAATGTTTTTTCGAGAAATATTGGTAGCGACAGTGTGTACATTTTTTTTAGGTTTGAACTGTACTGTTCCTCAATAATACTAGTACTACTTGTATTGCGTAGTACATTTGAAATACCCAAAGACTATTTTATTGATGTTAATTAAATGGATCCATTAACCTGTCAAAACCTCGAATTAAAATCGTCACTATGAGTTGACTGAACACCTTGCTAAAATGTGAAGACCTGGAGTAGACTTTATTAAGATTAAGACTACTGAAATGAGACAAAAAGAGGAGAAGAACGGAAAGCTCTTCCGCCGATTTGTGCTTTATTATGGGCCCGAATTTTACCATCTTATTACCCAAAAATGGCCTAGCCCGTAGACAATCATTCAACCTTGTTAGCCATCTTTTTTTTTTTTGCGTAGGCCGGTGTACCTGGCCCATTGTGGCAAAGTCTCAAGAAAGAAAAACTGGAGTTACTAATGTTCGACACATTGAACCAGGAAACCAATCTCTGTGTGTGTGAAAGAGAGAATTTTGATAGCACTGTACTGCAAATATACTCCGTTTTTCTATTCTCATACATATTTCCTCTGTCCTATTTACCTGTGATTCTAGAGTCCTCCAATTGTCCCTTTTTATTTGTGATTTTATAATTCTCGCTTCATAATACGTATTTCTCTCTTTTCAATACATCTCTATCTCTCTTATTTTATTTTTTTTCACCTACTTTATTTTTTTTTTAATCTCCGTCCTCAAAGCTAAAACTACAAATATAAATTTATTGAGGAAGTAGATTTTAAAGTCACTGCTAATTCATTTTACATGTCTCAACTCTGAAACTACAGCAATAAATACCACAAAACAGAGTCGCGTCTGAAACTCAGCAAAACCATTCACTATACTAATATAAGCACAGTAGCAGGAGCGTGCGTGCGCACAACGTATGACATGAACTCGATTTGGCAGATCCAGTGTAGGATACAGTAGATATATACCACCCCGTGCGTGCAATGCAGACAAGTGGAATCACTTTCCATCGCTTCTCCGTCTCGTCCTCCAGCTGCAAACAGAAATGCACCAACCCCTAGCGAGCTCGAGCCTAAAGAGCCATGGAGAGTACTAGTACACTCCTAATCGATCAGCTTCACTAGCTCGTCTCACTTCCTGTCCCAGCTTCCTGCGTGTTAGAGCACGCAATACATATAAGTGATAAAGGGGCAGTTTGGTTGGGCTCCCTCCGCTTCCACTCCCGCACTGTGTCTGTTAGACGAGCGTCCGAGAGCTAGAGTAGCGAAGCTGCAAAACGTCTCTTCGGCTGCTCCCAGTTCAAACTTGAACGTGAGCTGAAAAAAAAAGTCGCTCCCAGCTACAGTGGAGCAGCAGAGATCTGTGTCAAAGAAGGTGCAAGGAGCGGAGCGGCTGGGAGTAGTATCAAACAGGCCCCAAGTGTATTCAAGAGTATGCAAGATGCCCTTTCTATTGCACGCCTAACTCCGCCAGTTCAGAATTAATAACCGACACAACGGAAGCCCCACCAAGTTTTGGCAGAGGCACAGCGGAAGAATGAACCACGGGCGATGTGTGTGCTCTCCTCTCTACTGTATATAATCGCGATCTCCAAATAAAGTACTGTTCAGCACCGTTCAGCCTGTGTAAGACTGCACTGCACGGTTGACTTGGAGGACGACAGATTCCTCCGCCATCCGCCAGCCCGCCGAACCCTCAAAGTCAGAGCCAATCATGTGCTTCAAGACAAACGTCAAACATCGTTGATTTGAAGGCCCAACTTCTTGTATGTTTGAGCTAACAGAGATGAAGCATCTAGAAGTACTAGTACTAGTAGATAATAAATATCTGAACCATATATATGATGGAGATCCTATATGGCTCATGACATGGAGTAAAGAAGATAATCCAAAAATTTTGAGGCCAGTGCGAAATTTTTGGTGAATTTACAGCTTGCACTTGCAGTAATTCGTTCTAATCATGTGTGGATGACTAGACCCGCGCTGTACTCCCAAAGTTTTCCAACCACATGATACGGTTTTGACAACTTGCAGTACTCTATTACGTATTGCCTCAAAGCCGCTGAATCACCAGAGACTTGAGTAGTCAAACACAGTCAGAGCCGTCTCACTGTCTACGCTCGCTCCTCCACCGAACCCGATCATCATCAATTCCATTCCGTTTCTGTTCTCTGTTCCATCCATCCAAGGTGTATAAGACGCCGGCCACCGCCCCCGTTATAAATAAGCCGGCGGCACCAACCCCCGTACTATACGGCTCCCTGCCTGGTCCTCTCCTCCTCCCTGCCTTCGTTCGACTCGAGTCACCACCAACCTTTCCTCAGCTTTGGCTGGCCAGGCCAGTTTCCTTCGTCGCCCTAACCCTAGCTAGCGAGTAGCAACCGGGCGGACGTCGGCCCGTAGAGCCTAGCAGCGGCCAAGCGATGCAGCCCACCGCACAGGAAATGCAGGCCATGGCCGCCGCCGGCAAGATCTCCCTCGACGACCTCCGCGCGGCCGTCAGTGCCGGCGGGGTACACGACGACTTCCTCGACCAGATGCTCGGCGGCCTGCCACCGTCCGCCTGGCCCGACCTTTCCAGCGCGGCGGCGGTCGGCAAAGCACCTGAGCAGCAGCCGGAGGGCGGTATGCAGCAGTTCGGAGGGTTGTACGACGAGTCCGCGCTGCTGGCGTCGAGGCTCCGGCAGCACCAGATCAGCGGTGGCGCCGGCGCGGGCGCGGACGCCGAGGCCGCCGCCGCGAAGCAGATGGTGATGCAGCAGCTGGCCGATCTGAGGCAGCAGGGACACGGACACCACATGATGTTCCAAGGCATGGACCGCTCGACGGCCGCCGGAGGAGGCGGCGGGGACGGCGGCATGCTCCTGCCGCTCTCCCTTGGCAGCGTCGGATCGAGCGCCGACGTGCAGGCGCTGCTCAAAGCGGCCGCGAATTCCGCCGTACTGATCCGTTTGCTGACTTTCCTTTTCTCTCCCTCCCATCAGTTGAAGAATCGGGAATCTTTTTGCAAAAAGTGCCCGTTTTTATTGGGTGTTCGTTCGTTCGTTCCAGGGAGGAGAAGCCGGCGGCTTGTTCGGCGGCAGCTTCACCGGATCGCTGCAGCAGCATCAGCAACAGCAACAACATTTCCAGCCCCATACCCAGCAGGTTTGCAACACCAAGCAACCAAACGCGTTAGTACGTACTAGGCAACTACACACGCACACAGCCGAGTGTGAGTGTCCTAATAATTTCTCCAAACTCTCGGTCTGTTGATCGGATCCTCTCGCAGCAGCAAACGGAGGCGATGCCAACGCAGGGCTTTGGTGGTGGAGCAGGAGGCGGCGGCGGCGGAGGAGCTTCGCAGCAGCAGGCCGGGGCCGCGGGGGGTGGCGCGCCGGCGCCGCCCAGGCAGCGCGTGCGGGCGCGCCGCGGCCAGGCCACCGACCCACACAGCATCGCGGAACGGGTGAGCCAAACAGGCGCCTACGCGGCGGTCCTTCTCCTGTCGTAGCTTATTACTAATATAATTGCCGCCATGCGTTTGCGACCAGTCGCGTCGACTATTAAGTTAATTAATAAGTGAATAAATCCGCGGGGAGCAGTTGCTAATCAGCTCCCGTGTCTGTTGTTATTTCCTCGATTTGGATTGTTCTTCGTTCCGGCTGCCGCCAACCGGCGCTATTTCCTTGTCCGTTTCTTCGTTCTCATATTCCTCTCTTCGCCGCCATATATATAGTACTACATGGTTACGACTTGTTCTAATCTAATGTTTTTACCCGATCAAAATAATAATAATAATAATCTACTGTTTTTACAATCCTCTTCGCCGTTTTTTGCAGCTCCGACGCGAGAGGATCGCGGAAAGGATGAAGGCGCTGCAAGAGCTGGTGCCCAACGCCAACAAGGTGAGAAGAGATGCCTAGGGTTTTGTTTTGGTTGTTGGGACGCTGCTAATAAAGGTTCCCCCAATCAATCACTCGTCGAGAGTTTGTGCCGAGGAAAATAGGGGACTTTTACAACAAATTACGGAAAACACCCAGCAGCTTTATTTAGAGCTGCTACTAGCCAGTATCGCCATGCCCCGAGCGCAGAGAGAGGGAGAGAGTCTTCGATCAGATGGTGGGCGCGCGTGCGGGGCACATTTACCCGCACGTTGGCCTACTTGACCGCACCGTGCTCCCTCGGCGACCGCGCGCTCAGGGGCATGGCAATGGCCTTTCTCCTCCTAGAATTCCTGCCCATGTCGCGCGAGCGAGCGGCGCCTCTACCGACAACAAGAGAGCGGCTTTAAAGCTTTCTTTTCAGTTTGCCATTTTTTCCTCTCTCTCTTTTTTTTTTTTTTGGTACTATACTCTCGGAGCTTGGCCTTTTGCTCATCGATTGTTGTGTATTTCGAAATTGGCTGCGCAGACGGACAAGGCGTCGATGCTGGACGAGATCATCGACTACGTCAAGTTCCTACAGCTTCAAGTCAAGGCAAGCATGAAATGCTAGCTGATGAGTACTATTAGTTCTATTTTGTTGATGAAGTACTACTTGTACTAGTAGTTTGCTGGCATGTACAGTACTAATCATCTCCGTTTACCAACCCACGCAGGTGCTGAGCATGAGCCGGTTAGGTGGCGCCGCTGCCGTCGCGCCGCTCGTGGCCGACATGTCCTCGGAGGTGACGTGCAGTTTCTCTCTCATCTCTCTCTTTCCTGCTGCGGGCTGCGGCCTAGTAATAGAATCGCTTCTTCTTCTCTCTCTCTACGCACAACTTTTCTTTCCCCGCACCCGAAAGAAAGAATCAGCAAGAAACTTTTCAGCGCCACGGGCCACGGCTGATGGCTACTACTGCCACACCACAGTGCCGCGCGTGCCGCACCGCGAAATGACGCGACTGCCCCTGCTCCTGACTATACTGACTGTGACTGACTGACTCCATCTGCGTCCGTGCATGTGCAGGGCCGCGGCGGCGGCGGCGCAGCTCCTCCCGCGGGGAGCGACGGCCTGGCGGTGACGGAGCAGCAGGTGGCCAAGCTGATGGAGGAGGACATGGGCACCGCCATGCAGTACCTTCAGGGGAAGGGGCTCTGCCTCATGCCCATCTCCCTCGCCTCCGCCATCTCCTCCGCCACGTGCCACATGCGCCCGCCCGTCGGGGCGGCAGCGGGGCTCGCGGCGCACCATATGGCCGCCGCCATGCGCTTCAACGCTGGTGCCGCAGACGACACGGCCTCGCCGAGCATGTCGGTGCTCACGGCGCAGTCGGCCATGGCCAACGGCCCCAGCGCCGGCGCCGACGGAGAGGCCTCGCACTCGCAGCAGCACCAACAGCGGCAGCTCAAGGACGCAGCTTCCGTCTCCAAGCCATGATGAGCTCTCTCGACCCCTCCACCACCGTCTCACCAATGGCGAAACCCTGACATCCGCGCGCGGGGACGGCGGCGTCGCGCGATCTCTCCCTTTCACTCGCTTGGACTAGCGGGAACCAATCACGGGCTCCCCTGAGGGCCCACGGGCTCCTTTGCACCGCAGCAGCAGGAGGCAGCAGCCCACGGCCTCCACTTTTTCGTTCTTTCTTGTGTTAAAATTATTTTTTTTCTGTTTTAGTATATTTTAATCAATCCTGTAGTAGGAGTATATGTTCTTTCAAATTTTATTAAGTAAATATATTTAAATCCAGGGCTGTTCCATCTCCTGGGCCTTGTGCCAGCTTTAACCTTTCTTTCCCCTCCATCCGCATCAACTTTTTTTTCCCTCCTTTTTTCGCTGCCTTTTCTTGGCCCGCCTTTCTGGTTAATTTACGCACACGTTTGTCCTTTGCGGTTGGACGGGGAATTTGTTGGTCTCCCAGCTTTGGCCGCTAAACTATTCGTTTCGGATCTTTTTTATGTATACTTAGATGGCTGGCTACTCTCGTGGATCTGGTTAAATTTACTTCTGCAGGACGAAATATGCTGGTATTCTCGGTAGCTACTTTCAGTGATGGATGAGGCTTCAGCCAGCAGTGTGATGCATCCAATGGGAACTTAGGTTGTTGATTAATACTACTACTTGTTTCTGCTATACTCATAGTTAATCCAAAGCTAATCCAAAGGACAGTGGGAGGAACCTAGTTCATTAGAAAACATTTTTTCATATAATAATTTGAAAACTATTGGAGAGCAAAGGAATCGATAAAGAAGCGGAGATAAATTGTGTTGTCTGATTTTATATCCTTCATGTTGGTCAGTGCAAATTCGTGAACATTTTTTTTTTGTTCCAATCCAACTCGTTAGATCATACTAGTAGATAACTCATTTGCCAACTGGATCTATTTTTGTTAAATTAGATTCCTCTATATATATGTAAGTGCAAAAACTTTTGATAGTAAGGATTTCACAAAAAAATTGTATGAATTCTACAGGGATTATTTCAGTTTCACAAAAAAAACGTAGGATTTAGAAAATTTTACTCCAATCTAAAGATGGCCTTAATGTTTTGTTAGATGAAACAAGCTTTTATTCTAGTAAGTGAGATAATGTCATTGCAGCCTCTTACATCTTATAGATACATTTAGCAATCTAAGTGATTAACATCCACGTTGAACTCATACAAATGAACTTAACATCTCAATAAAATTCTACAGAGTTATAAGTTCTATACACTCATTGTTATCATAACATCATCTTCACCATTCAAAGAAGTCAAACAAAACAATCTTCATGGATCCTAGCTATTCGCGAGAGCATATTGTCACTGTATAAACAAAAGTTTTGGGCACTAGTGTTGTTGTGTTGCATAAACAACACTCCGGCACTCACTTACATCCCTCCCTGATGACGCCAAAGACGACAACCAAGGAATGTAAAAGCTAGCAAGATCATTCGAAAGTTGATAAAAATCTCCTTCAATTTGCAATTTTCTCATTAACACACGTGTCTAAGGACACATTTCATTAAGAGGGAGAAAGCGCAGCATACAAAAGAAAAAAAGCAGTCCTAATTAGATGAAGCTTAACATGTCTCCACCTAAACTAAACATGAAGTTTATTAGGACATATACCATATTGAAATACTATTTGTCGAGTAGTTATATGAAAAATAAACAGACGACAAAAAAAAAGATTAATAATTAACTTACACTCCAACTACGAACAGTGAAGCCATTCCCTTTTCCCTTCACAAACGGCAGACAATCAGTCGGACCGAGGTGTTGTCTACTTCCAACTGTAACGTCATATTTTCATCTATAAGTATATAGTTCTATACCACTATTTTGTAATCAATGATATATGTAGGATTGGACGTCAACGATTCTGAATTATTATAATTAGCTTGGTGGTAATAATCCACGAAGAGATGACTCTATATCACCGAGCGGCATGTGTGGTAATTGTGTTTGTGCAAATCCCTTGTACTGAGAGGATATAATCATCCATCATTTTGAGCTCGGATGGATCGGACGCTCATGAGAAAGTGGAATCCAAATGTTCACCAGCATTTGATCCTTCGAATTCCAGACCACACGCAGCTTCACTTGTCTTCGGACGAACAATCACGTCCTATAGCCTGGACCGCCGAATTATGATTATTGTTTATTTTATTACAAGACTGGACACCTATATAAACTATATCCCGTTGACGTCTTGTCCAGCAAATGACATCCTGCGTGTTGACTCCGTAGCCGCCGTTTGCAGCCCGTCCAGGTTTCTACACGCTGAATTTCACTCAACAGATCAACGCACCAACGCAGCCAAAAGCCGCTGACGACCGAGAGGAGACGTGTGGACGATCGACACGACAGCGTAGCCAATTAAGTCAATTACATGCATGATAATATCCGCACGCCTGCGCGACGTACGTCCATGTCGATGCCGATCCGGGTGCCAAACGACAAATACTGTCTCTCCCTTGCTTTTGCTTGCAGTATCAAACGAGATTCACGGTTTGGTCATCTCCCAGTCCATGTCGGATATATTCTAGTCGTGACCGAATATCACCAAGATCTCCCTCGCTTTTGCTTTCGTATCTGCTTTTTCAATATATTTTTCCTGCACTCTGTTCCTTAAAGTTTTATTTTATTTTGTATAACTTAGAATTGTGGTCTCACAATAATAATAATTGAAAAAATTGGGACCATAGAGTAAGAGAAGTGATGCAAACTTGCCACAAAAATGGTCTTTGGACTCTCTGAAGGTGCTTTGCAATGCTTATTTTAAATGAATTACAAACCGACTGCCCTCAAATATTGACATTTGCCTATCCACTTCAATTTGACAATCCTAGTCGTCGTCATTGTCGGGACGGCCCAACCACCCACTGCCCCCACCGCTGGAGAGGACAAGGAAGCGCTATAAGAACCCCAACCCCTCGGCCGCCGCGAATGGCTCTATCTTCTCCGGAGGGAGGTCCCCTTAGCGAGGAGAGGGTTCCGAGCTGCGAGCACGCCCGTTGACCGTCGCACTAGCTAGAACCACACCACGGCCGCAGAAGATCGCCGTCCAGGGCTGCCATGTCAAAGGGTGCAATCATGACGCTAGGGGAGCGCCGAGAAAGCTAGCTAGCCGTCTGTCGGCTCGATAGTGGGGGGTTGAGTAACCCGTACTCCGCACCCTGTCGCGATAGCCTTCGACAGGGCCAGGAATGATAGATTAGTGCTGGTAGTATTAGCTAGCTTTACTACATACTCTCTTCAATCACAGACTCATCGAGCACATAACTACATACGTTTTACGGTTTTGGTCCCAAGCTTTCTCTTATCCTCCCCGCAAAAAAAGAAAACAAAAAGCTTTCTCCTAACCAAATTCGCATGCTAATGACGCATGCGCGCGCATAATTAGTTAATGGTGGTGCCACAAGTCAACCACAAGGCCGGCCGTAATGCGTATCAGGTCGTCATCAGCTGACTGTTGTTAATCTGTGAACCAAATGTTATTTACACCACCACACTCCTAGCGATAGCGAGTGAGGAGGGTCGTCGGACTCGGAGTCGGCCGTGTGCTTGACAGCAGACTGATGATAATGTAGAGAGAAGGCGTGATAAGCTTTGCTTGGCCGACGTCGACGTCAGGCAGCTGCGCGCGCAGGCCTCCCTGGCCTTTTGGGGACGATGATGATGGCGACGGGCGACGACGAGGATGTGTGTGTGTCTGAGAGAGGCGGGGCCCCGCAGCTTTCAGCGCCACATTTGTGTCCCACTTGATTCATCTTTGGACGAATCTGTATCTCACGCGAGATCTGCACCTGCACCGGCGTGCCAACACCTGGACCACACGCATGCTGCTTTGTGCAGCACTCGATCTCAGCAGGGAGGGGGGTGGTTTGGTGAGCGGCTAACGGGTGTGTTTGTTTTATCTCATAGAGCCGTTTATAGAGCTGTTAGCTGAATATAAAATAAAGATCTATTTTAAAAAGTTTTTTTATTGGTAACAGCTAGTAGCAGTTTTAGAAAATGAATTAAAGAAACTGATTTGGTAGGAGCTGGAATTTATAGCTTTTCTCAACCCCGCTCTTACATGTGGTCTTTAATTTAAGGAGTAGTTATTTTAACAAATATTTTAACAACTTCTGCTCCTTCATTTAAAAGAGCTGTTTTATTTGAAAAGCTGAAGTTGAAGCAGTTTTTTGAGGAACAAAAACCAAAACAAACAGTCTAAGTCTAGCAACGAGGGAGGGAGTGGTTTCACACTTGGTTCTGATCTGTTGGGGCTCTGGCTGTGGAAGATGACATCAACCTACGAGGCAACGAGATCATCATCCATCGGCTGCGTTATTATAGAAAAATTTGGTACGTACTCCGAAAACAAAGTCAATTTTGACTTGTCGTGCATGTGTGATCTCTTGTCATCCAAACTTTAATTTGACAAGACTGCTGGATTATGGTTTAATTAACAGGAGTTGATTAGGGATGACACAGCAGCTAAAGTCAACCTAGCATAGAGTAGCCTGGTTAATTAATAAGTAAGGGATTTGCTAATTGCAATATATGTGCATATAGGCTGTAGGCCTAGCCGCTTAATATAGCTGCAGGTTTGGGTCGGGTTCGGATCAAAAACAGCACCGCACTCACACTCATAGATGAAAAATGGTACCCTCGCATCTGTCAGGTTTCAGGTTTGCATGTCCGTCGGATTTGATAAAATATGTATGAAACAATACTCTTATATATATATGTGTATATATATATATGTGTGTGTGTGTCGGAGTTCGTTACTGTCGACTAGTAAATTTATCGTGGGATGCGCGTTTTGGGATTTTAATGGTTCGCAAGAGGACACAAGGATTATACTGGTTCGGGCAACGAAGCCCTACGTCCAGTTTCCGAACTGCTCGTGTTACTTGTAACAGAGCTTGTAGTAAGGGTTACAAGCGGGCGAGAGAGGGAGAGTTTCCCACGTCTCTAAGTGTGGATCGTGTATGTGTGCCTAACTTAGACAAGTGTGAGCTCGTCTCCCTTGTCAGTGTGTTCCGCCTATTAAACCTTGTTATGTTGTAAGCCTCCTAAGCCTCTCTCCCCCCCTGTCTCCGGCTTCCTCCCCCTTTTATACTGCGAAGAGGGGAGGTCCGGTTCCGCGGGCAGGTCGTGGCCGTACGTCCAAGTTGGGCTGTGCCACGGCGGATGACGCCTTCGGTGTGGCGGTGTCGTTTCTGCTCGACGGAGTGGCGAGTATCGTCAATCGATGGTGTCCTGTCCGTACGGAGAAAAGCCGCTGTTGGCGTTGGCGGGGCGACGCCGTAGTCGTGGCCGTCGCTCGAGGACGTCCCGTCGCAATGGGACGATGAGTCTCTGACAGGTGTAGTAGCAGCGGCGGCCATCCTTTGGACGATGCACGTCGTGTGCATTTAACGCTCACTTGTCTGAGCGATAGACGGCTCTACCTGTCAGCGAGCGTGGGTGCGTCAGGCATTTATTACCCAACCGTCACCGTCCCGCCTACCAGTGGTGCGGCGGGCGATTCGCCCGACCCTGGGGTCGGGCGAGGCGGAGACGCGTCCGCTCGACCCCAAAGAAGGCGGGGTCGAGCGTGCTTTCCGTACGTGGAGGATCCGACCCCTCTCTGAGGGGGTCGGACGAGGCGGAGATCGTCTGTTGGCACGATCTGTCGGGTGTCCGTACGTTACGGGGGCTGGCTGAAGCGGGAATTGCTTGTGCCTTGATCGCGTTTATTAGGGCGAGGGTTATTAAAATTAACTACCTCTGATATTAACCCTCAACAATATGAAATAATTAACATAAAGATGTATTTATGCATTGATTAATACAGTATATTATTAATCTTTTATTTTTAATATTAATATTTATTTAGCTCAAAGTTATACCAAGATAGCCTCGGATTGGTTACAGGTCACCCGCAGCGGGATATAAAATCCGCACTACAGTGTGGAACCCGTTGGGTTTCGGATATGTAGGTAAAATTGTCATCCTTAAGTAGTAGCATTCATGCTTAGTTTTTAGTTAAAAAACTGGACGTTGCTACTTTTCTTTTTGTCAGATTTCAGTCGCCAACTCGCGCCGTCGGATGAAGCATGGACGCATTGTCGTATTCTACCTTTCGCCCACTGCCCCGCTGCCCGCCTTCGATCCTCGTTGGTGACGAAGGAGATTTGGTATCGCTGCACCGACAACGGTGACACCGTTCACACCCATTTGGCTCCGCTATCTGTGTCGCTGCTCCATGCGTTGGCGACTTCCTCCAGCTCCAATGATCTGGCTCTAAAAAAAAATGTGATCATTGTTACGATTGATTTCGGTCAACTGAAGGTTAATTAGGATTTCTGCTACAGAAAATGTTTACAAGAAGACTTGCAGCAGTAGTACCGTCGGCCCCGGGCCGCGCAGGAAAGATCCGCGACCTCCGGCGTCAGCGTGCCCTCGCCCGAAAGAGGCACCAGCCCACCACGAGAAACGTACGCCACCCCGGCCGATGCATGCGGAGGACTCGCTTCGGTTCAGCCTGCATGGGCCATCCATGGCTACTACGGCCCATGTCCAAAATCCGATGCGGTGGGGGCCACCTTGGCGGCCACACTAGCTACTACTCTGCTTGGTTCGGCCAGAACAAAAATTCTGGGGCCTGCAAGCAATGAACGTACGTATACGGCAAAGCCCAAGGGCAAGGAGGGCGGCAGCCTGCCGACGAGCGATCAACGAAACACTGAAAAGCCCATGCTTCTTTCTTTGTGTACCGAGTACCACCAGTACGCAGACGAACGGGCCTGAAAACAGTGCCAGGCGGTCCGAGGCTCCGTCCCCTTCAGCTCCCGCGTGCAAATGATGCGGGCGGCCGGCCGGGCTGCAACCTGCAAGGATCGATGGAGCACCGGAACATTTTGGCGCTCCCGCCCCGCGTGCCGTAATACCTGATCGATCGTCAGTATGGGCAGTAGCAAGCGTAATGAATGGGCCCCCGTTCCGTCGGAGTCGAGTCGAGTGGAGTGCAGGAAGTTAATGCTAGCGCGGGGGCTGGTGATGTGCGGAACAGCAGCTAATGCGCATCGATGCAGTTCGCGTACACTGTGCTTGTCGGGTTCATTCTAACCAGGCGAAGGACCAAAAGCTACTAGTAGAAGAGTTGTAAGGTATACCACGGACACGAGTGCGTTGCATCGATCGGGGCCTCCAGCTAGTGAGCCAAACCGGACAGGCTAGGCTAGCTTGGATCTCCAGATCGGCAAAAAAAGAACGGAGGGACGGACGACTGAAATTCAAGGGACCTTTTTTTAACATCCGGCGATTATTTGTTACCGTAGCCAAATTCGATCGGATGCTGCCTGCAGTAATTAACGCTGGTTGTTAGTAGTACGCATGTTGGCTGGCGTCCGGCCGTGTCCGGGTACTAGTGCGTATTGTTAGTATTGATCGGCCGGCAGTCAGTAGTCGATCGAGGCATTTCCTATCTACCAGTGTCGTCCCAAACCGTTGATTGCTGTGTACTACAGAGAGAGACACAGAGAGAGAGAGAGAGAGAGAGAGAGAGAGAGAGAGAGAGAACCAGAACCAGAGAACCAATCACTGGTCGAACGAATGACCCGTCATCGAACACAGGAGGTGGGAGGGGGGGGGGGGGGTGCTCCATGGCGCTGTACACGTGCTATGTACGTACGTAGGGACGGACGAGACGAGACGAGACGATACGATACGATCCCCCTCACCCGTGCGTCCTCGACAAACCAATGAATACACACGCCCAATGCTTAAATTCCTCCAGCGCCCGGGTGACTCCCGTTGATTTATTTATTTATTTATTTATTTTTGAGCACCCGTGTGATGGTCTCTTATTGACGCCCCCAGATTCCCCCCTCCCCGTACACCCGCGCCGGCCCCGGCTGCTCCACCACCGCACCGCCACCAACCACACCGGCCGATCGGAATCGAAAAGGCCTGCGTCTGCGTCCATGATTGCGCGTACTACACGTACAACTAACCGCGCCGTGTCGTCCGAGATACTTAGCTAGAGCACGTAGGGGGCGTCCATGATCTTACTGAACTGGCGTCCACGAGAATCTGCCGGGGGCGCAAGAAAAGACTCTGTACCAACCGACGATGGCCGGGGCCCCAGCCTCGCTGTGGCCTGATCCATACTCCGATGGTCGGGGAGGCTATTCAACCTCGGTCCGGTTCAGCGCTCCTCGCCCCGGCAGAGCAGCTGATATTGTCTGAAAGCAAAAGATACTACGTAGATACTGTATCAACGACGGAAACTGAACCAGCTGATGATTGAGCGTATCTCCTCAAACGGTACGACATTGCAAAAATGCTGTTGCACGTTCGTTCGTTCGTTCGTTCGTTCGTTCCAACTCAAATGCGCCTATGACTTTGTATTAACAGTCTCGCAATTTTCGGCACGTTTAATCGTTCCCAAAACGAGGCGCTTTCGCTGGCAGTGGGGAGCCATGTGATGTGAGTGACAGTTCGGGATGTTAGGAAAATAATCGCCCGTCAGACAACAGCTGTAGAGTAGCAGTAGTAGTACATTATTATTACTACAGGTCAATCCCATGCCACACCATCTTCTTCAATCTTCATCCTCTTCTTCTTCAGCTCTCACCAGGGCTGACGTTATCCGGTCACCTACCCCTTCAATTATCCGAACGCCGGCACGCACATGATGATCACTACTACGACCACTAGCGAAGAATGTGCATTATGGTCCATGCATGGTCCTCAGCTGTGTGTTGTATACAGCGTGCTGACAGTTCGAGACGACGGACTGGTCGGCGGTGCGGTGTAGTAATATATATGGATCTCGCCGTATCATTCAAATGGTCACCCCTTACTTTAATGATAACGGAGCCATGGACCAATTCCAATGTCGGTGAGAGGGAGGTTGGTTACCCGCTGCATGCTGCTGTGTGCAATAGTGTTAGTGTGCCATGGGAATGGGATGCCACGGTTCTGAGAATTTTTGCTGCTGCTGCTACACTCCAAACAAATCTTCGTTTCCTGGCCTTGACTTGCGTCCGCCAGACAGATTTTTCTTCACGTTGCTTGCTCTGATAAGGGCCGGGGGTACGACGATGTTACCGTCAACACTGCTCCCTGCGTTTGTTATAGTCGTATAACTGTATGTAGCGCTAAAAGAACACACATTACGAAGATGAGCGAGACAAATTAGCCAAGATCAATAATGTTAACGGATCCAGATGATGAGCCAACAATCCACTTTTTCTAATTCTTCTAAAACTCCCCACACCACTACCCTACCAAATCACTCCCCAAACGCAACAACACATGTGCACGCACGCACACCACCTAAGAACTGACTACACAAACTAGATTTAGTCGTACTTGTATAATAGTATCTCAACAAGCTAAGGCTGCCCTATTCCATATACAAAGGCGAAAGTGATTAGGAGAACGTCTCTTAACAAAGCCAGCTCCAGCTCCCGCTCCCGCTCCCGCGGTGATGTCAAATCCCAACAAGAATCGATCCAGGCACGTGGGCACGAGGTAAAAGCGGCGATCGACGAGCAGCGCGCATTTAAGCTAGCTGTGTTGCGTTGAGCTTAGCAGCTTAACACACCATCTTCTCGTCACTGCAGTTGCCAGCACCCCAAAGATTCCTCCCCCGGTCGCCGACCGCGTGCCAAGGAATCGAACGGAGTGCAGCAAAGCAAGCAAAGTCGTCTCCTCCTCTCCTCGTCATCATCGTTATTCTTCCGTGCCCTGCTGCAAAGACAGATTCAGGGAAGAATTGTTTACTGTCTGGCCCATCATCAAGGAATACTGTACACAGTTCAGCAGGACATGGAATAGTAAGTACTGTTTAGTAATCTATTCGGTCCATGGATTCGAGTCATACTATGCAGGAGAACGTGTGAGTGAGTAGTAGTAGAGGCTGTAGACATGTTAGCGCTAAAAAGGTGCGCGCTATGATGACCTGTCTCGAGCTTCTTTTTTTTTTTTTTTTTTGGGGGGGGGGGGGGGGGGGGGGGGGTAGGGACAGCAATGACTTATTAGCCCAAACTGTTGTCGAGGGTCGAGCCTTGCTTGCTTTGACGCAAAGCAACAAAGCTGCTGTTAATGGCTGTGGCCTCCTTCGAGATCGAGGCAAAGCGAGGCAGAGGCACCGACCGAAGCAGAGCAGAGGATAGAGAAGAAGAAAAAGGTTTCTTGACCTTCTGTCAGCGCAGTTCTCGAGGTTGAAAAAATGGCGCTGATGATGCTGCAGGTTAGGGTCGTTCCAAAATTAGGCTCACTGTCGTTGTTGTTGGAGGGACTTGCGGTCAAAGATTAAAGAACATAACCCATTTGGTTCGGATGGAATGGAACTGTGTGTTTGGTGCTGGGACAAACGGAAATTTCCATGACTGATTAGGCAGACTTCTTGGTTAGTAGTACTAGTAGCAGCAGCCTTTTCGTGAGACAGCGATTTTTTAGTCACTGACAGACGGTTTTCACGGACCAAATGATACTATGGTGGTTGAGCTATCAACTGATGGTGATGCAACGAAATACTAGTAGTAGTCGAATCAACAGCGACGAGCTGTGTGTGTGCGTGTTTTTACCTGTGTGTTTGATGCCACTGTTTCTGCGTGCGATCTGGCATGGTCCTTCTAGAACGGCAAGCTCTTGGAGGTGGAGGACGCGGTGAGCGCCTTGAGGCTCTGGGACGACGGCGGCGCGAGGTCCTGCGGCAGCCGCGCGCGGCGCACGATGCGGCGCATGTTGCTGTGCAGGCTCTGCTGCACCAGCTGCCGGACGGCGCGCTTCTCCGCGCTCATGCCCGCGTCCGCGTCCCCTCCGGACTCCTCCTCCTCCTCCCGGTCCCGGCACCGGCGCTCCTGCGGCGCCGACACCGTCGCCATGCAGACGTCGTCTGCGGCCTGCTTGCCCTTGTCGGCGCGGAGGATCTCCAGGATCCTGGACGCGCGCCTCTGCGCGAGCGCCGTGCCCAAGAGGGTCAGCTCCAGCAGCGCCGACGCGGCGCCGGCCTCTGCCATGGCCGCGCGGTCGCTGTAGCTGCGGTGCGCCAGGACCATCAGCACGTACGCTGCCTTCTCCTGGCACCCCGGCTCGTCGGCCCAGCCGAGCACGTCCACCAGCACCGGGACCGCGTCGCGGGCGCGGCTCACCGTGCGGCGGGCCTCCGGATAGGCCGCCACCAGGTTGCAGAGCGCGGCGAGCGCGCGGTCCGTCGTCACAGCCGCGTCGTCGTCGTCCCCCGCACCGACGGCTGCCACGAGCGCCGGCGCGAGGCCCGCGGCCAGCAGCTTCGGCGCGTTGGCCGGCGCCATGGACAGGTTCAGTAACGCCCGCAGCGCGTCGTGCCGCGCCTGCTGCGGCTGCTGCTGCTCGGTGGTGGTGGACAACGTGAATGCGCGCACCAGGAACGGGACGGCGCCGGACGCGCCGATCACGGGCTTGTTTTCGTCCAGCGCGCTGAGGCAGAGGAAGTTGGCGACCACGGCCTCAGTCAGCGCACCAGACGCGCCGCCATCCGCAATGCGGAGCATCTTGTGCACGGCGCCGGCGTTCACGATCGCCGCCTTGTTCCTGCAAAAAATCGAAGCTTGCATAGTCAGAAACCAAAACGCCCCCGCCAGATCTGATCAGGAAACAGAGGAGCACGACGAAAGAACTCACGCGTCATTGCCGATAGCCAAGTTGAGCAGCGCGTAGAGCGCGGCGGCCGTGACGTCCTCCTCCCCGCCAGCGTCGCCGCCATCGTCGAGCATCGCGACGAGTGGCGGGATGGTCCCGAGCATCGCGAGCGTCTCCCTCGCTCCGGCGTCGTCCTTGGCCTTCCTCCGCACGGCCATCGCGGCCTCAAAGCGCGACATGCACCCGTCGCAGTCGCCTGTTGCCTGGAGCGCTGCCACCACGCCCTTCAGCTCCTCCAGCGCCTCCTCCTTCCTGGCCGCCTCCGCCGCCTCGGGCTCAGCTTCGTCGCCGCACTCGGACGGCTCGGCCCTGAGCAGCTCCGCGAGCCTCTCCGACCGCTGCTTCGGCCTCGGCATCGGCTGCGGCGACCGGTACGCGGCGGTCTTGCCGCGGCACGAGCCCGGGCCTCCTTCACCGCCTCCGCCGCAGGTCAGGACCTCGAGCACCTTCCTCCGCAGCGCGGCGGCCGAGAAGATCGGCCAGAGGCGGAACCCGCCGGCGTCGGCCTGCGCCCACCTGGCCACCATTGCTGACGAATCCGTCCGTCCCCCCGTGCGCGCGCGCGGCTTCGGGCGCAAGTCAGTCACATTGGCCGGCCAGCCGGAGGAGGCGGGGCGACACCTGGCTTGTGACTGGCGTCGGGAGGAAGCCGTGGCGCGGCGCAGTGGGAGCGGGGTTTATACGCGTGGAAGGCGCCACGGCCAGTGGGGTTCACAGTGCGGAGCAGGTGGGACCACGTGGTCAGTTGGACAACCTGACATCTTTTAGAATAAAAAATAATGGGTCATAACTGTTGTTGTTATATTTGAGCTGAGTAGCCAAAGACCATCATCATGTAATGTACACTAGTATTGACTCTTAATGGTTGTGCATTACTAGTAGACTAGATTGGCTTGTTTAGTTTATGGTTTATACATACATGAGCACATGGCACGGTCATACAACAGTTCTTTTTTTTAAAAAAAAAATTGGTAATTTCGAGATCCAGGCACAAGCTTACAGTTGGAACTTGCATGGATGACGAATACTAAAGGATAGGTTTAAAACTTTCAAGAAGTGCTGTCAACTTAGCTGCACCAGGTCAGCAAATGACATTTTGTGGTCAGTAATGCTCGGGGTTAGGTCTTACAGAGGTAAGACGTCGCCAAAAAAAAAAAAAGAAAAGAAAAGAAAAGAAATTACATACTCTGAGTAGTTTAATTGCCAGCTCGATGTGCTTATGGAGGTCGATTAAAAAATCGCTGTGTTGCCTTTTGCCGCAGTGGAAGTGTGGAAGGCGCGCGCGACACGGGCATGAAATGCTTTTGTTGACGAGTGCTCGCTATCGTTCTCGTCACGAAGCGCGCATAACTGTACGTCGTTGCCTCGGTTCATCACGGTCTCGTCCCCTCCTCTATTAATGGAGCGCGCTCCCGAGCAAGCGGCATGCAGGCAGCATGCCATTTTGAACGTTGACTCCGGTGCTGTGCCCGTAGAGTACTGTACAGAACAGCTTCATGCAGCACCCACAGTCCCACACACATCAGGGAAATAAGCCAGGCCGGCAGTGGCACATGAGAGAAAGAAACGCACACAGCTCCTGCAAATATTCTCCCGCAAAGGAACGGAACGGGCATCTCCTCCCTGCTGTCGTCGACCAGCAGCAGCCGAGAGGAGTTTTGTTGACCCTCCTCCAGCCGGAATTGGTAACTTCACTCGTGGCCGCGCAGCGGAGGAAGACGGGCTCGGCGGCTGATGCTTGTTGCTGAGTCGCTGGTGTGGAAGCGACGACGGGACGGGGGTGCGTACGGGCCGCGGCAGCAGGCAGGCACCGCCAGCACCGACACCGGCACGCGGCCCGCGTGCATCGGCATTGAAACGGCAACGACTTACTACCGTCTCCATGTGGGCTGGCTGTCCGGCTGGATCCAGCGGCACGCTGGTTTACGGCCACGGGCCGACCTTGTACGGGGAGCGCACCGGACAAAGGACGGATCGAGGAGCGGCGTACAGTACAGACGCTCCAATGATTCTGGACGCGAGAAAGGACGGAAGAGCGGAATACAGACACCCAAGAGAATGGTGCGTTTGTTTCTGTCTATCAGCTTCGCTCCTCTGTCACGAAGTGCTGTAATACTACTATAGTTAGAAGTGATTCTCATTTTTTGCCTAAGGTTAAACTAGGAGAGCCAGACTTTTTAGCTTCGTTTCACTCCTGGAGCAGGCACCTGTGACATGCACAGTAGTAGGACCGGAGTAGAGGGATCTCAAACAAACATCCCTATGAGAGATCCGGTGTCCAGAATCATTGGAAGAGGCTCCGCTCCGACCTGGCCACCACACACCAACTGACCCCACGTTGACGCCGAGCGGAGGCCCAATGGAGAGACCGGAAAAAAAAAACCTGAGCATTCATGCATTGGGCAGGTGAGCGGAGCGGCACGGCGGTGCCACTGCTCTCGTCCTTCCAGCGAGCGACGGACGGAGGCGAGACCACAGAGAGAGAGAGAGGAGAGGATTGGTTTGGACACGGATCGGCTGACTTAGCCGGTTTTATTGCACGGCCGTGCAGTACACGGTGCATCCATCCGACGCTGCTGCTGCCTGTGCGTTTCTAAGTAAAAAGAAATGCTTAATCATGAAAATAAGACTACCAGTTATAAAATCCTAAAAAAATTATTTATTTAATTTCTATTTTTTTAATAAATTATTATAAAGTTATAAAGTCAGTTGATTTGTGTCCTGACAATGACCTCTTTCAGCGTCCTTTCTTTTGCGAGAGCTGCAGCGAGCGATGAGACGATGACGGCTCTCAACACGACCCCTCCTTATGCAAGGCCGGCTCTAAGCGCGGCGTGTCGAAAGTGCGGCCCTCCTGCAAGGGTTGCGACGAGTGACTACAAATATAACATTTTTTTACGAAAAATATAATATAGATACATACATTTATATATACGTATGAGTATATATACGTAAAACTTACTTTTCTAAACGCCAACGAATTATTAATTATTTTTGATGAATAACAAATTATTGAGTCAGCTGTTTCTTAAGATTTATCGAGTCACTACAGACATCTCGTTGTTGATAGGGACATCGTCTATGACTGAAAAATAACTAGCTGTAAATACAATACAACACTCTGTATTATCACGATGCTAGATATAATATTTTATATAAAAAAATTAAAATTGTTTTGCTCGGTATTTATCTCTTCCATCTTGTGCTGACTATCGAACGTAGAAGTCCACAAAAGTTTTGAGGCCGCTAAGCGTAGAACAGCAGCAGCGTTGGATGTTTCGCAGATGGTGGATGCAGCGTACTGCACGCCGTGCAGTAAAACTGGTCAAAGTCAGCCGATCCTTGTCCGATTGGTTTTGGTTGGTCGTGGTACAATACAGGCATACAGCTCGGTGGAAACCTGCGCATGCCGATGTGGATCGATCGAGCCGAGTAGCACTACACTGTAGTAAGCTGGTCGGGAAAAGCACCTGACGATTCTCTCTGGTCCAAGAGCAAAAACCATCGCAAGCTCAAAACCTGAATAGTAGATCGTACAATGACGAGCGACGATGAGCCCGTGATGAACCGGCGACCGCGGAGCAGGTTAGTTACGTCGTCCGACGACCACCGTCCAATTCTCACAAAGCATCAAAGTCCGTCGGATGGCTAAGCCGACACCGCCAGCCAGCCACCAAGGCAGTCAGTCGTTTTGGCTGCTACAGTTTTGACATGCAATGGTGCTACGTACGTACGACTTGATCGGAACAAGGACAATAATGCAAAGTTCTTTAAAAAAAACAAAAAAGGAGAGGGAAAATTCAGAACGAAGGCATAAAGTAGGACCAGCAACTCTCTCTAACTTACAACTGAGTATATGAAGTTCCTCCTGGTAATTTCACTCATAAGGTGCTCCAGGCAATCGTCAGAATTGCTAAAGCATCCTGCTTACCACTGTCAACAGCGTGCCGTCAGAATTATCTCTATGAAAAGAACCATTTCAGGCAGTATAATAATTGCCGGTAAAGAGGTGGTAACTGCTACTCCCTCCGGAATTTTTGAGGTGATGAGTGGCGTTACTCAAATCAAGCCACACAAAGCTTCAAATGGCGTAGTACAACTTGAATCGTTACAAGCTGGCGTAATAGAATCTGGGCCATTTCAATAGCAACAAACCAACAGGACAATAAGGCATACATCAATACAGCACAAACGACTGACATAAACGTGAGTATAGAGGCAGTAACTGCTAACTCCCTTCGGTATTTTAATAGATATCGTCAGAACAACTTTACTTTCTTGGCTCAAAATAGAAATAAATAGTACTCCTAACATTATCAATGTGAGTAGTAGTAGTTAACATCAGCATATAACAGAGAGTGAGGAGAGTTGTCAATTCCATCATATCAGCAAAGCACCAGACATCATCAATTATTCGGGCATACTCAGATGAAGCAAGGTCTGCCTATCAACAACATGTCTATCAAAACCCATAATCAAGCCAGATTCCACTAACCAAAGGGAAAAGAGGGATGTACTACTACCAAAGACAAGATCAAGTGCACAGAACAGTTTATGCAAAGACGCTTTCAACACGAATTCGAGAAAGGCAAACAGAACAAAGAACACGGTGAACTGATCATCAGCAAATTTATAAGATAGAGAGCTTATCAAAAAGAAATTCAAAGTAAAATCAGTAGAGAAATGAATTTGTACGACCAATTTCAGAGGAACTAACAGGATCAGTATTACGCACCACTGATTGTTGATATAGTTTCAATGTAGCTCACTATTAGTCCCACTGGTGGAAATCCAAAATCAATCTAGATAGCACCGCTTAGATCATTCACTATAATTTCATTAGTATTATTTTGACTCTCAAAATGATACAGAACAATAGATGTAGAAATGCTACTCATTGTAACATGGCTGACAAATGAAAATAACGACCAAGATTTATGAAAGAGCAATCGCATGAGGGAGAACTTACAAGATAAACCCCCCTTTAAAATCAAAAGCAGAAGAAGATTCTGTGAAAGAACAGATTGCAGGTTACACAAGTTTGAACATCAAAATGTCTTTGCCTCTAGGAAACTGTATAGAAGACTAACTTCATATACCCATAATTCAAGGTTGTCTCATATGTCCAAGGGCAAATTATGCCTTCCTTTTATGCTATATAAAGCGTTGTACTTGGTGACTTTGTGAAAAGTAAATAACACCAAGTACCCTAGCACATTCCATCAAATTCACAAACAAACCAGACAACAAGAACTTCATAACACAATCTAAATATAACTTGGGAGGGGAAATCACCATTGAGGGAAAAGGCAGAGCCTTGTCAAAGAAAGTCATCGGCCACAAAAATCACTTCATCATTATTCAACAATCAACTATACGGAAAGCACCGTTAATATAAGTTCAAATGAACCGAAAGGAAACGTAAGATGCCTATTTTAGAAAAGTTTCCATGATTGAACCAGAGCGTGAAAAAAGGACATGTCCCAGGAGACGATTCATTTCAGTCAGTACAATAGGTGGTAACTGATAGATACACAGGAATAGAGTGTTGACCTCAGTAAATAAAAGAGAGCTTGGAATAACTGGGAAATTGCCAATACATTAAAAAACTAAACATATAACTATAATCTTGTGCATATCCCATGAAGCAAAAGCTTCTATGCATCACGAAGCTATAATTTCACCATGTCTGGCATCGGATGCTTCAATCATAGTTAAAACGGAAGGATTAAAATATGGCAGAAAATGATGAGCTTGTACAATGGATAACATTCCCTATAATGAAATTCAAATAGAGGAACCGTTACGGTACACAATCTACAGTAGGCAAAGACAGGACAATATGAGTTCAGAAAAAGCAATTGGTATACGGCGAAATGATGACTAGAAGAATTATGAAACATAAATGCCAACAGCAAATTCAAATCTGGTTCAAGAAGTCCAAAATAAAATAACCAGAGAAAGGAATTTTTGTAAGCCAACTCTCAGACACGTGAGGTCATGGAGTACCTATCTCAATTGTTCGGAGGCAGGTGAAATCCACACCCTCACCGCAGGTAACGGTGCAACCTAAATGTTGAGTTTACTAATTTTTCATATGAGACTTTTTTACCACTGCAATTACAAATTGACAGGGACATCTGCATTCTGGGTCAGCTACTCAGCTCATCAGTTGATTTGCATTCATTACAAAAGCTTAAGCTCTCGAAATGATGCAGACCAACAGATATAGAAGGGTCATTGTGCTTACTAGTGATGAAACTGGAAAAATACCAAACTATGAACTATATGTAAATGATACACGATATCTGTTGCTTTTGTGAAATGGCATAGATGTCAGAAACTCAAGAAATTCAATGGGTAAGTAGAGAAACCATACAAAACTAGATTTCATCTTCATATGTCCAAGTGCAATTAACTGTTGTTTTGCTATTCAACATTGGTTAGCACCGTCAGTGACATGGTTTATGTGATTAAGCTACCATTATAGACTGCAGCCGGTGACTCAGAGATTAGCATGGGTTCGTAGCATTTTGGACCTATAGGGGCAGCTAAAACTGCATCCCATCAAACCACAAAGCAAAATCATATGGCAAAACCATATCACCAAATCTGGACATAACTTGCAGGGGAAATCACGATCGAGCGAGAAGGCGGTACCTATTCCATCGCAAGCAAAGAGAAACCATCGGACCATCAGACACACAATCACCAAACAGAATTCTCCCATTTTCATAAATAGTCCATCTCTTATTTAACTATCCATTACTTAGTGAGCTGAGGTGGTCTCGCCACCCTCAAAGCCAAGACCATACAACACACCAGCATATTTCTCGGTTATCCCGTTGAAGTACGCCTCCTTGAGCTTCTTGAAGGAGAGTGCAGTCAGAAGCGAGTCAGACCCTGCCTGGTGGCAGATTCCAACCCTCGCTACGTCGAGCAGCTCAGCAAGCTTGTTGAGCCCACCGTGGAGGCTGTTGCAAAACCTCATCAAGTGCTTGATGTCGTATACGACGGGGAAGTATATCTTGATGAGGTCAAAGAATCCAGACATCGTGTCCGGCAGGTTTGTGCCGGTTAGCAGCTTGAGCAGGTAGCCGAAGTCGTAGCCACTGTGGAAGGTCACCCAGCTTACGTCGGAGTTGAGGACGACGCCGGAAGACATGAGCAGCTCAGCGAAGCGGCGAGCATCGGCTCCGTCCGCGGCGTGGCGGGCGAAGTCAATCCCGCTCCGGCGGAGCAGATCGATGGAGTCCGCGGCGGCGACATCGGTCCGGGGGTCAAACCCGCGAAAGTTGAACTGCCAAACACAGGGTCGGCCGCCCGGGCCGAAGGCCGGGAGCCCGCCGTGCTCGTCGGAGAAAGTGAGCCCGAGCTGGATGAGCTTTAGCATGTCGACGTTGGCCTTGAGCGTGGCGTAGTTGAACTCAGCTGCGGACTTGTAGGTCCCAAGCGGGCGGCATACCACGCCGGGGAACTCCGTATCCATAGCGACGTAGGGGTAGTCGTCGACAATCTCGCGGATCACGGCGAACTCGGATTCAAGATTGTCCGCCCACACCTCACGGATCTCTACATCGTCGGGCTTCTCTGCTGCAGGCGCGGCCATCGGCTTGGGTACATCAAAGATTCGAGCTTTTTCCTAACTTTTCCGGCCGCCGGAGCTCTTCCAGCAGCAACGGCTAGGGTTCGCGTGGACGAGGGAGGGGGCGAGGTAGGGGGCGAGATAGGGGGTTGGGGGGAGGCAAGCGATGGGGCCCACGATCCAACGGCGAGGGGTGGGGCTCCCACCGTGGGAGGGCGGTGCGGTAGTTGGTGGGGGCTAGATCCGGCGAGGGGAGGAGAGCCCGATTGGGGAGAGGAGGAAGAAGAAGAGGAGAGGAGACTCGAAGAATGGGGAAAGCGGGTGCGGGGTGCCGTGCGCCGCCAGGGAACGATTGGTGCCACGTGGCGGGGCCCATAGTGCGGTCCACCGTCATGATTGCTGGCGGGGTTGCCGACGTGGTGGATCGCTATTGGATCCTCGTTCTAGAGAGGACCCGGGCTAGTCGGCTTGTGTGGAGTGATAGTCTGGTCTGGTTGGGGTAGCACGTCGCGGAATTGCCTATTTAAAAACAAATAGAATTGCTAGTAGCAAACTTATCATAATTTTTCTTTATTGGACTACGTATCACAATTTTTTTAATGTAGTTGGTAAAACCTCATCTGACCAGCACGTCCTAACATATAAATCTAAATTATTGAGCATCCATAGGCAAAGAGGCAAAAGATATCAATAGTACCTACAAGTTTTAAAGCTTATACTCAGTCTATTATAGAAATATTCAGCATTATTGATTTTTAACATCATATTTATAATTTTATTTTATTTTAAAAGTTATTTAAATGTGATACATTTAGTTAAAATGTAAATTATGTTAAAAGGTAGGAATGTTTTGGTCGAGTCCACACTAAAAATTCCGCGGGTAAATTCAGAAGTCTTGGAATATCCCACTATTCAAAATAGAAAAATATCATAATATTTTTTCTCCTCAAGAGTATAAAGAATTCAAATACTTGTTTGTTCAAACATTAGATATCTGGTATAATACCAAACTCTATTTCTTTGGAAAGCTCCTATCACTATCGTGGTTAGTAGAACACATACTTAAGAATTTTCTAATAACCTTTGATAAAGGGAATTTTTATTTTTCCTTCTAAAATTAATATTTTACAAATGATCCATTCATATTTATATTTTCTAGAATCTAACCCGTTTTGATCACATCGATCAGATTAGCGTGGCTTATGTTTGAGTCACATCAAACAGTTTGGTATGACTAAGTGTCACGTATGAAAACATATCTAAATTAATATTTTTTCCTACATGTTATTTGATTACAGTCAATTCGACATGATTTTATAGACGAATCATGTCATTTTAATTGCCTCATTTTAATTGATGTGATCAAAATAGTCAGATTTTAAAAATATTAATCTGTATAGGATATTTATAAAAACTCTAATTTTAGAAAGGTTAAAACATGAAAAAAGACAAGAGAATGGTTGCAGTATGGCACAGAGCGTCCGGCTTTGGGCGCTTGGCTGCACTGCACCCGATCGGTTGACCTCGCCACCGGACCTGACGCCTCTCCCTCTCCAACACATCGGGTCCGCCCGGGCTCCCGAGTCCCGACTCCCGACACCAACCCAACCCCGTCCCTTTCCCTCCCCGCCTCCCAGCGCGCGAGATCCAGTCGCATCCTCCGCTGCGCGCCGCCGGGACATCTGTTTCCCCGACGCGACGAGTCGCTAGGACGGCGCCTACTAGGAGGAGTAGGATCCGGGAGCAATGGAGGCGTCGTCCTGGGATACCCTTCGCAAGCAGGTGACGCGCCTGCTGAATCCTCCCTTGCGTGATCTCTTTCCCTACCTGCTTCCGTCTTCAGTCTTCACGAGACCGGTCGATCCTTGTCTCGTGGTTCCGTTGCCGGCGCTGGTACCAGTCTCCCTGGGATCTGGCGCTTGCTGCTCCCGCGATGCCTTGGAGATACGTGCGCGCATAATTGACGAGGGATGGGACTTGAGGATTAGGGGAGGTAGCACTGTTGGTCATCGACTCAGTGGTCTATTAGTGCATTTTGCGAATGCCGGAGGGAAACGAAACTGAAATCGTTGCGACTTCCCGTTACTCCTGCATTCCTTGTCATATCATATTGTAACTGTTCGCTTGTACCGTCCCGGTTGTCATTTCTTCCTAAGTAGAAACGCAACATGGAGCAATGTGGCACTGATAGATTGCTATACCTGATAATTGTTATCCTGGTAAAATGGTCATGGTAGAGACTTGATTTTCTGTTGTTGATTGGAATAGTGTATTATTTATGTTTATTATTACTGATTTTTTTTTTTTGCTGGTATGACTATTTTGACTTTCTAATTTAGCTAAGTTTACCTGGATAGCCTTTGTTTTGTGCTTCTATGTTATTTGATAATGTTTGCTTGCATGGAAACCTTTTTTTCCTAGGTTAACACGGCCAATGCTACTATTGAAACCAATTCATGCGGTATTACCAATTACCACGTTTGCTATATTTATGGTGCCGCTGGCTAATCCATATTCTATTTTTCTATAACATGTAGTTTTTGGAGTGTGAGGATAACCTTGTTTGTGCTGTATCTTCTATTTCAGGCCAGGAGGCTGGAAGCACAGTTAGATGACCAAATGATTGCGTACCGTAAATTGGTTTCTATGAAATCAGATGGTTCAGAGAATGATATCGAGTCTGATATAGAAAGATCTCTGAAGCAGCTGCAACAAGTAAATTCGCAAATGCAAACATGGGTATCATCAGGAGGTTCTGAAGTTCTTTCTCATACACTGACTCGTCATATGGAGATTTTGCAAGACCTAACTCAGGTTCCAGTTGCCTCTTACACTAGTTTCACTCTTAAGAAACCACCAAGCTCAGACAATTAGGCTTCCATTCTAATACATGATTTGATTTGCATCATGATGCCACAATTTGCTTAAATTTAAAATAGGAATTTTATCGGCTTCGATCAAGCCTCAGAGTGAAGCAACAGCATGCTTCCCTCCTTGACTTGAGAGATTTTGATAAAGCAAAGTTTGATGTTGAAGAAGCGTCAGACTCAGCTGATCAAACTCTTCTTAGGGAACAGGCTGCAATTAACAGGAGTACTGGACAGGTATGAGTACCCTTTTTTTTTGGGCATCGATTTTTTTTTCTAAGTCTTCTTGAGAGAACAATACAAAAGGCGTGCCTTCTATAAAACATAATATTATAAGCTCTCAAGCTTTTGGAATAGAATTTGCGCTTGGTTTCTCATTGGGAGATAGTTTCATTTCCCTAGATTAACAAAAACATTTACACTTTACAAAGTTGATGAACGGTGAATTATTAGAATAGATTCTAACACTTCGTTCAAGGTGATAGAAATGGACTAATGGTACCCACAGTGCTACAGTCCATGTTTCTTACACCTATGACGACTGATGCTACTGTTTGAGTGACCTTGATTAACGTCTTAATATGGTTCTTGGTCCTATGGGCAGCCCCAGAAGGTTCTATCTCAGCTACATCGACATAGGAGAGAGCACATCATTTTCACACTGACATGGAGTCAGGATATAGAAATAGCGCTTGTGAGCAGTCTGCATATGCTGATCTTGCTAACATCTCCTGGCTCGTGTCACTGCATCCTCCCCCTTTTCCACCCTGTGCAGCACCTTCGAACAAGTCAAGCGAAGAGCTATCAGTCAGACAAGGCCACCGGCTCTTAGTTTTGCTGCTTCTCAGAGGTGCTGATGACTGGTGAATTGGGATCCCCTAGGGACATGTGAACTGGATATGTGGCCATGGAGCTGATTTCAGGATTGGTGAAGGGTGTAAGACTGCATGTACAGTACACATGTATTGTCTGACATGCGTCCTGCATTGCCTCATTGCTTCCTTTGTCCTTTTGTCTTCATAGCCATGCAAATGCAAGGTGACCTCCCATCTCTTTCCGCCAGTCCCAAGTTCTGTTTTACCCCTTGACACCAATGCGATGGAAAGGGTGTCGCCCTGCTGCCTCCCACAAATCTACTCCTGCCTACAAACATCATTCTAGTAGCAGTTCCAACCATTATAAATATCTAATTCTTACCAATAAAATATCTTTGAGGCAATCCTTTCCTAATCCAGTAAAGCAACCTAACCTTAAAAAAAACAAAAATTAAGTTGCCAAGGATCCAAATGTGCTATGTGCAGTCACTTTTGAATCGAAGCACGTGAAAAAGTTCTCTCCTATCGTCATGTCTCAATAAACAGCAACCTTTGATCTAGGAGTACTAGGTAATTCTATGGTTATTCGGTGCTCCTCAATCATGTTTAGAATAAACTTTTATATAAGCTTGTGAGCTAGTGCTACTTAAAATTTGTTTCATCAAGTTAAGGGCCTGTTTTTTGAAATTACTGATCCCCAAACTCTTCTTCTAGAATCGGTAGTAGAAACAAACACCTTTCCTATTTTCCCCTTATTCCCACAATCCCATAATCCATCAACCCACAGCTATTGGCAGATTGTGGCACTCAGTAGTGGAAACAAACAGGCCCTAAGGTGATGCATTGTTTATTTGTTCTTAGACTCAACACACAGACAACAGAAATGGTGGCATCTGGTATATCAGCATGTACACATGCCCATGCCCAGCTACTGTATCTATGGTGTCTGTACTGGTTGCCGGTTAGAGACATCCTAAGCAATGCTGTAGCATTCAAAGGTCACTTGGTTGTATTTTAGTGGTGGAAAACAAGCTGAAACATTGAAAGCTCTCTACTCTGTTTTTGTTGAGAGATAAACAAGTTTCTGGACTGAAATAATTGGAACAAAAACAAGTTTCTGGACATATCTGAAATAATTGGAACAAACACAAGTCACACAAGGTTCCCTATTCTTGAGTGTTATTTAGAAATTACAACAATAGCAATGCCTTTTAGTTCGAAACAAGTTGGGGTGGGCTTGAGATGAAACCAACAAGCAAGTGTTATTGAGAGATTGCTTGCAGAAAATTGGAATTGACTGTATATGGATATAACAGGTTTTGTTCAATTTAACTAATGAGTCACTAATCTGTGATTCCTTTTTCTGCTCTGGCAACTTCTTTTACCGCCCCAAATTGTAAACAATATAATTAGTTTGACAAAAACAAATTGCATGGAAACTTATATACTGACTCAAGACTACAGTACACAACCCGGATTTATCTCAATTTACCCTGTTACTATATTTGCTAATGCAGACTAAATATCTAGTACTAGTTTTCAGCTGAAAGTTGACTTGTTATCCAAAAATCATTGAATGTACTTGCTTTTGGAAACCTTCCATTTTACAACATTCATCTAGAATACCAGTTTGCTATTACTTGAGGATGATGATGTAAATCAAGTTGATGCCTGAAAAAGATACTTTGAATGATACCAGATGGATAACGTGATATCACAAGCTCAAGCAACACTAGGTGCTCTCATGACTCAGCGATCAACATTTGGTGGCATTACAACAAAGATAAGCAACGTTAGCAGCCGGCTTCCTACGGTACGTACGAAATATGCAATGACCAAGCAGCTGGCCATTTCCATGTCTTGTGGTAACGTGCACCTAACTGATTTGCTCTCAACCTGACAGATCAACCACGTCCTGGCGTCCATCAGGAGAAAGAAATCCATGGACACCATCATTCTTTCACTCGTGGCGTCGGTCTGCGCGTTCCTTATTTTTATCTACTGGTTGTCAAAATAGTAGTGGTAGTTTTTTGGGCGCTGGGCAAAAGGTGGTATTGCATACAGTGTTGTAAGTTTGGGGTCACACTACCGAGTACAGATAATCAGGATTGGTGCTTGTACAATATTGGTTCATTCAATGTTATTGCGATTCCCGCGTGCGGTGTATCCTCTCCATGATGTCTCCGGCTCTGTGCATTGTGCAACACCCCCAAATCTGAAGTCTGAACTGAACTTATGCGCGGTGGCCTTGCTTATTACCTCCTTGCATGTTGCCCAGATCTGAGCTTGAGGATGGATCCTGACCTCGAGCTTGGGAATTGGGAGGATGGATCTGCCGCTGCCAGGGTGCGGCTGAGGTTTCCATCCGGCATGGACGTCGTATCGTATGGTGAGTCATGTTCTCGTGGACACCGGGGTGATGATTGGTGAGGGAGAGAGAGAGCTCACTGCCGGGAGTGGTCGTCACTAGGAGGAACGTGGTGGAGTCGCTCGCAAGAGGCCAAACCGGATGATTGACACAACAGGCGACTTGGCTCGTCGGCGTCCGGCATACCCGGCCCCGTCCACATGCGGTGTGCTCTGTTCCAGTGCGGGCTGTGCTGTGCAATCCCATCTGGCCGTGCGGTTTGGGGTACAGGCACGCACGCGGGTCTCCATTCCTATTCCATCAGCCGATCAGCGGGCGCCCACAGCAAAACAGGATTGAAGCTTGACGATGGCTGCACGTCCTTTCGCTCCGTGGACGGCGTCAGGTCCGCGAGCCACGCGGACTTTGTACTACAACCAGCAGTTAATGACGGGCATCTCTAGCTCTTGCGTAGTAGTACTACTAGTACCACTTATCTCCCTCGAGACTGTCGACACGTGCTCCACCAAGCAGAGCACTGTAGCTACCATGATCCATCAGAGGCAAGCTCAAAGCCCGTTGGTTCATCCAGGAGCCAACGCCGTTCATCTTCCTGCATCTCTTATAGTACCAGCTCCAGCTATGTGCGTTGTGCTGGCCTGAAGTTGGACCAATGGTCCTGCCTTCCTAATCCGTGGCAATTACCTATACATCTACGCCCGATCGCGTTCCCGGGCAACCACTGTTATTGTTAGAAGGCCAATTTTCCTTGCAATTCTCGTGAGGCAGCGTGTGATGGGAGCAGTTGCCGTAAACAATGCGTACTATGGTACTAGATCGTCACATGAATGCGCGCGTGAGCTAATGTGGAAAACCAGAGGACCGATCCGCCGGGTGGGGTCAAAGACTCAAAGAGCGAGCGTTCGCGAGCGGTTCGCCGTCGGTCGAGTAGAGTAGTGGTTTGGCACTGGTCCGTGGGTTTTCTTCCTTTTTTGCAAGGCGCCTCTCTCGTCAGTCGTCAGTCTCGATCGTCGTCAGCCCAGAGCAGAGCTCATTATAGAGTGGACGGTGGACCATGGAGCTAAAGTTTCTGGACCCGGTACGATGAGCCTGAATTTAGATCGTGAGTGAATCTTTAATTCAGGTCCAGTTAAAAGTAGACATAATGATCGAACCCGAGCTAACGCGGATTGGTCCTCTGGTTTTCATGATTTCACAATTCTTTGCACTATAGGGGAAATGACAGCGAAAGACTCGCAACTTAATCGTCTTTTCGAAGACGACAGGAACCTATGGGGACAGCACACAGCAGCAATATTTCTTCGAAGTCCCTCTCAAAAAACTCTTTACAATAATGACTCGAGATAATGGTCGACATCATCACCTCAACGTCCGGCGTTCCATAGCACAACAGAAAGCATGAAAAACCCGGCAGGTGCAGTTTCCGCAGAAAAGCACAAGTGGGGATGGAGGGAGAGAGGAAGCCTTCGCTGCAATTCGATCATGCCATTTAAATTTGACGGTACGGGTCCCAACCTCCACTAGGACAGAGCATTTCAAAAATAAAAAAATAAAAAAATAAAAAATAAAAAAATAAAACCGCACCAGTCCAGTTTGTTAATGATGCCCCATGACAGCCTACCAAGAATTGCACACGCACATATACTAACCACGAATAATAGCACATTGTGTTTTTGCGGTGGATCCACTCATGGCCATTCTTCCATTCCCCCCGCTGAATCGTCGTAGTTTATTCAGCAGGCCTTAACCACCAGCCAAGCCTCTCGAGAACAACTGACAGCCACAGGCACAGCTTCAGCGACGACGCACCAGCATGTGAACGTCGCAATCTAAACAACCCGGATTTTGTCATCTATCAACTCATGATTGGGGGATTAAGTTTGGAGTTGCCAATAAAAGCCCCAACAATCGGATGTCTCCGGTAAGCGGTAAAGGGTCTGATCAGTAACCAGTCACCACTAGGACTATATCATGGATCGATGGGTGGTTTGGTGACCAATGTGACGAATGTAAAACATGATTTGGTCAGTCCGACCACTCAAAAATGCACAAAAACATTGCTCGGTGAACAATTGCAACTTACAACAATTGGATGAGAGAAATGCCCACCGAATCGAGAATGAATATCACAAATCGGAAGTTTGGAACAACGCCCGGCGACTCGTCGCGGCAGCCATTAGCCTGCCCGACGCACACGGCACACTAGCTCTTCCAGGCGTAGACGAGAAGGGAGAAGCCGTCGCCGCGCTGCAGCGCGGTCTCCTCGGGGCTAGCCCAGTCCATGACCGTCGAGCCACTCGCGAACGACGCGGAGGAGGACGCCACTGATGCTGAGGACGAGGAGCTTTCCTTCGCCAGCCGGCGCGCCTGCCTCCTCTTCCGCCGGTGCTCGCCATTGCTGCTGCTCTCGCTCCAGTCTCCTCTCGCCCACCTACCAACGTAGCCTGCCCAGCCGCCGCCGCTGCCGGCCTTGTCGAGCAGCTCCTTCTCCTTCGCCTCAGCAGCCGAGTCGCGCTCATCGCCGCCGCCGTTGCCGAGCTCGAAGCGGAAGATGAACACGGCGTTGGCCGAGGGGAGCGGCGCCGCGGCGAGGGCTGCCGCAACGGCGTCGGGGGGCGACGTCTCGCGGGACGGGAACAGCCAGTTGTGGAGGTCCCAGGACACTAGGACCCGGTCGCCGCCGCCGAGGTCCACCCTCTCGCTTCCGCGGAACTTCCAGCGCAGGCGGCGGACGTGGAGCACGCGCTCGCCGTCGACGGAGACGGACATGCCGACATCGGCCCTGTCCCCCCGCTCCCTCTCCTTCCCACTTCCCTGTCCCTGGCCGCGGGACACGAGATCCAGGGAGATCTCCCGCGCCTTGCCGCGGACGGTGACGTAGGTCCGGTAGCCGCGCCCGCCGCCGCCGGCACCGTCGCGCATGGACACGTGCTCCCGCCGCGAGACGAGGACGGGGCCCTGGCCCGGCGGCCGGCGCGCCTTCGTCTTCCTGTAGGCCTCCTCCGCCATGTCCCCCGCCACGACCGCCATCTCGCCGTCCACTACGATGGCCACGAAGTACCCGGACGACGGCTCCGGGGACCCCGACGGCGGGAACCGCGCGCGGGAGAGGTCCCACGCGAGTTCCACCCGGCGGTCCCCCACGTGGAACCGTTTCGATCCGCGGCGACGCCACAGCAGCCACGGACGCACGCGCACGGCCACCGTCGCGCCCTCGCCGTCCTCCTCCTCCTCCATCTCCCCGTCGTCGTAGTCAGACGCCGCGGGATAGCGCGACGGCGGCGCGGCGGACACGCGGAGCACGGCGCGGAGGCTGAGCCCGAGAGCGGCGCGCGACCAGGACAGCGCGGCCAGGCCGAGGGGCGTCTCGTAGACCGAGGTAGCCAGACTCGTCCCCGCTACCCCAGACCCGGATCCCGACGACGCCCCGACGCCAGGCGGTGCCGCCGCGCGGAAGCAGGCCGGTATCGCATCGGGCATCGCTTCGGTTGCGCGGCCGCCGCCGCTGCCCTTGCCTTCGAGTTCAGATGAATCGCAACGAAGACCGCGAGATTTTAGTAGCAGGTTGGTTGAAAATGGGAGAAAAAACGCAGGCGTTTTGGTTGCAGTTGGACTTGGACCAGGCCAGCCAGGCGGGAGGGTTACATATTACTCTGACGCGGTGGGTCGCGCGCAGGCCCGGCACGGCTTGGCTCGCCTCCGGTGCGTTGGACGGGAACTGGAACCAGCTGGGGCGCGAGCACGACGCCTGCGGCACGGTGCAACAACCGGCGCGCTAGCTGCGGCTTGGACCGTGCTCGGGGCAGTTGGGTATTATCTCCTGGGTTTTGAGCTCGTTCTTGGTAGTTATTTTTTCTTTAAGAAAAACTGGTATTTATAAAACATCATTCATACATTCATACTCCCTTCATCCCTATAAATATCGTTTTAGCATTCAAATTTTGTTTCAAAAAAGTGTCGTTCTAGAGCTATGGACCTACGTCTGCCAGAGCAGCAGCACTACGCGTTAAAGAAAAATCGTCCCATCGTCCTATGGTCAAGTCCGGCAGAAAGGGAGAAGAGAAGAAGCTACTCATCGTGCTTTGCTCTGAGATTAGCGAGGGACGTGTGGACGACAGAGATATTGGGCTCTCAGATTGGGGAGAGACCCGGGTCTCTTACAATTTGCTTCTGTGGCCACCCTAGTCAGCGCGTTGTAGAGGTCCTTACACTCAACCGGCGACCGACGACGACGCCACTACGTAGAGCTCGAACTTGATACAGGGCAACCTGAGGTCGAGGCACGCCATCAACGGGAGCACAAAGAAGGATGACGACACCACCGGGGTCGTGTACACAGAGGAGGTAGGGATGAGGTGCAGCCACAACGGGCAACGGGCGACTCTTCCAATCTGGAGCAGTTCCGCATAGAAACGACGGTGGAGACATGCGCGAGTGGAGAGAATATTACGCTCGTGCTACTCACTTGGAAAAAAAAAAAGAAACTAAGCAGTACACTTCATTAACCAATAATAAATGGTTAAATTTAATGAAAATGTTGTTCTCAAAGTCTGCAAAAACAAACACCAGAGATTCAGAAGCTATAATAGATCTAAAACCTCGATGAAGAAGGCATAACTGTATAAAGATATAAAGCTATTTTAAAATGTAAGCACATTATTTTTAGCTAGTGTTTTCTACTAGATGCTAGAGTAACCAAGACGTGGAGTCGTGTGTCGCTATTAAAGGTCGTTTAAACGGTTTAAATTCTCTAAACACGAGTCTAGAAAAAAAAGGGGGAAATTGCTTATTTTCCATCAGAATCTACCTCATTACTCACCATCGAAAATATACTGGCAAAAGTGTGTATTTTACATAGCGAATATGAGAAAGTTATAAGTTTTGATGGCAAAAGTAAGAATTTTTCTCAATAGTGTAGCTCGCCATGTGCTGCACGATGTTTGATCTCTCTGCATACGCAGCACGTCCGGCAACGGGTCCTCGCTTGTACTTGGTTTTCTCGTGGTGCTGTGAACTCTGCGCACCTAAATTCGCGTCATTTGAGCTACCACCATCTTTATATTTTGAGAGACCGGCAGCTTTGTGCTTACGATACGGGACCAAACCAAAATCATGAGGTTCGGCCTAATCATCATGGAGCGCGTACCGCTGTAAAAGCGGCCGGTCAGCCGGAAGGAACCTCGATTAGATGCTCCTCGATCCACCCTTCTTTTCTCTGTTGTCGTTGAGACGACAGCTTTTGGCTAGTTCAAACTTTAGTTCAGCTGAGCGTAGTAAGTAGAATTACATGTCGTCGGTCGTCGCGTTTTACATGACTGCAGGCGCGTGCTGCGTCTGCGTACAGGTGCGGCGAACAAGCGAGTCCAGGAGACAGTACTGCTCCACTTCCACTACTACTAGTAGTAGTAGTAGAACAGAGCACGTGCGGTTGATGAGAACTGGATTCAGCGTTGATCGATTCTTGGTCGCCGCAGACCGTACCAGATCATCCATCGTTGGTCAGAGGTAAGACCGGGACGAGCAGCGAAGAGGATGGGAATTAGAGAAAAAGGAGGAAGAGGAGAGGAACGCGCGCCGCTCGCGAGCGGTCAAATTAAGCTGGCTCCACAGAGTATCGTCTGCGCGTGCAGGAAGAAGCCCCTTGTCCAACAGTTGTTATCTCGACTCGGTCGGCCCTGCTGCTGCATGCAACCCTACTTTGACCTGACAGCCGCACACGGCCGGTACCTTCCGAACAAGTGCAATGCACCGGTGCAGAGTAAGGGCGTGTTTGTTTCCACTCTTCGCGGCTCCGCTCTCATTCTGACACCCTGACATATGCGACTGTATCACTAATCAGTTTTTTTCTCTCCTGTCTCGCTCCTACAAAAAATAACGGGGAGCGGCCCCAGCTTTGTCGCTTCCGCTGACATCCTGCCACGCTACAGCGTCCAAAGCGTAGCTGGCCGGAGCCGAAACAAACAGCACCTAAGAGAACTCATCAATCATCATTGTACTAGAAAAAGATGCATGCACTGCATACAATACAAAGTGGTGGCAAAGTACAGCCTGCCAGCCTGTGACCGAACGGCCGGCCTGGGCGGCTGGGCGATCGAATAACCCTATCCAACGACCCGTACGTCGCCATGATCATCCATGACAGCGACGAGGTCTCTCCGACTCCGACCCGGCTCAAGTTGTGGCCCCGCGCCGTCGCGACACCAGCCTGCACGGGCGTCAACTCTCGACTCGCTGCTGTTCCTGGTCCCGGGCGACGGCGCCCGAGCTAGCAGCCGTCGTGCGTGCCAGGGATCCAGGGGCCCGAGCCTACTGCAGAGCAGAGCTGATCTGTGCCAACTGAGAACAACGAGCCGCTGGATGGAGAGCCAAAGTCCCGCTCCAGTTTCAGAAACAGTAGTAGTAACAGTTTAGTACAGATAACTGCAATCACAATTCGATAAAAATAGCACACCCATCATCATTCATCACCACATAACCCTTTTTTCTGATCGTCGCGTGCGCCTAATCTGAACGTTTTTGTTTTCCCGACCATGTCAAAGCACAATTGAAATGTGCACGCATCGGAGCTACTAGATTATAAGAAAACAGTGAAGATCGAACTGTATATAGATAGATTAGTGAACACAAAGACTCAACAGTGAACCAAGTAATGGAACGACCAGGTCCTCCAAGTTTAGGAGAATTCTGACATAATCAGATACAACAGTTGTACAGCTTAATGAAGAAAACACACGCAGTACAGCTCATAGAAGAGCCAGACATAACGCTAGCACTGGGAAAGAAGAAAGTATGTATAACTTTGTACAGCACCGATGGAATGAAAAATGATGATGAAGAGAAGAAGATTATAACTAAGGTACGAAGTGAAACTTGCTAAGTGGATGGCAGGTTCACTACTGGCAGTGTTTCCTTTCAATGAAGCTGAAACGGGGGCTTTCCCATGTTAGCCCCCACCCCCCCCCCCCCCCCCCCCACCCCAAAAAAAAAAAAAGGGAGGGAGGAAAACATTGAACTGAGGATGAAATGAACTCCCTGCCTACAAAGAGAACACCATGTCTGCTGCACATGCAAATGTTGCATATCGACAAAGAATGATGTTCGGGAATTCAACATTAGTCAGAGAACTAAAAGAAACGACAGGGTGCTGTACAAATAGCAACTGGTTCAGACACCAATAAGTTCTAAATCCGCCCCCATAAACATCATTGACCAACGCAGCAAACTGATCTTATAACTGTACAAATAACAATCAAAACAACGGTTGATTCTGATGCAGTAAGAGGGGAGGCTGACAAACGCTCTGCCCAGCATGCATAAGAAGATTACTTGACATGTCCATAGTGAGCAAGGCACCACAATGCCCCTTGAGCGGCATGTTCTTGTGCAGCTATCTTCTTCCCTTTTGGGTCACTGAAGCTCTCCAAAACAGTGTCAGAGATTCCCTCCACATGGATAGTCACCTTGCAGGTGAATCTGCAATTCAGTTATCAATATCTAGTACACAGTTATTCCCATTTCTAGTCCCAGTGAGTGATGCTTTTTATATCACGGGGCAATTAAGTACGTCCCATTGTAAAAATTTGTAATATGACATATGTCATCGTTGTCTCGGTGACAGATGAGACCCACGTGTGTCATTAATAGTGGCAATTTTTCCCTTATATGATCTTTATATAAGTAAAACTAATAACTGTACTGATAGATGGTGGTTAAAAGTAACCAAAAATGGGACGGATAGATGGTGGTTAAAAGTAACCAAAAAATGCGACAGATGCAGGAACACCAAAGGCTACCAGTTTAACCCGATACGTACTGTTCTGATGGTGAGCTGACGGTTGTTCAGTTGAAAAAAAGAACACCTACTGCTTTTTACCCATTTTTCGGTATATGTAAGTAAAATTACATGCCCCAATGCATATATCGTGGTAAGACGCGAAGTGGTACTCCTTGCAGGTAAACAGCATGAGGCTACAGTAAATATGAAAACATTTGTCTTTTGGGTATATAGCAGCTATGGTACTTTTCAATGACACTGCTAATGATCACATCTATAACTACCATCTGAGAAAAAAATATCTTATGCACAATATTACAAAGCAAATTTGGTGAAAGAAACTACTGCATGATAGGCTGAGGTTACATAATGCAAAACAGTGATATACGTGCTGGAAGTACATCTAAATTTGATATCCACCAGTCAGCATGAAAACTTACGATTTTTTATGGGCAGGTCCTTCTTCTTTAAATTCATATAATGGTTCTTTCCAGCCATTTGCACTGCAGATTTTTGGCAGTTTTGACCTTGCTGATTCATTACCTGCAACTGCAGAGATTATGATTTTTAGCAAAACAATAGTTTACAAAGAAGCAAGAACTCTAATGCATGAGCACCCTCTTGCTTTCTAGTGAATGTCATAGCTTTATGGTTTGCTTCCAAAGGTAAACAAACTAGTGCATAAAATGCCTCATCATGTGAAACTTCATGGCATCATATTAGACTAGTATCTAGCCACCTCTAGTCCAACCATTTGCAGCATCAGTGCTCGGTACTGCAGAGTCAGTGAACCTACTCAGGGGATCCTTGCCAGCAGAAACTTTGTGCAAGAGAACATCAGACACCTTGTTCTCCATTTCAGAAACTTCAACTCCCTGTGATGGTTGGACATTGGAAACTGAAAATTTAGTCCTTTTGCACTTGGATGACAAATCCTACAAGAAATTTTTTTTTGGCAGATCAGAATACGGTTTCATAGATTCAAATATTTATTCACTAGAGAAAAAAAAGAGAAACTCAAGCACAGTGCCATGTTGTCGACGAATTCAAGCACAGTGCCATGCTGTAATGAGTTCGAGCACAGCGCCAGTGAAAAGGAATATGGGAGCAATGAGTGCAAGAGATGGATCATCTTTTACCTTCCCTTCTTTTCGCTGCACGTCCTTCTCCAAAGTGTTAACAGGCATGGCATCTGATTTAGGATCCATGGAGGCGCTACCACTAAGTAAAGGGAGTAACCTTAACAAATAACTACTGTAGTCAGTTATATCATTTTATTATGAAAAACGATTCGATTAATCGAACACAGCATAGTTCAGCGATAATAAATAAATAGAGCAAGAGCAAACTTCCAGTGAAATTTATGCTCCATTTGACAAATATAGCACATAGCTGCTCAACAACAGCTGATAGCAGTGAATACGAAACGAAACTGCACGAGCAACAAATGAAAACTGCACTAAATACAATCAGCCGTCTACGATCTGCAAGGATCAAATCACCGTAAGCCAGAAGCGGAGCGAACAATAGGGCAAGGTAGGGCAGCCGCCCTACCTAATACCAGCAAAGAGTCCTCTTTCCTCTGAGAGACGAATAGTCTCTTCACAGTCCTCGTATCACCGTTGGGATGAAATCTCCCCGGCCCCCGTCCCCCGTCCCCCGTGCACCGCTACATCCAGCCTAGATAGAAGCTACAAAAACGAATAAGGGGGATTTTCTAGAGGATTGGGGAGGAGAATTCTGCTCTCACCAGGAGGAGACGGCGCTGCAACGAGGCGCTGAGGTGCCTGCCTGCCTCCACCGTCTTGGGCTCTTGGCTTGTCTGTCCTGCGGCGGCGCTGGAGAGGGAAGTGAAGACTGCAGATGCAGAGTCCATGTGCAGGACGCGGATCCTGTACCGCTCGATAGAGGCGCTGACGTGCGGGCCCGGTTCCTCCACTTTTTCGCACGCAGCGACTCAGCCGTTCGGCAGAGGAACCGGTTCCGTTGGTGTGCATGCTTCCGCAGTTCCGCCGCAGAAACGGAGCGAGCCCTGTTCCGAGTCGGATGCTCGATTCGAATTCCAATCGCGCCCCGCCTCCATATAAGCAGAGGTGCAGCTTCCCTCGCCTCGTGCTCCGACAGCATCAACAAGTCGATCGGCTCCGTCCGGCGTCATGAGTACAGCGTCGTGCATCCGGCCCGCGGACTGCCTCGGCGGCAGCAACAAAGCCTTTCTCGAGGCGCACCGCGGCGTGCGAGCCGCGCCGGCGCCAGCCCTCCGCCTGCAAATGCAGAAGCAGGACGGTCCGGTTCCGACGCCGCCAGCTCCCACGTCCGTTCCCATCCAATCGCGGCCGGTACGTGGGTGTCGAAACGGGCGACAACGTGGGCGGCGAGCTACCACCGCGGCCGGCTCGTCGACGCAGAAGCTCGTTATGGAGAACGTCGTGATCCTGAAGCGTGGAGAGCAGATCCAATCAAAGGTGACCGTGGATCTAGAGTCGGTTCCTCCGGCTGCGGCGAAGAGCGGTGGCCAGGTCCAAGCGGACAAGGCTTCCGAGCCTGCAGCGGTCGCGAACGAGCCCAGTTCTCAGTCTCAGGCAGAGAAGGTTGTGGCGGCAGCGGAAAAATGCAGCTTCGGTGAGACTGCTGGGATGCAGGAGGACGCCCAGGCTGTGATACCTGCGGCTGCGGACCATCATGGTCCAGACATACGGACGGAGAAGCCCGACGCCGCTACCGTGACGAAGGCAAAGGTCTTGGCTGCCGCAGACCAGTGCGTCCCACCGGCACCGAAGAAGGAGGTCAAGCACATACCGCCGATCGTGTATTCTGGTTCCTTGTTTGCTGCAGCGCCGGAGCCCCTCGATCTGCCCGTCCCGGTGCTCTTGCTCAAGGGCCGGGGCGCGCGGTTGCGACCGCTTGACAGACCATTAGCGCTGAGCGGGGCCGTCGCGCGAGGACGTTGACACGCAGTGCGTTCGGGATTTCGGGCCAATGCAATGCAACAGTAACCTCCTAGTACAGCAGAGCTGGTCAACCATGAGGTTGTTGTAGCTAGGAGCTAGCCTCGCCTATTTTCTTTTGATTTATTTTGCTGTATAAAAATTGTAACGTGCATGACTTATTAGCCTGTTCCTTTTTCGTACTATAGAATGTATGCCACGATCCCTTGGTACGGTGCATTGTATTGAAAGTGTGTAACGCCGTCTGAAAAAATGGATGGCCCACAGTTATTTAGGTCTATCGTAAAATTTGTCACTTAGTATATCACTGTTCAGTTCATCAGACGCTAGTGTACAATTTTTCATCTTTCATCTTTCATATTTATAGTACTACCTCCGTTAAATATTTGGTATGAAATATTTTACTATTAAATATTTTAAAATATGACTTATTTGTCTACATATTTTTATTAAAAATTAAATAAGATGAACAGTCAAACATAATATTTTAAGAGTCGATAAATGTTTATTTTATAGACAGAGAGTACATAATACTCTCTATTTAAAAATATTTGACTATTGGACTCTTTTTGACTTTTAACATTATTAACACCATTTGTTTTATCTAAAAATTGTCAAAGATGAATGATTCTGCTGACTTTTAGAAAAAAAACGTTATTTTTAAATAAGATGAATATCACCAAAAGTCAAATATATCATACTCCGTTCATTCTTTTTTATCTGTCGCGGTTGGCTTTGACCATTTGTCTTATTCAAAAAATTCTAAAAATATTAAATATTTTTTAAGATTTGATTTATTACTAAAGATTTTTGAATTTTAATTTTTAATTTTATACATTTGAACTAACTTTTTGAATAAGAAGAGCCGTCAAAGTTTTTTACAAAAATCAATGGCAACAAGTAAAAAAAAACGGAGGGAGTACTATACTGTATAGCCTAATTTTTGTATAACACATGTTCAATAAGTCCATGCTCCCTCTGCTGTTTCAGGCTGCAGGCAGCCAAACACCGAACTCATCTCATCTGGCTCAAGCAAGTCTTAACTGGTGTAGCAACTACTAAACGTACCCCGACACATATGTAAGAGAGCACACTGTAAAGTATACATGGATTCACACAAAGCATCCTACATGTCATCGTGCCCACATCATCTATTTCAGATGTTTGTGATCATGACTGGCAGCATTGGCCGGTGCAGCAGCGCCGTCCGCTGCTCCCCATCCGTCCTCGAGCGGCACCTCCGGCATGACCCGCTTCCAGAACCAGTGCTTCCTCCAGAGCAGCACCATCTCCTCGATGGGCACTCCTTTGGTCTCCGGCAGGAAGACGTAGACGAAGACTGTCATGACGGTGATCCACCCGGCGAAGAAGAGGAAGATGCCGAACTTGAAGGCGCAGAGCAGCGACAGGAACGCCTGCGCGATGGCGAAGGTGAAGAGCAGGTTCACGGCCACGGTGATGCTCTGCCCCGCCGACCGCGTCTCCAACGGGAAGATCTCGCTCGGCACCGTCCACCCCAGCGGGCCCCACGACCACCCGAACGCCAGAACGAAGAGGCAGACCACCACCACCACCGCGATCGAGAAGCTCCGCGACAGCTGCTTGTCGGTCCCGAACTTGACGCCCAGGATCACCGCCACGATCACCTGGCAGACGATCATCTGGATGCCGCCGCTGATGAGGAGCTTTCGGCGGCCGAGCCGGTCGACGGTGCCGATGGAGATGAGCGTGGAGGAGAAGAGCACGGCGCCGGTGAGCACGGAGGAGTAGAGCGACGCGTCGCTGCCGAACCCCATGCTCTGGAATAGCACGGGCGCGTAGAAGAGGATGGAGTTGATGCCCGTCAGGATCTGGAACGCCGGCATGCACACCGCCATCACCAGTTGCGGCCGGTTGCGCCGCTCCAGGATGTTCCGGAACGGGTGCTCCACGGTGTTCGCCAGCTCGCTCGCCTCCATCATGTCCGTGAACTCGGCGTCCACGTCGGCCGTGCCGCGGATGCGCTCCAGCACGCGCCGCCCCTCCTCGACCTTCCCGCGCTCGATCAGGCTGTTGGGCGTCTCGGGGAGGAGCAGACCACCCAAGGTCATCAGGAGCGCCGGCACCGCAGCCAGGCCCAACGACAGGCGCCACCCCCACGGCTTGATGTTCTGCGTCCCGTAGTTGATCAGGTTCGCCGTGAATATGCCGAGCGTCGTCGCGAGCTGGAACATCATGTTCAGCCCGCCGCGGAGGTGCGCCGGCGCCATCTCCGAAAGGTACAGAGGCACAGCCTGCACGAAGAACACCCTGTTAGTCAGAGCCAGCCCCCATGCAAACACTAGTACCAACCGCCGCCACTTAGAGTAAGAGATCAAGAATTCGATCATCACACCTGATTGCCGAAACCGATGCCGACGCCGAGCATGATGCGTCCGAGGATGAGCATGACCAAGTTCTTGGCCGCGGCATTGAGTGTGGCGCCGATGAGGAAGCTGATACCGCCGCACACAATGCTGGCGCGGCGGCCGTAGTTCCTCGTCACCGGGGACGCGCCGAGGGTGGAGACGAGGCCGGCGAGGTACAGGGAGGAGGTGAACGCCGAGAGGCCCTGGTTGTCGTACTTGCAGTAGTTATTCTGCCCGCCCGAGTTCTTCCTCCGGAACACCACCGGGAAGAACTCCTGCAGGAATGGGTCCATCGAGGTCACTCCACCTGTAACATTCCTCCGTCAGATTGGCAGAGATTTCCATGGGATAATCCATGAGAAAAACACCAACCTCAGAGTTCAAACAATCAAATTTGTTTGAAAGGTTCATAGCATGACAAGGTTCTTGAGAAATTCCCCCGTAATTGTTTTGTTGGAAGAGCAAGAGAACTGAGAAAATGCATTTCAGTTTTGACACGACGATAGAAAGTTTGTTCCTGGACACTAGACTTCTGTAAGCAGTGGGGGTATTTCAGGAAAAAACTAGGTGGACTAAAAGAGTGTCCACCTGATCAAAACTAATATATTTTCATTCTTATTTAGTTCTTATTTTTAATTTTGAACATTGATCAGTTGTACTTTGGCAAGTTGCAGTGGATGATATCTATTGACGATAACAACTTGAGGGAGAGGCTGTGTGGATAATATGCATTGACAATACCGCTTCCGTTCAGTACAGTACTACACTCTCTGGTTTTTAGTGATGATATATCAGGACAACAATTTTTGTAGCTAAAAAAAAGCTAACTATAACAATTAAAAACCAAAGGACTAGTACTATACTCTCTTTTGAAAGGGGCTTGTTAAACAAAGCCCCATGTTGGAAGATATTACAAGGGAAATTCTAATTCACTGAAGTCAACTGATTCTTGCATGTGACAGGCTGGACTTCCAACTTGCCTGTAGTACGTAGCAGTACTACTACTTCTTTATGTGGAAAACAATTTTTAAATTCATCATGATATTTACAGGTTTTGACCTCACACGAACAGTGATCGCCCATTCGTTGCACGCGCTCAACCACCCTGAGATTAAGTACTGAGAAAAAAAAGCAAAGATTTGCTCATCGTGTGGGATCGCATCTTCTGTGTGTACTAACCGTGTGTGTGTGTTGTGCACAATCCTAATCCTAACTCGTAGTAACATTTTGAACTACCCTCGCTGACTGAAAAGATGAGTGGAGAATCCAGTGTGCATCGAGGCCGATGAGAAAAACGTGCCAAAAAACGACCGGCCTGGTCTCCGTGTAGATATTATCTGCTACAACTACATAGATTGGAGTTGTAGACCTGTCTCTCTGGTGGCCCGTGGGGATATATCTGCAGGATAGATAGATCGAGTTGCAGACACGTTTTGTGTGGCTCTGATTCTTTGCAGTTGCAGCTGTACCGAATTTTCAGTCTCATCTGTTTTATAAAAAATGGGGCATTGGCAATGGCCTGTAGTTCCTTAAAAAAAAAAAAAAACTGATGCGAGAAGAAAATCGGCTGCAGCAGCCAGCGTATGGGGAACAAGGTGTAACTGAAAAGCTTCCTCGGCCCGCGTCGTTGTCTGCTCTAAATCACCGACGGCTTGTTCACTCCAACCGGAATTCTATCAGTGGCGACCGGTAGGGTAGATGAATGAATGAACCCGCTAGTCAATCATCTCATCTGGCGCAGCAGAGATAGCAGAGGCAAAAGGGGACGGCGTGTGCGTGTCCTTCGGAGATACCATGAATGAAATCCAGTATCAACGTCCTGACGACGATCGAGTAGTACATGCCAAACTGCTGCCGGAGCGAGACAGACACCTCGCACCAGCTAACCGGCGGATGGGGCTAGCGTTTGTCCGTGGCGGGAGAAGCACAGAATAAGCAGCAGAACAGAAGTGAAGGGTGGAGAAGAGAGCACGTACCGGAGATGCCGATGTCGTAGCCGAAGATGGCTCCCCCGACGGCGGCGACGAGGCAGGTCATGCCGACGTACCACGTCATGCGGCCCTTGTACTGCGCCGCGCGCTCCTGCTTCACCCCCAGCGCCGCCACGCCGCCGCCCGCCATCTCTCTGTTCCTCCTTCTCTGCTGTCTACCTCTTTGTGTCTCTCTTCGAGAAGCAAGAACCGAGCAACCGAGTTCACCACCAAGAACACAGGGAAGCAATGCTCTAACTAACACCGGGCAGACGACTGTATATATAGGAATCGACGCCCTGCCCTGGTCCCTAGCCTTGGGCGAGAGAGAGAGAGAGAGAGAGAGAGAGAGAGAGAGAGCTGTCTGCTCTTCCCACTGGGAGCCGGAAGAGCCCTGCCTCGCTCCTCTCTCGGCTACGGAGAGGGCAAGACCGGAAGGGAAGAGATCGAGTGATGAGAGAGACTAGTGGCAGCGGCAAGTTGGGACTTGGGAGGAGAGGAGATATTGGGGCACGCGGTGCGGACAGCTAGGCCGTTGCGTTGGAGGCTCGACCGTTGACCCAGGCCCCGCGGCCGAGCCCGAGCGAGCTCCTTTCGCTGTGGTTTGGTTTGGAGTTTGCGGGAGGAAGCTCAGGAAGGGAGGAGGTATGCCACAATAAATAACACGAGGAAACGGAGGAACAGGCCGCTGCCAAACGGAGGAAGCGGCGTCCTCGTCTCGCTCAGGTTCAGATCCAGCGTGCATTACTGCCCGTCCGTGTCGCTCCACCACAGCCCGCACGGCCACGACACACGACTCGTCGCCTCCCGTCTCCACACGGCCAGCCGCCGGCCACCGTGTATCACGAGGCATCTACTGTTTCCGAATAAAAAAAAACTGCATTTTTTGGCATGCTATGTACGCTCTCCGCCCGGCCGTCGAACCGGACGCACCCCAACTGAGGTGCCGCGCCAGTACTTGGGCCGTTCCTTCGTGTGCTAACCAACCAAAGCCATTCTTGATTCTTTAATCTCTTATTATTGTCACCAACTGGTGCTCCGCCTGTCGTCACGCTGACACTCCATGCCGCTTATGGCAAGCTGGCCTACACGGTCAACGATCTGGCTGCAACTGGACCAGAAGCCGCGTGTGCTTTCCCTGACGTGCATTCCTGCTTTGTATCGTCATCCGTCGAAACCGTATAATCCGGCTGATCGGTGGTGGCAGAGATACAGTACGTAGTCCGCGTTGCTTGCAAGTTGCACTCTCGCCCCCCGTCGGTCGCCCCGGTTTTGCTCTAGCTACTTGCTCGTTTTATATAAGATCTGAATCGATCTCTCATGAATGAATGAATGAATGAATGTGTGAACGTCTGAAGCCAATTTAAGTCGGCAGTTGCCGTTGCTTGGAGCGTCTAGCTTTGTACGTACAGCTCTGCTTTCCAAAACAGCTGTTTGGGTCGATCGATCTCTCATGTATTTATGTACAGTATGAATCTGCGGTGGCAGTGGACATATGCGTGCTAATCAACTATTATTCGTAATGGAGAGATCACCTCACTGACAGGAGCATGCCACAGGTGACGGTGTCCAGCAAAAATGGAGTTATTCTTTTTTACCTTACAGGACGTTGTCGTCACCGTGACGAGAGATGAGCTCTACCAGTAGCACGATCGAGGACCACCGCGCCGGGACCCTGCAATATGTTGCGAGCCGACGTCTGAGACCGGTGGTTGTGGCAAGAGCAAAAACACATGGGTCTCGTGTGCGAACCAAGCATTCCTAATTAATTTCATCATCATCATTCACCAACTAGCTAGGCAGCTAGGCAGGGATCCGAGTAGAGCGGCCTGTCGTCCCTGCATACTCAAGCAAAGCATCGTCAACTTCAGATTGGTCAGCCCAACTGCAACCTGCACGGTACTGTATCCAGATACATGTTCCAGCGGATTTCGCTGGCCGTTTCTGTGTTCTGCACGCTCGTGCGTCGCGTGCAACTCTTGTTCTCTTCATCATATCATATCGGGGGCAATTAATTAGACTGATTATCATCGTGACTGTTTTTCATTTTGGCGAGGTATTCTAAAGACAGTACTCTACTCGTACTACGGAAGAGTAAGACCATACGAGATATTCAACGACGATCCTGGATGCCGCTGGGTGCTGGCGGCGGCCGGGGTGGGTTTCACGTTCACGATTCGGGGCCAGCACACCACCTGTCGTCCGACGTCAATGATTCCCCCTGGAGCCTTGTGATCCATTCCATGCGAGAAGAAGAGGCCGGCTGGCTGATGACGGCGTCGCTTGGGTAGTAACCACACAATCTTCTGGTTCTGGGTCGGCGCTCGGCGGTTTGTTCGTTTTGCATTTCTGAACACGGTGCCAAGATCGCCGCCCGGTTGCCACTGCGTACTCAGAACAGTAATAAGCATGTACAGTTAACGGTTCTAGTAATGTATACAGGTCTCACATACCTTCAAGTTTGGAAAGTCTCACAGGAAATGCAGGAATCCAAAGTAGTGGTAGGCCAGCACTGTACGTTCCCATTGTTCTTTTCAGCAAAGAACGAACATGTATGTACATTTTCTTTTATTATTATTATTTTTTTTTAAAAAAAAGAAGAGAACATGTGTTATGTATGATGAAATCACTTACCGAAAAGAGAAGCGCGGTTGTTAAGCATTGACGACTAATTAACCCGAAGTGGCGGACGGACCGACATGCCTAATCTCATCATCATCATGATGCACGGAGATACTCTGAGTCGAGAGTGCTTTCCGACTGAACGAACCTTCTTCCACGTCTTCGGCCAGAGCGCGGACGACTGAAGACTGAAATTAAGCTCTACTAGTAGTCTGGAACAGATCAACAATTGATCTCCCTTTTGTTTGGAGCCTTTTCCCGTTGGCTGATGATCATGAGTGCCGTCCTTTTCTATAAGCTAAGCTCAAAGGTACCGTCCCACTCAGGATATCCCGAATCCATGACCAGCCGCACCTTTTCTTTCTCACTTTTACACGTCCGTCGTTCTTAAAGTAGCCCCCCATTATGTCGTCTAAATTTTTCTCTGTTGTTAGATTTAAGGATTCTTGAGCTGCGCACGATCATACGGTAGCTTGCTGACGTGTCGAGATCGAGAGACGAGGTAGTACTACAACGTTTGCATACGTGCAGAACAGAAGGTTCTACACACAACTCTGGTGTTTGTAAGATATATGCAATGTGTGATTTTCGTCTGTGTGCTGAATTCTTGAGAGCAAGCAAAATCTGGGTTCGTTCGACTCCTCCATAGGCAACCAAAACCAATAATGGTCCAGTACAGTGGTCTTCTTGGTGAAGGGCTGAAGGCGATTTCCTATTGCTGTGCCTCCCGTGGAGATTGGCATTGAAAATATATATGCTGCTGCTTGTACATTTGCGTTCCGTGCCGTCCTGATACGACGTCGCCTGATTGTACTAGAAACATCAAGCTCACCCACAAGGTAATCTAGAAGCAAGGAAAAGCTAATTAAGCAGATCAGAGTGGCTAAGTAATAATCACCTCACTCCCGTGGCGAATCGCAGGCCAGCCCACGCTTCCATCCATCCGCACGGCCGTAAGTAAATTAATCGCCGTCCTGCCTGCCACTAACCAAAGCCACCCATCCAAATATCTCGTCGTCGTCAGACAGTCTGCTCTCGTCGTTTTTCCAGTGCCGATCAACATTATGAACCGTCGTGATCGTGAGCGCCGGCCGGAGCAGCCAACAAATAAGTCTCCGGTCCACGGTGTAGTCTTTACGCCTGGACGACGGACGGCGGGGGTGCGGCCGTTCTCGCAGCGTGCAAGTCCTCCGGTGCCAAGATCGGCCACGCCGACGATGATTGCGTCAAAGAAACTTGTTGGACTTTTGCGTTCCTTCTTCGAGTCGGCGTTGCGCGCGTCTCTCGATCTCGGTACACTACGCACGATTTTACACGCTGGGCTGCAAGGGCTGAAGTGTGCGTGACCTGTGATGACCTCAGTTAGTGGTTACAGATACGTCTTCGTTAGCTTACGTATACTACTTGTTTGACTGCTCTCTCTCTCTCTCTCTCTCTCGAGCATTATATTTCTGAGATCATGTTTGTTTTGCAGACTGGGCCTGCACATGAAGAGTGTAGAGGCCCGTAAGCCTGAAAGGCCCAGAAGGCCAGACCCACACTTTCCATGGCCTTTCTAGCCCGACGACCAGGTTCTTTGCCAAACCGTATCGAACGGCTGATGAGTGGCGGAACCCATGGACCCGCTCGTCAGTGCCGTCGAGTCCCCGATTCACCAAACCCCACCATCTCCCTCCGGTCCGTACACCGCGCCCACACGGCGCTGCCTACCTTTCTCCCCGCCACCTGGAACTCACCTCTGCTGTCCCCACTCCACTACTGCCTCTGCCTCTGCTTCTCCGCCGCGCCCAAGAGTCAAACGCTCAAACCGATCAGCGACAGCGAAGCGGCGAGGGAATTCGGAACCCGGAGGGGGGCCGGCGCAGAGCGGAGGGCGCGCTCGAATCCTTGATCCCCCTCTCGACGTCGCAGGTACAAAGTCTCGTGCCGCCCCAACCCGTCCCATACGCCGCGCGGCGCCCGCCAGCCGGCCTCATCGATCCTTGATCCTTCCTCGTCCCGGGAGATCGATCCATCCCGCGCCCGCGTCCGCTTGGTCTTTCGGACCCGTGCCGACGCCGCCGTTCCACCGGAGCTTCCTACGCTTGGCGGGCGCAATGCGGTTTATTTTGCGCCGCTGGCGTGGGTTCCGCGGGATTCCTTCCTTTCCTCGCGCTTTTGGCGACTCGATTACTTTGTTTTGCTGGGAGTTTGCGATGAAAACTTTAATAGTGTTTGTTGTAGTCAGTTAACCAGACACCTGTCCTTTTAGTGGTGTTTCTAGTTTCTATTCACACAATTCCTATGTAGTGTACGTGTACGTGATCATTTTTGGTGTTACACGATAGAGTTGGTATAGCTGTGTTTGGATGTGGCTCCTAGGAATACACGACAGAGTTGGATTCATTGTGTTTCTGTCATAGCGATTTCTATAGACTACCAAGTACCATAGTGACAAGCTATGCATTACGGATCCACCGAGTACATGTATCTTAATGCTTGGTTAAATTGGCTTTGTAGTATGATATTAGTAATGTCGTATGCCAAGCGATTTATTTGCGATTAAATATTCTATTGTCTGAATTGTGGCTATTACTTTTCTGTACTATTATTAGCATCGACTAGCATGCAGCTTACAGACTATATGCTGCAGGTTAGGGGTCCAGTAGTCCACTTTGATCTTTCATGTCCCTATCTGGGATGGCTGTTGCCTTTAAAGCAAGTACGAGTTCTACTACTCAGCAACAGTGGTCATATCCAACTAGAGTCCAATGCCAATATGGTTTTGCTCACTTAATTCAAAGGAAGTGCAGAAAAAGATCTGTGCTACTGCATGTCAGAGCTGCTTCTGAGAAGTTGGACCTAGATTTCAGCGACCCTTGTTGGAAGCAAAAGTATCAAGAAGATTGGGATAAGCGTTTTGCTTTGCCACACATTACTGATGTATACGATTTGAAGCCAAGGCCTACTACATTCTCTCTGAAGAAAAACAGGTTTGTTATATCTACATTTGAGTTAACTGGTTTGAATACCTAACTCATAAAACTGCAGCTGTGTCCCTCCATAATTCGAAAATACACCTATTGATCTGACAGAACATCTGTGAGTGATGGTGATGGCTCATCAACTGATAAGTGGAACGGTTACGTGAACAAGGATGACCGGGCACTTCTGAAGGTCAGTGCCATATACTGTGAAGTATTACATGTTCAGCGTTTGTAATGTGGCATGGTCTCTCTATTTGCTTTCCCATCCAAGTAGAATTGTCACTTAAGTAGTGTGTTCCTTTAGGTGATAAAGTATGCCTCTCCTACCTCTGCTGGAGCAGAGTGCATCGATCCTGATTGTAGCTGGGTTGAACATTGGTATGGCCTCATATAACACATTATTTATATTCCTTTCTTCTACCTGATTTTACTTTTTGTGCCAAAAGTCTGACTCGCTCCCTGACAGGCTCCATATACTGTTAACACATGCCATTGTTCACCTTTTATTATGTCATGATGGTGCTCAATAGAGTGTAGCGCTTACTTTTCTATTTCCCTGTTTCATTTTTTCCCCTTTCATACCTTTCAACTTTTCCTGTTAGCAAAATGATACTAGCAGGTAGAAGCTCTCTTGTGATTGGTTAAGAGAATAGTATTACTGAAAAATAGGAAGCAGATGAAAAAGTGATAACCGATAATTTAATTCTGCAGGGTTCATCGTGCAGGTCCCCGCAAGGAGATTTACTATGAACCTGAAGAAGTAAAGGCTGTCATTGTCACCTGTGGAGGACTCTGCCCTGGTTTAAATGATGTCATTAGACAGGTATGATTCTTTTAACATTGTTACAACAGGCATTTGTCACACATTTACACTTGAGACGTGGGTTATCAAAAGCAATAGGTGTTTATGGGTTACGATAACCCACTGGGTCTGATGCCAACCAAAGACGTGGGATACAAAATGTTTGTAAAAATACTATGGCTTAATCAATATTTGTGTTAATGCGAACGCCTAGAGTTTATTTTATTGTAAATAGCTCTCACTTTCTATTAATTGTAACTATGTATTTTTGTAATTCTGAGTTTCTGATATAAATCCAATACAAGACGTTTGTTCCTTTTGTCATATCCTTTTAGTAATATGATAAGTGAACTTTGTTGTACGTTTGTTTAAATATGTGTTGCATATTACCAAGAACATAATTATGTGCCCATATTTAGGTGGCACTTGTCCTATTACTTGACCAATTTAAGTTTTTATCCAGATTGTATTTACCTTGGAGATCTATGGGGTGAAGAATATAGTCGGAATCCCATTTGGTTATCGTGGTTTTTTCGAGAAAGGATTAAAAGAAATACCGGTAAGGATGTTTTTCATATTTTCTCAGGTAAGGATGTTTTTCATATTTTCTCAGGCGCCAAAGGGATTAATTTTTATGCCTTTGTTGGATCATTGTGGTGACAATCTTCAGCTTTCTCGTGATGTGGTGGAAAACATAAATCTGAATGGTGGAAGTTTCCTTGGTGTTTCCCGTGGGGGAGCTCAAACTAGTGACATTGTAGATAGTATACAGGTAAGCAACCTAAAGTGAAAGTCATGATATTCTGGGTTGTGGCTTCTATATTTTTCACACGGTCATCTTATGTTTGTAGGCGAGAAGAATCGATATGCTTTTTGTAATTGGTGGAAATGGTAGCCATGCAGGAGCTAATGCTATTCATGAGGAGGTTAACTTCCATCTTGTTTCATACTTTTAGGAGTTTCAAACATGTTTGGATGAGTTACATTTATTTCCATTCTTTATGGACTAGTAATCGAATCCATATATGACCTACTTTCACACATATCGAAATATCTGGCTGCATACTGGGGCAGCTAAGCACCCCTCGGAAATCTTTTCTTTTGTGAACTAAAAGCTATCAATTTCTTGGGTTAGTTGAAAGTTTTTATAGCTAAGTACATTAATATATATTAAACTCAGATACAAATGTTTTTCTTCTCATCTTTATAGATCATGTGTGCTTGTGATTCTCTGTGACTTCCTGGAAGTCTGGTATGAAATGATCTTTTGTTCTGTGCACAACCTTCTAGAAAATAGGAAGGATTCCAAAGAATCATCTTCACTTAAATGCATTTTATTATGCTCCATAAGGTATGATTATTCATGCACATTGTCTATGTGATGTGATCATGACCTTATTTTTTTGATTTGCAGTGTCGTAAGAGGAAACTGAAAGTTTCAGTTGTAGCAGTTCCAAAGACAATTGATAATGACATACTTTTTATGGATAAGACGTTTGGTTTTGATACAGCTGTGGAAGAAGCTCAGCGTGCTATTAATTCTGCCTATATAGAGGCAGGTTGCTATAGCTCAATTGTTAATGTGTTTTAAAATAGATCACTACATACTGTTTACTCTTTGATTGATCCCTCTTTTCTATCTTTAGGCACGTAGTGCATACCATGGAATTGGGCTGGTCAAACTAATGGGGAGAAGCAGTGGGTTCATAGCCATGCATGCTTCCCTTTCTAGTGGACAGATTGATGTCTGCCTAATACCTGAGGTTTGTAATGCCTATTATGACTATGTAGCTTCGATCCCATTCTTTCATTCACATCTGACAGAATCTTACTATATACATGAAGGTACCTTTCACACTTGATGGAGAACATGGTGCCTTGAGACACCTTGAGCACTTACTAAATACAAAGGGATTTTGTGTGGTTTGTGTTGCTGAAGGTGCAGGGCAGGTATGATGCAGTGTTTTGGCTTTATGATCTGGCCTTCTTGACTGCCTCAAAGGATTTATTATACATGGATTAATTTGAACGCTGAAGATCCTACCCCCCCCCCCCCCCCCCCCCCTCACGCAGGATTTACTTCAAAAATCAAATGCAACTGATGCCTCAGGGAATGTGATACTTAGTGATTTCGGTGTCCACATGCAACAGAAGGTATGTTTGTCCTAAACGGCTAAACCCATGATGCAAATGAACCTTTTTTTTTTGCCAAAAGCATGATGCAAATGAACTTATAATATAGTATTGACAAACAGAATAAGGAATTTGTATGACCACTGCATCCCCAGACAGATAATGCTAGGACCAGAAATTCGTGAGGCTAACTGTGGTGATGTACTGTTCTCATATTGATAGAAATCCAGATGCCAGCATGCTTGCTGGCAGTGAGTTGACAGGGTGTGAGGTGGGGTAGTTTGGTTTTCACCATGAAACAAGAACAACAATATCCACAAAAGGCGAGCATAGGGCTCCTTAAGCCTTCAACGCGGCTTCCTTTTCCACATCCATACTAAATAAATATTAGTTTTCATTCCATTTTCCTGTTCCTTAAAAAATGTAAGCAGCAAATATTTGCTTATTTTACTATAAAGCAAAAGTGTATCACAATCTATAGTTTTCTAACCTCAAGTATTATTGTGTTTACATAGAAAATTTTCTTTAATTTTGGATAATAATTCAGTTCCATTGGTGTCTTTCAGATTAAGAAACATTTCAAGGACATTGGTGTTCCAGCTGATGTGAAATACATCGATCCAACATATATGGTTCGCGCATGTCGGGCAAATGCATCTGATGCTATTTTGTGCACTGTACTCGGACAAAATGCTGTAAGTATTATTTCGTTCCAACATGTACTATTACTTCAATTTGATTCGTTTGATTGTAAGAAAATTGCATGAATATTTTTCAGGTCCATGGAGCGTTTGCCGGGTTCAGTGGCATCACATCAGGTATTTGCAACACACATTATGCCTTCCTTCCCATCCCAGAGGTCATCACAGCACCAAAGCATGTGAATCCCAACAGCAGGATGTGGCACCGCTGTCTCACATCCACTGGCCAGCCAGATTTCCACTGACTAGTTCACCACAGCGTAAGGCACCAAGAGAATCATCAGTAATGCAAGGCTAACAAGAAATTGGAGTAGATTCTTGTGACACCAAATTTTGTCTCTACAGTTGGGGCTCACAGTAAATGACTCAACGTTCTAGACTTGGACTCGGTCTTTCTCTTATTTTACCTCCCAGTGGGAAAATCATCAATGTAATCTTAATAATATGAAGTAGAACAAATCCTTGTCACCATAAATTTGTATATGAACATCAGATGCCACTCCTGGAACGGCATGGAGATCATTGTACATATTAAAGCTTTTAAATGGTCTCCAGTTTACATTTGAGAGCGACACATTAAATTACAAAATTGTTACAATAATTTGTGGCAGCAACTATCACCAGCAAGCACGGTACACTGGCTACTTCACTGGTACCCCTGAAAGGGTAGATATTTTCTGCCAGATGGCTCCCTAAAGCGGTTTTTTTTTTCCTGCGGAGAGATGGCTCCCTAAAGCTAATCCTTGCTCGTCAAGTCAAGGTTGGATCGCAGCCAGAGTTCCCTGTGTTAGACTCTTGAGTGTGCTCACTTCAAGCTGAGGCTGTCTGGTTTCCACCAACCCAGTATTGCTTCACGGCATACAGGATCTTCTCACGCACGAGGGGTCCATCCTCATGATCAACCAACTTAGTGTTCCATCTCATGCCCATAGCAAGCCTATTCACCTTTGTTAAGACATCAACATCATCCCGCATTATGACAGCACCTTCTGGCCTCAAAATGCGGTCCATCTCCAGGAGAATGTCTTCCATGCTGCAGCTATAGGCAGTTTAAACAAATGAAAAGTAGATCAGCATGGGCGACTGGAGTTGTGGAGCATTGGATCAAGTATCAAAGGACTATAATAGCTTACTTGTTTTTGTACAAGGTGAAAAGACCGCTAGCATGGATTAGATCATACGTCCTTGGATAAGTAGAAAAAGCTTCACACCTAGCAAATGGTCGTGTGAATATAAGCTGATGAGAACCAGCGCACTGCTTTACTAAGCAAAAGATTCAAGAATCAAACCCCATACCAGTCATGATATATGCCAATCAATCCTCGTTCATACACAGCGCCAAGGGTTGGTATTTTCGCAATAGTTGGCACAACATTCATCACCCAAGATTTTGGGGACTCAATTGCCGCAGCAAATCCTCCAAAACCTGCATTCATGTCCATAATATTTCTGTATCTTCCAGTAAATAGATACTTGTTCACGGTGCTATAAGCCTTCACATGTTTCTTCCACATTTTATTGTCTTTCTGAAAAGCCTCAGATGAAACCCCTGGGATCAAGCCATTAGCAATTCTTGGAGGAACTGCATTGAGCCTGCCAGGGAAGGGCTTGATTGCTCCTCCAGCTACTTCACTTTGTTCTTTCACATCTGGAAGGGGTGTCACACATGCCTTCATCTCTTTGTACCTAATTTAGCAGAAGCAAAAGGTTAGGATTCTAAAGATGCTAGTTAGACTAGCACATTCTGTTCATAAGGTTCCTTTTCAACAAAATCATAGGAATAGCAGCAGGCATACCAGACATCATCTGGGTTTGTTGATTCACACATCTGCACAGTGGATTCATCTTGCCTAGAAGGACAAGATTCTGTGTTGACCCTTTTCCTCCATATTGCCATCTCACCCTTCTCCGCAACTTTTTCCCAACATAAAAGGGCAGCAATTTCTTCTATTCTGTTCTGTTCTGCCTCAAGGTCCTCCTTTGTGCGCTGCCAACCCTTGTAGTTCACCTTCCAATTAATTGGAGGGCCCGACAGAACCCAGTAGCCACCAGGCCTTAGGACTCTATCAACTTCCATCATATATATTCCATCTACAAAACAAAAAATGGTTATGGGTTGTTAATACTTAAGGGGGGTTCCAAGAAAAAATAAGTGTGATCATGCTCACCGTTTGCTCCCCATGGAATCAAACACCTGGAACAATGGGCCATATCAAAGGCCCTTGACGGATAAGGAAGCTTTATTGTACCAAGAACACCGATAACCGCCGGAACACCTCTCTCCAGAGCAAACTGCACCTGTGCCTCATGTGAATCTCTAGGTGCAAAGGACATGGCCAAGACATTCCTCTTCAACAGATAAGCTCCCCAGCTAGCCACCTGCAAATAGTTCATTCAGCACGTTAACACACAGACTAGACTTTGTATCCTAGCTTGAATTAGAATCAAGCAAATATGCAGTTTGGTGTTTCCTCTTACCCCACAACCAGTGTCAAGCGCAGTCCTAACAGTTCCATTGCTGATGGGAACTACAGATGCCAGCTGATCAATGTACTTATCTGCTCCTTGTGGGAACTGTGTCCCTCCACCGGGGAATCTGAACACATTGCCCTCATACTGAACCCAGTTCTGGATGGCCTTCTCGACGGTCAAGCTCTTATATGGACAATTCGCAAAGGGAACGTAGTCCCGGCTCTTCGGCCACGGGAACGGCGCCACATACCCTTTCGGCGGCGGTATCAAGCAGTGCAGCTTTTCTTTCTGGGGCGGGCAATGCCTCTCTCTGTAATTCATGTTCTCCCTAGGGAACTTCATCGCCCTGTTCTGGTCCTGGCAAGGGGTGTAATCCGTGTAGCGATCGGGGCACGGCTTGAACTTCTTCACAGGCGAAACGAGATGGCTGGAGCTGGAGCTAGCGCCTTTAGAGTGGTGGGTGTCGAAGCTCAGGTTCGGCACGATGCTGCAGTCGGTGCGCTTGGTGATCTCCAGCGCGATGCTGTCCCCCTTCCCGAACCCGCTCTTCTGCCACGCTCCCAGGATGTAGAAGAAGCAGCACATGCCAACCACTATGCATATAGACACAGTGCTTCTGGTCCTGTTGTCCGTGGAACCAGCCTTCACGGCCATTGCTTGCCCTGAGAGATGATGAGACATGAGGGAAAAAAAAACTTCTAAAATTTTATCTAGCCCCTAGAGCCTAGAAAAATACTACAGTACTACAGCAACCAATTAGAAAATAGTAGAGAATTAAATCTAGGCATTCCCCCCTGATGCTGGGGCTGGGCCATGGATAAGTGCACAGGAAAGCGCGTGCCGTGCCATCTATCACATCTGCGCTTCCTAACAACCGAACTTTGCCAATATTGCGAAGTCATCAGATCTCTATCTATTACTACCAGTATTACTGTACAAGGAGATTGCTGAGGAGAGAATGAAGCATAAACAGTGCCGCCGCCCAACGGCAAAGCAGACCTCACATTGCAGCTGCAACCAGAACCTGAAGACTAAGGACCCAATGCGAACAATCTAACAGCGCCCAAGAACTCAAAACGAACTGAAATACTACGGAAACCAGCGGGCGGCGGCGGCGGCACCGGATCTCGTCTCGGCGACGAGCACGAGGAACCCATAGGAAAGGGAAGGGAAGCAAAAGGAAAGCGAGGCTCACCACGGATGGATGAACGGATCCAATCCAGAACAGCGGGCGCCTGCCTCCGTGCAGGGCAGGTCCCGTGGGCCGCTGCGATACTAGTACCTCCGAATGGTTCGGCCGGAGGTTTTTCAGGTTGGGTTTTGAGATTTTTCAGGGGAGGGAGCCGAGGCAGGCAGAGTGCGGGCTCGCCGAACCCCCGCTTTTACAGTTCGTCTCCCACTTCCCTTCCCTCCCACCGATGGATGAACGCTGTGCGCGCCGCGCCGTGGAATGGGGGAAAATCGCAGCTACTAGTAGTAGTAGGAAAATACTTAGCGCGGGGTTTAAGAGAGAATAAAGCGGAAAAGGACGCGCTTTGACGGCGGTCGCTGTCGTCCCCGTCCGTAGATCCTGCCGAGCTGGCCGTCCTGCTTGGCTTCCTCCTCCTGGTTTGCGGATCCGGGCGCGTAGCACAGCACAGTTCCAGCCTGTTTAGCGAGCAGAGCAGCAATGAAATGAAAACTGTCATGGCATTTTAGCTGTTGGCAGGTGAAAACTAGCAGTAGCTGTACTAATCTAATGCTAGTCCATTGCTCCTAGTATATGGCATATAGTAAGATGAGGTGATGACTGATGAGTATTTGTGTGCATATACGAGCGTTTAACATTTGCAGAGCAAGTCTCTTCTCACATCTTTTTTTTTTTTTTTGGATCAACAACAGCATGACGTCCTCTTATCACGGGTCCTTGAGAAGGCAAGCAAACGCAATGGTACAGTGGCGAGCATATTCTGCGTATAGGCAGTCCTTCAAGCGGGTCGAATGCGTGAGATTCGGCTTTGCGCTGCGTAGCGGGTCGAACGCGCTCAATGTACAAGTGTAGAACCCGTGACCCGGGGTACAGATATTTCTCTGTTTGTTTGCGCGGAAACGAAGATGGGGCTTGGCGTTCGTACAAGCGGCAGCGGCTTCGAGAGAAACAAAACTCACCTCACCCCAGGTCCGTTGTGGTTGGGTTGGGTGGACTCGCAGAAACGGGTGCGCGCAAGAATGCCTCGGCTCCGACCGCAAGGGAACAATCAACCATCGTGCTGCGACTTTTTGACTCGTGTCGTCTCTGCTGAGAGGCCTGATTCAGCGCAGTAAGTTTTTACTTGTTTCTAGGTAGGGGCGCACCACAATTTTGTTGTTCGCGGTGCACCGACGGTTACAAGCCATCATCATCTCTTTATTTTTCTTTTTCAGCCAGGGTAGCAGTCCAAACCGAACCCACCCACCCACCCACCCTCCCGTTTAGTGCTCGTCGTGAACCCTCTGTCAAAATGTACTAAATGTTAGCTACATTTATGTGGCGGTACAATTATTCTTTTTTTTAAAAAAAAACACAACATAGATGTAGACACGTATATGCATGAGTATTCACATTTATAAACACACGTACGCATACAGTGCGTCCTAAATGAACGTCAACGACAGACGAACTAGTTATTCTTGAGATTCATAAAATCATCACGGATGTCTCGCTATCGACAAGGACGTCGTCTACCACTGAAAGAATAATTATTATTGTCACAAATCAAACAAATTTATTAAAAGATTTATTTGAACCATTCCATGAATATCTCGAAAATACGCATAGTCATCTTTATAGACGAAATAAAAAGCCAGTCATTTAGAGTGTTTATGTCATCCCTCGTGAGTCTCTGACACGTTACGGTTTTTTTTCTCTCACTCACTCTTCCTCTTTGACCTCCCTCCTATCTCTTTCGGTAGTGGCGGCAATGTGCGCTCCCTTACCATTTCAAGTTTCTATCAAACACCATTGACATCGAGCAAATCAGATGTGCTCTTCTCTCTTTTTGGCTCCCCTTCACCTTGGCACTTCCCTTTTCTCATTTGCATCCTTCCTTTCCTCTCCTTCACATTAGTTCCTTTTCTTGGATGGGCTAGAGTTCACAACTTCATATGGCCACGGTAGCGACAAGTGCTTGTAGCAACTTTTGTAGCGCACCATTGTTCTCACAAGTGAGCCACAAATCTTCTTGTTTTTTCCCTGAATTCCATACAAGTAAAAAATGGTTTTCTAGGTTAATTATTGGGACAGGTTGGATCATGTTAGGACTATAATTTTTTTTACTGTACTTATTTTTCGCCAACCCGATTTTGACTGAACAAAAATGAAAATTATTGAATAAAAAAACTCGTGAATTACTTATTTTTTTATAATAATGATTAAATAAATATTATATTATCTCAATAATCATCGTTACTGTATTGAGGAATTAATTCAGTAAATAAAGTTGGTAAAGAATAAGAACTCTTCACCCTAGGTACTATATCTTTTTTTCCTTGAGGATTAATATGCTACAGTGTTGTCCCTATTATAATTTTTTTGCTAGTTGATCTGTGCTCTAAATCCAAATGTGCTTAGTTTGTTAATATTGTAGATATTGTTTTCCATACAGCTACTATGATCTTATCGGTTTGGCTACAATATATACATGGCGAAGACGGTAGCAAAGTTGTTTATTATTTTAGATTAAAATATAAATAATTTATTTTTTCTTATAAGATCTCAGAGTTAGAATTGTGCTAAACATATTCTAAAATGCTTGTTTCAATACGGGCTGATCTATTATTGTACTCCATCCATTTATAAATAACTGATTACTGTACTAACATTTTGCTTAAATAAACGATTAAAGATGATGCAAAAGAGATAATGGCGTAAATTATTTATGTCTATTTAATTAATTTTTATTTCTTTTAATTATTTTTCTCTTAATTGAAAACTTGAATGGACGAAATTGCCCTTGGGTGTTCTTCTTCTCGTCAAATCGAATCGAACGGAACCTTCAGCGTTTTTCTTCTCTTTCCACTCCTCTGCTCGCTCAAAAGTCTCCAAATCGCAGGAGGCGCGGCGCCCCCTCCGTTCCGAAGTCCGGCCACGGCCAAACCGGGTGTGTCTGGCAATCGACTTCGCCTTCACGCCCCTCAACGCGGGCGCAGGTCGTCCCCAAGCTCTCTCGCATCCCGCGCCCGTGAGGAACCCTAGGTCGCGCCCCAGCACGACCACTGATTCGGCGGGATTTGCGCCAATAGAAGGTGCAAGGTGAGACTTGGGAGTAGGTACTTACCAATGTTGCAATTAATATGGAGTTTTCATTGATGTGCAACAATGTTCGTATGAGAAAGGGGTAAGCTTGAAGGGAACGGCTGCTTCATTTCTCACTCGACCCCGTTCCCCTTCTCCTTGCAGCCCGCGGCGACTGAGGCTCGGAGCGGCGATTCACGCTTCTTCGGGGTTGGGCTCTGTGCTGCCGCCACCCGACGACAGGTACGACCCACAGCTCTCATCCTCGCTTCCCTCCGTGTTACTGTGGCATGACGAATCCCGAAACCTTAGACTTTACCTGAGTGGTTGTGCGTGAGCCAGTGTTCTATGGGGATTAGCCCTAATTAGCTGCGTGGGAGGGACTTTTGGCCTGGTAGGTGGCACCCGATCCGTCCAGTTCACCGCGTATTCATGCGCCGGATTAGCAGTAACGGTTCTGGTTCCTCTTTTCATTTATATGAGCGCTGATTAGCAGTTCCTTTTGGCTGTTCATCAGTGGCCAGGTTTGGTCGCTAAGTTTGAGATGTGTTCCACACTTAGTTACTAATTCTGCACAAACATAGAACATACAGCAGTAGATAAATTTCTTCAGGATTACTTCACTTTGTGTTGTTACAACAGATTTGCAGAGCGTACGACTCAAGATTTTTTTTTAATGTTTCATTTCTTTTGTGCTTTCCCACTTTTCATTTGTCCTGCACAGTTCGTACCCAAACGTTTAGTTTGTACAACTCCATCTATGATTCCTTCCATGTATTCATGCCCTATAATGAAGTTCTTTGGATTTAGTGCATTCATTATCATGCTGTTTTAGAAGGTTGGGTCTGGTGCAGTGGTAAAGTTTCCTCATATGTGTCCTGGCGGTCATGGGTTTGAATCAACCTCCTATAAATTCTCTTCTCTTGATGCCACAACGTGTGGGTGCTTTCAGCAACTAGGCACACGACAAACCCTTCTTTATTTCCTGGACTTGGATTTGTACACAAATGGAAACTTTTTATTCAGTTTTTGTTCTGCCAAGTGTCAATACTCAATATGTGTTCTTGAGTAATGATTGTATTCATCTATGGTTTTTACCCAAATATCATTCCATCCATCAAAATATTTAAGGTGAACATGCATTTCGAGGCTGATTTTGCAAATTTGGACAAACTATTAGGCTACATACCACTTGACAGATCCAAGTCAAATAGTACATTCCAGAAATTGACGAATGCAACATGTGAGATGTCATCTTGAAGTTGAGTGTCCATAAAAAGTACTACATCCGTTTTTTAGTTGTTGACACTTTCTAGTACAAATTTGTACTAAAAAGCGTCAACAATAAAAAAACGGAGGTAGTAGATTGCTACTGCATTAAATATCTTTCTTCACTGCACAACTATTCACAACCTGTTGAATCAAGATATATGATATTTGTCCATTTCTCATCTACATTATAATACAAAAGCTAAAATAAGCAGTGTGTCCTGACTCAGCATTTTCATGCAGTAATTCATCTCAATTTTGCAGTGAAAAATGAGTGGTGCTCCAAAGAGGTTGCATGAGGAGGCTAGCCACTCTACCCCCGTGAAACGTCCTTTGGATGATAGCAACTCATATTCAAGTTCGTCCGGGAAAGGTGTTCAACCTGGCAGCAGTGATTTCCATGGTTCTTTTGAGCATGATGGAAGATTTGCCAAAATTCAACGCGTTGAGCCCCGTGATGATAAGGCTAGGTCATCTCTATCACATCGGATGCCTACTGGCTCCAGCAATTTTGCAGACCATCCTATCTCCTCTGACAACAGATTAGAATCAAAGCCAAGTAAAGATGCACGGGACAGTAAGGTAGATGACCGCGAGTCTAAGGCTGATGCCAGAGATGTCTATAATGATTCCAGAGTTGAGTTTCAAGGTAATAAAGTTGAGAGTGATGTAAAAGTAGATAACAGAGTAGATGAAAGTGAAATAAGAGCTGAGAGGAGGAGCCATGCTGATCACAAAGGGGATACCAAATCTGAAAAGGATAGCCATCCCCCACTTTCGTCACATGTAGGCTGGAAAGACAACAAAGACCATAGGGGTAAGAGGTATTTTGAACCGCCAGCTGATAATACGGATTGGCGTTTCTCCCGTCCTGGAATGCAAGGTACAGATGAAACACCCAAAGTTTCAGTTCCTGTTGAAGAACGTAACTCCAGGGATGCTCATGATTGTGCTGGTGACAACAAAGCAGACCCTAAAAGTGAAGATAAGTACAGAGACAAGGACAGAAAAAAGAAAGAAGAAAAATACAGTGCTAGAGAAATTGATAGAAATGATAGACGAATCAGCATGCAGCTTGGGGGCAGCAGCGCGGAGCGAAGAGAAATGCAAAGGGAAGATAGGGATGCTGAAAAGTGGGACAGGGAAAGAAAAGACATCCAAAAGGACAAGGAAGGCAATGCTAGGGAGAAGGACTCTGCTAAGAAAGAGTCATCGGTAACAAATGAAAAGGAGAACACAGTACTGGAAAAAGCCGCATCTGATGGAGCTATTAAAGCTGTAGAGCATGAGAATGTAGCAACAGATTCTAAGGCACTTAAGGATGACATATGGAAAGCTCATGATATGGATCCTAAAGACAAGAAAAGAGAGAAGGACGTGGATGCAGGAGATAGACATGATCAAAGGAACAAATATAATGATAAGGAATCGGATGACACTGGTGCTGAAGGAGATATGGAGAAAGATAAGGATGTTTTTGGAAGTCTCCAACGCAGGAGGATTGCACGACCAAGAGGAGGCAGTCAAGCTTCTCAACGAGAACCTCGATTTCGCTCCAAAATGCGTGATGGTGAGGGGTAAGCTCAACAATTCTGATCCTGGTCCTGTTTTTTGCCCTTTCAACGACAATGAAGTAAATGTTGTTGCATACAGGCATTTCATTTACTATTTCAGGAAATTTGGTTTTTCCCATTTGGACCATGCTGTTTAATATGTTAAAATTTTTATTGTTTGGGAATATTTTAAGGCTTGGTTATTGTTGTTGTATTAGTCAATTGGGCTAAAAGGCTTGGTTGTTATTATTGTTGTGGTGACTAGACAGTACATCTCATTACCATTGTTGTGACTTTCAGGTCTCAAGGTTAGTCAATTATCTACATTCTTGGCTGAATACAACGGATATTGGTGCTTTCCTTTGGGGCCAGATTCATCAAAAGACAGGCTTATTTTGCTCATAGATATCCTATATGAAAAGCTGAACCTCTACATTAAGTGAATGCAATTATTTATGTGATAGCGTTTTAAGCTTAAGTTTTTTGTTTCATTACCTATGTATTTTATTGGTTGCAGGTAAGTTTGAAGTGTCTGCCATTGTTTATAAAGCTGGGGAGTGCATGCAAGAACTGCTTAAATCATGGAAAGAGTTTGAAGAAACCCAGGATGCTGGAAGTTCTGAAAGTCGACAAAATGGCCCTACTCTTGAAATTCGGATACCTGCTGAATTTGTTACTTCAACTAATCGTCAAGTAAGTATACTGGCTTCGCAGACAGTTCTTATTGAGAAAGTTCTTTATCTACCATCTATAGATAGAATGATGCCGTATTCCATTGAAATTATTTTCTGTCGTGAAGTCTGTCACTTGCCATGAACTGAATTTCTTGTTAATGGTGGAAATGCCCTTGGCCTTCACCTGTGACCACTGGACTCTCTTGTTCCAACCCACCACGAATAGTCTGACTCCAATTTAACAGCATATAGTATGATTATTATTGAACCATTTTCTGAAAATATATTTTCACAATCATAATGCATAAAAAGAACCTAGGACCTTGTGTTTACAATGATACTGGAATCTACACCAAACTTGTATCATGGGCAAATACCTCTTGATCAATTTGTCAACATCCAAGAGTCAAATTGACTGTAGTGGCATGAGATGAGGCACAAAATTTGGATCTAATGGCACTGATGTCGGTTAAGGAAATATTTAAATTTTTATGGCGCATAAGGCATTACTTTTATCTTTGTATGGCAAATAAGGTATTTTCTCATTTACATTTTAGTCACTTTACCTATCTTCATATTACGTTGCAACTGAGGTTCTGTCAGTCTCTTTACTGTAGTGACACTTGCGTTGTTCTTGGTTGTGGTCACTTTTGCTATTTGTCTTTCAGCTACACCTGGGTTCTCCCGCCTTGTTCCTTTTGTTTTTCAGTTTTGAAATCATATGGGCTTAAAATAGTGCTGTTTTATGTGAACAAGGCAGGTGTCTTCGTCATTCGTTTCTGAAAATAACTGTTTGCAGGTAAAGGGTGCTCAGCTTTGGGGAACAGACACTTATACTAATGATTCAGATCTCGTGGCTGGTAGTTTCCTGATCACTGTTCCAACACTTCTAATATTTCATCTATTGAATGAGCTCTAAATAGTTTAGAATCTTCTAATGTGTGTTCATGTGTTCGTTTTAGTGCTAATGCATACTGGTTACTGCTCTCCTACATCATCACCTCCACCATCGGCTATCCAAGAACTACGTGCGACTGTTCAAGTTTTACCACCACAAGACAGTAAGCACTGTTTTTTTTTAGTTCAGCTAACAGATTAATCCAGCTGGTTGGAAGCACAGATTATTGAATGAATACTCATCGAATTTTCTATCTATTCCAGGCTATACTTCAACATTACGGAACAATGTCCGTTCACGTGCTTGGGGTGCCGGGATTGGTTGTAGCTTTCGCATAGAACGCTGCTGCATTGTTAAGGTATTAATACTTGAGACAGTGTTAATGTTGCAATGCCTTCTCTTATTACTAGTAGAATACCCCGCGTGTTGCTGCGGGTTTTATAGTGAGACCTGAATAAATAGGTATATGCACAAAGAAAATGAAGTGTTTTCAATATCATCATTCATAATCTTATAGCATCAGCAAATGAAAGTGCATGTCCTTCAAAAGCAAATAAGAACTGTCTTATCCTTTGAGTTGTAAGTTAAATAGGAAAAAGAAAAACTGTAATGCACCCAAACTCATTAGAACAGAACTTGTCGATGGATTAATGCTAAAGCAACCTGACACAAACATACGTCTAAAATGCGGTACCAAAAGGCCTCTACATATTTGCTCGGGCAAAAATAAAGTTGATGGACAGATGCTAAAGTAACCTGAAACAAATCTACATCTAAAATGCAGTACCAAAAGGCCCTCTACATGGTTTCACGGGCAAATATAACCGAATATGGTTGAAGGACTTTGGCTTTGGAGAAGGCTTTGTGAATATAAAATCTTGTCATTTTATTGTTGGAACGTATGCTAGAGAATTGGGGTTGAGGGAGATGGGATGTAAAGGGTCTAAGAAGGCACGATGGGTTCATATTCCATCCAGGACATGTATATATATAGGAGTTGAGGTAGTAAGTAAAAGGAAAAGGAAGCGTAGAAATGAGGTTACGTTGGCCTACTTGTATTCATTTGAATGTGGTAAGGTAAAGTATTATGCCCACATGAGGTGGAGATTAATTGGTATAAAACATGAGGTGGAGATTAATTGGTATAAATGTAAGTTGTTTCTACTCTGTAATTAGAGGTCAGATATGGAAGTGGAACTGAAACAACATTAGCATCCTCACATAGGCTGCCTTGATTGTTGAGACATAATGACGTGTGGAATGGAGATTTAATTGTGTTTCTTATTGCACAATGGTGGTTGAAATTTCTACATCCTATGTGTTTGGATGAGCAGAAGAAGATTTGTCACCAATGCAAAGAGAAGAAACTGAGATGGGTGGATGGGATGTGCTGCAAGCCATGATCCAACGGATGAAATTTTTAAGATGATGTGGCTGTATGAGAGTTGAGAGAAATAGATATTAATGACACTTAGTGGGTTGTGTCTATTATAAGTATATAGATTCATTGGCTACTCAAACTGACCTTATGCTGATAACTGTTTATTAACCTTTGGTGGACCATTGTTTCGTAGAATGTCTGCTTATGATCTTTTACATGCTTTGCAGAAAGGTGGTGGCACCATTGATCTTGAGCCGCGCCTAAGCCACACATCAGCGGTGGAGCCTACACTTGCTCCAGTTGCGGTTGAGCGTACAATGACGACAAGAGCAGCAGCTTCTGTAATTTCTTTTTCCTAATTTATATATAGTAGAATCATATGCATTCGTTACAGTTTATTTTTAATCTGTTAATATCTTTTGCCTTCTGTTCTAAGAATTCTCCAATATGATTCATTCAGAATGCATTGCGTCAGCAAAGATTTGTTCGTGAAGTCACAATACAGTACAATCTCTGCAATGAGCCATGGTATCCTCTCATTGTTTGTTCACTTAAGACCTGTCCATTTCCTGTTGTCTTCTCCATTATCTTTAGTGTATGTTTTTTAATTGTCAGTAACATAGTCATGTCTAGTTTCCAGTTAAGGTTGTTACAGTTTTATATTATCTTCGTTCAGGTTAAAATATAGTATAAGCATTGTGGCAGACAAGGGTCTGAAAAAGTCTCTTTATACTTCTGCACGACTGAAAAAAGGCGAGGTTATATATTTGGAGACACACTTTAATAGGTATGAACTATAAGCATTTCCTGCTTATTTTGTATTTATAAATCCTAGTGATTTGTTTTGTTGTACTTTATTAATAGCAAAATCTTCATTTGAATCTCATGGAATTCTCCATTTTCGTGTTTTGATACAAGCTTACACAGGTATGAGCTGTGCTTTAGCGGAGAGAAGCCTCGTAGTGTTGGATCAAACAGCAATGCATCTGATGCAGAGGCTGAAAGACACCAGAACAGCAGTCACCATTCACAGAATGGGGATAGAAGCTCTCTAGAACATGAACTTCGGGATGTGTTCCGGTGGTCCCGCTGTAAGAAGGCCATGCCTGAAAGTGCCATGCGCTCGATCGGTATTCCGCTTCCAGCGGAGCAGCTTGAGGTAATCTCTGCCTCCTTTCTGAAAGCTCGTCCTGTTTGGCAGACTGAAACTCAGTTAGATTTGTTCCCTTTTTGTCACCTTGGCGATGCAGGTATTGCAGGATAACTTAGAATGGGAAGACGTCCAGTGGTCGCAGACTGGCGTTTGGGTTGCTGGGAAGGAGTACCCCCTTGCCCGAGTTCATTTCCTCTCGCCAAACTAGCAGTAGCTGCTGAGGTTGCAACCAACAAAGGAATTGCTTCTTGTTCCGAGACAAGGCAGGCGCCCCTGAGCGTTCTATTGGTCCAACTTATGATGCAGCCATTGCCGTCTGCGTACAAAGAAAGCTTCGCTGTTGTAGGATGTGTTTCGTGTACCTTTTTCGTTAACCGTGAATTCGATAGTATGTTTGCTTGTACCGTTTGTCTGGAGATATAGTTTTATTTTGAAGGCAGTCTGATTAATAATTGGTGCTGTGTGTCTGTAACTATGATTGGATATTTCTTTCATCATTGTAGCGATTCATGGGTATGTATCACTGAGCGTATTGGGTTAGGTGGTTAAATTCAGTATATTGCTAGCCATCATTTGCTTAGCCTGTTTGTTTTTGTGATACATGTTAGTGAGCTGTTTGGTATCAATCGCGCCAAATTTTTTTTTAAAAAAAAAACGTGGTTGGGGTATGCTCCACAGCACAGGACAGCCACATTAACGAGATCACATTGCTCCGGCAGAAGTCTTCCCTCCGCCCACGGGCCACGAGCCGGCGCTGTCAGCCGCGATAACTCGCCATTATTGATGAGGCGCTACTAGCTGTGACGTGAATGTGATGGCCGCGCCCCGGTGTCAAACCTGACACTCGCAGCGTGGCACGGTCGGCATGCCCATCTACCCCTTCCTCTCTCTCTGGCATTTCTCGCGGTCAGCCTGCGTGAATGGAATGAAACCTGTTTTTTTTTTTTTTTTTGCAGTGCACTAAAACCAAGCTGAGGAGCGTTTTTTTCGGGGAATCCAAGAAGCCAAGGAGACGAGTCGAGAGTAGAGACGAGTCGAGAGTACAGACTCGAGAGTGGAGTAGACGGTGTTTGGATCGGAGCCTGCCCGTGCGCGCGCGTATGGGTACGGCAGGGCAAAACGTAGGTCGTTGACCATCACCCTTGTTGAGCAGAGGGTTGCTTCTTCAATTCAATGCTACGAGTCCACCAATAGTAGCAATAGCCGGTGTAAGCATGGATGCGTGTGCTAAACAGTGAGCAAATAACTGCGGGCAATAAATTCGATCGTCTTTGGAAATTTACTGCGCGACAAACGGGGCGTGCATGCAGGAGTACCACTGTCTTCGTGGATGTATCTCTGTTTTCTGAAACTTTGCTCACGAATTTGTTCGTCGAGAAAATTTTTTACTGTACTGTACTGAGCAGTAGTAGTAATCGATCAGTCAACAATTTTGTTTGACGATCGATCGCTGACAAGTGAGTGAGTACTGAGTACTCGGAAGAACGCATGCGCCGTGGATGCACATCCTCTGCATTTCTTTAAGCAATGCAGAGAGCTGTAGCGGGCAGTACAGTAAAAACAGAGAGATAGACAGTCCCCTGCTGTAGTACTGTAGCTTAATACTATAGCAACAGTAATCTGGTTTGTTGCACAGGTGTTTTATATTTTTCTATGTGCACTGTAGCGATTGATCTAAGTCGTTAGAATTTGGCTGGACGGCTTGAAAATTAAGTTAATGCCAACTACAGTAACTTCTCTGAATTTTATTCTCTCGTGCAGGGGATGTGAGCGCATGCGGGCCGTGGGATGGAGTCACTAGTCAGTTCCCGGCAGAGTCCACGGCATGGCCCGGCCCTACCGGCGAAACCCAACAATCGCCATCGCAGCCGATGGTGGATGGAGGAGGCAGATCAAAGCAGAAGCACTGCCCCCGCTCGCGCAACAACGCGGCGGGCGGCACAGCGAAACGACGCTTCCTCTCTCTGTGTCTGTGTGGCTTTCTCGCTCACCACTCACCACTCACCAGTCCAGTTCCAGTCCAGTCCAGTGCAGTGTGGGGCAACGCAGGTGCTTGCTGACTGCCACGGTCACGGTTGCTGGACCCGACCGACCGACCGACCGCCCGAGCGTTCCGCGTCAGTCCCGGTTTCTTCTTGAATCCGACTCAGTTTATATTCCCACATCGAAAAAGAGAGAGAGAAAAAAAACCGGGTATTAGTAGTAGCACTGCATGAGTGAGAGGCAGTGCGTGCAAGTGCGATGTGCCAGGAAGAAGGAACACTCGCAGCGCAGCACAGGTTCTTTCGGCACCCACCTCGTCGTACCGCGCTGCACTCGGCAAACAGTATTCACTGCGACGACCCACCTCCATGGGGATGGCACGTTGCTGCGCCATGTACTACTGTACTACTACTAGTAGTACTACGTCCAAGCAACGTCCCATTGCCCCGGCGCACATCCAGCAGGGGGTCTTGCTGAAGCCGAAGATCTCGCCGGTGCAGTGCAGTTACTAGTAACAACCAACCCCTGCTTCTCTCTTCCATTGACTTCACCGGACCCGGCCATCGGTTCCGTTCCGTGTTTCCCACTTACAACCACCGCACCATCAGGGAGTAAATACTACTACTAGTACGTAGGCAGACCCAGATTTACGCGCTGCTGCTGCTGCTGCTGTACTCGTCCTGGTCTCCTCCGACGCATGGGCATGGCTTCAGCCGGCGTACGCTCGTACAGACGCCCTCGCTTCGCTTGCCTCACCTCACCTGCGTGCCGGAGTGCGCTTGATGCCAGCTTGTATTGTACGCGACGCGGCTGTGTTTTCCAATTTATGCAGGTGATCCATCTCTAATGCTAGTGCACTGCAGGAGAAAATTTGATCTGGAGTGGATCCGACGGGGTGCGTGAGCGCGGTAGTACGTTCTTCTGTTATTAGCGCGAGGACAGACAAGCCGCCACCGCACCATAAGACCGCTCGTACGTACTACCTCCAAATTTATTTTATTAACGTTCTGATATAGATGTTAGTTTAAAAATAAACTAAATTCATAATCCTAACGACGATAAAAAAAAAAGCCGGAGGTAGTACACGTTATTGTAAAGGAACAATACTAACGTTCCAAGCAAAGCGATGCTCTAGTTTGGTCGATTGTGGCAAACGAAACAACCGTTTATCATGGTCACCCTACCCTCTGTTATCGAAGTCACTCTGGTTTTCACTTCAAAACGAAAAGAAGTCGTTTTGATTTGATTTCGAACCCCAAAGGTTCCTTTGAAGCCAAAATTCAATGTACTTGCAACAAAACCCAAGCCAATAGCATGTCGTCATCATCCATCTCTAAGATACGCTGCATGCTACCAGCGCGACTAGCATATTTCATTCATCCTTCATTTATTTCTTGTTGGGCGTGAAAGATCGTATTGAAATTTTTTCTGAATATTGATATAGTTGGTGCCAACCGTATAAAAGCTAATGGCTCACATATGCCAAACGACGGACGACGTCGTAACAGGGCACCTCACGCCGAGGTTCCAACAAGAAACCGGCGTCACCTAGTTTGATTTTTTCCTACGGCTCACAGCACCGTCGATGCTCGATCGGGCGGGCGCTACTACCTACCTGGACGACGCGTACGCCCAGCTCGGCTAGCCCCCTCCTGCAAAATTCCAACGGATTGCAGTCCATGTCGTCACTGATCTACTAGTATCTCTAAGATAAGATGGAGTATCATTCGAAAACTAGTATAGTATTTCTTTTTATTTATTCCGGGGTCCTTACTTAATAATTACCTGGTGATTTATAGCTAGCTCCCCTCTACTCTCCTCTCTTCTCCATGTGTTGTGGTGAGCTCACGCTCTCCTTGGCTGGTCTCACTCACTGCCTTTCTCTCTCACTACTAGTCACTCTTGCGCTGCCGCCCTCATTCTTATCTCCTCGCCTTCGCTTCACCTCCTTACCTGTTGTTTTCTCCCTCCTTCCCTTGACCCGTCGTCCCATGCTAACAGCCCGGGGTTAGGAGCTAGGGGTGATCTCTCTCCCTCCCTCCCTCCCTCCCTCTGTTCGTCTCGGTTCGGGGTCAAAGCGGCATGGAGGCCATGGACATCAAGTACAACAACAAGACGGTCGTGTTCCCCAACGGCGGCGCCGCCAAGAAGGCGAAGCCGCCGGCGCTCGGGGAGCCGATGTACCGTGAGTGCCTCAAGAACCACGCGGCGAGCCTGGGCGGCCACGCGTTGGACGGGTGCGGCGAGTTCATGCCCTCACCGGGGGCTACCACCGCCGACCCGTCGTCGCTCAAGTGCGCGGCGTGCGGCTGCCACCGCAACTTCCACCGCCGGACTGTGGACGGCTCTACCCCACCACCGCTCGCGACCGCGCCCGCGCCGCTGGCGCTGCCGGCGCCGCCCGTGCCGGCGGGCGTGCTGCACGGCCAGCCGCAGCCGCAGCCCCGCCGCGAGGAGACGCCGGAGGACCGGCTCCCGGCGGTCGTGGACGGCGACGACTCCGACTCCGACTCGGACGCTTCGGAGTACGACGAGGAGCGGTCGGTCTCCCCGCCGCCGCCGCTGCTGCACCACGTGCCGGCGCCGGTGGCGCAGCAGCCGCCTCCGCCGCCGCCCTACTACCCCTCGGCGCCGCACATGCTGCTCTCCCTCGGCTCCGGCGCGCCCGGGGCCGCGATGGCTGCTGCCGCGGGGGTGGCGCAGAGGCTCCCCACGCCGGCCAGCGCGCCGACGGCCCCCGGCGGCGCGGCGCAGAGGAAGCGGTTCCGCACCAAGTTCACCGCGGAGCAGAAGCGGCGGATGCAGGAGCTGTCGGAGCGGCTCGGCTGGCGCCTGCAGAAGCGCGACGAGGCCATCGTCGACGAGTGGTGCCGCGACATCGGCGTCGGCAAGGGCGTCTTCAAGGTCTGGATGCACAACAACAAGCACAACTTCCTCGGCGGCCACAGCGCGCGCCGCAGCGCCGCCGCCGCCGCCGCCTCCGTCGTCGCCGCGGGTGGCCCCGCAACGTCGTTCCAGAACCCGGCGCCACCAGCTGGCTCCGCGCCGCCGGCATTCCACCGGTCGGCCGCCAGCCCTCCGCCACCCGTCCTCAGTTCGTCCCCGCCCGGCGGCGGCGCCACCGGCTTCATCAACATCAACGGCGCTGCCGCCAACGCCTCCGCCGCCCCCACCGCTCCGGCCGGCCACCATGAGAACACCAACGGGTCCTCGTCGCCGCAGTCCGCATAAACTAGAGAGAAGCTGGGAGAAACATGTAGCTTAATTTCAGCAGCGATCATTTATTTTTCTTTTAGAATTCCCGTCTAGTACTAAGAAATTAACCCCGAGAAAGCATGCCATGCCATGCCATGCCATGCCTAGAAATCCAAGCTTCTTCTTCTTCTTCCCCTGTAATATGTTCGTTTCTTGGGATCTGTTGATGACGGTGATGCTGATTTACTGTAGGATTTAGATTATCTCATCCCTGTTGAAGTATAAGTGGATTGCCTCCTTTCTCCATCAGCTTAGGCTTTTGGGTGAACTGGTTAGGTGCATGAAACTCAATATGGTATCAGAGCCAGAGGTCTCGAGTTCGAATCCTGGCAGAGGCAATTTTCCGCAATTTAAGTCCTCCGCTCCAATATTCCACGTTTGCGCCCTGCGGGAGGCTGCACGTGAGGGGGAGTGTTGAAGTATAAGTGGATTGCCCTTCTTTCCTCATCAGCTTAGGCTTTTGGGTGAACTGGTTAGGTGCATGAAACTCAATAATCCCAACAAAACAAAAAGTGGTTGTTCTTGTCGTCGTCCTCCATGAGCTGTGCTCAACGGAGCAAAGCAGAGGAGATGGTTCTTCCCGTCCTTCTAGACTCCTAGGATCCCATGCTGCTGTGCCGTGACATGTTGCGCATAATGGAAGCAGCCTCCCCTCTTGGCTCCTCTAAGCACTGCTCCTCTCATAAATTAATTGACTTGCTTTTGTACTTTGTGATTGCTATTAAGAGTAAGATAACGGGGCTACTAAGCTCATCATTAGCGTGGGAATATTATAACGCCAGCAGGTAACGTGCGCTTAAGCTACCACAATCTGTACTTGTCTTCAAGCTTTGCGGAAGTACAGTACAGTACTGGTCACATGGCTGCTCCCCCCAACTCTTCCTAACTCTTTCCACCAAGGCATTTACGCCATGGAAAGTAAGCGCTTTGCTTTTGCAATTGCAACAACTCTACCGCCAAAAAGCGCAGAGAAAAACACGACCGCCACCATCACGGACAGCTTGATAGGCTGATGATACTACCGAATGGATAGATTGATCAGATCCATATCCAGCCGGGCCAAAGGCAGGGAATTAGGCAGCAACGCTTTGTCCTAAATATGTTTCTTAGCGCTAAAAAGGGCAAGTAAATGACCGGCACTGTTGAGCCGAGTTACTCCTACTACCAGTACAAAGTACTGTGCGTGATGGGATGGAATATGAAGAGGAAGGCGATGCTTTTTGTCGCGCTGGGGGCGCCACAACGAAAAGCTGGGGGGGCGCCATTGACGCTGAAAAGGCCAGCTAGTAGTACTCCGCTCGCTCGGCCATGGCCGTGACAAGCCACATCATGCAGAAGCTACTACTAGCTGCCCTCGTGATGGCGCCCTGGCTGACAGAGCAGGCAGGTTTAAAAAAGATGTGTGTGTGTGTGTTTTTTTTTTTCCATCGTCTCTGTTCTCGGCCCCGTCTGCTTTGATGATCTTTCCTGCCCAATTCCCAACGAACGTGGTAATCGATGGAGGCACACCTGCGCGCGCGGCTAAACAAACCCATGATTTGCTCTCGATTCACCGCATTGTGCTGCCATGCCCTTGTTTTTGGTTCTTTCTACAGAACCGTCAATTATTACTAGGAGTACTTAATACACTCTATACTGATCAACAAAAATCCAGCCAGATAGAGAGTTTTCCTTTCGTATATTTCGTAAGTATATTACTAGTGCATAAAATGAGACGTTACTAAATTCTTTACAGTACAGTATGTAGTGCGTACTATTGTACTATGTATTTTTTATTCTCGTCAGCTCTCAAAGTGTAATGCAAAAAGAAAAACTCTGTATTTTTTGCAGAAAAAAGAAGAAAAACTCTTTAAGTGATTTTGTTTTTCAAAAACAAAAATTCAGGTCATCCAGAAAACCTTTGTGTAAGTGTAATGCAAATCTTCATTTTATTTTTTTCATGGTAACTTAACAATACTTTATGGTGTACTACGTACATTTCACATGTCTCTATTTTAACAAGTTGTACTAGTACTAGTATCTTAATGCGCTTCGGTGATGTTGGTGCCTCTTTAAGGGGAACTCATCATACGGATGCTCCTCACGATCATGCTTTATCCTGTGCTCGTGATGGGCTTCAAAGATTTGCCTGCTAGGTTGTTGGGGTTCATGTGATGGCGAACAGAACCATAAACAAACAACACAAACAAGAAGAAGCCCTTACCCAGCATGCCACGCATGATGCATTTGACAGCCTAGATTCTCCGTTTCCCTATCCTGATCTACCTTTGGTGGTTAGCTAGGTTCCCCAGATGAATAATTATTGTTAATCCCTGAGAGAGGGGATGTTTCTACTATTAGAAGGTGCCTTCCCAGGTAATCATGCTAGAGTACCTGAGACTAAAATAACGGAGATATATGCTTAGCATGGGTCATAGGGATTGCACATGGATGCTGGATCTGCATTTGATTAAGGGGTCTGGAGCATGTTACTTTGTCCTCCCACACTTGTTTATTCCTATAGTTATCCCCTATCTACATGCTAGTATAAAATAATCGAAGCAGCATTGATCCTTATAGTATATTTTAATAAGCAATTCTATTAGTTTGTTGTTTTCTAACTAATCTATGTTTTTTTTTTCCTTGAAGCATGTACAATTTTAGTATACAAGCGAGTATATATTGTGGATGTCTGTATCAAGAGTCAATGCTGTTTTTGCCCTCTCCTCCCTCGAAAGCTGAAGGTACCAGTCAATGTGTTTATCTCTCTATTCTGCAAAAAAAAAAAAAACGTTTATCTCTCCCTCCCTTCTGATGGTGAAGGTTAACGACCTTTTACACACTCCTTTCTTAGCATAAATATTAGTATACTATGATTGAATAATTGAACAGAACGGAATACCTTATCTTGGTAGTTACAGCACACACACACGTTGCATCAGTGGAACCGATACCAACGCGCTTTTGACCTTTTTCGTATATATTATCCATCCCCGGTTAGCAATAACAACATATTTTAATCAGCTCCGACGATAAGCTCATCTCGTGGATTCCTCCTTTCCCGATTCGTCCACTCAAACCAGTCAAGCAGAGATTAAGGTTACCTAATCAGGCAATTAGGCCCAACAACTGGAACTAATTAATTAATTAATCTTTCCAGTCCAGGTGCCGTGACGTCACTGTAGCATCTTTACTTTATACAGTAGTACTAGAAGTATTAAAATGGACTTACTCCTATATACCAGTACTAGCTGCTAGTGGCGGTACCACTCACTACTGCCTCATCGGTGGTTCTCTGTTGGATTTGATTAAATTTTGGCCTGCCCGTTTTGTTATCAGCTAGTGAGCTGTCACCTGTTTCATTTGTTTAAGCTGCTTTTTTGGCAGTATGTAGCGTCCTGCGAGATGCAGTAGTGCCTCCCAAGTAACCACACCAAATGCTTTCTTTAATGAGCGGTGTGGCTACCTAGGGAGGAGTACTGCTTAAACCAGCCGAGGGTCAGACGTGGTTTCACTGTTGCGGAATTTACTTGAAGCCCGGCAGTTCACATGGTGTAATGGCAGGATGGACGTACTGTACCTTACGTGTGGGTGTGGTCCGGGTGTTCCAAACCCTATTTTCGTTGCAAATAAGCCCTCTAATTTCTCAAAAAAAAAGGGCCCTCTAAAGTTAGTAGTACTTGATAAATTCTCATGAATTTCCAGCATTTCTTGAAAGAAAAAAAGGAACCTCCAGATGGTGAAGCTCTGACTGGATGCGCTGGTTGGCATCAGCAGGCACGGATGTACATACTTATTTGACAACAGTGACCTAAATAAAGATTTCAAAATTCTCTGTGCTCATGAATCATGATACTAGTCCTCATCTCTTTCGCCCAGAAGAATCGTGGGCACCAATAATTCTGCGAAGAGGATAATTTTAGCCACTGGCTTAGTAAGCGATAGACTCGTAATAATAATTGGAGCACCAGCTGTAGTGTTCTTCCAATTAATCATGATAGTAATAAGAAGGCCGGTTCGTCTTTGAGCTGTCGATTAAATTCGCCATCAACGCGAGCGAGGTCGATCGAAAAGGTTAAAGAGAGAGATTCCATCCTTTTGGAGTGATGACAAGCTCGCTTTTTAGCAGCACCATTGACGTGCCTGCTACAGTTTCGATAACTTTCCTCCACGTTTCGCATTCACCTCCCCCTCCCCACCCTGTTCTTGTTTTATTGCTACTGTGTCGTCTTGTCTCCGCAATGTGCACAGGTAGGTCGACGAAGCTCTCCTGCTTGTGTACTGCATCCGCCTTCTTTTATTTGACCTTCTTGTCTGCTCCGTTTTTCGACTGACGAAAAGTTTTTCAGACAGGTTGATTTGTGCAAATCACAGAATACAAAATGATGCCATCCCTACTGGGATACGATTATCCATACGCGCCAGTGAAGAACTCTCAATTCATGATGTGTCACTTGATGATGTGACGATGGTATGGACTCAACTTAGTCGCAATTTGTGAAACCATGAAACTATTAGACTTTCTTGTGCTTGCTTTTTTCTCTGACGAACCTAGCAAAGCCTCGTACTACTACTTGATAGTATTTCAACAATATGCTAATGATTTTTTTTTTGCGATGGATATGTTAAAAAGTAAGAAAAAATGCCACTTGTAGTTAGGATGATTAAAACAAAGATTATCATTTTGAGCGATGGCCATGAAAGTGACTTTCAATTGAGTTTTTGGAGTTCATTGATTGAGCGATCCCTGTGTGGTAAATTGCCGTGCCGGGGAAAGGCACCACTTGGCGAGGTTAGACCAGGGCTGACGAACACGCGTGCCCGCAAGTTTTATCGTGGATCTGCTCTGCATCTTCGTGTGTGGGAGTACCACGGCGAAACGAACCAGTCAACGAACGGTGTAGATAGGATGAGGAGAGAGCCTGCTGTGAAACGGATCTGTGCAAAACAGATGCCGTTTATTTTGACTTGAACAAAAAAAGGAGGAGCGTGAGTAATGCACCACCGAAACACGATCAAACGACATCAATCAGTGTGGTTTGAACAGAACGGCAGCAAATGCTGCATGGTCTCGCCGTTGTGAAAGTGCCACCTTCTAAGGGCATGTACAAATGCATTAATTAAGACATTGTTTTTTTACTAATGTGACAGAATTTTTTATAAAAAACATACTCATTTAAGTAAGAGACATGTTAGACATGTTAGATGTCTCTTCGTGAAGAGACGTCTCTTGCACATATTCTAATTCACAATAATCAATAGGTGAGAAATTGTCTTTCCTAGTTCCAATCATATTACATACTATTATTTATTAAGACAAGAAGCAAAAGGACCATTCATTATATGAATGGATTAGTTTCATGTTTCATACATGAAAAAACATGTACAAGAGACAAGAAGAGTCTCTCCTTTGTACATACCCTAAGCTTTCGACTTTCAAAGCCCGAGATGAGGATCAGAGTTTCGTCACAAACTGGATCGTTTGTTCTGACTAATGATGTCCCCTTGGGAATTACTTCCTGAAGAATTATGTTTAGAAAAAAGAGAGAGAAGGATTTATTAGTGATATAAGTGTTTGGTAGTATATATGGACACTAATATCAGGATTTTTGATATACTCTAAGCTATCTTAGAGCAACTCCAACCACTTCTTAAATTAAGTTCCTAAACTAAAATTTAAAAGTTATTAAAACATAGCTCTCTTACCGTTTTCTATATTATGTTCCTAAATTTAGCAAGTTACTAATAAACCCTCTCACTTTCTATATTTAGAGAACAAATGGAGCTCTCAAAAGATCAAAACAACTTCATATATGGGCTGGGCTACAGAAAATTGCATAGTGGTAAATATTTTAAATAGATTTAACAACCTATATTGGCACTTGTTAGAGTACATGAGTTTTTTTTTTACTTCCAATACTAATTTACAAACTTGCTAAAGCAATCTTTTTGGGAGTAAAATTTTAAAAATTGGTTGGAGATGCTCTTATAGAATGCAGGATTATCAAAACATAGAAACATGAAAATACAAAATTAGAGTGCCCTTTGCACCTTAAATCCTATGAATGAAAATTAAGGTGATGATTGTTTGGATGCTACATGGGAAAAAATGTACAATAAGAATTAGATGAGAGAGATATATACAAAGGAATCTTTCTATACGTTTGAAATCCTTCAAGATCACTATGAAACAAGACATACCATTTGGAATATCATAGGAATTTTCTATGGAATAAAATCCTTATGACTAGAACAAGGATATGTAGCCAAGTACGACAAAATGTAATCGTTGACCAAACAGTTGTTCTTCAAGGGAGCTTACACTTCTTAATTAAACAAAATGTGTTTCTTCTGTTGGAAATTCCTGGTGAGCTTAAAAGTTTTGACAATCTTTAGCTTCAAGTTCTATATAATTGAAAATCATGTACTGGACCATAAGTATCCTCTCCAACGACTGGTGATCCAAGATCAGTACGTTGCCTTCCATGAATTTATTTAGGTCTAATGATTGGGACTCACTCAGGACCATGCATCCACATGACTGTATTTAGTCTCATGCATGGGGCCAAACAGAGTAAGGTCCATGCTGCCTTTCTCATGGCAGCAACCCAAAGCTTGAAGCCCTAAAAGCGCATCTAATCTAATCTAGTGATGGCGACGGAGCCTTCTTTGCCCTGGCGGGCTACGTATCAAGATGATAGGGGCATTAGTGCCAATCACTGCCCTAACACCTTGTAGCATGCTGCAGCCCTAGCAACCTACACGCGTGAACCACATCAAAAAGTCCTTGATCCTCACGAACGAGAAGATTTTCCCTTGCGTGTGGTGTGGAAAAGTTTAGGGAACAACCGAAGAAGAGGCTGTGGGGTCCACTGAATGAAAGGGATACTTTTACCTAAATCAAGCTACGAATGCTTATCTGCAAAATTATATTTGCGGAATAATTATTTTTATAAGAGTTTATGATATAATATGGTAAGCTAACACAATTGAAGAGTGGATGCTTAGGCCTCCTTTAGCAGAGATTCTCGGAGAGTGATTCTCAGTGATAAGTGATTCTCTGAGTCAGAAGTGATTTTATGGCTGAAATTGATTCTCTTTGATTCTTTATGATATACTCTCACAATCAGGACATGGAATCACTTTACAGAATCAGAAGAAGCTACTTTTTTCAGCTCCCAACCCTTTAGTTCATTTTATAAAATCACTTTACAGAATAAATCAAGAATCACTTCTCCTGTAATACAGTGTTTGACAGAGCTCCCCAGATTCTCTCTGAGAATCAGCTCTATGAGACTCTGCCAAAGGGGGCCTTAATAGGCCTTACCCTCTGCTTCACCTCGCTGCAAAAATCTACGAACTCGCAAATGACTCATGGATCCAACGAAACAGTCGAAAATCCACCTATGTTTAGAGATGCAGGTGAGGGAACCGAACATACCTCGGTTGGCAACACGGGGCTCCTAGATTTGTAACGTGTAAGGAACCGGACAAGAAATTTAATATATTCCACATGAAAAAAAACTCAAAAAAAACAATGTTCCTAACATTTCTGTTGCGGTAACGAAATGATATTTACAAAACATTTAGATTACTGCAAGAGAGTCAATTGCATTCAAACATGAAATGTTATATAAAAAATGTCAAAATATAAAATATATTCAAAGTAAGTCCCAATGATACATAGAAATGTTGAGTTTGAAAAAACTAATATACACACACATAATCATCAATAAAAGAAAAACAAAACGGCTCAATAAATTTGAAAATAGAGTTATTTTTGTGAGGAAAGTCAATTTAAACTTTGTAATTATAGAGTAAGCTAACTTAGTGTGTTACGCACTGAGGTGGCATGACACTTGGATAGCCACCTCAGACCAGGGACGAAATTTGAATCTCTAACTAGAGTTTAGGGACTAAACTGAAATTTGAGTCCATATTTTAGTGTCACGAAACTTCTAGACCTGCGGGCTAGCAAGGTTACAGGACTAGCACCTGCAGTGACAGTTCAGAACAATGTCCCATTCCATCACGTAAGTACCGCTGAAGAAAATCCATCAGATAAATATACGCTGGTACATACGTATACGATGCTGCCCCCACTTATTGATTTTACTAGTCAAAACCGCACACCATTATCCGCCCAATAATTCAATTCTTTCTTCACAACATAAGATGAACTAGCAACCATGTTTTTTTCGGATGATGCTAACATCCAAACACTTATCTTGACCAATGGAGATTAGCCTAACTTTTTTGCCCTAATTTTCCTACTACCTTTTCATCAATGCACAGGCCGAGACGCCGCTCTCGTTACAGTAATTGTCCTAATCTTCTTTCCCAAAGGCACGGCATGTCACTGGATGGTCCCGTTTTTTACGACTTGGAATAATCTCCGACTAGTACTGTATATGTGGTTCAGAATGGCTTTGGGATTTAGCATGGTTTATCCTGTGATGCTTTTTTTGGAAGCACTGGTTGGTTCGTCAAACAAAATACTAGTTTGTTCGGACTTCTCTACTCTCTTGAGAGTAATCAAATCTTATCCAGAATATATTATTTTAATTTTAGTTTCAGGATAGTATCTCATTGTCAGTGTTACAGCTAATACTTGGTCCCAATATTAATGCATGGATTTAACCAATCCCTTTGGAATCTAACTGAAATATTTAAATACAGGCCATGGAGTTCACATGCATAAGGGGTTTACCTGTCAAACTAGAAATAACTACTACAAAACAATAGTACATCAAGCACTTCCTGCTGGTTAATGCGCTCCCTCAGCTGAAGCCACATGCACCACCATCATCCTCCCTCCCCCATTTGATGCAAAAGGGTGGGGAATGCATCCGGCTGGCAATGGCGCAAAATCAGCATGATTCCATTTATTGAGTGCATCTGCCGTTGCACGATAATAATGCGAATGGAGTAAAAAGGGCAAGGGGTTTGGTGAAAGCTGGCAGTGGGGAGGGAAAGAGAATCATACATGGTGCCCAAGAACTGTGTGCATAAAAATCCTACTAATAGGACAACCAAGAATTATTTTCAATATTTCATTTTACTCCAGTTTATAGTTTTTTGAATGGCTTGCAACGATAAGATATCTGCCTTTCTCACTGGCCGGGACGAAAGAATCATGTTATTAGGCACCCCAAATGGAGCTAGTAGTAGATTCAAAACGAACCATCATGGAAGCGTCGATGTGTATAATCATACTGACTGCATAGCAGCAGCATGGACGGCACTCATATCATATCTGTGCCTGTATTGGAGCTTCTATGTCGTCCACAAAGATTCCCTGTGGATAAATGTGATGGGGACATAATTGTGAGCCTCTCAGGTCACCATGCCCACTTGACACCATGCTTTGCTCCGAATAATTTCCATCAGCTGGATGTGTGGGCTCAAAATAACTACAAACCCAATAGGGATCAATTGCCATGCATGATTGTTATTACAACCTCTAGTAAAATATTTTTAAGAGTATTTTACTTTTTTGTGCAGATTTAATAATATTTTACATAGGAATGTTAACAGAAATTTCTTTTCACGGTTGTGTTTAGAAGTTGATGTGTGTCACTTTATTTATTTGTGACTGAAATTAATGCAGAAATGTAATTATTCATTTTGAGTTCACTGGGTGACAGTAACATTACGTGGTCTAGGTCCACAAGAGCTGCTGTGTACCCAATAATTGAAAAAAGTAGTCGTCCTAAATATGAGGCATAGAGTAGGCTACATGGGCATGGGGATCTTAATCTTATCTCTGAAAACTCCATCAAAGTTAGCCGAAAGTGGCTAACCCTTTCCATCATTTTCTTTCTTTATCCCTAGAGATGATAATTGTCTGAATTAACAAGTTGGACATCAACTCATAAAAAATAGTTGACTATATGAAGTGAGGTGTTATTTTACCTTTGTTGCCTTATGCGTGAGGCTGTGAGCTAAAACAACATCTAAATTAAATAAGACTATAGTAGTACTGTAACAATTATCTCTTCTCCCTAGTACTATAGCTGACAAAATAGGCTCGGTTGGCATTTGTTACTTGTCACTTCAACCAAAACAGGAAGGCCTTGTTCGGTTTCCCCTGGATCGGCCTGTAACACGATCCGTTACCCGTGTAACGGCCCGACTGGGAAACAAATCAAGTTCGCATGGGAACGGCCGTTCAGTTACTCCCCACGGAGAATGAAATTCAGCCCATTCCAGCCTTTCCCCACCTGGCAAGACTTGTTTCCAACCCTATCACCAGACTCGTGGAACGGAGACCCTTGCGTATCGAGCGGCTGCGGCCCGAGGCGAGCACGGCGCGGCGACCCGACTGCAACGAAGGCGAAGGAGAGCACGGCGGCGGCCGAACTCCGGCGTCTACCCCCTCGCAAGGCAAGCACGACGTGACGGCCTGACTACGACAAACGCGAAGGAGAGCACGTCGGCGGCCGGAGTCCGGCGTCCACCCCCTCGCGAAGGAGAGCACGACAGCGGCGCAAGGCGAGCACGGCGACGGCCCAACTCCAACGTCCATCCCCCGTGCCTGATTTTCTCCGGTACTCCTTCCCCTCTCGATCTTGATCTGTTCTTGTGTGCTCCCCATAAGTTTTATCTGATTCAAAGCGCTAGCCGCTTGGCGTGCTGCTCCATCTGAGTTGGGATTCGTTGAGTGTGAGCCCGATCTGTGGAAATCGATTGCTTGGACCAGCTATTTGTCGATTAGAATCTTTTCTTTTTTGGTTCTTTAGTTGCCACAATGATTAGATATTGCCTGACCTTTTTAGTTCGAGGTGCTCTCAGACTTAGGTAGTGAACTCAAGTTCAAGTGTTCATTTTATAGCCTGACGGTGATTTTGTATGTGTTAGAACTTTAATCTGATCCTATTACTGAGTATGGCAGGACCTGGCAACGTAGATGAAACCTGATCCATCAAAGTTTGTACTAGTATGCATGCGTTGATGAGCTGTCCTTCAGTAATTTCAGGTCTTATTTCTGGTTGTTATCTTTTTTTTTTTTCCTTATGAACATGTTGAATGTCTAGATAAGTTCCCCTGTATTTCACAAGTACAAACCTTTTTTTTATTTCTCCAGCATTGTGTTTTGGTTTCTACTAGCTATAGAACTAATAACATCGCATTTTGGTATGACGGCATGCCTCCTCTGCATCTGTGCTCCAAACAGCTCACTAGTATGTATGGAGCTGTAACTGCTCTACCCTTCTTTTTTCCTTTTTGCAAAACTAGTCCAGTTGACAGTTTTGTTGGCTAGCTGTAATGTAAATATTGAGTTTCAGTAGTGATTCCTATATGTTTGGACTGCTTCAGATCATCATATATATTGGATAACTTATGCTTAATTACTTTTTGCTTGCTTTAATCTTGTCCAACTTTTTGCATCTTACATGACAGTAAGAATCTCTGTTCCTTAGCTGTTACAATCAGCATAATGTTTTTGAGTAACTGCAATCAACGCTACAATTTACAATTGTTGTTGCTGCTTTGAAGTATTTTCGTTGACTATTATTAAATGTTTTTTTTTTGCATGACTTTATTGTTAGTTTTACGATGAGTATCTCAATTAGAGATCGTATAAGAAAGAGGAGGGAGAAAGAAGATGACGACATGATGCTATTTATTTTTCCTGCTCTATATCTTATGGGCTCTAGTCGAGGAGGAGAAAAGATATCACTTCATACATCAGAGGAAACTGGCGAGGTTAAAGTTCGTCAACTTTCAGAAGGATACATCAAGAACTGTTTGGTTTCATTTAGAATGGAACCACGGATTTTCAAATCATTAGCCAACTAGCTTAGAAGGACAAGGCTAGTACGTGACACTAAGATTAAGGTTGAAGAGAAGTTGGGTTTCTTTCTATATATGCTCAGTCACAATGCGTCTTGTGAGGACATGCAAGTATTCTTTGGCCACAGCAATGATACATTTCATCATCATATAAACCATTCCTTCGAAAAGATTGTCCCAACACTATCTTCTCGTCTACTCAAGCCTCCTAATCCTAATATAGTCCCCCCAAGAATCGAAACAGATCCAAGTTTCTACCCATATTTCAAAAACTGCCTTGGTGCAATTGATGGGACTCATATTCCTATATCGATATCATCCACAAGAGCAGCCCCATTCAGAAATAGAAAGAGAACACTTAGCCACAATGTCATGGTGGCGTGTGACTTTGACATGAAGATTACTTTCATATCTACGGGATGGGAGGGTTCAGCCACAGATGCAAGAGTCCTTAGGTCAGCAATCAATACTGATTTTCGCGTACCTACAGGAAAATATTATTTGGTTGATGGAGGTTATGCTAATACCAAGGAGTCAGATATCACTTGAAGGAATTTGGGGCTGGGCATCGAAGACCACAAAATCCAAAGGAATTATTAACCATCGCCATGCAGTATTAAGGAACCATATTGAAAGGACTTTGGGGGTGCTTAAAAACGTTTTCCAATTCTCAAGGTTGAAACATTTCATACATTGGAAAATCAAGTGAAAATACCCATAGGTGCTGCTGTATTGCATAATCTGATCAGATCACTTGATGGAGATGAAGAATGGCTAGATAACCAACCGAATAATTTCCATCCATCAAATTATATTTCTGTACCAAGTGGTGAACAAACAAATGATCAAGGGAGTGTTGGAGGCAATGTGTTGAGAGATATGATTGCACAACAAATGTGGGACAACTACCAACAACATGTACAATGATTATGCAGATACGATGATAGGGGGTTCACCCAAGCTGAGTAGGCTCCTTGCTGCATCAAGTGCTATAAAAAAGAAAAGGTCTCCTAATGCTCGTGCAAAGAAGAAGGACTGCTCTCAAGGTTTGATGTTTAGTGTTTTTTTTTTTTGGTCATGTTGTCTTAACATTATCACTCCATAACTCTAAAATTTCTATCACTAATGCTCGCTGATTATTGTTTTATGTGGTAAAATCAAGGGCATGTTGGAATGCAGCTCTTGAGAAATCATTAGTTGACATTCTACATGAACATAACAACTCCTACTTTAGAGGCGACATTGGTTGGAACACAGAAGGCTGGAATAACATAGTGAAAGAATTCTATGACAAGAACAAGTATGCATCATTTTCAAGAGATCAAATACAGTACAAGGAGAAAGAATTGAAAAGAGAATACAAAATGCTGAAGGAAGCGAGGAAAGAAAGTGGATGCGGCTGGAATGAAGACAAGAAGATGATTGAAGCAGATCAAGCTTTGTGGGAAAAACTTTTTGTGGTAAGATTACTTGATCTTATTTTAAGTGACTTAATTCTATTTTTGTAAATATTGTTTTTGTTTCTTTGCTACTTATCTTTATTTCTATTTGACAGCAATTTTCCAGAGTCAAGAAATTCCGCAACCATAGGGCTACTTTTCCACTTTTTGATGCATTAGGAGAGCTTTACGATGGTAAGTGGTCCTAAGATTTATTGCCAATAGATGTTTTGTGAGTTTCTTGTTGCTTATTTCTGTTCATGTGTAGGCCGTCTTGCTGAGGGAACCTACAACTGCACCTCTATTGATCTGTCATCAAATGCACCAGTTAGGCAAATAAACACTAGAAATGAGATTGAGAACTTAGATGATATTATGGCTTATGAAGTCCAAGATGAAGTGTCCAGGTGCTTGGAATTGGAACTGAAGATGAGGATCTAAGTGCTGAGAGTCTATCCAGGGATGAAGAAGGTCAACTTGGACAACAAAGAAGGATGGATGCTGCTTTTACACCAAGGGATCAGTCAAGAGATGGAGCTGAACCTACAAGTGTTGAAAGGACTGCACAACAAAGAAGGATGGCTGCTGCTGCTGGTGTATCAATGGAGAAAGAGGGAAAAGAACCAAAGCGACTGAAAAAGGGTGCCAACATAGAATGTATGATGGAGAAGTACCTCGACATGAAGACTAAACAAGCTGAAGAAGAAGCAGCATATCTATCAAAAGAGAAGGAAGCTGCTCAAGATGCTGATTTCTCCATCAAGAAGTGTATATCAGTTCTGAATACAATGGAGGTGACAAAGGAAGAAAAGGTTAAAGCATATGGCGTGTTTAAGAACCCAGAAAATAGAGAAATCTTCCTTTGTTCCTGCGATGAGGATCCAGAAGCTGGAATGATGTGGCTAAAGGCGGAAATAGCCTAGCAGGTATGTTACTTGTTCAAATCTGTATTTCTGTTATTTTGTGTCTTCCATTGCTAATTATTTAGTTCTATTCAATTTGGTGAAGTAGATCAAAACAATTATAACCCTCATGTGAAAATACTAGTTTGACTTTTATCATAAAATTATTATAACTGATCTGTGTAAGCTGATCTATTTAGTTGAGTTTACTACTATTGCCCCGTGTTTTAGTGAACACACGCTATGGGTTTACTAACTGAACTAGTATGTTTGTCTGCATGGAACTGTCCTCAGCTAGAAACTGTGATACGTGCATAATATACTAGCACGAACTTGATTTTGGGTCTTATTTTCAGCTAGAACTGTCCTCAGTTTAGGGTGTTACCATTCTTTGTTGTTTCATTTCTTCTAGTATTAGAAATAGTCTGACGGTAGATAGGCTATGTGCTATTGCAAAATTGGTAGTCAAAATGGGTGTTTCTCTTTGCAGCTTACATGACAGTAAGAATTTCTGTTCCTTAGTTCCATTATTTTGGTCTCAGTTCAGCATTATGATTTCTAGTGTATATCTATATTCTTTGTCGTGATGGTAAAATTTTTACTAAGCTACAGTTTCATTGCAGGGTAAAACAATAGGAAAAGATGGCGACGGCACAACAGGCATGCTTTCTTATGCTCTTTTTCCTCTTTCTGCTCAATTTCTGATACAGTTTCTAGCAGACAATCATTTTAGATGGCTTATTAAGTAGTAAGGTTCAGTCATGTCAATGTTATATGCAGTTCTATTGTTAAGACAATCATTGCAGTTATACCTTCCTTGTTATAACTTACCACACAAGCAGTAGCCTCCATTCTACTATTTGACCTTTACCTGTAAACTATTTGTTCTCATTATTTTGAAACTCAGGTTTATGGCAGAATGGCATCCTTCAAGCTCCAATGATGTCAAAGAAACTCATTGTCAATATTTAGTTGTTGTGAATGTAACATTTATTTTTGAAAGTTTCAGAAGTACTCGTGAGGATAAATATTTATTTGTTTTATGTGACCCGTATATAATAATTAACTGGAGCTTCATCATGCTATTATTGTAAAAGTTTCAGAATTTTGCAACTGATTACAGTTTATTTGTATGGCAATTTGAAACCTGCTATTTGGATCTTCATTTTATTTATAATAATTTGAACTACATTGTTTTCAATGTTCGCTTGCAATTTGGTGGTTATACATTGTAATTTGTTAGTAGAAAATTTTTTTTGATTTGAAATTTGGCCGATATGTATGTAGTCAGTCTGGTGGGAGGAACAAGTTGTGGAATCCCAGCTAACAAGCCTCACGAAACAACAGTGGTGGAGGCAGGGGTTAGGTAATGGGATAGAATTAAACTCCATGGGGATTGAGTTGACAGGCAGGTATCCACTTGATCCCTGCGTTGAACAAATCCCATTGGGGATTAGTCACCCTACTGCCGAACGAGGCCGAAATGATTTTGCATTATGGTGCGTAGGGCCTTTGAGTGAGACAGAAGTACGAATCTTAAACTCCTATGTAATTGCTGTTGTACTGTAACAAAAACAGTTATATCTAAAGGTTAATACTAATATAAAGCAATCTCCGTCACAATTGCTTGGACCTATTTGCAAGGAACGATTATACATACAGTGGATTATCTATGTATATGATCACTGTACGAAGTTGGGTGGATTATGGATTGTACACGTTTTTTCCCCGATATACATTAGACCATTTCTCATCTTTTTGGCCTTAAGAATAACCAGGACCAATTCTCTTACGTGAGATTAAAGCGTGCTTCCAACGACTAAGGGAGAGTTTGGCGCCATCAAAGATAATTGGGTCACCATATGCTTCGCTCTGAATAAGTTACACATGGTATACAAGAATGGACAGTTACATGAAACTAAAAAAAAAAAAAAAATTCTTCCAGATGTTATAGAGGATGTCACCGCTTCTTATATACTTGGACTGAAATGGTCTTCTAGGCAATTAAAAGGAAAAATCCTTCAGCCCACTACATCTGGGCCTCAGCATTGCCTCTTCATGAGGCTTTCTCACAGATCAATTCCTTGATGGTAATGGACCTTCAAGTTTGTTGGGCCTCTAGTACCAAAATCACCATTACTCTCAAAACTTTCCTTTCTGTGCTGCTTACCGGATTGCCTACAAGATCTTCTCGATATGCCTTTTTTTCTCTTCCTTCGCAGTACGAACTGTTGTTATAAGAGATGGCTTTTAGAGGAGTTTGAGTTTCGTACAAAATATAGTGTTTTTTTAACAAAATCAGTATAGTAAGATAAAGATCCACTGAAGTGCAGTGCAGGACGCAGAATAACTTCCGTTGGATCCACCAACTCAGCACAACCAATTCAATTCCGTTTCCAATGAATGTTCTTCCTCCCCGTACATAACTGTTGTTCACTAACTAGGGGCGTTCAAGCGCGCGAGCTGTCATGCTCTGCAGCTCATAAAGCCAGCCCCTTGGGTTTGCTTGGGCAGGGAGATGAGATCTCTCTCCGCCTGATCGGTGATCCTTCCCCCTGGGGCTAGGGCACTGCCGCATGTGATCCTGTTCTTCATCGTCAGGGTGAACAAAATTCTCTGGAACTGCACGTATTACTTTCGAATCATCCTCATCTTACACTGAGCTAGAACTACGGACCAACTCATTTGAAAACATTATTGTAAGAAATTGTTTTTACATACTTTAGTACGGAGATGAACAAGTAATTTGGGACGGATGAGCACGTCGCAGTACTCTCTTGAACCCAGGCCGAAGGGAGAGATTGGAACGAAGGACAAAGCTGCGGGTCAAAAAGGATGATGGGATTGGGACAGGAAAGCCGTTGGTTGCAGAGAGGACCAAAAAAGCCTACCTATGCATAGTGTGTATCTTTGCGAATTAACCGCTATAATTGTTGTCGTGCTGCACGTTTAGATAGGAGCCGCAACAAATGGAACGGAACCCATCTAACTTTCCTTCCACATAAATGTCAAAATAACACTCGTGTCGACACGGGACCTGAATGGACATTCATTGGCTCCAAAAATTGGGCAATAGAGATGTAATGCCTCTACCAGGTACTACCGTCCATCCATATGCCAAATACTTGTGTGTACTTCACAGTTTTATAATTGCCGTATGAGATTACAAGTAGCCCAAAGAGTCCTACCTCTCGAGTTCTAGCTCACTACTACTACTGCCAACTAGTATTTGGAATGCAGGATCGTTACATGAATTTCTTCGTAGGAAGCTAATTTTAAAATATTCGTTATCTGCAGGGAACCAGGGACTCAAAAACTTCCACATTCCGCGTTCCAGACAGCCAGACCGGACCTCAGTAACAAATGAAGAACATAATGTTTTTATTTTTTTGAAGCAAATAAAGAACAGTATGATGTGGGCTGACAATAATGAAAAGCTTGTGTTCTTTGAATTTGCTCGAAACAGTGAAACTTCTCCGCAGAACGAACATGGTTCTATTTCAGACACAAGCTGGCTGAGGCAGCAAAGTGACAAAATATATTCATTCAGACACAGTGGTCAAATAAATTCTACAGTATTTGCGCTGATCGGATAGACATGATGGACCGAGACGAAAAATGCATTCGTCTTATGAAACTGAACTTATCAGGTTTGAGGTCACCCACATCGAGATTCAGAGTAACAGACAAACAGATCGTTTGAAATCGCATGAAGTTACAAGAATAGAGTGCAGATAATAACACTCGATATAAGTCAATTCAGGGTGTAACAATCACAGGGGGTCCTAATTAAGGCATGCATTGGGCAGCTTGTTGGTGGTGGAGACACAAGAGAAGGGACGACGAAGCTGAAAATCTGCCATTGCAGGATGCAGGAGCACAAGCCCAAAGCTTGGAGCGTGCCTCTTACTCCGTCGACGACGTGTCCGATGCGTAATCCCATGAAACCTCGTAGACCTGTACCCGGCGGTGGAAGCTGCGGTGGCAACCGCAGGCTGCACACTTGAGAGCACCGCCTGTGCCCTCCTCCCCTTCGGCTATGAACTCCCTGCACCCGTCGATGGCGTAGCCTCCGGTGCTCGCAGCATGGTTCCGACGACACTCCCCGTAGCGCACGCTGCAGCAGCTGAACCGCACGATCGGCTCGCACCTTCGCAAGATCAACAGCTTCTTCATCGTGAGCTTCGTCACTCTTTCCAGCCAGAGCCAGCCAAAGCTTTCGTGTCCAGCTTCAGCACGAGATGGAGCCCCTGCATCACACCATATTTATAGCCATCTTTCCTCACCAGCCCTCCGTCTCTGCCTAAAGCGCTGTTACGCATGGACCTAGTGGTGGTAAGCCACAAGGAAAAGTTCACATGACCATTCACTCGTCCCTGTGTGGAGCAGTAGAAGACCGATTTGGGCTGGCTGAATTGATGGTCCAGCAAATTCCACCTCACAATGGAGAGCTGAATAATTCTTGGGCCATCAAGACAACCTTAGATTGGAGTCCCTTTCTGCCCTACCTCATTCAGTGTCAGTGGCCTGCCCTTTTCCCCTTTACCTGTATATTTCCTCCTTGTCTTTCATTCATATAATTGGGGTGATCAGTGAAGGATACTTGAATCCTAAGAATTGCAAAGGAGTAGGTCCCTTTGATAGAAAGGATGTCATCTGCACTGCATGACAGCTTAGCAATCTAACAAGGCAGGGTGTTTAGCTTTGCCCAGTTCTTTGGCACGTTGCAACTGCCAGTTCCTCCTCTCCATTCCTGTGTAATGGATTTGCTTTACTGTTTCAGCATGTGAGGTGTATGCACACATGCATGATGAATTTATAAATCGACATATACACCTAAACAAAGAACTACCGAGCATGGCAACAAGCAGGCGGATCAATCATACACAGGAGGAAGAAAAAGGAATCACAATGAAGGCATCCATGCAAAAGAGAAACATATCATGATCAACCATATAACTTTATAGTTTTACATCAATATAAAAGTAACTGACCTGGCGATGCAGCGATCCACGGAGTTATAAGATGACATGAAGCCAAAGAAGACTTGAAAAATATAAGAACTTTTGGTTCAGGACCAAACAAAAGCCAGAAACATTAAGACGTCGCAGGGCAGCGTACAAAAGGATACCACCAATGGCTGGTCCTAATTCGAACCATAGAGTGGGTCCAAAGCCACCGTGCATCAAGGTTTCTTAGGTACTACATCAACATCAAAACTTGAGATTTCAATCACATCGAAAATTCCAAAAAGCTTCAAATTAATTAGATGATACAAAATAGTTATGGCAAGGACAGAATGAGTGCTATCAACTGCGCAAATGCATATATCTTTTATATGTTGAGTGTTAGAATAATGCAAAAGCATACGCAGAAGGACCTAAGATGGGTAAGCGAATCACATGGACAGCATTAGGCTATCAGGCAGCTGTGGCACTTGCTTGGGATCAGCCTTTGACCAAGCGAAGATAGGTTGTCGAGCGCTAGTACTAGTCAATTATATGGTCTTGGGTGACAAAAGAACCAGGCGAAAAGTTGGTGTAAAGAATACAGTGAGATTCACAGGAAGCACGATAATAATTTAATGATCTCTATCTACGAGTTGCCTAGCTCTCATCAGAGTCATACTGTTTGATAAGAAAGGCAAACAACAACCCTATATTGTACAATTTGTACTATCCTGGAACCCAAATCAGTTTCAGGTCAGCAAGTTAGAGAGGGGAACTTAAATTCAGAGACATGGGTATGAAGTTATCCATTCCAGTAGGCATCCCGTTTAGGAAATTAAACTGGTATATAGTAACAGCGAGTTGCCAACAACACTTCAACAAACGGCGTTCCTGCAACCTGAGTACATCATGAGGTAAGTCCCCAGCGTTGGCTAGTACTGTAAAATATAAGCAGATTGCTCTGCACATGATATTTGTCACCTAATTAACCTAGAAGCAGCTTGGCAGAACAGAAATTTGTACCCAACTATGTTAACTAATCTCCATGGAGTCTTATATATTTGGAAAAAGGAAATCCGCTTGGAAAATGCAACCGCTAAACAGAAGAACAAATCTCAAACGAGAGACGCACAGAGGCGTACCGCACTTTGTACCCTATAGGCTATAACGGCAGTACTAGTGGCACGCCAATTGTATAGGGTCCGTTGTACCTCTGGGAGACGAACGGGAGCGATGACTCGCGGAATCCTCACTCCATCGTGCTCCACTTCAGGCGGTGGCGACGTCGCCGCCGGCGCCAGAGACCGGAGAGATGGGGCGAGGCGGTAGTCTTCCTGGGCTTTTGTTGTTGATGATGATCGGTGATGCGGTTTTGGGTTGGCCCGGAAACAAAAAGGCTGAGGTTGGCAGTTAGCGGAAGATGTGAGCCCGGATGCCTCGAGTTGTATATGGGCCGTGGACTGTATTAGTTCAGTGGACTGCGAAAACTTTACAATTGCGATTTCGTCTTCCCTTTTCTTTCAACTGTATCGAGGCAGACTTGGAAGTAGTATAATAAGAGTTATTAAGAAGACATACTAAGTAAAAATATCCAGCATATCTGGAATCCCTGCCCTGTGTGATAGAAGTTCCGCAGTTTACTGTTGTTAAAGCATATGAGCATGGGTGTTCTTTCCTTCTGATCTTCAAAATTTCGGTACCCAACCTTTCTGCTGTGATGATACTCTTCCTTCTGAAAGTGTTTTCTGTAGTAGTGTCCTAATAAGAAATGCATGTCACAATGTCCGGTTCCTCCCGGAATAGCAGTAGAAAGCGGGCCATTCTATCCCCTTTTAGGGAAACGCCACATGTAGTTCGATTATTTTTGTCGACTTCAGTAATAAAGCGTCGAACACATGCCTAACAATATCGTACTGTTCGTGATGACACCTAATATAACCGCGTGTGTCCTTTGCCAGTCTTATTCAGGCACGTACTGCCCATAATGGTCTAGCCTCCTCCGGTAGTCATTTCCATTATTCCATCCTGTGAAAAGAGATAATTAAGCAAGGTCGGATACGTTCCGATCTTTTCCAAAAAGGACCGCTGCTGCGCGCTCTGATATCCGGCGCCGACTGCGTACTACGGTACTTACCGGTGTTGCGATCGATCCACATTTACGGTTTCATCCAGGGGAGCCCATATCATCTCATTAATCATTAGTGTTAGCGGCGCAAGCAAAGCTGCAATAATAATGCAATGGCGTGGTTCAATTAATTAACCGCTCCATGCTTGAACGGTCAGTCATGCATGGTGCTAAACAAGCTAGTACTGGCATATGTAGAGGCCCCTGCTGCCTATGCTTGCACGCTGTTCATTCTCATCAGTGCCGTGCATACGCTGCGACGATGGAATGAATTTGAAGCTGACTTCGAAAGTATCAAGAACAGGTAAGCTACAGTCATCAGCCACCCTCTGCTCGCTTCGGAATTCATGTGTTCTACGGTGCCGAGAGATCATCTCCGCTGAGCTGTGGTGTGTGGATCGCGCCATCGATCAGCGTCGGACAATCATTCCTGAACAGTGCGAACGATCGCGTGGAGAAGATCTCACACACAACACAACGCATCGAGTTCGATGCGTGCGTTTTCAGAAGAGTTTAACATTTCTCTATTGAAGCAGCTTAATTTGCTTGCCATGCATGTGTAGTAGTACCGTATTACGCAATGCTCATGTACACTGTGGACGTAGTACGTATTGTTCAGTGTGTACACTGCGCAGTACACCGCGCGCCGTCTGTGAAATTAGTTCGAAGCTACTGCGCCTGCTGCTTTGCTGTAGTTGTTCTTTCGCCCATCAGCGTAACAGCACCACCACAGGCGTTGATACCCGTACGTATCTGTGTACAGATCGAGCGAGCTGGTACTACTGGGTACGTGCTGTACTGCCTTCGTCCCCCCGTACCCTCGCGCGCGTACGTACGTGGTACACGTGCCCCTGTTCTGTGCGCGCGCGCTTCATTGAATTGAATCGGCAGAAGAAGAATATTACGAGCAGGATCGTACGTACGCGCTGGGCCTGGGCGGGCGTGCTGTAGTAAGAGTAGGAGTAGTAGTAGTACGAGCTTAGCCTTAATCGTGAGACCACGCGCTCGAGTTAATGACTTGCACTAGCTAGCCCTGATCGATCGTCAGGGACCAGGGAAGGGGGTATGCACATACCACCAACCAGGCCTAATGCCTTCCTTTCCATCTCGCGAACGCGAAAAGGAGACTAGTACGTAGTAGTACATAATTAAGCCGGCAGCAGTACGACCCGCTCTCTGTCGTCTGTCGATCGTCGGTAGTACAGATTTCGCCTTCGCGATGGCGGCTAAATTCTGCTAATTCCATCAGTTAATTCCATTCCTTTCGTGGGCTCAAGGGCTCAGATTATTAGCGACGACGGTGCTTTCAGGTCACGCTCGATCGGGAGTATTCAATTCAAGTCTCTTCTTCGGGACCCACAGAACGAACTGAAGAAACAAACTACCATCAACAGCTGCTCCCAGCTTCTCTGCAACTTGCTCGCATTTTTTTTTATTTGTTTTCAAATGACCGTACCATTCAGTCAGGTCAGGTATCCATCGCATCGCAATTTCGTTTCGCAATGCGATAGTATGTAGTATCTATCTCGTCCGACGTCCGCAGCTGTGACGACTGTGAATACTGCTTGTCAAATTCCGTCTTAAAGGCGGCGGTGTGGTGTGGATGGTCAGCCGCGCCGGCCGCCGGGGCGGGCAAGCGTGAAGTATCCTTTTGATCGAAGCAGGGGGGAGAGAGGAGACAAGGCGCGCGCGCAGGTGGCGCGCGACCGAGTTCTCGATCCCCTTCGATTCTTCAGCCACGCCCACGCGACGCGATGCGATTAATAACTACTACCAGTACTTTTGTGATATCCATCCAGCAGGGCGTACGTAGTGCTGTGCTGCTGCCTGCCCGGCCACACACTAATCACTAATCAGCACATGCCTATGTCCGGCTCCGGTGAGGATAATGCATGCATGCATGATATATCCAGCAGAGAGAAATAGCTGTATCCATGTGTCTGATATATCCGGTTCTTCCACAGTGGCTGTATCCATGTTTTTCCATGGCCTGCTGGGCTCCGGAGGAGGCTCGACTCCATCTCTGAAGGGCTGCAAACAGTGTACTACTGCAATCAGCACCGCCATTGCTTTGCTGGAATTGACACTGGAGGAACCATGCATATTACTAGTAGTTCTGTAGGTGTGTAGTACCTACCGAATTCACCATGGATTTTTTCATCAGTCAGTATCAGTAGCTGAGGAGTGCCATTTCACTTTCCGTCAGTGTCGGGTGGGTGCGCTTGATTTTCTTACTAACAGTTTTTCAGTCCGTGCAGTTATGAGTTAGTACTACCACATGTCCCCTCGGTGGTGAGCCAGTTTTGACTCGTTTGTCAATTCATGTCGTTGCGACATTGATGGTGTGTGAACAAAGAACGAGCAGTAGTAGCAGTGCGCGGTGAATGATGTTCTCTCCACCTCACCCCTCTGCATGGTGAGGAACGGGAGAGCAAGCACTCTATTACTACTAGTACTACTCTGCTCTCTAAGGATATGGGCATGACTGCTGTGCTGGATCCTGTAGACGATTCTGATCCAAGAGAGAAACGTACACGAAGACGTCAGAGAGCTAGTAGTAGTCCGCCGATTCCGTCGTCCTTTGCCTTCCTTCAATGCATACACGTTGTGTTCCTGCTGTTGCTGGGCTATTCTGTTCTCATCAGAACGTGATCTCTCCCTTGAAAAAGAAGAGAGGAAAAAATAGAGCCGAGCGCAAGAGATACCACATATCGCGCGCGCGTTCACCGTCATCTTGTGCTCCTCTGCGTCTTTACAGCAGAGTACTAGTGTAAAGAGATCGAGAGGAGGCATGCAATGCATTTTCAGCTGATGAGAGGATTCATCTCTACTACTGCTACTGCTCTAGCTAGCTCCAGGAGAAGGAGTACAGCGAGCGAACCTCTCTCACAGTCACATGTTCAGTGGTGGAGGGCGCGCATTTACGCCTCTTGGTTTTCCTCTTTTGCTCGGCATTCAATTCAGTCACACTGGGTTCTCGTTCTCTTGTTTGTTTCTCTCTCCTCTCCCTGCATCTTCTTCTCTTTGACCACCATACTACTACCATACTCTTCATCAAATTTCTTCAGTAAACTATATCATGTGCATCTTCTCCATGCAGTGCGCAGTGCAGCTGCGCTGAAACTTTTGAGAACAAAAAAGAAAAAAAAAACAAATGTAAAAGATGGCCCCAAATTCAGCGTTCACATGCGTCAACTCTCTCTGAACTCTACTAGTATCTGAGAAGCGTCCAAGTAAAGGTTCAACCTTTCGGCCGTGAGCTCATGGCTTGCATGGCAGAGAGAGCCATTCATGGCCGTTTTACAGCTTGATTGATTAAGGGTTAGGTGTGCATGCTGCGCGCGGCATGTCTGCATGATGCACGAAGCAGGAGGGCAGAGGAGGGCCTGATCCTGATGAGCATGCATGCAATGCAGTGCAGCACGGAGAAAAGGTCAATTGCATGGCGCCCTACAAAATCTGCAAGCGTGAGAGCCGGGCGGGCATTTACTTCCGGTCTCTGTAGTAGTACGTTTCCAAGGCCTCCCGCATGGCGTTGCACTCCGGGTCTCTTGTTGCGTTGCTCTTTACTCGCTCTCACCCTTTTTTTCTTTCTTTTTCCCCAATTTTATTACTAGTATTATTAATTTCCTGCTGCCTGGTGGTGCGTATCCATGGGGGGCCGGCAAGTGCAACAGGCAGGGAGGGAGGGATCGATCGTCATGGCCAGGGCAGGGCGCAGTCCCACTGTCCGGCACCAGTGCGCCATGCCTGCGAAATCCAAGTGATGAGATGTTTGGATATGTTTTCTCTGAGTTTCAGAACCGACTTCAATGCCCAAAGGCCGGGCTCTCTGATCTCATCAGCAGCCTTGTTTGTAGCTGACGCCCTCTTTCGTCTACCATGTTGGAATGGATGGTTCCGGATACAGCGCGCATATTTTTGTCAATTCTATTTTCAGCGGTTTCATTTCAGATGGGCTAAAACAAACAATCCACGCAATAGCACGTGAATTTATAGTAGGGCTAAGGTCGTTCTGGAAAGGAAAGATTTCTGTGATTCTTCATTTCATCTAAACTAGTATGAAATAGATAATTTTTTTATGTCACCGATAAAAACCTTAGCCTTCGGATCCCCGTCTATAAAACTTTGTATTTCTTCAACACCATTAATTTTAAATTTTAAAAACTTAAATGCCTAGCACGTAATAAGGGATCTCTTACATGTCATTTTTTATGGCATCTAAGGGATTACAATTTAAGAAAGCTGACATTGAAGGAATATAAAATTTAGGTGGTGAATCAAGGGTTAAAGTTTATGTTAAGGGCACCAAAGAAATTATTCCAAAATAAATACTACCTCTTTTTTGACGTCTGGACAAGGATAACAAGCCAATTTTTTACTACTTTTCTTATCCTAGTGATATAAGAAAATAAATGAAGGGAGTAATTTATAGTACATGTCACTGCAATCATCTGTGGTCTAATATATATATATATATTTGATTGACTCGGTTGGTCTAATATATGCCACCACATCTTTCATGAGGCACCATCTTCCATCACAAAAGAACCGAAGCATGCATTGCGACTTAAATGTAATGCCGGTCGTAATTGCTCATCACAGTCATGGGTCGCCATCCCATTAGAATGAAATGGAACCGAGGAGAATTAGGTCAAGTGTCTCGTGTGTGAGTTATATACCGGGCGGGATCAGAGCTATCTAAACAGTGATGTCGAATTAAATTAGTCACACATAGTCTCCAAACTTTATAGTATCGGAATGCTTGGGCACTACTGCTACATATTTATTGTTTCAAATCCGTTTTTTTCTTCTCAATGGATGCCTATATCTTCATAATTTGATTTGTAATTAATTGAAACTTTCATCTATATGTCCTTGTGGTACTGTGGTAGGCATGATGGGTGCATCACGTTTTATTGAAAGTCATAATAACTAGTTGTTATAATGATGGTTCAATTTATAGGATTCAAAGTTTGCATATATATGGATGAAAAACTTTGATTGATTTCTTCTTCTTTGGAATACTTAACCGTATTCATTCATTTTTTTTTCTTTTACAGTTCTCAAGAATTTTGTTGTTACATACTTTTGATATATAGTTTAATAAAAAAAATAACATTTACCTTAAACTTGCGAGAAGAAGAAAAATTGCAACACATCAACTAGTGAATGATCTATCCCTTAATTCCATAAGGAAGTACGAAAATACAAATACCCAGCAGATATAATAAAAGCAACTCCTAAAGTTTGTTAGTATACTGGAGTAGTATTTATCTACAGCACCAAAAATTGGTGATTTGGACAAAGGGTTAAAAGAAAACTGTTCTTTGCAAAGAGATTATTAGCTGTAGCGTGTGATTTTCATGCATTGAATTGGAGCAAATAAATGCAAGACAGCTCCATGTTCACAAAAGCTTGCAAAATTTTCAAGTGCACATAAATACAACAGTTTAGATGGACGTACAAGCATCATGATTTCCTTCAACTTATTTGGCTTTGTACCCCGCATGTTTAAAATGGCATACTACAATATAGTCGCATACTGATTCACGAACACAAGACCAATCACACATATGACTTCTTGGAGCTTCAGCTATTATGCAAATTATATAGGAACCCCTTCTAGATCTTCCTGAACAAACAGCCTGTTGCCTTGCATCTAACTTGTGCTTACTAAGTCAAGTAATTTTTATAAGGAAAAAAATGTTTGTATTTAGATTTTGAAACTGTTAAATCTTCACTTGAATTCCATAAGTTACATTAAACCAAAAGAATCACTTATACGAGCAGTTTGTTCTGAACAATAATAAGGAAAAACATGATGAATTTCTTATCATCATATCCTCGCAAAAGTAAATCTTTGTATTAGCAAGCATAATAACAGAAATAACAGCAAAGACATTGTGGGGTAAAAGAATTAAGCATCTACCTATAACATCTAAAATATATATAGATTCTTTTAAGATGTACATTTCTTTTTCTTTTGTCGCCCCCTCATGCTTCATGCATGGTCCATTTAGGAACCTGTCATTAGTACAAACTTACATGATCAGCTCCAACCTCCAATAACCCTAAACATAGCACTAAAAGAAAAGATAGTATGGAACAAGAGCTAGACCGGTACCCAACTTGATCTAAATTAATAACCTGCGATGATGAAACTCGAAAGACATTTAAGTTTGTTTAGTCGGTGCTTTAACTAGTTAGAGTAATTTTAACTCACTGACTTTTGTGATCATCTGTTCTTGCGCACGTCTACGGCTTGATTAATTTTATGGTTGTACTTGTACAGCGCGGCCTTAATAATTAAAAGAACTCACTGGGGTCCCCTAATGGCACCACGTCAATGAGCCCCACCTCGCCGTGCCCCATGCCGTCGTCGAGCAGCCAGCTCTCCAGCATGGAGAACGCAGGGGGCGCGCCGGCACCGGCCGTGCTGGCCATCTTGCTCGTCTCCGTCGAGCACTCTGGGGTCTGCGCGGCCGCCGCGGCCGCGCCGCCGCTGTGGCTCGCTGACGCGGATGCCGCGCCACCCTCTCCCGAGCACTGCGGGCGTTGTTGCTGCGTCGTTCCCGTCGTCGATGTGGACCCCGACGCCTCCGGCCCCTTCCCCGGGCGGAGCCAGCCCTCGAGCAGCCGCGCAATGTTCTCAGCGCTGGACGCGTATGTCGCCGACGACGACGGAGGAGTTGTCGGCACCGGCGCCACCTTTGCCGGCTGCGAGGGCTCGAGCGAGAGCGCCTCTCGCAGCGCCTGCCGCGCCGTGTGGATGTCCGTCTGCAGCCGCCGCTCCCACTGCCCCTTAGGAACGGTTGGGCGCTTTTCGCCGCCGACCTCGCCGCCGGCGCCGGCGCCGGCGCCCTCCGAGGCGCCAACGCCGTCCTCTCCGCCTCCTCCTTCTCCGGCTTGCATCTTCTTGAGCTTCTTCTTGAGGTGCGTGTTCCAGTAGTTCTTGATGTCGTTGTCCGTTCTCTCCGGCAAGTAGGACGCTATCGCCGCCCACCTGCACACACACACACAGAGAAGATCAACAAGTTTAGCAAACAAACACGTCACCGGTGATTGATCGGTTTGTCCATGATAAAGGAGCAAGATGAGGTCACCGGTTGCCGAGGAGCGCCTGGAGGTGGACGATGAGCTTCTCCTCCTGGTCGGTGAAGTTGCCGCGCTTAATCCCCGGCCGGAGGTAGTTGGTCCACCGCAGCCGGCAGCTCTTGCTGCACCGCATCAGCCCTGAAAAAAAAAAAGAAAAAAAAAGTTGAATCAAAACTCGGATCTTTGAAAACAATCCGATCTCCTCATCAGTTTGGCACGACGAAGCACGAACCGGTGTTGGTCGGCACGGCGCGCCAGTTCCCCGGGCCGTGCTCCTGGACGTAGGACACGAGCATGAGGTCCTCCTCCGGCGTCCACGGCCCCTTCTTCACGCCCACCTTGTCGCAGCACGGCGGCCTCCCCATGCCACCGCCTCCTCGTTCTCTTCCCTATCCGGCCGCTACTCGATCTCGCTGTGGTTGTTGAGCTTGCTAAAAGCAAGGATGATCTGTTCCGGCTGGCTACGCGCAGATAAATAGATGAGGTAAAAGGATGCGAGGGCTAGAGGCATATATATACACCAACAGCACGAGCGATGGCGAGAGGAGGAAGACGAACAAGTGAACTAGTTAGTGCAGAGCAGAGGCAGTAGTGGCACTGGAAACAGTTTGACCCGGGTGGAATGCTGAGCTAAATAATCAACTCGGACGTGACATGTGTTACAGGTACACGCGCACAGATGCGCGCAGCGCGGCAAGCGAAAGCGATAAATAGAGAAAACAAACAAATAAATAAATAAAAGTAATAGCTGATCTGCATCTGATCAACGGGTTTGGTAGCATTTTCTGGCATTGTTGTTTTGCTATTGAATGTTATAATATTTTATTTTTGGATAATAAATGTGTGCATCTTTTTCAAATGAAGTGGTCACAGTTGTGGGTATATGGTTCTGAGTAAATTTATAAAATAATAAAGGAAATGGATGAATCTCTGTCAGTGAGTGTAAATGTACTTAGGAATATAGTCGGCATATGCGATGAAAACAAATAGTTATATGCTTTAGAAAAAACTTCACATAGCTAAAAATTCACCGCTCCAGCCTTCCCGCTTGATTAATGGAAGTTATGTGTGCTCTCTGCTACTTCCTCAGTTCCTCTGATTTTATCTTATTGACGAGTAGAGTAAATTATTTTTTAATCTGACAAATTCAGTAGGAAATAATAGCCTATTTTCTTCCAGATTAATTTACACTAACCAATGTCAACAAAAATTGTGTTCACCAACGTAAAAACACTATGATATGTGCTCTCTATTATTTCTCCCTCTGAATCTATTTTCTCATAAGAAAAAAAAAACTCTTTTTTAATGGCCCATAATGTATACTGCTTTGGTTCGGAAATAATTGAGGCTTTGATTTTTTTAGTCTTTGACACATTCGTCTTATTCTTTTTTGTTTTGCAAGATAATAAAGGTATTCATCATATAGAAACTGATGAATAGTAAAATTGTTTTTGCAATATAGTGTACTCACCTTGGCGCTAAATCAGATGTTTTGTGGTAATCCAACATTTGGAGCATGCCCAGGTGTGGGGACCGACTGTTAACCAGAGCATTAACTCTAATAATCAACTCATAACAACCAAGTTTACTTTCTTATTCGGAGGGATGTTGACGACCCAAATGTTGTTTACCACACCTTCTGTAAACGGTGCCAAATCCTGTTTTTTTTATGTAATTGGCCCACAAGACGAATTGTCGTCTATGAACAATGACACAATTCTATCGTTCATAGCGACACGTAAGAGGTAATCATCGCTCACCTGCGATAACAGGCTTAATTTTTCTCAGGCCTATCACAGTGTTTTCACAAGCTAGATTTACACTTGAAAATACAGTATACAGTATACTGTACTATTATCTATACGTGGCTTCTCCTCTTTCTTATCTTTTCCTTTATTAAACAAGACCCCTTTACTTTTTGCAGTACTAATAATAAGAGAGAGAACTCAAAAGAGGACGGCAGGCTGCATTTAAACGATGGAGTAGCTAAAGTCAGCTTGATTGGAGTGAACTGAGCCGCTTGCATTTATTAATTTCTTGAAGCCCTCATGACTCACCCATACACTTTCTCCTTTTACGGAAGAGGGAGTAATAAAAGTCAAAACATGCACATTAGTTAATTGTAAAACAGATACTGTTGGCGGACTGTTCTATCTGTTCTTGATTAATTAGGCAATGAGAGGTTTTCAACAAGAAAAGGAAATAATAGAGTTTACGGTTTGTTCGCAATCGATTCAATCATATTATGTCAATTGAAATAAACTACGACCAATGCCCGATAGATATTGTATACATACTCGCTGAAACCGATTCAAGAAGGTACAGAGTGAACATAAAATGTATGTATATATGTGCTGCTGAATGTTGATCGATCCACAATAATAATGGACTCGTTTCATTGAATTGAATCTCTACTGTCACAATCTTAAAAGGATGCACGTACGTATGTCATGAATATAACGGCTTCATATATAGTTGTATATATAGGAGGTAAATATGGGTACGGGGCACAATGAAGAAGTCATGCTCCTCAGGTCCCACTCTAAAAGATGCTCTATCCTTTCTTAAGGCTCCTTTGGGACAATATGTTTTTTTTTTAATCAAAATGACATAAGAATTTTAAAGAATTCAGTTCCATTTTAAAAATAGTGTATGATTCGATTGGGAAAAAGATTCTGCAGTCTAAAACCTTTAATTATTATTGTTAGGATGATACAAATTTTAGTTCGGCCAGCTTTGCTTACACAGATATATTGAGGACATGTTTGTTATAGATTCTTTAATAAATAACTTCTTTAAAAAAATAGCTCCTTCTTTAAAAAACAGCTCTTTCTAAAAAAACAATTTTTATTATAAAATGTTTGGCAAAACTATTTTTTTATAACTCCTAATAGAAAAGTGGATGAAGAAGTCATGAGAAGTTATATTTTTTTATGTTTTTAGCTCCTATTACAAATTAGAGAAGTAATTCTGGAGGTGGGGGTATATAGGTGCTTCTTCTAAAAATGTTTGGTAATTTTTTCAAAGAAGTTGAAACAGAAGAAGTTTTAGAATGTATAACAAACACATCTTGAATTATGAATGCTTGTCAATTGTAGGCTGGCCAAAAGCTGTCGTGTATATATGTATAAAGCACATATATAAGGGCACCTGTAGCACAGGAGTACCTAATATGCCCGTGTCACTGCAATACACTATCAAAACAAAATTGGCTCGATCAGTTGCTATATTACGTGAGTAGCGTAGCTCTCAAAAGTACCGTGCTCAACATTCTTTGATACTGAGATATTGTTGGCCTACCACTTAACATTGTAGAAATATTCATCACAAAAAAAACCATTATAGATATACAAATGCGTATTCATAGTCATTTCTAAAAATATATGCAAAAATGTATACTTAATTAATGCCAAATTTCATATGTATATAGGTATAACTTCAATTAATTGTACATCAAGCTTCGGTTTGGTTGACTTGAGATATTGATAAGGTTTTCAAAAAGTTGACTACCACCCCTAGCCAACAGTTAATTAACAGGTTCAAAATTATTGTCTGACTAATATTTTTTTAATCAGATTACTCCCTTTTCATTTTGAGAACAAAATGAAAGTTCACAGTATATAACTAGACATCATCTCCTCCCACCACACCCCCCATGTGAAGTGGAGCTCCAACTTCATATAGGGGGGACGGAGAGGGGCAGGATACAATCTATAAATCCAAATGATACAGGAACAAAAAACATCTTGTCTGACTAATAATTGAATGGAACCTATTTGGATCCTCAACAAAAATTCCATAATTAGCTAGCTAAACTGCAGATAAAAGATTGATGGGGTGGTACATATACTGCAAATAAGAAAGAAACAATACAAATTAGGCGACAATATGCACGTCCAATCAGGGAAAAGTACAAAATTAAAATGGTTTCCATATGGTACAATAAAAGATCAAAAGCATCGACATTATTCCATTACCTATAAAATTTACTCAGATTACTGCCTATTGGTGTTTGTTTCACAAAAAAAATATGCATCTTTTAATCCGAAAAAGTAAGGTCTCGTTTTCGATTGTGAGGACCCCCCCACCCCCCCTCCCCCCAAAAAAAAAATCTTGCGTTTTTATGTGAATTAAGCTATGATCCGTTAAATTTTCTATGTTCCAAAAGAGGGCCAAAACCTAAATGTACTAACCTATTGTACCTAATTTTTGGTGGGAGATCTGCGACGACCTGACAATTGTCGGCACATGACCTTTTCTTCTTTACATGTACAGTTCTTTAACGAGTAGATGTATACTACTAACAACAGTTAATTCTCATTTAGAAAAGAAGTCACAAAAGAGGGTGTATACCACAAAATAAAGAATGACACTGAAAAATTATAGCTCAGAGCCTCAGACCACTATGACAAGAACACAGTTACAGATTAACATGTGGGGAGCGTGGGGAATGATTAGGGGCATTGTATCATCTGTGTTGCTACAGTATTAATGCAGACGCAACGAAGATATCTAGTGACCTTTAAGAAATAAAAAAAGATATCTACCGACCTGCAGCGCATAACCTTAGGTCCTCCAAATTTACGGCCCGTTTAACTTTTTCACTCGATAAGCAGGGGTGGCTCCGCCAGCAGCGCCATATCTACTGTCAGGCCAGCACGCGACACACCCTCCGCCACCGGCCGCTGCATCGCAACGACACGGAGGCAACTATAATTAAAGAGGCCGATTAATCCAAAGCTCATGTATCATGATTTCATTTTGCTTGTGTTACTAGGAGTAGTTTCTTTTTTGAAATAATTTACTACGAGTAGTTTGAAAACGTACGAATGTCTAATGAGATTGTTACACGTATGCGTTAGATCCTGCGGGACCATTGATTGTGATTTGAACCCGTATTAGACCATTAATTGTGATTCGAACCAGCATTAGACCATTCTTGGGTACTAGTATACACACACGAAGTTAATGACATACCTAGATGGCTAGATGCCTATGCCGTCCTTTAGTTGTCCACGCTACACATATTTGAGTATAATATGTATTTTCTGGCAACACAAATTTATTTATATACGCACATGATATCATCTCTCATACAATTTTTTTTGTTTACTTTATGCCTTGTAGAAACAGTAATACAGATGTATTCAATTTGCTCAGCAAATCATATAAAATATTGAATATGATCTTAGAAATTTTGGATTGAGTTTTCAGAAGGGCTGCTGCTTTCTTGAAAATCTGTTAAAGGTGCACAATATTAATTTCCTTTTTGGTTTGGCCAATTTTCCATTTTTTTTCCTGAACTGTAATTCTCGTTGCTCATACTAATCAATTATTTGGACAATACCATTATTTGCACAACGATAAGTTCAAGAATGTGTTTCTACAATTTAGAAGTTTATGAACCTATAACGGACACTGTTGGACAAGTTGAGGACCGTTGATGTATTTTACTCATTGCAATATATCATATTTTCTTTGACATTCATTTCTGTTTGTTTTAATTTCCTTCAGTCCGCATGGACTACAGACTTGAAAAAGTGTCATTGTTCCGTGTACAGAAAACTAAACATATGGACGTAAGATGTCGTCATATGTACACTAACAAACATATGCTGCTAAGTAATACATCATGTCATCTGTAGCCGTTCATCAAAAGTGGACTTTTCTGTGCGTCGCTACAAAAAGAGATCATCCAGATGCATTGTCAGCAAAATCAAACCCATAGCATACGAAACATTGGTGATATATGTGTAATGTCATATTGTGCTGCCTACGTCACAAAATTGAAATCGCCTCAGCTTCGTCAGTGGAAAACTCAGCCAAAAAACTGCTTCGTATCCTACCAAACACAATCAAGGTTGGAAACATATGAAAATACTTCGAGGCTTGGAGCAAATCCAAAGAAAGAACAATTCTCATAAGCTCCGCATCAGCGGGAAGCTTTGCAACAATATATAAACAGCTTGTTTATATTGCAAGAATTTCGCATGGAATGATTCAATTTCAGCCCCCCTCAAAGAAGAAAAATCCCTTTCATTTCGACCGGAGCAAGGCAAATAGAACTCTTTGTCAACAGAATTTCAATAGCAACGTTTTCCAAGTGACGTGGCGGAAGGTGCAGGAGATCCCAGGTGTGAAAGAGGGGACCGCCACGTACGTGTCTGCTTATCAAAGCTGCGGCTGGGATGTGACGCTGTGAGATCGTGCGATCAATGCAGCCACAAATCTCCACGGACACAAGCTGACTTGTGTGCGTCATGGAGTCGATGGTGAACGCAACACTTTGAGTTATTTATTTACTGCAGTCCACGTCCTATTCAGTCGTTAGCCTACTATACCATTGTTTACGGTTCTAGGCATCTTATCCACTGAATTTTGTCGTTATTGCCTTATATTATACAGTATTAAAAGTAAATACACTGAAGATCCTTAAACTTATTTGACACCCACAATTATTGATATTGACAGATAAGATTAAGGATCAAGGACCGCGGGTGCATTTTAATCTATCCACAAATCTGCGAGAGAGTTTAACTAGTACCATTTTCGTTTGTTTAAACTTCCAATAAGCAACATGTTTTTTTATCACAACCATCTTTTAAGTCTCTAGGGTTTATTCTTGCAATGCTTTCCAGCTTCCAGTATTGTTTACGGTTTGACCAACAGCTATTCTATTCTAACAAAGATTACATATGCCTCGTAAGCTACCCGCTTTAATTTCACCCTCCTCTTTCCAAAACACAGATGAAGAGAACAAGAGGCAAACTTCGCGTGGATACGAAGCGAACTCTCTGGATGACAAAGAAGAGCTCAGTCTGTATTAGATGAATATAGGTCACCATTGTCCGTCAAGGTGATGGAAGCAACATCGAAAGGGTTAAGGAGATAGCGAAGCAACTGGATTTGTTGGAGTTGGTGGGGCTTGGCAGTGAGCCCAGGTCACTGCTGTAGCTATGCAAGCTGCAAGAGTCGGTTATCATACGGCCCTTAACACATCACATCATGCTTTGTCTACAAGCACAGGAGAAAATAAGGACAAAATGATTTATCGGAACCCTTTTGCCATTTGTGATGCGGAAAAGATTGCATGTTGATCTAGTCCTTCGCTCAGAAATGGACTTGACACGCTGCCACCAAAACAACGCTTTTTGTCACGGTTATACGCGTCAAGCGGACGAAGATAATCAGAGCCATGGCCGCGGGCCCGCTCGGTTTGGAAAGATAGAAACGGATCAACTGATGGGAAAAAAGTTGGGAGATGGAGGCTGACAAGATTGAAGGACTACATTCTCTGACAAAAGGATTGGAGAGCTACAGGATTTAGAAAGGACGAAGGAGCCTCACGGACATGTTTCAGAGAAATTTTTCTGTAGGTTTAACCGGAGCCTTATTATTACTTGCACAAAGGAATTATCGTCTTCAAAAACATTTTAATAGTTTGGTCTTCAATTTCTTTTCGGATGTGTTTCAATGACAGCTTTCACGATATTCCTTTCCTTGGTGTAACATTTCTGTCCCCCTTGAGAAAGACTGCAATGGCGACTGCTGAGCTCTGATCCTCCACCAGCTTGATTCTCTCCACAAGATTTGTAAACTGCAATGCAGCCACCTGGACCAGCGTTGCTGTTAACCCATTTGCCCCCACGCAATCTTAAACAATGAAGTACCATCACCACACGTATACGCCCTGTATCCTACCAATTCATTCAGGCAAATCAAGGACCCTATCTCGCCGCATTTAATCGGCGACGACGCGGCCGTGTCCACTCCTCGTCCATGGAACCTCCAGAGCCCCCAGCTGGTCGTTACACACACTTCGAGTAAGGTTTATGGTTGAGCTAACTGCTGGCTCAGTACAAGTGACATGTCACTCTGAGCTAATAGTTAAGTCATCTCATATAATAGGATTACTATTATACTGGCTAAATGAACGATATAAATAAGTATGAATTTAATGCTCATTTGTACTAGTACAAGAGACATAGGGAGGATGAAGCGCCTGCTGCCGGCTGGGAGCAAGCGTAAGTGCCTCGGGTCTGCTGTTGCCCGCTACCGACTGAATACTCGCTCGCTCATTTCTCTTTCTTACTTCCTCTCTCCGCCAGGTAAGATTTTTCTGACGTGTTAATCCCCTTAGCCAGCTGAGTCAGTCTTATAATACTTGCTCTTAGCAAGGTTAAGAGAAAGTACCCTCCAAACTGGGACACTTCACTTGCCACTTAGACTTCCCTTTCTCTCCCTTAAATGCATTTGCCTCTCACCCACGCTGAGGCACGTGGCACGAGGCTACCTGGGGAGTCGACGGTGACGTCGCGGACCATGCCGCCATGGTAGCTTTCGCCGGCCGGGGCCATGCCGCGCCACCACCGTCGTTAAGCCGGACGAGGATGCAACGGCTGTGCGCGGCGAGGTTGCGTGCCCGCGGCCGCTGCTGGCCCGGAGGCTTCACTAAATGCAGCATTGATAGCAGCGGCACGGCCAGCCACTGGAATCATGCGCCAATTATTGAGCAAAATCTGTACGCGCCTCCGCAAATGTTACTGTGCTAGCTTCCAGCGGCACAGGAGCACCTCTCGGCCTCAAAGCCTTCATGCCCCCTAGTTCATAGCAACAAAGCATTTTTGGTGCAATGTCACAAGGGTCAAGGGGGCTGTAAGAAAGGTTCATCTCACTCTCAGAGAATGACGCAGCGTTGGCCTTGGATATTCAGGCACTAACAGGTCACAAAGTTTAACAACAACAATACATCATCACATTAGTGAAATGTAACCGGGGGGTGGGGGTGGTTGTTTACCTCAGGATTCCAGTGTCGTTCAGGTTTTTGTTCATCAATTGGAAAGAGCCAGGACCAGGGGCTGAGAAGAGTAGTAAGAATTGCTGCTGCCATGTGCAATGAATGGACAACACCAAAGTGTTAGGCTCTGATGCGATCAGACTGGAACCATGATGTGCCTGATCGAAAACTGCAATTATTGATCAAGGTGGCATGATTTACACACACCGGCGCTGTATGGGATGGTTCTTTTGTCAAAAGCAGACTCGGAACTCGGGAAGTGAGCAAGTGATGCTGCTATATTGCAGTAAATTCTTCGAGTAAAGTATAGCAGGTTCACGAAGGTACAAAAATCAGGACTTGGATCTCACTCATCTTCTTGCTGAGAATGATTCCTGCAGAAACTTATAAAGTTCCTCTGCAACTGCTAAGGGATACTCTTCCTGTGGCAGAAGAGCACCTGGCACTTCCGCAAATTTAGTCACGCCCTTAGCACCTCTGAGAGCCTCCATCTCAGCCTTTGAGCGCTTCGGAGCATTGAGAGTTGAAACAATAAGAACTGGTACATTCCCTTCCAACTTGGTGAACAACTGCAGGAATTCTTCCCTTGATTGAACAGGATCAAGAAGGCCTGTAAGGAACGCAGCAGGGACAAACCGTGCACCTTTTTGTTTTGTTAACTTGTATCGGCTCTCAATAATATCTGGGGTCACATTCTCTGGGTTGGCATAGACATGAGACTTGTACTGGGACTGGATCGACTTCTCATTGCTCACCAAAACATTGTACATCATCCAACCAATTGCTGGAGCCCTGAGGGTTCCTCGTAGAAGCCCATACCTATTAATGAGAGTTGACAAAACAAGTATTTTCAGTTAAATGAATTGGAATCTTAAGCATTAGGCTAAGATATCTGCAATCTAGAGGGAATGAGCATTTTCTTCATCAGTATCTTCTGTATCATTTAATAAAAAAGAATAATGTTTAAGGGAAACTCTCTATGAGGCTACGAATTTAGCTAATTACTCAGATACACATATCAGCATAAGTTAAACAGATTATACAGTCCGACATAGATATGAAACGAATGATAATTAATTGCATGAAAGAAGAATTGGAGAGTGGTGTTCCTCTTAATCAGGTTAAGCATTGAGCCAATTTCGAAAATGAAGTGCCTGCAAAACCATGCTACTGCCACTTTCTCTAGACAAAAACATAGACAGATATATGTAACCAAGAGAGAATGAGAATTTTCTTCATCAGTATCTTATGAATCATTTAACAGACAATACAATATAGTGAAGGGAAACTCCATACGAATTTAGCTAATTAGTTAGACATACATATCAGCATAAGTTAAACAAATTATACAGTCTGATATAGACATGAAATGAATGAAAATAATTGCAGAAAAGCAGAATTGGAGAGTGGTGTTGCCCTTATCAGGTAAAGCATTGAGCCAATTTCGAGAATGAAGGGCCTGAAAGCCATGCTACTGCCACTTTCTAAACAAAAATGTAGACAGATTCATTGTACTTGTACCCCAGCCATGAGGCCAATTCCTCATGGTGTGATAAGCTGTATATAAATGAATACATTTTTATGCAAAGCAGTGCTGTATTACTAAACAGAGAAGATAAATTCATTGTTCAATAAACGAGACAGCCTAATCAGAAACATGAGCTGAAGATGGAAAGTTTGGCCCTCATATGATCTCTTAAGATGGAAATTTCATTGTCTTAACAACTTCACAACGTACACGATTTTGTATGTGTTTGATGGCTGTCACATAAGATCTATGCCTGGCATACTTCTGCACAGTTCTATACATTATATCATTTGACATGTGGTTTAGTATATTTCTTTAACTAGAAATTTCCACCATAAAATCTGCTAATTAATTATACAAGCATGTCAGCAAAATCAAAGTAAGCTAAATGAGTAATAGCAGTAATCATGAAAATGGGCCTGAAATCAGAAGTTGGTGATCTCCTGATTAGACTATGGAACCAATTTGGAAAATGAGGAGCCAGTAAAAGCATACTGCTGCCACTCTCTTTATGTGAAAACATAGATAAGATCATAACTGAATAGCAGATTAGCAGGCCTCGTTGCGTTGCCTGCTATTTATTTTGTGACGAGGTATATGAAATAAACCATTTGTATACGTTGCAGCATTGCACTAGTAAACAATAAGATAAATGCAACATTCATTAATGCGGTAGAGCAGTAAGAACATGTTATTAAACTAGCAGTGCTTTTGTGTAGTTACATGAACAGATGTATGAACCCGTGAGAATAAATAATCAACATATTTTAAAAAAAAGGATGTCAAATGCAATGAGGAACAGGTTCAAGTTGTTCTATAGGCCTGTCGCTGATAAATAGAGTATTATCTAAAAATGTTCCCATGAAAATGCACATTTGAAAAAAAAAATAGCGATGAAGCAAGCATATAGATACTAGCAATATTTAAAGTTCTCTTAGCAGGGAAAGAGATTCAATCCAAATGTAAGGATATAATACAAGTTACAGGTTAAAAGAGTCAAGAGGAATTTGCAGACATTGACCAAAATGCAACAACAAAATAATTTCATACAGGGAGTACAGAGAAGTACCTTGTTTCCATATCAGAACCTCGGCCAAACACAATGGGTAGAGGTCCAGCCCAAGTAGGTGCAACAGAAGCAACGGCAGACGGTCTGATAACGCCCTTCCCAGCTGCACGGACTGCTATAGTTGCGGCATGGCCACCTCCAACAATTACCAGTTCACCATCTGATCATGGAATAGGTAGTACAACTTATCATTTAGTTGAAAATGAAATTAAAGGGGAAAGGGTAATTTCAAAAGTACTAACTGATAGTTGCAGTTTTCAATTGCAATTTCTTGCCTGCAAAGCTATCAGACATCCATAAATCTTATTGACAAACAGTCTGAATCGCAATCAAGAACTGGTGAAATTTATTTTCTTAACTTCTAGTATACAATTAGCTCATAAATACATCATAATTCCAGTGAAATACTGTTGTAGCTAATATATAGGCTCTATTTAAACTGCATCTTTACTCAATCTATTTGATTGTGTTTATTAATGTTCAGGATCCCATTAGACGCATGTGGAAATCCTGTCAATATGCACAATGTTTCTGGCTGAACCACTGAATGGTCTGAATGTTGAGCAGAGACACGTATCTTTTACACAGAAAATAATAACAGTAAGGATGTGCAGGTATGATAGGAAGCTGATCTAGTGTATATAAGAATTAAATGAAATATTCATCGACCAAGTATCCCCAATTCCAATTGAGTTTATTGGTCACACTGAAGTTCCACTGGAAGAGTAAAAAATTGGTTTACCTGCATTTGCCACTGGACTATTTGGTGAATTCACTAGCTGAACTAGAAAACTCTCCATCACATCAGCGTTGTAGTTCAGAGATGGCCTATCTGAATAACCAAGACCAGGCCAATCAACAATAGTAGCACGGTAGCCTAGTTCTCCTTTTCGTCCCACAATATCTTTTGCTACCATCCTCCATTCCTCCACTGTGCTAACATCAGAAATTGTAGGGATCATCAGGATGTTCTTCACATTGTCAGCAGTTTCTTGCTCGTGTTCCTCATAGTAAATATTAACCGGCTGATTCTCAAACATCCATTGCCACTTCCCAGTCTGAAAAATACAATAACATTGAAATAGAACCAACAATAATAGAGTGGCAAAAAAAAGTATGGCTCTTTGTTGAAATTGAAACACATCATGCCCTTGAACTTGAAGTCTATACTAGGATATTTCCTTCTGTAGCAACTGATATTGAATAAACACGTTCAAGATATTCAAAACTGGCAGTAACATTGATTGGTCAACTTATTAATACACAATAGAATTGATCAAAACTTGGAAAAATGCCAGATTCGAAAAAGATCAGTCAGTTGAGTACACGTAATGTTAGAAACAGAAAACTCATTGTTCAAACATCCAAATTAGTCAAGATATCTATAAGGAATCAGTTCAGTGTTATAGTTCACATCGCATCAACTTATGTTTTATGCCTCCAAGTTGACTAGATAATAGCATATGCATTCGAGTAGGCTTCATAGATAATGATAATAATGATGGCATGTCTTGTCCACGCTTGGTTATTAAGCTAATAGTCCATGATCTGACTAACAGAAAACATTATGCACTAAAGAGTGAAGTGATATGACTGTACTATGACATGATAGACGCTAACAGTAAGACAGTAACATGCCATGGCAAAATCCAACACTGTTGGGTAGTTTTGTCTATAGGATGTAAAACTTGCTCTTGGGAGGTCACAAGATGCCCTCTTCTCACTCCAGAGCTGAATTTCAAATATTTGCTACATGCATCATCAAACAGCAGACATTAAATGTTTCACTCAAACTCAATTAGATCAATACCTCCTATCCCCTTCAGGTTAGAACAATTGCATTTTTGTAATTGCACCTACAGACCTGCCATGAAAATTTCTTCATTCTCTGCATGTCTGCACATTTCAGCGTACTAAAAACTTGCATATAGGCTCGAGGGTCACGGAATCTATCCACTGTGTTGCTAATTCGACCAGAAAATCTAGAGAAATGCGATCCCTAGTATCCGACAACCTTAGATTCAAACCCCAAAAGCGCAGGAAGTGGTTCGCATTCCAACCGCGTTATGATTCCCAGCGTATCCAACTATTTCTTCGGGCGCCAAATTCAGCGGCCACAGTGAGATACTTATATCAATCAGGAAAACAACCATACCAGCGTACGGTACATTATTAGTAACAAACGAGTAAGCGAGCAGGCGATCGCACCTTGGAGGGCGCAGCGACAGGCTTCGAGGTGGGAGGGGATGCGACGGCGCGTACGGCGATGTGTCTCGCCCGCCGGAGCGGAAGCGCACGGTTGGAGACGGCGACCGCGGGGGAGAGGAAGACAGCGGCAGAGGCAGCGGCGGCGACCGGGGGCATGGCGGTGGGACGCGGCGGTGGCTGGAGGCGGGTCGCGGGCGTGAGTTGTGTGCGTACTGCGGACTGGGGAGAGGAAGCAACGACGTGTGCAGCAGTGGATTGGGGAATTCTCCACTGGACCAGAGCAGTGGAGTCTGCCTTCGCGGTGTTTCATCAGATCTTTATTGTCGTGGAAAAAAACGGTCTTTCCAATTTCTACCTGTGAGTTATTTTCCCATTTAGTAATATTTTGTTTCTTAGGGCTCTTTCAAAACATTAGTTTAAACTTAATATTTCGAAAATATCGAAATTTTATGCGCCGGTGACGAGTTAGCAAAATTTGCCTTTCTTCTGAACAGATAGTCACCTAACAAAATGTTCACATATGTATTCTTAAGTTGCTACTCCGTTTTATTATTTTGCTCACATCATCGTTGATAGAATGAGCCTTTGGATATACTAATACAATGACTGTGCTAACACCACGATCGATATAAAAAAAGATTTGATGATAAAATAATATAATATCTCCCATAATAAGATAAATTTTATATTTATAAGATTAAAAAAATAATTATTTTATATTGATTGAATCATTAGCACAAAGACTACTACAAGTTTTGATAACCATATACTGCATCAGACTGCAATACCTGTGATTAGCACATATCCATCAATTAAAATATGCACCTCAAATAGGAGAAGAAAAAATTAAACAAATGTTAACAGTGTGGTAACAGATGCCTCTAAACTGTTGTACAATACACTTAACTGCCACAAGAAATAAAGATTTACATTCATCTAATTATTAGTTAGTAAGGACGAAGTGACGTTAGATAAATAATAGAAGGAAAACAATTATCATATCACATAGATGCTTGGATAATCTACATAACTTTTTTTTAAGATAGTTCTTTATGTCCGTGTTAATGCCACGGGTTCATACTAAAATTACGATACGTGCATTCTGAGTAAGAGAAATAAAGAATTGAATTCATCAAAATAATTTGAACCTCTATTTACCATCATATCTCTATTATTAGTGAATTTTATAATCATCGCGCGCGCCTTATTCTGCTCGACGCACCTTAATCTGTCCACACCTAACAATGTCTATCCACCTATCAGCTTCCACGCCTGCTATAATCTTTTCAAATAAGAGAACCGGACTCCCCGTTGCTCTCTTGGCTGACACGGGAGCCGAACAGAACGCCAGAGAGTATGAGTGGTGCCTAAAGTCCTTATTTTAGACTTTGCGTTCATAAACGCAAGTGATAGAAGAGATTAAAAAAATGAAAAAAAAAGTCTTTTGATAACACTCCTACTGTATAATTTTTAGCCTCTTCTCTACTTATTTAATAATTTTATAGTTTTCACTGAGGTATGAAATCACCGGGTTGAACTTCGCAGAAACATGAGAAGAAAAACATGAGGAGTTCACTTCGAATTGAACTACAGATTATACATGAAAAGGAAAGTCTATTTTAAAAACGTGCCACTTAGAATAAAAATACCGATCATACACTAAAAGAAGAAATTACTTTAAAACTATGTCACTTCAAATCGAATTAAGAATCATAGGAGAGTCCATTTTCAAAGAAGGATCGTATATGACACGGAGAGTGTACTTAAAAAATGTAAGCAGCAGTCCAATTTGACTTTGTATTGTATATATAAGTCTACTTCGAACTTATTAATAATTTTGTTGAGAAAGTGATATTAACATATTAAACTCACATAGAAAATATAATACATATTAAACTCAGAAAGCACGTTTGAATGGTAATTATAATAAAAAGGTACATGCTATTTATCCATTTTATAAAGTCCAGTTAACTTTAAAAAAGAAAATAGATGTCTTGAAAGCGGATTTTGTTATAATCTAGCATAGTACCCATGCGGTGTTTATAATCTATTTTCTTAATTCACTTTTTTTCCGGTTGCAACGCACGGGTACAATGCTAGTAACAAATATAAAATAATAATTTATTGTTTAAACGACACCATAAGAAAATGCAGATATTTATTTTTGCAGCTAGAAATAATTTTATCTATACTATCGATCATTAATCATCGAGGAAAGACAAATGGAAAAATATAATCAAAATCTAACAGCGGGATCACACACATTGCAATTGAGCACCATAAGATAGTTTGTAAAAAAGAAGACCAGAAAAGAGTTGAAAACCGAAAATACATTAGTTAAAATATAGGTAAACGGACATTGCTAATATATAAATCTCCACTCAAAGATCATGGTAACACACTCTTAATTCACTGCAGGATTCTAAAATTTCAACACATAGTCTACCAATACAATCTGAAAATTTAGGTAAACATAAATTACTTCTATATAAATCTTCACTCACAGATCATGGGAACAGACTCTAGTATACTGTAAGATTAAAAAATTTCAAAACATAGACAACCAATGAAAAACTGAATATATATCAGAATTCTATATATGTAGAAGTACTATGATTTTAAATTTACATTAAAAAGTTGAAGACTTATACCTATCAATCAAGTTAACTCGTAGAGGCCGTAGTGCAGCACCAACGCTCAGCACATGCCGTGGGCACCCGCATGCGCAACCGAGGTGCTCTGCTGCTGGACGCTGGTGTCTCTGGGCACACGCACACATGCCATTGAGTCGCGCCGCCCCCGGATGCACAGACGCCCGCACGGACCGCCCTGTCGTGGGAAACATAGGTGCCACTGCGGGAGATCGAGGCGGCTGGCGCCCTGGCAGCGCATCCCAGTGAGGCGGCGGCGGAGGACGGCGCGCCCTGTGAGGGATCGAGGCGGCGACGAGGCGGTGTTGGGGTCGGTCGTGGCGGCCTTCTGTGTCGTTGGCGTGCACTTGGTGTCAACGGCGTCCTGGCTCGGCGTGCACCCGAAGGAGGTGGCGCCTTGACGCACGGAGGGGGCGGCGGCATGTCGGCGTTGAGGGTGTCGGCGGTGCGGCAGCTGCGCGTCGGCATGGAGGGAGACGACGGTGCGTGGGTGTGGAGGGAGGCGGCAGCGGCGAGGTGGTGATGACGGTCGGGAGGCGCGAAGTGGCGGTCGGACAACGGCAGCGGGCGACCCAGCTGTCGAGATCCTGCCTCTAGCGGCGCGGGGGATCAGGCGGGCGAGCTCGTACGGGGTTAGGTTTGAAGGGTGCGTGGAGATTTAGTTGTGAGATAGGTAGAGATTTATGGAGACTTAGTTGTAAGATCTATACTAAATAAAAGTCTTAGGGGGTTGGAATATGTGGTCAAGGAAAGATTCGGTAATTCGTGGCCCTACGATCTGAGTGAAGGATGTAAATTAACAATGTGAGACGTCAGATTTGAGTAAAATTATATTTTTTACTGTAATTGTGAGGGCCTAATTGAGAAGGATGAATTAATTATAAGGGGTGGATTAAAATCGGAGTAGTTGGCATATTATAGTAGTAGAGATAGAGAAATAAGAGCAAATTTGGTATGCACATACTCCCTCAATTTTCATACTATTATTATTGCAAAAATAACTCTAGTTTATTTTCAAAAACCAATATTATCACAACGATCATAATTTTAAAACGGAGGGAATATATGTTTAAACTTTCTTCTTCAAATAGAACTAATTCTATAGGCATAATTTTCATTTAAAACCTAACATACTTTTTTACGAAGAGAGCATCTCATCTAAATTTCATTAAAACAGCCGTCAACCGTTTACAATGATATAAAGATCAAAGCAGAGATAAAAAACAGCACACAAAGTAACACTTTTTTTTAAAGAGCAACTTGTCTTTCTGGAGGATTTAGAATTTTCTTTTGTGAGAACAATCTAGAGGATTTAGATGTGGGAAATTGAACATTCACGTGGACATTTCACAAACCACAATTTAGATGGACAAATTTCGGAGCAAGCAAACAACGAACACGGCCAACAGTCTACTCCTGGACTACGGAGTATATCTATCACAAAAGCCGACAGTTCAGTTTGACAAAGCTCGTGGCCCAGCAAGCAATGCTGGCCTGTTGGTTTCGATCGATGGGCTCGCTAGCGCGAATGTTATTTACCAGGCAGACGCGTGTGCCATTGCCCATTGGGGATCTTCTTTGATTGATACTTTTCTGATGATGATGAAAAAGAAACCGGACTTTCATCGTAGGATTGCTTCTTCTTCTTTTTTTTTTTTTTTGCACGGGCATCTTAGGATTCCTTTGCTGCACCCCAGAGTTTAGATAGAATTTCTTAAAGCAATTGCACGGGCATCTATAAATATGTGTCTCATTTATTAACAAAAATCTAGTCTCCTTGCAAAACAAAACAAAAAGCAAAATATAGTCGTCTACTACTACTATACTAAAAGAGTAGTTAGCTATAATTTTTTTTCTTTCATATAAGCATAAGTGAAACAAACATACTAATAAATCTAAAATTCGAAAGTGAGTGAGTAGGATCCAACACGACAAACCTAACTAGGCGAACTATAATCAATTTACTTTTGTTGCGCTTGCGCCACACATGGACTTCTCCGATTTTCGTAGTGTGGTAGTACGTTATTCCTCCTCCGTGTAAATATTTTCACACATACCTCCAGGATTCCAAACTGATAAACTAGGCCACCGCTTCCTCCTGATCAGGGATCAATCACGCGAAAACCATTCGGAATGGGTTGAGCGAGAGCGAGGCAGGCAACCGGAACGAAAAAGCATGACACCAGCGTTACCACGCAAGCCGGCGCCGTGCCCGTCGTCGGCTGCCGTCACGTCCTGCGCGGTGCGCGCCGTCGCCTCAGTGCAGTGGGTAGGCGCATACGCGACGCGACACAACACCCGCGCCCATCCATTCCAACGCCCGCTGCCGCCTGCGGCTCGGCTCCTCTGGTTGACGCCATCCGTCCGTCCTTTTTTTTCGCGCTGATGGGAAGGGGAAGGGGAAGGGGAAGGGGAACCCAGGCCGTCCGTTCTTTTTTCGCGCCACCGCCCCGTGCTCGGACGACGACGTGCGCTGCGCTTTGGGACCCGTTCTTTAATCCTGACCGCCTTCCCCCCGCCAGGCCGCGGACGCGCAACTTGTCCGTGGGGTTCACGTCGCGGACCAGACCGGACCAGTCGGCACTCGGCAGTTCGTCACTTCTCTCCGCTTTCTGGCCGCCAAACCGAACTCCGGCCGTGCACTTGGAATATGTTAACCTGCATAATCTACAGCGCGGAGTACTTGATCTGTCCAGCATCTGGGAAAAGCAGGGGTCCCTTGCCCCTTGGCCGTTGCTCTCTCGTTCCACGATGAGGCCACGCCGACGACGAATATTTCAGGCGACCAACCAAACCGCACGGCAGGCACGCAGGCAGAAAGAAACGTACACACGCGCAGTTTGGAAGCGGACGAGGGGGGGAAAAGAAGCTTTTGCTGATGCTCCATCCATCCTCAACGACGAGTGCAAACTAAAAGCTGCTTGTGTCCGTCGTGTGTGCGTGGCTGATCGAATGCCCGCACTGCACTTCACAGAAAAAAGAATTATCTACCGTTTTCCACGTCACAGTTACATCGATCGAGATCCTCCTACTATTGTTGTTTCTTCTCCCCTAAGAAAATCTCCTCTTTTTTCCGCTCGTGCGCAAAGCGCATCGATCGGTAACTGAAAACTGACCCAAAGCGAGTAGTACTAGCTCTAGATCGTATCGTATCGTATCTTAGAGCTGCTGCTCTGCTGATGCTACGTGCCATTCGTGCCTCCTTTTGGAACGGCCATAGCTGCTCCTCTACTGATGCTACGTGACACTCGCGCCTCCTTTTCGAACGGCCGTGCCTCGTGGCCCCCTGAAAACCTCGCTCGCGCTCACCATCCGATTCTGATAACAATCCGCGCCACCAACAAATAGGGGGGCCACTGAAATCCAGGGCTCTCTCCTCTCCTTTAGTTTTCCTCTGAGAGCTCGAGTCCGACCTGATGAGCTAAGCGCAACGTAATAGCAGCTGAGTGTTAGGTGCCAGGGACCGGCCACTGTTCCCCACTTAATTGCCGTGAGCGGCGACATATTCTAACAAAAAAAAATACAGATTTGCAGACGGTTCACGGTTGGGCGGAACCGTGCACCACCCGAATCCGAAATATTGTATTTTTCCGGACGAAATCAGATCCGTCGTGCACCGATGATTAATTAATTTGGCTGGAGTTGATCGCAATGATAGTAGTACAGTATGTTTCCGGGACCGGCACGAATGATGGACAGCTGCAAATAAATTTGCTGCAGCACATATGAACAGGACGAATCCGGAGCGATGTGGCTTACCCATTTTGATTAACAACACGATATAATTAGCTAGTACGAGGTGTGTATTACCTGGTGATACAAGCAGCCCAGCGATTCTCATTAATCCTCTGATGAAGGTATTGGAAGTGCGACAATGGTGGTTGTGGGGTTCAATGGTCGGCGTTGTTTGAGGGCGGCGTGGTTTCTGGTGCTGACTTGCTGTCAGTGTAATTTGGCATGGAATTTTAGGTGATCTGCATTCTACGCGCAGTGTCAAAAGTTGATGTTTCTATAAAGAGAATGTCACAACATCGCAAAAAAGTCAAAAGTTTTGTAGTGTTGTGAATATCGAGCTCTGTAGTGTTGTGAATATTCTGCTTTGACTAATACTGGACTTTAATATAAGGAATTTTTTTAAAGAAAAATATACTCATTGACTTTTAAAAAGGGGCAACTGCAAAAACGATCCTAATTTCTTTTACCTCCATTGTGGGGCTCGGTATTTACCTTCCTTCTCTTTCCCCCTCATCAAATCAATCTGACTTGATCTCATCTCGTCGGTGCCGATGCGCAGCGAGGCCTAGCATATCGGGACTGTCCGGTGCTAGCACGCACGCAATAGACTGGCCGGAAGGTTGAAAAAGAGGACTGATTTTACAAAGTGTAAAGAAAAAAAAAAAACCCAAATTGAGGTTCAAAACAAGGACAGTTTGCAATTACGCCTTAAAACTAGTTTTCCCTCTCTTTTTTCAGTAGATATTAACTAGTCCGAATTCGGGTTCGACTCCTAAATGACCTTTTTTTTTCACAACCACTTACAGGATATATAATTTCTAGTTTCCCCCGCTACATGCAATTGATCATGCTTGTTTTTCTCTGCAAACGCAATCAACATTTCCCATTTCAGTAGTCCTTATGTCATCCCATGTGGCGAACAATCGCCAGGTTTTACTCCATGATAAACTAGGTACTTTTCTTCCTCTCCGAAACCGAAGTTTGCTACTGTTCTTGCAAACGTCAATTCGAAGAGAAAGATCAAGCATCTATTCCCAACTAGTAAGAGAACTGCAAGTGAGCAGGGAGAATATTGCAGCCAGCACAGATCACGACGGGACTGACGACTTTTAGGATGCAATGTTTTGGAGCAATGGATCGGCTCGAAGCTCTCTAAAATGAACTAAAACACATTGCTGGTAGGTTGAATGAACTAGAGACTTGACTTGGAACGAAGTACCAACCCTGCAGAACTTTTCCATACTTATTCTAAAGATAATTCAGGCAAATGCCCACATCGGATCGAAAATGTGCTAAAATAGAGTGCAACGCACACAAAGGCCGTGTTTTCCCTACTGGACCCCACACCGAATTGGCTCATCTAACCGGTAAAAGCGCCAACGTAGCTGCCTAAACCAAAACGCCCCTGGAAAGTGGTTGTTCCCTCGAACTAGAAAGAAAAAAGTTTAATTTACTCCCCTCGAGTATAGATAAAATCTAGATAAACCCTAAATTATTTTTTAGTTTAGTTTACTTCTAAACTTATGTTATTTAGTTTAATTTATCTCTTACTATAATTTATCTTTTTTTCTCCGTACACAAATTGAATTTTAATTCCAAATTTTGTAAAAGTTGTAGTGGACGCCATAAAGTATTTTTTAAAATAAAGTATAATTTTTAACATTAATTTTTATATAAATTTGTATCATGTTAATTATTTTATTATTAAATGTCCTTCTCTATCAAAATAATTATAAAAAAAATTTGTGAAGTATTTCTCTAAAATATGTTACGATGTCAATAACCTTCATGTAAAATTTTAACTTATAACGTCATTTATGCATGAAGAAATGAAAAAAAATTATATTAGAGGATAAATTGGATCAAATAATATAAGTTTGGGGGTAAAGTAAATTAAATAATAGTTTAAGGGGTTATCTAGACTTTATTTATTTTTGAGGGGAGTAAATTAGACTTTCTCCAACTAGAAATTGACAAATGCAAACAACCACGTGGGACGTACGATTCCAAGAAACTAAGAAGGCACAACCCGTGACGAAAAGACGATCAAAATCCCAGGTGACTTGGAGGCCACCACCACTGATTTGTTCTCCCGGTCGCCGTCTGAACCACCTCATCACCGTGGCACGGGTTAAAGTTTAACCGAAGCAACCTCCCATGAAAAGCGAGACCTTACCTTCGCTGATGGAGGCGTCGACGATGGTGTGGTAGAGGACACGGCAATCGTTCTCTCCGCATTTGTACGAATTGCTGTGTATCCATTGACGAAAACGCACGCTCGCTCGCTTCCGAAAAATAATAAGCTAATGACGACGACGCGATCACGAAATAAAATTCAATCAAGTTCACAGCAACGTGCAGAAAAGAACACGGCCTCTCGTTGTCACGGCCAGGTATAGGTTTTCGAAGACTCATCGGCACGTCATCGAGTATGGTCTCAGTCCAAATGCATAGTTTTCTCGGTGTGGCTAGCGGGTTAAGCGAATGGCGTCACCGGTGCCGGGAGTGGTGCCGGTGCATCTAACGCATTCGCCTTTTGCGGATTATTCTTCGTCAAATCTTCTGGGGTTTACTATAATGACCTGTTTCTGACGAGACCATTAGGTAGAGACACCCAGGGCAGGCGTGCTGGTTGCAGGTAAATTCGTTGAGCAGAACAGTGACGCCTCGGCCGCACAATGGGTCAATGGGGCGAGAGTGCCAAGACGAGGCGGATCCGTGGACCAGTCCCCTGCTGGCCGTACAGCTACAGCTCCACCCCGGTTTTTGTCTCTGCCTCACTCTCGCGCGCTCGCTCGCTCGCTCGCGGCCAAGCGCTGACGGCGTCGCGACGACGAGCCGCTGCCGATCGGAAGCGCGCTTCCGCGGACGCTGGTGGAGGAGACCCCTCTCTTCGATTTGGACGTATCGATCGATCACTACTGGTGCTGCGATCTGGTGGTGGTTTGCGAGAGAGAGAGGCAATTAAAGTCTTGGACTCGAGCTCTCCAGTGGGATTTTGGGCGTTCAGATTTCACACCATGTGAATGATTTTGCCTTTTTCGTTGTGCTGGGGAGTGCGGTGTGAGGTGCCGCGTCCCCTGTCTTCGCGTGCGTGACCGCGCGAGGGTCGCCCGAGAAGGTGTGGCTGTTTTTCTTTCTTTTCCTTCTGTGCTTTGCGTGACCCTGATTATGGTCCTGTGTGTGGTTTGGAAATTCTCGCAAAATTTGTTTTACACGAAAGTGTTTGTATTTGCACTGTACAAACAGTGGCTCTGTTCGCTAGAAAAAGGTAATGTCTGTCAATTCTTACGTAAGAACAAACATAATAATCAAAAATAAAGTTCACCACTGTTCCTATTCGAAGATAGTTTTTATTATTTGGCACGTTGTGGTAATCTTTGAAATTACTTATTGTGTTTCTAAGTTTGAATGCACCAGCTATTTAAAAGCTCACCTTCTTCATTTGCACTCACCTGACCCAGTAAAAATGCCTTTTATAAATTTGGAAGGTATTCGACAATGCACTATAGTACTGCTATAGTACTGTGCAGCTTACATACAGGCACAAGTACACATACACATGTATACTCACTCCTATGCTTACGCACGTATGGACAATCTTGAGGTTCATGAGGTCACACTAAATGCCTTGACGTCGACACGACAGTCACCGTTGAAATAATAAATAGTAGTAAATGTGACATTTTTATCAAGTTTGAGAGCCAAATCTCCTATGTGGATATAAATATAACAGATTGTGTTAAAAGTTAACAATGTCAAATAAACAATCGAGAACGTAAATTGATAAGCTACTAGTCATGTAATTTCGTTCACGAAATTCCATAGCGCCGGCGGATGGAACACCAGGATTGTGGAACAAGCATATCCAAGTTTCGATAAATGACTCTATAGTCATCTCTAAAGAGTGAATTTGCGTAGCAGCCTTTTTCCAAGCTCGCACGGACGCACCGTAAAAGAAGTATCGAATCTGTCATGAGGCACGCATTTGATGAGCCCCGTTCGATCCATTATTGGTGGGCAAGAATCTGAGCTATAATAAGAGCAAATCATAATAAAATGCACAGACCCCGTAATGGCCGGAGGGAAGGCGCCAATGCTATGACTCGGCAAGGAAGAATAACAACAAATGATGTCCTGCTAATTAAAATATCGTGCGCTTATATATTAGGACTAGCCGCAAAAGAAAAGAATAGATGAGACAAGTAATAAAGGAAGTCGAAGCTGTATAAAATTGAGTTCCGTCCATACGAAGATGCCACCCGTCGTTTTGGTGGTGTTCGTCGGATCAAAGCCGTGCTGAGGGATTAAGGTGTGATGCAAGGAAAGAATAACAAAACCCCAGGGTTTGCACATGGAAAGTGAAGGCAGACGGCGGCGCCGGCTTTGTTGCGTGGGTGGACGCGGCCGAGCCGGGGGGGGGGGGGGGGCGCAGCCAGAGGTTGTTATTTGGCCGGGTCAGCATCCACACGAACCTAACCACACGCGAAGCGGACGCCTCACCCGTTCCCCCCCTTCCCCCGTCTGGTGCGCGCGGCCGGAAGGAGAACTGGGCGCCCCCCTCGTCCGACGTCCGCGGCCGTGAGGCAGTAACCTGGCCGTCCGGCGCCGGGCAGGCTAGGGGGCCGGACTAAGTGAGTGCGCGTCCGCGTCAGGGCTCGCCAAAGCGGGTCATGTCAAGTGTAGGTGCGACCCTGCTGTAGCGCGACGCGGTCCTTCTTTTGAAGCGCAAGCCAGGCCACGCCACGCCTCTGCCCCGCGCTAGCCGTCGCGGCTGCCCCATCCGAATCAGTCGCTCTCTCAGTCTCCCTCCTTCGGTCCTTTCCCCGCTGCCCCAGAGGCATACTAGCTCCCTTTCTATCTTCCTTCCTCCAGTCTCGTTCGTCTCCATAGTCCATAGGGCCATACGGGCGCTAGCGCGTTGTTTTCTTCGACTCGTGCGTGTGTGGTAGCGGTAGAAGAAAAGCGGGCGGGGTATCAGGATCGGCAAGTCCTTAGTCCCGTCTCCCTACCGCTACGTACTTCTCGATAGGTACCCCACGCGCGGCTCCGGCTCCGGCATGGTGTGCTGGGTTCCACGGTGAATGAATCTGCCGCCGGAAGGGCGTCTCGTTGCGGGTCCACCCATGGACGCCGGAGGAGGAGGAGCGGGAGGCGCCGCGAGCGCCGTCAACGCCTCGCGCGGCGGACTCGTCCGTGCCGTGTTGTGGTGCTCCTCGTCGCCCCTCTTCTTCTGGCTCCTCACCGTCGCGCTCGTCGCCGCGATCCACGTCGCCTCCGGGCTCATCTCCTCCAGGTACACGTACCGACTCTTCTGGAAATTCTTCTAGTACTTCTGACCGATCGTGGTTCTGTTATTTTTTATACTTAACGATCGATGGTGTTCCTTCCTTGGTCCTTCGGCAGGAACGACGAGAAGGAGAGGGAGAAGAGGAAGGTCCGGCGCGGCGGGTTCCCTGCCGGCGTGGAGAGGGAAGAAGTGGCGGAGAGGAACGATGACAGGATTCTGGAGATGATGCGCAGTTTCAGCTTCGTGCAGGCGACCGAGGAGGATTTCATGGAGGGCATGGCGCCGTTCGATCACGTTGCCGGGGTTCGATCCGAGCGGCCGGACACGCCGTCGCCGACGTCGTCGTCGAGCTTCAGCTTCAGCTTTCAGAGTCAGAATTCGGAAATTCTGCGGGAGGCTGCGGTGCTGTCGAGAGGATTGCCAGACCAACGAGAAGAGGAAGAACGAGACCGGGAGGAAGAGAAGGCTCCATCGGACCACGAGGGCGAAGCAGAGGAAACAGAGCTCCTGGTTGAAGAACGGGTGCAGGAGCAGAGGAGGGAAGCCGTGGAAGCAGCGCCGTCGTCCCAGGTAGTTGCGGCCACGCACAACTACCGGTTCTTAACTGAGCGCGACTTCCGGGGGTTCATCAGGGATCCCGAGACCATGACGGTGCGCGTCGAGGAGTCATTCGTGCCGCCGCCGTCGTCGTCGCCGCCGGCAGTGGCAACGGTGCAGCCGGAGGAGCGGCGAGTTGTCGAAGTCGCCCCCCATGGCGGCGGCTTCCTTACGGAGACGGAATTCAGGCCAGTCGACGAGCCCGACGTCGGCACCGTTTTGGAACACCCGGTGCAGGAGGAGAGGAGGACGCCGTCGCGGACCCGGAAGCCGGCAACGTCCCTGTCTTACCTCTGCGAGAGCGTGGCGTCGTCCGGGAAGAGGACGCCGTCGCGGCGGACGCTGAAGCCGGCGACCTCCCCGCCCCACGCGTGCGAGAGCGTGGCGTCGTCCGGGAAGAGGACGCCGGAGTCGCGGCGGGCCCGGAAGCCCGCACCACGGTCGCCGTCCGTCGCGTCAAGGGGCAGCGCCGTCGGCGGGAGGACGAGCTTCGCGTCGGAGTTCTCCGGCTTCGGCGACTCCGACTCCGAGTCCAGCGCCAGCGACGACGGGTACTCGGTGAAGGAGCTCGTCGTGGAATCCGACAGCGACTGGTTCGTGTCGGAGAAGGACTTCCGGGGCGCTGCGCCGCGCGACGCCGGCACCCGGAAAACTTACGAAGCCAAGGTGATCAAGGCGATCGAAGCCCTGGAGGAGTCGGTCAAGATGGAGCATTCGTACGAGGACTCCTCAACGACGTTGTCGCCGAGCTCTGTTCAACAGGGCTCGCCAGACAGCATCCCCGAGGGCTCTGTCAGGTACCCTCAGGACATGTGGTCTCGCAGCCCCACGCCGGACATGGAGTACAAAGAGGACGAGGAAAAATTTGCAACACAAGCCGAAGAGGCTGAGGAGAGGAACATGGAGGAGGAGGAGAGCGTTGACGCGAGCGACAACGAGGATGGCAGGAAGGTAGCAATAGCACCGTCGGGGTGTGATGCTGCATCAGAGAAGGAAACCGTCACTGTAAGTGATCATTCAGGTGAAGTTGTTTCTGATGTTCAGAGAAGTCCAGACGCTGTTTCAGAGAGACGCTCTGTTTTTTCAACAAATCAAGCTGATGGTCCTGATGGTAGGAGAAGCCCAGAGCCAGGTGAAGCTGTGTTTGATGTTCAGAAGAGTCCAGAGGCTGTTTCCGAGAGAATATCCAACGTTTCCTCAAATGAAGTTGACGATCCTGATTGTAGTAGAAGCCCAGAGCAATCAAAGCACGAATTACTCGGTACGGTTAACCATTCACTTGACCGCATTTCTGATCACAGGAAAGAAACTACCAGTGAAAGTGATCAGTCATATGAAATAGTTTTTGATGACAAGAGACGTCCAGAGCCACTGGATACAGGATTTGTTACCGGTACGGATGATACCTCACATGAACTCATTTCTGATGTCTGGAAAGCGATTGTCAGTAAAAATGATCAGCTGCCCGCGGTAGATTCTGATGATAAGGGAGGCCTTGATCCAGCAGATAAAGAATTTGTCACCGCAAATGATCGCTCAAGTGAGCTTCTTTCTTCTGCTGTTAAGAAAGTGAGTTTTAATACTACAGACGGCAATAATCAGTCGTATGCAATGGTCCCTGTCGCCGAGCACAGTTTAGAGTACAGAGAAGAAGGGGAACAGGCTAGTGCAGATGATTATTCAGACAATTTGGCTCGACAAGCCTATGTTTCTGTCACTGGGAAGGCGAAGATGTACGACGATGACGAGGAGGATCCTGAAGTAAAGTGGAAAGATTTAACAGAGGAAGAGGAGGATGAGTTGGAATCGTTGTGGGAGCACCAGGACCTGATAGAGCAGCTGAAGCTTGAGCTGAAGAAGGTGCGCTCGATTGGACTTCCGACAATACTGGAGGAGTCTGAGACACCAAAGGCCCCAATGGAGGACCTCAAGCCATGGAGGTTGGATGCTAAATTCCTCCGCGACGACCCAATGGACGAGCTGAACAAGTTTTACAAGAGCTACAGGGAGAGGATGAGAAAATTTGACATATTGTGCTACCAGAAGATGTATGCAATAGGTACGCTTCATTTTTATCAGTTTTATTTATGTTATTTACTTGGACTTCTCTCTTTCCAGTATTTTCTATCATTTTGTTTTAGTCCGGTAGAATCACAACGATAAATTGATTTACATATTTAAACCAGTGAAAATTCAAGAACTAGATTTCAACAAAGCATGGAATTTTTTTATCAAGTCATGGAGTTCTGAATGTTTGAATTGCTAGTCAAAATTCACACTGCTACAACTTTTTGTGATAGCTAAGCATCGATCTATATTTTGAAGTACTAAAGGACAGTACATCATGCTTTACTAAGCTTTTTTTTTTTCTTCAACTGAACATGCTCCCGCGAAAGGAAGCTTCTTCATCAGGCACTAATTTGTTCCTGTACTGAATCTGATTGCAGATTTCCTACAGCTCAGAGGGTCTAAGCAATCCAATTCTATGAAGTCATTGTCACCGACGGTGGCATCCATCCTATCACACAATTTCCGATCCCGTCGGAGATCACCCGAGGACCCATCGGAGCAGTTTCTCAAAGAGCTTCGTTATGATCTGGAGACGGTGTACGTCGGTCAGATGTGCCTGTCATGGGAGTTCCTCCGGTGGCAGTATGAGCAGGCTCGTGACCTGCCGGAATCGGACCCTTACCACAGCCATCAATACAACCAGGTGGCTGGGGAGTTCCAGCAGTTTCAGGTGGTAGTGCAGAGGTTCGTCGAGGACGAATCGTTCAAGGGTCCACGGTTACCAAACTACATCAACAATCGATGCGTCCTCCGCAATCTGTTGCAAGTACCGGTGATAAAAGGTTAGCATTACTTCAGACTTCATATAGGTGAAAAAAATATTTAATTCATCTCACTCCTGAACTAAACTTGTGGCCGAAAGAGTGACCACAACATCTATTGTGTTCTGTTACAGAGGACAGCTTGAAGGATAGGATGGAGGATCAGCGCAAGGGGAACTACGTTATAACCAGTGAGGAGCTGGAGGAGATCATGGAAGAGGCGATGCATGTTCTATGGGAGTTCATCAAGGCCGACAAGGTTGAGACGACAACTGTGCTCAAGGGCTTGTCGAGCACTCACGTCGAGCTTCAGGACCCTTCAGATCATGATCTTATGGTTCACATCCATGCTGCGTTACAGAAGGTAAGTTACCGGTAAAATTTTTTTTTGATTTGCTACAGTGCAACAAAAGTGTCATCTTGTTTTTTTTTTTCTAAAAAAGAAATAAATAAAGTGCCAATGCTACCTGCGTGACACTGAGGCTTAAACGTGTGCAGAAAGAGAAGAGGCTCAAGGATCTCCTCCGGACCGGCAATTGCCTCGTGAAGAAGTTCAAGAAGCCCAAGGAGGACAGATCAAACCAGAACCTTTTCTTCTCGCAGGTTGACATGAGACTCGTGGCACGGGTGCTGCGGATGCCGAGGATCACCAGCGATCAGCTGCAGTGGTGCAAGGCCAAGCTGGACAAGATCGTACTTGTAGATAGGGTCAAGATCCACAGGGAGCCTTCATTTTTGTTGTTTCCCTGTTGAGAGAGAGAGTACGTATATATATATATATATATATTTCTTTTGCTCCAATTTCTCATCGTTAATTACCATGTATCTATGATTGTAGGATTTTCTTTTAACCATTAATAGTAATTCAGATGCTTTTACACAGGTCAGTTATTATAATTGTATCCTCAACCTGTCACATGTTACATCAGTTATTAGAAATCACAGTGTAAACAATCTATCTAGTATCTACCATGAAATAAAATCATGAAGACAATACAGTATCACAGTACACAGATCGACCCTTGTGCATCACGAACTGTTCTTCCCCTCTGTCACCACGTTCAGGGGACCAAGCGTGTTACATTTTTGGATGTCAAATGCCGATGCTGCTGCATTTATTCAAAACAATCAACGAGGACTGCTCTCATACAAACAGCAGCGAAACGCACGCCCGATTTCGGCCTCCGAGTTGTACTGCTGGACCACTGCACTTCAACGCTACCACCATTAACTTGACCGTCGTCATCATCTCTTAGTCCTGAACGAACAACAGTTTTTTTGTGCGCTTGCGTACTTGTGTTTGCCACATGGCTCCTCTAATGGCTGCCCACCTTGTCCTTGCGAGCTGATCCTAACAACCAAAGTACTAACTGCAAACACTGCTCACTGCAGCTAGAAACCAACGCCCAGTGGACGCAGCTGAGTAGGACCAACAGTGCTGGCCAGATCTTGGGGCGTAACCTTAACAGAGGCGCAGCTCAAGAAGGAGCCCGTTGCCAGATACAGGGAGGCGGCCGGCGGCATTCAGTGTGGCGGTACGGCGAGGCTGTGTCAATGATGGAGCTGAGGCTAGAGGAGGAGACGAGGCCACCAAGATCCCGAAACGAACGTTAGCAGCTCTACAGCTCGTCCTTGTGTGTGTGGTGCTGGTGGGTGCCGGCAGCAAGGGATCTGGCCTCCATTATCCAGCAAGAAATAATGTGAGCTTGACGCCAGGATGCGATGCAAACAGAGATGTATCAGCAGTGCTGATGAACGCATTCACGTGAGTTTAGAGCTCTACAGACTACAGTATTGATAGATGTACTCTTTGCCATCTGGATCAGAATTTCACAAAAATTTAAATGAAAAAAAAAATTCGAGTTGAACACTTCAAAGGCGAATCCATTTGTTGCGAAGGGGTCTCTATCTTCTGCTTGTGCAGGAGAGATTCCAGGCAATGTGCAGTTGTCTCATACTTATCGTTTGTTGCAAAGTTTTCAACTATACATATAGTTTTTTTTGCAAGGAACTATACATATAGTTAGCTTAAAAAACACCGTTATTTTTTTTTCATTACATGCAGGGGTGCACTCGCCACATCCTTTTTTTTTTTTAACACCGGCTCTGTTCAGTGGAAAGTTCAGGCAAGTGCCAGGTTGCAAGACAAATAACCAAAGGCCCATACGACCTACCAGTTCATGACCCATCTACACCGGCCCGGCCTATATTACCACGCAACCCGATCCTAGCCGTCCGATCTAGGTCAGGCCCTCAAAGCCAGCAATTTATAGTCCTCGCCGCCGCCGCCACGCGCACTCTTCCCTTTCCCCCAGCCTCCCCACTCTAGCCTCCTCTTACCAGGGTTTATCAATCGTCGTGCGTTGCGGCGGCAAGATGGTGCAGCGTCTGACCTATCGGAAGCGGCACAGCTATGCCACCAAATCCAACCAGACGCGGGTCGTCAAGACTCCAGGTATAGATTCTCTTCTCTTCTGTCTTCGATTGCTCCATGGTTTGGTTTGGTGATTTCTTGATCTCCTTTGTTTGTGGTTCTGATTTTCTCGATCCATTTGTGTTTTATGTTTGCAGGTGGTAGGCTGGTGTACCAGTACACAGACAAGAGGGCGAGCGGGCCCAAATGCCCAGTGACAGGGAAGAAGATCCAGGGGGTGAGTGTTTGGCTTGTCTTGCTTGGTGTGGCAATGTGATGTAAATCTTGATTGTTTGGCTAAGTCTGGGTAGAGCGGTTTGATTGGAGTTAGTATTTGATAGTCTGAGTCTTGCTTTGTGCTGCTTTAGAATGTCGAGCACGTTAGGCAGCCTTTTTATGCATAAACGTTAGACTAAATTTCGTTGGAGCAACAAATTATCAGATGCTGAGACTAGCTCGTTAGGTATGGGATTGGTAACCAGATGATGCTTTTTAGTCCTGCATATCTAAGTGTAAGAAATGATGCCTTCTGTCTATGTGAATTTGATTATACTCGAAGATGCTTTAAATTTGCTGCGGTGAATGTCAGGTGTTGCCATTTTCTATTGTGCTGTAGCCGTCTAAAATGCATTTGAACAGCCCCCAGAAATTTTTCACAATGGCCAGTCATACGTGTTTTCTCTAATTTATACATATGGTTTCTTGTACGGTGCAGAGCTCTTTGGTTTTAACCAGTTATTTTCTTTCATGATCGTAATAATTAGTTTAATGTTAACCTGCACAACTTGCTTTTTGTTCTTTGGTAATAGTACTTACACTGTGATGACATCCACTCCAGATTCCGCACCTTAGGCCTGCTCAGTACAAAAGGTCCAGGTTGTCTAGGAACCGCAGAACTGTGAACCGTCCATACGGTGGAGTGCTGTCTGGAACTGCGGTCAGAGAAAGGTTAGTGCATGCCTAAAGCATTATGATCCAATGTTCCCAAAGGAGAAACACATGCTTTGTCTGCAATCTCATATCATCTCAAATATCTGGCAGGATCATCCGTGCTTTCCTAGTTGAAGAGCAGAAGATCGTGAAGAAGGTGTTGAAAATGCAGAAGACTAAGGACAAGACTGCCTCAAAGTAACTTGTTGACATGGAATGACTGTTCTGTAAACGAGGGGGTTATTTTTTGTCTGTTGATGATCAATGGCTTAGTCTTTTCTAGTATGATCAAGTATGATCTGTGGCTTAGTCTCTTCTGTACCTGAAATCTGTTTATCGTTATGAGATGTCAAAGATTATGAGACATTTTAATCATACCGTTTTGGTTGCTAGTTCACATATAAGTACCGTCTGATTTTCATCCTGCTGCAATTTCAAATCTCCTATGCTATTGACTCGTCTGTCAGGTTTTCTATCGTACATCTGGTCTTCTAATTCTCATATCTATGCAAACTGTTATGCTGGGAATGATCCTTTGTCGGTTGTATAGTGCTTGCTCTTCATACCTGCCTCTGTGGGCCCTCTATCGTGAATACTGAGTGCCTTCTGAGTCTGCATAAACTCTGAATAAATTAAAGGAATGTATCTACTAGGTATGCTACTCGATCCCTCGAAAAAAAAGGATGAGGGGTGATTGGAACATTTATTTGATCGCTAAATCAAAAATCATATACTGCAAATGAATAAAAAGATTGTCAAGAATGGGATTCGAACCCATGCCCTTTCGGACCAGTACCTGAAACTGGCGCCTTAGACCAACTCGGCCATCTTGACATGCGTGCAAATTACAAATAGAAAATTTACATATATTAGTAAATATTTTTATCGGAAATCACAGTAATTATTCAAGTTGTTTAACTCAGCGCAGTTCTGAAGTGCAATTTGGAATTCGTAGTGTCCGGTTAAACACCTAAGCGGAGGAAGCAAGTGCCCCAGCAACTCTTCGCACATGAAACGCCACTATACCCACAGTCCTCACATCGCTCGCCAAGGCGACTCAGGAGGCGACCCAATCCTAGCGCTGCCACCCCGCTCGTCCTCCCCCCCCTCCCCCCCCAGCCCCGCCGTCGTCCGAGCGAGCTCCCGGGAAACCCACGCGACTTGCAAGGACGGCGGCGGCGAGGCCTTCGCCCCCTGGGGGCGTGTGGTGGAGGCTGCGCACAGCAGCAAGAGCGCGAGGGCAGTGGCGCCAATGAGCCGCCGTCGGTGCTCTGGAAGACGGGATCCGGGTGCTTCCAGCCCGGATCCAGAGGACGGCACCCCGGGGGAGGCGTTCGGGTGTAGAAACAACGCGAGGTCGTGGTAGAGGACGCCATGGCGTGGCAGCCCTAACGGCGGCGGATCCAGTCGGGAGCTACGGCGTCCGGCTGCTGATGCGCAGCGATAGGGCGCGACGGGCGTGATGGATACACGGAGGCGGCATGAAGGGGTGCACGACAACATGGTCGAGTGGCAGTTCGGTACGGCGGCATTGGGAGGGCGCGCTCCAGGGCGGCCCGGGTGCTGTAGATCCGGGCATCCCGTGGCGGGATCAAGTCGTCTGCAACTCGACTCGACGGTGAGGACTTGTGGTTGCCGCCGATGATGTGTTTGTTTTTGTGGAGGCCTGCGGCATGGTAGCTATGGTGGAGAGCTGTCAATGCTAGCAGGACAAGATGGTGTGGAGCTCCGGGCGCAAGCATTGCTCGACTCATGGTGGCGTGGCGGCAGGGTGGTCGCGCGTGGTGGCGGGGTTGTTGCGCGTGGACAGCTGAAACTTGCAGTGGCGTGGTGGCAGGGTTGTTACGCGTGGTGCTGTGCAACTTGCAGCGGCATGGTGGTGTCGGTGGCGCATCGGATGCAATGCAGCACTTCGGGATGGCGTCATGTTGCTACTTGAGGTGCGGTGCTTGGTGTAGTAGAGGCAGCCATGGTGTAGAGGATGTGGGCACCGGGAGAAATCTTGCATGGCCGTTCGCAACTGATAACGACGATGCTTTGAGCTTCGTTTCCCTGGTTGCAAGCGTTGTTAAGGTGTTTTTACTTCCACACCATGTATTCCTGGGCGAAACTCAGATTTGGCTTGCCGGATCAGATAACGGTGGCGTTCTTAACGTCATTATCTTGTTGAAGGCGTCGTCTTGGTGTTGCTTCTACCATCGGCATTTGCAGCTTAGGGTGTGACAGGCTCCTTTCTGATCGTGTTTGTGATTGTAGTTGGTTTGTTGGTAGTCTAGGTTTTCTTTTTCTTTTATGGCTTGGTCTCGTTTCCCTTAATACGAGGCACTTTCTTCTTATACTAATATATACCGGATCACGCATAGTGATTTCTCAGATTTTTCAAAAAAAAAAAAAACTCTTCACACATCCATCGTCCCAGATAGAGACCTAGATGAGGGGAGAAACGCGTCTTCCGATTGTTGCAGTGCGTGATTGTGTTGCCATTTTCTTTTGTGCTCATGGACTGCGGTCTCCATGATGATAATGTTTTTTTTATTTCTCTTCTTTTATTCCTAAATCATGCTATGTCAGTAATTTATCCTACCTGACATGAATTAGTAAATGACTAACACCGTTGCGTGCAGAAGTAGAAGACCGCGTCTATGTTGTGAGTATTGAGGAGCGTCAGCATGATCGGAGAGGAACGTCCGACGATGTTGCGGAGAGGCTGGAGATGCTGAGTAGGTTCCAGTAGCACCCGTGGGCTCAAGCTGATGACGATCTGAAGAGACATGGGTTAACTTGGCACTGAAGAGCAGAATCTTACTTACAAAAGACGTCCCTGCTTTCTCACAATATAAAATAAAATTAAAAAGAGAGAAAAGCTTAATATGGATCCTTTCTCAAAAAGCAGTTCAGTTCTGCAGTATGTCTTTCAGTACGTTCATGTAAATTAAATACAGTTCATCAAATATTTCAAACAAAAAAATCGTTCATCACAAAGAGCAGTCCATCATCTTTACCTTTTTTTTTTCTGCGAGTCACCATCTTTTACCTGAGATGATAGAGTTCCTGCACTGTGTTAGTTGTACATCATAAGATCTATGTCAGCCATTGTCCGTTGAATCACAAACAATGAACTGTGTTAGTTGTCCTCTTTAAGATCTGCGTCCTCTGTTGAACCACAAACAAAGCGAAATACTCCGAGAATTCCCTTATAACAAAAAGTTTTAGAAAACAACTTATATGTATTACACTCTTCTCATACCTTTGTCAAACAGGATGCAAAGGCCATTAAGAAGCCAAGTTCTGTGGAACAAAGTGTGGTGTTTCATACTCACTCCTGGGGTTCTCAATCAATTGCAGCGACAAAGCTGAAGCTGTTATCTGTTTAGCAATCCATACAAACTTCACATTTCGCTTCAGAAAGCTCTTCTTGCTCAGCAAATCGGTTTATCCACCAACAGTATTTCCAGGTGTGGCAGGAGAAGATCCACGAAGTTCACAAGATGGCTCATCCCATAAAGTCATTAGCTTTCAACCAAAATCCATCAGAGAAAGACGTCCATAGCAATGATATCAGTAGAGAAATAATTTGATGTGATGTCAGTGCTTATAAGCATGACCTCTGAAACAATCAACCAAGACCCAGAAAACTTCAAACATCCAACGTACACAAGGTTGATTGGGCTATAGATAGAAATGGAGGTATTTGACATAGAGATGAGGATCCACATGCAAGAAAACCTGGTGATGAATTCAGGAAATGAGTTGTGGAATTCACGGAAAATAAAGTGTCCATTCGATTTAGGGGAAGATTTACCAGATGATTGAACAAGAAACATTCCAAGTGATTCTTCCCCTACCTCCCACCAAAATGTCTAATAGCAGATCTACTACAAAGTAGTATACATAGTTGGATATATATACAAAGTGATGTCAAACTAAGAGCTTCCTTGTTACTTTCAGCACTTCCTACCATAACACCTCTAACTCTATTTTCAGTTAGGTCTGTATCTTATGGACCACATCTGCTTAGTAAAAAAGATATGAGATAAAAATAGCCTGGTCTTATTATTTAGTTCTTAAGATGGCATTGAGCTACATTTCAGTATAACTATATAACCCTAACTACTACCATATCATGGTGTTTTTGGTTAGAAAAATAAGGGTACAAAAGAGTCCCCCATTGCTATATGATTAGTATTGAGTGACTGGATCAGTCAACAAAAAGAATGTAGTGGTGCCCTACTTAAGGGATGGTCAAGCCAGATGAGCTAGTCCCTCAAACCAAACACCTGTGTGATGCCTTCACTATTTGAATCAGATTATATAACAATAACAAAGCCTTTTAGTCCCAAGCAAGTTGTGTTAGTCTAGATATGAAACCCATGAGAAGAAAAAGAGGGGCGAAGAGGAACATGAGTAAAAAAGGTGAAATCAGATCATATATTTTTTTTCCTAAAATATTTCAAAGGTAGCGAATTTTAGGAACATACTCTGCAATATGTTTTGGCCAATTTCTTTAGGTGATCTGCGCAAGTGCACAAAGCACATGTTTCTACATTCTGTGCTGCATTTACCTTTTTCCTATGTATCTCTCGAAGCATTTCTATTCTTACACCATACTCCATCCAGGTTCTTTTTTCACACCCTTGACTGATTTTCTAATTTTCTCTACTGCCTCCCAGTCTCCGGAATTTGCTCGAATGTTTGAAAGAGTTGCAAAACATTCTGAATCGTAATTTTCTTCACAGATCTTACTTTCTACAAAGTGCCCAATTGCAGCATCATCATGAACTCTGCAAGCAGCAAGCAGTGTGCTCCATACCATCAAGTCAGGCTTCACAGGCATACTTTCAATAAAACCTTTTGCTTCTGCAAGCCTCCCAGATCGACTAAGTAAATCAACCATACAACAGTAGTGGTGCGGTGTAGGCTCAACCCCATATAAAGTATTCATCGAATTAAAATGTTTAATGCCTTCTTCGGTCAATCCATTACGACCACAAGCAGTCAAAACGCTCACTAGTATGACAGTGTCTGGCTTTATTCCACATTCAACCATCAAGTCAAACATCGCCAAAGCTTCATGACCGCTCCCATGCTGAGCATATCCATCAATTATAGCTGTCCAGGTAACTAAATCTGGGGTATTTATTTCATCAAAAACTTTCCGAGAATCATCCAAGTTGCCACTTTTCGAGTACAACTTCACAAGTGAACTGCTTACAGATAGGTCATACAGTAGTCCTACTTTAGTTGCATAACCATGTAATAGCTTACCACATAATGGTCTTGCCAAGTCAGCACAGAGGCTAAGAATAGATGAGCATACAAACCTATCTATGTGAAAACCAGTTGCGACCATAAGCTGAACTATTGAGGTTGCCTCCTCACTGCAATCATTTATAGCATATCCAGATATCATAGATGATAACATCACCTGATCTTTGCATGGAGTTGCATTAAATATTCTTCGAGCTGTCTTAACATCTTGACATTTGGAATACATGGAGACAAAACAATGGTTAATGAAGGTGGTTTCTCCATAGGTACGAAGGACATATCCATGAATTTCCTTTGCTCTTAGCAACCACTCTGGTCCATGACAAGCTGAAATAACAGCAGTTAATGACACATGGTCGTGCGTAAAACCATCAACAATCATATTCCTGAACATCTGGAATGCCTCAACTGAACGACCACGTGTTGCAAAACCAGCAACCATTGATGTCCATGACACTCCATCCCTTTCCTGCATCTCTTCAAAAACTTTGCAGCTGTCATCCAAATCATCACATCTAGAGTACATAGTGGAGAGAGCACTTCCCACAAGAACACCCTGAACAAACCCATCTTTTATAACCGATGAATGCAGCTGTTTCCCAAGCTCAACAGAAGTGACAGCGCTGAAAATAGAGGCGTAGCATCTTTCATTTGGTCTTATGCCCTTCCAACACATCCTCCTTAACAGCTGAATTGATCTTTCCAGGTTACGAGTACTAACTGCAGATATAAAGGCAGACCAGATGCTTCTGTTGCTAACTGTGCCAACTTCTTCAAACACCTTCTCACACGACTGAATATCCCCAATATGTGCATACGTGGAAATCAAAGCCTCCTTGACAACTTGATCCAAGTACAGCTCTGTCTTCATAATCATGGCATGCACCTGGCTAGCCTCTCGCACCATAGCCATCTGAGAACAAGCAAGTAATATGCTCGTAGCTGTGAATTTGTTAATGGCCACGCCGCTCTGCCCCATTTCCCTAAGCAGCAGCATTGCGCTCGCCGGCTCCTCCTGTTGCACGAAAGCAGCAATTGCAGTGGTCCAGGAAACCACGTTCCGCACTGGCATCCTCCAGAATTCCCTCATGGCCGCGCCCATATCGCCGCATTTTGCATACATATTAACGATGGATGTCCCGACGAAGACGTCATACTCGGGATCACGTCGGACCACCATCCCGTGCACGGCCGTCCCAATTCGCATCTCCGCGCCCGCTGCGCACGCGCTGAGAGCCCCGGAGTAAGTGAACGAGTTCGGCTCGCAGGAGCCCCTCACCATGTCGCTGAACATCACGACGGCGAGCGCGTGGTCCCCGTTCCGCACCGCGCCGGAGATGGCCGCGTTCCAACAGACCGCACTCGTCTGGTCCCCGTCCTCGAACGCCCTCAGCGCGTCCCCCAGGCGGCCCGCCTTGGCGAACAGATCGACCGCGGCGCTGCAGACGTAGCCGTCGCCCGAGAGCCCGTCCTTCCATGCCGCGCAGTAGAGCTGCTTCGCGAAGGCGAGCGCGAGCGCGGGGTGCGTCCCAGCCGAGACGGCGCAGGCGGCGAGCGCATTCCCGTATGAGAACCGGGACGGAGCGGCGGCGGTGGCCCCCGAGGCGCGCGCGCGGATGAAGTCTGCCAGAGCGGCGGGAAGGCCCGCAAGGCGTTCGGCGCCACGGCGCGTCATTCCGTCGAGCGAGTGGGGTGCGTGTGTTGGACGGGCGAGACTGGGAAGACGGAGGCGTTGGCGCTGAGGCCGCGCAAAAGCGGAGCGGCAGGGTGGGGAGTGGGGAGGACTGAGGGAGTGAGTGGTTGTTTGTTTTCAAAGGGCTTGCCATTGTAAGCTTCCTTGATCTCTTGATGCCATTGCAGACAGAATACATAAGATTGTACTAGTACTTAGATAAAAAGAAGATCGTATAATGGAGTTTGTTAATCTGTCAATGACGTGGTGAAAGTCGACTGTTAGAGCTCATGTTATCGTACCCTTATTAAGCAAGATCATTACACTTGTCCATCCACACATTGTTGGTAAGGTCATCTATATATGGACTTACTTGCATAGAAATATCTGTATCGCATTTGTGACAGTTCATTTTGACAACTTGGATATAACAAATACAGAGCAGTAGTACGAAGATTGGTAACAATTGTTTAGGTGGTTGCGCTGAACCTCTAAAGACAACTCACTTCACGATGCCCCCAAGAGCTCCTTGATATCATATCCTTGCAGCTGATGCAATAGAAAATCAAATTTGTCACTTACAAACGGCTTACTACTGGCATGCCAGTCATCAGTACTCTAAAGAACCAAAGATATTGGCAGGTAGCAGAAAATTAGCTTCCCCCTATATCATCTGCAATCTTGGCATGTCGACAACCATATTGAAAAAAAATGGTATTGTAACTTGAGAAAATACAGATGGGTAACCCATTTATACCTGAAGAAAGGTTAGCAGAATTATCACTCCTGAGTTCCAAAATGCGTGTATTGTGATAGGAGTTAGAAGATTGCGGGTTTGAGCATACGAAAAGCCCAATGCAAGACCTGAATGACAATCAACAAGGTTACTCCACAAAAAAACGACATATACTGATAATAGTAGTTCACACATTTACTCTGTAAAAAGATGCAGGGTATCACACACTAATCTGGCCAAATTTGCAGTAACTAGTAATGTGGTAGTGCACTGCTGGTAAAACAAACAAAAGAACTAACAGAGTTTTTAACTCTAATCACATCAGCACGAAGAATTACCAAGTATGAATAGCTGTGGAAATTGTCCAGGAGTCAGATGAGCAAGAGCAAATACAGCAGCACTGACAAGTACACAAACTGGAGTAGGAAACCTGTGCCAAAAGATAACTGTTGAATGCAACAATATGAAAAAGATGCAATTTATGGTGGGTCAATTTACTAAATGCTCTTACAAAAACAGTTGCTATAGTACGAAAATAAGACTGCAACATTATATGGATTTTACCACTTTGTCAAGGAAACCATTAGAAATCCTCGAAACACAGTCTCCTCCAGAAGAGGTGCTAGAACTCCAGTAATTCCCACCAAAAAGGCAGTGCTAACAACAAATAAAAAAGTTGGAAACGTGATTAAGCTGTCATGGTGTAGTTACCAAGAACACATAATGACCCAAAAGCATCACAGATGTACCTTGCAGGGGATGAGCCGATCAGTGGCAACAAGAGGACTAGTGAATCAGTCTGAGTTAGTGAAAGAAATTTTTTGTGAGAACAATTCTAGTTGTAAGAATGCATTATGCAGTCGTAACATTTTTTTTTAAAAAAATAAATCACACAATTCAAGACATATGTCCTTTTGTTCTGAATAATTTGAACAACAAAGTAGAATTGAATGAGATTAAGGTGGCAAGCATTAACTAATGTATGTCAGTGCACTGGAACAGTCTGTTTGGCTATTTGCTAAAGCATCTGTTTGCCTTACCTCCCTCTCTGGAGGGTCACCATTCAGATAGGACATAGCAGCTCCAGCTAAAGCAATCGAAACTATTGCTCCAAAGAGACCAACTCCAGACCACAAAAGCCATCCATTCTCCAGCTTCAATGGTTCTTTAATATCTGAAAGGTTGATAACATTCTTGCATAAACATACTTGTTCCTTTGATAAAAAAAAGTTATAAAAAAAACTATTCATGACGAATTAAACTTGAGCAGCTGAACCCATGAAAATGAGAATAAGCTAAACGTTTGATTACAATTTACAAGGTAATTCCTGTCCACATCGAAACAACCCACAAAAAATTTCAGTTGACAGATTTTTATTCATCAATAGAATACTTTTATATGTATACGATAACAAGTTATACAGCGAGCATGGTAAGGAGATTGTGTCCTAACCATAACGAAATACATCATCTGGGAACGGCCGAAAGGTGTTGCTGATTCCAAATATAACGCCAAGCACGACTACTGTCACGCTACTGAAAAAAATAATACAGAAAAGAAAAAGGTAAATCTTTTGGCGATTGATGGTCTTGATACTATTGACGGAACATATTGTCATATCAGCTTATCAGCAACAGAATTGAAACGTATTGTGCATGTTGGAATTGAAAGTTGTATCGTACAGTTGCCCCAGGAAGAGGATTCCTGCCTTCTCATCTATAGTTGCCTCCAAAGCTTTATACCCCACATACTGCAAAGCTGATTGCTCAACCAATCCTGTCAGAACAAAGCTGTCTAAAGAACACTCAGAATGCTTGCTTTAGTATTTAGTAGAATTATACATTCGGAACTTGCTGCAAATAACAGGAAACTTAACTGAAATCACATTATATTTTCAAATGAAATGAAAGAGGGTTTGTGTTTATGGCTCACCTTACTCCGCAGCCTACCATGGTGAGCACAATGGTTTGCCACTCCCATGGCACGTCCCACCGGCGAAAGATGGGCCACTGGTCCGAACTCTGCTTAGGTCCAGATATAATGTTGCAAGTTCCACATCAGTCAGCACGAAAACATAGCATGAAAGTAATAACCACAGTTCAATTGAATTCCAGAGGTGTCCCAATCCCAATATCAACCACACATTGTTGTACTATTGGAGTTCAAACATTTTATACCCTGTTAAACAGTGTGCATCATCCCTCAACGGAGGTTTTCAACAATTAAAACAGCAGAGAATTACCTTGTCAGAAGGCGGTGGAAACTTGTCCTGGGAATTGTAGGAGAAACACGCGAAACCTCTGCCCCTCCCACGCCGGCTGGTAAGCAGCGGCCGCAGCAACCACTGCTCAGCTCCTTTAGCAGCGATGCAGCCAGTACTCGGAGAGGGGAATTGCCTACGGTGCTTCGAGGAGCACAGGTGTCTACATGGGAGAGGACGAAGGAGAATAAGAGTGACCGGCGACGACGTCGATGAAGCCATAGGGGTGACCTTTCTGCCTCCGCACTGTCCGCAGTACTCGGCTGCTCGCTGATGAAGCCTCACGGGATGAGGGATAAGGTGTGGGCAGTGGGCTTTCGTCAGAATTTTATCAAGCTCTCTGAGGTAAGAGAAGATAAAATATTTAATAGGTGGGGGGCGAACTGAAAAATAGTCAGCCTTCCTTCTTTCCAGCGGCGATTTCGAAACCTTTGGCGTCGGAGCAGCAGCGATGGCGGCGACGTCGCTGAGCACGTCCGGTGAGTGGCTGACGGGCGCCCTGCGGGAGCTTCGGGAGCGGAAAGAGGGAGCGCTAGATCTCGACACCGACCTCATCTCCGGCCTGGTTTCCTTCTGCGAGCTCGCGCCTCCCCCCGACGCCGCGGACTACCTCGCGGTTCGTGCACAACTTCCTGCACCTTTGAGACCATAGTCCATGTGTACAGTGCGCGGATCCTCAGACTTGACGACTTATATTCTGATCAGGACTTTGTTTAAGCACGCGTGCTAAGCGGTGGCTTGATCTTATCGCCGATATTTTGATATCTGATTAGGGTTGTGTGCTCTACTGCTATTTCATCTTGAATGACGTTTTAGTTTTTTGGTAATATAGTATGATCACTGGTGTGTCGTCGTTGGTTGGAAATTTACTACGCTGCTGCTATCATGAAATGTCTTTGATGAGTAGAAAAATTAGTGCTTCTGTCAATTGTATCATCATAAGTGCTTTTTAGGGGAAAGACTGTAGGGCAAGCACCTGCTATCATGAATGACTTTTACAACCTGATGCAGCATCGAAAGCGGTGACCGCAATTGTCTGTCAGTTTGAATGCTTCAGGGATGTCAGTGTTAGGTTGAGCTATAGGTTATCAGTTATGTTCTTATAAAAATGTTAAGTTTGGTTCTGCTATTCAATGTGATTTTAGCTCAAAGAAGGTGCAGAATCTCTATGACTATCCATTTCCTTAAAGTTGCTGTAGGATGGCAGATTATGTGCTCTACTGCTGTTTTCCACTGCTTTATTTATTGATGCAAAATCATGTGTTGGGTCACTTGGGTGTCTTGTCTTGTCTGATTGATGCATATGTTTTGTTCTCTCGATCTACGTTTCTGCATTGGTTGCTGTGCATGTTGAAAATGTTTTGCTTTCTAGTGAATGCCATCTTAACACTAGGTTTGAATCTGTGGCTTTACATCTCTTGTGTGCTCTTTGCAAAGTTGATGTTTCGAGTGACACATATTTAGACCAAATGTTTTCTTTTTGCTCTAAGTTTGAATCAGAGTGTGCCTTTTCCTTCTTTTTTTTTCTGAAAACTACTTTTCTTTTTTCAATCAGCCATGTTGCATTAAAGAAGTGTTGATGGTTTCATTAGTTTGTTTTTTAGGTTTATTTGTTCCATGCTGCTTTCTCAGTAACAGCACTAACTATTATGTTTTTGGTTCCATTAGCTTTTTTTTTTTTGTTAAAGCCATTCGGTGAGAGCTTGTTTCTGAGTGACATCAATAGTTATCGCATTTATATCATGCACTAATACATTTTGAAACTCTTACTTAGTTGATATAAACATTGATCGTGACATTAATGCTGCAGAATATTATTGGAGCAGAAGCTGCTCAGGACCTTATTCAGGAGTACTTGCAGAGGAGGGGTTACATTAGTCCTTCCAATGGAAATGAAGGCCTGCAATCGCCTAACCTTCAGCCTTATACAAAGCCATCTGCTGGCACAGAGACCGCCCAAACAAAGAAACAGACCCGTACACAAAAGGATACAGCATCTTCTTCTAGTCAGAGTTCCAGGGGCCGATCAGGAGTTGATGAATCCCGATTTGCATCCAAGAAAGGTTCAAAAAAGAAAGGAGTAAAAGCTATCTCCCTTGCTGAGGCAGCAAAGGGCTCTATTGTCTTTAAGCAGGGCAAACCTTGCTCATGCCAAGCACGGCAGCACAATCTTGTTAGCAATTGCTTATCATGTGGCAAAATTGTGTGTGAACAAGAAGGCGAGGGACCCTGTAGTTTCTGTGGTGCACTAGTCTTGAAGGAAGGTAGTACATATGCAGGTTTAAGTGATGTCGGGCTACCTCTTTCAGAATCAGAAGCTGCAGCCGAAGCGTATGCAAAGAGGCTTGTTGACTATGACAGAAACTCTGCTGCAAGGACTAAAGTTTATGATGACCAAAGTGACTATTATGAAATGGAAGGAAACAGTTGGCTCTCTTCAAAAGTAAACTATCCTAGATTCTTTCTATGTGATTGTTCCATTTCGTTTCTTATTATTTGATCTTCACTGTGCTCTGCTAAACCTTACTTCTGATATGAGAACAATAATATTAAATTACAAGATTTAGAGCTAAATATTCTTGTACAATTTAATTCTTTGTGTAGGATCGAATCTTTAATTCTTGTACACTTTAATTCTTCATTGGTACTAAAACCACTCTTTTCTCTCTTTTTTTTATATCTACTGCTCCTTTCCACTCCCCTTATTTTTTTCTCCTTTTTTCCACTGTTCTTTTTGTCTGTCGTCTGTGTTAGGTGTTTCACCCTTTTTTCTATTTTGGTTTATTGCTCTTTTGCTCCCCTTCTTTGCTTCCTTTCCCTTTCCCGTCTTCCTTTTGTCTGTTGTTTGTGTTGAGTCCTATGGGTTTCATTTCTAGCTTGCCCCAACTTGCTTTGGACTAAAATGCTTTGGTGGTTGTTCTTGCTGTATGGATGTTTTGTGTATTGATAAATTGTTTTAATGAACTATGTTCAGGGATGTTAACTTCAGTCACCTATTTTTGGCACTACAGGAAAAATCAAATCTAAAAAAGCAGCAAGAGGAAGCTCAGGAAGCAGCTGAAAAACAAAAGGGGAAAGTTATTGTTACATTTGATTTGGTGGGCCGTAAGGTAATTACTTGTTCCTGCTGTACAGCAGGTGATGTACACTTAGTGCAATTGTCAGTTATTATCAAGAGGACTCAGCAAAACATGTGGAAGCAAACATAATTTGGTAAGCATTTTCTGCAGGTGATTTTGAACAACGACAGTGCCACGGAGCTTGAATCTGAGCACCCGATCTTGAGACCATCTGAAGAGAAGGATCAAGGCTACCGCATACGGCCTAACCCTACTATCAGGGAGCAACCAGTGTTTGTTGAAACGGGTCCAGTGAAGCCAAAAACCGACAGAGCAAGGCAGAGCAAGAGACTTGCCAAGAATGGTCTGTGCCTTGAAGTGACTGGAAGGGTGCAGCATGATGACAAGGACTTGCAGAGGATTCAGAGTGGTAAGAGGAAGGAGGGTGAGCACTTGGCGTACAGCTCCTTTGATCAACCACATGAATGGGATGACTATGAGTGTTCACAAGATTTTGATTGAGTCCTGTTTGTAAATCGTGATAGGTTGGTTGCTGCCTAGAGTTGTTCAATTACCTACTTTGAGTCTTCCCTTTTAGCAAAGTGGCAATCTTGAAAGACGAAACATCATGTAAAATGCCATGATTCCCATAAAATTGCTCTTGCAAGATTACATTTGAAGCTATCGTGTAAAAATGTGGGGATGTCACATTTGGTTCTTGCATACTTCCACCATTGTGTACTACTGACTGGTCAGAAATTTTGATTGAGCTAGAGTTGCAAATCAGTAATTCATGGTCTGGTCGCTCATTAACGAGTGTTTATCTGACCTGCGTCTTACTTTAGGTCAGGGAAATCATTGTTTCATGAATGCCCAGATCATGGACGAAGTTGTCCGCCTTAATCCACACCAGCACGGGCAGCGTCTACCGGAGCTCCGCGGCACTCAAGATAGTGAAAACTATGGAATGAGTTGGGAAGAAACTCGAGGGCCAAGTGACCAAGACTGAAGTTTAAGCCCTGTCATTAAATAAATTAAAAAAAAGAATTGCCTCCTACTCTTGATGTTATCTAGTACTCGCTCTGTTCATGTTTATTTATAGTTTTTGCTCTGAGCACGAAGACTTAAAAAAAAATAAGATAGGTGCACAGAAAACAAGAAGAGAGATAGAGATATTAAAAAAAAATTATTAAGAAGCGAGAATTAGAAATTAAAGGAGAAAACTATGATGCTAGAATGACAACTCAACGGAGACGGAGGGAACAGTAGCTAGTTTCTCTCTATTCTGGCATGTCGGATCTAGTATGGTGCGCCCAAATGATTCAATCTTCTTAAAATAAGCATTACTCTTCAAGGGTGTCGGATTGTATGTGCTTAGAAAGCATCGTCTTGAGCACTACAAGACGAGTTCAAAGAATAAACATTCGTCATCCTAGCAGTGATCTTTGGCGCCGTTTCCAAATTTGCATATAATTTGTTAGTTGTCCTTTTTTTAAGTATATAGTACCTCTGTTTAAAATAGAGTTCGTTTTAAATAAGTTTATAGTCAAACATTAGAAATATAAATCATGAATAATTTTTAATTTATTAAAATTTAAAATAAAAAATCATATGAATAAATTTATCTTAAAATATACTTTTAAAAAAATATACATGTATCACTTTTAAATAAATAAGTTTATAGAAAATGAAATTTAAAGTTATGTTTTGAAGACTAGTTCTTGTCCTAAATGAAATCTATTTTAAAACAGAGGGAGTACAGTGCAGCGAGGGAAACCCCTGCAGCCCTGCTGTTAGTTTTCCCTGTTACCGATGAGAGTTCCCAACCGCTAAAGCGTGTGCCCCAGACCCAGAGCATTCTGATCCGGATTCAAAAGACTTAATTCCAGAAGTTACATTGCAATCTCACTCTGAAAAGAGATTAGCATTCATGTGAAATCCTGGTTGATTTCCCAACTTGATTTGCATGCAGAACCCACTTGAGGAAAGCACCAGTTTTCACCCTAGGGAGCCGTGGGAACCAGATTATTAACATTGTTATACACGTCATGACTTCCTGGCCGACGCGCAAAACACCCCAGCAAAATCCAGTTCACGAATGGGAGTAAATCCCATGCATCTTTACACTCAGTATACGCTGATATAACAATAAATTTGGCATGAATTTATCTGGTTCTGCACTACGCAGCAACCATGAATCCTTGTGAAATCCATGCAAATGAGCAATCTAGGTCGCCATGGCTGTGGTTGCCGCCAACCTCTTACACCTCGAAGTAACTTTATGGCTGTGGCTCATGCTGAGGTGTGGCTGGAGAGTCTGGTGCGATGGTGAAGTGCACTCCCCTTCCTTGTCCGGACTGAAGGATGAATGCCACCTCCGTTGCAGCTAAGGCAGCAGCCTCCTGAACAAAATATACACAGTTAATGGTGACACACAGGTCAAAAAAATTATAGAAGGCCTAAAGAGAGACACTGGAATGCAGCATTAAGGAGACATATTGCATAACACAAAGCATTTACCCAACAAACTGAATTTTGTCTGAGCAATTTCTAGCATAAATTTCCATTTTGTTAGGCCATGCATGGGCAGACTTGTAAGTTTCCACTTTCCAGCATGTTTAGGGCATCCACATTATCGAGAAAACAAGGCAATGGATTAATGGAATAATTACGCCCCTGACCTTATTTGCAGCATCACAGGATTGTTGCAATAATAAACTCCACAAAATCCATATGTTACTATGTAGTAAATAACACTTCGATATCTTAGGAGTATGGCTATGGAGAAGTTATAAGAAAATAAGAATGCTGATATTTTGGAAAACGACATACTGACCTGCCTCTGTCTACGGCGCTGCAAGATACTAATTGCCCAAGCCATAATGTAGAACGGTAGCAGAAAACCAGCAGCACGCAACAGAAAAAGCTGTCAAATTGAACCATATAAATGCCAAGTGCTAACGGCTACCATAAGGAGAAGATGCTCAAACTTTTTTCAAGGACATTATTTCACTTACAGAAAACATTGCAGAGGTATCGTCATCATCTTCATCAGTTAGAGTCAGTGCATGTCTTAATAACAAGAGAGCCATCAACTGAAAACAAGAAGGCAAACAGGTGTAAGAACAAATGAGCAATCCTTATGGTTTACAGTGCACCTGGAGGGATAAATCTAAATACATCTTTTTTGTGAGGACTCACAACAAGAGCAGCAGAGCGGCAGAAGGCAGCAGTGCTGGCATTTGTGGCAGAATAATCATCATATTCAGCTTCCATGATGTGGTTTTGTGCCACTGCAAGTATCCTAGGATCACGCAAGTCAAATGCAGTACCAGTAATGGTCCAGCCGCCACTATAAACCGCAAAGAAACGAGAGGGGACTTGCAATTAGATGAGGTTATTTTAAAATAAAGAATAATATTATACTGTTCCTTATTGTAAAAAGAAAACAGCAAGCATTTATTCAAACTAGTCCTCTTCCTCCCAAGTGTTGAAAAATAAAGGACTATGCCCTACCTTATATCAATGGTAGTCTCATCTGGATGGGATCTGGGAGGTGCCGTGTATCCATCTTCATAAGGCTGTAAATATATTATTTTTTTCCAACATCTCAGTATAACTATCAAACTAATGAAATTATAAATATTTTAGAGTAAAGTGCACCGTAGGTCCCTAAACTATTTGTGATGTGTCATCTAGGTCCATAAACTCTCAAACTGACCATCTGGATCCCTAAACTAGTTTTGCTGTGTCAAGTAAGGTCCAAATCTATTTTTACTACATCATGTTAGGTCCACTTTTTAAAAATGAAAATCATATAAGGAAAAAAAAAAACCAAAGGGCCTCTAGCCGGGTGGTTAGGACGTTCAAGTGGCACTTCTCAGGTCCTAGGTTCGATCTCTTACAACGCGAATTTCTTATTAAGGTTAAAAAAATCTCCACATAATAGTCCGCGTCAAATAACAGATTATGGATCGACCTAAACTCACAACGATCACGGATCCCTAGACCCTTATTATAAGGGCAGAGTAAAGAAAGTTCAGGAATTTTTTTAATCAACGTAAGAATGTCTTTTTTCTTAACAAAATGTCCGAAGGGCGGAGCTGTCTTACACCCGCAGGTCGAGTTTTTTTAAAATTTCAATTGATCACATATGTTATGCATTGTGGACAAAAATTTCGTTTTCTCAGTGTCATACTACCAATATCGAGTTGCAGTGTTCGTTGATGAAAACCAACTTTTTAAAAGTATCATACAACAAATTTTTCCTTTCTGAAATGTCACAATATATTTCTGGTTTTTAAATAGGATTTGGACCTCACTTGACACAGCAAAAGTAGTTTAGGGACCCAGATGATCAGTTTGAGAGTTTATGGACCTAAGTGACACAGGGTGAATAGTTTACGGACCTACAGTGTATTTTACTCAATATTTTATTAGAACATAAGCTCACCTCATTACAAATTTCACATGTAACATCTCCTTTCTCATTGCACCACCGTTGTACGCAAGCCCGATGAGCATACTGCACAGCACAAACTACAGATGTGTTAGAACAGCATCCATAGAACATACTCTTAGAAAGAAGTATCCAAAGGAAATCCACGATTTCATACACATAGCATGAAAAAGTTAAATTCTAATATTTTGGTTTTAGAAACAAAGAAGAAAAGCATGACTGCAAAGAACCAACTTCAAAAGGTTGTTCAGCTAAGGGCAGACACACAATTTACTAGATGATGATTCACAAAGAATAGTCCATTAGTAGAACAAATAAATAGTTGCAGTTTATAAAATTGCAAGCTATCATTAAAATAGTTTTATTCAATCTAGGTTGCCAATTAAATAAGGAAAATTATACATTGTTTTGTTCCAGACTTTCGTCAGGTATCGTGTATAATATGCAAACATCATGGTACAAAATTTAAACACTTTCAATAAAGAGTGTAGATTTCGTGTCCAGGGGTTCTGGCACACCCAATAGCAAAAATTAATCATGTATGTGTCATAAATTCATCCAATAATAATGTATGTCATACACAAGAAGCTAAGTGAAACTAAAAAATATATTAAGCTCCAAATTCATCCTAGATGTCAAGAAACAAAATAGACAATAATAAATCCAGCATTGCTCATTGTGTGACAACGGTACCATATATCTGTTTTGAAAATGAAATTTGGTGTTAAAGATGAATTTAGAAAAAAAGGAATTTGCTGGTTCACTTAATTCTTTATGCACTACACACATGCTTTTTGTGTACTTTTTTGAAACATTGAAACATGTTAAATCATCAAAATTTCTTTAATGGGAACAGTGGAACCCCTGGCCTCCATAGAATACCAAATAAATACTTATATCATTATAAACTATAAAATTGGCATGATTTGTCTGGTCAACAGATTTAATATCAGGTCATTAAAACGATGGTAACCTTATGAAATAGTACACAGCTTTCTGATCATGGTGCCTTGAAACTACAATCATCTCTATACCATTAGAAGTTACTAGCAATTATGTTACTAGATCCTGTTCCTAGAGACCACGTTCCCTTCTATTAATTAGTATTTGACTCCAGTACTATTTATTGAAACAGGGACCAATAGCAATCAAGGTGCATATCGAATTGGTCAAAGTGAAATGGCTAGAAAAATTCCAGATCTAGTATGTTCTATGCATGAGGTTAATAAGAGAGGAAAAGAGAGCCCCAGCAAAACACTACAGAATACCACAAGGCATTCATCAACAACATATTTACGCCAAATGTTAAATAATAACATCTTGCATAATATGCAGAGTATTTCACCGTCTAAGAGGCTACACTGACCACATCCATTTGACAGTTGATACTAATAATTAGATTTGCAGAATGGCCATTGATGTTATCTATTTACTAGTGCTCACAGTTAAACAGAAAGCCCTGATTGATTGTTACAGCACAAGGGGGAAGAAATGAAAGTTGAGTTCGTGGTGTGAACCTTTAGGCTGCCAGTGCAAGCACAAGGGCTCTCCAGATTATTAATATTGTCTTCCTCCTGGCAAATGCGACACTCAACCATCTGTAAAAGAGGTTCTTCTTCAGAATCCATTCTTTCTCCAACTGCAAAAAGGGTATGAACTGAGGCGTGTGGCTGTGCAATGGCCGCCCCAGATGCTGTACTCTTGACTGCCCCAGTGACCTCAGTGGGCTCAGGAACACTTAGGTTATCAACATTGACCATCAGATGACTCTTCATTGTTGCAAGCAATTAATAAACTTTTGAATGAAAGAATTTTGTGAAATGCTATTAGATCAGCACAGAGGTCATAATCTAATGGCTGGATCAAACTTAGCGTCCTACTGAAAACAAGCAAAGGAATGGGTCAGCCAATGACATGATTATTAGTCCTGAAAACCTAAAGGGCAGTGCCGCAGCAGATAAAAAAAAAAACTCACCTAACCTCGTGAAATGAGACACCAGAGTCCTTATTGATGGGGGAAAAAAAGAGGCACCAATTTGCCGAGCTCCACCTTTTGGACAGAAGTAACAGTTTCAGCATATGGTGGACAAAACATGAACCAATGACATATTTCAACGGACAGGTACATAAACAACACTTTTTCAAGATATGCATCGAAGGAATTTCAAGATGTAGCAGAATGTCTCCATAAGCGTCAATATCCCTCCCATGAAATAAGTAATTTGTTCCGGCAGCAGCAGAAAATATGTTCACCCCCATCAACCACAAACACAAATAGAATGTTCATCTAACATGCAAACATTATCCTCACGACTGGCTCACCAATTCGTAATACACAAAGGAAGCTAATAACTATCTAAAAACACAAAGGAAGCTACTAGTAACATCATTAACTTTACAGATAGGGAATATATATAAATTTGATAATTTGACTATACTAAATCATATCTAAACACCATCGAGTGCTACAAACAGAAAAATAAACACATGTAACTCAAGCAAAATTTCTCTAAAAAACAGAAGAAATGCCGGGTTCGACCTAAAGAGGCACAGAACAAAATAATATCCGAATAGTATTCCCAATGAATTACATTACTTAACATGTTACTTCGCCTCTCCGGTTATCCTCAATTCCATCCAAGGACGGACCAACCAATAGGTCGAGGTAGGGCAGCAGCCCTGAGAAGATCCCCTATCCTCCGAGATCTCCGGCCACCCCATTCTCTAGACACGGCTGCTCGGCATCCCATCCTCATCCCCGATGGGGAATGAAATCTCCCCGTCCCCGTCCTAGCCCACGGGCAAAACTTTCTTCCGCCCTTGCGCTGGGATCGACCCATCCCCGCTACATCCAGCCCAAGGAGGGAGAAGGATTCGACGATTGGAGATACGAGCGAAGCTCTCACCTTCCGCCGAAGATGGACGAGGAGAGTCGACCCAAGCCGCGCGTGCCGACGTGCGCCGCTGTCTGCCTGGGTACGAGAACAAGGCAGGCGGCGCTGTTTTTTTTCCGCCTTTTCTCTCTCTTGAAACGAAAGTCTATTCTTGAAGAAAATGGAAAAGTAAAAATAGGACTATCTAAAAATATCAGTGACTCTATTTTAAATCTACCTTTCTAGTCTCTCTAATAAAATCAATTATTTTGTGCAACTTTTTGTGTTATATTATATGCTATTTTCTATGAGGTTTAATTAATATTTTATTAAATAAGATTTATTTATCATCGTCCTCTTCCTCTGCACAATGTCCCACATTTTGTGATATGACAAATGTTGGAAATTAAAAAAAAAGTAAAAAATTTAAGAAGTGTGTTTACATTTTTTTGTTGCGATAATGAATTGTGTTTACATTGTGTGCATAATACTATCGAATAATGTTAAGTTATTGTAGAACAATTTAGAGTAATATTGGAGTTTCCCAAAAATATAACAGCAACTATATGATGATATAATATAATATAATACAATACAATACAATATAATATAATATAATATAATATAATTACTATCATATTTATAAGTCAATTTTATTAAAAATATTTTAATAATCTTATTATCTATGAAACCTTTTGGATATCATTATCTTCAAGCAAAAATAATATTATACTCTAATAAGATATTCTAAGAATGATTTTAGAGAAGATATATTTATGCACACAGTTTATTCTCAACAACGGATAATATAGACTTAATAGATGTTAGTTAGTAAGAAAAAATAATATTTGACAATTTATGCACATCCATTCTTAAATTTTCATTCAATTTAAGATATTTATTTGTATTTCATCAATTTCAAAGGAGACAATGTAGGAGTTGGACAAAAGAATCAAATTATTAACTTTCCCGTGTCATCCTACTAGACCACCATCGCAAGAAAACAATCTTCACGAACCTGAGATTATAAGCTACTTTCTCCTTTCCTTTTTATTTGTTCATCTTGCTCCCCAATACATCTTTCTCTCTTCTCAAAACATCTTCATCTCTATCTCTCTCCTTCTTGTTTTTTATGCATCCTTGTTCTCCTTTTCTTAATCTCCATGATCAAAGCTAGATGAACAAGGACTGAGGAAGTATTAAAATAAACCCATGATTAAAGATTGGATTCCTCCCTGATGTCAAATCCCAGCGTGCATAATCAATTCCAAACGAGATAGACATGTTGTCGGCTTCAATCTTTTGTAATAAGTCTTGTTGGCTTCATCAAAATGACATGGTGTTTGATTTCATGGCATTTGGTTCGTTTCATGTTATTTATTGTGTTCCCATCCTCAAATTACCATCTTACCACTCATGTCTCACAGAGACAAACGTCTCACAAAGACGGACAGAAAATATACATCTCCACTCATTAGTATCTTTTACAAGTGGATAAAATTGAGCTTGGGCAGTGTACACGCTACTTACAGGTCTGCATCTCTCATAAGAAAAAGTTTGTCAGCATGTTCACATTTTCTCATGTTGATGTTCAGTTCATGAAGAATTCTACAAGCCAAGTCAAATCCAGGACTAGAATCATCACCAGAGATGAACCGATGAAAGTGTCCTCCAAGCTCAACGCAGCTCTCGCCAGCCATCTTCTTCATCCCTCCTTCCCTCATCACCTTCCTCGCCTTGGCTGCCTTATCCCATGACCCGATGTCGGAATAGATGTTTGCAACTATAACGTAGTTGCCACTTCTCCGGGGCTCCAGCCCCAGCAACCTACTCTGCACCTTGCCAACAATATCAATGCAGTCCTTGGACGTGTGTAGTTGGCAGGCACTCAACAATGTCCTCCAGACGACGGGGTCTGCCTTGACTGGCATGTCCATAACAAAGTCATAGGCTTCTCGAAGGCGACCGTTGCGACCCAGAACATCAACCATGGCACTATAGTGTGTCATCATTGGCTTGATGCCATACACATGCTGCATCTCATGGAAGAACTGGCGGCCCTCATCAACCAGCCCAGCATGGCTGCATGCGCAGAGCAGTCCAAGAAATGTAACATAATTGGGTGCAACCGACGCATCCTTCATCCTCTTGAACAGCTCCAGTGCCTCCCGTGCCATCCCGTTCTGTGAATAGCCCACGATCATCGAACTCCAAGTCCAGACATTACATGCCTTCATCCTCTCGAACAAGCGCAATGCATAAGTTACTAAGCCACACTTGGTGTACATGTTCACCGCCGCCGTGCCAAGTCGAAGCGTCATGTCCAGCCGCCGGGCAACAACCTGCCCGTGCGCCCACTTGCCGAGCGCCAGGTTGCCCAGCTCTGCAGCTGCGGAAAGCATGACCACGAAGGTCGTTTGGTCCGGCTCGAACCCAGCCTCTACCATCCTCTCGAACAGGCCGGCGCACCGGTCGTGGCGGTTATTTTCCGCGCAGGCGGTGAGCGCCGTGTTCCAAGACACCACCGTCTGGCGCGACATTTCGTCGAACACCTGCACGGCGCGAGCGAGGTGACCGCAGGCCGAGTAGGCGGCCATGAGGGCGTTCGGGACGTACACCACAGCAACTGCGAGGCCGCTCTTGACGGCCTCCGCGTGCGTGGAGGCGACGAGCGGGAGGGAGCCCGGGGCGAGGCCCGCGAGGGCCTTGAGGACGTGCGGGAGCGTGTGGGCGTCTGGGCGCAGGCCCCCGCGTCGGAGACACACGAAGAGGTCCACCGCGGCGGATGGATCATGCGAGGCGGCGAGCGGGGGCAGGAGTAGGTTGAAGAGGTCGAGCGGCGGAGATGGGAGCGATAGGAGGAGACGGTGGGCGAGGGGCAGGAGGAGGTGCGGGGAGGGCAGAGAAATGAAGCGGCGGAGGAGGGCGTCACCGAGGGACGCGACGCGGCCGGAGATGAGGATGTGCGCGTGGAGCTGGAGGAGGTGCGAGACAGTGGTGGCCGCCGCGATGAGGCCGCGGACGGCGGCTGGGGTCGTGGCCATGACCTTGCCATTGGAGGTGCTCCACTCTGTTTCTCGCTTCAGGTAGGTAGACCGAATGAATTCCCGGGCCGGCGCTGCTCAGAGGCCCATTTAACACTGGACATCAGCCCATACTTCTCCAGCTCTAGCGCGGGAAATAAAAAATCCCTGCTACTGCTAAATTGCACTAATCCTTGATGAATTTATGCGGAATGTCTGTGTTCCCAACAATACCTTACCTCAATACTGGAACTACATATTCCGGTCTTATTTATATGTGCCAGAGAACATTGAACACTACTGTGTAAACACACAAGAACACAACCATGCATATATAACAGTAGTCCTTGTGAACCACTTCATATTGAAATCATTTTTGCTTCGTTCATATGGTGGCATTTTTTCATTTAGAAAAAAAAGGGTTCCCTTGGTGACTATGATTACTTTCTTGGTATAAGGTTTTTGAGCATCAGACGAGACCCGATCAATCAAGACTCGAGAGGTTCGCTCAGCGCCACCCTGGTGGCTTGTGTTTGCCGTTGGGCCCCGAGGGCTGATAGTCCTGCATCTCCACCGCCATCCTCGCATTCATCCTATTAGCTTCATCATCCTCAGGCCCGGACCTCTCCGTTTCCATCTGCCAAACACCAGTTGCAAAACATGATAAATGATGAATTCCTCAATAACACAAAGAGCGCAAGAAGAATGGTTTTTGTTGAATCTCTATATCTTTGCATCACGTATTGTTAAAAACCACGCACCGGTACTAGATTGCTGCCTTTAATAACCGACGATGCTGCTGGAATCTCACCAGCCTCTTGCAAGGGCATCCTTTGCAGTCCTGCATATATACCACAGAAACGCATGGCCATGTTGTCAGACAAAACCCTTACTGCGTGCATACAGAAAGCAAAGCGTGATTGGGAAAATATGTTAAACACTTTACTTGAAACAGGAACAGCGCTGGAAATAATCAGGAAACATGCTGATAAGGTGATTATAAGAAGATACAGAACCGATGCTCTCCACATTTCACTGGTCTCTGGTGGTCTCTCACTTGATCAACGGCACTGCAGTGCTATCATATGAGCTCCTAGCTTGGTCCCTCCATGGCTTTACCCCTGGACCCCTTTATATTGCACATGTCACGCAACCTAGATCACTCATTTCGGAACCAAAAGTCAAAAAAGCAATGGAACTCTCACAAAGTCTAATCCAGTGGATACTGACCATACTTCTTTTGTTGCGCTGCCGCTCTTCACCTCCACTAGTGGTTGAAGTGCTTCTATATTGGTCCATATATATCTCGGTCTACTTGGCAAAGTTATCATGATGATCAGGCCATTTGTTAAGTACGGAGAGAGCCGGTTACTTGGTCTTCTAAAGAAAGAAAACTAGCGAGACTAAAACAGTATTATATGTAGGTAATTGCTGTTGGGCCATATGCATATATCGTCAACCACATAGATGTGGTTCTTTGAGATACCTCTAACCATAATGGTCCAAACATGGCATAAAATACGCAACTCAACGAATCCATGCAAAAAAAAAAAGCATTCATGCATTATTTTATTAATTCGCACAAAAAACGTTTGACTTGATATTTATGGCGGATCATGGTACTAAAATTTAGTGTGCGCGCGCGCGCGTGCCTGAAATGACAATTTCCACAAAAAACAACCAAATCTAGAACTATCCATTAAAATTTCAGACTCTGCGGCAGTCGCTGTCACAGACGAATTGATCGGCATTTTGGTAAACCATCCAAAATGCAGAGAGATATTTTGACTCGGAGATGCGTGTGCATCCTCCCGTAGTGGCCAGTGGGGTGGTATGCACAGAAATGGGAATCAGTGGCTGGAATTTCTTTGCGTTTAGCGGCGGTGGAGACGTCTTGGAAACCTCTAATAAGCGAAGTGGAGGATCCTCTCTCGGTTCATCTCCAGTCCACGAAAGCCATAGTTTGTGGGGTGTCGAGTATGGTAGGCGTCCAGGAGCAGTGCAAAACGTGGCCAGCAAAAAAGATATGGTGGCTTTTTCAGTGCTGTTTTTGGATAGTACATTGTCACAATGATCCATTTTTTATGAGCATTAGTGGTTACTTGACTAGGGTTTGTTAATCTTAATCAGTTCATATCCATCCTTAAGAGTGCATGATGAGTTAGATGCATGTGTCAGTCCAAGAATTTGGCCACGTGCTCGTGCAAAACAGCGGAAAAGACGTAAGTACAAGTCGAAATTATAGCTTCCCCATCGTCGGCTAAGCGTACATCGGGCCGGCCAATGTTGACGAAGCGCGCGCAGATAGAGTAGGCCTATTACAGCTCCAAACAAAGTGCTATGAGAATATACAGCCCATCTAAGGCAGCAAGAAGGCCCGAGTCCGTTTCAGAAAAAAAAAAAAAAGGAAACAAGCCTGAACACGACCCCGTTTCTTTCTTGCGAGGGAGGCAAAAGAAGCCAGCAACCAAAACAACCTCCCCCTTTCTCCTCGCTGCATTCCGACTCGCCACTCCCCCGCCATGGATTCCGCCTTCGCAGGCTCCTCGGCCGTTGGCGAGGCCCCCACCTCTGGGGAGCATCGTATGGGAACCACCATAGTCGGCGTCTGCTACAACGGCGGGGTCATCCTCGGCGCTGACTCCAGGACAAGCACAGGTACGCTCCGATTTCTCCTCGATCTGCATGTGCTGCAGCAGATAGTGGTGTTGCTGACTCGCTGTGGGCAGATGTGGCGTGGTGGTGGCGTTAATGGTCTAGGTACTAGCTTGGATAGTTGGCTGTAGAGGTGACTGGAGAGAATTAATGTCTTTGGCCCTTCGAACTAGTTCACTTTGATTAGCTAGGGGGTAGCGAGGTTAGACTAATCTTTGATTTTAACTGTCAGATAAGTTAAAGCTGTGATAATTTCACTTTTGCTGTATCCTGATTGAACCTTATGATGATTGGTAGAACCAGTAATTTGCCCTTGTTTCTGAATTATATCAACCAAACAACCGAACTCTTAACTTGTAGCTCGTTGTATGTATCATGTAACTAAAATAGAACGACGTCCACCATACGGACTAGTTGTGGCAATTAATGATGGGATTATGCCTCCTTGCTTTGACTTCAATTGTACCTTGGGTGTTTCACAAATAAAACTTGTATCCTTGTGGTTATTTTTTTTTTTCCATGAATGCTTACAGAATGTTCCTTTTGTTTGTGCTGATTGCTGAAGACAATGTTAACTGTATTTTTTTTCCATACTTCTGATACCTTTCTGTTGCCTTGCTCTTATTTTTAGGAATGTATGTAGCGAATCGTGCATCGGACAAGATTACTCCTCTGACAGACAATGTGTATGTCTGTCGCTCTGGATCTGTAAGTGCCTATGTTATTATGAATATTTAAGCCTTCTCTTGTTGTTTCGTCATTGTTTGAATACATTTGAGTGGAAACCTTTACTATACATTCGTTAACAGCTCCTAGTTCAGTCAGTGACTTGTTAGGAGCTGTTAAAGTGTATGCCCCTGGAAACACTCATGTAAAAGATTTTTCATAAGGGAGTGTCATTATAGGCAAATGATTTGTGTGGGACTGTTCTGTTGTTGCTTTGCATTGGTTATCTTACTAGGAAACAAAATCATTTCTTTCAGTGAACTGCTTAGTACTAGAGAGGCAGATTCCTTTTCAAATTCTTTATTTTGAATGTAACCTTATTGCTCTTATTTTCACACAGGCTGCGGATACGCAAGTCATTTCAGACTATGTACGATATTTTCTCCACCAACACACGTAAGCTTTTTCTTATTTTACCCACAGACTTACAGTGGTTTTTTGTCTCATTAAATATACTCTTTGATGCATAAAACCCTGTGTCATTACTTGAAATATTTTAAAAGTGCAAGATAGCTGATGCAAAGTTTCCCACCACATGCAGAATTCAGCTTGGGCAACCAGCTACTGTGAAAGTTGCAGCCAACTTGATTAGGCTTCTAGCTTATCAGAACAAGGTATGTTTCATAGCATTCTGGCACGCCAGACTGTTAAAATAATTTCATATATATCTCATTAATGAGATGAGAGCATGTCATTTCCCATCATTTCTGTCACATATGTTGCTAAGTTTTAATTCCACAATGATTTTTTTTTCTTTTTTAGAACATGTTACAAGCTGGCATGATAGTTGGTGGATGGGATAAATATGAAGGCGGCCAAATATTTTCAGTCCCCCTTGGTGGAACAATTTTGAAGCAACCATTTGCAATTGGAGGTATATATTTGCTCATAGACTCGCCTGATACCCTTTTATCAATCCATAATCGTGATGCAATTTGAGTTACCCTCCCTCTTGGGTGACAGCTTGTATAAATTAATACCTAATCACATACTATCTGCATTTTCTTGCACTACATGATATTCGGATGTTCATACTTCAAATCCGGTTAAGTGAAAGCTGCATGTGTTCAGAAATATGGACCATATTATTTTGCTACTCCTGCTTCGATTTATTATCATTTCTGTTTCTGACATTTACGATATTTCCTCTGACTTGCAGGTTCAGGTTCCAGTTACCTATATGCACTCCTTGATCATGAATGGAGAGATGGAATGAGCCGAGAAGAAGCAGAGGTATGTTGTTAAATTTGTTTTCAGGGTTCGTCTAGGTGCAACCATGAGATATTTACTTCTAGAGTAATATACAATATTATGTCAAGAGTAAAATGCATGAAGGGCCACTATATTTGATCAATTGTTTTAATGTGGATATTGTACTCACAGATTGCAAATTATATGGCCATTAAGATTGCTCACTGTGCCAATACAGCCTTTGGATTCATAACAAAACTTTATGCACATTTACATCAAAGCTTACTTGTTAAGTGAACTAAACATTACACTTTTGATAGTTACAGAAAGTTCTCGTTAAACCTAAGTCGTAGGAAGGAAACAAATTTTGTGCCCTCTTCATTAATTGTGAAGAACCGAAAATGCATTTCTCTCCATCTCAATTCGGCATTGGTATTTTGTATTTGACTGTATGTCGTCAAGTTAATTGAGTTTCTTAACGCAGTTGTGACCGTTGGAGGTGTGAACATAAACATATTAAATAAAGGGTTTGATTTCAAGGCATTTGTGTTCTCCGCTTTTGTGTAGCACAGTTTATTTGTTGTTTTTGTTTTTGAGTAAACTAAATTGTTCCAAGGGTACCCACATGACACAACTATATGTATGTCATTCTCCAAAATATGTGGACCCAATGGCTGAATTGGCATAGAGGAGCAAGCTCAATGAGCGCGATTCACAGTCCAAGTTCAATGACCAAACTGAGAACAGCCAATCAACTACAGTGGGCATTTTACTCTATGAAATATGGAGCAGTATAAACGAGCTCCACTTTTCTAATCCTTATGTTTTGTGTTCATATTTACAGAAGTTTGTGGTGAAGGTTGTTTCCCTTGCTATGGCCCGTGACGGTGCTAGTGGAGGTGTTGTTCGTACCGTTACTGTAAGTGCTCTTTCATTTAATGCAAATTATCTTTCTTGTTGTTTTGTTTTGAGAATATTAAACCATCATCGATTCATAAACTATGTAGTGTTATGGAATCTATACTATGATCTATTTATGCATTTATATAGTGCAATCTATTCATTATAGCTTAAAAGAGGAACTCCTGATCATTCAACTTGATGCATAGTGTGATCTGTATCCTCCCTGTCTCTCGATATAACTTGAGTGCTTGTGGTTGTATCAAAACTAATCAGAATGGGAGTGCGAGATTTTTTTTGGAATGCATCACTTGAGTGCTGCTTCCGTTTTTTCTCTTTTAACATGTTCCTTGTTCTTGTACAATCAATTTGATGCCTTTCTCTGTTTGCTAACATTTTCTCCTTTTGAGGTTCAACTTTCTCTTGTAACATAATTCTGCTCCATTTGTACAAATTAGAACTGTTAGAAGATGACTGTGCTTCTCCTTTTGACTGTATGCTGGTGTATCTTTTTAATGCTGATGGGTGTTGGACAGATAATCAAAAATCTTTTGTTTTGTGGATTCATAACTCATGGGTTTGGTTATGCTGCAGATTAATGCCGACGGTGTTACTAAAAACTTCTACCCCGGTAACGAGCTGCCCCTTTGGCATGAAGAGCTGGAGCCGCATAACTCGCTGCTGGATATACTTGCTGCTGGAAACCCCAATCCGATGGTCCAGTGAATTCGCTTCATAGTGCTCCCTACGTTGTAGATTTTGTACTGTATGTGACTTGTTCTACATTTTCAACTGAAGCGTGAGCACATTGCGTCGAGTTGCCACACTTTCTTGTTACTTACGCAAGTCTTGTCTAGAAAATTTTTTATTTATTTCTGTCTGGTAATGATTCACAACGCTGATGTAACTGTGTGATCAGACTTATTAAGATTGCATAAGAAATGCAATGCAAACTGAATTTGTGTAAGAATTGGGACTCTTGCAGTCTTGCCTGCTCTCCCAACATGATAAACTCGACGCTTGAACTTATAATATATCGAAAGCAGGCAATAGGCAAGTGAGTGAGAGTCAAGGTTTAAAAAACCGTTGAGATCTGTGTGGTTTTACTCAAACCGTTCCAGTTCGGTTTCTCAAATTGAACGGATATTTTTAAAAACCATAATTGAGTACTGTAGTAAAAATAGTTTTTACGATAAATCAATTTTTTACTAGTAAAAAAAGGAGCTAGTAGAAACGATTTTTTTTCTTTTTAAGTTATTATTATACGGATCAAATTAGCTATTACCCCAACACGACGAGTCTCCTCCTCAGCTCCACTCCAAATTCGGGGGAAAGAGAGTTGGGCAGGTGGACCCCGGTTGACAGCCATAGTGACCTCGAGCAGCACGTTAAGTTAGGCGGGTGACCGGGACTGGCGTACGCAAGCGACCCCTGCAGTTTCGAAGCCTCCGAAAAGCGCCATTTAAAGCCCACGGAAACCACACCATTCCGCATTCCCGTACCACATCTCTCTCTCTCTCTCTCTCGCTCGCTCGCTCGCTCGACTGTGAGTGTGATCGGCGCTCGGCGGCGATGGTCAAGCCGCGGCAGTTTCTGGCACTCCTCCTGGCCACGGCCCTCCTTGCGCTACCCTGTTCGCAAGGTACGTGTGTGTTATGCAATCTGTTTTCGATCTCGCTGTTGTTGTTATTCTTCCCCATTTTTTTGCGTGATGGGTCCTCTGAAGCCGCCGTTGCCAATTGTTACGCGGGCAGGGTTCGTTGAAGGGCGGAAGGTGCAGGTGACGCGGCACTACGCCCGCGTGCTGCCGGAGGAGATGGTGGCCACGGTGATGGACTACGGCGGCCCCAAGCCCAACACCAACACCCACGGCGGCATGCTTCCTCCGGACCCCGAGGACCCATCCTCGCCGCCGTCTCACTGATTCAACCTCCTGCGTACATGTTTGTTCGTAATCTACTACAGCATGGTCGTTGATTTGGGGATTCATGAAAGAAGAGGAAGAAAAAGCAGAGGGGGGCAGAACAGAACAGTGCGTTCTTGTCCATTGGCGCGCAAGCGGCAGTGGGTTGTACTAGTGCGTGTGTGATGTGAACTGTGATCGCTGTTGCTGTGCTTCACTGGTTGTTATTGAATTGGGCTGTTGTTGTGTTCATGTGTTTGTGTGAGGTCGACGCGTAAAACATGTTCCGTCTGTTTGTTTGGAAATTCTTGATGTCAGTTTTTATCTTGAATTACTCTCGCCTCTAATGTGTGGATCATTTTTTAAAAAAAAGAAAAGTCTGGTACTATGCTGTGTCATTATAGAAGGAATAAAATATTTGGAGTACAAAAATAAATAGTCTAGTTCCTTCGCAAATAAATAAATAGTCCAGAATGGTGGCAACAATTGTTGACTAAGCGCATGAAAAGGAAAACAGAGAACCAAAAAACAGAAGCGCTGCTAGTTTGTGGTGCTACGCCTACGGTTTATAGAAAGAATAAAATGGACCATGAACAGCATGTGGAATGATCAGTAACCAGGGAATATGAACAGAGAAGGAAGAAATGGAGGGGGTGGACTGATGGGCGGTTGTCAATGGCACTATTTGTGCTGTACTACCAGCTAAACAGGAATCAAAGCATCAGTTTCTATCAATTTATTAAAGATGGGAACTGAATTGATTATAGGGCCACCCTTGCAACATCCATGGTTTGAATAAACTCGTATGAATGAATGATTGGAATCGAGGAGTTGTGTTTTGATTCTGACTTTGGTGACTGCGTGGTTGCCACCAGGCGCAAAGCTAGAGCTACTATAGCACAGGGCAGGGTGGATGCTTTTCATGGGTTGGAACTTGCAAAGAAGACACATCGTAGTTCACACACATGGTAGCCTCGTGATCGATCACTGCACATGCCTTCGTGTGGGCACTTCCTTCCCCGGTGCATCTACCGATCACCGATGCCGGCATGGGGATCGGAGTCGGAGCATGCATGATGATCAAAACAAGGTCAAACGCAAGAGACAGATGGAAAGAAATTGGTTCCTCTAGACGTAACGTAGAGATTGCGGCACAAAACTACAAAAGGGTTGCAAAAAGATAACAGGATTGAAGTAGTACTAAGTATAGTAAGCACTTAAGCAGAACAGTCGTCCATATGACATGAGGGTCCACTCCACCCGACATTGACAGAAGCATCTGATCCATGTGATACGTACTTGCCAGCCACATGCACGCATCGGAACAAATAAAAGTTGGCGAAATCTCTTGGGAGTTTGCTGCGGCTGAGCTGTGCCCGACTTGGATGGATCCGTCGACGGCCAAACCATGTTGATTGATAGGTGGCTCCTCTGCACTTGTGTGCGTCATAAACTATGTGTGTGCGCCCGCTCGTAGGGTAGGGGCTCTGATTCTGTTCTGGTCTGAATCAACTTTCTTTTGTCGTCTCTGCACTTTGACTCTTTCACTAGTAGCTAATAACGACCCTAACGACAAACAAAGTCGAGAATGGCTTGCTTCTCCAAGATTTCAATGCCTCAAAACAGCACGCCATCTCTATTCAAGCCACGAGCGTTAGCACAGTTTACAAGAGGATAGAGCGAGTTCTTTCAGGACTTCAGGTTCAGAGCAGAAGCAGTCGGAGGCATGTTCCATTTGCTCTGCTGCAAAAACAGAGGACTGGGTTCAATTTTCTCGACTATGGGCTGTTGCCACCCACGATTGGGCTTAAAGGAAAGAACAGGGTGCCGGCGGTTAACATTTTTTGTGGGCTGATATTGAAATGTATACTACAAATGTTATGCATAGTTTCGATCGTGACCCACCCGATAGAGTTTGTCTCTGAATAATAATGGGTGCAGTGACTTTTACAAACGAAAAACAGTTCGTATTCTTTGGAGATGTGGAAACGATGCATAGAACCTGATACTAGTTGATTTCGGCTTAGCTTGACCGGCCACAGATGCCTGATTCTCACTTGATGGGCTTGTTGGGCCGCACTTGGCCAGAACTAGGAGTAATACGAGTCGCAAAGTCGTAATACAGACAGACGGTCCGCAACAGGAAGAGCCAACGAGGCAGCTCCGTTCTAGCCAATCCGTCCACAAAAGGAAAGCAAAATACTTTACTATTGTACTAGTTAAGTTGTCTCCAAAGCCTGCAGCTGATACATTAAACTGACCCAACAACAACGCGTGGACTGGCTGAATAATGCGGTCGCGTCAAATTTGTTGACGCCCAGTCTGTAGTGGTTGATCAGATCTTTGCTTGTTTTATATGCTACTAGTAATACTAAATAATCTGTATATATAATTTTTTCAAACAAAATACAAATAGCACACACATTTCTTTAGTGGGCACAAAGGATTCTTGCCCGAGGGGCAAGTCATGAGTCATGCATGCCTTGTTTCACTGGACTCAGTCCGTCAAAGGAAAACAAGTTCGCGCAAGAAGAAAGAAGCTGCGATTGCGAGGCTAATTACGTAGTATATGTACTAAGAACTTTGTGATTACTAGTATTTGGAAGAAACGAAACTGCAAGAAAACACACAATTTCCCTCATGCTCACATTTTTATCCAAGAAGTCCGACATCACATCTGCTGCGTAGCAGCACTCGTTCGAGTTTTTAACGAGAGATCACGACCTGTCACCGAGTGGAGAAGAAGACCGTGCTAAAATAATAATAATAACAATAATAATAATAATAATGCTAGTAGTCCCCGAGCCAGCGCGCTGGACGGCTGGACGCTGGAGGTTGGATCCTGCAGTCGCCGGCAAATATCCGGTCAACCGTTGGACCACCTAAAAACCTTGCACGTCCATCCCATCTCCGTACCAAATCAACTCAACTCCAAAAACGAATGGGGAAGTCACACAGCGGACCACGACCACGAAACCACGCGCGAAAGCGAACCGAGCAGGGCAGTCCGAGCGAACTGGACAGCAGCAGCGACCAACACGACACCTGCTGCTGTCTTCGCTTTCCACGCCGCGAACCCGCGAGGAAGGCCACCCGCAGTAGGAACGGACGACCGTTCCACCCGCGCCGCGCGCACTTCTTGTTCCTCCTTCCTCCTTCCGCGAAGCCGCAGCCGCAGTCCACCCACGCTCTTTCTCCCTCTCACGACTGCACCTGTCGTTTCTCCATTCCTGATTCCGAGTTCCTTCTGCCTTCGCTCTCGCCAGCCTGTTGAGCTATATATGCTCCAGACAGAGCAGCGCCCACGGAACATCAACGCTAGTCGCCGCAGAAGCAAAAAAACAGGAAACAAGACACCGATCACCGAGCAGCTGCAGCGGGGAGAGGAGACAGAGATCACAAAGCGAAGCAAAGACTCTACACGGCCGCCACCATGGACGCCGCCGCCTCCCCCGCTCCGAGCACGTCGTGCCACAACCTCTCCCTGGCGCAGGCGGTGGTCACGCTATCCGTCGACTCCGTCCTCGCCTGGCTCTCCGCGACCATCAAGCCCGCCTCCGCCTCCGCCTCCTCCTCCGCCCCCCCGTCCTCGCGCTGCCGCCGCGCCGCCGCGCCCCCGTCTTCTCCGCCACCGCCACAGCTGCCGGAGAAGACCGTCACGGTCGACATGGACGTGGTGCTCGGACTGATGGGCTGCGTCGGCTCCGCCGCCCGCTCCGCGTCCTCAGTGGGGTTCGAGGAGGCCGCCGCGCTGTTCGAGGAGGAGGAGGCCACCCTGGACGAGGCGCGCGCCGCGTTCGCCGTCTTCGACCGCGACGGCGACGGCTTCATCGACGCCGCCGAGCTCGGGAGCGTGCTGCGGTCGCTCGGGTTCGGATCCGGCGACGCCGAGTGCCGACGCATGATCGACGCGTACGATGAGGACAGGGACGGCAGGGTCGACTTCAGCGAGTTCATCAACCTCATGGAGAGGACGACACAGCAGTAGTCACGACGAAGCAGATTCTCGGTCCCGGACCCTGATGATCATCTTAATTAGAGCACAATTCTTTTTGTTTCGTTCGTTCGTTCGTTCGTTATTATCTACTAGTAGTATGTTTTTCTCGGCCGGACTGATCGAGGCCAAATGAATTGATGCATACACAGCCCATCCTGGTGTACATACTACGACTATGAATACAATTAATTTTCTTCAAACAGAGACGAAGACAAAGAAATCAAAGTGTTTGCTTCTTCAGAATCAGTACACCTTTCAATCACCGATAGAGCAGGTGTCTGCTGGAACGATGATGTTCACGGCGCAACTGCTCTACGCGCTCTATGCACCTCGTACTCCCGCAACAAGGTTAAACCAAGCCGAAAACGCAAGGTTTCTCCTTGTTGTGCTTTCTATTCTATCGGTCAGCCGACGGCAATAAATTCCTGGAACTTTTAGATACACTTCCCAGCCTTGTGCTTAGGATTCAGAATTTTGGCTGAAACATTTTTTTGTATTTCAGTCAAATTCTTCTCAGATTTCAAATACCTTCTCTACATCAGCAAATATAAAAAGCAACTCCAACAGCCTAGGTAAATTGGTTTCTAAATTTACAGATTTTACCTCTTTTATAAAATATAAAGACCCTTGAAAAGTTATGGTAAACCAACAGACTCTTTATATTGGACTCTTCATATTTAAAAGAAGCCACGTCATCATTGAATTACTCCTCTCTGTTTTTGTTTCTTTTCCGTAACCTGATCTCTACCGGTGTGCTTTTTCCCCTACCGCCGCCAATCCTGCATGGTGAGATCGGTGCACACGTATAGGCCATGAGCCAGCTCTCCAGATGAGATCGGTGCACACAGAGGACGTTGAACATCGCTGCACACACCGGCCGTTGAAGATCTGCATCAATTTGATTGGTGCTCCTGCTAATTGTTGTCCCGGGTGCAATATATCGGTATTGTGAGGTAGCATTTTTCAATATAGACCGCTATTTATTTTTGAGTATCCAAATCGAGGACTAACTTGGTCAACTCTGGTATTGTACAGTATGGATTCAGATGATGAATTCAATCAGTTTGTATTGAACGAAGTGATTGATTCATCCTCGTTGGATGATGATGATGATCTATTTTGTGCTGCTGCACACATAATAGCTAAGAGTTCGCTCCATCAACCTGGTCGACTTGGTTCTATGGAGGGATATCTTATAGTGCATCGTGAAAGACAATTCTGGCACCACCTCCTTTTTAAAGATTATTTCTCAGATAATCCTACTTTTGGTCCAACCTTTTTCAAGCGCAGGTTCGTTTGTATCCTTATAGTTCTGGTCGACTTATGTTTAATATGTATTTTAGTTTGAATAATTTATGTTGTAAAAGGTTTCGGATGAGGCGCCATGTCTTTATACGCATAATGAATGCTGTTGAGGAGCATGACAACTATTTTGTCCAGAAGAGGAATGCAGCTGACACCCTTGGACTATCGTGTTTGCAGAAGGTGGTGGCGGCATTTCGTATATTAGGTTATGGAGTAGCAGTTGATGCTACGGATGAGTACATTCGTCTGGGTGAGAGTACCGCTCTACAAGCTTTGAGAAGGTTTATTACAGCTGTTGATGAGATTTTTTTGATCGGAGTACATGAGGTTGCCTAATAAACATGATACCGCTAGATTACTAGCAATTGGTGAGAGTAGAGGTTTTCCTGGTATGCTTGGGTCAATCGATTGTATGCATTGGAGCTGGAAAAATTGTCCTACTGCATGACACGGTATGTATACGAGACATAAAAAGGAGCCTATAATTATACTAGAAGAAGTTGCTTCTAAAGATCTTTGGATTTGGCATGCATTCTTTGGGATGCCTGGTTCGCACAATGACATAAATGTGCTTCAAAGGTCTCCTATATTCGCACGGCTTGCTGAGGGTGAAGGTCCACAAGTTAACTACAACATTAACGGGAACGATTATACAATGTGTTATTATTTGGCGGATGGCATCTATATCCTTCGTGGGCTACTTTTGTGAAGACCATATCAGAGCCCCAAGGTAATAAAAAGAAATATTTTGCTAAGGCTCAAGAATCATGTAGAAAGGATGTCGAACGAGCATTTGGCGTTCTGCAGTCTCGCTTTGCTATCGTGCGTGGGTCAGCTCGTTTGTGGGAAGAAGACACACTCGCATATATTATGAGGGCCTGCATCATTATGCACAACATGATTGTTGAGGATGAGAGAGATGAGTACACTGATGAAAACGATTTCAAATATGATGACATGGGAGAAAAGGTAACAGTATCACACAATGACGCACCATAACTTGGCATTCAAAATTAAAAAAAATCAAAAACAAGGAAACCCACACTCAGCTTCAGTTGGACTTGATCGAGCATTTGTGGCAAAATCACCGTGATTTGTATAAGATGTAATAATTATATGATTTTATATTTTTATTATCATCTGCACTTAATATTTTCCATCTCTAATTTGGGTCATATAATATTTATTTAAGAGACTAGAACCATGTTTGCATCTCTAGAATTATATATGAAGCCATTTCAGCCACAATATTTATTTATACATGACAGACCATTAAATAAAAACATCACATTGGAACATTAAGTCATCTGGTATTCAGGCGTCTTGCAAGAATTTCATTCTGGAGCCCTTCATAGTGTTGGAGTTGTTTGTCAAACATGGTATTCAAATCGAGTGCCAGAATTCTCTCTTCTTCCAAATCTCTTTTGAACTCAAAATTTTCTTTCTCCAACTTGATCCTTTCTTCCTCCAGCTTCATCCTTATTTCCTGTAGTGCAAAAGCTTTATTGCACCTCTCTTCTTTTTTCAAAATTTTTTTAGCATCTACTTCTTTCTTTTTCGCGAAAAGATAGTCCACAGCTTCAATGCTCGAACGTTGCATTAATTTTTGTTTCTCCTTCTTCTTTCTTGCGGGTCTCTCTAATGCATTTTCTGAAGGCTGACCTCAGCGGCGGTTGCAGTGGCTGGTACACTTTCAGGTGTGGAAAGAGCTGAACTAGTTGTTGCCTTACTTTTTTAATGTTGGCTGTTCTCGACACATCACTCTGGTTGGGTCTTTCAATCCACTTGGGCTTGTCTTTTAGAATTTTCCAGCAATGCATGAATGCAAAGTTCCTTTTCTTCTGGTCCTCAGCCTTGAACAATGCACATGCATTTGCAATCTGAAAAGATGTGAAAGAAAAGCATATATGAGAATCAAGTCATGACCAAATAAAAACAGACATGGAAAAAAAAAGGAATTTCCCATTGCTATCAAACCTTTTCATCAACAGAGCAACCACTTTGGTTTCTAAACTCAATCGTGGACACACATCCACAAAATACATTCACATCATGTCGTATACCAGACCAGCGGTTCATTAAGGAGCTTTCTGAACGATCAGACTCGAACTTCTTATATGTATAGAAATATTCATGAATTCTTTTCCAATATGCTAGATTACATTGGTCAACTCCTTCAATGGGATCCATGCTCACGTTTAGCCAAGCTGACACAAGAAGCATGTCCTTTCCCAGTTGCACCTCATCTCTGAAATTTTTTTTTTCTTCCTTTCCCAGTTGCAGAAGTCTTATCATTTGATACGGTTTGTGCAGCAGAAGGGACACTGTTGGACTGACTGGGAGGACTCAAGTCATTAGATAATAGGTTACTGAAATATGTTCCTGAAGCCATGGCACCTGCTAGAGAAAAAAAACATAGAATTAAAACCACATCTCTTGTTAGTTTCAGATATGGGACTAGCTTTGTGGTTTACTGAGTGAACTCTCAAATTACTGTTAAAACTCTACTCATTGTATAGAAATACTATCCTCTACCCAAAAATCTGCTTTGACGATTGTCTGGCATTAAAAAGGAATCTGAACTGGATAAAATTCTGAAAAACAGATAATCTAATGAACAGGAATTGGACTTATAACACGAATTGCTTTACTTTGTTACTGCTTGCTTGAAACAACTACTCATTTACTCTCTGAATGCAACTATACTGAAGCAACCAGGGGCAGGGTCGCCTCCACCATACAGCTCATAAACAATTGAAGCTAATTAACTGCCAAAATCCAGATATTATGCCTACTGTTATATAAATTAGTTTCATCTCTTCCACCAATAAACAATCTAGAATCACACAACTCTGAACCCTATCATTCATGAATGTTTCATACTGAATGTAGAGAGACCTTACCAGCGTTGCAGTCCTCGAAGTCAACTTCTTCATTTGGGAAGGGATGCTGAGGTACGTGGCCACCAAAGGCTGTGGGAAGAACCACCTGACGGCGTAGCATTCCAACACCTTCGTTCTCCATCCGGTGCAGACCCACATCGTCCTCCCAACCACCATTGGGCAAGCTTCCATGACCAGCATCATTGTTGCCGAACTGAGGCAAGGAAGACCATCGGGAGGGCTGACTCCGGACCCCTCTGCGACCAGCTGCCGTACCATGGCGAGGAGGCAGCATGGACATTGCGGCGGTGGGCGAGCAAAGAATGTTTCTTTCGATTTGGGCGAGATTGCATCCAGGCGCATGAAAAAGCGCATGAAAGAGAGGGGCTGGGCGCGGGAAGGTGAGGGCCTGCGCGCGGGAAGGGGGGGGGGGGGGCGGGGGGGGCGATGGCGAGCCGCGGACGCTAGGCAAACATGACGAGCCGCTGAAGAGATATGGCGAGCGGGGATTTTTGCCGAGGAAGATGACGAGGCTGTTGGAGCACTTTTTTTTCGGTTGGTTAGCTATATTTACAAATATAGGAGGGTATGCCGAGACTGTTGGAGTTGCTCTAACAGATGTTTGTATCGAGACATTAAACAAATAATAGGAAAATTAAATGGGCTGTAAAATGAGCCATTATTTGGGCCGAGTTATGCGCTTGAAGTCCATACTCAACTCGGGCCACGCTTCCGGGCGTAGCCATTTCTCTTCTTCCCAACCGAGACTGCGAGATGCGTCGGCCGTCCCCTTCGCCGTCTCCGGCGAGGGGCCCGGCTACCGTGGCCGCTGCCGTCTTGGTGATCCTTCCGGCCATATTCCCCGGGCTGTTCTCCCCGCTCGGTCGTGCCTTCCCTTCCCTCTTCTCCGTGAGTCCCCTTTTCAACAACGCTGCGCTCGATTTCAGCATCCGCGGTGCAATATCGACAACTTTGGGAAGCTTCCTGGGGTCTCGATTGCTTGTTTGTAAGGATATACCGATTTAGTGCGCTAAGGTGACTCATATCAGGCAGGCAACTTGCCGTGATTTTGAACGAAATCCGGGGGAGAAATGGCTTCACGAGATAGTTACAAATATCGGTTTCTTTACTTGGGACACACAATTCATCGATCTTGTGCAAGGAACTATTTTGAGCGATAGATCATGTTGAATCCAGGACACCATTGTGCCTGTGTATGCCCACAAGGAGCTTTAAAATTCTTTTGGGAGCATTGGATGTCTCTGTGAACTCATATTACGATAGAAGTACATTTCCCAATAGTGTTATATTCTTCTGATGTTTACATGGACTGATTTATGAACTCTTTGCAGGAGTGGAATGCTCCTAAGCCAATGCATCCGATGCTTTTAAACGAGGCATTGGGATGGAAAATTGTGAGTACATCCTACTCTTTACTACAAGCATTGTGCTGCAGGGTATGTTAACTTTTGTTATGTAGCCAGATGAACAGAAGAGAGATGTGTGGTCACCTTTGCCATATCAGGGTTGGAAACCATGCTTAAAGTCTTCAATTTCTCGTGGTAATTTGCTGATTTTCCATGGTTATGGAACATCATAATTCTTTCAGTCATAGAAATAAGTTCCTTAAGCACTTGCTTCGTAAATGATAGCATTACCTCTGGAATCAAGTGGATACATCCAGGTATTTCTAGATGGTGGACTGAACCAGCAAAGAATGGGGGTAATAATCTTCGAATTGCTGATTTTACTATACAAGAAATGAGACAATTTGCTGAACTGACGCTTTAGACTTATACATCTCTCTCATTTTGTTATTTAGATATGTGATGCAGTTGCAGTTGCGAAGATTCTTAATGCCACTCTTCTCATTCCACATCTTGAAGAAAATGCTGTTTGGAGGGACTCGAGGTGCCTTTAGAGTTTTTTGAGATTGCTACATTTATTTGTACTGTTCATGGATAGGAAGTAAATTGTTTCCTTGTACACTTTTGTCTGCTGCAGCTCATTTGAAGACATTTTTGATGTGGATCATTTTATTAACACTCTGAAAGATGAGGTTCCTATTGTCAAAGTGCTTCCAAAGGAGTTTTCATGGAGCACAAGGGAGTACTATGGAACAGGCATTCGTGCTACAAGAATCAAAACTGCACCTGTCCATGCCTCAGCGAATTGGTATCTGGAAAATGTCAGCCCTATCCTGCACAGGTTTGTTAAGAGTTGAATTTGCAGTATCTCCTTTTGTCATGCAGGTGGTTTGAATTTCTGAAATCTGTTGTATCATATATTAATCATCCCAAACCATGCAACAATTATTAGCACATAAAGGTGATGGTTTTGCAATTTTCTTTTTACTTATTGTTATTTGATTGACATATGACATAATAGTACTAAGAAGTCTGATCATGCCTTATCCAGTTTGGCATCGATTGAGTTAGCTCTATTTGTATTAACATGACATTTTATCATTTTCTTGACTCCATGAAGATAATTCTTTTCCAGAAATCTTATCGACCTCTTGTTTCATGGCAGCTATGGCATTGCCGCCGTTGCCCCCTTTTCTCACCGTCTTGCGTTTGATGATTTGCCGGTGGATATTCAACGTTTGCGTTGTAAAGTTAACTTCCAAGGTCTGGTTTTTCTGCCTCATATTACCTCACTGGGGGAGAGTCTGGTGAAGCGCTTGAGGTCTCCAATCAAGGGGCATTCCAATGAATTTATCCATCAAGTTGTTGAAGAGAACTCAAATCATGCTGGAAAATATGCAGTTTTACATCTCCGCTTTGACAAGGTTCATTGTAGGACAGTATTGGATGTATCACTTTAGTTTTATGCGCTTCAAGAATTCTTCCTGAAACATTTTAAAATGGCATATACTTTTCAGGATATGGCTGCACATTCTGCCTGTGACTTTGGAGGTGGGAGAGCTGAACAATTAGCTTTGGCTAAATATAGGCAAGTTATCTGGCAAGGGAGAGTGCTAAATTCACAGCTGACTGATGAAGAGCTTCGCAACACGGGACGCTGCCCTTTGACTCCAGAAGAAATAGGGCTATTACTGGTAGCCCTTGGTTTTGATAGCAAAACTCGGCTCTATCTTGCGTCTCACAAGGTCGGACTTTTCTGTGTGCTAAGTTATTCCTGCACATAAAACTAGAAAGCTTTAACATTCGTCATCCGTTCAGGTATATGGTGGGGAAGCCAGGATCTCTAGCTTGCGCAAACTTTTCCCTCTGATGGAGGACAAAAGGAGCCTTGCATCTGAAGATGAACTTGCTAATGTTGAAGGGAAGGCTTCGGTACTAGCAGCTCTTGACTATTATATAAGCATGCATAGTGATATTTTCATCTCCGCGTCACCTGGGAATATGCACAATGCATTGGTAAGTTCTGGTGGTTCCAGTACCTGATATAGACTGTTTCTTTGTTGCAATACCATATTCTATTCCTATTGTTGAGATGGTTGAAAATCATGTTTATTTGTTCTGGAATCCTTTATCTTTGGTTTGTGACTAGAACAATTGGTCTTTTCAGTTGGCTCATCGGACCTACGAGAACTTGAAGACAATAAGGCCAAATATGGCTTTGGTTGGCCGAATCTTTGTGAACAAGAGCATGGAGTGGTCGGAGTTTCAGCAGACTGTGCAGGCAGGGCATAAAGGTAGATACGGGCAGATCAGACTGAGGAAGCCAAAGCAATCAATCTACACTTATCCCGCCCCAGATTGTATGTGCCAGGGGTAGCAGGCTGAAATTCATGCCAAAGATGAGATTTTGGAGTACATGAAGCTGAAATATTTCTGATTGATCACGTTCCTTGTTGCCAAGTGGCTAAGTTTTGTTTGGTAGTTGGCTAGTTGCTTGCGTGTATTAGCTCAAACTGTTGAATCTTATTAGCTTACACAAAAGTTGACCTTAGATACTACGCGAGTCCAACCCTGTTCCAGGCGGTATGGGACTGTTGTACATTTTAGATTGCAATGTCTGTACTGTACAGATGTAAGTAACATTGTAACAAAAATTCTTGGTTGCGACCAGTGATAGCAACATCCGATTTTCAAGTTTACAGGCTTCATAAGTTTGACTACATCTATCAACGTGACATCAAACTGAATTCAAGGCTAAACTTATAACTGTGTCTTGTTGGGGGCGATTTATAACTCTTGAGGGATTTTTTTTTTTTCCTTTTGAGCAATTGAAACTTCTGCTCTAGGTGAAAGGGATAATTCCCTCAAAAACCTCTAGGTGATTCTGCAGACGCAGCAGCCAGCAGCCCCCACCCCCATCCAAGGTTTCAAACACCGTTTAAACCACAAAAATTGAATGTGTAAAAATCGAACGAAAACTATTTTTACTAAATACTTAGTCATAATTTTTCAGAGAAAACCGCTCAGTTTGAGAAATCGAAAGTTTTTTAAACCTTGCCCCCGTCTAGCTCGAGCACGCACGCGGCGCAGACGACGCGCCCCTCCCTCCGGCAGCCAACACCAGCGCGCGCCAGTGCGCCACTCCTTCCAACAGTCAGCACCAGCGCACCGCGCGCTTCTCCCTGGTACAGTATTTTGGGATCTACTGTACGAGCGCAGGACAGTACTGTACTTTGGGAGCACAGATAGCCAAACGAGCTGGCTCGACTTTTCATCGAACCGAGCTGAGCTAGCTGAAATATCCAACCCAACTCAACGTGAGGCCCATGTTGATTACTAAACAAACAAAGCCTGGCCCACGAATAACACAGCCCATCCAAACCATACCGTAAACCCTAGTTCTAAGTTTGCTATATATAGGGCCCCGAACACTCGACATTGAACCCACCGCCGGCGCGCCGACGCCCTCGCTGCTCTTCTCTTTTACTTTCTTCGATTAGCAATTAGGTTCTTCTCCGCGGGTCGAGTTTGTCTTCGTCTTTACCTGGTTTCCTTATTGCTTTGCCTCTTTTTTCCGTTGGACATGGTAGGGATTTGATAGGAGCAGGTGATGAGAACAAGACAGGGACATCAGAACCCTTCTCGGGGAGTGATAGACTAAGTCTTTAATGGGAATCTCTCTGATGCTTCGGTTTTTTTCCCACACAGATGGATCTGTTTCTTTTGCATCTGATCTATTTCTCCGTTTGACCTTTGTGTTGGTTTTCGCGTGTGGGTGTTTCTCGATCTTTGTTTCGGAACCGGCTGCCTGTGATGCATACAATATGCACGTATTATCGGATTGTTCCATGACGATCGAAAATTGTCACTACCACTGAGGCATTGTTTCGGTTCTCAAATCGCTTTTCTTGTTTTTGTTCTTGTTTTCTATGTTATTTTGTTTATTTAGACCTACTCGCAAGCAGCAAATTGCCGATGATGGTGTTAAATATACTTTGTAGCGTTTCGCTGTGAAATAAACCTACTACTGAGGCAATTGCGAATTTGAGTATTATTATTATGGACATTTACGTTTTGCTGCTTCTTTCGGTCTATTGATTATCGAATGAAATTACCTACATGATGCGCAACTCATGGGTAATTGTTTTTTTTAAGGACATTCAAACATTTTATAAATGAAAGCTCAATTGAAATCGAATTTAGATAGTCTTGAAATTGATCCAGCTTCCGCTGAGGGATCATGTATTCGTGAAATCATGAACCGTTCGACATCACAAATGGAAGGAAAACGCTGGACTGAGACGAACCATGTATTGCAATTTGCTAGTGTGTTACCCAACAACTGAGCAAGGATGCCTAAGGAATGGCGGCCTCGATCATTTTCGGCCCGTGGAAACTGCAGTTTGTTTGCGATTGATGGACCCGTTGTTTAAGGAACGACTAACTTGGCCCATTAAACTGGATGGATCCTTCGTGTTTCTTTTGATTTGATAGTCCTCAATGTTGTTTTGTTAGCGGAATGATGAAAAGTGCTCCAGCTTCTCTTTGTAGAGGAAGTTCGCATTTTTTTCACCTTAGAACCTGAGCACAACAGCAATTGTGTAACCGGTTCACATTCATGTCAAACATTTGTTCTATACTCAGCTGAAAGTGATTTTTAGAGAGTGATTCTTAGTGATAAGTAATTCTTTGAGTTAGAAGTGATTCTGAAGTTGAAATTAATTCTCTTTAATTTTTATAATATAATATTACAATCATGACAGAGAATCACTTTATAGAATTAGTAAAAATTACTTTTTTTTAGAATTACTCAACAGAATTAGGAGAAATTATTTTTTTTTAAGAATCACTCAACAGAATCAGTCAAGAATCAATTTTTCTGCAATATAACGTTTGAGAGGGCTCTTCAGATTCTCTCTGAGAATCAGTTCCGTAAAGTTCGAAAGAGGTCTTAACAGTACTACTACCAGTAACTGATCCTTGGATTCTTGGCGATGATGTGACCATCAAAAGAAAGAGAGCAGCGGCTGACATGAATTCAGTTGCGTTGTGGATGTGCAGCCGCCGCCGCCCTAGGGGAGCTGCCAGTTTGGTTCTGCTGTAGTAGAGGTGAGCCGCACACAGACAGAGGAGGCCCCCAGTTTATGTGGCTTTCCGTTCTAACCCAGCAGTTTTTTCCCCCTTTCTTTCTGAAAGTGCTGCAGGAGTTACAAACTCGTTGTTATAGTCTTGGTGAGTGGTGATAATTGTACCGAGTGAGTGGCATTGGCGGATATTTTCTTCCAGCGCTGAATCTTGCCCATGACCTGTTTTGAAACATTGGCCAAATTTTGGACATGTTTGGTTGATAGCCACAATTTGTAACGGGAAACCTTCGGTAAAGTGTGGCAGCCGCCAACAATGTGACGAAGAAAATGGTCGTCCCACTCGTGGTAACATTTAGCAAGAAATGGAGTCTATGACGGATGGAGTCAAAGGTTACAAAAATATGACAAGCCACAAATGTGATAGAGACAATCAAACAGTAGCTTAAAAATCTATGGCACGACTAAAAAGTGGTGTGGCAAAGTTTGGTAACAAACCAAAAGCGCCATTTGTTCCTGACAAGCTGGACCTTCTCTGTAGCGCAATACAGGCATACCATACAGGTATAAAGAAACTCCGTGAGTCAATATCAGTTTTTTTTTTTTTTTGGATAAGCGTGAATCAATATCAGTTGAACTCCCGCACGAGCACGATTCAAGCATAAAACTTCGTCGTACGTGTTCCAAAAGAAGAGCTAATTAACCTTATTTCACACGAAACTTTGAAGACCGATCGTGTCCCACTGTTTACGGCCGAACGGAAGTGTCGGACCTATATGCATAGGTGATGGCGCTGCATGCTCCTAGCTACTTGGAGCCTGTTATTAGTACTACTACGTGCGCCCTGGTGATGGTAAGAGCCCCACGGTTGCCTGCCTCACTCACGTCGTCAAAAGATTCAGTTAGATTCGTGGTAGGCTCTGGGCCCGTCCGAGCGCTAAGAGCCGGCCTATAAGAGGCGTGGACCATTACATCGCACCAGCCATCCATCGTCTTCTTTCTTCCTCGAGATAGTGAGCACATTGTCGCCGCCGCCGCCTCGAGCTTCTCTCGCATGCATGCGAAGAATGGTGGACTTGATGAGAGCTAGCTTCCTTTGCCCAGAGCCGCAATGCGCGCGACGGTTGAGTGTGAGAATCTGCGCTCGTTAATTTGTTGTGCTTATATGTACGTACGTGTTGGATTGCATCTTTTAATTTAGCCCTTGCATGTGGGAAGGAGGCGAGCTGTGCATCTCGTGTAGCCAAGGATGACTTGCCGGCGGCATTTCTTTGTTAGTAACTCCATATGTGAAGACACGCATGCTGTTAGCTGTGGGCCGGTGCGCCGGCGAGTCATCTCTGGCTACGCGTTTGCCTCCTTTTCTCATGCTAGAGCAGTTAAAATAGATGTCCTCAAATCGAGACAGTCGCTGTTGGAAGAAATAGATAGATAAACTCAACATGCCCAGAAGATGAACAAAAGAAGCTTATAAAGGTATGAGAAGTTTGGAGTCTTTCACCATTATTGCGTTGCTGTGTTAACTGTATAGTACTATACCTTTTACATATATCTTTTTAGTGATTTTGTTTTAAATCATGTCTCTTACTATTATAGCAATGCAAGCGAGTGATTTTGTGCAGTAATTTTATTAGATAATTAGATTTCCACATGTTCCCCGAATTATGTTATTTTGGAAAGGATTTGTGAGTACTTAATGCATCAGAAGTGATCAAAAGCAATTTGATTTTGTCACATATAAGAAGAGTTAGTTTACCCACGAAATTAGAAGGGCCTATTAGCTCAGTTGGTTAGAGCGTCGTGCTAATAACGCGAAGGTCGCAGGTTCGAGACCTGCATGGGCCAAATAATTCTTTTTGCCTTCTTCTTCTTTTTTTTTTTCCTTTTTGCCTTCTTGTTATTATGGTTGAGGGCGAAAGCGCACCCGTATACACTGGGCCGTGTACGTACGCAAACACAGGTATCAACACGAACCGGTCTCATCTTAGGTCACTCATCGTAATTTAGTCGAGGACATGATGGCGAAGGGACAGAGGGAAACTCTTGCTTGATGGGGCAGATGAGCTGCTTCCCGCCATTATAAATTGATTCCACCGCGCTTGATCTCTCTCGCGATCCCTCCATTCCGTCACCCGCTGCTTGTTTCGCGTCGTACCCTCGTCGTACTCGTACGTGTTCCCTCTCTGCTTTCCATCAAAACATCGTGTACGCCGGCTCGCTGACGACAAAAATGTGCGTTTCAGGTTTCGGGATATGATGGGAAATGACGATCACCGCGACCGGCTACCTAGCACGGGGACGCCGCGGCCGCTGCCGCCGGGGTTCCGGTTCCGGCCGACTGACGAGGAGCTCCTCACCCACTACCTCGCCAGGAAGGCGGCGGACCCCGGATTCGCCCCGGCCGTGGTCCGCGAGGTCGACCTGTACAGGGCCGAGCCGTGGGACCTGGTGCCGGCGGCCGCGACAAACGGAGGAGACGGCGGCGGCGAGGACGACGGGTGCCGGTACTTCTTCTGCGCCCGGCGCGTCAAGTTCCCGTCCGGCCTGAGGGCCAACCGAGCGACGCGGGCCGGGTACTGGAAGTCCACGGGGAAGGACAAGGTGGTGGCGGCGCGACACGGCCGCGACGGCGCCGGCGGCGTACCGCTTGGGGTGAAGAAGACGCTCGTCTTCTACCGGGGCCGCGCGCCCAAGGCCGACAAGACCAGCTGGGCCATGCACGAGTACCGGCTGGTACCAGGGCACTCCGCTTGTTCGTCTTCTCAAACGTTTTCTCCAAGAGATGGAGCTCATCAAGTACATATATGCTATGACTAGATCTTTCTAAATTGTTTTTTTGGCCCTCATATAGAGAACCTAATTCGTTTGTTTCGGTTATTAGATCGAGTGGGTGGTTTGCAGGGTGTTCATGAAGAAGCAGCCGCCAGGTGAAGCGAGCCAGCAGCAGGAGACAGTTCTTCACCCTCCTCATGGTGATCACCTTCAGGTTTTTTCCACGGACGACGTGAAGACGACGCAGGAGGCGGCAGCAACAGCAGCCAGCTCCGAGCAACGGAACCCTTTCAACGGTCCTGACGACGAAGCAATAGCACCGGGTGACCACCACGAGACAAATCAGGGCTTGCAGCTGCAGCTGAACCACGAGGGTTTGCTCATGGTGAACTTTCCGGAGACAGAAGACGACATGTCTTCGTCGTCGGCACTAGCACAAGGAACGCTGCTCCGCCAAGAGCTGGCAGCAGACTATTCATCGTTGGATTTGGACGGTATACTGCCCCTGCTGCTCGACTACGAGGGCTTTCCCTTTGTTCATGATCACTTCTGAGATCGAGCTGCTGCGATGACATATTCCAAAATGATATAAACTCGCGTATATATATGGCGAGGCAGATTTATGTACGGCGACCGACGGCTTCGTCATATTCTGCTGCATTGTGTAGTTTTTTTACTGCAGCTATCGATGTGTCGAGGTCCCACATGCCAACCTCACATGCATAATGAGTGCAATGTTGTGGAACATGTAACTAAGTTAATTCCACTATTATATTAGGGCCTTTATAATCATTGTTGTAATGCCTTGCATGCATGTATATACGTCCAACTATATCTCTATATATATCACCACTTGTACAAACGATAATGGGATTTCATAATATATGTGTGTCGTCAATGTTGGACTCCTAGTGTGCTTCAGTTCCATCTCGCCACACGACAAGTTGTCTGATCTTTCCGGGCGGTTTAATTAGCTTCAGATGGCCGGCAGTTTATGTACTCCTAACTATTTAGTATATTTCTCAAGTGGCCAACATTTTTTTCTCTTCGTATATCATTACAAAACAAAGTTATGTCTCACAGTTATGAATTAGGATAGATATACTTAATGAAATACTCCTTGTCTCCTAGGAGTACCTATAAATTGTTGGCCACTTGCATGAAAACTGTGGGAAAAAATATCGTAGTTTCAGGTGCTATCTAATCTAATAAGAAGCATCAGCTTGTAATGGGACCTGATAATTATTATGAACTTGAAGAGAGTTTCGTAATGCTCTTTTTTAGGTCTTGACACTGAATAAAAAAAAACGAGTAGACAGAAGTGAACTACATAGAAATTTTAAGTATCTTGGTGGGTACGCTACTATGTATATAATCCTTTGTGCCAATGGCCGGTTGCTTCGTTTTGTCAGTTAGCTCTCTCAGTCCTCTGTTTCCTTTTCTTACTTCACGACGCGTTTGTTGAGTCATGTGCTCTGAGATTATTTCTTGGCTCATTTCTTAAGGCGGCGTACGTCCTGGACTCTTGGTCGGCGGTGAGCAAGGCTGGCTAATTGATCCGAGACACATATATAGCAAGAGGTAAATATATTAGAGCAGGGCTGGTTCTTTTTTTTTTTGTGAGCGTCCAAGAGGTTTATTCAAATCAAAATTGCGCCAGTACAAGATGGAGCACTACGCTCCTGGAATATTTTTCACTCTTCTGATATATATATATATATATATATATATATATATATATATCTTCATAAATAATGTTATATATATTGTCACAGACCATAAGAAAAATGCATTCTCACCAAAGCCATATGGTGTCACAAATTCATGATAGCAATAGAAACTGGTGGCGCCAGGGTCAAGCCGAGATATACAAATAGTTTTGTTAGTATGCACTATATATCCCAATCAGACCTGATCTCCCAATCAAAATATTTTAGAATTCTTGTTGATTTACCTTTTTAGGATTAGTAGTTACCCCATTTTGAACTATGAAGCAAAAGTGATGATCTATACGAAACTACATCACTATATATATTCCTCATGAAATTTTCTTCCATGGTACTACATTAATTAATGCACAACAAATGAATGGTACATTTATTTTTGAAAGGAGATAAATATAATGTAGTACTACGTGACTATCCAACTAGTTTGGTCCACGGTTGAGCATATTTAGGGATGAAAGTGGGTATCCATCGACTACTTGTGCGTCAAGAGTCAAGACTATATAGTTTAGATATATTTAGTTTATTGAGAATTGAGAGAGTTTTAGACTGACTCTTGATCCAAAAAACTGAATACTTGCCTTTATATGCACATATATAGTCACTAGAGCGAAGCCAAGTTCAATTTCCCTGTTGCGAAAGCATCAGGGCTAGAAAAATTTATCTCTTAATAGCCCATTGCATAAATGAAGAGAGGGGATCGGGATTGTTTAATGAGCTAGAGCTTTGCCACTGTATGCAGTTAGAGTTTATGTTACCTTGCTGAAGTGCCTAAGGTTTATGATATATCAGGTCCTTCTCGCGCAAGCCTGATAGATTGTTTATGATATGTTCTTCATCTTACGTACCGCCTCCGGTTTATTGTTAGTTCAAATTGAATAATCGACAGCAATAATAATAAACGAAATATATACTATAGCATGTTCTTCTTTGATACAGTACTTTGGTTGCCATGAGGCATCATCAAATAAACGAAGTACATAATTCTCTCTTTGTGTGTTTCATATCCGACGACACACACCGCTTAGACCTTTCCTGAAACACACGTGACTATAAGAATGGTGGCCATGAACACAAAGCATCATGCAGCAGCAAACGAAATGCACTGCGCGCGCCTGTCCAGACTCTCAGAGACGATTGCTGGCTTCATCAGGCTTGCACGGCACAACCACCATAGTAATAGTATCACCTAACGCTTCCAGATTAGTCAGGGGTTACCACCCTTAGATATCATATATGCAGATCCACAAGTTGCTTAATCACAGGTTGCTTGGACTGAAGGCTCTGAAACAACAGCTCGATGCAGGTGTTTTTAATTGAGTCTCCTTCAGAGATCATTCCCGATCAGATGCAGATCGAATTCTGGCGGCCTTCAATTGGGTCAGGCGATGAGCGACTGACCGCAGCACAGTGGCTAAAGGGACACGACGGCGGCAGCTGAATACTGTAAGCGGCAGGGCGCGAGGTTCATTGTTCCGAGCACACTGCGGCTGTCAGATTACGGAGGTGGCTGAGATCTCCCATAGATTGCAGCTGGCGTCACAATATTCTTCTTCTTTCAAAGAGCTTCAGCAGCAGCATTACAAGAATTTGGATCCAGATTGTTAAAAGAATCGAGCGGAGATGTCGACGGGCAGAATAATAATGTTCACACTGCACTCTCGTTGTCCTGGTCAAATTAAGTAGGAATTCAAAATGTTGTAAGGGTGAGAAAAAGTACGTGAAGAAAATGCTATGCAAACGCAAGAACCCACAGGATTTCAACGCTCATACTGATGTGTGTTAGATGGCGTCATATCAGAAGATTAATCATTGCCCATTGCCCAACCCTTGGTCGGTTGGTTGTTGGGAACAACATGAGAAATTTTGCTGAAAGGAAAGAGTGAAGAGAGACTGGATCGAACTTCTAAAAGTTAGTGTCGTTGTCTGTGCTGTAGGACGACGTCGATTAAATTAAATTTGTAGAATTTGACTTGTTCATACATATGTTCCGAACATAAATTGAGTCTTGTTTGTCCTGATTCTCTTGATATATACACATTATATTGTGATGTAGGGATAAAATTTGTTTTATATCTTCCAAAAAATAGTGATATACTATCTCTGTTTATTGACATTTTTTAATAAAAATTTATATTAAAAAATGTCAACAATTAAAAAACGAAGATAGTATTAAGTATTTAGATACTTTTTTCTCTCTCAACAATGAACCTACTTATATAGATACTCCCCCCTGATTCTATTAATCAATGAGATGACTAATTACTAACCCAGCTATTAGTCCCTTTGTTTGAAGTCCAAAGACTAAAATTTAGCCGGCTACAATTAGTCACCTCAACCATTCGTTCATTTGACCAAGCACGAATAGGCCTATTCATTCGGCCCGGTAAAAGCCTTTGGAACATACAGGCCCATTCCCCTTTGCGACCAAAAACCTTCATCGTGGACTCGTCGTCGTCATCTCTTCGAGCGAATTTTCGGTAACAGTAGAGGTTTCTACCTTTTCCAATCCGATCCACCTCGCGGCGACCGATGGGGAAGGATTCCAAGCCGAAGGACGCGAAGGGGAAAGGCAAGCAGGCCGCCGGCTCCTCCGGCGGTGATGATGGTGGCGGCAAGGGGGGCAAGGGCAAGGGCGGCAAGACCGCCGACGGACTCGGCACCTGCACCTACGTCAAAGGTACCGCGGGTTCTTCATGTAATTACTGAGCGCGAGGATTCCCTCTGATAGTGGAGTGAAAACTGCGTGCTTAGGGTGAGATCTAGCAGTTGTGTGAAGCGGAGCTCCAAGTCGTGCTTGGATTAGTCGTAATTTGTCACGCTTCTCATGGTTTTAGGTAGTATTCTATGAATTCACGATTAGATGGAGATTAATCTTGTTAATAGAACTATTTAAACATCTTATATGCGAGGTGTTTAAAGCTCCTTTTATTAGGTTGCTTAGATACTTGCATTTACATTATGCTTGGCCACTATCATGCATATCTGGTTCCCAAATTTGATTTATGGTTTTACAATGGGTCTTGTTAAGCTCTTCAGGCCATATAGTTAATGTGAAGCTCTTAAGATGGGTACAAAATTTATAGCTTTTAACACCTGAGCGTGTTGTATTTGTTGCTCTTCATTCGCAGCTAGGCATGTGTTATGCGAGAAGCAGGGGAAGATCAATGAGGCATACAAGAAGTTGCAGGATGGATGGTTGGACAATGGAGACAAGGTGCCACCTGCTGAGTTTGCCAAGGTAATCATCTAATTTTTGGGAAGTTGAGGACTTAACAGCTTTGTCCATATTAGTTCAGATGGAAATTAGTCAAGTACTCAGGTTGCTTGAATTAAAGAGTTGTGTTGCACTATGGTGCTGATAGCATAGAAGATTCAGTTATATTTGGATCTAGGGAAAGTTCTTATCAATAATTTGACTATGGTGGCAGATGTGCTGTATTTAGGGGAATTCATAACTGCTAAGAAGGATATCTGCAGTTTTTCATGTATTCTCGTTCATGAAGTATGGCTTATGGGTTTGCCGCTGTCGTTTTGGAATGCTGTGGTAATGAAACGTGGATGAGTGCATCTTGATCTTCAGTTTGAAAAGACAGCAATAAAAATGGAAAATGGGTAGTGGAGTGGTATAACAGGTATTAGAGATGAATCAGCTTAAAGGCTATTTTGTTGAAACATATTCATAGTGGTGACACGGACGTTCCTGCAACTTATACTATGCTGGACTTAAATTTCTATTCAAAATTTTGGCCATGTTCAACCTACTTAAAAGAATGTTGACTGGGCAGTCCCATAAGTTTTGACACCATTTGATTGATACACATTAATTTAACAGACATCATGACGTGTTTTCGTGCCACAGGTAGCCCAAGAATTTTCTGAATGTCCCTCAGGAAAGAAAGGTGGAGATCTTGGATGGTTTCCGCGTGGCAAAATGGCTGGGCCTTTCCAGGAAGTTGCATTTAACACACCTGTGGGAGCTACTAGTGCACCATTCAAGTCCACGTATGTTTTTCTTGTACTTTAGTGATCGTGCAAATACTGCCTATATGCAAAGCTGAGAATTGATATGCTCTTCAAAATTTTAGCCATCTGTCTTTTACCCAGGTTCTTACTATTTTTTTTTTTCTATGCAGCCACGGCTACCACATCATCCTCTGTGAAGGGAGGAAGAACTGATCCCGAGGCTGCAAAACTCCATTCCTCTATGAAGACGCAATTACCTCGTGTCATCTCCATTTAGCATAATAAAGTGCTGGATGTGTATTTTTATGTTTATCTATATATTCACATACCTCCAATGGAGCTGACAAAAAGACCATGATTGCTGTAATTAACCTGTGATGATACTAATATGGCATCTGTGTCTTTTTAGCATCTATGTGGTATCTGTGCCTTTGTAGCATATCTGCCGTATCTGTCTTTTTTTCATCTTCTACGCCGTATGAATATTTGGATGTCTCAGATTTTAGTATCGCCATGTCTTGTTAGCATCTTGGTTAACTGCCTCTCTGGGCTCTTGCTGTTGCTGCCATTGCTCTGCCAACTTGAACCTCTTGTCCAATGTTAAGGTCCTGTTTGTATGCGACTCCGGTTTGATTTCTCTTCACAAGACTTTGCAGACCAAGCTGAAAAGTTCTCATATAAGTATGTTCCATCAGGTTTGATCATCCGCATATCATCTTTGGTGGAGCATTATAACAAAGATCTGATACTTTTCACATTTCCCGGCAGTTAACATCAACAGAAAACTGAGATGTACGGAGTTATTTTGGCATAATAAGTAGTACTACTGTACTACATTGCTGCACTAACACATTTTGGTAGACACACACGGTCCAGCTCTTGCTATGCTGTGATCATATCATATCCACTCCCGCCAACGGAACCAACGGTCGTGGTCGCCCAAAGTCCAAACCGTCTATCAGCTACTACGCCACAGGGTATCCAACCTCTCGGCCTCCTCTTCCGGCGCGCCATGGCCACTCTCCACTATCACCCTGTACTTCCCGTGCTGCATCGACCGCCGCCTCTTTGCCACCGTTTGTTCAGGAGGCCACTGAGGCCCCACCGACTGGTCCCCCGCGCGGCAGCCATCAGCAACACCGTGGCAGAGTCCGTGCTGCAGGACTTCAAGCGCTGGCTCACGTCCCACGGCGCGGGCGAAGGGAAGGCGTATCCGGCCGTGGTGCCGGAGGGCCTCGGCCTCTTGGCGGCGCGGGACCTGCCGCGCGGGGAGGTCGTTGCGGAGGTGCCCAAGAAACTTTGGATGGACGCCGACGCCGTCGCGGCCTCCGACATCGGCCGCGCCTGCGCCGCCGGAGACCTTCGGCCGTGGGTCGCCGTCGCTCTGCTCCTGCTACGTGAGGCCGCCCGCGGAGCGGACTCGCCGTGGGCGCCGTACATCGCCATCCTTCCGCGCCAGACGGACTCCACCATCTTCTGGTGAGGGAACTGGCGCCAACAGCTGGCCCTGTGTTCAGCCCAAATGCTTTGATGATTCTGAAAAGATTGACGACTGGTTGTTTCGTGCCTCCAGTGCAGGTCAGAAGAAGAGCTCCTGGAGATACAAGGTAAGTGAGCAACTGAGCAATGAGGAAAACCCAAGCCATGTCTAGGATCATCTGAAGTTTCTTGATGAATTTGTTGATCATCGCAGAGTAACTTTTATGTTCATCATTTCACCTGCAGGAACACAACTACTGAGCACAACGATGGGTGTGAAAGACTATGTGCAGAGTGAATTTGATAGCGTTACAGCTGAGATCATAAGCGCAAACAAGGATCTTTTCCCTGGTACCATATCATATGATGATTTCCTATGGGCATTTGGGATACTCAGATCTAGGGTGTTTCCAGAACTCCGTGGAGATAAGGTTGCCCTCATACCATTTGCTGATCTGGTAAGTTCAAAAAGGCAATCTACTCTAGTTGAATAGACTGATAGTTACAATGTGAAATGGGAAGTCCTGCAATGTCTGTGGTCAATTTATGAGGGATCAAGTATTTCCTGTATTCTTTTCCTACAACAGATAGTACATACGGAAAATTTGGAATGCACTCTTTTATAATTGTTTCAGTACTTTGCATCAGGTTAATCACAGTATTAATGTTACCTCAGAAGGGCCCTGTTGGGAGATTAAAGGGAAGGGTCTTTTCGGAAGGGAAGCCGTGTTCTCTTTGCGAACACCAGTAGATGTTAAATCTGGAGAGCAGGTGCAGATGAAGTTCCACATTTCTGCTTTATATAAGCTCAATTTATGTTGGGTACATAATGTATAGATTGAATAAGCTTCGACTGTGCAATTGATAACTAAACTTAGCATTGACAGATATATATCCAATACGATCTGGACAAGAGTAATGCTGAATTAGCATTGGATTACGGGTTCGTCGAATCAAATCCCTACAGGGATTCATATACTGTAACCCTGGAGATCTCAGAATCGGACCCATTTTATGGAGACAAGCTCGACATTGCTGAGTTGAACGGACTGGGGGAGACTGCATATTTCGATGTTGTCCTCGATGAACCCCTTCCTCCTCAAATGATTCCTTACCTGAGATTACTTTGCATTGGCGGAACAGATGCATTTATCCTGGAAGCACTCTTTAGGAATTCAGTTTGGGGCCACCTTGAACTGCCATTGAGTCCTGACAATGAAGAATCAATATGTCAAGTTATTAGAGATGCCTGCAAATCTGCACTTGCTACCTATCACACCACAATAGAAGAGGTTTGTCTGTTGACTGCACAGTGCTGTTCCTTTATATCATTTTGTTAGCTCCTTACTATCGTATATGTAAAATGCATGAAATTCAGGATGAGGAACTTTTGAAAAAAGAAAATTTGCCACCGAGACTAAAGGTTGCTATTGGGGTAAGGGCCGGTGAAAAGAAAGTGCTACAGCAGATCGATGACATTTTTAAGCAGAGGGAGGAAGAACTGGATGGCCTTGAGTATTACCAGGAAAGAAGGCTGAAGGATCTTGGTTTAGTTGGTGACAATGGTGAAATTATTTTTTGGGAATCCTAGTACAGTTTTTTGACAGTGTTGTTTCTCTGTATTGGCCAAATGAATAAAACTACACTTACCTCTTTTAATAAGTACTGCATGCTAAAATGGTATGCATACTTATGTTATATAACCAGTTAATTTTTTTTTTAAGAAACTTAATCAGCATCAGGATCCTCAAGAAATTGATGTCAACACCATCAATCATCACTCTCAGGTGAGCTGTGTTAATATTCATCTAAATATAAAAGTGGGCATCCTCTCATTAAAAAAGTAGGCAAAACTTGGCTATTCCAGTAAACTGTACAATATCTATAATTGTGGTATGGACTGTGCAGTCACTTTGAATTCCTAGTGCAGCACATGTCACATACTTGCAGCTGCATATTCCCTCAGAGCAAACCAAAGCTATCACAAGTGGACGGCACCCAGCAGGCGACAAGTAGATCCTAATATATTAACCTGCACAGTATAGAAATTTGGCTTAATGGATGAATCATGATTCTCTACAGTTTGAGCTTCTGGTTTCATGCTTTGTTAATAGGAATATTTTCTGCAATTCCTGTTAGTCAGTATGGCACTGACAGCTACTTTAAAATGATGCCAATTAAAGTCAAATTGGCTGAACTTCATTTTCCTTGAGAACCAGGTCAAATTGTCTGAACATTCCACTCTGAAGCTTGTGCATAGAATGCTTATTTCTATGGTTAGCCATCCACCCGAATGTAGTAGAATGATCCATGAGTACTGATGACTGGTAAGCCACTAGTTTCCACAGCTGTTAACTGGCTTGTGTTGAAATGCTCTGGAACTTTGAGCCGAGTCAAAAAGATAATTGACCTTTCGAATGGTTCAAAAGCCACTCAGTGGTTTGCATTACCAAATCTCCACACAGACTATTTTGTGCGGCATCAACTTTGCACTGGAAGAACCTTGACTTCAGAGTTGAAAGATAACTGTTTATCTTTGAATGTTTCAGAGGCCATTCAGTGGTCTGCATGACCAAATCTCTGGGCAGACTACTTTGTGTCGCATAGGTTTAACACCTAGCTTCATCATATCAGCATAGAGCATCATGGCGTTCAGTACATAGCCCAGCAAGCATTGCCCACGGATTAGTACTGTGTAGGTGAAGCTATCAGGAACCATACCTGATTCTCTCATGCAAGAGAAGATCTCACCAGCTTTGCTGTGTTCTCCATGTATATACAGGCCATATATCAGGGTCATATAAGTCACACTGTTTGTAACAGGATGGTCTTTGTCAGTTGTAGTAGTAGAGGTTGAGAAAAGAGAACGAAGATCATTATCCTTATTCCCAGAGAACTCCAAGACGAACCTGACTGCATCCTGAACCCTATTTTCTCTGCAGAGACCATCAACAAGAACTGACATTGTGATAGCGTTAGGATAAATGCCGTTTTCTACCATCTCCCTGTCTAACCGGAAAGCAGCATCTATACTACCATTCTTGGCATGACCATGGATAAGAGCCGTATATGTCACCACATTTGGCTCGATACCTTTGGCGACCATCTCAGTGTATATTGCAGCCGCTATTTCCATCTTTCCCATCTTTGAATGCCCATCTATCAAGGAGGAGTATGTCACCACATTGGGCTTAATTCCAACCTCATTCATTCTTGTGCATGTTGCTAGTGCTTCCTCCAAATTGCCATCATTACAGTACTTATCAATTATTGCATTGTAAGCAGCAGCATTCACATTCGCACCAGACTGTTGCACTCCTTCAAGAAACCTGGTCGCTACCTGCACTTGCCCTCCGTCACAAAGGCCTCTCACAACTATGCTGCAGGTGAACTCGTCGGGGCACAACCCAAGGCGAGTCATGTCCTGATAAATTGCTAATGCTTCTTGGGCATTTCCAGACCTGAAAGCTCCATCCATCAAACTGTTATAAACAGGCATGGTAGGAGCAACCCCAAACCTGGGCATGTCAAGAAACAGCCTTTTTGCTTCACTGAACCGCTTCACCTTGCAGAAACCATCAATCAGAGTTGTAAAGATAATGGTATTCAGGGCGAGGCCACTCTCAAGCAATTCTTGGTACAATTCATATGCACGGTCCACATCATCCCTCTGACAAAAGGTGCTCATCAGCACATTGTATGTGTATTGATTGGGTTGCATCCCTGTTTCTTTCATTGCAATAAACAGCTGCTCAGCATCGGTAATGCAGTCTTCTTCACAGAGTATACATATCATTGTCGTGTATGTGACAACATTCGGATCAATCCGTCTTACCACCATCTGATTCCAAACCTCCCATGCCTTTTTCATTGAACCCTGATGCCGGCACGCGTTGATGAGCGTGTTGTACGTGACCACGCTGGGTACCATCCCCCGCCTAAGCATTTCATCGAACAGCTCAAATGCGAACTCCAACCTGCGGGCTTTTACAAGCCCGTCTAGAAGCGCGTTGCACGCCGGCAGAGCCGGCAGGGTCAGAAGGCGGCGGAACACAGATAGCGCCTCTTCGACCAGCGTCATCTGGGAGAGGGCGATGACAAGCACGCCGAGCGCGGGGGCCGGAGTGCTGGAAGTGGAGGCAAGCATGGCGAATGCGGCGGCTGCTGCACCGCACTCACCAGGGCGCGAGCCGGGGGTAGAGGGGGAGGAGGTCTGAACGAGGGATTTCGCCAGACGGATGGCGTGCGCGAAGTTCTTGGCCGCGGCGGAGTCGTGGACGGCGGCGGCGAGGCGCGAGGCACGGTCGCGGGAGGAAGGCGGGATGGCGGGTGCGGCCGCAGGCGCGGAGGCGGAGAAGCTGTGCCGGAAGCGACAATGGTGGCGGTGCGGAGCTAGAGGGCCACGGCGGAAGGAAAGGAGGAAGCGGAGCGATGGGGAGGAGGGCGGCATGGGAGCCCTGGCATTGGGGCGGCGGCAAATCTGCTGTATTTGACTACGGCACTTGTTCGACCGCATGGTGACGTCAGTAGACGACCAAATGACCAACGCACACAAAATGGCAAAAGGTTCGGCTAATTCGTCACAGATACTACCTCTATTTTTAAATTTATCGTAGTTGATTTTTAATTTTATATATGTAAATAATTTTTTTAAATGAAATAAATGGTTAAAATTTATGGTTATAATAAAAATTAATGGTTAAAATTTATGATTAGAATAGACAAATAAAAAAAACAGAGAAAATACAATGATTTATTGTTCTCTAAGAGTAATAGATTGTTTCCTACTATATTACATAAATAACAAAAATAAAAAAAAAGCGCATCAGCCGAAGATTTTGCAGACTTTCGTCTTTCACAAATTTGCAGGATGAGCAGCGACAGCGATATAAAATTTGCAACGCGAAGAAAACGTATAACGAAAATGGTGAGAAATGCTGAAAGACTTCGAAATTTACACTATGAAAGTCCTCTGGGCATCGGCAGACCACCGTTCGAGCGAGACATGTCGACCGCCGCCCTCCTCCCGCCCAATCTGCCCCCTCACATCCCCTACTCCCGCGCACTGCAGCTGCGCCTCTACCTCCTCGCGCAGCGCCTCGGCCGCTCGTGCACACCCTTCGCCGCCCGCCGCAGCCTCGACCAGCTCCACGCTCAGCTCCTCCTCAACGGCTTCGCCTGCAAGCGCTTCCTCCTCGCCAAGCTCCTCTCCCTCGCTGCCACCGCCGCCGACCTCCCCCGCGCCGAGTCGCTCTTCCTCCTCTCTTCCACGACGTCCAACCCGGCGTCCCCCACCCTCGCCAACCTCCTCCTCCGCGCCGCTGCCGCGTCGGGCGCCGCGCCGTCGTCCCTGCTCGCGCTCTTCTCCCGCCTCGTAGGCCGCCACGGGCTGCGACCCAATGCATTCTCTTTCTCCACCCTCCTCGCCGCGATCGCTGCCGCGGGGGATGGCGTCCGGGCGCTACCCTACGGCCGCGCCCTCCACGCGCGCGCGATCGCGGCCGGGGCGCTCGTGTCGTCCGGTGGGCACGTGGCGACCAGCCTTGTGGACGTGTACTCCGCGGCCCGGCAGCTGAAGGACGCGCGGAAGTTGTTCGACGAAATGCCAGCCAGGTCGGTGGCCGCGTGGAACTGCATGCTCGCCGCGTACATGCGGTGCGGTGAGGTGGACACCGCGCTGCGGTTCTTTGGTCATGAGATGCCCCGGAGAGACGCTGTGGCGTGGACGACGGTGATAGGCGGGTGTGCCAACGCAGGGAGGGCGGCAGAGGCAGTGGAGCTGTTCAGGGAAATGAGGAAAGCGAGAGTCAAGGATGATGCAGTGACGATGGTTGCCTTGCTCACGGCATGTGCTGATCTGGGTGACCTCGAACTTGGGCGCTGGGTGCATGCGCGCGTGGACTGGACAGGGCTGGAACGGAGGACGGTGTTGCTGGATAATGCTCTCGTCCATATGTATGTGAAATGTGGTGCCGTGGAGGATGCCCTCCACATGTTTCACCAAATGCCAAGGCGGAATACTGTTTCATGGACAACTGTGATTTCAGGGCTAGCGATGCATGGTCGTGCTGAGGAGGCGCTGGACTTGTTTCACAGAATGCAGGAGCGTCCTGATGGTGCCACATTGCTTGCAGTTCTGCGGGCGTGCAGCCATGCAGGAAGAATTGATGATGGACGGAGATACTTTGAGACCATGGAAAGAGTTTATGGGATCACTCCAGAGGTACAGCACTACGGATGCATGGTTGACATGCTGTGCCGCTGGAGATGTTTGCAGGATGCATTTGAGCTTGCAGACAAAATGCCGTTTCGGCCTAAAGAGAGATCATTTGGTGCTCTCCTGAGCGGTTGCAGGAGGGAAGGAAATCTTGATCTTGCAGGCAAAGTGGCTGATAAATTGGTTGAATTCCACCCAGAGCGGGCAGCTGGGTACCTTGTGCTGCTATCAAACATGTATGCCGACGTTGGCCAGTGGGAGCAGGCTCGGATGGTGAGGGAGAGAATGGCTGCACTCAATGCTGTGAAGCCTGCTGGAAGTAGCTGGGTGAATTCAAACCAGTCCAGCATGGACATCGTATGATCTCAGTGACACTGGAGTTTCAATTATGAGATAATCAGGTTTTAAGTTGGTATGTTCCTCGCAGCAGTATGAATTATAAGTGGGAAATTTTTTTGGATATAAACGAGTAACGACAAAAGGATTACTCTGCAACAATTTTCATCGTTCTGGTCAACCCATGATAGTATGCACCATTGTTGCTCCCTTTCAGGTTAGCAAATGATCCACTGTCTTGGATTCTTTTATAGTACTTACTATGGGATAAGACTGATTGAAAAAACTGTAGGTCACTATACCATAATACTAGTTTACAACTTCTCATTTACACTCATGTATTGTCGTGAAAACTGTCTATAGCTCACCTCACTGCCACAATAATGCAGATCCTGGCAGAAATGCGCGTAACCTAGAGTCCTAGATGCCTATCTCATGTAATGATATTACCTGCAAATCTCCTCTCTAATATAATATAGGCCTACAGTGTTTAGTGTTGCAATGTTTAGTGTTTTAAGTGTGGACCAATTGCTATTGGTTATCTTCCTGATAAATTGAATGAACTGCTTGTTGATATCAGCAGGATCGTTTGCACTGTCATTCAAGAAGCTTATTGCATGTGGCAGTGCCAAGAGCAGCAGCAAGATGCCATGCAGCGTGGACATAGGGAGTGTCCGGGAAGCAATCGTCGGCAATGAACAGTGCACCTCCCAACAGAGATGACATCTTATGCAGGTTATGTGCCATCCTGAGCTCTGGTTTAATTGATGCTCTTCTTGCAAATGAAACCTGGCATCCAGGAAAAGTAAGATTTCCCAACAAAAGTTTCCTATTAACCATTCAAACAATCAATTTTAGCTGGAAAAATAGCTAGATCGCTCGTATTACTTGCCTCCATCATTCCAGTGTGGACAGCTGAAACTATTAGAGGCTGAAATGGCAGCAGCAGTGTCGATGCTGCCATTAGTAATCTTGGGTTCTCGTTCCTAAGTGCTCTAGATAGGCACTGCATAAAAAGCATTATCCTTGTCAATTATCCTGATATGCAAAGTGTGGTAGTCTAACAAGGATAACTGTCTCCAATTAGAGGAACTTACCAGTGTAGTGGTAGCGATCATAGTATAGTCTGCCCACCGCAGAAACTTTCGGATCTCTCCTTTGGAAGAATGATACAAACTTGAAGCTATTCCAACCCCAACCAGCGAGTTTGCATAGATAGCTGTGTTCAAGTTCTTCCTGCAGCATCATGTCAGTAGACTGTTTTGTGAACTGTCGGCAAATGGGAGTCATCTCGTTTCAGTAGGTGCCTTGCCTTGGGGTCTGCAGTCCAAGAACGATGAAGGGCAGAGAGGTGACAACGTTGGCAATCGTTTCACCAGCATGCTTATCACCTGCTCCGAATGAAATGTTAGACAGGTTTTAGTTGAGAGCTACAACCTCTTTTTAAACTGTAGTCATTTGGGACAATAATTTTAGTTCATTTTTGAACTAGAATTGTTGACCCACAACAATTAAAAGGGCAGAGCACCTGTCATTTGCTTCAATAAAAAAACAATTACAAAGTGGAGGGAGTAGGTAACAGAGTAGCTGCAGAAACTTGGTGGTAGTCATAGCGTCATACATGTTATGCTGCAGTGAATGGGTTTCAGGCACGAGGGTCTCTGTTGCCATAATTTTCTGAAGTTAAGAAATGCATTAGTTCGAGGTTTCTGCCCAGGCAAGCCTTGGATTAGATAGAGCTGTAGTAATTTCCTCACCTGATTAGCAACCTTTGTCGTCTTCTGCCGGCACCTTTGTGGTGTTCGCAAGTTGGCGACTCAGTGGTGCTTGTTCTAAGGGATTCATGATCACTGTGTGTCGGCTGTGGCGACGGGCGGCCAAGCTGCACTCCGTAGAGGCCATCCAAGACGGCAGATGGGTTTCTGTCGTTCTGGACTCCCATTTCCTCCTGTTCACTGCTTCGCTTCGCCCCTTTGCCAGGATGATGAATAGTAGAGTCGATCTGTGCTCTTAGTCCTGCAGATAATATACAGTTAGGCTGCATGCATTTCTGATAGTGGAACAATTTCATCATATGCTCCATCTACTCATCTAGAGGGTTTCTTCATCACCTTGCGATCGTAATTCGTGAAAGTTATGTTTCTGCTAAAAACGAACCATTTCATTCCTCAGACCCATATTCTAAGCTTCCTCTAGAGCTACCCTGATTGACGCTGCAACAATGGCTGAGACCTTAAGAAGCGCACCGTAGGATCACAGCAGCGGAGCTGTCAAATGAAGAGCGACGCGGTCGATGGCCGACGGGCGTTGGCGCTGCGATGCGCCGTGCTCTGATGCCTCGACGCGTACCACCGGCAGCCTCACCGGTGCGGATGCTAGTTGCCTGGCCGCACGGTCGACATGCTTACTGGCAAGTGGCAAGGTCGCAAGGAGGGAGGTATATAGATAGGCAGCGTTCTCTCTTGCCGAGAGAGGTGGACTTTCCTGTTGCGCCGCGCCGCGACGCGATGCAAGACGCCAAGAAATGGGAGCGCAGGATGCCGATTCTGAGAGGATCTTCCTTTTCCCTGTCGCGCATAAAACAGGTCTCCCTTTTGTGGCCTTCCGAATATTCTCTCGCGTGGGGTCCCAGGGAGAATGCACGGCGATCTGATTCAGTTAGCCCATCAGGATGACTTTGTGGCTCAATAGGCCGGCCCATTGAAACAAGGAACCCAAATTGTCATTTTCAGCTGCTTGGAATCATCAATCTTCTCTGGTAGTCTGGCCTCTCCCCCTCCACCAAATTGTAAATAGGAGTATGTATATTCTTCTAAAAATTCTAAGTACTAAAATACTCAAAAAGTATGAAGCAGCCTGAGCAGAAATGGAGTGCTCAGCGTTATGCTGTCCCTTTTACCTGATGACTTGGTGCCTGCAGACCGGCAAACCTGGAGCTGTCAGGTCACGCCCGGCCATGGCCATGGCCGGCAGCGCGTCCATCGGTAATTGTTGCAATGGCAGCGTTACAGGCGGCTCTGCACCTTCACCTTGCAAGAAGCATCTGACAGTCGGCTGCACGCTCGCTTCAAACATCAACTCGACAACAAATTTTGCTTGCTCTCTGCGTTTGTACTTTCATCTCCCCATCAGCTCAGGTCCACCAGTGAGTTTTCAACTCATACGACCGCCTTTGTCAGGTCGTGGTCGCAGCCGCAGGATTGTTATGTTCTTACACCACTGAGCTCATTAGCAGAGCAGATCATACAATACAGTACAATGATACTGTTAAAAGTCATGTTTCAGGATTATCGGCATGCTGAAAGGGATGCCAACCCGTAGCTGATGCAACGGTCCAGTGAGGCCAAATTCTTCGGCGCCATACAGTTCGGACAGGGTTCAGTGACCCCAAACCACCGCCTATCCAGAAGAAGTCAGATAAGGTAGTTTCAAAAAAATTAAAAAAAAAAAAAGAATTCAGATAAGGTGCGCGCCACGGCCACGCCTGCCGCGCAAATCGTACCGCAGGGGCTCGCGCGGCCAACAATGGATACCACCGCCGCCTCATGGCGCCTCCTCTCGCTGGCGGGCTCCTCGCCGCGTCGCGCCCTGCAGCAGCTGCCCAAACGGCAAGGCACCTTCGCGTCGCCACGGCGGTCGGCCAGCTCCAAATTCGGGGTCCTCTGCCTCCTTCATGACAAGGTCCCCTCCCCTCATCTCCATCCAACTCGCCTCAAATTATTAGTACCGTCTGTGACGATGTCTGGATCCATGTTGACGATCTCTCTCTTGTTTGCTCCTTCAACGCGTAGCCGGCAGCGGCGACCACGGAGAGGGAGAGCTCGCAGCTGCAGCGGCTGGCATCGGCGCTGCAGTGGGGTGCCATCTGGGCAGCTGTACGTACGAGAATCTTCCTCGATTAGCCGGTCTCACTCTTACAGGTCCCATGTAATGCGTCTGCGAAAATCGTGCGCAGGTTGAGGCGCCGGCGGCGCTGGCGGTGACCGGGGAGGACGACATCGACCTCCTGGCGATCCTGCCGCCCATCGCGGCTTTCGCCTTCCTCTACTTCCTCGTCGCTCCTGTGCGTGGCTGATCTATCTTTTGCTTAGAAGCGAATTCCCGTTCGTTATTCACAGGACTTCTGGTGAGTAACAACATAACATGTGCTCTTCAAATTGGTGGTGTGCAGCCGCTGCTCATGAACTGGATGAGGACGAGGTGGTACAAGCGCAAGTTCGTTGAGACGTACCTGCAGTTCATGCTCACTTACATCTTCTACCCTGCGTGAGTATACTTACGTACTACTACTGCTTCTTTACACGAACCTGCTATACGGTGTCACGAGTAGAGAATGCTTTAAACAGACCGTGGACCGTATGCAGTGAACAACACTGAACCATACTACTACCTAGTCTACATACTGCATCGTTGATAAGGCCATTGCATTTAGAAAATATAGTATGTTAATTTTGAATTGCTATCAAAGTGATTTGCTAATCTACTACAGTAGCAGTACTAGGTACTATAGAATGCCTGAATCCAAGTGACATCTAGCCGAGCAAGATAAGACTTCCTCTTTTTGTTTCGCTTGTTTGGCCAGTTAAATAGAGCTCAAATTTCTTGGCATTCTCTATCAAGACCCGGTTATATGCGCCCTGACGAGAGTAGAAATCTGTCCTCCCATATATACGCCTAATCCTAACTGAATTCAGTTTCATATCAGCACCGTCACGAAGGAAGGAGTAGTATAATCCTGAATTCAGTTTCATTCTGACAAAACGTCTGCTTTGTTTTTTCAGGTTGATGTTCTGGGCCCCGTTCGTGAACTTCAGGAAGTTCCCGAGGGATCCCACCATGAAGTACCCTTGGTCGAAACCAAAGGAGGGGACGCCGTTGTTCAAGGAGAGATACCCGCCTATGGAATCCTTCGAGTAGTGTGGTAGCACGAGCTGCGCTGTATAGGGCTCATATGCATGCATGCATGCACCACGAGCCTCGCTTCGTATTTACTCCCCGAATCTGTGAAAAAACAATTACTACAGTACTATCGCAATCTACATGGGACAGTGCTATGGGGAATCGTCTCGATCTCGGGTGCTGCAGTGATTCTGATCTCACGCGTCGAAAGGAAAGAACAAACATGCGTTCCCTTGCTTTTGTACACACAGACAGGGTACGCGCGCATGCTTCCAAGCAAGTTTTGTGCTTGAAAAAAGATTACGCCTAACGGTGAATGGGCAAAGTATATAGGCATATCTATATAGCCCTGCAGGCTATACAACCCTCTGCTCGTCGCAGATTTTTGCTGCTGTGAGTGTCATATTGCAATAATGGGATAATGTCCCTAGAAGTTCATTTTACTCACTCCCAAAATTCTGCAAGTCCGCTGAATGAACACAAAAAATTTCTTTTACTCCCTCCGTTCAGATTTGGTTGATGTTAGGATATACTACCTCCACTGTTGATCATTTTTAGTATAAATTTATACTAAAAAGATCAATAATTAAAAATAGAGGTTGTACGATTTAGTTTAATTTTAAACTAGCTTTTGTGTCCTAATATCAAATATTTCTGAACAGAGAAGTACTATAGAAAAGTCAGTGGTTCGTATTATAGAGGTTGAAACATCTGATATCATTCTAAAGTCAGCAGCACGTGAAAATATTTTGTTTCATACAATTTTATCAATAAAATTCAACCTGTACAAGAAAGATGAGCTAGAAAATTAAGAAAAATAAAATTAGCGGTAGGGGTAAAATGTTCATGTGCTTTGAGAGGGAACCTCCAAAGTGACGTATTCAACATTACACTATTTTTATTTGGCCATTTAGATATTGACAAAACATCGCCATTTAGATACTGCTAGCAAAGTAGACTGATTTTGAACTTAATTCGACATAATATGCATAAATGGAATTGCTCCAAAGCTAGGCACACCATTTCCACGTGTGTCCGTTATTAGTACTATTGAATAACAATATTGGCCAAAAGTTCTACGAACAAAAAGTTCATTGAGACTGGCATATGTAGACCAGGCATCATGCTTTAGTCCTATATCCGTTGTTGATGCAAAGTAGTATTAAGCCGAAGCAAGAAGTACCGATGATTTAACATACATTATCCTTCCTCTATGGAAGGGTGAATTATAACTACCACTACTCGGTCTACGTAGCCATCGATTGGTACTATAATTGCGGCACATGAGCCAACAATTAGCTGGTGCACAGCTCAAGCAACTCATGCCTGTTCCCTCTTTTGTGGCCGAGAAAAAGGCGAGCATGCTTTTCTAGGAATTTCTGCTCCGGCTGGGAGGGGCAAGCGCGGACGGCGCATGGCACTCACGTCATAATGGCGTGGCGGTGATCTCAAGCGCGCGCGGGGCCCGTTGCAATTGCAATGGTGGTGGTGGAGTGGACGCACGAGCGCGCCGTCCTGGTCGATGGTGCTTGGTGCGGTCCGGCGGCTGTGGCGGCACCACCATCTCCGATTCACACACACACTAGTCCGTCTCACTGCCCACGACGAACTCTGCTCCACTCGAAATGGGATATTGTAAGCAAATTGCATTCGGCCGTTAAAAAGTCGTGTAAACCAGTGCAGTGGCTCGCACCAACCAAGCCGGACTCTGGATTTACTAGTTTTTTTTTTTCTGGATTGTACAGCATGCCGGACCCATTCGTTCGTTTTACACGGCATGCCGAAAGAAAGCTCGACAGCCTCGAGAGGACGTACGGCTCTGTAGGGGTAACCTGACGGCTGACGGGACGTCTGTACGCCGCCGCGCACGAGTTGGGACAAAAAGAAGAAGAGCGAAAGAAAGGGAACCCGACGGCCAAACTTTCTACCCGACCGGAGCGGAGCGGGCCACCCAAACTTTCGCGACGCCACAGCGGAAAAAAAAAAACCACCCTTTTCCGTTCCTTCCGCTTCCGCCCCATCTATCCATCGAGCCGCGACCACGAGTCGCGACTCACGAACCGATCACCATTCACCACACCGGCGGAGGGCGAGTGCGGCGGTGGCGGCGGGCCTGAATCGATCAACGCGCGCGCAGGCAGAGGCAGGCAGGCAGGCAGGCGATATTCCTCAGGCCGCGTGCGCGCGTGCGTGCCGAGACGGGACGGGGCATGCAGACGCAGCGGCGATCGCCTCAACGAGCGAGCCAGCGAGGACACAATCATCCGGTCGCGGGAAAAGGGGCCGTCGTCGAAATAACTGCGCTGGGTGCGCGAGGAGGCCGAGGGAAGGAGGCGTGGGTGGGCACGCACGCACCTGCCAAAAGACCCGCGCGGACCGGGCAGCCGGGCAGGCAGGCAGCAGACACACCATCACGCGGCCACGCAGCCAGCCAGCGAGCCCGGCCCGGCGGGTCCGCGACGCAGGCAGGGACAAAACGTGGCTCGCTTCTCTGCTCCTCGCCGCGCGCCTACGCGGTGCCTGGCCTAGCCTAGGCCGCATGCTGCTTTTCCTATCCTTTACTACTACTGCGACGAGGAGGGGCGGAGCGGAAGAGAAGCGAACCGAACCGAGGCGTCGTCAGCGCAGCGCTGTTCCCTGCGGCGGTAGCACGCCGGAGCGGGGGCGCCTTTTCCCATTGACTGCTCTTGGCTTTGTGCTCGGCGCCGTCGGAGTAGTACTACGGTTCTCGTTGGGTCCACGCCGGCCTCACGGATTCACTGTCGCCGAGGTTTCAAAGTCACCCATATGTTCATTTGTCAAATCGCTCCCGGTCGCGGGCTTCTGAACCTTCTGTGATCTTCAAATGGATACTACGCCGGCTTTGATTTTTTTCTTTTCGTTCGTTCAGAGTTCCGTGGGCAATGCTTTTCTAGCGTTTAGGGTGCAATAATCTTTTACACCAAAGAAATTGTTTCAAACATTTGTTTCTTCTTAGTAGGACATACTACTAGAGTACTGACACAATCAACGACGTCTAATACATGTAGAGTACCTTTTTCAAAACGCTCATGTTTCGTAGATAGTCGTTTGATTGATGATGCACAAATGCTACAATGCCTACGCACGTTAATTACTAAAGACGAACTATGGAGTACGATGCTTTCCACCATTGATGATGATTATGGTCAACACTCCAGGAACTACATGTATGCTAGTACAATGGAATCTGTACTAGTACAATTTGAAATGTTTTAATAAGGGTCCTTTATTAAAACCCAGGTTTTTTTTAACATGAATCAATAAATATTTTTTTGGAAACCAGTTTAATTTTACATTAAAACGCATATAAATTGAGGAAACGACCCCAACTCTCAAAGAAGGTCTAAAATTACACTACCATACGCAACCCGCATTTCTAAAAATATTTCTAGTACTAGTAAGCTAACGAGTCACTTTTTTTTAGAAAAAAAGAAAACATACGAGTCACTTTTTTTTAGAAAAAAAGAAAACATACGAGTCACTTTTTTTTAGAAAAAAAGAAAACTTACACGGGCGACACTTTTTTTGAAATGGATGATGGATGAAGTAGGTATATGTGATATGCGTACCATTATACTAGTACTAGCAACAGTAACGTGTCAAGTCACATCCTGTTCTATGCAAAGCAAGCATATACTACTCGTACAACTACTGTAGTGCGTGCAACCATCAGGCATCTAACTGGAAAGGTGAGGAAAAAAGAAAAACATTCTCTACAGAAAGGCAGCAGGACCGGCCCGGCCTGGCCCCGTGGCTAGTGTGGTGCCGTACACGAGCCCCTGCTGGCTTGCCGTGCGTCTCGGCCACTACTACTTCTACCGTGCTCCTGCGAGCGCCAAAAGGCCACGATAAAAAGGCACCTCCTCCCCAAAGACGTCGCCTTGTGCGAGCACCGGGCTTAAAAAGGCGACGCCTCCCATTTGACCGAGAGCAAGAGCAATCCCAAGCATCCTCTCCGTCGTCGCACTCCACCACCAAACCAACCCCAAAGCCAAGAACGCCACAACGACCTACTTGCTACCGCTAGGAGCCCAGCAGAAGCTAGTACTAGCTAGCTCCCAAGAACCAGCCAGCCATGTGGGATGGAGGCGTCGACCACGGGAGCCAAGAGGCCGCGCACCACCATCAGCTGCTCTCGTCGTGGCTCGGCGCCGTCGCGCCGTTCGCCGAGCCGGCGGCCGTGGGGGCCTTCGGCGCCGCCGCGAACGCAGGGTACGCGTGCGGCGACGTCTTCGGCGGGCTCGGGCTCGGCCATGGCGGCGTGTTCGGGTTCGGGTTCGATGCGGCGGTGCAGCAACAGCAGCAGCAGCAGCGGCTTGATGAGCAGCGTGCGGCGGAAGGGAGCGGCGGCGGCAAGGCGGTCGTCTCGGGGCTGCTGGGCAGCCTGCAGGCTGAGCTGGGGCGGATGACGGCGCGGGAGATGATGGACGCCAAGGCGTTGGCGGCGTCGCGGAGCCACAGCGAGGCCGAGCGCCGGCGCCGGCAGCGGATCAACGGCCACCTTGCCAAGCTGCGGAGCCTCCTCCCCAATACAACCAAGGTGATGATCGTCGTGTTGCATTGATTCCATCTTATTACTGCACTTATTTGCACCATGCATCGTCGATCATCAACTCATCTTTTGCCAGCCAAATTTGGTTCGATTTTTTTTTTGGTGCAATTACTAGCATGGTTGCCGTTGCTGTTGTTCTCAATCTCTTTTTGGTGCAATTAAACTAAAGGAGATCTCCACTCAAAAGTGCAATAATAAGATCCATAATGGAACAGTAACAACTCGGACGATGGAAGATACACATGTGTGACCACGGCGCAAGAACACAGTGGAACTTTTGAATCGTGGCTAGGCAACAAGACCATGGAGTATAGTTATGTCTCCGTGTATAACGTAGTAGTACTACTACATGCCGACACATGCATATTTAGATCGATTATGTCTTTCAAGAAAGGCAAAATAACTTTAGTTTCAATCGATTCATCTGCTGCATGTAACGGGACAAAACTTTGCGAAAAGTTGTAGTTTGTATCATTGCGTCAAGCTAGGTTCCGAGGATCTATGCTAGGCTTCACAAGGCTTCTGTACTTTATACACTCGCTACTGCCTAAGTTACTAGCTCTTCACTTTATTTTCATTCCAGATATAAGATTTGAGGAAACAATAATGTGTTTGTTTCATATATATGCATATTAAACCTTTGATATCCACACATTTGCAGCTTATTAATCGGAGAAAACTCTTTAAAGTTCGGGTATTAATGGGCAGCATACACGTAGCACGCTTCCCTTATGTTCCCGAAGTTCTCATGGGCAGGAAGCAGCAAATTCTTTCCCACGGGAAGCCGGTGCTTGGGCAATAGGGGCAAACCACATTCACTACTGCGCGATGTGAACGCATGCGCTCTCTGTATGTATATCGTGTCAGAGGACAGAACTCAGAAAGTGTAGAGATAGCACTCCTATGCAATGCTCAGATCGAATACTCTACAACATAGCACCACGGCAACCTAATGAGTGTAAAAAGAGCTCAAAAGTTCATGCGAATGCAGAGCGGAAAAGCTGCTCCGCGACCGCATTTCCTTCAAAGCTTTTTCCCCCTCCGTCCTTAAGGCTCACACTCGATCATTTCACTAGCGCCAGTGCGCCACCCTAGTCGAAGGTCTAAGCAGCAGGCTCTACTTAAGCAACATTAATCATCATATTCTTTGCTTGCTTCCGGTGATAGTATCCAGCAGGCTGATTTTTTCGGCGTGTCGTCATGTGCTAATTCATAGTTTGCGTTTTGTTGTTGCGCGTACTACTACTACTACTACGTAAACAGACCGACAAGGCGTCGCTGCTGGCGGAGGTGCTGGACCACGTGAAGGAGCTGAAGCGGCAGACCTCGGCGATGATGGCGGCGGCGGCCGCCGTCACGGACGACAACGAGGCGGGTGCCGGGCCGGCGGCGCAGCTGCTGCCGACGGAGGCCGACGAGCTGGCCGTCGACGCGGCGGTCGGCGGCGACGGGCGGCTCCTGGTGCGCGCGTCGCTCTGCTGCGAGGACCGCGCGGACCTCATCCCGGACATGGTCCGCGCGCTCGCCGCGCTCCGGATGCGCGCGAGCAGAGCCGAGATCACCACGCTCGGCGGCCGCGTCCGGAGCGTGCTCCTCATCACCGCGGACGACCTGAAAGACGACGGAGGTGACGATGATGATGATGATGATGAGGGCGACGACGACCGTCGTCCGAGCGCCGTGTACGATGACGAACGCGCTGCTTCGCACCGGAGGCACGAGTGCATCGCGTCGGTCCAGGAGGCCCTACGAGGCGTCATGGACCGCAGAGCAGCGGCGAGCAGTGACACGTCATCGTCCGGCGGCGGTGGTGGCGGCGGCATCAAGAGGCAGCGCATGAACTACGCTGCGCAGGAGCAGTGCTCCGTTTAGTGTAATCTAGATTCTAGCATCAGTAATAGTAGCGCATGATGCTTTGTTTGCGTTTGCAAGGTACGTAGTGTGCTCTCATTCGCATACGTTGTGCCAGCTAAAGTAGAGTAGTCATCGTTGCAGGTTCCAGGGGTACCTTCTCTTTTGCCTCTTTGGGTATAATATGGTGTATCCATGTCGCGCATGACGGAAAAATGATAGTTGGAAGGTTCAAGAAGAGGGAGTGTTTTATATAATTCCTTCTTGTATGTTTAATGGGATCTTGAAATGTACGACTGATAACTGAATTCAGGTACTGGAAACAAGGTGATATGTTACAATCTCGGATGGAGTACTTGTTGCAGTTTTTTTTTGTTTCATAGTATATAAAATGTTTTCCTTAATAATCCTAAAGTTTATTTGAAACATTAGGAAGAAAAATTCATGTGTATGGTGGACAATTATCCATTTGGTTGTGGTAACGAGGTAACCTGAGTCCAGCATGGGTACTCGCACATCATTTTTCAATGCCTCTCGTCCAATGTAGTATCAGGTTTTTGTCATCTCAATGTCTAAGTCGATAACATGATGTCTATTTGTTCATTTTTTTTTTAAAAAAAGATGATGTCTCCTTTGGGCAAGGCCACATGGGTAAGTTTTGACCATAATGTGCAGTGTGGGAGAATACAACATGGGGACAAAACCAGAAGCCGAGAGGAACAGCAAAGGCAGCTTGGTTGCTCTGGCCTCTGGGTAGGCAGACCTGGTCGGACAGGTCTCGAGAGCTCTAAACAAACAGCAGGGCGGCCGGCGGCGGCGCGTGAAGGACGAGGAGTGGATGACTAGGTCACAAGCTGGGATGGCAGAAACCTTGGATTTTATTTATTTATTTATTTTATTTTATTTGGAAAGGAAACCTTGGGTTCACAGGCTGGGGTACTCAAACGAAGAGAGTACTAGTACAGCATACATTTTGCACCGGGACGTACGTATAAACGACATTCGTGTGAATGGGCACGGTCAAAAGGAGGTTAAATAAACCCTTGTAAAAGAAAAAGGAGGTTAAAATTGGTGGGTCACATCATGAGCGCACGGGTGGGACGACTGCTGAGGAGCGCCAAGGAATCGAGTTAGAACTTCGAAGCAGCAGCAGCGAGTAGTGGTGGCGGCGCCGTGGCCCGTGGGGGTGCAGCGGCAGCGGTGGATCGAGCACGATTACACGGTAGATCCGGAGAAAACGACCCTCACACTCCCAGAAGCGCGCGTGTGCTTGCTGGCCGAAGTCAAAAAGATTCCTTGCGTCTTACTAGGCCCTTTTCCTTTTTGCTGTGTGGGTCAGCTCGCTTTCCCCTTCTTACAGTTCGGCCCGGCGCGCGCCCACGGCCCATCGTCGTCTCTTCCACGCGACGGCCATCCATCCATCCCGGTGTTGTTTGCGGTTAGCATTGGCCGGTGGTGCTGGTCTGCGAGCATAGCGGGCCCAGATATTCTTAAGATGATTTTTGGGGCCGGCAGCAGCACCAGGTCACAGCTCATCATAATCGCAGCGCTGCTGCTGGCTGCTGCGCCCCGAAGTTGAAGGAGAATCCATGCAAAATTGAGCCCTGTCAGAGCACTCTTGCTTTGCTTGCTGCGCTCCACCGCTTCGTTTTGACTGCCTCGATCGCGCCACCCCCCCCCCCCCCCCCCCCCCCCCCCCGCGGCTGGGAACGATGCCGATTATGGCAGGCCGATGCCGATATAAAAACTAAAACTACAGGAGGCAGGAGAGAGCAGCTGCAGGTGCAGGGCACCAGCCAGCAGTGTCCTCAGTGTGAGCCGGAAACACGGGGCCGAGCCTACGCACGTCGCCGATCGATCTACTAGTAGAGGACTAGATGGAGTAGGATTGCTCCCGTCCGCAGCTGTTATATATAGGCAGGTCGCCTCGCCCGCCGACACGACACATATCCTCTCGCCCGTACGTACGCGGCTTCTTCATCAGCGGGAGACCTGGCTTTTTCAAAAAGATTTTGAACGTTACGACGACGACGAGATCATCTTGTTGGCCGGCGGCCTGCATGGACTACATATACAAGCATTTTACAGTAGTAGTAACTGATTTCCTACTCTAGGTGATATGGGGCACGAACTATGTGCTCATGAGACAGATCTGAGGGACATCGCGTCGTAGTACAGTAGTACTTGGCCGCTGCATCCCGATCAAACCAAGAAACAAAAATTACAAATCAGTCTAGCTAGGCCTACCACTACCAGCTGTGCCACTCCTGTCTCCTGGTCATGATGTTGTAAACCTGTTGCAGTACGTAGCAACAGGCTAGAGACCTAAGCTTATTAGGAGTGGTTCAGAGTTAAAACGTGCATGCAGTACGTGCGTGCACAGGTCGATTGACGACTGCAGGACTGAATTCAACTAGTACTTACTGCATACATATGTAAGCTAATGTGATGTGGTATGCATGGTGAAATTAGGATCGATCATTTGTCGTCCACACAGAATTGACTAGTTTATACAAGCACTGAAACCTGGCATATGATTTCTTTCGGATCCTGGGGTCTGTGTTATAAAGTCAACACGAGGTTCAAGAAATAAAAAATGACCACAGTTGTGGCTCTCAAGTTGTACATACAAATACATATGCCTTATCATCTCAGTTCAGGAGCATGATAATTACCTGATTTCAAGAAGCAACTACTGTAGAAACAACTAACAAATAAAAATGAAGTTGAGGTCGAGTCTCAATCAAGTGGATTTGAATAATACTATCTTCCATTATTTTTAGCATCAATTAATGTAATGTTTAAGCTTACATAGCCATAGCCAAATGATCAGAATAACTTCAGAGAGATATATGGATGACGTAGTAGTTATATGCTTTCTACTTACTCTACATAGATGATGATGAACTTTGGGTAAGTGCTTATGTATAAAATACATATATATCACATATATGTTCGCTATCTGTAGCATATAATGCACTTTTTGGTTAAACATATGGAAAACGTAATAGAATATAATTTATTTGCATGCCAATCATTGTGAACGTACTAGTTATTTTCGTTCTGCTAGTATTTTGCTAGGAACATGTATATATATGACCCGAAATGGTGTATAATAGAATAATACAGTTCTCAATAATGCAATCAAATAACATACATATATTGACGGTTCTTACGATTCAGAAAAATTTAATTACATGTATGTGCAGATCTTCTAACATTTTTATTAATCAATAATTCAATTTCATATGATGACGTTGTGTCTTTTTCCAACACACATGCGCTTTAACTTAAATAATGCAAATAAACCATATATATGGTATGATAAAGAATATACATGTTACTTGAGACAAACAATAATGTATTTACGTACGTGATCTGGACTTCAAATATACCATCGACCTGCTCTAGAATGAAATGTTATCAAGAAGAAAGATGAAACAAATAATAATTACTCCAGATCCATCCCCTTTTTATTTGTCATTTCTCTGCTCTTGTTGGCACATGTATTGATGAGATGTGAAAATACATATGATGCATAGGAATCGACGAGGAGAGATATACATGATAATAAAGAAAATGCATGTGTTGTAAAGTGAGAATGATAACTATTGCATATAAGGACACTTTTGATTCCTAGAATGATAAGTAAAATCGGCCGTAGAGAGTGCATAAGCTAGCATTAAAGCCAAATTACTCATCACTAACAAGCTAGATTTCGATGAAGAGTCTCTCTCAAGTTCTAAGAATTATTGTTTTGTTGCAGATGCAGCTAACTGACAAAATCTTTGTTACCCTCTCTGTGAAATTGTTCAAAAGTACCCATGCATGCATTGTTGTTAAGTATTTATTTGATGTTCAGTGCATTGCTTTATTTTTGATGTACTCGTGAAATGTTTCCGAGTGAAGATTTCTCAGATTAATCCTTAATATAAATTTAAAACACCTAAATTATGTGATTTAATTCCTTAAATTAACCTCAGCTAGTTTTTTCCTTTATGAAAAGACCTAATTCTAAATTTGTTTCCATATCCACTCAACCAATAATTAGAAATCCTTTTATTTTCGTGCCCTGTTTTCTATACTCATCGTGTGGTCACAATAAGATTCAACAAATGGGTCCTGCAAATGATTTGGATCTGGAAATAATATGTGCACAGAAACTATATAAATCTCTTGCTTTGCCTTATCTAATAATGTTCATCAGTTGGACCATAACTGCGTATTCTGAATTTTGATACTGAATCACATCATCAAATTTCTCCAATGCTCTTACAAAAAAACCAAAGCAGTGTTTCCTATATATGCTACCTTGATACACAGTCGGAACATTTCATGGAGGCTATATGCAAACAACTCAAGTACTTTTTGTCCGGTTGGTTATGTTGGAATTCATGTAGAAACCATGTGGATCAAATTAAGAACGACAACACATATACTAGCTAGTTAATAACATCGTGCAGAGAAGAGAACACATCAAATGGCATAATATTTGCTGAGCCCTGAGCGACACTAGCTTAAATCAGTACGCTCGCACGCGCACGCATACTAGCTAACACTAATACTGAAGTACTCGACAGATCAGACCTCTTTTAAGTAGCAACTACAAGATACTAGTACGTAGAAACCATGCAATTAAGCAGCTGTTACTAATACTGCATACCGTCCAGGAAATCGCCGTCTTCATCATACTCACCGTCATCGTCGTCGCCTTCCCCTCCGCCGTTGGCGGTCAGCATCTCACCGAACTCGTAGTAGTACTCCCCGAGCACCGGCGCAGCGGCCACGAGGCGGTCCAGCTCGCAGCCGTGATCCATGAACACAGACGACGCACCGTTTCCTCTGGTCGTCGTGGCCTTGTCCACACAGGCTCCTCCTGATCCGGCCGCCAGTGCCGCCTCTTTGACGATCTCTGCGGCGTCGCCGCTGCCGCGGTGAGAGGAGGACTCAGCAGAGAGCCGGTCGATGGCCGGCTTGGACTGGGTGAGCAGCCAGTCCACCGTCTTGCTGGCCTTGTCGAAGCCGAGCCGGTCCTGCAGCGCGAAGAAGTCACGGGCGACGTCGAGCGACAGCCGCATCCTGCGGTCGCGGACGCCCTGCGCCGTCCGGATCTTGCTGTGCCGGTCCGTTCGGAACGGCCGCTTCCGCGCCCTGGCGTGGCCTGCTGCCACGGCGGCGTTCCTGGTAATCGCCGCCGCCTGCGGCGCCGCCGTCACGACGGCGGCCTCCCTCTCAGAAGCAGCGCGATGAGGCGGCCTGATGAGCACCGCCTCGAGCGTCTCGGAGTTGAAGTACTGGCCCGCGTGGCCGCCGCCGGGGAAGAAGTGCTGCTGATCCAGATGCCCTGCTGCCGATGGCACCATGGGGACGAAGCTTGCAGTAGGGTTCGGGTGTTGCGGTTCTTGGGAGAAGCCGAAATGGTGCTGGTTAGGGTAAGGTAACATCTGTAAGCCTCTCCAAGCTGCTTCTAGTGCAACTGCCACCCGCTATTTCTTGATCTCTCTCTCCCCAGCTGCTTCCTCTAATTTCTAAGTTCCTCTCGCTCGCAAGTGAGTGACAACACTGGAAATAAGCAGATCTTTAGAGATCAAGAAAGCGTCGACTCCATCTCATTGGTGTGTGCATATCAAAGCTTAAAGGGGATAGAAGAAGGCTAGAGAAAGGAAGAGGGGAAAAGTTGGAGAGATATGACGAAAGGGGTGTGTGTGTGTACAGGAAGCAGAAAGATGGAAGTGAGTGAGGAGTGAATATGAAGCTTGCTACGACCTGTAGATGTAGTGCGTACCTGTCGTTTTGGTTGGTTTGGGTTTATTTTATCCCTGTGAGCTGTGACTTTGCAGCAGAGAGAGCGAGGAGGGTGAGGGCTCTTGAGCGAGCCACACAGCACTCATCAGAGAGCAATGGCGTCGCTGACGATCGACCCGCTCGGTTGTCACGCTGTTGCATCACGAGTCACAAGCAGTAGAGAAGTAATACTACGACGAGCCCTAGGTCTCGGTATCTGTCGTTAGGTGCGTGGCGTCGGTATTGGAGAAGTTAGGAAGGGAATGATGAAGGCATTATTGTGTGGTCGAGGCAGCTGCATAGGGTGGCTACAGAGGCGCACTGTATGGACACGTGGTCACCCAGGCGTGGAAGAAGAAAACATAATACAGTATGGTTTTGCTCTGCAGTGCAGACCAATACGTATGTATGTGTTCACTCGAGCTCTCTACTGCATGTACTATCTCGCTCAGTCTATTTACTTCTATTTTGGCAAAGAAAATATGTTGTTAAAACCACAAATGAAACTACCTCTAAAATGCATGATTTCATTTCCATGTTTTTACAGTCAATTCTATGTTATTTAATTAGTCATCTTAAATTAAGGATGGAAGTCACACTAAGAGCAAATGCATATGCTGTGTTTCATTTTGCTAAATGATATCAATTAAATGGTGTATCAATTCTATAAATTGGATATAGCAATAAATAAATCAGCAAAATTCTTCTATTTTAGATAGAAGAAACTAAGCAGTTTAGCTTTAACCGTGTTAATGTCTCGCAAAATTTGATTGAGGAGTTCTTCTACTACACATAAGTATAGTACTAGCTTTTACCTCGAGTACTTTTTCCTCAATGTCATCCGGATCATCTAACTTCAATGATTATATGCGTACCTTGGGTGCATCTTAAATTCTGGTCATCAGGACAATAACTTATTATTGACCTAGCAACAATAATTTAAAAAAGAAAGGAGTTTGTCAAGTTAAGAGAATCAAGTTTGATTCCGCAAACTGAGCTAAGCTCTGTTGGTTAGGCTTTTTGTGGTGGAACCAACCCACTGGGGTTCAAAATTTTAGATTTGACACAGATGTTGTATTTATGACTAATTATTTGTTTAGTGTCAGGCGACGTTTCCGTCGACAGCGTAGCATCTGTGATGATTTCATGGAATGTAATGAACAATCGGCTCAGTTATTCGTTGACACTCATAGGGATAGTATGTGTGTGCGTGATGAGTATTTGTACGTAGTTATGAGTGTCTACGTAGCCTTTGTTTGATTTTTTTCCTAGAGGGTAACTGTACGTCTAAAAATGAAAAAGAATGATGATTGAGCTATAGCCTAGGCCTAGCGGTAGTATATGCTCAGGTTTTCTAGTGCTACATGCTAGTGACAGGAGTAGCTATAGAGTGTGCATAATTAAGCACAGGCATGTGACCTCTCTCTCGAATAGACGAAGCAGTACACTACATGTACATGGTGCCTGCATATCGACCGGCCTGTGTTGAATACGTCTTCGTCGTTAGGCCGGGCGCGCTCGCCATGCACACGTACGTACGTCTCACTCACCGGCCGTTGATCTTGGATTATTCTAGCTGCTAGCTAGCTATCGGCTGATGATGATCAGGTATAGCTAGCTAATTTTAAACGTCCACTCATCAGCTTATTAATAATTAATAAATATATAAAGCAGGCGATCTCCTTGAAAGCAACACCACACGTCAGGCTGAGGCTGGGAAAAGGGAGCAAGATATCCCGGCCGGTCGGCGAGGCCGCCGCCGCCGCCGGTCATGCTCATACTGCGCAGCGCCGATGTATGTAGTAGGGGCCACATACGCGCGGCCTGTTGCGCACACGCACTGTACGTGTGCTCTCGATCGATGATGGCAGTACCCTTGCCTGCCGACCTCGACATGGCCCGTACCCTCCTCTGAGTCATTTTGACGGCCGGGGCCGCCCCCCCCCCCCCCCCCCCCCCCCCGGGAGAATCTCATCAGCCCGCCGTGTTGTTCATCTCTCACTGCAAACATCTCACAGGTAGCAGAGCCTTTGAATATGTTTCTCTGCATGCCTGCCTCTCTCTCTCTCTCTCTCTCTCTCTCTCTCTCTCGCTCGCTCGCTCTCTCCTCCCCCTCTCTCTCTTTCTCTCTGTACCAGTGACACCTCGATAGCGCCAGGTAATGCTTGCACTTTAAATGTCCAGGCTCCAAATCCAGAATAAGTCAAGCACGATCAAGCCGTCTCTTCTCTCTACTAGTAATCACCAGCTCGTAACGTACACGTACGTTTTGGACCATGTATTTGGTAGTACGTGCAATTAATTTTGGTACGCGCGGATCTGTCGCATTTTTAATGCCATGTCATGTACGAAGAAAACGTACACACTAGACAGAATACACATGCATCATGTGAGCGGACTCTTGCCTGTGGTGTGCCGTCTCTCTAGACTCTAGCTAGTGTGTGCATGCAAAAGAATAGCGTCGAGTTGTTGCGTGCTGCTGGGGTATGGGGTGCCGATGTCTTTGGATTGCTTCTTGCTGTCATCGTTTCCGTTTCTGGATGCCGCCATTATTGTTGTTGTTGTTGTTGGCTTTCTCTGATCCGCCGTCTTCCCTGCCACCAGATCGAAACGAGAGACTAGTCGCGCGCACACCACATGAAGGATCGATGCGGACAAGACACGGCCGGTGCACCGGCCCGCGTCGCATAAAGCTCTATGATACGGAAACGATGCAACGAAGATGGCTATAAGTAAGACGATCGATCGAACGAACCTGGCTACAGCCTACAGCGCCGGCCAGTCACTATAGCTCCGTGTGTGTCCGTCCAGATGCATGCATATAATATAACAAGACTGAACGGGCATTTTGGACTACCTAGCTAGTCATCTTAAACAAGCGATACGTCACTTTTATACTCACGTGGTCTCGCTCAGCATTTCAGGTTATGGAGCATTTGTCAACCACTCATTTTTCTGCCTCTAGTACACTATATATGAGCTACTATAGTGTGGTACGTAGTGGCCAGCCAACATTATTTTTAATTAAAGTACTAGTATGCATGAATTGCCCACCTTTTCCAACATCAAAGGTCGGGACACTTGGCACGTTTGGTGGCCATCCATTATCCATGATAATTAATGATCGGATGCATGGGAACGAACGAAGCTTTTCTGCTCCGTATCGAGACGACGACGGCGACTTACGTTGACGCACGCGCATATATATATGCATGTAGATGTAGGGTAGGAGGATCAGTAGCAGCGGCGATCGTACTGCCGACACGCGCGTGCGAGCTCAATCTCATCGATCCATCTCTTGCGATAGACTGCTATAGGTACGGTTGAGCTAGAGATATAGCAGAGCGCATCGAATCATTTCACCGCGGAATTTCACCTCACCCCGGTCGCCTAACCCCTTCCAATTCCCATTCACTAATTGCATTTGTGCAGATTAAACCATGGAATTAGATATGGGCTACCAAAAATTCATTCTCATGATGATCAGGATCCGTCAGATAATGATATATAGTCTTTTTTTCTTTGCGAGAATGATATGTAGTCTTCTGTGTGTGTATATATCTGGATTTTGAAACAACACATGCATGTCTGCCAAACCACAATGCATCCGAGGGAAATTTTAGCGTTAATTACCCATAAGGGGACTAACAATGAGGAATAACACTTGTACCAAATAATAGTCTTATCATTTTGAATAAGACGAATGGGTAAAATTGAAGGTTAAAGTCAACGAACGGTAACAATTTAAAAACAGAGGAAATATGTATGAAAGGACAAATCAGTCCTAAAAGATACTATATCATAGCTTGGTATACTACATATGTCTGGCAAAACATAGATCCTAGCAACAGCGCCGCAGCCTCTGTGAACTTTTTAACTGAAGACATGATCCTCCGTTAAACAAATATTTGACCCAAACATGCATGACGTGTGTTACTTGTCATCACATTCTGGATATCGTCATAAAAGGTGTCAAAAGCAATCTATGGCCGCAAAGGCGACCTACATATGAAAGAAACAAGGATAAGGATGACAAAAAATGTAATGACCAGACGTTGTGGCTCATGCAGAGCATGAACCTAGCAACTTGTTGGCAAATATTGGCACCATATATATCATACAATCTTGGACGCCCATGTGAGGCAAACACTTCAATTGAGTCCTGCAGCATTGTAGGCCACAAGACGTTGCTGAATCATAGCAATGTGACAAAAAGCAAAGAAAGGTTGCGCCACAAATGTTGACTTGAGAGCCAATTCTAGTACTGCAAAGTGAGATTCCAGAATGGTGCGTGTGACTGAGGTAGACAAGCACAAAAACAGATGCTCTCATGCCCTCATTATTTGACATGACAAGGAGAAAGCTAAAGCTCTTAAACCTCAGAGACAGCTGATCAGCGAATGATAGCTAGAGACATTATTGTCTCATCTCTGTATCTATGAATGTCCACATTTACAAGTTGAAACTCTCCATACGATCATCCTGGTGCTAATTTATAAGCTCAACAAAAAATAGAACAGACTCAGATTTTCCCTATTTGTGTAACTCCAAAGAACATGCCTAACAACTTACAGTTCATCTTGCCATCGTTGCTACACTATATGTTTCCCAGTCCGACTGTTTGTAGCCTCAATTGGAGTCTAATCACAACTGGTAAGATGTCGGACATGATCAACCGAACTTGCAGCTCTCAAACTTAACAATTTTAAGAGGTTACTCATGATGGTTATATAAATGATTGAGAACGGACGAAACCATACACTTGCAACTTCTTTGTGTCATATCACTGCAGAGGGATGTACGGCGTTGCTTTTCATTTCTCGTACTCTGATAGGCAAATAAGAGACCTATTCCATACCAATAATTTCACAAACTTTCTTCTGTTAGAAATCACTGCAGCCGACACCAGAAGTGACATACAACTAGTATCAACATGTGAACATCTAAACTGCATCACATAACAGGTTCACTGAAGTTACAGCATCATGAACAGATAATCTGCTCTCAATGGTCAATCGACATATTGGGCATGACTGGCACTTGTTAGAGCAGGTCCTGCAGGAACAATTAAATGAATTACATAAAAAAATTTATAAGAATATTTTAACATATCAGTATGATCATTCAAGCTTACTTGCAGAGAACATGGTGGCGGCAGGGAAGCAGAGCAATGCATATGTCCTTTTCAAAGCAAATTCGACACAAGATCCGTTCCTGCATTGATGCAATTTTTTTGGGGGAATATTAATTCAGGGAAGATCCGTTCCTGCATTGACACAATTATTCGGAAAACTATGGTGCATTTATACTTTAGTGATAATAACTGAACAACCTAAATCTATTATCTATATATAACGGTTCAGCTTTTTGTATAAACTGGAAATTCTGAAATGAAATAATCCCAGTAATGGTACATAGCTGGCTCCAAAATTGGAGGTCCATAAGGTGATAGCCATTTAGTAATTTTGAATGTTGTTGTATGAGAAATGAACGGTCAGAAGATTAGTACATGTTTTAGTTTATCATATTGCTGTTGGCTATGATTTGCCATTTCAGTTTGCTCTTCCAAGGATCGTTGAAGCCTCTGTACCTGGAGTGGAGGAAGAGATGAATTATTAGTATCATGCAAATATAAGGAAGCTGTTTTCATGTGACGACAAAATACCTCTTTGACAAGATCTTTCTTTGACATCTCTTTTACAACCTCTGGTGAATAGCTGCAAAAGGTACTGTAGCTGCAGACAAAGAACAAGACTCCCTCAATGAAACTATTCAGCTATCTAAAATCATCCATAAGGCTTTAAAATAACTCCATCACTCTTTGATGTAATATCAAACCGTTTCCTTAAACTGATTGGTAAATTCAAAAGGTAACTACTAAGCTGCATTTATTCAAGAAACTAATTCTATAAGTATTTTCTGCTGTGTTCCATATCTTGGGTCATCCACCAAATGTGGGATCTTCTTTATTTGATTTCTAATTTTTATAGGTTCAAAATGATATATATATATTCTCTTGAACACTGATCTTGTCTTGTTGTTTTTTTCTTCCTTCTGTTAGATAAAGATAATTCTCTACACTAATAACACAAATGACATATCACTTTCTGTATAGCAATAACATTTGCCTGAAACGTTTCATATTGTTTTGATATTCAAGACCCATAGACTAGTGTTTTCCATAGATTAAAGTTGCCAATGATTCACAAGATATATAACCAACAGCATGAGTAACCCATCGATCCAAAATAGCCAAGAGCATTAGTATTTTTCTTATTTGAAGAAAACGGAAAGCACATACATCATGAGTACTCAATGTCCTTAAAAAACAGGATTATGTAGTAGATACCCAGTATTATTTGTGTAGCATAAATGAGCTTGTTCTTCTTTACTATCTTCATCAATAGACCACCAATAAAGGAGCCTGATCAGCAATAAAAATTGACAAAATGTGAATTATAAGTACAACCCTGTGCTAGATATGTGTGTAATAAACTGCAAATACAACCTCGAACCATATTGCATCAGCATAGATAACTCATCAACTTTTGATGAGACATAAATATGTCCTTCACTGATAGTTCCACCATGTAGTTTGACAACAAGTCTATTGAAAAATCTCCATAGAGCAAACAATAAACCAGCCACTTGCAGCAAAATTACAGGTAAAAAGATAGCTCGAATTGGGATCAAACGTGCATAAGATGGAGTGCCCTGCAATCAGAGACAAATTGTTCTTAGATTAGCCTTGCAATGGCAAATGTTTATGTACAGTTTGGAATTCACAGACGCCGTGCTACAAGCATGTACCAATAATATTCATGTCTCATATTATATTTGGATTCAAAATGTTTACAAAAAGAAAATTAGCAGCTGAAGCGTTCACAAGAAAAGAACTATGACGTCTCTTAGAGTAAAATGTTAGTGTAAAGAACTACACTGCTATGTACAAGCTATCAGGGTTTAAATGACAGCAAAGAGAAATAAAAAGAGTCTACCAAGTTGTTTTTGAAGAAAGCTGAAGCATTTGGAAGTATTAAACATACCTCAAGGCGCATACATAGAAGAACTTGGAAAACTATTATAGGAATTATCAATACAGGGCCACCGAGGTCCTGCAGACCACACGACTAGTCTATGTCAGCATCTTTTTGAAGAAAAATGGAACACGTTGCTCCAGTTGCACTGTCTGTCCATGTAAAGTGAATCAAGGATTGACTGTCTACCGACCATTGGACTGGACCATCTCGTGCACACAAGAAAAGCGAAACATTGAGAGATCCTGTTAACAAATATCGAAAAAGTTAGCAAGAAGAGTTCAAAGGGACTAAAAGTGTGATTTGACATGGAGAATAAGTATTTACCCAAAATTAATGAATAAATCCCACCACCCCAGAGTAACTGCATCACCTGGTGAATACATTTGAACTTGATCACTTACAAAGTCAACTAGTACAAAGGTAACCTTATGAGCAGCTAAAAACTATGAGACTTGTATTCAAAGGAGCATTTTTACAGGAGCCTCTAGAGCATAAGTATGTAAAGTCGTAAATCCTCAAGAATTGGTTCTAGTAATCCAATAAATGACAAGTAATGCTTTATACTTTCACGTCCATTTATAGGAGAAAAAGAAGGGGCAGAGATAGAAGAGGCTGAGTCAGTTATCTATGGAACATCTGAATAGCAAATCTAGTATAATGTACAATAGCATTTGTATAGCTCACCACATAACTTAAGTAGCATGAGTGAAGTAGCCGCCAGTAGAAATACCATGGAAATGGCAACCCAGAAGTACTTTGGAAAAAGTAAAAATGTTAGTAATAGTATACAACATAAAAGGAGTCTAGTAGCCAAATTAAAGGCCTAAAAATGGTGTCATGGATATTTCATTGCTGTTATAAAATAGAAATTGCCGTATGTATCGAACAAACAAATGGCAAATTATTGCAAATGAAGTACCTCTAAGTAGAAACACATGGTAGAAAGAAAGAAAACTATAACCTACGTTTTTCAGTTTTATTGATATATATTATAGGCCTATTATATAATATCCATAGACATTTTAATAAAGGAAGGGGAGCATTGGTAAATCTGTTGCCTTGTGACCATGAGATCAACGATCCAAATCCTAGAAACAGCCTCTTCCAGAAATGCAGGGAAAGGCTGCGTATAAAATACCCAAAGTTTTCAGACCTTAGGTAAGCGGGACCTACATGCTCCATGTGGCTCTTCTTTGGACTTTTTAGTAAGCTGAATGTCTCCCCTGTAACAGCTATTGTTGAACACCACAACCGTTTCAATTTTCAAAAATCATTTCTGAAGCCATAATAAAAATATCCTAATAAAGTTGGTAAAGATTCCCATAACAATATCCTAATAAAGTTGGTAAAGACAACTGCAAACCGGTCCTAAATATAAATAAGTACTTGATTGGAGGCTTGGAGTTGGAACCCTGTATTCTAATGCCACCATGAGAAACAATCTGAACTATCACATATATTGTCATGATGCATGGATGGGTTGGTTATAACTATAATAAATGATCAAATTTGTTGGAATATGCAAACACTTTTACATTGAAGTCAGCCTTTTGGACAACATAAAGGTTAGGTCCTATTGATGCAGCTAAAAGGGACAACATAGAACCACAGACTGAAAGGGGCAGGAGGTCTCATCCAGCCCTAAGATTCTTACGGGAAGCCTCTCCCAAATTGCTTCATCCGTTATAGTTTCTCCATGTCCAGGCATTAGAGCACCACACATCCTAGTGAGAACCAAAAAGAGAGAAAGGAGTTACAGTGAACATTTAATAGAAACAAGCAAACATTAATATGCATTATTTGCTGAAGTAATCTTTGCAGAAAAGTTCTTGTCAAGCGACTAATAAGATAGATTAGCCTTAAGGACGCATGGTTTTCTCGTTGCATCTCAATAATCTTTAGTGAGAACTGATAACTCAGTATGGTGTGATTCGTAAAAGCATGACAAGATTAATGTTGAAGATTTCTCATCGATTAGGCACACCATACAGGTTGGATTACTGATGCATAAAGCTAAAATGAGAACTGTAGTAGGCTACTAAATACATAATGTCAAAAGTTTGTTACGTATAATTTCATTATGGATACAAAGAAATTTTATGCTGTTCCACCAGTACTAGAGTGATCACCAGAAATTGTCAATCAGTGTAATGATTTCCAACACCAGAAGTGGAAGCAAGACAAGCTTTAAATCTATGAAAGGTCCATCATGACCTGAAAAATGAACAAATCAGCAGAGAGATGAAAACCAATGAACTCAAAAGGCAAGAAAACAAACCAAACGAATGCTCTTTTGGATAATTCCCAGTAAGCAATGGATTCACCCTCAATTCCTTCCAAGTAAACACAGAGAAGAAGCTCAAAAGCAACAAGCAAGGGTGTGGCGACAATAGAATGGCATGGAACCTGCTGTACAATAAAATTATAGAGTTGACCTGCTGTTAGCTAACCCAGAAAATGAATGGACGTAAATTTGGAATGTAGAAGTAGCTTACATACGTGATAACTCTGCAGTGACGATGGAGCAGGTAGTGAGAATCTACGTCGAGAAGCAATAGCATGGAATGACCATAAAGGGATGAAAAGCACCCTGCAGTTTTGATGATCTTTTTCAGATTCTAATATGCAGCCAATAATAAAAGTTATCATTGTAAAAAAAAAAAGGTATAATTGATGTGAGTAAAAGGGTAACTTGTTCAGCATTTTTTTTATTTTGAAAATTAGCTCGCTAACAGCAATCAGTTCCCACCTAATGGACACACTGTTATTCATGTTAACTGGTCACTGGTCAAAAACTAACAGGTACAACACTGGAACTAAGCTGAGAAGTCAATAGCACAAAACGACAACGTGAAAAACTGACACAATGACATCAAATGGGCGCTTTAGCTATTTGATTGCTTCAGTGTTCCTATAAAATTAAGGGCATCCTCTGAAAGTACTGGTGTAACTGAGTTGGACGTGCAAGAATAAGTGCATGTCTGCAGATGTTGAATGCATCAACAAACCTTAAACCCTACCCCATTATGCAAAAGTCCAATCGTTAAGAGCCCAGTCCCACCAGGAAATTAAGAATTGCTCCAGTAACTGAATAAGTTTTTGTAATAGAAGAGACTGATTATTTTGAAGTCCAATTCGTCAAAATTTTGTTCTTATTACATTTTTTAAATCAAAAAGTGACGCGCAGTTTCGCGACGAATCAACAGCTTCACCCAAAGCAAGCCTGCAAAAAATTCTCCGCGAGAGTAAGTCAAACGTGCCTCCGCCGTAGTAACGTTTATGATCTCGCAGTTTCAGGTGTCGTTCAGAGGATGAGGCGAGGGCTGTGCAGTGCTTACCACCAGGAGCGGGTGAAGATGCCATCGAGCTTGAGCGCAAGAAGCGTAGTGAAGCAGAGCAGCAGCGCGTGTGCCGCCGCCCCCTGGCCAGCCTTCCGCACCCGCCCCCATGTAGGCGCCGGCGAGGCGGCGGTCCGCCCGGTCTCCAGAGCCGCAGTGGCGCCCGCTGCTTCCCGTACCATGAGTGCGATGCGTGACGGTGGGCGGGGTAGCGGACGCTCTCGCTATGTGGTGTGGCCGTGTGGCACAGCCCGTGCGAGATTTTTTTCTTCTTTTTCTTTTTTCTATCGTGATCCAAGCGATGTGAGGGCCTGTTGGGCTCCGTGACTCCGTCTGGTTCACTTGTGAATTTGTGAGCTTGGGCTTGGGGTAGTCGTACGTGTTGTGTGCACGTGGACCGTCTCTGAGACTGACGCTCTTTGCCCATACTAATGGATTTGATTTTCTTTTTTCGTACTACTTTTTTTCCAGTGCAAAAATGTGTTTGGAGGTGGACGTTTACCCTCCTTTTTCTTTTCTTTTCTCCCAGAATGCAGATGAACAAATGCTTGCAATATCTATCGAGGCCTTTGAAAATATATGCACACCCTTTTGTATTGTTTTAACAAAGCTGTGGCCAGTGGAGCAAGGAATATCAAAATGCTGGTATTTTCATTATCCTCTAGCGAGAATGCTAATTGCTTATCAAATCATCGTGTACCTCCGATCAAATCAAAGTTGAGCCTTAACTCGTCAGTATGTTGCAGCTGTAAACCTACATTCTACATACCAGTGCTTAAAATGAAGATGCGCAGAACTGCATGACGGACATGGTGGTGGCACTATATTCTTCCGAGACAACCCCTGTTGCTCAATACGCTCTCATTGTCAGTCTGTCACACAGATAAAGTACACTGCCTCAAGCAAAATCAATTGTTGGACACGTCTGAACTTGAGGGATAGTAAGGGTCAGTTTGATATGGATTCTAAAAGTGATTCTATTTCAGCTCCTCAAAAAATTTATAAATAAGTAGTACGTCCACCTCCAAAAACATAATTAGCATTTGTACTAAGAGCTAAAAACATAAAAATATAGCTTCTCTATTCACCTCTATATTAGGAGTTGAGTTGTGAGTTATTTCGTCAAAAATTTCTATAATAATAGTAGTTCTTTCAAGAAGAGTTATTTTTTAGGGCGCTCGGCAGTCAACACAAGCAGCAGGCGTTGCCAACTAGCCATCGACCGTCGAGATGCATTTCGAGTCGTGATATGCAACCCTAGAATTGATTTCAACTACCCCAGAAATTACTCGGGCAGTGGCAGTACCTTTTTACAAGATACATTTGCCACCAACAGAAAAAACCTGGCCACTCAATACTAATGGTACAACCTGACACCCACGTCTCACGCTCCACTTTACAGCAACCCTTCGAAATGGCGGCCGTGTCAAAAAGCCTGAAATTTGTTTCAACTCCCTTCAGGCTTTCTTTGCAAGGGCTTGACTCTAATCCGGATCTTTGGAGTCGGAGCTGTCCGTGCAGTATCTGCAGTTGTTTCCTTGCTTGAAACTTGAGGTTCAGAACTTCGCACTGGAGCTGGTTCAACACTTCGCACCGGAACTGGTGGCCTTGCCAAAACTTCCTGCGAGACTGCAGGTTTCACTGTATTCTGTTCCGACGAAGGAGCACCTTCACCTTCCCGCTGTTTTCTGGCTGATTCTTTCTCCATTCTTTTCTTCTCTTTCTTAAGCCGCTTTTTCTCCAGATACTCCGGGTCATCTTTCTTGTCTCGTTTTCGCTTTTTGTCTTTCTTGTCCTTCTTCCCCTCTTTCGCTTCCAGTACACTGATTGATTCTGGAGCATGGTTCCCACCACAACTAGTAGAGACTCCTTCAAGCTGACTACCAGCAGGTTTGTCCGCATCCTCCAACAGATTGATGACTGGAGAGCACTGATCCTTGGGAAGGGCATCCAGCCTCGAATCAGCTGTACATTGAAGTTCCTTGGAAATTTCATGTCTGTCCTTTAGCTTAGCATTGCTAACACTTGCAGACATCCTTGATTCACGGTCATGACACGAATTCTGCTCTTCAATGTTATGACTGCTCACGTTTAATGGCTCATTTGCTGTTCCAACCATGGGAGCATCCACCGACATAGATGTACATGGACCGACTTCATTTTCATTTCTTGCACCTTGAGAACGATCTCTGTGGTCAGCATCAGATGCTTTACTGGATGATGCAGTTCGCTTCACCCTAATTTTGACGACATTCCTTCTTTCACTGCAGTTAGATATATTATCAGCATCTTTAGTTGGAGCTGAGGTGGGCAAGACCTCACGGACACTAGGAGTGCTAGTGGAAGGTTCTTGAAGTCTTGATGGTTGAGGAACTGATGAATCAGCTTTGGTGTGCTGATCACTACATACGTCATGGACCACCGGTGGGGGACTGACAATCTTTGGTATACCATATAATGTTGGAGACCTAAAAATGGAAACATGCCAACGTAAAAGCACAATCAGTATACCATTCAATGCATGTTTGACTACTAAATACTGTGTGTTCATTACAGTGTAAAGGAACTGGCACATTAGTAGCCCATTTTTTGTCGAGTTAGGATCCAAAGCTGATGCCACTGAAACCCATTTTTGTCATTTGCTGAAATTAACTATCAGTAGGAAACTCATCAAGGAATGTTGGCGAGGGTTTAGGTACCAGGGTGGTTCCATTTGCCAAAATGGCTAAATTCATGATGAAACAGTATGACACAAAATATAGATCCAAGAGCTAAGAGCTTTACAGACCCAGAAACAGTATGACACAAAACTCTTTCATGAATGTTCACTGTACTACAGATGGACAAACTGAATTTAAAAGAAGGGTTTATTGGTAAACCAGGGTACCCAGAACCAGACCCAGTAGTTTTGTCCAGTTCTTGGCTCCTCACTGGTTCTTCGATAATCCAGCAGCATGCACTGTGCAGGTATTGATGGGGCAGGCGAACAGGACTAACAAATTTTTAGAAAGACACTTATATGCAAATGATAACAAAACACAATAATAAGAAATTAATGAAATAAAATAACAGGTATGATGAAATAAAAAATTTGCTGACCTTCCAGCAGCAACTTGCAATATGCAGAACACATGATGGCGAAGAAATATGTTGTTGTATGCCTTTTTGCCAGCAAGGAGGTGAAGAAGATCAACCAGAGTTGTCAATTTTATTTGATCACTAAGATGAGGATCAATACTTGCTTGACATATACGCAAGACATGAACAGCCAACTTTGTAGCTCCTGCAATAGACCAAGTGTTAAAAGACATCAAACCATATAAAATATGCTAAAAGGTACTCCACAATTCAACCTCGCAAAGATTTTTCTTCATCCACATATTTCAAGAACAACCAAAGAGCTGCATCAAGGCCTTTATGGTGTAGCTCAAGATCAATAAGAACCCTGCTAGCTTCAATTCGTACTTTCCACGGTTTGTCCATGTTGCGAAAGGGGGCAATTAGTTCACAAATGCGATCCTGCAGCAAAAGTTATCTCACGTGACTGTGATATGCACTATGCCCTATGAAGAACAGATCAACAACTGGACAAGACATGGACAAAATAGATGGGAGCATTCTGATTTCCTTACAATAGATATAGAAGATGAAATCCTCCTCGCTATTCGTGCGAGGGTACGAATGCAGCTGACAGTCAAGACACCATTGTAGCCAGGCATAAAACTGCAAAAAGGTTTTCAGGCAAGTTGGTAACAGCTGTCAAGCTTGAAGGACAATTAAATGAATAACTGGAATTGGATAACGACCACAGGTTATAGTGCCACATTAGTAACAATATGATAACCTAACACATTGCAATGCTTTAAAATACGATAATCTATTGTTCTTATTATTGATGAATTTGTTGGTGATTTTTTTTGCTAATCATGAACCAGCAGAACTGCCCTCATTATGTTACTTGATGGTGAACTTCCACAGATTTACTCAACATCATATTCTACATACACAATATTTCGACAAATTTGAAACCATCATAATGTTGATTGACAAATAAAACACCAGAACCCCTGGATGCAAAAACAAAATCTATATATAATACAGTGGAGAAGTCAACAAACTTGTCAAATTGCAAGAGTCGATCGATTCGCTTGAGAAGAGACGATAGGAAGCCTATGCCCTGCAGAGAAGTTCAACGTTATTCTTCACAGTCATTCATGCCTATTGGGAACGCCCAAAAAAGAACATCTGATGAGTTTAAATCACAAGGATATCATTCTTGTTTTGATATCTGTAGGAAGTAAAACAATTATAATTGTATGAAACAACAATCCCTCTGCTCATAGTTATTCAATTCAAAGCATCAGGCCAGTATTGGGATCCACTGGTATCTCATTATCTGTTTGGAAGCCCCAATGTCATGGATACAAGGGGGAAAAAAGACTTCAGAGGCACAATCTGCCAGAACTATACATGTAATAGCATTACACTAGTTACCTACACAACAATAAGTGTGTCCGTGGAAATAGTTTGATCAAACTGGTTTTGAAACAAATAGGGTTAATACCATGGAGGTCATTTATCAAGATCTAGTAATTATGTCATGAATCTATACAGACCTGCTCGCCAAATTCCAGTTCACCTATTGCCTGGACCATTGCAGATAGCCAGTATACATCTGAATAACTATTTCCGTTGTTATCATTGTACTGAAAATGGGACCACACAAAAACATGCAAACATGTTAGAGGGCACTACATGTATATCATAAAAGACTGCTCATGACAAATAGCTAGTACTCCAAAATTTGTAAATGATAACAGGACCATAGGTGAAGAAGCCAGAGATCAGAAGAAACCTTCAGAAGTTGAAGAATAAACTCAATTGCTTCCCGTGGGCTATTCTTGTCTGATGATCTAATAAGAGCTACAGCATGGGGGATTGCCTAATAAAAGAGATCATAAGCAATGAAAGATATTATTATTCATCAGAATTTGACACCACATTAAACAATGGCTTAAATAATCATAAGAGTTGAAATACTAGCTCAAGTAGCAGCCTCAGAAAAATAACTTCTTCTAAGTATAAATGAAATAGGCGAACATTAGATTGAGGGAACCAAAAACAATACCAATTTATGTATTTAAGATTTGGTTGTTACCTTGTCAAACACTACATTTGCTATAAATACAATGGAGTTCCATGCACAATCTTGGTTAGACGCTCAGTCATCTAATAAATTTTGGTAGTAGGCAGAAGTTACATCAATAGAATTTTTGTGCTCGTAAGTACTGTGACAACAGAGAAAACCCGAACCCGCCCACCCTTAAAAAGTGGCACCGTACCCGGTGTGAGAACAACACGACCTGGGATGGACCACTTGTGCTTTGGCGTGGGGCAGATGATGGGATTTATTTGTTTTTGTAACCCAAGCCTGAAATTCACACCAAAGGGAAGTCCACTCCAGAACATGAGGAGTGATATTAGAGACACCTAACCAACTCAGATAGAGGCCTGGTCACATCAACTTATTTTCAAGACAGCAGTGCTTTAATTTTTTAGCCACCTATCCAGAACTTAATGAAAACGATATTGTGTTTCAAGGAAAGAGTGCAAGCTAAACATGGCAAACAGTATGCAGTGCAAAGGGGCTCACAGCAGTGTGCCAAAAGCCACTGGCTGGTGTGCACCTGCCCAGGGTTCAAATCCTCGGTGCTGCACCTTACACCCTAGGGGCCACCCATGTGGGGTATTTAATAAAAAAAAGTCTGTAGTTATTTATATATCAAATGAAATGAAATGAAAATGAAATGTTTTTACAGTGTCACATATGTATTTTTTCCATGGATAATCACAATAACAACTCCTACCTCAAAGCATTACCTCAAGAACAAAGTACTCTGGGATATCATGGAAGTCATTCGGCCTATCAGTAAAATAGAATGGAGCTTTATTATTTGGCTTCAATAGAAGGTAAAAGAAACAATGAAACATACTCCTCCATTCTTTGTTTGCTGACATTTAGGAGAAAGAAAATGAACTAAGAACAATACTAATTCCCTTGTCTTAACGTCAAGAAAAGAAAATGGAGGAGTAACATTTTGTGCATGAAAAAATGCATATTGCAGATCCTGACCTGGGCATTCCAATATCTGCATCAAAACGACGGTTTTTATAAAACTTGAGCAGATGAAGCAACCCAGCTAAATCAGTTGCCTGAAGCAAACACTTGTCAGATAGATGTTGACTGAAGCAAACACTTAAAACTTGAGCAGATGAAGCATCCAAACAAGATTCATTGAAAAGGTGGTGAGAAACATCAAAAGTCCCATTTTCCTACTGGTCAGTTGAAACTAAATGAGTATCTTAACAACAATGAACATTGGGGATGGGGGGTTGAGCTTCACCAACCTACTACCCTAGTAGGGACTAGGTGGCATTTTATAAAAAGAAATAGAAGCTCATGGCACCCAAATTTTGTTGTCCTTTTTTTTCGAATTTCGGTGGTGTAGGCATATGTCATCACCCTCAAACCAATGACCCAGGCTGAGTTTTTCAGGGCCTGCTTGGATGTGGCAAGGCACAGGCAAGCAGCAGCAGTCTCAGGTGTAGAAAATTGGACGGCTGAGGGTGTTGTTTACCTCAGGCAGATTTCTCAGGGCGACGTCTAAATAGACCTCAATGCACATTAATATTATAAGATGCATCTATAATTCAATCAACAACTCATTATTCATTGGCAGTATAGGAACTGAGCCTATACTCAGTTGGTTAAGTTTTTTTTTTAATTGCCAGCATGAACGAACAAGCAATAGGAAGGTAAGAAAATAGAAGAGAACAAGATTTATTAACAAATGAATAGTTAAATTAAAAAAAATTAAGAAAGACAATTACAAACAGTGTGAACATAATATGCACAACAAAATAAATATGAATCCGTTGGACAAACTACAGTGAACATAAAACTTACAGAAGCATACCTCAGATGCTGTAACTGCTAATGCATATGCAGCTTCAACTCTTACTCTCCAAAATGCCTGTATGTTTTAAACAATTGCTGTAAAACATCGAAAATTCAAATTAAATATATGATATCAAGAAGAAAAATTGAAAACTTAAAACACCTTGGTGTCATTTAGGAAATTGTTGAGGGCATTAATCACAGAGATAGAGAGCTGAGGTAATTTCTCTAGGACAGCTATTGCCTGTGACTGTGATATAACATCTTTGTCTTTCTCCAATTGATTCACCTGCCAATGGCTCAAATTTTAAGATGAATGAATCCAAGAGATAAATAAAAGTGAATCGCGTTAGGCTGATCATTAACTTTATAATTCTTTCATAGGAACACGATAGGGAAAAAAAGTATGGCTTCGGTAACAAAGGAATTCACAAGCTAATCTAATAAGTGATTTTACATTGCCAAAGGAATTCACATTCTTGTGGACAGTTATGCTGAAAGACAACAATATCACAGTTCAAATAAACACTTCAAACTAAATTATGGCTATGATACCACTGGTCGACATCAGAATCTGAAAATAGACTGCACCCATGTCCTGCCATCCTTAAGATGCGATACATGTAAGAGGCTACTTAAGTTATGACATAAAGCTCAGATGCCACCTGTACCACACACTCCGAGAAATAGCAACATAAGATGTTCGAGCTTAAATGTCAAAGGAAAAAAAAAACATCATTAATTGCCTTCATGGAAATTATTTGGCATCTATTAAGTTTGTGTGACCTACAATCACTGATCATAAATATCAAGTACAAGTAGATGAAAACACAGTAATTCCTTCTATTGTCAGATACTCAAGTGTATGGTAATACGCACCCACATCTGAACAGGCTGGTGAAAATGGATCTCAGCAAGATATTCCATCTCAGGGTCTACTCTGATCCACAGTAAAGGCGAATCAATGCTGCAAGACAGAAACATAAGTGAGATAATTAAATGGCAACAAGTTAAATATGACAAGCCAAAGGAGGATTCTGAACTAAATAGACCTTGAGCGATTCTCTTGAGTAGAGGCATCTATGTTTTCATCAGACCCATCAAGTTTTGTGTTTTTCTTAGATTTCCAAACACGTTTTGGTGCAAGTTTGGAATGACACTGTATGTCCACAACCTGCAAAGCTTCGCCAGCTAATGGAAGAACTGGATGGTCATATGCACCGTCGGTTTCATGAACACGTATACTCATCATTCCTGGCCATCCAGCATCACCTTCTCGAATCTCACCATTGGTATGAGTATCAGAATCAGGTGGAGCTTTTGTTGTGCAACCCCTTGAAACGGCTAGCTCAATCATATTCCTTTTCTTACTGTAGGAGATTCCCAGTCTTCAAAGCAGAAAGATAGAGTTCAACACTGGAAATAATGATTAATGAAGAAAGAAATTTTACAAACTGGATAGATGCAAGCAACAAAGAAATCTATCTTACCTCATAACTGGGCATCCACAAGATTCAACCCACCGTGGAAAGAATTCTTTCAGGAATGGGCGTTCCAGGTTACCTACTTTATTTGCAAGGTGCCTGAACTGAATGAATTAAAGCAATAAATTCAACTTAAAATAAACTTCAGTTTTCCTTCTAAAGTAGTTGTGTCGAAAGAGATAGAAATTGTAAAAATGACTACATTAGAATTAAAAGCAGCTCTTGCCCACCCCATACATGAGGGTCCGCGCACCACAGGTCTGATCAACTGAGTAAATGGGAAGCAGCGAGTGAATTTGTTTTTTGTTCCACAAATTATACGCACCAGGATTTGAAACCTGGAGGGTAGCCTCACACATGGAGGCTTTAACCAACTGAGCTACTGTCAGTTTGTGACTGTACATGTTCTTAAATCACAATAAATGAAAATAATCCAGAAATATATCCCAATGGTTGCAAACACAAGTGATGCCAGCTCCATGATATTTTTAGATATAGGCTGCTCTACAACATCCTTGCTAAAATAGTGTTTCATATAATATCATCCATAATGGGTCACCCCTCCCAGCCTTTTGCCACTAGAAAATCTTGTCACCAAGTCAAAATATTCGATCAGAGAGGATATGATGACCTTTAAAAAAAGGAAAATGCATTAGGCAAAGTGTCAATATTGTGATACCTCTTTTGTACTTAGTGTTCTCGATGCACGACTTGGGGCCACTATGAGCTGCAAAATCTGAAATTGGGCATGATGGCAGCCTCTCAGAAACAATCTATATCTGCTTAACGATCAGTTCAGATAATTAATTCTTATAGTTGTTTGTTTTATTTTGTCTTTTCCTAACTACTCTTTTTATTTAACAAAGGAAATAGAAAAATGCACTTCAGAGATCACCCATGGTTCATGTGCACAGAAAAGGTACTAGTAATTTCACAAACCTGCAACTATTTGTGCTCTTATAACTTTTCTTCATTTCATAAACCTATAATTATGTCAGCCCTAAGTGTCAAGAACCTACAATTTTTGTAACATGGTCCCATATCTATATATCTTTTATAGACACAACCCACTAACTATATTTCTCTCAATCCTCAGCAAACCACGTCACTTTGAAACAGCAGCCATTGGATCATTGCTTTTCACTCAAATCTCACCGTCAATTATTTTACGTCGGTTCCAGTGAGCTGTGCTACTAAATACGAATCACTCGGCGTCTGTTACCCTCCCTGACTGCCATCAATAACACGATGACTCTCCATTTCAGCCTTGATGAGCCACCTGATCGGCTTCTTATTATTTCCTTTGTGCTAAACAGAAGATTTAAATGTCCACTAATGCAGTACATGAAACTGTGAAGGAGAGAGGGCTGCAGCAACTCCCACTGCTACGAAGCAATCAAGAAAAGGTGGCTCTAACTATTCAGTCATTGTATCGTCTGGATGCTACAAACATGATACTCCCTGTTGCAGCTTACCCTAATTGTGCCTCTATGTGTTCTGATGTTTTGTTGATTCACTCAATTCTCTTGATTAGAGTTGTCTTTTGATGTTCGCTACGCTTTTGTCATCCCTACAAACTTCAGGTAACAGTCTACACCTTTGATATTTATAGAATCATATAATGATAGTATTTCTAAAGATTGCAAGAGTGCTCTGATCTTCATCCTCATGTACGTAACACAATGTAAAGTTCAGTATGCATGTTTGGTTGCTTTAAATTTTAAAATTGATACTCAAAACACAGCTTTAACTTATTTGTATCGATTATTCAAAATTCAGACTTACGTAATTTTTAGAATTACCGCAGCAACGCGCGGGGAATTCAACTAGTGTCAATCACAAGGCATGGTCCCACCTGTCATCCACACGTGTCAAAATCGTTAGGAGTGATCGGATCAGCTAGCTGTTGCTGCACTGATGCTGCAGTTCTAGCCGTTGCCGATTAGTTTCTTCTACAGAATTTTTTGGCAGCTACAGCCACTGCGGCTGTACATCTAGCTGATTCGATCACTCCCATTGTAGTTTTGTGATACTACCTCCATTTTTAAATTGGTGCCGTTAGGTCAATAACTTTAGTTCTTTTTTGAACTATCATTGTTGTCCTAGCAGTGCAACAGTATAGATAGTTGCAACTATCTGCAATTTACTCAAACTAAATGGTTAACTTTTAACTTAAAACAAGAAAGATCTTTAAAACCATTCTCCCTCCATTGCAAAATAAACGCCATTCTGGCCTCGGGCACAAGAATGAAGGAGAGTTGGAAATGTATTGTGCACAGGAAATGAGGAGAAATATATATAGAGATAAGATACATTGAGAAGTGAGAATGGCCATTATTGTGGAACAATTTTTGAATTCTAGAGTCATAATTAAATCTGACTGGAGATATCAGAACTCAAGTAAAATTTGCATAAGGATTAGTATCTCAAACTCAGTTACTCCTATCATCATATGTACTTATCCATTATTAGTGAACTTCCGTTGTGTAAATAAAAGAATGTCACCAATGCAACCCGCATTATATAAAGAATGCAAATACCTTCCGAAAGGAGTCTGGACCCATCTGTTTCTCTAACATTTGGAGAATAGCAACCTGTTCAAATGAAAAGATAAGGTAAAGGAAACAACTGCATAAGCTCATTTTATGGTGCAAATGTTCAAAACTTACTGCCTTCAATGAACGAATTTTCCCGTATGAACCAATTGTTTGAGTTCCATATAAATAACTTGAAGCAGTAGGGGAGCTCAAAGCAGTTGCACCACTGACATCAGATTCACACACGGTGCAATTAGCCTACAAAAATCAGAAAAATGAATTAATAATAGTATTCAAGGATCATGTTGAATGAAAATGTAATGACCATATTGCAGCACTAACAAAGTCAAAATTTGATACTCGATAACACCAACTTTATTTGGTGGTAATTACTAATTAGTTAAGGAGATAACAGATAATTACATTATGATTGCTCCAAAGTAGCAGCTAAGTGATAGAAAATAAATAGCACTAAAGATTGTTTTTTGAGGGATTTGTGAAGATTGTTGATGAATGAATCCAGTGTTGTGTGCAAGTGCAATGCAGTGTATATCATTTTGGTAGACAGTGTGATTAATTGCATACATCTTGTTGAACATGGTATAACTCCAGGTAGAACCATCTTCTACTAGTTCATTCTCAATATGTATATGTATGCTGTGTAAAACTTGCATGGGCAGGTACAAGCAAACTACAAAGACACCAGAAGACATGTATAGTGGTGCAGGCATCAGTGCTGGTGGAAGACCTACTAAAGGACTACCATATCCAATCACTAAGTTTTATTTGTCATTAGTAAGTCTTAATTGTCATTACTCCGTCCGTCCCAATTTAATTCACACTTTAGAAAATGTCACAGGGCAAGGAAAGATGGCCAAGGACCTGCTACCCTCGTTTACTCAGGTCGTGAAGGTCGGGTGGGACTATGGGGACGCGTGCACAAGCGGCTGCAGTAGAGAATGGCAGGGAGCAGGCCCACTCGGACGCAATAGGCAGAGGGGATGCGAAGGAGAAAAGGTGTAGCCTTGCTCCAGTCGCAGGAGTCACAGTAGTAAAGATCCCACCTGTGGGCCACTGCTCGTGCCTGCATTGTCCAGATCTAGCTCATTGTTGCGGTCATCAAAAGAAGAAGCGCTCGCTGCCATAGAGCTCGGGGCTGCAGTGCTCGCCGCGGCGCTTGCGTTAGTGGCAAAGGCAGAGTTCGAGGTGGGCGGCAAGGGTAAAGGCAGAGTTCGCGGTGGGCGGCAAGGGCAAAGGCAGTATTCGTGGTGGGCAGCAAGGGCAAAGGCATTCACAGTGGTGGAGGAAAGGGTGAAGGCAGAGCTTGCAGTAGCAGCCACCAGGGCAAAGGCGTAGCATGCGGGGTCGCCTTTGCCATCCACCTGTACCCAGCCCGTAAGGCCATCCTGCTCGTGCAAGGTGAAATCGATTGCCTCGTGCGGAAGAGATAAGAGGACAGAAGGAGAGTGAGACATGGGATGAGACAAGTAAATGCAATCCTTTATTAGTATGAAGGCGTCAGGACTCGCTCCTTGGTTTTCAAGAACATCAATGTGGGAAAAACTTGCCTCACCAGAACATCAATTAAATCGGGACGGAGGGAGTTGTAAGTGACAATATTAAGGATACCTTAACAGAACATGTTAGAACTGAAAACAGAAGTTCCAACAATTTTGATACCAATAACATCATAGAGATTGTTACATCATAAAAATTGTACCATTATCAACATATAGCATTAAGCATGAATTCAATTACAGGTTTCCCTTGAAAATATTTGCTGGGTAAATAAATCCCTAGTCCCCAATTCAACTGAGTCAGGTCCAGTACAGCAATTTTAATTTCGTTTTTAATGGATGATAAATCTAAAGTACCCTACTGAATTACATGCCAAATTATATTTAGTTTAACATATCTGTATCACTGGCCAGTCAAAAATACAACAATAGGAACAACTAATGCTTTATTCACCTTGAAACGCCTATAACGTGCCTCATTATTCCCAAGGTAACGCTTGATAAATAGATCAGTAAGAAAACCAGCCAAACCATCCAGTAACCATTCTGTTCCAGCAGTAAATTAGTCAATGCCAAGTACCATATTACCAATGCAATAACATACATGAATTTACAGGAAGTGATGAATTACCGTCATTGGACTCCTCTGCACTTGTGTATATTCCAAACCACTGCTTTGCAAGGGCGTAAGCTAGTTTAATTCTTGTGCTAATTATCTGAACTATTTTACAAGTTAGTTACAACAACGCAAGTTATATATCAACAAAACAGTTTTCCAATCATCTAGCAATAAACATCGACCTGAAGTATCCCACTTAAGAAAAAAATGCTAAAAATAGGACCTGAAGCATCCATCTAAAAAGAAGTAATGAAAGCACACCATAAAGATTGATCTATCAATACCGCCGAGAAGGTTTATAAAGCACTATATGACAAACACAAAATAATGGCACACAAATATGAAGAAACACAGCACATTTTATCATCTTTCCATATTCTCAGCATCTGCGGGGAGTGGCAAACGAATCGATCAAATTAACAAGAATGAAGTGTCATAATTAGTATCTGTTTAAGGCCCATACAGTCCAGGCCCACTCTAGGCCCTATTATGGCTATATATACTCATGACGTGACTAATGACTAGTCACTCTCCAATCCTGAGGGTAGTAACATGGTATCACAGCATGGTTAGGGTTAGGACGTTAGGGTTAAGGCTAATCCAGTTTTCTAATCCTGCCCCCGATCCGGTTTTTTTCTTTGTTTTGCCGTCACAGACACCATTTTGTCGGCTGCGGCTGTCCAGCGGCCATCGCACGGCCATCCTTCAAGGCCGCTGCCGCGGCCTGCCCTAGGCCGAGATCTGACTAGTTAAATCTTAAAACAGAAATTCTGATACAGGGACATCCCCTAGCAGAAGTTGAGTTGTTTATTTAACTTAATGCTATACACAATGGAAAGCAAACTGCTAACATGCAATAACAAAATAGAAATATGATCATGATCTTTTTCTATGCAAAGAATCGACTACAATTGATTAGTATGTTGTAATCTTGTTCTTAAGATATAAAACATTCACATTGCGTGAAAGAGATCCATTTGTTGGCCAATCTGAGACAGGACGAATAAGAGGGATACACATACCTGATCTATAACTTTCTCGTCATGCAAGATATCTGAACTGAAGATACATGTGGAAGCTCCTAAGCTTGTTGGTGATACTACCATTTCAGATGGAAGAAAAATCTGCTTGTACAAACCAAAAGGAAATGGTGTAGCAAGATAATCTTCATAACAACTGCAATCCAAAAACAAAACAGACAGTTATTAAACTGCAAAGTTTAGAGATCAATAACAAATTAGGAGCTTATTCGGATACTAGAAAAATTTGACTCCAAGCTAGAATTTTCCAATTCTTTTCTATTACCTGTATGCATCATGGAAAAATGTGATTGTGTTCTCAAGCTTCGATACAACAGGGGATAAACATATGTGTGAGACACTAATGTCATTCTTGTCAGGGAGAACTTCGAGTGGACCAACAACCAAGGATATCCACTGCGCACTAACTGGAGTGTTCAATTTATACACATATGTTTTTCTCATAGGATCATCCTTACTTAGGACCTGCATGATATAGCATCAGCAGAGTGTTCACAATCAGGTCAGGCATAACATGAACAGATCCTCGTTCGCAAAGATATCAAGTGCGCTGAAACAGCTGCTTTGTTGTCATTTCAAACTTAAAAGCAGTGAGTCTTGCCAAACGGAGACTAATTGTGTATTAGGCGGCTAGGACCCTGATACCCAACATCAAGGAAGATAGGACGCATACCTGGTAAAGCAAGTCCCCATTGCTGACGGCTACTAAATTCGTACTAACTGTAAACTCTAGGTCAAATCTGTGCATAGCATGATACAAAGAGAATTAATAATACACATCAGCAAATAATATATCACAATTTACAAGCAGGAAAAAAGAATTCACTTACAGACAACGTTGTGTGGCACTATCAATGCAAGGAAACCAGCAATGTGTGCGCCTGATCTGACTACTACTGAACAGAACATCACCGATGAAGTGAAGGCCAGTTTCAGCCTTCTCCAAAATATAATCTATATGAACTAGTTTTGTGTTCTTCACCTACAATTTATTACAATGAGATATGATTTGCACATATCAAGATATGCAAATAGATGGCTAATAATATAAGAAAAATTATGTTACCTTTTCATTTTCAAGTCCATTTTCCTTATCCTTTTCATTTCTGTTTCCATTTTGCTCTGCCTTTTCCTTTTCATCTACATCTTTTGCAGCAGAACCATTGCAGCCATTAACATCTTGATCATCCAATGTTTGAACAGGCTTTCCAACATGTTCTTCATGCCTTTCACTATTTTCTTCATGCTTCTCAGTGTTCTCTTCAAACTGTTGCCCAGTTATTGACTTGACTGACCTCTCAAATGAGACAATAAGATTAGGCACAGCTTCTTTATTTAGAGATGAAGTATATGTTGAACATGCAGCATCCGCAGCAGTCTTCGAACATGAAACTAAAGACCAATTGGGTTGATCAGCGTCATTTTTCCAATGAGGTGAATACTCAAACTCAACCGTTTCACCATCCACTAGTATGCTCCTGATGGTCATATTGTTGGCATGTAAAGCAAAAGTGTCGTTGTCACCCAGAAGAACCTTCATCTCAGTGTACCTTAATGAATGGACCGAAAACATAAGTTCTTTCAGCTCCTCATAGTGGTAATCAAGGCATTTGTAATATGCTGGATCGAATAAGGATCTGAGGTAAATATTAAGATTATCTTCTCTAGAAGTATATATTAAAGAGTGGGAGTTATTACAACACAATTGGTAGATAACCTAATTATTACGATCAAAGAGTCACTGAATATCAGGAGTTTGGGCCGCGGACCATCGAATGACCAAAGTGATTAATTGGGCACATACTAGTTAAAATATTTTAATTGTTCGAGTTAAGACTTGATAGGCACATGCGTTGGCAATATGAAACATGTTCATAACTCGAGAAAGTGTTGCTCTAAAGTTTCATTTGGCATGAGTATCCAAAACAAGTCCTACCAACAGTGGTTCCTAAGATCCCTATCCCTTTTTCCCAGTGACTGATGGAACATAAATATCAAGAAAAAAAGTCAAAAATATGGTACTTGTAATTCAAAATCAAGCTAAAGCCTTTCTTCTCTATTGTGAGTTTTATAATGAAAACCAATCATATCATCACAAAAATGCAGCTGGCATGAAATATTTATCTTCTGTTACAATTACTAATTATATCCCAAATTGTTCAGTTAGCAACTTGGTAACACTTGCCCCATATCCAAATGGGGATAAGTCGTGCACAAATGGAATTGTATTCAAATGGACAATCCAGCATCAGAAAAGAGAGAATAGAACTATCACAATCAGGCTACGAAGGATAATTATTTGCATACTAGAGCAAGCAAAGACATATTAGCAACAGGACTAGAAGAACAATTACTAGCATACTATACCACATAGAGATAAACCAAACATGCTAAGGGTGTGAAGTGACACTAACACACACCTAGACCGCAACACAAAAACATAAAAACTGCAGTGCACTTTTAACATGCACAGAATCTGGTTTGCTCCTAGTTTTCCACCGAACATTTTTCTTTCCATTCCAAATGAACGAGATCAAGGTGTAATGCAATCTCAGAAGAAAGGTCAGAGCTCCATGCATCGTTATCAGATATTACGCTCCTTGGTAATTTTGTAATGCATTTCGCTATTTTTAGTTACTGTATTCTTCGTAGCGGTTGATAAGGGCAGCAGCTTCTCCTAGTTTACAGAGCTGCCTGTCCCAATCATTTTTCAACGAATCATTTACAAAGCCATAATTAGCTGTTATTATCTGAGATGGAATTACAAGGCATTAATATGTGTCTTTTCGTACAAATAACATAGACTGAGCATGAATTTCTTCAGAATCCTTTCTACATTATTGTAGAGATAATGCAATTCCTCTAGTTAGATTGCCCAACGTCAAGTCAAATTACAAGGTTCGCCTTCTGCAAGGCATGGTGAACCTTAAACATACTTCAAGTCAACAAGAAAAGAAAATCTTTTATGCTTTCATAAAAACATCTGATTTTACAGGTATATATTGAGGACCATGGTGGTAATCAAATAAATAAAGTAAAGCACCAGTTGATAAAATGTGTTCCACGATCATTGACAGCTCTAGTTCCAGCCGCGAGTTAGAAATATCAGCTCATGGTTTTTCAGGGTGGCAGCAAAGCCATGTAATAACAGTACAATTTATGCAATGATACATTGGTTGTTTTAGTGCAGTGTCCCAATAATTAGCGCCCTTCAGTCTAGTAGGCGTGTGCAAAGGTAATGAACTGATAAGAAGGCACTATCAATGAAGGACAGCAAGAATGGTTCAGCAAAACTATAAAAAACTCAAACCTAGAAGGGTGTATAAAATGGGTAGTTTCACAAATTCAGCCCGATGTATTTGACGGTAGAAGCAATTCAGGCTCAAAATGGGCGACCAAAGACAAGTAAAACAGCAAAACTTCATCAGATGTACTGTTTACTAATCACATTGCACAGCTCACTACTCAGGCACCTCCATGAACTTCAATCACATGCATAGCCTGTAGTTTCAACAGCAAACAAACCGAACCGTCTTACAAATCAACTGAATGAAGCACACAAGCCCAAAAGCACGCATCATCATTACGCTCCTACATCGCAGAGCCCAAACCCTAATCCTGGCGCTAAGCAACCGTCGAAGAGTAACTAAGCCCGCACAGGCAGCCCGAGCGAACGCACCAGAGGACGAGAACGGGAGCTATTTCGGCACATTTCAAGCAGCACGGCAGGGCTCACCCGTAAATCAGCTGGTTCTCCATGTCGATGGAGAGGCACAGCTTCTGGTGGAGCACGGTAGCGCCATCTCCCTTCTGCTTCCTCGCCTTCGCCATTCCGGAGCTCCTCCACCAGCTTCACCGCTAGGGTTTGGGGGCTTTTAGAATGGGGGGTTGGTCGGAGCTAAGCGAGGCGCTGGTGTGGGGGCGCACCACGTCATCCCGAGCGACCCCGGGGGCTCTGAGACAGCAGGGGAGGAGCGGGGATCGAGGTCTTATAGGCGAGGCGGAGCGAGGCATCCGCCCGCCGGCGCTCGAGCCCGTCGCGGCTCAGATCTTTCGCCGCCACGGAGCATGAGGTTCCCGCGTAGACCCGGTGCACAGGAATGCGGTGGGGACGGAGGTGCAGGGGCTCTGTGAATCACTGACGACTGACGACGTGGGGTTCCGTGTTTGTGGCTAATGGACTTGGTGTATCGAACGGCGCGGTAGGCTGCTCACTTTATGCTTTTCTAGAGTGGACCGCTTGGAGTATCGGGGTTTCGGGCCCAATAAAGGATGGATCGACTCAATGTCTATGGGCTATTTAGTATTCAGCTTGTGAATCGGGCAAGACGCTGGGCTAGGCCTGCAAAATAGTTCCAGGCCACGAGCCATTTTAGGTAGTATAAAAAGGAAAAAATTCTATTATTACCCTTCGACTATCACGAAAAGTCTAAATTTGTTGCCTTCAATTATAAAACTAGTCGTCCTGAGTTCAACTGTTAAAATCATTTATATTTCCTTCTCGAACGTTTTTGAATAGGTGGTTTAGATGATTTCGAATCCATGTGATAGTGGGCCCACGTAACAGTGTCTTCTCATCCTCTTCTTCCACTTTTTCTCTCTTTTTCTCTTCTCTTTACTGAAGTATTTCTTCATCCCTACTCCGGAGTGGTGGTGACGACAACGATGGTTGGGATCGGGATGCCTAGAGGCACAACTGCAGGTTTGCTCGATGCAGCGTTCGCCCGTGTTGTCGCCCCACCATGGACTCTAGATTGTTTTTCATGGAGTTAGCCCTAGTATCCTTGTTACTCGCGTCCCCGCTCCAAGGCTAAGCCGCTGGTCTTTCATGGCACGCTGGTGTGACGAGGGAACAGGGGCGGAGGAGTACCCCTCGACACTGAGGGAATGGAGGGAGCCCACCATCACGGGATGATGCGATGGCCTTGTTGGGGAATGTTGCATCGTTGTTGCGATGTTGCGTTGATGTGCCACCGGTGCTGCTGTGCCGTCAGCGGGGATGACATGATTCTGCTGGTATGTTACGATGGGCGCCATCAAGGCTACTGCTTCGTCATCGGGGTTGCTATGTCCTCGCCGATAATGTTGCGTCACGTGCTGCTGGGAAAGGTGTGTCATCCTCGTCAGGGAGGATGTGCCGCAAACCATCGGCGAGGGTAGAGATGGGGGGGGGGGAGGGGGAGGAAGAAGATGATGTGGACATTGAGGTGTGGGCTCCTACCATGTGATATATCATGTAGCTAAAAACCTCTCTCAAAACCTTTCGAAGAGTGAAACAAACGGATTTGACAGTCTCTAGAATACTCAGATTTGTAATTGAAGGAGAATACTTAGACTTTCGTGATAGTGAGAGGGGTATAATAGACTTTATCTTATAAATCAGATGTAATTTTTTTACGAGTAAACTAGATGCAAATTTGACCTAGTCCATTCTTTAGTTAGGGGCAGTTTGGTTGCATTTCCGCTCCCACTGCTGCAGCTGTCGAAAGACGTCAAGGAGCAGCGAAGCTAAAAAAAACGTTGCTCTGCTCCTTCAGCTGCTCCCCGTTCAACCTTGAGCTGGAAAAGAAAACCTAGCTATAGTGGCATGTGTTAGAGGAGGTGGTAGACCCGGGAGCGTTACCAAACAAACTAGTTCAAAATTGAAGACCTGTTGCCTTTGTGCTTTCACCAGTACGTTTCAGTGTTGATGTTGACCCAAACCACAAATGACAGATGTTATATAGAACCCAAAATACGCGTCTCTATGTAGTTTCAACATTTTAACAAGGTTTCATTTCTAGCTGCATGTAGATTGGTTTAGACGATCGAATGCATGTGAGAAGAATGCCGTAAGAAAAAGCCTTGCAAAGCGAGGACGAGCTGAGATGCTGTCTTAGGACAAGACGTAAAAACTAACGATTCGGTCCTCTCTCGACTCGTCGTTTCACCTTTTCTGTCGATGACTGCATCGATCGGCATCACCCATGTACGTACGTATTCCGGTTCCCCGAGCCCCAGCGAAGGCCAGCTGATGACTACCGGCCAAGACATGCTGCATGCCTGCAGCCTGCTGCGACTGCGAGCTTTCGCCCGGCGAAGAACAAGGCGCTGCCGTGGTCACCGACGATCTAGCGCGCGCGCGCGTGCTGGCCCGGAGCCCTGGACATTTAGCTGAACTCTGCAGCGCCCTCAACCTCAAATGGCCGATCGAGAGAAACCAATGGGATGAGATGAGATGAGATGGGATGCCTAGCCACGACGATAATCAGTCAGCATGCATGCGCAGATGAAGCCTTGACTGATCGAGCCGTGCGTGCGTCCTATCCGTCGATCACGGCTGAAAGAAGAAAAAGGAAAGAAAATTGTAGAGTAATAAAGTAACGACGTCAAGCATCAATGCAGTTAATAAATAACCATCGGCGATGCCACCCCTGGTGCACAGGCACCACCATCCATAAAACAAATTTCAGTTGAAAAATTAGTCAATTTTTACCTTTATAAAGTATACAACGTTGGGTGCGTGTGCGGTGGGCCCGAGAGCTCTCTGGCTTGGCCACTGCAAACAAGCAAGATGATAAGCATGCCAATGGCAATCGACGAGGTGACCACCAGGCCGCGGGCCATCTGCGGTTTCAGGCTCCCTTGAGCTGATATTCGCATGCAGCCTTTTTGCGACCTTGCCTCCGTCATGCATGGGTGGTGCAGCTACTGTTGCTAGCTTTGCAGCCTACATATGCGATTCAAGGTCGGAGAATCTGTGGGGTTCTTCGCAGTTCATCTGCAGCTGCAAGCAGTATGTGTCTCTCTTCCGTAGCAGCGGCGGGAGGGGGGACCGGGTCGGGATCCTGACTTCTTGTGTGAGAAATTAGCTAGGACATCTCTGCAGTGCAGGTGAATGAGCTTCTTTCTTTTTTTTTTTTGGGAGAAAATGAGCTTCATTTAGCATGTGTGTGAAGTTTGATACGCCAAAAATTTTAAATCTGATCAAATCTAGATATGTTTATATTCTTGAACCAAATGAGTATCGTGTTTTCCCTTTCCTTATTGTGTATATTGACAGTTGATAGTTCATATATATAATTATACCGAACTCTCCATGAATCTTGTTCTCACTTAGGATTTGATCCGATTTTTTCTGTAAAGAAAAGATAGAATAAGGAAAATTCACTTAATCTATACTTTATTCGGTAACTTTAGGCATAATCCTTATTAGATTATGCAACCTGAATTATGGATTATTGATTATAAAAATCTGAAAAACTTTTTATTTGTCTGGCAATTCAGCTTATTATCACTTACAGTGACCCATAATGACAAATATGTAAATATTTATGTTACAATCTAGAAGAATTTACGTTGGATGGATTGTACCATCTAGGGACACAATCTGATTCCGTGATCCTAGTCTTTGTTTAAGATTGTGGATTGTACAGCTCAGACTATACAATCTAATTAATGACACTTTCGCTTTGGGGTCCCTCATATACGTCCCACTTCTGTATCTGTCATTGGTCCTTTTGCTTGACTGCGTGACTGGCTTATTTGATGGTGTCCGATCCTGTCCTAGATACGCGCGAAAGCCAGAGCTGCCGCTGTCCCGCGCAGAATTTTCCGAACACATATCTACTTGTTCGCTTGCACAGTTGCACTTGCCCAGAGAGGCTGTCTGCTGCATGTATATATGTCCTTCGTTTAGCAAGCTCAAGCTCCACCTCACCCTCCCTTTATACACAGCATACCGGCAATGGAGAGAGATCACGGCCACAACATCGATCAGGGGTTCATCAGCCTGGCAGGCCACTCATGGCCGCCTCCACAGACAAGATCGTCGTCGTCGACGTCCTACAGCTGCGGCTACTGCAAGAGGGAGTTCAGGTCGCCGCAAGGGTTGGGAGGCCACATGAACGTCCACAGGTGGGACAGGGCCAGGCTGATCCACGGCCAGCACCGTCGTCTTATTCCTCCTTCTCCTCCAAATAATGGCAGAGTTATTGATCTCAGTCACGGCACCGCAGATGACGACGGCTCACCTGCAGCCGTTACCAACAAGCCGGACGTTGTCTGCCATTTCACAGATTCTGCTTCTTCGTCCACCGTCGCCAGGGACTTCATGGTGATGAAGAACTTCGAGTCGTTGAGTAGTGGAGTGTGCAGCCAGCATCATGACGGAAAGGAGGACCGTTTGGATCTTGAGCTTAGGCTATAGGGTGCTCATGCTCTGACTTGAAACGGTGAAGTCTGCGTAAGTGAACTTTGTTATTGCTTTGTTCGTATTGTTATTTCGTATTTGTCTTGCTACTTGGCATCTGCATATGTTATATATTATATTTTCTTCTATTTTTTCGTTCAAGTTTCATATATATTGAGATTTGCTCCTTGTTAGGTGACTGAGATTTTGCATCCGAATTCTAATTTTCCGTCGCCCTTAGATCTAGAACTCTATGAGAATTTTAGGAAAGAAAAAGTATATTGTAGTATAGATATATATATACTTCCTGCTTCCCACATAATAATTTTATGACATCTCTAATTTTCATAAAATATTTGACACTCTCGGTTACCAATACCCCTTTCTTTGTTCTCAACAATACATTTCTTTCTATCTCTCCCATCATTGTGTTTTGTGCATCAATCTTTTCTACGTCTCCTTAATTTCTGTAACCACGTCTAAAACGTCAAGTATATTGGAACGGAGAGAATAGCCACCTTTCATTGTGGTTAGGTGCTCATGCTAGTATTACCTCCCTTTGTTGTTATTGACACTTATTAGTTTAAATTTAATCTTGTAAACCATCAGCAATAAAAAAATAGATATTGTAATGTTGTGCTGATTTTAAACTAAGAGTATCGTTTTGGTAGACTCAAATAAATAAAAATTCTTTATTTCACACTCGAGATCAGTAAAGCCATGTGTGTGTAGTGATATATTATGATGTTAATATGATGCTCTATCACGTGATGTGAGATCATCGTGAGACGCGTGATAGACTAGAGAACTCCAGCCTCCAAAAAGAATGGAGAGGGGTATAGTAGATAATTGAGTCTGCCAGGTACAAAAATCCATTGTTGTGTTTTGTGTGGGCTCGCATGATATAAATTTGTCAAGGAAAAACACTGATTTGTTTAATGGTGAAAAAAAAATGAATCTGTCGCTCTCATTTCATATACACATTCCGGAGACACAATGTAGGAGGTTGAAACTTTCGTTCCAGATATAAAAAAGTAAGCCTACCACACAGATCAATATATGTTCGTCACCTCTCTCGTGAGCCGCATCCTAATGAGTCCAGTAGCTAATAAGATCCTAAAAACTGCACAACAACGACGCCACTAGAACTCTACAATCCCACTGCAGCAGCAGATGTTAAAGTGGAGAGCCGAAAAGAATATAAAGATTTACAATTTGGGGGCATCCGGCTGCTTTCTACGTGCTCCTGCTCTTCGCGATCGGTGCGATCGATGGGCAAGCCAAGGCGCTCCTCAAGGTGTGCTCAACGCCGACGGCGACGGCGACGGCGACGCCTGCGATATGTCGATGGCGCTCCACGTCGACGCATGCCGGTGATGATCAGTCACATGAGCGCCTCAAAATAATAGGTTGATTCAAGTTACATTAGCGTGCCAATCTCGAGCGAAAAGATATCATCAGACGTTGGAATCGATTTAAGATAACAGCTAAGTCAACTATCACAAACGCATTCTAGTAGGAAGGCATGTGTGTAGTGATGTATATTATGATGTTAACAAGACGCATCACATGATGTGGAGATCATGATAGACTGGATTAGTGTATTATATGATGCCCTTCAGGCGTTCACGACTCCAGCGCGCCCGTCTTCAGCCTATAAATAGAGAGCCTAGTTTGCGGTGCTGCATATCCTCGTACAGCAGCAGCAAAACACAGCACTATTAGAGCTCTTCTAGCTTGCCAACCTCTCCACGCTCAGCTGCAGCAGCTGCACCGTTACTTAATTAGCAATGGCTTCCAGCGGTGTGCTCAGGACCGCCGCCGCGGTTCTCATGCTTGTCCTGTTTCCCGGGCAGCTGCTGGCGATCGCACCGGTGGCAGCAGCCGATGCGGCGGATGGGCGGCTCCTGCAGGGTCTTGTCAAAAGACGGAGCCTTCTGGGGCTGGCGGACCCGTACTCCTACTGCGTTGCCCCGGGGTGCGACATCGTCTGTTACAGAGAGTGCTACCGCCTCTGCATTGTCGATGTGCGTTACAATAGGGCGTATTGCATCGAACACTGCGTTGGCGAATGCAGGCGGGTTTGATTTGATTAACAAGTCCAAGAGAAGGAAGAACTATGCTCGTATGCATTATCGCTGCCCGCTGGTGTGGACACATCAACCGTGCATGCATGCATTCTCCTAATAATTCCCCTCCACATATATATTTGTTGGTTTGATTTCTCATATTGTTTGTTTCCGGTGTGTTTTGCTTTGTTTCGGAGGTAATGATTTTGCTTTCATTAATTATTGTTCTACGGAAGAGAGTTTGTATTTCCATTCGGTCCTTTTAATTAATAAGTGGCTTTACATGGGCAAATGTATGAATGAGGATGATGTAACGGTGAGGTATTGAATAATAAACAAATAACATGTTTCCCTTCCAGTATGCATTATTATGTCACTTGCTTTGGGTTGAAAGTTTTGCACGCACTGCACACTCTTCCTCCGGTTGCATGCGCAGGTTGACAAACTGTTATTGCTAGCTACAGAGTTATGAAAGAGCATCAGCACTTTAAGTGTGCCGCATTGATGTGTGGGTGAGCTATAGCTTAGTGAGTGTAATATGCAAATTTGTGAGTACGATGATCAAATAAAAAAGGATGGATGAGTACAATGGTTACATACATATACATATTTTGCTCATACTACAATATACCAGCTTAATATGCAGTCAAGGAAATGATTCAACCTATTATTTGTTACGAAAAGAAACTAAATGTATATACATGCTCGTAAGTTACACACCGTTGTTATCGTAGCATTTCTATGCACTACTCAGAATGCTACGAGAACAAACATCCAAAAAATCTACACATTTATACTTAATCTAAGATACCTCAAAGTGATAACCATAATTTTTTTTGAAGGATCACATAATTTTAAACATACAGTGATATAATATCATCACATTATTGTTATCACTTTAGAGTATGAGTATCTTATTGAATACGTCGGTTGAACCTGAACCCATCACGAGCTGCGAGGCTTGCGTTTGTGGCTTTGTGTCACATTAGCAGATCCAACGACGTGCTGCTTCCCGGTCCAGAACAAATGATGTGGTCTCTGTTGCCCGAGACAGAGGAAAACCATACCGTGGGCACACATGATATCAGTTTGGTGCAAGGAAATAAGAAACATTGAATATGATTGAATAAGGTAAAAAAAATGAATCTCTCACTCTCATTTCTTATACACATTTCCTATCATCCTACCACATATTCATCGCGAGTCGCCCTAATTTAATTCAGTAACTAGATCCTATGGCAAACTGCACAACAATGACTACATATACCCTAGCATCCGCAGGGTTGAAAACTGAAGCGCCGAAAAGAATAGGCAGATTTACGGCTGGGGCTCGCCCTGCTGCTTCTGCTCTTCTCGGTGCGACGGCAAGCCCTGGCTCCTCAAGGTCTGCGTGCTCGACGTCGTCATCGCGTTCGAGGCTGACCCCGACGCCTGCGACGTCGACGGCGAGCTTGTGCCGGAGGACGACCCGACGGAGTAGTGCGAGCCGCGCAGGCCGTGGGCCCTCCGCCGGTACCGTGACCCGGGCACCCCCGGCCGCGTCGGTTCCTCGAGCGTGCTCTGCTTCTTGGACAGGATGATCACTACACGCTTCATGTCCGGCCGCAGCCGCGGGTCTGCCTGAACACACAGCAGCCCTATGCGCACGCACAGCTCCACCTGCTCCGGCACCGCCGACGACTTCACGGCGGGGTCAAGGAGCTCCAGGCTCCGCCCTTTCTTGTACAGTCTCCAGGCCTGCGCGTATGGTATGGACCACAACAGACGTGTGCACGTTGGTCAACAGGTAAGGAGAACGTCCACACCGAGCAAGAAAGAGTAGTAAATGCATCGCACGTACGTACGTATTCAAGGAGGCTGTCGGCTTCGGAGTCGAGCGGCGGGACGAAGGTAGAGTTCTTGCGGCCCGAGACGATCTCGAGGACGACGACGCCGAAGCTGAACACGTCTGCCTTGGTGGAGAGGTCGCCGTGCATGAGGTACTCGGGCGCCATGTAGCCGTTGGTGCCGGCGACGCGGGTGTGGACGCGGGACCTGCCGTCGCCGGCCTCCGGGAAGAGCCTGGCCATGCCAAAATCGGCGATCTTGGGCACCCAGCGGTCGTCCAGGAGGATGTTGCTGGCCTTGATGTCGCGGTGGATGATGGGCGTGTGCGCGTCTTCGTGGAGGTACAGCAGTCCGCGCGCCACGCCCACCACCACCTCGTGCCGCCTGGGCCAGGTCAGCTCCGCGCGCCGCGTCAACTCTCCGCTGCTGTGGTTGTCGCCTGGACATCGCGCAAAAAAGGAGAGTAGTCAGCACCAGAAGGAATGCAGAATGGACATCTCAGAGTTGAGCGTACGTCTCAAAATCCAAATTACAAGAACCAGAAATCGGAGGGGACTACATGAACACAAAGAATTTCGTCTATGAAGCTGTTGATCTGATCGATGTGAATCGAATCTTGGCCCAACCACACCGATAATACGTTATGCACGCAACTTGGCTACAGAGTTTCATCCAAAACGAAACACGTGGAATGAACAGAAGCAATATTATTTGCGAGGAAGAAGAAAAGAAATTCGTAGTCAAGGCAGCTGCCTAATAAGCTCATCCAAAAAAAAAAAACTCGTTACTTATGCCGCATTTCCTAGACTCGCGGACAAAGCAAAGCACGTTCCAATGGAAGAACGAAGGTCAGTCCTCGTCATGTTCCCACTAAAAGGTCCTCGACGAGGAACGACCCCACACGGGGACACAGTGCGGCACGCGGCATCACAGTGACGGTGACGCTATTATCTCGCATGACGCCACAACGGACCAGACGGCGACGTGTCTGCCGTCGCCCTCATGGACCCAGAGTAATAATGAATGATAAAGGAGGAAAAAGGCCAAGCATGAAGAAGCGCGTACTATAGTCTAATCCAATGGGCAAACGGACATAACGAGTCAAGCACGTTACGGATAGCGTAGTCAGCCAAACTAACCAACCACGGAACAAGACATAAGAGTGGCATTATAGTATTATAATCCTATGGGCACCCACAGTGGCAAAATAGCGAACGTACTGGTCAAAGGAAATGACCATTGCAAAGACAGCACAAGGTTTCCTTGCCTATGAATCATGGATCGCTTTACTTGCTCGTTACTCCCCTCCGATTTTCAATCGTTTGAGCACTAGTATCTTCGTTTGTTATCGTTAGGCATTAATTTTCGCTAAAATAAACCGAAACTATTTTAACGACAACAAATTGAAAATGGAGGACTACATCCTTTCCTTTAAACGCATGAGCGCCTGCGGCCGTTCGGTCCAGCATGCCGCGTCATATGGTCGGTCAGGCGAGCACGACCTGCTCGCTTTATTCTCAGGGAGTGCGGCCAACGGCCACTAGCGGGTTCAGCTAGCTTGGCAGGATGATCCAGGAGCAGCACGCGGCGAAAGGCTTCTCTAGAAAAGGCAGGGCGTGAAGGCAAGGGGTAAGAAGACCAATGTGAACAGGTTACAGGTTTGTTCAGAGCAGATCGTAGACGACGTGGAAGGAACCGTAAGGTTTTTTTTTTATTGCTGACACATTTTGATTTTTTATATCATCTTTTGACCGTTTATTTTATTTAAAAATTATTTTAAATATATAAAATTTTTAATTATGATTAAAATATATTAAATCATAAATTCAATTATAATATAATATTTAATATTTATTATAAATTTTTAAATAAGACGAGAGATCATAGATAATATTTAATATCTAAAATGTCAACAATAAAAAAAAGTAAAAAAACGTAGATAGGACATGATTGTTTAGTGGAAGCGACTTAGTAGTAAGTCCTAACTTCATTTTCTTAGTATAAATTTATAATAAAAAATACTAATAATAAAAATAATGAATATAATATAAGCTACGTCAGGGGTGGGGCTGCAACAGCCAAAAACAAGTCCATTCCCCCAAATATAGTACAACGGTGTGCTGCTGCTGACCAGGTGTTGCAGAGACCGGAGGATTCCCTTCGAGACGGCTCATGAATACTGTTGATGGTCCGGTTGACAAATATACTGAACAGAGGTTAGCGCTATGATCGCAAGACCGGACTGCTAAATTGTCTCGTTGCCGTGTTCATCCCAAGATGGATTGGGTTGCTCCTGGCCTGAATACTACAAATGTGCGTTCTTCCTAGAGGTGGAGGAGTAGGCATGCTTATCAGCAGCGTGACCGCTCGCTCACTCAAGCTAATTAGCGGTGGGCGGACGGAATCCCGGAACAGTACAGCGACTTTTCTCTGAAACGCCATTGCTATTCGCTACGCCTATGCCTTCCTGCAAAAATATCTCCCTCACCACCAACCGTGCGTCGGATCGAGCAGCAAGCAACTAGTAGTAACTAGTAAGTAGTAAACGCGTGGGTCAATTAATTCACCGCGAAATTGGGGTGCTAACGTGATGAACAGGAACCAATCGACCAACTAAGGGATTTACTAAGAGGAACTGAACTGGGGGGGGGGGGGAAGAAGAGGGGAAAAAACTCACGGTCACGGGTGCCGGGGGTGGAGGAGGAGGAGAAGAGGATCTTGTCGAGGCTCTCGTTGGGGACGTACTCGTAGACGAGCAGCTTGTCGTCGGCGCCGCGCGCGCAGAATCCGATGAGGTTGACGACGTTACGGTGCTGCACGCGGGACAGCAGCGTGGCCTCGTTGCGGAACTCCCTGGAGCCCTGGCGCGACGAGGCGGCCAGCAGCTTGACGGCGACCTCGCGGCCGTCGTCCAGGCGGCCGCGGTACACGGGGCCGAACCCGCCCTGCCCGAGCCGGTTCTTGTCCGCGAACCCGCGCGTCGCCGCTGCCAGCGCGTCGTACCGGAACGCGCGTTGCTCCCGCGCCGCGATCGCCTCCAGGTCCGACGCCTCCTCGGCCTCCTCCCGCCGCCGCGAGCGGCCGTCCTGGCGGCGGGAGGACGAGGAGAAGGGCCGGGCGAGGCGCTCCAGGAGCTCCCGGGGCTTCATGGACGCGGGCGGCGCGGCGCGGAGCGGGGGCTGCGGATGGGGGGCTTTCGGTGGTCGGGGAGCGCGCGGCTCGACCCTGCGCAGAGTTCCGATCCAGACCAGGGCGTGGGGTTCGGTATGTGCACGGACGGGGCGGTGGAATTTGTCGTGCGCCGAGCCTGGTACGCGGGGGAATTTGTTGTAGAGGGAGGCAGGCAGGCGCCCGCGAGCGACTCTGCGAGATCTATAGCACGGCAGGCGGCGGATCGGGGGTTCCTGCTTGCATCCTATCCCACCAGTAATAATAATAATAAACGTAGTAGTAGACGAGCGCCGCGGGGCACTGCCACTGTTCAGAGCCGTCGCTGTCGCCGCTCCAAAGTCAAGGCGACTACGCGTTGACGGACGGACACGGCCGCCCGGGCCGGTTTGGCGCAGGTTTTAATAGGCTCTGGAAAGAAGAGAGACCCCGAACGCGCGTGCGGCGTGCGCCGTCAGTCTTGGGCGTGAACGCGCTGGCGTACTGGCTGGCCTTCGTCATTCCATCTCTGCTGGCGAGGGAAGCCGCAGACAAGCGCAAGCGCCATCCATCTTGCACGGCCCTCGCCGGAAACGACGCTGATCCGGTACTCCGGCTGTGCTTCTGCTTACGTGCTTTAATACTACTAACTGGCCCACGTCCATTTCCCAATTCCCAACGGGGAAGGCACCGGTTGAGTCCCGAACAGCAAGCTTTTACTACGCCGATGACGATGACACGACTGCTCTTACGACGAATAGTACACCAAGAAACTTTTTAGTCTCTAAATATGATCGTGAGGATGCAATATACGAGTACTCCATTTTCATAAATTGATGTCAGTATTGATTTTTACTGTTAATTTTGACTATCTTATATAAGAAAAAAAAACCTATTTAAGTGAAAACAAAATCCAAACAATCAGGGGTTTGGCGGACGAGAAAGGCCTATGGCCTGTGCCCTCTGCTGGTCCACATGGCAGTGGTTTGGCTGCCTTCACCTAACGCTTGATCTGTCATTTTCCGGACCTAGCGCCGCCGCCGGTCCGCAGCCGCACGGCGCACGCGACGCACGCACTCCCGTCCTCCTCCTCCTCCACGGGGCGGGGTCGGTTCCATTTCTCCGGTGGCCGATCAGCCCGCGAACCATGGCGTCTCTAGCTTCCCCCTCCCCTTCCCTCCCCGCCGCCACCCGGCGCGCGCGCCTTCCTTCGGCGCTGCTCCGGCGGCGGAGGATGCTCGTGGTACGGGCGAAGGTGCGGGAGATATTCATGCCGGCGCTTAGCTCCACCATGACGGAGGGGAAGATCGTCTCCTGGACGGCGGCCGAGGGCGACCGCGTCGCCAAGGGCGACCCCGTCGTGGTCGTCGAGTCCGACAAGGCCGACATGGACGTCGAGACCTTCCACGATGGCATCGTCGCCGCCGTACTCGTCCCCGCCGGTGGGACCGCCCCTGTCGGCGCCCCAATCGCGCTTCTCGCCGAGTCCGAGGAGGAGTTAGCGGTAGCGCGGGAGCGGGCGCAGGCCCTCTCCCAAGGCCAAGGCCATGGCCCAGAACCCCCTCTCCCCGATGCCGCCGCCGCCGCCCCTGCGGCACCTGCTCCGGTACCAGTGACCGCGCCGACAAAGGCCACAGCGACGCCATATGCTAAGAAGCTCGCGAAAGAGCACGGGGTGGACATCGCCCGGGTTGCTGGCACCGGGCCGCACGGCCGCGTCGCGGCGGTGGACGTTGAAGCCGCCGCTGGCATCAACCCAATGCCAACGGCTGCTCCACCACCACCACCTTCCGCTATTGGCATTGCGACGCCGACGGCCGCAGGTGCAATGCTGCCAACGCCCCCTGGTTCCATGGTGGTGCCATTCACGACAATGCAGACGGCGGTGAGTAGGAACATGGTGGACAGCATGTCAGTGCCGACATTCCGTGTTGGATACTCCATGACAACTGATAAGCTCGACGCACTCTATGAAAAGGTGGCATTTGAATTGCTCTGACAGCTTTGAAATTCTCAGTGATTCACAGTTTCAGACGTTGCTCAATCTTTCATGTGTTTAACAGATTGTGATTGAAATGGCTAGGACAGGTTAAGTCAAAGGGGGTTACAAAGACTCTGCTGCTGGTGAAGGCTGCTGCTTTGGCGCTTGCCCAGCACCCTGTTGTGAACGCCGGCTGCAGGGATGGGAAGAGCTTCAGTTACAACAGCAGTGTCAATGTTGCAGTGGCTGTTGCAATCGAGGGGGGTCTTCTTACTCCTGTCTTGGAGGATGCCGATAAGGTTCTTGCTTGTTGCAATGGCCGTGCTTTCTCTTGAGTAATGTACTAGCATTTTAAGCCCAGTGCATGATGATGATACACATCTAATACATAACTCCAAATTTTGTCAGCTGGACATATATTTGCTTGCGCAAAAGTGGAGAGTGCTGCTGAAGAAAGCTCGCACAAAACAGCTACAACCAGCTGAATACAGCTCTGGTATAGAACATGTATTTGCCTGGTGTGTTGACAATTGGTGTTCATGAAACTATGCTCACCTGATTTGGGTATTTGTAGGGACCTTTTCGCTGTCCAATTTGGGTATGTTTGGGGTGGATAGCTTCGATGCAATCCTTCCACCTGGTCAGGTGGGTTTTCTCCTAGTGCCTAGTTAGTTTGGAGTACTGATAGAGTTGCATTATGTAAAACATGTAAATCACTCAATGCAGGGGGCAATCATGGCAGTTGGAGCTTCAAGACCCACTGTGGTGGCTGACAAAGATGGTTTCTTCAGTATCAAAAATGAAATGCGGGTTAGTAACTTCTAAAGTTTGTAGATTCGCTGTCAACAACTACAGTTGTTTGCATGCACCTGGATTAGCATTTATTCCACGGTGCCCGAGAAAACGTAACCGAGTTATGTTGTGTCATATCAAGTTGAACACACAATCTTCCCTAACAAGTATCTGCACCTGAATATAATGCAAATCAATTATTGCTTTCTACACATGTTTCTGTGTCACTGTAGATGCATCCTTAAGGTGCTGTCGTGCTGATTAGATGTGGAATTGTTTTCTGTTAGGAATTCATTATGATCTGGTCACTATGTTAAGTTTTCTTCCATGGTCTAAGAGCAGTAGAATGCTTGACATCATTATTTTCTTACCAATTAAAATGACATAAAAATATACTTATACTTTTATTTGCTTGGTTGTTGGTTGTTGATATTTTATTGGTTATACAACTAATTATTGATTCCTTTCAAATTGTGTCACATCTAAAGATAGAAACCACTTTGCAAGAAAAAAGAAGAAAAAAAGGGTGAAATAGTAGAAACCAGATTTGTACCTTCTCAAGGAAAAAGAGAGAAACCAGATTTGCTTCTAGAGATGCTGGTTATAAATTTAACCATTCTGTTTTCTGACAAAATTTAACCAATTTGGTACAAACTTTTTCAGGTGAATGTTACTGCTGACCACAGGATTATTTATGGCGCTGATTTAGCAACATTCCTACAAACGTTTTCAAAGATCATTGAGGATCCAGAGTGCATAACATTATAATGAAAAATTCCTTACAGCTCATCTACATGCCTGTTATTGATTTGCTTGATTCCCCATTGGAAGACCATCGCAATAAGATAATGGTACAGAGAGTTTCTAAGGCGTTAAAGGTAGAATAGTGGGTTATATTCCCACATAGAGAACTCTGTTATAGTTTAGACACTCCTAAGAACAGGTTATCAATCCATGTTTTTTCCTGAATCATGATATCCTGATTGAAGAAAGAATGAACTATTGTTGTCACTAGTGGAGCATCAATAATGAAAAATAAATTCATTTTCGGAATATCTTGTTTGAGGCTCAGATGTTAAGAGGTTCAGAAAAAGCTACTTCATACTCTTTACCTGTGCTGAAATAATTAGAATTATCCTGGATCTGAAACTGTAGACTATAGTGTTCTTATAGCCATGCTGAGTTATGGCCTTGAGACAATTCAAACTTTGTTCTTTCTAAAAAGTATACTTTCTCATAGCACTGAAACAGCACAAAGATGATGCAGATTTTCTCATAGCTCTGAAACATCACAAGAATGATGCAGATTTTCAACAGTAAATGGAGACAAATAACGGCAGTCACATGAATTCAGCTTAGGCACGTGGTACATCTTGGAGCCTGTCGCGCTCTGTGCAAAGACCAGTAGATCACTCTCCAAAGGTTTCAAGGGAATTTCTACCTTTTCAAGCACCTGGTATGTGTGGCGTAGGCGCGTAGCTAAGAAGAGCTGCCTCCTTCAGGGCATATGGCCGGCGCCCTCCCCTTCGCCTGCTGGCGTTGCCTCCCTAACCTCCAGTATCTCGACGCGGCGGTTGGTCCGTTTCCTGATCTTGATGGCCACGTCCTGGGGGCTGAAGGCGCCGCATACGCTCACCCGGCCGTGCTTCTTGTCGATGAAGTGGGTCTCCAGCTCTGCAAAAATGTTCAGGCAAAGATACCAGATCTCATATGAAAAAGGTTTATTTTATTCACACTGCTGTCAGCAAACAAGGACTTTACCTTGCATCTGGAGAAGCGCCCTCCGAATCCTCTGGTAACACCCGTTGCAGTCTATGTTCATCCTGAGGGTCATGCAGTAGTACTGCCACAGAGTAACACATCACGGTGTTTTCAGTACTAGAACTTTCAAAGCCATTCTGCCAACCAGCTGAAACCGTCGTAGTCACACTTACCCTGTAATCCATGGAGGTGATGAAGCTGAGAAGCTCCTCTCTTGGCTTGGCTTGGCTAGGCGGCAGCGGCAGCGAGGGGGGCGGCTTACACTGACAAGAGAGGTGCTCAAGAGAGTCTGAGAAGTGAGAACCAAGTAGAGCGACGAGTGTTTAAGGGCAGCGGAAAGTAGTGGATTAGTTAGCGTGGCTTGATTCTCCCTTTGGTTTGCTTTGCTTATCGTGACCTGTGAGCTGCAAGTCTCTTTATGGTCACCCGATTGATTCATTCCAGTGTGGGCTCGACGCCAGTTCTCGGAATCAGATTCTGTGGCAGCGCAGCCTGGCTTCCATGCAATGTCCTTTTCTTGCTTCTACACAGCTTTTGTTCTGTTTGCTACAATTATTTTGCCTCCTTAATCTTCTACCTTGGACCTGTGTAGATGGATGCCTAATGCTTTCAATTTTACATTCTGTTCTCCGATTCCATACAATGTCCCCCTTCTGCCTTACAAGGGACACCATTGTATACATTAGCACATTAAAAAGAGATGCATAAAATGGTGCATAAATAGATTAAAACGGTGAATAAAATGGTACATACATGTAGGGAGCAAAAAGTAGAAATTAGCTTGGGAGATTAGTTAATGATTTCCACTTTCCAGTAATCATTTACACATTACATGGAACTATTTACCCAATAATTACAATGTGTGAAGGCCCAAAAATGATGCAGGACAATGATGTTCTCGGACATTTGGCAGGTTACTAGGCAACCTCTGCAACTGAGCACTCTCCCCAAAATTCAAATCCAAAGATCACCAAGTCCGCATAATCGGAGCAATCTTCACAAAGTAAATAAATGTTATGCAATTGCTTAACCTCCCACAACCTGCACCTTGGCACGCTTCTGTGCTTCATGGAGCATGCTTATACTAGCTGCATGACCTTCGTGAGGCGGCCATGCTTTAACAAAACGAAACAAATCCCTGATGGCAGAAAAGCTATCCTCACTCAGTGCAGTGACATGCTTGTCCTTAGTCAAACGGTGACGATTCCCATAATTGGCCTCAAATTCAATTGACTTCTCGTTAGCCCTTTGAAGCACGGATGCTGGTATTCCTGGATACCAAAAGAACAATATGAGGCACATTAATCCGGTTGTGTCAAAATCCTAATGCATCAGGAAATAGAAAAGAAGCAACAATTCAATTCGAAAAAAATATAGACATATAATAGCTTGGAACAAACCTGCCAATCTAGCAACATTTACACCATAGCTTTTGGGGCATGCACCAGGAGTTAACCTATAAAGGAATGTCACTTCTTCCAAACCTGCTTCACCCACTCCTATCTCACATGCCATATGACAAAGTGAGACCTGTGATGTGCAATGTTGAAACATGCGGATTAAAGGCACGTGTGATGTTTTGAATTCATGGCAGTAAAAATATAATTAAATGAAAAAAATTACCTTGGTATCCTTGTGTTCCACTGCTAATCTATGATAGTGCGTCGAAAACAAACCTAGACAATGCACATGATGAACAAGATATTCTAGAACAGACGCCCTGTTGTGAAGCAGAACATCAGTGTTATCACAGTGTGCATAACAGAAAAACAAGACAACAAAAGATACAGGGTATCCACTACAACTCTTTCAACTTACGCAATAGCTTGACCATCAGAAGTTGAAGTACCCCGCCCAAGCTCATCTAAAACCACAAGAGAATTCTTGGTGGCTGATGACTGAAGCAGAAGTAACAGGTCATTGGTGAGAACATGTACCAAAGTGATCTTGCAATTAAAATCAGGAAGAAAAATCTTACAAGAACCGAAGCAGTCTCCATGAGCTCAACCAAGAATGTACTTTGGCCGGCCATAATATGATCCCTAGCTCCCATGCGAACAAATATACGGTCCACAAGAGACAGCTCAAAGGATTCTGCAGGAACATCTGCTCCAATCTGGCAAATAAATTGAAATAAGTCCTCATGAACAAGCAATTTTGACTTCCCTAAAAAAAGCAATTTTGAAAATAGACAATAAGGATGGTATATTACCTGTGCCAAGATTATGGTAAGACAAACTTGGCGTAGAAGAGTTGATTTACCACCCATATTCGGACCAGTAAGAACAATAAAGCTGGCATTCCCCGGTCCACCGATCATAACATCATTTGGTACAAAAGAACCCTTCCCTAAGGAATCACTTCGTAGAGTGGGATGGCCAAGATTTTTTGCGCAAAAAGTAGGATTGTCATCTGGACTATTTGATTCTTTGATAATTGGACGACAACTTGGTCCCTCAAAATAATTACTCGCAATAGCAAGACTTATCAAGACATCAAGCTCTGCAAACCAAAGGCAGCATTCAGTAGAATACGAATACATGGAATTTGGGACATGCATCAGCAAGTTCTGTTTTAACAAACGTCCAACTATGTGTTGCTATTAGTAGCCTATTAGTAGTACAACTAACATTATGATACATCCTTAGCCATGCATCAAGCAACATACAGTGTCATATTTAGTGATGCTGAATTTGTGCAACTAGCATCATTAATATTTGGTTGCACTTGGCCATAAAAATTTCATACCATAATTAGCACATAAACATGCATCTTTTTCACAATGGAGAAAAGATAAGCTCATGTATATTTGATAGGCTTCCAGGTTCTTGAGTTGGTGGTATAGAACAGCTAAAGGAATGACTTTGGTTGCAATAGTGCAAGTCCAAGCATCTCGAGTGGAATTGTAGGCAGTAAGAAAAGAGAGTGTTCTCTGCTGCTTGGCAAGAGGCTCACAACTCCATGGGCTGCTATTGAGGTCGTTTTCACTGGATTCTTAGTCCAATAAGGGGATCTAGGTCGTTTGATCAAGAGGTGTGTCCAATGTAGCATCTTCTTAGGGTGCATGTGTGTTAGGGTGGTATTGGAAGGATAAAATTTCTACCCCCTTGCACTGTATTCTCTCTTAATGAAATGACATGGATCTCTTTGGCGCGTTCAAGAAAAAACAAATTGATGAAAATAAGTTTGTCTAAAAAGCAGTTATCCTAATGAGAACAGTTTAAAAACAGAGGTAGTATCTACCTAGCAATCCAGTAAAGAGAAAGCAAATATATTAAAACATATTCTCAGTAAAATATTCAAATATCATGGAGTAGTACAGTAAAACAATAGAGAGCAATTTTTATCAAACACAGCACATTAGAAGCCTTGTAAAACTAAGATAAATTAAAATTGGTAGGAGCACAAAACAAGTAACATCAGATGACATATTACCAGAAACAACAGAAACCAATTGTCTCCACTCGCTGTGATGCTCGACAAATAGATGAATCAGCTTCTGAAGAATGCCTTTCAGAATTGATTCCTTTTCCGCCTCAGCCTTTGAAAGTTCTGTTATTAATTCTTTCAATTCTGGCGTCCAGTATCTGTAGAAACCCTGAACAGAAATTTAAATAATATATCCCATCAAAGTTCTGTGATGTTTCTACTGTTTACGTGAAGTAAAAGAAACACTTATAGTAAACTGAAACAAGAGTTAATAAAGGGCAACAATCTAGTGAACAACAATATGGAAAAGCAAAAAAAACAAAGAGAAATTGGGAAGAGTTTAACCTCCCGGCCCATTCAGACATGGTATTGTACATTTGTATATGAAAATGCATTGATATTACTCCAAATCTGAGTAATTTAAATTATCTTACTGCAAATCATAGCCATATAAATCGAATCAGCATTAATAAAGGAACCTCCCAAATCAATGGCCAGAAGAAACAAAAATATCAAACCCAACTCTAATGATGTTGTCCAAGTAAAGCAAAAAATGGATAGACTGGAAGGTTGGTACTTTGAGGCAGTCACCATAAATTGTAACCTTAACTAATTTAACGATTTAGCATTATAATGCTGCAATCAAGTATTTTGAGTTTACTCCTGCTAAGTTTATCAGAAAGCAGCATCAATGCCTTGAACTTAACTGAGGACTAATGTCCAAGTGATTACATATCTCCATCATCAGCAGTAATAGTAGTTACTGTACCTATTATTTGTAAAAAAGTAATATAATAGATACATATTATACAAATTAGATGATGACCATCAGCAGCAATCCACTTTAAACTTGTTTGCTTATTTGTTTAAATATGATGAAAGAAAACAGCCCAGTACCTTTTTTGTAGACTGCAACTCGTAGTCTTCAGGAACAGAACTTCCCAGGGTCTCAGGCACTTCAATGAGGTATATATCCTTTCCAACATTAACATAATTAGCCTGCGAAATTGTCAACCAATCGTTAGCAATTGGCAGAGATACTATTAAGATATGTGAAGTTTGAAAAAGAAGCAAGATGTAGGACTACCGATGCATATCTCAACAGCTTCTGTTGCTCCTTCAGGTATTCTTTTAGACTGGATTCAATCTCCTCTATTGCAGCACAAGTGGCATCATATTCAGGATCACAACCTTGACGAGGTATGATCCGACCATGTCGATTTGCTTCTGACCAATCAAAGGCATCTCTAAAGTGGTCTAAAATAGACGAGACATTTGGGAGAGCTTTGCCTACAAAGAGTTAAATGCGTGCAAGGTTATCAAATGCATTAGATGTCACTAGAGTAAAGCCAAAAGAGCCACATGTGGGTGCATCAATGGAAGTTCTGAAAAAAAATGCATCCAGCAATAGCCCCTTTTTTATAACATTGAAGAAAGCTGTCAAGTCACCTGGTGAGAGCAACTCATTTAGTTCATAACCATCTTTGCATATCAACATGCTAATCAAAGAACATGCTTCGAACATCTGCTGGCAGCCACGAAGAGCAGCAATGAACTGTTGAAGCAGTCTTTTTGATGCATCCTCATAAAGAACAACCGACGAACTCCTACTGCTTTCATCACTGTAGAGAAAATGTAGCATGAGTCACTCAAGCTACATTAAGAATAAATACATAACACCGTCTCCTTTCCGTTACTGATCTCTCTCTCCCTCCTGACTCCTGTTTGCTGCTGCCCCTCTCTTTCACGCGTTGCTGCTGCTGCTGCTGCTGCTGCTGCTCTCTCTCTCTCTCTCTCTCTCTCTCTCTCTCTCTCTCTCTCTCTCTCTCTCTCTCTCTCTCTCTCTCTCTCTCTCTCCGGCGGGGCAGTTGCACCCAAGGCAGCAATGTGGGAGATGCTCTGAACAGAGAGGAGGAGCAGGACGGAGGTTGAAGAGGACCATACACAACTAACTGTAAAAGGTGGCGTTAACCAAATCTCAACAAAAGAGGGATCTAAAGGACGGTCCACATGTATGGTGCTGCAGCACCATGGAACGCCAGATACACACTCTAAGATAAAATGTAGAAAAGAAATGCAATATGCTGGAACGAGATACAAAGAAACAAATTTGGCAGCATCCAGATCACTGTCACGCAATATATTTAATTACCAGCTCGAGAAAAGGCGTGCAAGCAGGCGCTCCATGTCAGGGAGCCGAGACAAATCCTTCCGGAATTGGATTGAAGCATCATGACCAACTCCCTGAAAAGAAGAATAAACACTAAAATAAAAACAACACTACATTTTAACACAACATTAAAGGTTCATTTGGTTTCCTTTAACAACATGACTATGGCACAGCTCAACATAACACGAAAACTGAGAAGGCCAAAAAGGATCAATGTAACTGGAAAATAGCTATAACCCATTACTATGTGAAACACAAAATACACAATATACAGGAGTTAATATAGCATTTCAAAAGTTCACATAAAACTTGCAGAAAATATAGAAACTGACACAATCACAAAAAGCATTAGATGAAGAAATAAGAACAAGTACTTCTATACACATCCAAAACGGTGCTGTCATTCTGTAGTAGAATCAATTAAGATCAATAATAGCAAGCACAGAGGACATTCCTGAAGTTTTCATGGAGTTAACTAAATTCCATTGTGAACGACAAAAATGGAGATAACTTTGGGGTCATGATGACTAAGCTACAAGACAAGAGGACACCCTAAATTTGGGAAATCCAATTCCATAAACATAGACCTTGAAAGTAGCGATTGCACTTTGACGCTGTAGTATAGCTCTGCGATCATACAATGGTCTTGCAATCCACCGTTTAAGCAACCTCTTTCCAAATCCAGTAACACAATGATTCAATTGTCCATACAGGGTCCTGCAACAAATATGTTACTACATTTACACCTGAATCCTACTCTGAAGAGATGAAACAATTTGAAGCAGGCATTACCCTGAGAGACCACCAGTTCCTAGATTTTCCAAAATATCTAGATTTTCCAGAGCTGCTGCATCGAGTATCATATGCTTCTGAGCATTGTTGTTGAGCCCCGAGCATGCAAGGGGCTCAAATTCAGCACATGGAAGTATTTTCTCATCCAGAAGGGTTTGCCTTAAATAAAATAAAGAACCACCAAGAGCAGAAAGTGCATATGTCTTATCACCTGCGCCAATTAGCTCCTTTAACAAGTTAGGAAGACAGCCTGTACTGTCCTGTACATCATCATCAAGAGTGTTCTGTTTATCTGAAATTTTGTAGTACTGATTTATCTCGTGGATAGTCTTTTCTGCATCCCAGAATTCCATGGATGGAAGCAGCTCGTTTATTAAAGGGTCCCTTGTGTTATTCTTTAATGCCTTCTCGGTTTCTGGACTCAGCATTTTGGCTGGCTTGATGATTTCAACAGGCCTCATTTCAGACAAAATCGAACACAAACCATGGCGCTCCGGATCATCTTGAAACTAAAAAGCAGAACCAAAGTGTAAGAGACTATGCATTTCACAATTGGGCTCTTGAAAATTTCATAATTTCGTTACTGCCCCTTTTCCCCTCTCCCCCAATTTCTTTTTTTTCTTTTCCATGTTTAGATTTGTATAGTTTTTTTTTTCTCTTTTTTGGCTCTTTTGCTCTCCCCTTTTTTTCTTCCCTTTTGTTTGTTGTTTGTGCTCGAGTCCTATGGGTTTCATCTCAAGCCTACCCCAACTTTTTTTTCTGAGTAAAGCCTACACCAACTTGATTTGGATTAAAAGGCTTGGTTGCTGGGAAACAAATGGAAGCGAGTCTTAGGATCCCAGTACTAACCTGGCCTACAATAAATTTGCTTGTAGAAACATCAACTATGCAGACACCAATGGTACAGGCCTCTTGACTCTTTGCCGAACAATGTTGATAACTTTCAGTAACAGACAGGAGCAATGACAGATCTGGGTTCGTCAGCAGGGACTCTCCTTCTATCAGAGTTCCTTTTGTGACCACTGCACATATTTCACGCCTCACAACCTTCAGAGAGTAAAGAATACAACACACGGTCACATTTCTGGGCTTCTGGCATAACAATGAAAGAACTTCTAATATTACAGAAAAACATTAAGCAGACAACTTTGAAATTGTTATATTTGCATATTGTGATGATATAGCAGGCGATTTTTGCTGGTACCATGAGATCGAACAAACCTTGTCTTTTATACCCATCTCCTTGCGTCGAATTTCAAGCTGCCCTGGTGTTTCAGTCTGCTCAACAACCAGAACTCGATAACCCTGTCATGGAATGTACTCTATTACCAAAACACAATGATTTGAAATCAAATGAAACACACAAAAAAATTTATTTTTACCTTCTTAGCTAATTTCTCCAAATTCACTGATAAATTCTTCTCTGGGAACCCACAGTGAGGTTGTTCACCCTATAAAGTAACATGATTTATCCCTCAGAAGAAAAAAAAAACATGACTAAAAACAAACAGTGACTTTTTGGTAATACGAGATAAGGTAACCTGGTTTACTAAGTAATCATAATAGAAAGAATAAGCATAATCCTTAGGAGAGGTCTTGCCTTCATGTACTGAAGATCAAGCTCCTTTGCTCCAACATGTGCATCCATCTCAAATAGCTCGTAGAATTTGCCCATCTATTTCAAATTAATACTGTAGTTACTAAACACAATAGGCATCACTCAAGTGCCGGAGGAACCGGAGCAAAAGTATAAACGTACCTTGAAGAATAAAACCTTATCCATGTGTTGTGCTTTAAACTCCCACCATTGCCTCTGTTTAGCAAAACTAACAGTTAGCATTACATAGGTCACACACCAGAAAAATGAGGTGAACAGTTCAGATGGGTCAAGTACCTGTCCACCTGTCAAGCTATTCAAGAACTGGGAAGGCAAGAAAAGAGTTCTTGGATCATAGTCAGGGTTTCCAGGACGTCTACCTTTTGCATCTTTGCGTCCTCTACATACACAAAGATTATAGAAGTAAGAAACCTGAGAAGGATAAGCATACCCACTATGCTTTCTGCGAGGGGATGAGTAAAAAAGGAAACCATGTTGTTAGATAAATGAGAACAATGATAAGTGACATTCAACACATGTTTGGAAAGAACAAAATAGAAGAATCTTTCAACAAAAAGAGTTGTCTCATGTACATGTTCAGCTGGCCAACTTAGTGGATGAGTTTCAGTTATTGTGCTAAGGCAAACTCTGGTACTAGCGTCCACTTGTTTGTTTCATTAGATTTTTAGCTTGTTTATTTGTACTCTTGTAACCCCTTTGTCATTCAAGATTGAATGGCAGTACTTCTGTCGTTACTTAAAAAAAAGATAATCGATACATGTTAAAATTGTACGTGCTGAACAATATATTAACATAATTGAGCTCTAAGATAGGTGATTGAAGTAAGTTACAGTTAAATGCCGCAAATGGGATACCATTTGGGTGGACAAATCAACAATAGGAAGGTCTTGTAATGTAGGGAAAGTTTAACAGTGTCATGCAGAACCTAACAGATCAGCTTAATGAATAAGCAGCACTCCTTCCTTTTAGGTTAAAAAAAATCTATCTCAGACCACTGAATATTTTGAACCATGTAATATAAAAGTAGGCTATTAAAATGACTTTATTTACAATATAAAAGAAGAGAACATTCTATAACTTGAAAAGCACTCACTCTCCAAGGAATTTGAACTTTGAAGCGTCCCTCTGCCCAAAGCGCTCAGCTGCCTCTCCAGTAAGAGCTATGTGTGCCTTATCTGTAGTTTGATTCCCTGTGACAACAATCAAAATCACAAACAGACATCTAAACTCAACCTCATCAACAGTTTTGACAATAATACTCACTCCGGCCACAGCTCATTGGCACTTCTGACTCAACTTTTTCATTGGTATTAACTACCTCAAAGCTGAACTTTTTAGCACAACCTAATGAGTCCACATCCACCTTTTTCCTTTTCTTCGAAATTGTTGATCCAGATGCTGATGTCAAACCAGAACCCAGTGTCGACTGGGTTGAACCCGAAGATAGCAAGATCCTTGGCTTTCCCTTCCGTGACCGCACTGCAACAATTTCTTCATCATCATCTTCATCGTCGAGCTCCACCTCCTCAGAATCATCCTCCACGACGGCGTCCTTCTTCCAGTCCTCGTCCTCAGTGGAATCCCCAACATCATCCTCCTCATCCTCCATGACGGCCGGCGATTTCGCCGCTGCGGTATCAGACATGCGCCGGAGACGACGCAGCTTCCTCGCCGGCTGCGACGGCGGCAACGCGGAATCTTCACCGGCGGCCCACTCGAACTTTTCCTTCGTGAGGTCGACCTCCTCCTCGTCGCCGTCGTCGTATTTGACGCGATGCTTGCGGGAGCCCGCGTCGTAGGACTCCAACCTCCCCTTGTACCACGCGTCGTCCATAGGCCAGTACACCCGCACCCGCTTCCCCACCACATCGGCCGCCGGCGTAGCCACCGCCACCACTGGCGCGGCATCCTGCCCCACCTTCTTCCCCTTCTTCCCCTTCTTCACTTCCTGCGGGGGCCGCGGCGGTGGTGATGGTTGCTTGAAAGGGGAAGGGGACGCCACAGCGGGAGTGGGCCTTCGGGTCGCACTAGGGTTCAGCGGCGACGGGGATGGCGACGGCTTGGAGGCCCCACGGTTCGGGCCGGAAGTGGATGCGGACGGGGAGGAGAAGAAGGCGGTGATCTGGCTCTGCTTCCGCACGAGCGGCGAGCGGCCGTTGCTGAGGCCACGCGACGGCATTGCGCAGGGAAGCCGAAGGAATTTTTGTCTTCTTTGTCCGGCAAGTCCGAGGGTTTAGGGCTTTGGCAGAGACGCGGGAGGGGATTAGGATTAGTGGGAGGGGCGGGGGCGCGGGGAAAATGGCGCGGAGAAGTGGCGGGAAACGGGGAAACGAAGGAAGAGGAGGGAGGAGGGGAGGCGGGAGGGTGACACGTCAGCGGACAGCGGATACCGGAGGCGGCGAGGTGCGGCGGCGGAACGTGGGGGGATGAATGACAGGACTAGAAGCCCAGGATGCGGGAGGTGGTCATAGGACACTGACAGGTGGGTGTGGCTGGTGTCAGCGTTAATTGAGGATCAAGGAGGATGAAAAAATTATACTACTAAAGAAAAGAAAGATTATTGAGGAACAAAATTATCAAATAATTTACAAAATTTGAGAGCCTAAAATGTCATATTTTTCTTTTTTTTTGAAACAAAGTTTTTCATGCTTATTTAAACATAACATTGTGCAACATATTGACATAAGGCACAACAGTCTCAACTACAGCCTCCATTACATAATCCATATCCCCAATGCTGGCTCATCATATTCTTGGTCACTTGGGATGATAACCTGATCAGGATGACTAGTATCTAACACCCTTACATGATTCTTGTTGTTCCGCACTTTTCCTCTCCTGCTTACCTATCCTTCCATAACCGTCTGGTCCTCCGACTTGCATAGCACCACCCAGTTCTTTGTCTCCTTACAATTCTCTAGATCAACTCTTGCACATTTCCCCATCTTCCATCTTCAAGAAAATCATTGCGGATAACATGTTAAGCTCTTGTCTTTTTTTTATCATTGTTTTGTCACAAATTCAAATTTTCTGACCTACTTATATCCTACTAACTCTGAGATTACTTCCCAGATTATTCAACATTTAAGACATAAAATTCTTAACTATTTCTATTTCCAGCAAAGAAAATGAGTTTTATCCTCCTCCACTCTTATGCGTTTAGGTAGACTATCTCTAGTCAGGACTTTATGCTAGCAGCCAAAGAAAAATATGGACTACCTCCGTTTTTTAATTGTTGACACATTTGACTTTTTACATCATCTTTGACCGCTCGTCTTAATTAAAAAATTATTTCAATCGTGTAAACTTTTAGTTATAGTTCAAATATCTTTAGTTATAAATTAAATTATAACAAAATATTTAATATTTATCATAAATTTTTAAATAAGATGAATGATTAAAAATAATATCTAATGTCTGAAATGTCTAATAATAAAAAAAACGAAGGTAGTACTCATGAAGGTGCATTTGTCTTTCACATCACTGGAGTGTGCACCTGCTTCATTCCTCTAGTGCTAATCAGAGCACATAAGGATTGTACAAAATAATTTCTTGTATTCAAATTGCCAAATAATATGATCCTCCTCATCAGATTACTGAACCCTCCCTACTACACTTAAGAGTCCTTCCCATTTATTTTTCCTTAATGTCAGATTTTTTTTGAATGTCAGATTTATTCCCAACTATACCCTTGGATGACAGATTTTTCTTTAAGTAACCACAACCAAATCAAAATTTTCTTTGAGCACCGGCGACGAGGAGGGGAGCCGGCGACGCGGGCATGAGCCCATGACTCAGGGAAGCCGGCGTTGAGTCACCGTCGACCCCCGCTCCCCGTCGTCCCTCGTAAACGATCGCATCTGACGCCTAGCCTGACACCCGCCACAACTGACGGAACATCACAGCCGCCCGTTGTGCTGCACAGACCTCCTGCTGAAAAGGCAAGAGAAGCACGTGGGTAGGACCCGCCCGTCAGCGTGAGGCCTTGGCCACTGATGTAGCCACACGAGTCGCTTCCTTCGCTTCCCATTTGCTACTTCCGCCTTCATGCAGCTACGGCCTACTGCCTACCCACACTCATAAGCTTTAGGCCTCCTCGCAAAAGGATTTTTTTTTTTCCCATTTTTTCTCCTCGCCATCGTCGCCTTTTCCTTTCACATTACCCCAAGTGCGTAGGGAAGAAGCTAGTTGGGTCTGAGTTCTCTTCGATATGCGGGAGGCCAAGAGCCGGGCATGAGCTGATCAGCTGGCCATGGTGCCGGTTACGGCGGCGGAGGACGCCGTGACGGAGGCGGACCTCGCGGACCCGAATCCGGACGTGGAGGAGCTGTTCGGGCATTACGACACGCTCTACTTCCAGGGCGCGCTCGCCGCCGGCGGGTTCACCGTCAAGTGGGCCTCCTCTCTCCGGAGCAGGTACGAGGGTTTTCTTGGCTGCCTTGCCCTCCCATTTTGTGCGGTGGTTCGTCTGCTCAAGTCCTTGCTTTCGCGCCGTTAGGAATCGGTGTGTTCTTGTGCCGCGCTTTTGGGCACATGTTCAATTTTCCATTTTTCTGTTAATAAAATGGGCACATTTGGGTGGTCATCTCTTTTCTTTTTTTTCTTTTTTTTTTTTTGGGGGGGGGGGGGGGGGGGGGAGATTCAGTGGTGTCTGGTATCCAAGCAGAATGCAGCTCGTAATTTTCCCCACCGTCAATTTGCTAGGGTTTTACTCCATCCTTTAAATTATGTCAATAGGACAAGAATTTTTGTTCAATCGTTCTAGAGACAAAAATCTGTTAGGAATGATGATTTCTCAGATCAAGGCGCTCGTAATCTTAAAAAAAAAAATCCTTTTCTTTATCATTTGACACTTGGTTTCACCTACGACGTGCCCCATTTTTCTTTTTCTTGGCGGCTTCCGGTGCTCCCTCCCAATCCCAAGGATCCAATAAAGGAAGCTTTCCTTTCTCGTTGTTTGTTTTACTAGTTGTTAACTATTCCACTCTGCTGATTGGAACCATCTTCTAGTCTATATAATCCACCTGCACTTCGTGGCGTTGATTAAGGTTTAAGTAAAGGACTATAAAATTGAAGTTTTCGAAATTCTGCACGTACAGAAGAATTGATCATCTGATCAGAATGATTGATCTGTGAATGTTTTTCTTCGAGGTTGCTATTATGGTATCCTCCAACCTGTTTGCACCTTTGTGGGTTTGCTTTGGTATTTTGTTCATGTGTCCTACTTTCAGATTATTCGAAGGATGGGGAAGGCCTTGAACTTAATAACAATTGAATATTGATAGAACCTTTGGTGTGCCACATTAAATATTACTACCCCTGGTTTTACTTTGTTGCCGTTGGTTAGTGCAAATTTACACCAACCAACGACAACAAAATAAAATAGGAGGTAGTACTCAAAATTAAATTGGAAGTTTGAACATCCTCTCGGGGATGTCATGTTTGTTGGCCCATCCTCTGATGGTTGGATAATGCCATAACAAATAGGTTGCAATGCATTATTGACCACACAATATTTGGTTGTCAATGCTTATGTTGAAATAGTTTTCTTTCGTTCTGTCGTTATAAACTGTGCATGAAGTTTGGATTTTTTTAATCTTGGAGAAACACTGATTTGGTTGTCAGTGCAGCTCTTTTGGATCTTGTACCTTTGAAAAGCCAACAAATACCATAACACTCTCTGAGCCAGTACTGAAATATCGCTCTTCTACCGACCTGAAGAAAGCATTGCTGCATGAGATGATTCATGCAATCATATATGTGAAGCATCACAGAAAGAACCTCAAGTAAGCGCCGCACATGTTTTAACTAAAAGTGTCCCTTAGTTGAAATCAATTCTCCGCTGCTTGTTTGCAACTTAAATTTTCTGTTCATGCAGCAATCATGGTCCTGCTTTTCGTGCTTGGATGGACGCTATCAACTCTTGCTCCCTAAATGATCCGCACGTTAGTCTTTTTCTGTTTTAATACCTAGAAACTGCTAAACCCATTGATGATTTCTTTCTTTGTCTTGTGCTTCAGAAGCCTGTTACTGGGTACAATATTACGACCCGCCATGATTTCAAACCAGAAAAGCCCTTCAGCTTCAAAGGTGTTCTTTGGAAGGTACATCTGAAGTGTGCTCTCTTCCTTTCCCTAAAGTTCTTAACATTCCCTCAAAAACATTTAATAATCTGGCATGCCCAATTACATCTTTCCAGTGTGACTGTGGAGATACACTTCCAAGGGCCCGTAACCAGGGCCCCCCATCTGATGCTTGTTGCATTGAGAATGCTCACGATGCAACATGCGGGAATATTCTTTGTCACTGGCACAAGTAAGTTTGTACTACTTATAATATCAGATGTTTATTCATGTACTCCAGACACAACCAATGTTTTGATGTCAGAGTCTGCAGGTCTTATTAAAAAATGCGGATACTTCATACATGGCTGTCCTCTTTTTCTTAGGAAAAGTCTAGCAAATAGTTGTCCATTGCATACCCTTTGAAATCACCTTTTATTCTGATAAATGAATGCATGTTCCATTATCCTGTCATTTTTAATAGATTCGGTGACTGCTGTTCGAATTTCCAGATAATAGTAACCTTATATTTTTGAAATGTGGATGCGACGGTCTATGTTATTGATTATGTTATTTTCTGCAGCCACAAAGGTGTGTGTGATGGATCGTATGAAAGTATGGGTTTGCAATTAATTACATTAGTTGAAAAGAAGATTCAGAAAGGTATATGTCTAACTTAAGCATGCTATATTTCATTGTAAATATAGAAAATAATAAAAAACGAAGGCCAAAGTTGACATGCTAACTCTTTCCATGCTTGACAGTATCCAGATAAGAGAAACCCTTTTTTTTTTGTGTGTGTGTGTGAAGAAGAAAAAAAACAATTTGAATGTCTTGCTTTAGTAGAATTTATTGTTTATTAATCTTAACACGTTTTGTGAATTCTACAATTTGTGTGGCAGCTTTGAATGTGAATACAGTGTTCAAAATGAGCTGAAAATATATCCTTGGTATGTCTAACCTTTTAGTGTGTGTTTTTTAATCCTAACTAGCCAAAATGCATGTGTGCTACCCATGGTACAACAAAACAAAAGAGCACACGAATGATATTCATGCAACAGAAAGATGAGTAGTAAGTTTCCAAAAAGATGTGTAGTAAACATTCATATCCGACCTGGTATGCATCATAAATCAAGCAGCCAAACAAATGGTGATTGAGCATCCAACACTCTGCGGTGTTCGAGTCGTGCGCAGGGGTATAGGGAACGTTATGGCTGCTGATTACTTGGACTTATGCTCCCCATGAGCTTATGATAACTAGGGGTTTTGCTGTCCCCAAAGCTTAAGAAATTATAGATGAGAGAGATTTGTTCTGAATATTACTTGCCTTTATCTCTTGACCACACTGTTCTTATATAGCCAGCTGATCACATCTTGAACCGACTCTGGAACAGAGTCCTGATAAGCTAAGAGTCCTATTCGAGTAACTCAATAAAGACTGAAATAATCTGACAATGACTAAAAATCCTAATTGACAACGACTCAACTGACTTATTTGGAAGGCTAAAGCCCTTTGGCTGTGGACTTCTACCTTCTAACATATTTACTTCCCCACATAACAGGGGTGGTGGTGGCAAACGGACCATCAACGCCAACTCTAACTCTTAAGAAAGTAGAGACAATGTCAGTTTACTATATTCTCACAATATACCTTCTACAGGTCCTCAGTTGCTTCTGACTTATCCATCAGAAACATCCAAGTCAAAAGGGGCTATCCAAGAATCCAATTCAGCAGAATTACAGGAGAATACTAAAGTCACAAAACCAATTCCTGAAGATGGGCATCTCTCTCTTAGCTCTTTAGTGAAGAAAGTCAAGAGGCGTAGATCTCAAGGTTCCCAGAATGCAATAGTTCTGGCTGTTGAACCTCCAACAGAAGTGAAGCGGAAGCAAAATTTGGTTGCGATAGAGAAGCACGGGCTTTTCTCTCCAGCAGGTTACAATGATGCAAGGTCAATGGGAATCTGTAACTCGAAGGAGGCAGGCAAGCAGCATAAGCCTGAAGATGTTCAGAAACTCAATGTTCCAAGAGAGAGGCACAGTAATGGTAAGTCACTGGAAAGTAACTCCTTGCAGAAGACAGGCAAGAGGCATAGCTCTGAAGTTGTTGAGAGAGTAAGTATTCTGCCTGATGAGCCTCCAAAAGAATTGGATCAGAAGCAAGCCTTGGTTGAAACAGACGAGCACGAGCTTTTGTCTCCAAGGCAAGCAAGCAGCAATGATGCAACATCATCTGGAAATGACACTTTAAAGAAGGCAAGCAAGCAGCATAAGCCTGAGGATGTTCGGAAACCCAGTATTCTACCTGCTGTACATCAGGAAGAAAAACTGAAACTGAATAAAAATTTGGTCCGTACACAGAGAGAGAACCTTTCCTGTCTACAGGATTGCATTGATGCAAAAACACAAGGAAGTATCGATGCAAAAAAGACAATCAAGCAGCATGCGCCTGATGGTGTTCAGAGGCCCAGTGTTCTGCCTGCTATATCCCAAGGAAAACCCAAATTGGAACAAGAATTTGTTCCAACAGAGATGCACAAACTTTTCACTCCAGAAGCCTGCAATTATGCAAAATCACCAGGTTCTAACACCTCAAAGCAGGCAGATCAGGAGCATAAGCCCATAAGCACTCATAAAGCCTGTTCTCAACATCCTTACCCTCTGAGAAGGCTGAAGAGAGGTTCGGTTGCACCGGAGAAGAGTGAGGTTTTCCATGTAATAGGTTGCGGCAACGAGAAATTACTGGACAAAAGCTCATCAAAGAAGGCACGAAAACATCGTGAGCCTGAAGATAATCAGAAAACAACTGTGGTGCCAGCTGTCCCAGGATGTAAACTGAAAGGATCAAGCTTTCTAGCATCGCAGAAGCAGCAGAGAAAATGCAGAAGTCAGACTGCTAAGAAAAAAGAGTATGCTGTGATGAGTGCGTGGATGAATATTTACGAATCAGACACATCAAGTGGATCAACCGAGCCGCTTGTAAACAAAAGGACAGTGCGAAGAAAGAGAGAGAGAGACAGACTTCAACTTCTGACTTGTTCACGATCAAAGAAGAAGGCTAACTCACAACCCATAGACAACAACTGCAGGATAGGTATCTCTTTGACCGGGCACAAGTACATCAAAGTGGAATCTGCACAACAGTCTCAGGCACCATCTCCATACCGCAGTGCCATGGTTCCCATCAAAGTTGAGCAGGTGGTGACTCGAGCAACTGGAGGTCATTCCCAGACGTCAGCTCTTTACTTGGGTGTTGGTCCAGTGAAGCCAGCAGATGCACTACCTGATTCGGTTCCTTCAGACTCGCCCGTAATAGATATTTCAGACGATGACTGACCCTACTACGTTTCAATGACATGATGTGCTTTATTTTGGATGATTGCTGTTGCTGAGCTCCTTTTATTTCTGATCCTGCAACGCGCAGTCTTATATGGATGAGCGAACAGCTCTTTGAATATTAACAGACAGTATTTTGGATTTGAGTCATTTGACATAGGTATTACTGGTTATTACTAGAGTAACTTATGACTAGCCAGTGTATGAACCAGCTTACATTGCTTGAATGCTCGTTATGTTTTATATATAGGTACCAGCAAATGTATTATTTCCATGCCCGAATGTTGTTAGCTTCTGTTGCTGCTTGCGATTTGTAAGCTGACAGCTGGGATGTGTTTGAAACGCTTGCTGCTTTCAGTTTCTGCTAGAACGGTATTTACATGTAGGGGGTGTATTGCAAACACTGCATCTGGGATATTTACGTTCAGGTCGGTATGCATGTCAAGTATATCAAGCAGAGCTATCATACATCCATGAAAAATACGAGGGATGTTGTAATGATTCCTGGCCTTTATAAAGTCTGTCTGTAATGGAGATCTAGAGTTATGTACTACGATAAAAGGCAACAGAAAAGAATCTAGAACAAACGAACACTCCAGACAAATCCAAAAAGATTTTTCTAAGCCCCAACAGGTAGACTTTCACATGCAGAGCTCGAGAGAAGTCGGCCTTCCTACTGTGGGCCGAGCGGCAAATCATCGTCAAGGTCATCGTTAATGTGATCCAAAAGGTAGTTCGCGGTGAGCTGCTCATCTTTGTTGCAAGCGACGAAAACTTCCAGAACAAGTGCCCGGTCAAAGCCCAACGCTTGAAGCTGCATAGAAATGCATTGCATTGATGTTATCATGCTATTGCATACATTGTTTGTGTTGGGTCTGCAAAAATGTAGAAACATCTCAAGAAAAATTCACTTACACGAACTATAGCTTCATCGTCCTCTGGTGTAATCTCTATGGTGGGGGCTTGAACTTCATCTCCAATCTGGTCTAGCAAATTCCTGGTTCAGGAAGTACACATATCAAACAAACCTGGGTGCTCAAAGCGAAAGCATGGGAAACACAAGGAAAAAGTACAAACATTTCATTATCTTCATCTGCATCAACAGGTTCATTGATCAAGCGCAGGAACTCTTCTTGGTTTTCCTGAATTAACTGCATGATCTGGGGATTTTGTTTCCCCAATTCTTGAAGCAATGGCTTCACATAAACAACTTATCAGTCAATGGGCTAAATTGTACGTATTGCGTTGAGGAGAGGAAAGGCAACACAGCTAGAAAGAACCTGTAAAATCGCAGGATTAGACTGCACCACCGAAAGCAAGCTTTGGAACTGTGCGTTATTTCTCAAAACATCAAGATTTCCTGCTCCGGCATTGGCGGAAGCATTTGGAAGGGCCTGCAATTTAGTATGAGTAAACATAAGAACCAAATTCAGTTAGCAGAGTATGCTCAGGGATGGATGGATTTATTTATTTTGGGGGGTGTGTTTGGGGGGGGGGGGGGGGGGGGGTGGTTGGTTTGATTTACTTGAGGAAAGAGGTCCAAAGGACTAGCATTCGGTCCAGAGGACGGAACTGCAGCTTGAGCTGGCTGTGAACCTTGGGCAGGGTTTGCCGGCTGGGAACTCGGAGGTGGTGCAGGAACCTCCAGCTGCTGAGGAATCCCCTGAATTGAGATGATGCAAGAATATAAGATATTAGTGTTTCACTACAAAATTCTGCCAACCAAAATTGTAAGTAACATCATGCTGTGGATTAGAAAGATGCCTATACTAAAATCAACTTTGATTTGAATTACACCAATGTACATGGTATCATTATGCAAGTTCACCCAATAAGACATAACATGTTTCTAGCTAAAGGTGTTATGCTAATCATGGAATTCTAACAGCATATTATAGAGACCAAGTAGATTGTAAGGGGCGAGACAGATCATTCTTCCTAGGCGAGGAAAGGGTATCATTCTTACAGAATATAAATACTCAACAGCCCGCTCTGGGTTGTTGTACGCTGCCCTAAGAGCACGTAGCACAGTGTCTCTGTCCCATGTTCCACCACCCATTTCAAGAATTGAATGAATTGTTCCTTCTAAGTTGCCACCAGCAACAAGGTTTGAGGCAGCTTGACCATATGAATCTGCTTCGGTACTGTTCAAGTGACAATATCAGAGATACCGTTAAAGGTGATTGTCAACATTCAATGCTTAAACGAGAAACTTAGGTATTTATTATTTAATCAAAATAACTCACGATACGGCAACAGCAGGAACAGGTGAAGCAGTGGCAGTTGGAGTAGGTGCACTAACAGGTATGCTGATTCAGTACATGAGAAGGGATAAAGTTAGATGGTACTGACAAATACCATTTCAACTGGACTCTTAACAAATGCTTTAAATGAAAGATAACATATCCAGAGAAATCTTAAGGAAATCAACCCTGAAAGATGACCATCTTAAGACAGGACAATAATAACCAATTGAAAAGCATCTGCACATCACTCTTAACACAAATCAGGTTTCACTGTAAGATGAGTTAGAAACTCACACAGGTGCTGGTGCAGCTGGTGCCAGAGATGCTGGAGTAGCAGACACCGTCTGTGTAGGGGGTGCCTGAAAGAGTAACATAAGATATAGTCAACAGACTAAAGAAAACCTTGTAGACTGGAGGATCATATACAAAACAATGAATTGAAAGAATGGTAACTATGTAAAAAGTAACCAAACTATGTAGAGGGTGCCCAAAATAATTTTTAAACAGAACATGAATCAAAAGAATTTAAATTATGTGTAAAGAGTAACAAAACAATGCTGACACAATAAATATCTCACCTGATTTGAGGGTGCCTTAGATGTAGCTGGAGCTGCACTTGATGAGCCCTTGTTCTGTGAATGGCGTGGTTGCAGTTAGTGAATTAAAACAAAATGTGAGTATAATAAAGCATTCAGTTCAGTATTCGTATTTGGTGACAAAAGAACAGGTCAGCATTTGCACCATATGCAACATGCTCGATTAGTCAGCAATCATAGATAGTGAACCACAGAATCTTCCAAGCAATCCATTTCTTTCTGGCAGTTCGATAAAATCAATATCCTAATAACAAGGCATTACTGTTTGATTCTTGTGAGGCACTAACCAGAGTATCAAGAGGTAGCATACCTGTCTCAGCATTATGACGAGGAAATTGTTTTCGAGAAAGTTGTTCTCCTCCAATGTCGTGTCATCCTTGAGCACCTTCCCCTGGTGTATGAGCAGCTGCTGGTCTGCTGGGTAGACATTTTGTCCCTGGGCACTCTCTATGACCTTCTTCACGTCCGCGACCTGTTTCAATAAACTACATCAACTGCAAACTCTAGATTCACCAGTATTTGAAAGGATCCAGGAAAGAAGGTGCCGATGGCAGCACAATCTACGTCCTAACGAGGAAGACAATAAAACTAAATGGTGAGAATTTATAGGCTCGCACATTCTAAAGGTTTTGTTCTGGCATCCAACTCAAGCATGAATTCGAAAAGCAAAATGTCAGATTGTCCGAATCCAGCTTTCATCACAAATCTTCCTAGATTGTACATCAGATCGCATATTATTACTGGTGAGGCTTAATAGTGGAACCAAAGCATTGTAGCAAACTGAATAATGAATCAAGCTTTCATCATAAACTGCAAACCGAACGCGAAGTTCGTACGACACTTTGCCTTAGTTTATCCCCAAAACTATGGCCTCGTCAAAGCCACTACAGGCAAGCAAACACAGATCGGATTCACGCAAAGCTTCGCTCGCGGCTTCAATAATCCGTAGCCCCAGCACGAGAACCCCACCAAAACCTTGCCACAAGAGAACCTAAGAGGCGGCTTAATCAAGCCAAGCAGCGCGCCAATCTATACAGCGACCTAGCCGATGGTGACAGATCGGGAGGCGTTTAGCGATGGATAGATACCTTGGCGTCGGGCTCGACTTGGATCTCGAAGGTGGAGCCCTTGAGTGTCTTCACGGAGACCTTCATCTCGCCGACGCCGAACCAGCTCCCCACGCCTCGCCGCACCACCGCCGCCGCTCGCGTCGAGCTCGAGGGTTCGAGGCGGAGAAGAGGGAGAGGACGAGGGGATTTTTTTTTTTCTTTACACCTTTTCTCGTCTGGTTTTCTATTTCGGCCCCCGAGCGTACGGCGCTTTTTGCCAGCTGAACCCTCGTGGTCCCACGAATTGTAAGTGGTCGCTGTTTCTGGAAGGCGCCCAAATCGGGTGCGTTTCTGTGATGTTGGGGCTGGATAAGGATTCTCTCTGATGGATCGAAAGAAAGCGTGCGCACATCGCCCCCCAAGCCCATCATTTTCGAGTAGTAGCCTAATTTTACAGCCCATGTAGCCTATTAATTCTCTAGGTGATAAGAAATGTTTCATTTTCAGCCCAGACTCGGTGCTTCCGAAACGAGATTAGTAATGAAAGAAAGTTTCGTTTCACATTTTAACCCACGATGTAAGTTTTCTGTATATTTTGTCAACTTTTAGAAGATTCCGGACTGCATGTCAGCGCAGTTTTCAAACTTTCAATAATGCTAGTAAGCAGTACAGTACCATTTTTTCTTCTTTCCTAAGGTGAACAGGATGAGGAGCACTGCTGTTCATTTTATTGTTTCTTAAAAAAATCGAGTGCACAGCGTCAGGTCAGTGTAGCAACTGCAAGGATGACCTCACAGTTTCCTTCTTTTGAAGAATATGAGCAGGTTGCCCGCCCACAACACGCTGCCTGCTTATGCATATGCATGTCTTGCTATAAAAGCTGCAACTTGTCCCTGAGAAATTCTCGTAAAAGCTTATGCACTTTCCGCGAGCTCCTTTTAAAATGTTTGGCAAAATCGTGTTGATTTCATCATACGCCCTAGTTTGTTGTTAATTATGCAGAGAGATTGAGAATTAAGATTAGCACTGTCCTAATCATAGCTGTCAACAAAGAGGACACAGTCTTCTTTGTTTGTTGATTGTTTCGTTCCTTAGGCCTGGTGATCGAGATCCTCACAGATCCATCTGATGTTGCACCTACGCTACTCTATACACCTTACTACTACTTTTGATTCGTGGTTGCTGAATGTAATAATCTAGCTAGCTAGCTAGCTAGCGAGGACGATGACCGTTTCTCATTTAGCATCTCCGGCCATATCTACGACTTTACCTCTCCTGAGCTGGAAACATCGTCCGAAAACTGGCCAAAATTTATTAAGAATTCCAGGACCAAGGGTCGTCGATGGTTTAATTTCCTGATGACGAGAACACGCCCAACGCGTGGGGTCTTATTCTAGTATCAAGATTCTGAATCTTCTCGATCGATAGGCTGCATCATCATCGTCAGTTAGTTGAGCGGGGTTACGGAACTTTTCTTGCTTTGGTTTTTTTTGTTTCCGCACGTAACTTGCATTGGTAACGGTAGTTGTCAGACAACTTAAAACTTTTTTGAGTTTGTATTCTAGATATTTTATTCCTCTTTTAATGAAATGGTAGAGCACCTGCCAGTTCTGTCAAAAAAATCATCATCAGTTAGCTAGTTTCACCTCTCTCACAATTAAATCATCTGGTCAAGCAATGCTGCTGCCTGCTGGACTAGTGGTGGTTCCATTTTCTAGTAGTCTGGTGGTTCCATTATATTCATGGCCACACACAGGGATCAGGGATCGAAGAACGAAAATGACAGCATTATTAGACATCAACAAGCACCAACGTGTACACGTTCAAACAATGCTTTACAGATAGGAGGAAGAAGACGAAGATGACGGCCACGGACGAACATACGCATGCGAAAGCTGAAGTAAATATAGTGGATCGAGGAATCAACGTGCAACAGCACGGACCGGGGATGATCGATGAAAGCGTTGTTGCTCATGCTCTGATGGCCTTCCGTCCTATCACGCATTTCTAAATGATTATCGTTACGACAACAATTTTTCTCTAAAAATAAAAACCTAGTGACAACAGTTTAAGACTACGATAAGCATGCAGTTGCATTAGCCAGGAAGTCCGCCGACTAGCTTCGATAGCTAATTCATTCAGAGAAAAAAGGATAAGTACCCCGCGCGCGCGTCAATCGCGACAGCCCATCCACGCTGTTTCTGCGCGTATACTGAACTTTTGCGTCATCTTTTCACATACTATTTATTAGGGATTTGCTAAACAATGGGTATAGACATAGTATATATGAGAGGCTGGGGCTTTCGTATTATTCTTCTCCAAAGCTCATCCACGCATAATAAGGTTTATATTTCTCCAAGTTGCATAAGGTGCAGAGAACTAACGGCTTGTTTTCTTTGGCTGGAAACAAAACTGGCCTCCTCTTTGGCCCCCCTTTCCCGATCCTTTTCGCCTTTTGTTTTGTTTGTTGCACTTATATTAATTAAAACAATAATGTTCCTTATCATATACCCTTTGTGTTTCAGAATCTATACAAGTATGGTGGTAGTGCTGCGAGACAGAGTACAGAATAAAGCCATCCTGAATGGGAGCGAGATTGTTTGTGGAATGGAACTGACCGGAGTCCAAACATTCTATTATGTGTGTGATGATGATGCTCTAAACTATTGAGCCTGGACTGATACTGTCTAAGCCTGGAATTTAATTTAGAACATTTGGTGTCATTACATGTCATGATGCTGTCCTTGTAGAGTATGTGCTTCGGCCTTAGAATCGGTATATGTACATACATGCATGTGGCTTACAGTAGTCTCTTTTGTAACCCAATGTGTACAAAACTTTTTTATTTGGAACTTGATAAATTTCAACCCTTGGGAGGTTATCTAGCTAATTAATTGCACATGTGATTCAGCTGCCCTACCGCTTGGTCACTACATTCGTAAAACTATTTCCCTCTGTTCACGAAATCATTACATTCGTAACCATTACAGGAAATCTCACGATAAACAAAGGAGACGCGGTAAATTATCCCCACTAATGACTAATGAGAGGTGAGGGAGCAAGGATAAGTTCCCTGAGACATGTATGCATAAGGTGTATTAAAATATGATGAGAATATAAGACACATATTATATTAACTTATTAAATATTACACTGTCACGTATTGAGAAACTGAGGAAGTAGTATTGTACACCAATCTTGTTCTTCTTGGAAAGAAAAAAAAAATCCGACAATCTTGTAATACATTCTGTCCATGCATGGCTCCAACGAATGTTGCCAGTTCAAAAATCGCTATCTCAAGCAATATTTAAGTGACTTCTACAAGTGATACGCCACTACTTTTTTGAAGTGGGGGTGATACACTGATCACTTTCTGTTGTAACTAAATAAATGATAATGTGAAGAGGCCTTTAGTTGAATTGTTTAGGTGCCTCTTGTAACACTCCTCGGACGCTAGGTTCTGACTCACGGTTAGAGTATGCATAAGGTGTATTAAAGTTCTTTAATACACATTCTTTAAAACAGCAGGAACGGCTGCTGCAGCTGCAGAAATCCTTGTAGCCGCTGCTTACAGCAATGCCTGCAGCAGGAGCAGCCGCAGCCATAATAATAATAATAATAATAATAATAATAACAACAACAACGACGATGATAGCGGATCAAGCCCATTAACTGTTCTGTTTGACAATATTTATCCCATTCTCCTAATGGAGTACTCCTTAAATTTGTTTTTAATGCTATGATTTGATTTGATTTTAGATTCAAAATTAATAAACCCAGCTAAAAATTAGTAGTATGCCAACAAATAAAACCCATGTTTGGAAAGAATTGAAGCAGAGAGAACCAAGTCGGAAACAACTGGCCAGATTATATATGGCAAGAAACGAAACACTTGCAAAAGTAATAAAAGCATGCCAAAAAAAAAAAAAGAACACAGTGCTTGCTATGTTGATGTGCTACCTTCCACGGAGATCGCGTCTATATATAGCCTACCAGAACCAGAGAGAAACCTGCGTTCTGCGGCGGGCGACAACGCCACCAAATCTCTCTTCTTCTCCAGATCAATGGCGGCGCTCGTGACGCTGGTGGTCATCTTCTCGCCTCTTCTGGCGCTGCTCCTGAGGGCCGCGTGGGTCGCCGTGTCCTACTACTGGCTGACGCCAATGCGAATCCGTCGGGTCATGGGCCGGCAGGGCGTGTACGGACCGCCGCCGCGGCCGCTCGTCGGCAACCTCCGCGACGTCTCGGCCCTGGTGTCGCAGGCCACCGCCGACGACATGCCGTCGTTGAGCCACGACATCGTCGACCGCCTAATGCCCCACTACGCACTCTGGTCCAGGACCTTTGGTGAGACTATAAATGAGAACGAACTGACCAGAGGGCGGAGCCTCGCCGCATTGCGCGTGACTGACGGCGTTGAAATAAAAAAATCCTGTGTGTTGCAGGGAAGCTGTTCGTGTACTGGTACGGGAGCGAGCCGCGGCTGTGCCTAACGGACACGGCGATGATCAAGGAGTTCCTGTCGTCCAAATACGCGGCGCACGCCACCGGCAAGTCGTGGCTCCAGAGGCAGGGGACCAGGCACTTCATTGGGCGCGGCCTGCTCATGGCCAACGGCGCCAGCTGGTCGCACCAGCGCCACGTCGTGGCGCCGGCGTTCATGGCCGACAAGCTCAAGGTGCGTAGAGCCGTCACCATTGATTGGCATTGTTTCTGTCCTTCCCCCGGCCAGACTGCTGACCGTTCATGGCGTGTTGTTGCAGGGGCGCGTGGGACACATGGTGGAGTGCACGAAGCAGACGGTCCGCGCGCTGCGGGAGGCGACGACGACGTCGTCGGGGCGGCGCGGCGAGGTGGAGATCGGCGCGTACATGACCCGGCTCACCGGTGACATCATCTCGCGCACGGAGTTCGACACGAACTACGAGACCGGGAAACGCATCTTCCACCTGCTCGAGGACCTGCAGCGCCTCACCGCGCGATCCAGCCGATACCTCTGGATCCCCGGCAGCCAGTGAGTACCTTACCTTCCCTCACCGCCGGCCGCCGCCAGCGGCTTGTCTCGTGATGCTCGCTCGCTCGCTTACCTGCTGACTTCGTTGTCTCTACCGTTGCCCTGTCTCGCACCCGCATATGCGCGTAGGCTGAGGCTATGTACATACTCAAGCTAATCCAAGCATTAAGCATGGTAATTTTTGTTCAGGCTACTTATAACCATGATCATTAAGTCTATACAAACTCTCGAGTCAAGAAAAAAAAAAGAACTCAATATTTTATTTCGCTTGTCAATTCCGTATGCATCTCAGTAAACAATTCTGCCTGCACACCAGTTCTAATGTAGACGAGTGTCTGATCTTATGGATTCGTCGTGCAGGTACTTCCCGAGCAAGTACAGGCGTGAGATCAGGCGGCTGAACGGCGAGCTGGAGGTGGTGCTGACGGAGTCCATCCGCCGGAGCCGGGAGATCGCCGACGAGGGCCGGACCACGTCGGTGTACGGACGGGGGCTCCTGGCCATCTTGCTGGCCGAGATGGAGAAGAAGCAGGCGGCGGGCGACGGCGGCGGGGGCCAGTTCAGCTACGACGCGCAACTGGTCATAGACGAGTGCAAGACGTTCTTCTTCGCGGGGCACGAGACGTCGGCGCTGCTGCTCACCTGGACGCTCATGCTGCTCGCCACGCACCCGGAGTGGCAGGACAGGGCGCGCGCCGAGGTCGCCCGGGTGTGCGGCGACGACCCGCCGTCCGCCGACCACCTCTCCAAGCTCACCGTGGTACGTACTCTAGTGTTTTTCTTTTAAAGAAAAGAAAAATGCAGCGAGAGGGAAATGAGTTGCACGAGCGCTGTGATTGCTGATTTGGTTTTTGTGTCACGTGTCGCAGCTGCAGATGATCATCCACGAGACGCTGCGTCTGTACCCGCCGGCGACGCTGCTGCCGCGGATGGTGTTCGAGGACATCCGGCTCGGTGGCGATGGCGACGGCGGGCTCCACCTGCCCCGCGGTCTGTCGGTGTGGATCCCGGTGCTGGCCATCCACCACGACGAGTCCGTCTGGGGCCCTGACGCGCACCAGTTCCGCCCGGAGCGTTTCGCGTCCGGGTCCGGGAGGCGCCCGGCGTTCCTGCCGTTCGCGTCGGGTCCGCGCAACTGCGTCGGCCAGGCCTACGCGCTCGTCGAGGCCAAGGTTGTGCTCTCCATGCTGCTCGCCAACTTCCAGTTCGCCATCTCCGACGACTACCGCCACGCGCCGGTCAATGTGCTCACCCTCCGACCCAAGCATGGCGTGCTCGTCCACATCCGGCCACTCAAGCCGTGATGACGATTAGGCTGTCATTCTTTTCTGTTTGCTTGTTCGGTGCGCGCCTCCGTCTCGGCTTAGCCTTGGCGTGCTGCGGCTGTAGAGAAACCTTGAGGTTTTGTGCGCTCTGCTTCGCGTCCCCCCAAAAGATGTCTTGTCGCTGACATGTGGGTCCGGCCAGTCAGTGGGTCAGGCTGCCGGTTTACATCGATGTTGTGTGCTACAATAGAGTGCAAAGTTTTGTAGTAATGAGCTAGAAAGATATTTATGCGACCTTCATATAGTAGTAATAAGATGATAAGTTGACAGATTTAAGAAGTTCATCAGCTCATGGGATCATGCAGTAGTGTCAGGATCAGGAGGCAGGCTGTACTAAGCTGTGACTGAAGGCAGAGAGATTGTAAAATGTTTTGACCCTCAGGTGGCATGGTAGAATAATGATCAGGACAGAGGGCCGGTTAGCTCAGACAAGAAGCAGAGTTGCTGAATAAGACAGGCAAAAACAACGCAGGTCTAAAATAATCATACAAGATTAAACTAAACGACTTAAACAATTAACAAGGAACAAACGGGTGGACTGATTACTGGTTCCTGAAGAACAGCATGTGGGCTGACCATTCCATGGGCGGCGCACGATGCCTATCTGCCAGCAGAACTGTCAGAACACACATTTCTTTTCCCTTTTCCCTTCTGTTTTGGTGAATGTACGGACGTTAGTTTCTAATTTAGCTTCGTGTAATCTAACCATTCGTTTGAATTACTATTAAAAATATACTATCCGTTGTTATTGTTAGGGCGGAGTAAGTTTTTAGTGATCATTGTAAAATTGCGCAACCTATTTAGATGCACTGGTGTTGCAGTTGCACTCACCTAGAATCCTACTGAATCGTTGGATCAGAATCCAAGCACCCTGATGTCATCTTCAACCTCCAGCATGTGCAGAGTTGCCACCTCCGTAGGTAGGAAATGGGCGCCAATTCCCCCCTGTTCTTGGAGGGCACCAAACTGTTCTTTTTTTAATATGAAAAAGTCACTAACCATTACATAAAACATACAGATCGTGTAGCTTTGGAGGCGCCCAGCAGAGCCGCACCCGCACTACTGCACTAGCGAAGTCCTTTCTGCTCCGCCCACTAAACACACAGCCCCTTGGACGACCATAAGGTCAAGGGGCTAAACCCGTCGCCCAAAGGCAGATCCGTCGCGACGCGAGAGCGCGCGCGCGGGTGCCGCACGTGTGAGCACATCCATGATCCATCCATCTGCTTGCTATCTGCCGCCTCTCATCTTGCGATCCCGCCGGCCGGCCGGCGCGGGGGCGCAGCTAGCGCACACAGAAACAGGGCGGCGCGCGTACGTGCGTGCAAAGCCGGCAGCGGCTTAAACAAAGAAGAACACAGCATCCATCCATCCATAGATTAGCTAGGGAGATGCTGATGCTGCGGCGGAGAGGCATATTACCAGCTGCTGCATCCTGCCTGCTGCCTGCTGGTGATCGATGTGCGCCCCATTTAATTAACATATCGGCAGGGGAGAGCGGCATATATCAACAAAAAGCATGCAGCACTCAGCAGCAGAGACGACCAGAGAACCTTATCTCACTACCAGCTAACTACGGGTTAACTAAATTAACCACCTGGCCGGCCCCCCAGTTTTGGTTCTTCCTTACTCTCTCTGCTAATCATACTCAGCTAGCTGTGCAGCATTACGCATTACACACTGATGAGCATGAGCCTTTAGTTCTTCGTGCAAAGTGGGCGATGATCTTTAGCTGATGAGTGCTAGAGTTTAATATATTAGTTTTTTGGTCACCGAGAAATATGTTATTCCAGATATATTTCTACTTTTGTTTCCAGATATCGACATGCATGGTCACAAAAATAATTAAAATATTATTTTATCACTAGTATCAGTTGATAAGGATTTTGAATCATAAACTGTTGCATTATAATGTGTGGTTCTGTGTTCATGTCGCCACTCGATTTATACGCTAAGTATAGTAAAATAGAAGAATTCAAAGTGTTGATTTAGAACCCATGATATATAGTTTGGGTTCAATTTTTTTACGACATAAAGTAAGCATCTCACAGCAGCATTCTGCACCACCGTCGTACCTTCCGTTCTTAAATTATTGTCAGCTTTGACCATTAGTTTTATTTAAAATTTAGTTTGAATATATAAAATTTTATAAAGTGATGTGTTTCAGATATCTTTAGTAATAGAGAAAATTTTAAGAAAGAATATGTAGTATTTATATATTTTTTTAATAAGGCATATGGTCAAAGTTGACATTAAAAATCAACAACGACAATGTGTAAATATCAAGCATCAATTTATGCGTGCACAATGCAATGATGCTTTAAAGGCGTCGTTAATTGCGGTTAATTAGTTAACGAGTTCAACATGATGTTCAAGAATGTGCTCATAAGTAGCTTTGTCGGATGCGACAGGCAGACGCCGGTCGTGTCTCACACTTGACACGCTGTGATTTGGCGCCAAGTGCTCAACTTGTTGCGCGTACAAATCATCTTTCCATTTGTCTTCTTCTTTTCTAGTCGTGAGCTAGAGGAGACGCAAGAGATTTAGTTTAGCGTGCACTAGCTAGCTAGGGCTGAAAGTGGTGCCTTTGTGTCAACTTTGCGGTAATGCAGAATCATTGCAACTTTTTTGCATATAGGTATCAATATATATGCAGACTTTAGCTACCTTAACATGGGTAATACAAGGTGACCAATCACTACACCGTTTTAGGAAATATGTGGGTATGGACACAGTTTAACAAGATCAATTATTCGTCGACGCAATTGCAGGGGGTACTCCATCCGTTCTTGAATTGACATCGCTAGCTACAGCATGCAATAAATCTAGTCCGGACATTGAACTTAATTTATTAACCTAATGGTAATATAATTTAAGAATAGAGAGAATATCGTTTAGTAATTCATTGTGATCTAAATTTGTTTGTTTCTGCCTTAAGCTTCTCAAATTCAAGAACTTAACTAGGTGAGCGCTTTCGAGTATAACATCATCAGGGGAAATGTAACTTTCTGTGGAAGCCTTCATGTTTGCACGTTATGCACACCACCTAGAAATACTCATGAAGCACACTTAACACTAAGGAGTCAATGGCATTTGAGTCTTGGTACCTCTAGAGCTTCACCGCTGAAGCTAGCTATGTTGATACCCATATATCAAAGAAGTCTAAAGACATATATTTAGATTTCTTTAAAAATATTAGGAACAAAATTATCTAGTGAGAATTCTTGTAGTTTATATATAAAACATTTTGAAGTGGTAGTGAGCATAGATTAAGTCCTTGAACAGCACAAAAGATCTCCACATATAATATGTTGCACCGCCACTAAGCCGATAGACGATAGTAAGTGGGCTTCAACCCTTTTCGAGTTTTGAGAGGAGCCGAGGAGAGAGCCAATCGTTCGCCCTCACTTTTACTTGTTAGGGCTTTGATTGGTTTGATGCCCGTCCCATAAGCATCCAGATTGCCTTATCAGCTGACAATTATATTGAACGATTTGGTCATCGTTCGATCTATACTTTTGTAAAGCTAAATTATTCTGTTTCATGTTTTAATTAAAGTTGGTCAAAATATAGGCAGTCATCTGAAAAAAGAATGACTTACTTTCTATGCTCTTACTTCGGTGAAACTCTATTTAGTATATAGCCTTAATGGTACAAATACTGTAACAAGGAAACATCTTATTGCGAGGATTCACAGGACCGATAGAGAGGCTCTTACAATTTTAACTTTTGTCATCTTTCCTTAATACTGTTTTTATTTTTGAAGTTCTGTTTAGCGTCCATACATGGAGGGGGCAAAAAAGTACCTATAATATTTATCAGCGGGAATTGAAAATAACTTGACTCTGCACCTTGTGCTTTATTATTCTAGAAATGTTGGGCTCAACCTCACTACTGGAACCATGCTAACGGCATAGTTTGAAACAAACTACTAGGCATATATATACTCCTTTATTTTTAAACTTTTTCCAGTAGGACAAGAATTATAGTGAAAATTATTATATTAACAAGAACAATTTAAGAATGGACGGAATATATTGGCTTCTGTCTTTCCAGAATTTGTTTTGTCCCTTTTTCCTTGTTTTTGTTCCCCTTTTGTTCTGGAACTCAAATGCAACATTTTGGAGCACATCTTGTTGGAACCGGCAGTTTCCTTCTTCCTAGATCGATCGTGTCTGAAGTAGTAAACCCAAACCCGTTTTAGCTAACTAGGTTTCCTCGGGAGTTGCCTTAGCGGCAACCCTGAGTTGTGAGGAAAAAGCTAGCTACTACCCCTGAAAGATCATTGAACAACAGTCCATAAATCTCCCTCCCTGTGCAAGACAAAAAGATCATGATGAGCAAACAGAAGAAGATTGTAAAAGAATCGTAATCGATTTTCAGGTGTTGGACGGAACAGCCGTAGGTTGCGATCGAAATGCAAAGAAGGTAGGCCGGCCGGCCGGCCTTTTTGCTCATCTAGTCAGGCCGCATGCATGATCACCTTTTGTGGATCATCGGTAGTAGTTAGATGGAGTACGTTTGAAGTGCTCGCCATATTCTCTTCCGTTGATTCAATTGGCATGCACGAGCAGGAGAGAGTGGCGGTACAGCGGTGCTCCCGGATTCGGACAGGATGATCGCGCCTGATAGATTTGATGCCGTGTAGAGCCGCATGCGTAGCAGCAGGAATTTGTTCTCCGGCCAAAGATAGGGCTGCAGCTCTAGGCTCATATATATGTATGCTGCCTAGACATTGCTCAGAATTTTCAGTTCAGAAAGGAAGAATATCACTTCTGCAACTTGAGAATGCGTTAGTGTCTAGCCCTGTGCCTGCAATGACTTGATATGTCTATTAATTAGTGGTATCTGCGTCGGAATTTTGTTTTTCCCGTTCCTTTCTGTAATCGATCAGCGGCTCTGAACATCTAGCTAGTTTCAGTTTACTGTACTGTATGTCGAAGTCTCTGAAGTATACATACTACTACTAGTTCATAACCGTTGAGAAAGACGTACCGCCCCCACCTGCGTTTTTTCATTTTCAATAAACCACATTCTCAGGTACGTTAAGAGCAACTCCAACCACTTCTAAATTTAAGTCCTAAAACTAAAATTAAGAAAGTAATTGAAAAAATAGCTCTCAAACCGTTCTTTATATGAGGTTCCTAAACTTAGTAAGTTTCTAAACAAACTCTCTCACTTCCTACATTTAGATATTAAATTGGAGCTCCTAAAAGATTAAAACAATTTTATATATGGATTGGACCAAAAAAAATTACATACGTGATAAATATTTTAAATAGATTTAACAACTTCTATTGAAAGTTGTTGGAGTATATGACTTTTTTTACTCCTAATACTTATTTATAAACTTGTTAAAGAGTCTTTCGAAAGTAAAATTTTAAAGATTGATTGGAGATGTTAAGCGTACAAACCCAAATCGACGACGAGATCTAAGATTCCGGATATGACACCCAATGGGAGTACAAAAGAGATCATTATTTGTTCCGATTATAATCACCTCCTGAATGATGAGCTCTTGACCAGAAATGAAGGACCCGTTAACGCATTATATTGGCTTTTCCCTTTCCCATGTAGTATAAGGCAGACAAAACTACATGCAAGCACGCGACCTAAAGACCATCGATCTATGATCTGTGACCTATCACACACTCACTGACTCACACTGATATTTATACTACTATATAGGATAAACATACATAACAGGAGTGTAGTGTAATGCATGCGATCTCGATCGAGAGAGAGGCCGGCCCGTCAAATTAAAGCAAAGGTCGTCTCTATAGCAGAGCAACGACGACTGTCCTCGCGATTTGATTTGATTTGATGTATCCTCCATCTCGGCATCGGGTATAGTGTCCAGTGTCGCAGCTAGTAGCTCGTGTGGTACCAATGTCATGCATGCAGATTCTTCTGGGCAGATGATCTCTCTGCAAACGGGCGAGTAGTGGAGCGCCAACGACGGCGAGCCGGTGAACCGGCGCTCGACAGCGCGAAAGGGAGGACAGAGCAGCCGTGCCCGCCGTGCCGGCCACTACTGGTCGCGCCGTACGTTTTGACTGATGGGCGTACGGCATGCAGCAGAGCAGAAGGGTGTTCTCTCTCTCTCTCTCTCTCTCTCTCTCTCTCTCTCTCGGTCGACGCCGCGAATGCCTCAACTCAACTACTGCACGAGCACCTGCACCACAAGGCAAGATCAGATCGAGGCCACACAGCAGTAGTACTAGGACGTGAGAACTATTATTCCTAGTGTACGTACTACTGTACTTGCGATTGCAGGAAGATCCTTGTGTGGGAAAGACAACTGCAATTGACTATATGCACACAAGTGTTGTCGTGGCCGTTCATTTTCTAAAGGTACGTGTACTCGTTCATGTGCTACATTACTTGTCGAAAAGTTCAATTCATAAAATTTCCCCACAGAATAGAGTACTTTTCTTATTCGTAAAAGTTGTTTAGAGATAGATGTTGAGCATTCGATTATACTAGAAAACAACTTAATTTCCTTCTACTCATAAGTAGTTCTTCAATTTGCACTAGCATAATCGGTTTTTCATGAGCAGCAGAAATTATTATTAGTTGTTTCATAAGCTGTTTTGGTAAAAAATTTGAAATATATGAAAAGCATAAACTATTATAAGAAGATATGAATAATTAAATTATAAACTGTTATTAAAAAGTTGTTTCATACGTACTTCGTAAATAAAAAAAAAGGTCCCGAGCTTTCGTGGACCGGTACACATTTGGCTGCAGCGGCATTGCGACGGGGGCCTTCCCTTGCGGCCTGGAGTGCCCAACCAAACAGAAACAGTGCTGTGCAATCAGGTCGAACTCCTGTATCTGCCTCTCGCAGCTGATACTGGATTGGGCCATCTGTGGGTCTCCGATCAACGGCCCATCCATCCCTCCGGACCGAGCCGCCTTCCACGCGTGATGACGTTTGGGCCGCGCCGAATGGGCACGTGATCCATGAGGAATCAGGATGAATGCTCTGCAGTCCTGGTTCTGTGGTTCAAACCTTTTCTGAATGGTTTTCCTCCCTTTATTTATTTATTTTTCCTCTCGAAATGGGAGTGGTTTTCCCTTTCGCTAAGAAAGAAATATGAAAGGGTCTTCGAAGAGGGAAGCGTGCAGTAGTAAAATTTGTGTACCTTTTTTTTTTCAAATACGCTTCTCAATATCTGTTACTACTATCATGGTAAGAAAAAGGGCGAGCATGCTGTATAGAGAAGAAAAAGGTAATTAAAGAATCTTGAAAATTGACTCCCACTAGCATGAGGATTCGTATCACATGTTCATCTTATCTTACCGTTTGGTCAGCAGATTCTCGGGAGAGTGAGATGGATGCATATCCATATCAACAATTGTTTTCACGTGTTGTTGTAGTTGGCTATTTTCGTCTGCTGATGATGAAAAGAAAAGGAAACAGAGAGATGATCTCAGAATGCGCGCGCCATCGTTGTGTTGACTGTCGAGACGATTTCCATACCAGACAGAGACAGTCGTCGTCGTCGTCAGATCGTGGAAAGGGGGAGCCGGTACTCCTACCACGCAGGAAGAGAAAACAAGGAGAACCGGACGCGTCATCCCGTCGGCAAATACGCCACCACATACTATATACGCAGTATATGATCGTCTGGGCGACTAAAAACACTTTTTTTTTTCTGTTTTGTTTTTGTGTATTTCAAAAGCCAACTCATTAGTTTTTTTCAAGGGTTGAAATTGAACTCTGACGACGATAAAGATTCTCGGAGATTAACAAATATAACCCCCAGACCATGCAATGCAACAGCCATTTCGGATATGGTATATCAAACATGTCGACACGACGCACGGGACCTCAAAAAGATAATAGAGAATTTGATTAGCATAACTGATCAAATTGGAAAAGAATACTACGTAGTATATTGGATCAAACATTACTACTTCCTACCATATCTAGTCAAAAAAGTGGTTGGCTTTGGTTTGCAAGGCAGGGCAGGGCAGCAGCCTTCTCTGATCGAACTAGTAATATATCTATTGGGGGCAGTCATCATCCCAAACTCGTTGCATGGAATGGAAACAAACACTAGGCATCAGAAACGCACAATTCTTGCCTTCTCTCTTGTCGGCTGGGTAGTTAGGCGAGCAGCAGCAGCACGAGACTTCGTTGCCAGTTCGCCGAAACCATGCGACGCTGTCGGCCGCGCTGCCGGAGTCCGGGCCAGACCACGATGATTACTGATTAGCGTAGCGAGCGGGACTTATTTACGGTTGGGATTGAGGGTGCGTGCGTTCTGTGATCGAGCTCGTCACATTTTACTAATTATTAAACCCGGCCAGGGCTTAACTAATAGCAACCTGATCATGGATCGAGACTAATTTGAGGGGTCACCTACCCTAATCGGCCTTAATTAAGCCTCCCGTGGATCACCATCAGAGGGGATGCGTGCGTGATCAGCGTGTGACGAAGGAACAGTGCCAGATTCCTCTGTTCAACGCTGTAGCATTTGGGCCTTTTTTTTTTCTGGTTTTGGATGAGGCCGTAGCGTACGTACTACTAGCGGATAGTATGTATTTGGTTCATTGTTGTTGGTTTTTTTTTTTTTTGTGTGTGTAAAGCTCATTGTTGTTGTTTTTTCACTAATTTTAGGTTCCAACCACCAACCTGGAGTCCTGGAGATAGCTTGCTGTGGTAACACTGGTGAAGAAAATGGAGTGAGTTTTTTCTTTCTGTAAAAAAATATGTTAGGTAAAGGGTAATAAAATCCATTGACCGGATTGAGGCAGGTCAGGTCCTCGGCATGCAAATGTGAAATGTAGACGGTGAAAAAAAAAAACACGGGCATGGGGGAGCGAAGGACTTGTAACAAGCTGAATAATGCAGGTCTCTCACGAGAGTCAGAGGGCGTTACTTTGAGTTGACTAATGCAGGAGGTGTTTTGCTGATGCTTCAAGGTCACTCTTCCAATCATAACCAGAACATCGTGCAATGTTTCTCCTCCTTTCTGTTGACCTGCTTCGATCTATACTGTCCATATCTGCTATTGGTATGTTGAGGCTGCTGCACACCATCATGACGAGTCCGTTGAAAAAAAGAAAAAGGGAAAAACGCTTCTCTCGATTGAGTAGTTCGAGTACACGGTTGCTATTACAACGCATGAATATAGTGAGTTCAGGTATCCGACCATCATCGCCTAAGAGAGTGACAAAATCAACAGAATGGGATGATTTTCAGCAATCAAGCAAAACGTAATTGCGCGCGAAAATTGAAAAGGACATGTCGCAGCGCGCCTTCACTCACGTTCGCGATCATTCCTCTTTAAACTAAAAATGGTCGGGGTCCAGCCAGCACCAAACCAGAGCAAATGGGGCGAGAGAGAACAAAACAGTGAAAAAAAAAAGCATTAATTTTTTTAAAAAAAACACACGAAACAGTATACTCACTTAATGAACCCAATAAAAAACCCTGACAAAACCTGCAACCTACTTGCAGAACTCCCTGACGAATAGTGAACTCGCAAATGGCAAGCGCTGGCGTGCCGTCTGACCTCACAATGCAAGGCCCTAAAATACACAAACCACATATTATTATTCTCCCTGATTTGTTATCACAAAACTCCAGATTGCAATCCTTGCAAAATTCCAAGAACGGTCGGGCATTGTTAATTAGCTCGATCGGCACGATAATCCTACTAGAAGTAGGGCCAGGGCCCTGCCCTGCCCTTGTTTAACGGGTTTTGCTAAGAACAATTTGCACGGAAATGGACGTGAAGACACTGCACGGATATGTTCCCTGTCGCCGTCGTCGACATGGACGTACGGGGGGCATCACGGGCGGACGCGCCCGTGAGTCCTGGGCTCCTGTCTGCCTCGTCCTCATCAGGCTAAGAAGAACCCTTAACAATGCAGTGTTTAGCTTTATCTGCATCTTGGAAGCTACTGATTAAAACCGATATTGTTTGCATCTGCTCCGATCCTATACTACTATAGTACTACTAGTACTAGACGATAGCCGTACGTGTCTGATTAATTAGCGCATGAGTGAAAGAGCATGCTGACGTGCGGCTTGTATCATCACTTCATCACTTATTCCCTAGGTCACACTTCGATGGGTTTGTCTCCACACATCATTAATTTAAATCGAGAAATTAAAAAAAAAACAGAATTAGAAATCGGAGATGTTACACTGTTTATTAGTAGGAAAAATTGTGAACCACGCAACTATTGAACATAATATATAATTACCCTACAGACGAGACAGCAACATAGTGCGCTCTCTACAGATTAAAACTACTAATCAAACCTCAATAATTTCGAAGAATCTGACAACCTTCCTGCAAAAGCGGGAGAATGTAGAAGAGATTGTACTACCTATTTGAACACAAGAAATGAGGTTAACCCGTTTCCACTACTTCTTCGGAAAAGTCAAACCTAACACTGCATGGTAACCGTTGCCCTTTCTCTCCATGTAATTAACTGTGTTGCTCCAACTGCAAGTTATGTGTGCATCAGCGCGTGTCAACGTGCAATCCAAGTTGCAAAATTCTCTGCTAGCTAGTGCAGGCGTGTGCAGCACACCCGGCAAAATCCCCCAAATCAAGTGGTGTGCCAACTAATTAATTTACCTATATATATGGAACTGTATAACCTTTCTTCTTTGACCGTGCAACCAGCGCGACAGACCTTTTTGTTGTAAAGGCGATCACATTACCCTGATTTTCATGATTATGTGTAGGGCGACGGCCGTTGTAGTGGTCAGGTGCCCAATCCCGATCCTCGTTTGGTAATCATCATACTCCCTTCGTTCTTTTTTTTTTACCGATCAAAAACTTTGATCACTCGTTTTATTTAAAAAATTAGTTTAAATATATAAAATTAAAATTAGAATTAAATACTAACAAAATATATGATATTTTTTTATATTTTTTTGAATAAAATAAATAATTAAAGTTATTGATTAAAGTTAACGATGATAAGAAAAAAGGAAGAGAGTATATGCTAAAACCATTATGGACGATCGTCCAAGGTTGTTGTGGAGAAAGATAAATTTGGGACCCCCTGGGCCAAGTGCTAAAAAAAGGGTCAAAACGATATTTTCTTTTTTGTGAAGGATGACAAGGAATGAAGAGGACAACAAGCGAACGAAGAAGCCGTTTTTCAGTTGTGTACACACGGGTCTAAGGCATAATCATTCAGTGCTAGCTCCAATAAGATACACAACGACCACCATTAGCAGTGCTTTAGTTTGCTAACAAAATTATCATCCCGACCCGCGCTACTTTCTTCGTACACGAGCGGTTCTTACATGTGAAGGACGTTGTGAGAGTTCAATCATATATACAGTAATTCCTTATCTTGAATGGTAAAAAATAGGGATAACTGTATAAACCATCTCATATGAAATTTCCAGTTTAAGATATTCCTACCCATAAGTCATTTTATGGTAAATAATCACCTATATTAAGTTTTGTTGCAAAAATAACACTCCATCTCAGATATGGTTTAATTGATTGAAATTGTTGCAGCTGATGTCGTTCTTAATTACGAAACATACAAAATTTTGGGAGTATAAATCTTCCTTAATTTTTTGCAGTTTTTTTAATGTCAGTTAGAGTTAAAACACTAACCCGTACTTTTTTATATTTCCCTACAATTTTAATCTTTTCATAAATTTATTTTGATTGAGCATAGTTTCATAATTTTCATACATTTTTTTGTTTAAAGCTTTTTAAAAATTAAACTTAGTTAAGTTACCTTTTTTATTTACATCAGTTAAGTATTTATGTACTATTTTTTTTTGTGGATAATGTGAACTTCAGAAAAATATTGATCGTTGATATTTGGTTCTAGCATGTCTTCACAAATAAAGGCAATTATGATTTTTTCTGTGAAGGAAACGCAAATAATGATTCTTTTTGCGAAGGAAAGGCAAATAATGATTAGTCATATCCAAGAACGAAGTTCGTTAACTTTACTAAATTAAGCCCTACACAGGGAGTAGGGAAGGTTAGGTGAGGTTTACAACACAGGCCCTATGACTCTAGGCTCGTGCACAGCTTGAAACAGTCATGCTCTTTAGTTTGAGCGGTAGGCGTGTACTAAACGAGCTGCCTGATACGTATAGTATAATAAAGTATTAAGATGACATCGACGGTGACCAGGCTAAAATAGAGAAGCTTCTCCTTTCAAAAAAAAAAAGAAAAAAAAGAAAAGAGAAGCTTCATTTTCTTTTTTGGATAAACGAGAAGCTTCAAATTTAATGTCGTATAGATGCATGTTCTTCTATTTCTTTTTGCGATGAAAATTACATGCATATCGTTTTAAATGATGTATATTTACAAACTCATTTTCAAATTTTAATATATATTACGCAAAAGCTCGCTTTTTCAGACAACCAGCAAATTTGACTAAATTAGTGTATTAATTACCTATGCAATTTTGACTAAGAAATGTCATTCGTAGCTGAAGTTTCTCAAATAATCCTCAATACTTAATTATTTTTGGTTGAAGCTCGTAAGTACAGAACAGAAGTTCACGGCGCATACATTAGTAGTAAACATCATGGTCTGAGTCTTCATCGTGCATGTTAAACGGGTCAACACCACCAACTTTCCTTGCATGAAACCTGGAGAAAGAAATGGTCCGACTTAAGGACCAGTAGACCATGTACTATACATATACGACCGATCAATGCACGTCACACGCTTGACTGCGCATCACGATACGCGCGGGAAAACCGGTTCTTAAGAACAATTCGTGTTACTAGATTTATTAAGATTTAACTGCAATTGTTACTTGGTTATTAATCAATTGCTGGAAAAATACAAAAGGATAATTTTTTGCGAGGAATAGTAAGGATAATTAAATAAATCACCTCATATGTTATTTAGAATTTAAGATTCATACCTGTATAAGCTTTTTTTTTTGTTGTAAATCATGACCCCCACATACTAGATTTTATTGTAAACTTAGCACATTTGATAAAAACTTTAAATCATGATTGAAGCACAAATCTAAAAAACAATGACTAGATTACAATTAGGCTTCAAATTCATGGCTCAAAGGCAATTGCCCTAAGTATGTATAGACACTTTGATCTTGACTTTTGCTAACTCTACCCTCTTCATTTTCCTTTTGTTGTCGTTGTTATCTAAAACAACAGTAAAAAAAATGAATGAAGGAGTACCTTTTAAATGAAAAGAAACCATTAATTCCTCTTGAGGTATTATCTTGGTATGTTTACAAAGTGCAAATATTGAATAAAATTGACATGGACCTAGAGTCGTTGTCTCTATGAAATGTAAAGTCTACAATGCTAAATGTTTGATTGTTTTAAGTTTCTCTTATTCGACGGCTATTTTTTTTATACGATATTCAACGGCTAAATTTTAAACACATATTCTGTGAATCATGTATTTGCGATGTTCTATGGATTCTTGGCTAGAAGAGGACGTAGAACAGAGGATGTCGAATCACTACTAGCCCCGTGGAGTTAGCGATCATGAAGGCAAGGGCACACCGCACAAAAGCGAAGCAAGAAATCAGTAAAACACAAGGCAACGTGGCTTAAGGACAACTGGTCTTTCTCCGATTAATCAGATTGTGGATGAGGCTTTCAGTTGAGTATTGACTAATTGTTTATTTCAATTTGGCATATACAAATCGTTTTTTCAAAAAGAAGAAGTATGGAAATTTTTTATGCCACAAGTAGAGCGAAATCTTTTTTTCTTTTTGTGCAAACTGACAAGCATTACACATTGGAGATTTGTTGGCACCAAACACTCCAAAGGCTCCAAGCGCACCCGACAACCTTTATAACCTCGTCTGTCTCTCCCTTGCGCACTCTCCTCGTTCCAACCTCACCCCACGTACGTTTAACCCAACCCCCGTCCGAGCTCCCTGCATCGCCAGTTACAGCCGCACGCGCGCGCGCGTCCACCTCTCGTCTCCCAACAAGAAACGTAACCCAACCCAGCCCGCCCGCGGCGCGCGGCAAACAAGCCACAACCATGGGCAACGCTCTCGCCGGGAGGCGGCGCGTGGCCAAGGTGATGACGGTGGACGGTACCACGTTTAGGTACAAGCTCCCCTCCACGGCCGCCGCGGCGCTGCGCGGGCACCCAGGCCACCAGCTCCTCGAGTCGGAGGAGGTGCGCCGGTCTGGCGTGCGCGCGCGGCCGCTGGACCGCGACGCGCCGCTCAAGCCCGGGAAGCTCTACTTCGTGGTCCAGGTCCCCCGCGGCGCCGGTGCCGGCGCCGCTGCGGACGACGACGACCCCCGCGCGCCGCGGAAGACGTGGTCCGGCGCGCTGCGCGTGGGCGCGCGGGAACGGCTGGAGAGCCTGATGCTGTCGCGGCGCACCGTGTCGGACGTGACGGCCCTGGCGCCGTCGTCGGCGGCGGAGAGGGCGGTCGCCGGCGGTGGCGCCGGCGGAGGCGAGCCGGAGCCGGCGTCGTCCGTGGAGGTCGGCATGGACGGCGCCGTGCGGCTGCGGATGCGCCTGCCGAAGGCGGAGGTGGCGCGGCTGATGAAGGAGAGCCGGGACGCCGCCGAGGCCGCCGAGAAGATCATGCAGCTCTGCGTCGCGCGGGACCAGGGCAAGGCAGGGCCGGCGAATCCGGCGCGCCAGTTCGCCGCGGCGCCGCGGTCCGCGCTGTCCGGCAGGATGACCACGACGGACCCGAACAAGAAAGAGGTGAGCAAAGCATATGCATCCATCCTGTGCTCCGTCACGTCCCTTGTCTCGATTAAAATCGCCTGTGGTCCTGTAGTAGTAGTACTAGTACCTGTAGCTTGAATTAGGCATTTAGGCTCCGTCCGTCGCCGATTAAATCCTGACGTTTTTTCGTCTTTTATTACTATTCGACGACGCTGAAGCCACGCTATAGCAAAGATAGATGTATTCGCTTCTTCGTCTTACCATACCCGCCACGGGAACGCTTCAACCATACCCGTCCCGTGGCGACTGCCCGAGGCCTTCGCACCATCCATGTCCAAGGCTAGGGACCAAGGAGAGGAACGCTCTCTGATTCTGACCCCAGAACGTATGAGAAGCGTGAGGCCGCAGATATTTTCCGCAAACACACTCACCATTGCTAGCTCGGGAGTACTAGTGGTGTGATCCGATCGGATCACTGCGGAGAGGGGAAACTTTTGCCCGTGGAGACCTGTGGCCTGTGGCGCGCGCGCCTTTTTTGCGGCCTCATCAGCGACGTGTGTTTTCCGTGTGTGTGTGTGTGTGTGTGGGGGGGGGGGGGGGGGGGGGGGGGGTGTGTCCGCCCTCCACCTCCCGCCTTTCCACGCCACTTTTTACTTGCTCCGTAGTACGTGCAGGGGCGCGCGCGCTCCGGCGTGCGGTTGCGCGCCACGGGCCGGCCTCGCCGCGGGCACGCACACCATCTCACGTGGTCGGTGGTCGCGCCGTACCCGTACATAAGAAAAAGTTTAGCTACTAGTATATCTCTCTGCCTGCTCTAATCCTTGATGCGTGATGATAGAAGAAAGCTTTGATAGAGGCTGGCGGAACACGACGCAGCAGAAACAGCGAAACACGAACGCATGCTAGTGCACTGGCATCTCAACCACACCCAACACACCTGTGCTGGTAAATTTGTAAGATAGCGTTGCGCTTCTCTCCACAGCGCACGGCATCTGCCACTGCTCTGGCTGCCTGCCTCTGTTTTGTAAACTGAAACTATCTGTCTCTGGCCCTGTTAACTACTCCGATCCAACTTACGGTAAGCAAGAACAAAGCCAGGCAGGTAACGTCGTCCCAGTAGTAGTATAGCTGGATTCCAAAACCGAACCTTAAAGGTCACATTAAGTAATTAACTAAGAGGCAGGTCAAGCCGTCAGTTATCTCCACTCTTCTTACTAGTAGGACAACGTTCCCGGGTCTTTCGAAAGGAGAAAAAAAAGGGTTTGGGTTTGGTTTTGGTTTTGGGAGTAGGTGGGGTGGTCTTGGCGCGCGGGCCGAACCAACTTCTTCTTAGCTCTTCTTTGGCTTAACAAACCCAGCTAGCTCCGCTGATGATGATAATTGGGATCGGGAGGAGCAGGAGGAGTGTCTTGCTAACGGCTCCACGTCACATGAGCCGTGCGCACACGCGTCCGGCCCAGTGATCGGGCATGTGCTTGAGATTCCCGGTTCACGCTTCTGATTAGACTAATAGATCACCAGCGCTGTACACCATACTTGACGCAGCGACCGAGACAGCTCCGATCAATTTTCCATGCATGTGGAGTAGTAGATGCGAAGGTAATACTGTAGTACTAAGCCAAGCCAAACACTACTGAAGCAGAGTTGGTCTGAGCACCGTACAAATAAATGGTTAGCTAGTCTGCTGGTCTCTAATAACCAAGCCACCCTTGAAACAATACCATCACAGTCCTTGGACATCGTTTACTGCCTTCCTGATTATAGTTAGTCCAGGTCGTTATTGATCCGGACAAAAGGACAATCATATTACTACTATGAAACGTGCTAGTTACTCTGTTCAGTCCCTGCCTGCGTCGCTGTGTGGTAGATATAGTACTAGCACCTAAAGAGGGGACAGCGAGCAGCAGCGGTTCACTGAACGCTAGTATGGTGGTTGCTTCCCTTTCAAGAGAAAAAAAAAAAGGGGACGGAGAGAGGCTCGTTTGTCAACAAGGGCTTTTTCATTTTCAGCGACACATTTCCATAATCCCATCCATCCCTACACATGCCTTTTAGTACTACTATTACTGTTCGCTGTTCATTCAAGCTGCAAAAGAAGAGGGAGAGACTGAGAGATCCAATCCAATTAAACTTGCTCTAATAATATTTCACACGAATTTTTGTGCAGAAACGGACAAGGTTTGTGACGGTTCCGGACGAGATCATCGGATGACAAAAGTGGAAGAAGGAGAAATGTGTAGTTTTTTCTGTTTCCTTTTCCAGTGTCCCGTTTTTGTCCGCGTGCGACGTCGTCCTCGTCGTCATCAGAAAAGCATCAGCGAGAGGAAGGAAATTGCTGGGGTTCAGAACACGAGAAGCCGCCGCATACAAATGGCTTCCTATCTCCCCACCATCAGCACGAACGTTCATCGTCGTCAGTCGGTCTCCCTTGCTCTCTGCTTCCATATAGTAGTAGTACAACTCCACTACTAGTAGTAGGTAATTTATAATTAGGACAAAAAAAGATTAAAAAAACTACTGTAGTTATGTAAAAAAATGGTTAGCAGTGTCGTTGTGTACTGAAGCACTGGTGTGTGTACTGTAATTGGCTTGAGAGAAAGTAAAAAAAAAAAAGTATATGTACATAAACATATGCATGTGCATTTCTTTCTTTTTCCTTGCAAGCGTGCAACGCATACTACGCTTGTGCGTTTTATCCAGTCCCGCACCCACTCCAGCGCAGCCAGGCTCACATGCCTCTGTCTTGACCGGTGCTTGGCGGTGCGTTCGCGACGTTGACATGCACGTAGTAGTACTACTACTACCAACTGCTACAGCGTCACGCGTGCACGTGAAAGCGCGCGCGCGCCCACCTTTTGAGTGAGGGGCGCGCAGTCACCACTCACCAGTCGCCTGTCGCTTATACGGCGCCGTTTTGCGCCGGCGCCGTCACCGCCTCCTCTTGCTTTTCTTTTTTTTTTTTTTCTTTTCTGATCCTCATCTCTTTTGGACGCAACGACGACGGCTCCTAATCAACAGGCGGCGCAAGAAATGAATGAAATTCCGGGACAGGAAGACAGAGAAACGGGGTGCGGGGGCCTTGTGGGCTAGTAGAAGGCCCGTCGATGGCCTGGGACTGAAAAAGAATGTGGATGGGATGACAGCTTCCCGGATGCCCGTCACTTCCTCGGGCCTCGCTGCGAATATCTTAGCTAGCCGGCCCACGGAAGAAGGTGCAGGGACTGATGAGCGATCAAAGAAAAGGCACCGGCCCGGCCCGGGCGGTGCCGTGCGACTGCGAGTGGTGCGATTCAGAGTACCCACCAGAGGCCGGATAGCCCAAACTTTATACTCAGCAGTCAGCACCTGCGGACCGGACGAGGGATGATTCACAGTAAAGTCACAAAAGGATTGCTAGTATTTCAGAGTGCCCCCATCGCCGCCCGATTCAGAGTACTACTACCGCTACCGCGCATCTCAATTCTCATGTACTGTAAAATCATGACGGGCACTGTGTGCTCCTCTTTGGTACAGCACCCTTCATTTAAATTTCCGCGGCCGAGAACGTGAGTGAATGCACGCGATGCCTAACGTACTACTACGTGTAGTACGCCAGGAGATCGTCTCGCGGAGTTTAATTCAGATCGATCTCGAGCCTCGCCTCGGATTCGGCTCGAGGCATTCACTACACGTAAAGGCATATACGGGCCGCCGTGCATGGAGTACTACTACATGCCAATGAGTCGTCCGTACGGAATTACCATGGTCACGTTACCGCCATGCCCAAAGTAAGGCGGAACGCGGATATAGACACAGGCGTCAGTCACTCAGTCAGGTGGGAGGAATAACAATGAATGGACTAGGACGATGCAAAACCTGCACTGCACAAGACCAGAAGAGCCCCCCGTTTTGAGCGCCAGTCGGCAAGGCCCAGCTGCCACAAGGATATATGCATGCCTAATGAAGCCCATTCGACGTCCAAGTCTTTTTTGTTTTTGTCAATTTCCAGGGCGAATTGAAGGCACATTCACGAGAACTCGGCAAGTACACCCCACGTTTTATATCTCATTTTAAAATCTCTACGACTACGAGAGATATTGGTGCGATGCTTATGTGCGGTCGGGGCGGTGGCACCGGCCAATTTCCGTACTTGCAAGCAGAGATGCAGCGTCTCTCAGCCTTCAATCCCGTCCGAAGGGCGCATCCGTCCAGCCCGCATCCTTGAATCGGGAAATCGACGGGGACCGGACGCTGGTCCAGAGTTCGGAGCGTACGGCCAATCTGGAAATTTATAACGGCCGGGGATCTGTCTCCGTGTCGCGTGGTGTGTTTCACGTGCGCGAGCCGAGCTGCGACGTCATCCCTGCTCCTACTCCAAGGAGGATCTCGGCACTTCAGCTCGGTCTATAGGCCCGTGGGATCAGGACTGGTGGTGGCAGCGACGGGTTCAGGCCATCATATCGGACGACCGACGATAGGACGACCACCGCACCGCACCGCGCAGGCCGCCCCCCGTTCATCATCACGAGGGGCATGTGTACGGTGCGCACCGATACGGGTGTCGCCAACGCTTGCTGACAGCGCGCTACTACTAGTACGAGTAGTATACGTAGCTGATACGGGAGCTGCCTGGCTGGCTGGCCCGGCCGGCGGCCACGCGTCTGCATGCGGCGAGCGGCGCACACAGTTAGGAGTACAGTTGACCGGCGGCTGGAGGCTGGTGGTGGCGAGCTGGACCAACTGTCCAACTGTGTCCCGGGACTCGTGTGATGAGTGATGACTCGATCGTTCTGTTGCTTGCTCTGCTCTCCTCTCCTCGCGTTTTGCTCGGTCAGCCGAAGAAGAAGAAAGAGCGGCTGGCTAATCTGCCTCTCTCAGCTTCCACGCGTCCTTCTCCTCCTGTCCCCGCTGCTCTTTGGGAGTTGACACGTACTATACATACGATCAACGTGCACGAGTTTGCTCTGCTTCTCAACTTGCTCTTATCATTAGTTTCAAAAAAAAAAAAAACTTGCTCTTATCATTATACGTACAGATAAACTCGATGCACATTTTTTTAAAAAAAGGCTCAGGATCAACACGCCAACGACAACGGCTAGTTTGGACTGTCGTTAGCTCGCGCGTCAGTGGTTAAGATTCCTCTCTAACGATCGATCGGCCTGCCCGGTTCCTTCCGCTTCAATTCGTCAATCAGCAGAAGACAATCTCCAGAACTATATTAGGGCGCGGCGAAAATAAAATAAGAACCTCCCCATACCTTAATTGGTAGAGGTGCCTGGTGAAACCGGCGAAAATGGATCTTAATTTGGACGGCCTTCTTCACATCTTTTTTTAATTTACTGCGTTAGGATGACAAAAAAGATGGCCATCATCGACCGTGGTTCGTCGACCGCCGGTGATCCGCAGGCCGCAGCTAGCGGAGGCAAATCCGTTAAAAAAAAGATGTGGGGGGGGGGGGGGGGGGGGGGGGGGGGGACGCCGACCGGGACCGACCGGTTCCTTGGAATTGTCCCCGCTCCCAGCAGATCGGTTCACGTGCGGGACGCAAAGCGCGGGCGAGCCAGGTGACTCGATTAATTCACGCCCGTTCGGCACGGTCAAATAGGACGCGTCGTCGTGCTGCCAAGTGCGGACTGCGGGGCGGTGTGTCGCAGCCGCCACCATACAAACCCGTGCGTGTCGACCTTCCCAGCCGCGACTTTCTTGTGGAAACGACCTGTGGCTGCGCGCGTATGTGTGTGCCACGTACGAGAAAAAGAGAGATGATGCCGCTGCATGCATGGATATGCATGTGACAGGGAACTAAGCCAGGCAGGGCCGGCTCTGAGGTTTTGGAGGCCCAGGACGAAACTTAATTTTGGGGCCCTCTATATAATAATAAAAAAATTTCTTGCATAACTCAGAAGAAATAGCATATTAAAGCATTATTATATAAAGAACTATTTGCACAACTTACATCAAAAATTTCTTCTGACATTATTTGCCGCAAAATCAGTGACGATGCTATTGACATCAACATCATCCAATAATTTCTTCTCAATGCATAAAGTGGCCAAACTATTTAATCTCTCTTGAGACATCGTGGATCTCAAGTAGTTCTTCAGCAATTTCAACTTTGAGAAGCTTCTTTCAGCTGATGCCACAGTGATAGGCACAGTAAATAAGATCCGATATGCAATAAAAATATTAGGAAAACTTTCCCTCTCTGTGACATATTGGAAAATCTCCATAGAAGACATTGGTCTGTCCGGCATACTTAATTTCAGAACCCTTAACTCGGCCATCAGACCATTTAACTCAACATCACATGAACCATCAGCTGCAGAAAATTTTTTAGCAAATTCAGTGCAACATGCTTTCAATTCAGTGTCATTTAACGACTTCAAGATTGTTCATGAGCCTGATATACGTATACATATAATATACTATACATTCCATGGGGAGGGGCCCCCCAAATTTCGAGGCCCTGGGCGGCCGCCCTGCCTGCCCCCCCCTCAGCGCCGGCCCTGAAGCCAGGCAATCATCACTCGATATATTTGGGCAATCATTAGATGATTTTGTCCAAATTTGCTCTGTTCACTATATAGCCTTACGGTGTTTTTTTTCTTTCTCGAGAGAAAATGTTGTCTTGCATCAAATGTTATAGTTGCACATTAACAATGTATATCATAATTGTACATAAAATATCACCTCATCAAGCATATGATGTATATTTATTTATCTATTGAAGGGGGGGGGGCTCCCCTGTGGTTACGGAAAACTTTGTTGTAGGGATATGGATATAATAAAAATTGAACGAAATCACTAATTTTCAAAATTTTCTAGTTATAACCGCACCCCGTATCACATGTAGATCCATCCGTGAATTAATGAGCTTTTAAACTCTCATCAACTTTGATTATGCATACAAACAATATAACTTCTCATTAACCGCATATCAGTAAATAAGGTCTATATCTTCTGCTAGATCATCATCCCTTGTTAGAAACCACTTACAAACAATCCATACATAGAATTATGTATCCTTATTATAAATCGGTTACTCAAACATAAGATGAATATCTATTTCTATCATGTGCTATATCTTATTGACACATGAGTAACCTGAGCATATACGACCATATCTCTACATGAGTTAGGGTGTGTTTAGTTGGACTTTTAGGGGCTGTGGCTGTTGCCAAAAGCCAAAAGCCCAACCAAAATGGGTCCTCTTGTACTAGAGCTGTGGACAAAAGTAGCTTTCTCGTAGTACAAATCCCACAGCTCGGTTGGGGCTGCTTCCGTGGGCTGCGGAGGAGAAAAATTACCCGCAATGCCATTATGAACGTACCCCTTCGTCGTCTTTTCCTGAAACAGGCCCTCCATCCCTCTCTTCTCCCGTGACTCCCTCCCACGCGAGCTCCTCTCTCTTCTAGGGTTGCAGGGGGCGGCAGCAGAAGCCGGCGCGTCGGACCGACGTGAAGGAGCTCGGCCTGCAGCAGGGATAGGGGAGAAGGGGCGCGCGCGGAGGAGCTCAGACTAGACCGGCGCGAAGGAGCTTGGACCGGACCAACGCGCGCAGGGGAGCAGGCAGGGGCGTGGCGCAGCAGGAGCGCGCGCGGCAGGGCAGCAGGGCGTGCGCGACAGGGCTCGCAGCAGGGGCGCGCGCTGGTACATCCTTCTCAAGCTCTTGACTCCATTGCCCCCTATGCTCTTTGTTCTTATGTTCTTGTGGAGAATTGAGAGCACCATTGTTCTTTGTGCAGAAAAGAGGGGAAACCACCAGATCCACAGTATCGAAGCCCAGATCCAAAAGCTAGGTACATGATTCCCCCATGGTTGGTTGTTAATTTCTTCTAATTTCATTGTTGCTTGAATAGTACACATAATTGGTGCGTCATGTAGTGTTGGATGAATTAGCTGTATGTGTAGTATTATTTGTGCATCGTAGGTTGTTTGAAAATTTTGTTTGCTTGCTTCAAGAATAGCGGACACGGCAGATTGGAGTGATTTTGTTTTGAGGAATTTGATTGATGTGTGCAAAGCTGAGATAGAAGGTGGGAATAGGCCAGACGGAATTTTCACAACCACTGGTTGGAAGAACCTTGAGTTGAAGTTTGAAGAAAAAACCGGTGACAAGCGAACAAGGAAGCAATTGAAGAACAAGTTGGATGGAATGAAAAAGGAATATACCATGTTCATGGAGTTCAAGAACAGCGTCATTGGTCTTGGATGGAATGAGGCCAAGCAAACTATTGAGTGCTCACTGGAGTGGTGGGATGAACACCTCGCTGTAAGGGTTCATGGTGTTTAACTATTTCTTGCACATTGAAATGATATGGTGAATGTTGCTAATTTTTTATCAATTAATTTCAGAGATGCAACAATTTAGAAAAAGGATTAAAATGCAACCATTTGAGGTTCAAGAAGCAAGGCCCAAAACACCTTGATGATCTGCATACCCTGTTTGGCAAGGTACATGTTACAGGTGCTAGTGCTTCATGTCCTGGAGATATTTCTTCCGACGAGTCTAAGTGATGATAATGTGGCCGAAGTAGCACCTGATGAAGTGAAGCTAGCTGCTCTGAAGAAATCAAATACTGGAAAAAAGAAGCGTAAGGGAGCCCCTATTGCTACTGATGAGAAGGAAGAGAAGAGTCCATTCGTGCGTTTGTACAAAAACACATGCTTGCGGATTGACAAGGCAGCGGAGAAAATATCCACAAGTGTTGAAGCATCCTCAGCTCCGCCAGCTAATGCAATCCCCACCATTGCGGAGGCAATGAAGATGGTGAAAGATTGTGGCGTACAAGAGAAAACAGCTCTAATGCACACAGCTATGTCTTGATCATGAAGCCTGAATTTAGGGAGGTCCTGTGCTTGTTGGAGACGAATGAAGGAAGGCTCGATTTGCCCTAAAGAGAGCATGACAGGAGAGAATGGAATGCATGTTGTTGGCTGTTTGTGTGACAACCATTTATTTGTTTCCTTGTGTTGAGAACCATTTATTTGTTTTCATGTGTGTGAACCATTTATTTGCTTCCATGTGTCGAACCACTTATTTGTGATGTGTGTGAGAACCATTCGAATAATTAGGTATTTGTTGTAGAAGACTCTTTTCCTTATATGTGATGGTTCAAGCTAATAATATGTGTCTGTATTTGTTGCTGTTCTCATATGAATGGTAGAAATAAATACTGTATACTTCATATGTGCTGTAATTACATGTGTGTTAGTCGAAAATAATGATCTGTCCTATTTTCTGTTGATGGGTGATAAGATTGAAGAAGTGGCAAAAAAAAGCTCAAAAGGGACTACAACTTCTAGCTAAGCTTTCCCAGCATGCGGCTGTTATTTGTGAAATGGGTAACCTATATACTGAGCGTTATTTGAACAAGAGTGGTTATAGGGAAACGCCAGAAACTGGACTTCAATGTGTTGAAAGATGCTTGGCCAAACCAAGATATTTTTACAAAATATTTCGAATGAGTACTAATATTTTCTGGTCACTACATGAGTTACTTGTGTAGTCTTATGGATTAACCTTAAGTAGGAATGTTACTTCGGTTGAGTCTTTGGTAATGTTTTTTGTGGATCATTGAGGGACCGCAATCCTTTTCGCAAGATGAAAACCGTTTCACTCGATCAAAATGGACAGTGCACATGAAGTTCTATGAAGTGTTGAAGTGTTTACGCAAGTTAGTAAAGGAAAATATTAAGCCAAGAGACCCTGAATTTTCTGTAGAGCATGAAAAGGTCAAAGAGGATCGATTTTGGCCTCATTTCAAGGGTGCTATTGGAGCTATAGATGGTTCCCACATTCCTGTTCAAGTGCCACCAGAGGAAATGGTTAACCACACAAACCGACATGGATATACATCTCAGAATGTGCTAGTTGTGTGTGACTTCGACATGAGGTTTACTTTTGTAGTTGCTGGTTGGGCTGCTTCTGTGCATGACACACGGATTCTCAATCATGCATTAGCAAATTTTTATTCATTTCTTGAGTCTCCTAAAGGTATAACAATTTGATGTTGATTTCTTGCATTAGCAATTTTTTCTTTGTTTTCTTCGTTTCACGTTGGTCTCTTTTAATAGGAAAATATTATCTTGGGGACTCTGGCTATCCGAACCGAAAAGGGTACTTTGCTCCTTTTAAAGGAAGCGCGTACCACATACCAGAATTTCACAACGTTCTGGATGTCTTCCTCAAGGGAAGTACGAGCTGTTCAATTTCTTGCATTCATCGCTTCGAAATGTCATTGAGCGGGCTTTTGGAGTCTTAAAGCAAAAGTGGCATATTTTGAAGGACATGCCATCTTTTGATATTACTACTCAGAAGCATATTATTATAGCTTGTATGACATTGCACAATTTTATTCGTGACAGTAATTTGTCTGACAAGGAATTCAAAAAGTGTGATGCTGATGAGGACTATCTAGTCCAACCGACACCGATAGAGGCTGCGACAGAAACACAAGGAGAGAAGAATCCCGATGTCAAAAATGAGGATAGTATGAATATCATTCGTGCTAGGATAGCAGATGCTGTGTTTTTAGCTAGAGGGGAATAATGTTAGATGCTTCTCTTTTGTAAAACGCTATGGTTGTATTAGTGGCACTATGTTCATGACATTTGTTAAGTTTTAAAAAAAATTTAATTTTATGCTCTAAGTGATCAATTTCATAAAAATCAACGAAGAAAATGATGTGTCGCAATTATTTTGTATATACACAGTCATATAGGCGTTCAGGGACATACAGTCATTCTGTTCTCAAACCTACAGCTCACAGCTGGTCGAACCAAACAAGCTTTCGGCTACAGCCACAGCTTACAGGCCACAGCTGCTTTTCCTACAGCCACAACTTACAGCTGCTTTTCTCACAGCCACAGCTCAATCAAACACACCCTTAGAAATTTGAATATATCTAATGGCTTCATGCCATCCTATTGCCACAACAATAATGCATGTAGAGAAACTATGTTTCCACACAAACCATTTAAGGTAAGGTTGTTATACCTATAACCTTGACGTCTTCGTGTAATTGTCGTGCTAGCAATCCATGCATAAAACCATGTGTTGGAAAGTAAGGTGGATACATCCATCTATTTACCCAAAACAATCAGTATATTAAACCATCTATCCCTACAAAAGAGAGCCGCTTAATAGAAAGTAAGATGAATACTCACTAACGTTACACTTTATCTCACTCCCACACAAGTACTATATTCATTGAACCTTGTGTACCCACACGAACCGCTTATCTACTAACCACCGCTCCATAAAACCCACTCATTAAACCACTTGCCTCTAACAATCTGTTCGTCAGAAATTTAGATCGATACCCACTAACATCACACTTCATTAATTTCATTGTTGCACAAGTACTCCATGAGTTGAACCGTGTGTCTCCATGCAAACCGCTTAATGGAAAATAAGGTTGATACTTACTAACAACACTCTTCAATTGTCATGTCAGTTATAAATATATATTATTGAAAAGTGAGATATAGTGTCTATCAAAAAGGTAAGGTCGATTTTCGTTAACATCACACCATTGCCACACTATAGTAATTTATGCATAAAACCATGTACCGCGCATAAATCGCTTACTTGAAAGGAAGGTGGTATCTCCTGATGTCACATATACATTTTAATTTGCACATTGTAATATCCAAATCTTACATCCCTACAAGAGTCGTCTAACAGAAAGTAGATGGATACCCACCAACATCACACCTCATCTTATTGCCACACGAGTACAACATGCATTGAACCTGGTGTCGTCACAAGAACCGCTTAGCACAAGCAAGGTTGATATCTACCAACAACAACACGCGCTCCATGTCATTGCCACAGCTATCCGCTCATAAAACCATGTACCTCCAACAAGCCGTTTGTGAGAAAGTAAGATGGACGATAGACACTAACGTCACACTTCTTATTTCATTGCCACACGAGTACTCCGTGCGTTGAACCATAGGTCCCCACACGAACCACTTAGCACAAAAAAGTACGGTTGATATCTACTAACAAAATACCTCACTGTCACTGCCACGCCAGTAATCCAATCATAAAACCATATACCTCCGATGAACCGTTTGTCGGAAAGTGAGATGGATATCTACTAGCCACGCCTTCATCCTGTCATTGCCATACTAATAATCGATACGTAAATCATGCCAAATGGAGCCGCTTACCAGAAAGTAAGGTGGATGTCTACACGCCACGCCTCCATCTTACTACCATACAAATAATAAAACTATGAATCACATGAACCACTTACCAGAAAAGTAAGGTTGGTATACAATATCTACTAACATCACATCTTCATCTCATTGCCACATGAATAATCCATAAACAATCATCTGCGATGTTCTTGCATTTGGTATCTACTTTCTATCACACCTCAAATATCAAACTCTATCTAAATCAAGCACTGACATGATGTTACATTTAATTTACATAGTTAATCATAATAGTATTGATGAGAAATATAGACCGTTTTAGTGAGCATAATAATTATATTTTTTCTACTGTTGCCATAATTTCAACCTTTTGTTTTTAGCATTTGTCATAATTTCAACAGTAAATAATTTGTAATAGTGAGCCAATGAATGTAAACCAAAATTAGCACAATATGAATGCTTGTCTTGTTTGTCTTTAAATTATTTTATGCTAGTTTGAAATTTTTTTCCCCATCACTAGGTATGTTAGTACTTACTAAGCAAGAAGATTAAGAATACTTTCATGTATGGTGTACATTTATTATGCTCTTGGAAGTTTGAGCTCCAACACTAATAAATTCGTACTTTTCTACACTGTTTGATAATATATATAAATCATTATAAATAAAAATAAAGAATAATTTCTAAAAAAGTAGTAGTATTACACATAATATTCATTTTTTTGCGATTAAACATAATATTCATATAATAAACAACAATAATGATAAATATGTCAGATCGAATTTGAAACTATAGTGATGTGTATCATGGATAATGACTTTTTTGTTTCATAAAAAATGACCGCCATATTTGTACTGACAATGTCTCTTTCAGTTGGTACCGTATTTTTTTTTAAAAAAAATTGGTAGATCACTTTATTAGTAGATCAATGTTAAAACAAGACCAGGAGAAAAAGGGAGGACTATCTGAGAGAGAGAAATCAATGAAGAAACCCGCAGCCGCTACGCCACCGAAAGCGACAGGGGTGTGTGACTCACAGCCAGCGAAACGGAGATAGCCAGAAGGCTTTCCTGAGCGGCTTCACCCGGCGTTAAAAATCCCACTACGGCGTCTCTGTCCGGGTATCCCCCTCTCAAATCTCCCTCCCGAATCTCCACACACCACCGAATAAGACTCACCGCCGCCGCGCCATCTTCATTTCTCGCCGACCACACCGGCTGGACCTGGAGGGATCGATCCCTCGGCGCACGCGCTTCGCTCTCTCTTCGTCTTCTCCGACGACACACCTCGGCGCTCGGACAAGCACATCTCCGCCCCGCCTGTCGCCCAGCCAGGACTGCGTTCGCCGGAGCAGAAGCCCCTCCCTCTCTCCCGGTGCTGTCGGTCTACCTCGGCTACATTGCTTGCTCGTCGCCGGAGGCGGAGCCCGGTCTCGTGCGGCGGCGCGGGCGCTGGCCTGGCAGCACCGTGCCAGGTGGTTGGTTGGTCGCGCGCTTCTCGGCGCGCTCGCGTGCGTGGGTTGGAGCGCTGACTTCAAGGGGAAGCTTCGAGCGCGGTCGCGTCGCTTCGGCTCGGGGCAAGCCTCCTCCCCTGCTACTTCTCGTGGACGCTCTCACTCCGTCTCTCCGCATCTTCGGTTCGTTCTAGCGTGGCGTGGTGGAGATGGGGGTACTGGAGTTTGCGGTGGAGAAGGCTAGATCCCTCGCCGCAGCAGTCGGGGCCGTCGACGCCGACCACTCGCCGCAGCACCTGCAGACGGCCGAGCTCGCGTGTATCGAGACGCGGCGGCGCCAGGAGGCGGCCGGCGGGAGCACACCGAGCGCCAGCGGGCCGGGCACGCTAGTCGACCCTCCCACGCCACCGCGGCAGCCTCTGGAGGCGAGATCCGGGGGCAGAGGCGACGCCGCCAAATGCTCTTCTCCTCCCTGCTGTGATGTAAGGTAAATGCATATCTCTCTCCGCACACTCCTTCAGTTCTTCACGATAGAAATGATCTCTCAGAGGATTAGTATGCCAAGTAAAATTAGCGAGACTAGCTCATCGACTGGTCTAATTTTAGAGTCATGAAAAGATATAGGACATATTTCACCTCACTAATGTATTTGGATCTATAGTAGTCATGGTTTGTTGATAGAGTGCAAATATAATCTGTATGCGTGATAAAAACTAATTGAATAACCGCTTGTTTGAAAGAAGGAATTAATTCTTTAAGTTGCCTGCATACGTTTTAATCCAAATATGAAGCTATGCAATGATTTATGCATTAGGAGGTAACTTAAATAACACAAAAGCAAATACATAATCCTTTGCTTTGCTAATCAAGAAAATAAGAAAAAGAAGAAGAGGAAGGCTTGCATCTTCTGTACTTGTCCGTACAGTTAGTTCAGCTAGGCTCAAACATTGTGTCATCTTCCAATGTTGTCAAAAGCTATTCTTAGCATTCGGATGAAACCCATGGCTACCAACGTGAAGCCAACTTCTTTACACTAATATGCTATCGCACACACACACATTGCCAAGATTTCACAAAAATACCATTGATAGTAATAAAACACTGATTAGGGCAGAGACAAATTAAAAGATTAGGAGAGAAAAAGTAAAATACCGAGTATCCAGACCTATTAGGCCGACGTTGATTACCGAGTCTTACCTGTAATCACCTGGCAAACTATAGAAAACACCAGTTTTTCATGATCAAATGATTTACGACCACTAAATACATCAGTGCAATATCGAGTTAAAATTTAGACAGAGGTCAGAAAACAGATGGATTTATTTGTTGAGATACTTATAGCTACTTAATTTTGCTTTGTGGTTTCTTGTGGGAAAATCCAAATTTTTTCAAAGATTATCCTTCATGCCCTGCAACAATATTCTTGATATTTACCATGTTAATTTGGGACCGGAACTAAGCGAATACACTACAATGAATTTGATTCGGCGAGATGCATGATGTGTGTAGCTGATAACTTATCCTGATTTTGAATATCAAAATTTTCGATTGATTGCTGTGGTTGCAGGCGACTGGATGGGGAGGAGTCAGACGAACCCGGGCCCCAGTTTTTGGCCCCAGGGACTTTCTTTCATGACCTTTCAGATACAGATTCTAGTGTTAGCATTAGTACCTCTATGTACAGATCGATGACCCCAAGTCCTGCAGAGAGCCCTACTTGTGCGGTCAGGCAAAATGATGCTTCAGATCATGATGCAACATCAATGACTGACTCAGATGATGCACGGGAGCAAAGCAGTGCTAGCATAGCTGGTGAGGGAGAAGGGGTCAACGCATCATGCCGCATTGTTGATTTCTGTGATGATATTTGGTGCCCGCCACCTCCTGAAGATGAGCATGATGATTTGGAATCAAGGATATTTGGATTTAATGATGAGGACGATGGTGCTGTTTCTCGCCAAAGTTGCTTCAGTGGTAAAGCAGATTGTGCCGACGGAGCTCATAGAGAAAGATATCTGAATCACTTTCGAGCTTTAGTTGCACAATTACTGATGGGAGAAGATGTTAGCTTGGATGATGGCAATGATTCCAAAAATTGGCTTGAGGTAGTGTCCTCGTTGGCATGGCAAGCTGGTAGCTATGTGAAACCTGATATCAAGAAAGGAGGAAGTATGGATCCTGGTAAATATGTCAAGATTAAATGTGTAGCATCAGGGAACCCAAGTGATAGGTATGCCCTTGGTTGTGTTGCTGCTTACTGATAACATTTATTTTCTGACCATTATTTGACTGATGAATATTTTTGTCCACTGCAGCAATTTTGTTAGAGGAATTGTTTGCTCTAAGAATGTAAGACACAAACGAATGGTCTCTGAGCACAGGCATGTCAGATTGTTCATTTTAGGAGGGTCACTTGATTACCAGAAAAAATCTGATAAATTGGCTTCCATAGGAACTATACTTGAACAGGTTCGTGTCTGCTCAGTTTGGGTACTTATGAATTTTTTTTGTTGTAGTCTAATAATGAATTATCTATTGTAGGAAAAGCAGTGTTTAAAAACCATTGTGGGAAAGATCGAGTCTAGGCAACCTAATGTGCTACTAGTTGAGAAAAGTGCCTCATCTTTTGCTCAGGAGCTCTTAGCAAAAGATATTTCGTTAGTTCTGAATGTAAAGAAGCCGCTTTTGGATAGGATTGCAAGATGCACAGGTGGTCAGATTGCCTCGTCGATTGACAATATTGCCTCAGCAAGTCTAGGACAATGTGACTTGTTTAAGGTTGAGAAAGTTCTGGAATGTTCATCAGCAGAACATGCAGAGAAAGGGTCAACCAAAACTCTGATGTTTTTTGAAGGCTGTCCGGAGCGCTTGGGATGCACTGTAATTACTTTTATTTCCAGCTGAATGATTCCTTTAACTACTCTGAAATATTTTAAAGTTTCCTGAAGTTTGACTAAACATTTATTTGAAAATCAATCAGGAAAGTTTAGCCAGTGTTTATCAATTAAGAGTGCTATGCTTTATGCAGATTCTACTGAGAGGAGCATGTCGGGAAGAATTAAAGAAGGTCAAGCGTGCCACGATCCTTGCAGTGTTTGCTGCTTATCACCTGTTCCTTCAGTCATCATTCCTTGCAGATGAGGGTGCAACACTTCCATGGATTCCTTCAGTATCTGTGAAAGGCGTAGCAGAACTGCAAAAACCTAGAGATAATGTTCTTCATAGGATTGTGGATCATGGTATTACTGATGATCATGGGGCTGCTGATGAGAAAGGTCCACACAATGCTACTATTAACCAGATATTTGATGATATTTCATCATCATCCACTTTGTTACCAGCTGGTCCTCAATGCCATCAAAATGCTTCATGCCATGGACAATTAATATCTCCAGGTTCCCTAAGTGATGACTTGGGAACTACTTGTGCTGAAACACGATGTGATGACTCAGACCAGTCTTTGCAATGTAGTTTGCAGTCACCAACTGTTACCGATATCTGTCATGATGGTGCATTAACTAAGACAAGCATGACAATGTGTCATTATCATCCGGAAAACTGTAAGAGTCACTCCTCACTAGACAACTATCAAGAAGGAGATGTAGATGATCAAGACAAACTTTCGGCTGGTTACTTATCTGGTACTGACAATAGTCAGAGCATCTTAGTTTCCTTCTCAAGCACTTGCATTCCGAAAAGTTTGGCATGTGAACGCTCACACCTCTTCCGCATCAAGTTTTATGGTAGTTTAGATAAGCCACTAGGAAGGTACCTCCGTGAAGAATTATTTGATCAGGTATTTTTTTTATGTAACCTATCAAGCAAATGCCAAAAAAAAGAATCTGGTTTGTCATTTTCGAATGAGCTTATTTATTATTTGTCTAAAATATAATTGTTTGATGTGCCACTTTTCAGGCATATTGCTGCACATCATGTAAAGAACCTTCAGAATCACATGTCAGATGCTATATGCACCAGCATGGTAGCTTAACGATCAGTGTTAGGCGTCTTCTATCTAAAAAGTTGACAGGTGAACATGATGGAAGGATCTGGATGTGGCATAGATGCATGAGATGCAAGCTGAAGGATGGAATGCCACCTGCAACACATAGAGTAATCATGTCTGATGCAGCATGGGGTCTATCATTTGGCAAATTTCTGGAGCTCAGCTTTTCAAATCATATGACTGGAAACCGAATTGCAAGTTGTGGGCATTCTCTTCAAAGGGATTGTCTTCGTTTTTTTGGGTATGTAGTTCCTTTTATTCTGTTCTTAAGTTCTAAGTTATCATCCAATCAGTACAATGAAGTTTCAAATCTTGTAAAAAAACATTGCAGATATGGAAATATGGTGGCTGCCTTCCACTACAGTCCCATGGTTACTCTATCTGTCAACCTTCCACCTCCAGTTCTAGATTTCAATTTCCACTGTGCACAAGAATGGGTAAAAAGTGAATTACAAAAGGTATGCTTTAAAATAATGTTAAGAGATAATCAGTTCATTTTCATGATCCAAATCCCAACCTTATTGCACCAAGTATGTTGAAATGCACAAAACATTTTTGTAGGTATTTAATATGATGGAATCCTTGCATGACGAGGTATCTCGTCACCTTCATAATATTGAGAAAAGTATTATCTCCGTTGATGATTCAGTCAAAGCAACCATACAGAAGCAGATAATTGAGATGAAGGATATACTTAACATGGAAAGAAATGAGTATAAGGTTGTGATCCCTAACATTCTTTTGTTTTATTCATCTCATGCTTCCTTGTGTTGTATTGACTTTTGTGTAAATTTTCCACAGGCTGTGCTTCTACCAGTTATAAGTGAGAGTGCTCATGCACTGAAATCAAATATTGATATTTTGGAGCTCAACCGAATGAGGCATGGTCTCATCTTAGATGCTTATACTTGGGATTGCAGGTTGTGCAACATTGATTCACTCAAAACAGGTGATCCCATTTCTCAAGAGAAAACCCAAGCGGCCAATGAAGGGAGACCTGGATTGGTTCTTACAAGACATGGAGGAGCCTGTCATGAACAGTGCCCTCAACACTGTTCAGGAATTCTACTTCCACGCAAATCTCTCTTATCAACACAGGGCCACTCAAAAGATAACAAGTCTGTCGAGGTTGAGAAAGATTTGTCGATTGGGCTGGTTGATGTGGGAGATCTTGATTTGGTCTTTAGCAAATTCAATGTATCTGAGGAAGCTGAAGGGCATCATCTATCTAAAGATCCCATCAAGACAGAACCAGTTGAAAGGTTACCATCAGTTGCTTCCATTTTAGCTGATAGAATAGATATGGCATGGTCTGGATCTGGTGAATTGCATTACAATCTTCCATATGATTTGGTCAAAGCCGATGAAGATAAATCCGTAAGCTTATTGGACAATTCAAGGTACAAGAAGGCTATTGCCCCTGTGCGAATCCATTCATTTGATGCTGTATTGAGATTGCATCAGCGGGAACAAAGTGGATTAGTTCCTGCTTCGTTGCATTCAGGATTGAAATCATCTGATTCCTTTAGAGATTTGTCAAGTCGTGCGAAGGATCCAATGACAAATATGCGGAGGGCCTTTTCTCAAGTTTCTCCCAGGGAAAGAGGAAGCTTAAATGCTGTTCTTACACGTGCACCTAAATATATCACACGGGCTTGTGAAATGGTGAAAGATGGAGCACGACTGCTTCTGCCCAATATTAGCTATGAAGGTTCTATTATTGTCCCTGTCTATGATGACGAGCCAACGAGTGTTGTGTCATATGTGATGACATCACAGGAGTATGTTGAGCATGTTACACATAAAAGAAATGCAAACTCCAGCTTTTCTAATTCTACCAAGGTCAGGAGTAACAGTCGGCTTGATGTATACTTGTCCTCGCATGAAGACCTTTCAGATTTTAAGGAACCCCACTTCAGATATAACTTTCATGATGAGGCATGTTTTGCAGATAGTACAAAGTTTTCTGTTACTTGCTATTTCGCAAGGCAGTTTGCTACACTTAGAAAGACATGTTGTCCAGGTGATATCGATTACATACGATCTCTAAGTCGTTGTAAGCGATGGAGTGCTCAAGGTGGAAAAAGTAATGTTTATTTCGCAAAGACAATGGATGACAGATTCATAATCAAACAAGTCACCAAGACAGAGCTGGACTCGTTTGTAGGATTTGCTCCTCATTATTTCAGGCACTTGACAGAATCATTGAATTCTAGAAGCCCTACTTGCCTGGCAAAAATAGTGGGACTTTATCAGGTTCATTTTCTACAGTTGACACATATTTGAACATCATTTCTTTTATCTTATAATTTTACTAAGTTACTGTATTCTCTTATATCCAGGTGAGTATCAAGAACATGAAAGGAGGACGGGAAGTGAAGATGGATCTGATGGTAATGGAGAACGTTTTCTTCCAGAGAACAATATCCAGGATGTATGATCTGAAGGGTTCCGTGCGTTCACGCTATAATTCTGACTCAGATGGCCACAATAAAGTTCTTTTAGATTCTAATCTCATAGAGGCACTGCATACAAAGCCTATTTTTCTGAAGAGTAAGGCTAAACGAAGTTTGGAAAGAGCTATCTGGAATGATACATCGTTTCTTGCGGTATGTGGTTCCCCCAACTTCTTAGACCTATGATTTGCTAGTATTATTTCTCAACTCTGTTGCAGCAATGTTGTCTTTAATAATGTAAACCATAGCATGAGCTGTATGACGAAAGAATGAACTTGCATAACAATAATAACACTTCTGGCGACCAACCTTGCCTCGTCTTGTCATCTTCTAACCGCACATTATTATCCATCTTTGCAGTCTTTGGATGTCATGGATTACTCTCTTTTGGTTGGCATTGACGAGGATAAGAAAGAACTCGTGGTTGGCATTATTGACTTCCTTCGGCAGTACACTTGGGACAAGCAGCTGGAGACTTGGGTGAAGGCATCGGGCATCCTAGGCGGCCCCAAGAACGAGTCTCCTACGGTGGTATCTCCGGTCCAGTACAAGAGGAGGTTCAGGAAGGCCATGTCGGGGTACTTCCTCGCTGCCCCAGACAAGTGGACCTCCTAATCAAGACCACCACCCTCCTCTCGCGTGAGCAAAAGCATGATCTGTTCACCCGTTTGGCGTGCCCTGATCAAACAGGTGAATTGAAGCGGAAGTCAGTGCTGATTCATTTTATTTTTCAGAAAATATCATAGCAAATAGATTAGACAATCCGGACTGGACTGTGACACCAAGCATGACCATTGCAGTGTCCGGCCGCGTCTGAAGGCTTTGGTCCGATGTAAATTGCAGTAAACGACGGCGGAGTATTAAACGCCGAGTTGGACTGCATTTTCTTTTGGTTGGAACTCATGCTGATAAAATCGTATAACAACAGAGTTACCTTACTCAGAGGTTTTCTGTGTTCTTGCGTCATTTGTTTCCTGTGCTGCAGATGCAATTTTAATTTCCTGCGCTGCAGGTGCAAAACCCCTTTGAATTTTTTAACCGAAATGAAGAGGAACCAGTTTCGTCTCAGTCGTCTTTTGCAAGGAGAAAAAATGGAACATACGGCCCACATTATCGTTTTTGTATGAAAGCCTTCTCCATAAACTTGTTTGGTACACTCGTCAATGACCAGTGCTCCAGACCATTTCAAAACTTCAGTACTGACGAACAGCGCTCTGGGAAGGACGGTCATTTCCTGACAACGACTTGAGCTGGCAAACAAAAGTGGGCCAGGTGCTCCGGGCCAGCGGCGTATGGCGTTGCTCTGCCACGTCAGTGATCCGCGTGCACACCTGCCGTTCTTCCTCCGGCCGCACGATTCCGCCTCGCGCCAAATCATGCCGTCCATCCGCGCCATGCCCTGGATCAACCGCCCTGAGTCCTGACGGCCTGTCGAGCACCTGTTGTTCTTCACGCGTGAAAGTCCATCTGTTTAGCTGTTGCGTGGGTCCAGAGCTCCATGCAAGTTCACGGTCCTACATATCAGTCTAAAGCGCAGTTACAGACCAGCGTGTGTCTTAGAACTAGAAATAACTCGTCTTCGTCCCCATTAGACCAACCCGCACGGTCTCGCGCTTGGCTGCCACACCTCGAGAGCTCAGCGCCGCCGCTCCGTCGCATCCATGGCCACCGACGGGGAGGAGGCTGCCACTAACCCCGCCCCACCTTCTCCGCCGCCGCCGACACCGCCACCGGTTCAGATTCCGCCGCCGCCGACACAGCCACCGGTTCAGCTCCCGCCCTACACTGAGGTAACGAACTCTTTTCTCTCGATTCGTTTCCCGCCGCCGTTCTGTGAGGTTTTCTCTGGTTCTTAGCCCCCCGTGGGGGTATCTCATCATCGTCTATAGGTATCCGCCACAGTTGGTGCCGAAGACATGCCTGCTCCAGCACCCGCCATCACTACTCATGCCGATGCCGCGGTGCCTGCTGGTGCCGAAGACGTGCCTGCTCCGGCACCCGCCATCACTACTCATGCCGATGCCGCACCTGTCAAAAGAGGGCGCGGGCGGCCTCCGAAGCCCAAGGAACCTGTTGCTGTTCCCGTCGTTGCTGATGGTACCGATGCCGCGCCTAAGAGAGGGCGCGGTCGGCCTCCCAAGCCCAAGGCAACCGTTGGTGCGGCTGCTGTGACGGCCACCGATGCTATGCCTATCAAGCGGGGACGCGGACACCCCCCCAAGCCCAAGGGTCCTGTCGCCGTCGCCACCAATGGCACGTCTGTTAAGAGAGGGCGCGGACGGCCTCCCAAGGCCAAGGCCCCCATCGCTGAGGCAACCGTTCGTGCCGCTGCCGTGCCTATGAAGCGGGGGCGCGGACGCCCCCCCAAGCCCAAAGATCCTGTCGCGGAGGCTGTCGCCGTGGCCACGAGGGGCATGCCCCGCCCTCGCGGACGGCCGCGGAAGAAGCCCAAGGTCGCGGACGAAGCTCGTACTGGCTCACCTGCTCAAGCAACTAGCAATTCTGCTAACACCAGTGCTGTGTCTGTCAAGCGCGGGCGTGGACGTCCCCGGAAGCTGAGGCCTTAAGATCCACAGTGGGCTTGGCATCGGCCATGTTTAGATGTCGTCTGTTCTGTTCTTGAATCCTGTTATTACTGCAATGGTGGTGATCTGGTAACGATAGGTGCAACTGTGCTCTTCAAATCTTGGTTGGTACTAATTGTTTATGATTAGTGGATTAGCTTGTGGTGATGTATCTTTAGCCAATCTCGATGGGAGCGCCTGTGCTGTGGATGCTGGGCGGAAATTGTTGTACCTGACTATTCTGCTGTGAATGACTGACTTAAGATTCATATGTCTCTCATTGCTTTTGCTTACTGTTTTGTGACAGCAATATTTATGTTGTGGTGAATTGCAGCAGGGCCTGTTGACTTCAGCTGTTCTTGATTTGTGTCCACTTGAAGCATTGTCAATTGCTGTTGCATAGATGAGATGACATTGAAAATTTTCTGAATTAGCCACAATATTGAGTTGTTTTGACATTGGTATCACGGTAGTAGGGCAATGAATCATTCTTGAATGTTTCATGTGTGATGGTTGCTTGTAGAATTTTGTTTTTTTTTTTTGTAATTGTTATACTTGCTAGTAGGTTTTATTGTTTGGTGTTTTCAATGATTTTGGCTTATAATCGAAACTGTTTTATAGAAAGTTTTGAACTATCAAGTATGTTCATAAGTACAAAGATCTGAATTCTTTCAGTGCAAATTTCTCTTATCTAAGTATAGCTCATTCTTAATCATAAAACCAAGTGGGGCAAAATTTAGTGCATACTGTTGGTATCCTTTATGACTGTTCTGTCACAACCGCTGGACCAAGTGGATTATTCAGTAAAATTACGATTTTCATATTAATATTCTTGAGTTGGTAGCTAATCATCTTGCATCGATGAGCTAGTCATCAGATATGAAGTGATTGATCATTTCCTTGTTGTCTCTGTTTTTACATGAATATTTATAGTAGCACAGTATTCTTAGAAGGATTTGGAGTTTGCATTATTTCGTGAAGGCCTCCTTGTATGAGCCTCCTTGATTTAAAGCTTTGGACATCGCTGTTCTGTTCTTGAATCCTGTTGTAGGTTATAACTGTGCTCTCCTGATATTATTTGGCAGTAGGTGCTAATTGCTTATGACTAGTAGCTTAACGAATCTCATGTGAGTGCCAGCGCAATGGGTGGTGGATGGAAATCGTCATTCCTGACTGTTCTGCTGAGAATGACTGACTGCAAGTTTCTATGGCTTTGCTTTGCTTGCTGATTTATGATAGTAATGTTTATGTTGTGAATTGTAGTAGGGGCTGTTGACTTGACCTGTTCTTGATTTGTGTCTACTTCGAGCATTATCAATTGTTATTGAATTGATATGAGATGACAATGAAAATTTTCTGAATTCGACACAAACTTGAGTTGTTTTGACCTTGGTATTATGGTAGTAGTAGTAATAGGGCAGTGAATCAGTCTTGAATGTTTCTTGTGTGATGGTTGCTTGTAGAATTATGGTTTCTAATTAGGTTTTATTGTTTGTTGTATTAGATGATTTAGGCATATAATCAAACTGATTTGTGGATAGTTTTGGACTATCAAGTATGTTCATAAGTACAGAGACCTGAATTTTTCAGTGAAATTGCTCTTATGTAAGGATAGCTCATTCTTAATCATAAGACCAAGTGGGGCAAATTTAGTGCACACTGTTGATATGTTTTTTCATTTTTCTGTCACAACCGCCAGACCAAGTGGAGCATTCTTTAAAATTGTGATTTTCATTTTAATTTTCTTTATTTGGTTACTAATCATTTAACTAGTCATCAAATATAAAGTGATTGATCACTTCCCACCTTTTGGGAATGAGACCCCCTGACGTTACTGTAAGCGTACAATTGTCGTTGACGTGTGGGTTGCGTGGGCTTGGCCCCACAAGTCAGTGACAACTGTACATGGGTAGTACCGTCAGACGATCCGCCCGCTCTCCTTTTGTCTCTCCCTTTTTACATGAATATTTAGAGTAACATCATGTTTTGAAGCATTTGGAGTTTGCATTATTTTCTGATGGAATCCTTGTACGAGCCACTTTGATTAAAGCTTTGTGTTGCTAAGAGTGTAGAGCCATACTATAGCTTGTATTGTCTGTGCACAGGAACTGTTAGAGAAATTTATATAATGGACTGTGTATTCTGGTAGTGTATGGCTAGACTCTGCAAAAGCGTAGAGCCTTTGTTGACAATGATAAAGATTTTTTCTCGAAAACTTGACAACGACAAAGATGGAGTTCGACAAAGGTTTTGCTAGTTTCTTTAAATTCTCCTGTCTGTTGAATGTAAATGGTATTTTGACCCTCGCATGACTGCTAAAGATGGACGTTATCTCATCCGTCAGTCGTGTTGATTTTTGCATAAATCTCATCTGTTTGGAAGTATGCTGCGATAAAAAGCTTCAATTGTTTTGAGAAATTTGTAATTTCCCTAGGCAGAACTACCGTTGTGTGTATACTGGCTGGTTGCTGCATCCGTTCAACTATCGTTGGGTGTTCCTTCGCTGGAGCCGGATAACGCAGTTATTGTTGGCACTTGCACGCACTGGATTGCTTGAATCAAATTTTCGGCTTGTTTGGCAAGTATTATAAAACTAATTATAACTTATAATTCATAAGTGATTATTATCACATACATCATATCACATACATCATAAGTTGTTTTTCAATTTGTACTAGCATAAACTGAAAATAGTAGTTTTTTTTTTATAGCTTATGGATACATACCGCATAATCTATTCCATAAACTGTTTTGTCAAACACTTGCAAACATAAGAAAATAGATTATAACACATAAATTTCTATAAGTAGATAAAATATTTTTTAATAATTAGCTATAAATAATTTCATAATTATTTTAATAATTTATATCAAACAAGCCTTTTATTACTACAGTGAAGAAATTAATAAAATGGAAATCTTATCGAAACCAATCATAGCCCATCACGAGCTCTCTACAAATATGACTTTTTTCGATGTCATTTTAATAAAATAGAACTCTTTTTAATGACACTTTTCGATGTTCTTTCCAGCGTCTGTCTTACCGAAGATGCCTGGCAACCAAGCCAAGCACACAAACGTAAAAATTATTCTTCGTTCGCAAGGCCTTTCTGTCCTCTTTTGCTTCGTCCCGGCCGCGCCCGCGACGCAATGACCACCTCGTCACCACCGCCAGAAGTCCACCCCGCGTTAGGTCCACGCCTGAATCCCCTCTCCGCTCTGCTCCGCCCACGCTTTTTCCACCGCCACCGCCATCTCCCCGTCGCCGGCACCTATGATGAAAGACAAGATGAAGGACTTCATGAAGAAGATCACCTCCTCATCCCCATCCACCTTCAAGGGCAACTCCCACGTGCTTGGCTCCGCCCCCTCCCCCTCCTCCTCCCGCCCCGCAAACTCTACCCCTAATCCCAGGACCGTCGTCAAGCAGCCCCCACCGCCACCCCGCGCGCCTGCGCCCACCGAATTCACCCCGTTCACGCCCCACATCTCCTCCTCCGCCTCACGCCGCCCGGACGCCGTAGCCAACGGCGACGCCTCCGAGGCCACCGTAGCGTGCCCGAGCTGCGGGGACGCGTTCCTGTCCGAGCTCGCCGTGTCCGAGCACCTCGACGGCTGCCTCGCATCAGCGGGGGGCGCCCGCGCTCGGGCCGCCGCGTACCTCGCCGCCAACCCTCCCGCGGCGGCCGTGGAGGTGGTGAAGCGGCTGCTCGGGAACCTTCTCAAGGAGCCCGGGAATGACAAGTTCAGGCGTGTCAGGCTGGGTAACCAGCGGATCAAGGAGGCCGTGGCGGACAGGGAGGGCGGGCTGCAGCTACTGGAGGCCGTCGGGTTTAGGTTCGGCGACGAGGGCGGGGAGATGTTCGCTATGATGGATGAGACGCCTGGAGAGGCCAGGCTGGGAGGGATCAGGCGGGCGGTGCTCCTGCTAGAGAAGGCCTATCCGTCAGCCCCCGTGCAGGTAGAAGCGGAGCCCAAGGACAGCTGCCACAATGCAGTTGAAGAGCAGAATCAGGTCAACATGACCATTGATCGGCAGGTGAGCTTGTATTCAGTGTAATGTGGTCTTCCTTTCCTTGTTTTGGTGTTGATTAGCTGACATAAATGCTTGTTCCCATCAATGAATACATTAGCGAGTCAACAGTACTTTGTTCTTCATATGCCATGACATTTACACATTTCTAGTACTACCTCCGTTTTCTTATTGTTGACGCTTTTTAGTATTTGAACTAGAAAGTGTCAACAATTAAAAAACGGAGGTAGTAGTACCTATGTTTCCTTTTGTTTCAGTTGTGTAATACATTGTTAACCTCGCTTTGAGCTGTTACTTATCTACCCTATAAACTATGAGTTCTAAAAATTGGCAATTATAGGTGTAAAACCAATGCAAAAATTGTTGAAATATTCACCCAAAACATACTAAATGTGTCACCAATTCTTTGTTGCATTATAAGCATTGGATTTTAATTCAATATAAGCATGAGAGGCTCATATATTAAGCTCTATGCTGCACTTTCTTGCAGACTAGAAATTTATATTTATATGGAACTGCCTTATGGTGACTTGTAGTCTTTTGTTTACTGTCTTAATTCGTTGATTCATTTTAGTGATTCTTCTGCTACTGGTAACCTTGAGGATTTGCAAATGCTCTGATGTGCTACTCTGCATAGATCAATGTAGTGATACGGCTATGTTGTTGTTTACCTGCCTATCCTGGAGGCTTTATAAATAGCTCATTAAACTGACTTCGGAAAGTATAGTATTGGCATATATTAGCAGACATCTCATGCTGATTCAAGATCGTGAATGTAGTGAGCTTAACTGTATGGCATTGTTTTTTTTTTCTTTGCATTCTATGTCAACAGTTTGTCCTTTTTCTTAACATATTTTTGATGCAGTAGCTCATAGATGTAATGTTCCTTCATTTGTTTGTTCAAGAACTTTTTTTCTTTCCATATTAAGTTTTGGTACTTCTTGGTACCTTTCCAAGGACCATAAAGATGCTCTAACTCTTAAAGTTTATGAAAACTGTTATATGCTACCAGAAATTTGTTAATGAAATCCTTCTAATCCTTCCTGTCCATTTATTATCATAAATATCTGTATTGACCAACAGAAGAGAAATTTAAACCTAGCCAGAACTCCACAAAACTGACATGCCATCTAGTTTTTTCAATGACACCTTTACTTGTTAGTTTTCATTCAGATAAATTGTTCTATTTCAACATGAGATACCATCCTAATTCATTGTCAGATGCAGATATTTGGTTTTAATGTTTGAATTGAATCTGATATGACATATGTCGTGATGGATATCCATGTTCATGTAGCACCCTTCCCATTAGAACTGATCATGGAGAACTAGCCCTGAACTGCTGCCTTGTGATGTCTTACTTGTTTGTACAACTGAACTGATTTTCAATTTATATTATATGAGACTGCTTTGCTTTGTTGTTGTTGTCATATTTTTCTTTATTCATAGTTTTGTACTTTTATCCTTTAGGGTCCGTGACTTATTGGATATGTCAACTTTACAGACTCGAGTATTCTTCACTGTCCCCGGAAGTTCCATTGAAGAAAATGATGTACCGGATTCCTTTTACAATCTTACCAGTGAGGAGATAAGGAATGAAGCAAAGATGAGGAGAGAAAGGTTGGAACGATCTCGACTGCTAATCCCAAAATCTTACAAGGAGAAGCAGTCATTGGCTTCTCGACAGAAATATAAAGAAGCAGTCATCCGAGTTCAGTTCCCTGATAGAGTAATTCTTCAGGGGGTATTCCTTCCTGGAGAGACCACAGCTTCACTATATGAGGTAATCTCCTTGTACTCAATTCCTTGTTATGATTTTTCTTGCTTAAATTCTGCTGATACCATTCTTGGTGGCATTTAAATATATGAGTAAAGTGCACCGTGGGTCCCTAAACTATTCGTGATGTGTCATCTAGGTCCGTAAACTCTCAAATTGACCATTTGAGTCCATAAATTATTTTTGTTGTGTCAAATGAGATACAAATCTATTTCTACTGTATCAACTTAGGTCCATTTTTTTTGAAATCATATAAGAAAAAAAAACCAAAGTGCCTCTAGCCAGGTGGTTAGGGCGTTCAAGTGGCATTTCTCAGGTCCTAAGTTCGATCCCTCACAACGCGGATTTTTGATTGAGATTGAAAAAAATCTCCACATAATAGTCCGCATCAAATCACAGATTAAGGACTGACCTAAACTCATATCAATCACGGATCCCAAGACCATTATTATAAGGGCAGAGTAAAGAAGGTTCGGAAATTTTTTTGACCTGGGTAAGAATATTTTTCTTACCAAAATGTTCGAAGGACGGAGCTGTCTTACCCCGCAGGTCGAGTTTTTTTTTATAATTTCAATTGATCATATATGTTATGCATTTTCTCAGTGTCATACCACCAATATCGAGTTGCAGTGTTCGTTGATGAAAACCAACTTTTTAAAAGTATCATACAACAATTTTGTCCTTTCTGAAATGGTCACAATATATTTCTAGCTTCCAAATGGGATTTGGACCTCACTTGACACAACAAAAATAGTTTAGGGATCCAGATGGTCAGTTTGAGAGTTTATGGATCTAAATGACAGGGTGAATAGTTTAGGGACCTACGGTGTATTTTACTCTAAATATATTGAACATGTACTATGGTCTTTGAAATGAAATGTTCATTGGTTAGCAAACTGCATGACCAGATTTCTTGCTTCTTACTTTATCCTTGCTATAGGCATGTTTTGCTGCCTCTCTAAGTTTATTTTATTAACAGTTTATTTGGAATTAGAGGTCCAACTTATACCACTGCATGGTGATCCCTAGAATAGCATGAGTTTGTGTATAGGCTTAGGCTACTTGGTTTAAGGAATTGCTTCGTCACGGATGAGGACCTTTTTGTTTTGTAGCTGCAACATTCTGAAGTTGCAGCTGTTGTAATGTAGTAGCTTATTTCAGCACAACTTGTTAAGGCCTGTTTGTTTGCCTACTAGATTATATCATCCAGCTTATATAATCTTAAGATGAAACAAGCAACTAGAAGCTGGTCCCAGAGTAACTATTTGAGCTGTTAATCTAGGTTGCATGTATTTTGTTATTTGAAACCAATAATTCCCTTGCTTATAATCTGGGTTGACAAAAAACCTCACCAGCTTATTGTGCCCAAACTTATATAAGCACCTTATATAATTCAACACTGATAACTACTACTACCTCCGTTTTTTAATTGTTGACCTTTTTTAGTACAAATTTGTAGTAGAAAGGGTCAACAATTAAAAAAGGGAGGTAGTAGATTATATAATCTTGAGGGCAAACAAACTGGCCCAGTGGTTCTGTTCTTTCATGTTATGCTGTCACCTATTATTTTTGGTTGTTTTCAATCTGATGGTGTTGCTGTATATCCATGCCTGTTTCTGGTTTATAGGATTGACTAACGTGATGACTTGATGCAGTTTGTTGCATCTGCCCTGAAGCAGACAGGTTTGGAGTTTGAGCTCATCTGCCCAGGTGTTCCTAAGCCACGCGTGGTACCTCATTTTCCAAATCCTGGGGAGCGGGCACGCACTCTGCTTGAGGAGGACCTGGTCCCTTCTGCATTACTCAGATTCAGGCCCAAGGAGACGGATTCGGTCGTGTTCACTGGTCTGCTAAATGAGCTAATTGCCGCCAGCGAACCACTTATGTCCACGTCATCATGAATTATGAATTGCATTCGGTCGGTGGACCCTGACTTCATTCTGTTGCACAGATATCATAGAATTTTACACCAAAAGTTCTCTTACATCAGACGTGATCACCAAAGGTTCCCTAAACCATACATATATGTATATGTATGTAGCTTGCGTAATACAGGCTTGGTAAGACAGTCCAAGATCGTGGGGGAGGCCCATTAGCCAACTTTATGTTTAGTGGGCTTGGCTCATAAATGTACGACAGCAATACATGTGTATTTGCATTCTTTTGAACGCTAATGACAGTTGGAAAGCAAGATCATTTGACTGACTGATGAATTTTCTGTTCAATGTCTCAGTTATGTTTTCCGCAGTTTGATGACCTTGAATGATATGTGTCTAATGATAAGGTAAACTATATACTCCCTCTATTTCTTTTTTGTTGTCATTCCGAAAACAAAGTTAGTTATTATTAGTTATAAAAAATGTTGTCTGCATTGACAGCAAAATGGAATGGAGTACTCCCTCCATTTTTCTTTTCTTGACAATAGGATAGCTTAGTTGGTTGAAATTTACACTAATTGTGCTGTCCTAACGTCAAGAAGTAAAAAACGGACAAGTAATATTTATGTATTTTCTGAATAAGATAAACTGTCAACATGACAATAATTGAAAATCATAGTAGTACCGTTGAGAGTTTCCATGCTCTCTGCAATTGTCCTGTTGTATTTTTGCTTTTCATTTTGTAACTCTAGTCATCGCCGGCGCATTCCGTGTTATTTTTTTGAATGAAACACAAATAGAAGAGTACTCTAATTTTAGAAACACACGACCAAGTGACGGTTTAATTAGTACCCCGCCCGCCCGTACACGCATCGCGAGATGCTTCGGTTCTTTATACTGACGACGCACGGCGATACCACCAGCACCAGCATGTGGTCATCTTTGTTATAATAATATAATCCTAGCTAGTAGTACATTAACTAATCAGGAAAATTATATTCGAGGTCTGGTAGCTCCTGCTTGCGCGACCTGCAACTGCAATTATTTTTATACTCGCGAGTCGCGACGTTGTTTATGGTCCCTAGGAGTAGAAAGAATGCCTGCATGCCGCTAAATCTTTGACCAACCGCGGTTGACTGAAAGGGTTTCTTCCGTTATTGTCGCAGCACGATTGCGTGATTGGCACCCCTGATTCCCATCCTTTTTTGAAAGTGACATTTTTTAGACGTTGACATGATGATCGATCGAGAGATTCATATACTGTAGAGAGACAAGTCAACAATTGGAAACACGATCGAGCAGTTTTGTCGTGGTGGAATAATAACCACAAGCTAAGTGTGGCCTGATAATAACCACTGAATAATGGAGACACAGCCACATGCATGCGTTTCGTGGGCCAACCTCACTCAGATCGTACACGCGCTCCGGATCGATATGCTCCCGCACCGCACACTGAACAATTTAATTTAAAAATCTACTAGTAGAATCTTGCGAGGACCGTAAAATAAAATGTGCTATCCCACAGGTAGCCGCTACTGATCACGGGTCCGACGTCGAGCCCCGCCTCCGACCAGAGAGGACGACGCTCCATCGACCGGTCGATCACGTGTGCACGTGGCGTCGTACGAGTCGCTCGGCGGTATCAACAACATCAACAACCTTGGACGATGGAGTAGTAGCATACTAGCGTGCACTCTTCTGGACACGTACGAAAATTCTAAAGTTGGTTGGTGGAGGAGACGGCCGTGGCTTCGACTCATGGTCTACGTATCTTATTACTATCTTTTTTTTAATTATTAACACTTTTTAATATAAATTTATATTTAAAAAGTCAATAGTTAAAAAACAAAGATAATACTATCAGCTAGTAGTATATAGGGTAGGACTATAGGAGTAATAAGTACATGATAGTAGCTAGGTTATTTCTTATATCATCATCAGAGAGGTGGTAGGGAAATATCGAAGCGAAAGAGAAAACTAGTTTGGATAGTTGGATTGAATGAAGAACGTGCTGGGAGAACAAGATCGAGCAGTAGTGCTTGTTACAAAGTAAGAGCGACAAAAGAAAAGAGAATGATTGTTCTGTGTATAGATTAGTGAGGAGGACCCACACTTTTTACTCTACCAACGGTCGGGAGACGCAACCATTCGAAAAGACGGTTTCCGAAGGGGTGTCCCCTGGGGTGGCAGTTCCCCATATGCTAATTACATGATTAATGATAATTGATCATTAATACCATGTGTATTATAACACTCCCCCTTGATCAATTATATCTTGTAATTATTGATTCAATGACTTCTCCAAAAACCCTGTGGGAAAAATATTGAGAAGTGTATGGTGATACAATATGTCATGAAAACTCCTTAAAAATCCAGTGAAAAAATAAGGAGAAAATGATACAACACATTCTGATATTGCTTCATAGCTTATACGAAAAAAAAACCTTTGATAAGGAAAAACTCATAAGCTGCAATGCTTATGATCTGATGATTATAATTTAATATAATCTTTCCTAAGCCATATGGAAATAATATGTCCTGAAAACCTCCTTTTTTTAAACCATAGAGGAAAAATTAGGAGAAAAGATATGACATATCTTTAATACTTGTAATCTATATTGCCTCATTAAAACCTGTATGAGAAAATCTTGATAGGAAAACTCACCAGGAAAAAGAGTACAATATTCATGATAAGAATATCATTAATTGGTTATACTCCAAGGACTTACTCCCCCTGATCATTGCAAGTCTCTAAGTCTTCTCATACCTATACCATTAACATATTTCTGGAATAATGATGTAGGTAAAGACTTTGTGAATAAATCTGCTAGATTATCACAAGACTTTATTTGCAAGATCTCTATTTCTCCATTCTTTTGTAACTGATGAGGGTAAAATAGTTTAGGAGTAATATGTTTTGTGATATCACTCTTTATATAACCCGTATACATCTGTGCAATACAAGCTGCATTATCTTCATAAATAATTGTTGGCTCCTTGAAGGGCTCAATACCACATGAATTTTGTATGTGATTTATCATTCTGCGAAGCCATACACATTCACGTGTAGCTTCAAATAATGCAATTATTTCAGAATGATTGGTGGACATGGTGACTAAAGTTTGTTTTGAAGATTTCCACGATATAGCTGTTCCACCATGTAAAAATACAAACCCAGTCTGTGATCGGCCATTATGGGGATCAGATAAATAGCCAGCATCAGCATAACCAATTATGGTCATGTCTTGGTTAAGTCTATAAAATAAGCCAAGATCTTTTGTGCCTTGGAGATATCGGAAGATATTTTTGACTCCCGTCCAATGACGTTTAGTTGGGCCAGCACTATGTCTAGCTAGTAAATTTACTGCAAATGCGATATCAGGCCTGGTGCAATTTGCAATATACATAAGCGCTCCAATGGCACTAAGATATGGGAATTCTGGTCCCAATAACTCTTCATGTTCGTCCCTAGGTCTGAATTGATCTTTCTTTAGATCGAGGGATCGAACGACCATAGGTGTTTTGGAGGGATAACACTTATCCATATTGAATTTCTCCAAAATTTTCTGCACATATGCAGACTGGTGTATCAATACTCCCGAAGGGAGATGCTCAAGTTGTAGACCTAAGCAAAATTTGGTTTTACCCAAATCTTTCATCTCGAATTCCGTCTAAAGATGATTGCATGCTTCATTTATATCTTGCGTATTTCCGATGATATTAAGATCATCTACATACACCGAGATGATGCAAAATCCACTCAGGGATTTCTTGATGAACACACATGGGCAATCATCATTGTTAGAATAACCCTTCTGAAGCAGGAATTCTTTTAGTCGGTTGTACCACATTCTTCCCGACTGCTTTAAGCCATAGAGTGACTTTTTAAGCTTTACACAATACATGTTGCGATTGTGATTCTCATTCGGAATTTTAAGTCCTTCAGGAACTTTCATATAAATATCCGAATCTAGTGACCCATATAGATATGCAGTCACCACATCCATGAGATGCATGGATAGACCTTTATGTACTGCCAATGATATTAAATATCGAAAAGTTATGTCACTCATGACTGGAGAATATGTTTCATCAAAATCGATGCCTGGTCTCTGCGTGAATCCTTGTACTACAAGTCTCGCTTTATATCTCACCACCTCATTGTTTTCATTCCTTTTGCGAACGAAAACCCATTTATATCCCACACAAAAGATATTTCGAGGAGTAGGCATTACTGATGTAAATACCTCTTTTTTCTTAAGCGAGAGCAATTCTGCCTCGATTGCTTCCTTCCATTTGATCCAATCTGAGCGCTTGATGCACTCCGCCATGGTCTTAGGATCTGAATCTAGTTGAAGGTCACTTGCAATCTTGGAGGAGAAATTAATGTCGACAATTGTAGTCTTTCTGTTGAATGATTCTCCAGAATCAATATAGTTCGTGGAAATCTCTTTTACCCCTTCTAACTCACTGTGTTTTCCCATGACGATTGAGTTGGGGTCTTCCGATGTCCCAGCACTATTATTTCTGTGTAAATCTGTGCTGGGTATGTGGCAATTCCGATGAACATCCACCTCATTTGGATTTTCAATATCCAACTGGTGTCTATCAACATGATGTTGATTTGCATTTACTGTTTTGGAAGTAATCTTCCGTTCTTTCCGCGGTGGCTTCTCTGAAACCTTTGGTTTTTGTGGAGCCTTATCCCTTGTAACCATACTTCTCCCCTTCTTATTTTGATTTGGGAGTTGAGTGGTTTTAATTGGTACCTCCACTCTTTCTGGTACATTAATAGCGGGATTATGAAACTTTGTGACCCCTTTATAGTCAGTAAATGCATCTGGCAGATTATTTGCAATGTTTTGCAAATTGATAATCCTTTGAACTTCATGTTCGGATTCTTTAGTACGTGGGTCTAAGGACTGAATGCCCGTAGCATTCCAATTTATTTCTCGGCATTCTTTTTGGTACTGATTATCTCCCCCTAATGCCGGGAAATTGTCCTCATCAAAGATGCAATCAGCGTAACGGGCAGTGAATAAGTCCCCTGTAAGAGGCTCGAGGTACTTTATGATAGACGGTGACCTGTACCCCACATATATCCCCAATTTCCTGTGGGGGCCCATTGATGTACGCTACGGTGGTGATATCGGTACGTACACAGCGCAACCGAATCTACGCAGATGGGAAATACTTGGTTGATTTCCACGTACTAACTGCAACGGGGAAGCCGTATGATATGCAGTAGGTCTAATTTGAATCAAGTCTGCAGCGTGTAAGACTGCATGACCCCAACATGATGTTGGCAAATTGTAATTCTGTAACATTGGTCGTGCAATTAGTTTCACTCTCTTGATGAGGGCTTCAGCTAATCCATTTTGTGTATGTACATAGGGCACAGAGTGCTCCACATTAATGCCGAGGGCCATACAATAATCATTGAAGGCTTTAGAAGAAAATTCTGCGGCATTGTCCATCCTAATAGATTTTATCCCGTGTTCAGGATAATGTGCTCTCAATTTGATAATTTGAGCAATGATCCGTGCAAAAGCATGGTTCCTTGTGGACAATAGGCATACATGTGACCATCTAGTAGATGCATCAATGAGTACCAAGAAGTACCTAAATGGTCCAGATAATGGATATATAGGCCCACAAATGTCTCCTTGAATGCGTTCAAGGAATTGTAGTGGCTCGGCCTTGATTTTGAGATAAGAGGGTTTTAAAATTAATTTTCCTGTGGCGCATGCAGTGCACACAAAATCTGAAGGTTTAGGAAATTTTGCAACTTGTATTTGATGACCAATTGAATTGCTGATAATTTTTCTCATCATTCCAATGCCAAGATGACCAAGGCGATCATGCCAAATCTTGAAGACATCAAGATTATGAAAAATTATCTTATATGCAACGTGTTAATCTGGCACTATAGCAGTAACAAGTGATTTGGATGCTAAATAGATTTTCACATCCATACACCATGTCAAATAGTTGCTACCATCAGGTTCAAGTTGCTTAAACTCCTTGTTGGCAAAGTGAGCCATGTCCCAAGGATGAAGACCGACAGCCTGCCGGCGAAGTCTTCTGGCGTCGTTGATGAGAGCAAAAGTGCTGATAACGTGTTACAAAGTGAGAGCGACAGAAGAAAAGAGAATGATTGTTCTGTGTATAGATTAGTGAGGAGGACCCACACTTTATACTCTACCAACAGTCGGGAGACGCAACCATTCGAAAAGACGGTTTCCGAAGGGGTGTCCCCTAGGGTGGCAGTTCCCCATGTGCTAATTACATGATTAATGATAATTAATCATTAATACCATGTGTATTATAACAGTGCTCACAAATGTGAAAGTACGTACTCTCAAGTTAAACCCAATAAATTCTGGAGACAGCGTGACGTGGCCTCGTGCCCAATATTGGGGACCGCGGCTAGAGCGCGCATCAGCTTTCAGCTAGCTGCCCGCTAGGCGTCGCCGTCGTCCACGCGCGGCCACTGGTTGTGCTGGTCCAGTAGTAATCCCAATCCTCTCACATATAATCGGCCACGTGAACAGAGCGACGACGGCGCCATGCCAACACAAGATGGGATGCTCCTCCTGCTACAACTGTTCATTCCCCCATTTCATTTGAGATCTATAGCAAGTTTTCCGCCATCAATTTTGCCGGGTGAGGAGGACCACAGAAATCTCTTTGTCCATCAACGTGCTATACTACCTCCGTTCATAAAATATTTGACGTCTTTGACTTCTTATATAAATTTTAACCACTCGTCTTATTTAAAAAAATTAGTTTAAATGTGTAAAATTTTTAATTATGATCAAAGCATTCTTAGTGATGAACTAAATCATAATAAAATATATGATTTTTATTATAATTTTTAAATAATATGAATGGTTAAAAATCAAAAAAAAAAGGTCAACGCTAAATATTCATGAACGGGGCGAGTAGCTGGCTGACGATGGTGACGGCACTAACAGAGATTCCGCGGCATTCCAAACTTGCAATGCAATACAATAATCCCCATCCCACCCGTTGGCGATGAACGTGGCCCACTCCCACCACTCGCTCCCGATTCCCGCACGAGTTGCCGCTGATGCCGAGCGCCATCGGCCATCGCCGGCAGCTCTGACCGTCTCCATCTCGCGCTCTCGGCTACTGTACACACATGCATAAGTATGCTACAGTACTAGCTACCACTCAGCAACCCATCTCTCTCTCCGTCTATCTGTCGGTGCGCGTGCATCAGATTCTTCCAGACCGAGAAGATGATACAACATCGTAGGTCCAGACGTCTCGACTTTCCTGATGCTTCAAACCCATAAATATTGTTGGAAAGAATAACATATTAAACTGTACTACTACGACCTTTACAAATGACCTTGCTTTTGCTTGTTCCCGATCGAAGCCAAAAGGGGGAACAACTATATGCCGAGCGAATACTCTACAAGACATTCCTCCTGTATCTGAGCCGCTGGCCGGCGCATCAATATGCTGTTCTTCTTCGTGGATAGTATCTCGGTATCTAGCTGGTCGGTCGATCGGCACGGCGAGCTCGAATATTTTATTAGGGGACGTTCTAATACAACACACGCCATGCTATATATACTCTCTCTCCGTCCACGACGAACGTCAGTTTGGATTTTGTCGCATTTTCAAAATCGTTTCAATTTAACTAAATTTATCAGTAAATGAATCACTCCTTCCGTTCCAATTTATTTCAATTCTGTTTTATAGTTGGATACGAGAATTAAGATGGATGGAAAAGATATACTCCAATACACACACAAAAAAACTAGGAGATGGATATAGATAGAGAGAATTTTGAAAGCTAGAATAAGAAATAAAATTTGGAACGGGACGACCAGTTAATTTTATTATAAAATTAAATAATTTTCCAATAATACTTATTACTACATCAGCATGTTAACAAATTTATATATATATATATATTTAGTTAAAGTTAAAGGTGTTTGACTATACTCCAAAAAATAAGAATGATATTTGTTTGTGGATGGACTGGAAGGGGGAGTAGTATATGCTTGTTCCCTCCGGAAGTCATCATCCTCATGCGTGCCAGAGAGAAGAGACTTTGGCCCATGCCCAACCCTTTTTGTTAGGACCTACGACTACGAGCCCTATTCCCTTCATCTCGTTCGTGCTTCCACACAAGCATTGAAGCATATGCATGATTCCAAAGTTGCACGCCCGACTGGGAGCACTGTTGTGCATAGCGAAACTACTGTGACAAAAAAAAATAGGGTAAAGGGTACGGGTGTGTGTTTTGCAAAGGTATAAAGCCAGTGCCAATGCAAGGAACAGGACTCAGCCACATGCATGCACGAGCATGTGCTTTAATTTGTCACTATCGATATCTTGTGGGATCTTATTATTAGGTAGTACTGTAGTAGCATTACACAGGGCATTTTTGTCAAATGCAATCGGAAATAATCAGGTTATTTAATGTCGCAATCTCGTCGTAACAAAAAAAAGGGACTGGAATTGGTTTCCATATGTCATCAGAATAGCAATAAAATAAATCTATTCCTTAAAATAGCTATAAACCCGTGTCAAAAACAAAATCTACAAAGAAAACAAAAATATAGGAAAATAGTATGTTATATTGGAACTTGCTGTAAAGATTTTTTTTTCTAAAAATTTGTGAAACAACGCTCATAACAACGTACTACTAGTCAAGGTTTTAAAAACCGTTCAAATCGCGAAGAACGAATGCGTGAAAATCGAATGGTTTATCCTAAAAATCAAACAAAAACTATTTTTGCTGCAGTACTTAGTTACGGTACCACGCGGTTTTTAACGGTTTTTGAAACCATGCTACTAGTAATAGAAATTTTATTTAAAAAAAACGAGTACTAGAAATGTGCCGAAAATGCAGATCAGGTAGACTGCCCACTCCATGCATGCTTGCCCATTACCAGCACATCTCAATAAAAAGGCCTCCTGCTGCCGTTCCAGTCAGATGGCCATTCAAAACGCGGTTGGTTAGCGCTTATAATTATAAAAAATCAACCACCACTGCTGGGCCACCCCAATAATACAGCATCACGCAGAGCACAGGGAATGCGTTGAGCCCACTGGGCCCGGTCCGGGACCGTACGATTGTGACGGCGACCAGGTGGGCCATCCCGCATCTCGCCAGCTTTCCAGTGTGATAGTAGTAATTCGTTGTCTTCTTTTTTTTTTTCCCTGGTGATATTCGTTGTCTAAGATATACAATGTGCATTTTGCGCAAATAAATGTGTTCTTATTGGGAATAGAATAACAGAGTACTTGCCCGAAACGGTTCGTCACTACACTAGGCCGGGCCTCACGCCGGCATCGGCGGCGGCGGTGGCTTGCTACAGGGCCGCGTCCGGCCTGTGGTCCCCGGCGGCCGGCGAGACGTCGCCGTCGAGTCGTCGACCGCACGCATGAGCTGGTCCAGTTGTTTCTTTCTTTATCCTCCATGTGAAGGTCACTGGCGCCATGCTGCTCATATAGATAGATATAGATGATTCTCCGTCCAAATGTTCGCAACTAATTTGAGATGTGAGACCTGTGCGGTGGGTGTTGCACATCATCCTGCCGATGGCGAATTGGCGATGAGCATTTGTTGGTGGTTTGCGTGATTCCCGATCTAAAGATGCATGTGCTGGACTGTTGGCTGTTGAATACATTTAATTTTTCGTTACGACCATGTTTAGAACTCTTAAATAATCTAAATTATATACGTACTTCGTACTAGCATACACAATAGAGAATTCTATTTCGTTGCTTTGACATGGATTTCAATTTTAGGAGGTCATGCAGTTTCATCCATGACTCTGCCACTCATAATGATGGACCAATATAATGGTTAGACTTTAGAGAGGCATGAATGGCAAATGACGCGCTCATACTGTATTGTTTTCGCGAATGCATGAATATACGTGTATGCGAGTTGGTGGTCCATCTTTCACTGGCCGATTTTCTTATATGGTGACCTCATATTCAATCAGTCACAGCCAACTAATTAGTGTTTGGTTCCTTACACTGCCCTATTCTCAAATTCTATACCAACAAGTCAACTTTGGCTGATACGTACCGTATAATATAGCTTCAAGTCAACCTCTATATATCTAGTAACTTCCTTTTATGCTTGCATACTCAAGTAACCACGGTTATATAATACCCAAACGGATCCACGCAAAAAATAAAAATACCCAAACGGAGGGTGTAGAACAAACCATATAATAAGGTCCGTATTTATAGCAGTTAACTGCGTTATTTCCCCTCATTCCGATGAATTTGTCACTGAAACTGCAGAGAGAAAATTCAGTTCACCTAAATGTTCGGGGTTAGGAAGGAAGAAAAGGGGAGCACCAGCTACAGTGGTACTCCTTAAATATAATTTCGGCACGACACATTTCGAAACCGAAACAGAGGACGACATTATTAGAAAAGAAGCACCACATGGGACGATTTTAAAGCACGCAGCTCTCAATCTTAATCCGCCCACCGCTTTAGCAAAGTGACCGAGTCTAAATATATACTAATGTTAATTAACCAAGACCAGCATCACGTTTCGAAGCCAATTAGACGCCGGCACGTCTGAAAGAGATTGAAAGCATAGGGTTGCTGTATAAATTAATAATAAGGAGGAGTAGATAGATAGCTCCACATGATGTGTACTTTAAAATTGTTTCAACGCCTTTGGTGTTCAGTGATTATATTATAGTAGTACACTGTACAGTGTGCATACACTTACGATGATAATGACATGCAGAATACTACTAGTGGATCCATCTGGAATCTATATGCAAACTGGCACGGGCTCCCACGGCTGTGACAAGATCAGAATAATTCACGTGTGTACTATGAAATTCGCGGTTGCATTGAGATCTGGTTGTAATTTACAAGCATGATTAGCTGGTTAACCTACTAGCGCACTCAATGCTAGTATAGTCAAATCTCCATCAGTCTGTGTATTTATACATAGTTATCTCAAGCAGTCGGAACAGGTAAAAAAAAAAAAAAACTACGGGTGTTCTTTTAGATGATGAAACGAAAGGAGTAGTATGATATCAAGAAACTTGCTTTACCATCAAATAAAGTCAACACTGCAGCAACGCCTCTCACGGACTTCAACCTAGGGGTGGAAACTACGGCAAACTTTGCCCCACAGTTCCGTGCGCATTCGTTCGAATCAAATCAAATCAAATAATTTAGCGTCCCGTGCGCACATGGGTGTGATGGCAAGAAAACATAAACAAAAAACGGACGCGGCACGCCACCCACACCACCCACACCCGAGCGCGCGCTAAAGTCTGAGCCCCCCGTGACGCAATTGTTCGCGCCATTTTTTTAATTTTACCCGACACGAACTGTAACGCGATTTTCATTGGCGGAGCCCCCGCCCACGTGGGCCCTGGTTCCCGCGCGGAGAATCCCGAGGCCCCCACCGCCTGCTCAGGCGGGGGCCACGCGGTAAGCGGCACGAGGTCCGCCGATTCGGCTCGTGCGCGATGACACGTGTTGCCCGCCCGTCGCGTCGAGCCTCTTCCACCCGCTCCGCTCGCCTCACTTTTCGGTGGGTCCTAGACGGACGGGTCGCTGTTTCAGTGGGAGCGCGCGGTTTGCGCAAGGGTGGAGCGGGGGCTGGCTCGCACCGGACCACGTGGGGACGCAACCGGTAAACGTGGCGCGGGCCCCGCCGCGGAGGGCGACGTGCCCGATCCGGTCACGCGGCCCGGGGCCACCGCACCCAGTCGCCATGCCGACCACTCCTTTGATTCATTCTTTTTATTTTCCCTGAAATAAAAATTTTGTTTCGTTTTTTTATACCACCCGTTTCCCCTCGTTAGAATTAAAAATATTAAAGAAAACCTACGCCCGGATTAGAAAAACACCCACAAGCGCACACACGCGCACTACAAGAGCGGAGACACAGAGAGAGAAGGAAGGAAGAACGGTCAAGGCTGCCGCGCATCGTCATTCATTAGCACGGCGAGAAGCAACTGATAGGGAGAGGGAGGCAGCAGCCAGGCAGGAAGAGGGAAGAAGGAAGGTGCACAGGAGCGTGGAGTAGGAGAGTTGTCGAGCTGTCTTCAGTCTCGCTCGCTGCTCTACCCGCAACCTCTGAGACTGGGAGGGCAAAATCTGCAGCCCTCTTTCCCGAGCCGTTCTGGATGGAGCGGGACTTCTTAGCGGCGATCGGCAAGGATCAGCAGGACAAAGGAAGGGAGGAATCAGGTACGCCTCTGCGGCCTCCTTTCGCCGTCCCGCCGCGCTGGATGTCTTGATCTGCTCCGGCAACGGGTCCCTTTGCCGTGCTGGATTGGTTTCGAGTTCGGCAAAGATGCCGCCGACCGCACAATTCATTCATTCGGGAAAAAGGCCTTCGAAGTGAGGCTGCCGAATTCCTTTTGGCGCTCGGCCTGCCGTGCGTGCTCGATTCAGCCGTGAGTGAATGCGTCAAGGAAGCTCAAAGCGAGGGAGCCCTCCTTTTTCGGGGGAGACTGGCCGAATCTTTCGGGCAGCCACGCATGTCGTTAGTTGATTTCGAGATGGTTGAGGAGGGGTGTTGCTTGCTCGTAGGACCCGGATGTGTAACGGATCCGGGGCTCTTGCCTTTGATGCTTATTAGCTGTGTTCGGCGTTAACTACTATTTATATGCTGGTTGCCTCTGATTGAGAGCAAGCTGTGTGTGTAACAATCTCTCTTTTTCTCTCTCGCAGTTTACTTTGGAGGTGGAGGAGCAGCACCGGCAATGGATTGGTCTTTTGGCACCAAGCCCGGCGCCGCGCCGGCGTTGATGTCGTTCCGGTCGGCGGCGAGGGAGGAGCCCAAGTTCCCTCAGTTCTCCGGCTTCGACGGCGCCAAGACCCCGGCATCTCGGACGCTGACCCACCAGGTAGATTGCCGCTGCCCCCTGTTCTTGATTCCGGTTCATGACGCCCCCTTGCTAGTTTTGCTAATAGTCCGTTTTCCCTTTTGGGATTTTTTCACCGTGAATATTTATTTATTTTTCCCTTCTCAGAGATCGGTTGGGACCGACAGCCACGGCAGCCCACAACAGTACGCGGCCATGCACCGGGCACAGCCGCCCCAGCACGCTTTGAATGGCGCTAGAGTTATTCCGGTCTCGTCGCCATTCAGCCAGACCAATCCGGTGTTCAGGGTCCAGAGCTCGCCTAACCTTCCGAACGGCATGGCCGGTGCTGCTTCGTTCAAGCAGCCGCCGTTCACCATGAACAGCACCGTCGCCAGTTCTACCGTCGGTGTATATGGGACAAGGTAGTAGATGGTTTCCTTCAATTTCTAGAGATGTGTTTTTTTAAAAAAAAAAAAATCTTTTTTACAACAGCTTATAAACGAGCATTCTACTGAAATAGCTTGTTTTGCTTGTATAGGGATGTGCAGAAGCCGAAGACAGCACAATTAACAATCTTCTATGCCGGCTCTGTCAATGTATTCAATAATATCTCTGTTGAGAAGGTAGAGTTCTCGCGATGGATGCTGTATTCTTATGCTGATTTTGTTGCATAGGTCTCCCTTGTAAGCTGATAATCTTTTTTTGAAAAGTAGCTTAGATTGTTATACGTTTGATTAATATTTGTAATTGCAACAGGCTCAGGAACTCATGTACTTCGCCAGCAGAGGATCCCTTCCAAGCTCTAACCCTGCCGACCGTAGGCAAGAAGCTCCTGTTTTCATGCCTACAAAAATCACGGTACCTGAGGTTTCACCTGCAAGGCACATGGTATTTCAGAAGCCGCAAAATGTTTCGCCTCCTGCATCAAGCGCCTCCAATCCAATCACTGCCGTGTTGCAACATGCAAGCCTCCACAGGACCGCCTCAAGTTCTAACATTGATTCCGCAGTGCTAAAATCTTCGAGCCCATTAGCTGTGCCTCCCATAAGTCAGGCTCCTTTAGCTGTTCTTCCCATAAATCAGGCTCCGTTAGCTGTTCCTCCCATAAATCAGGCTCCATTAGCTGTTCCTCCCATGAGTCAGGCACCATCAACACAGCCGGCAAATTTAGCCGCTACAACTGCAGCAGCTATAATGCCTAGAGGTACTGATGCCTTTCTACTGTTTTCATTGTATGATGCTCTTGACATGATAATATGTAGTTTATTTCTGTTGCCTGATTACACCCTGCTGACAGTACTCTTATTGGTTGCAGCTGTTCCTCAAGCAAGAAAGGCGTCTCTTGCTCGATTCTTGGAGAAAAGAAAAGAAAGGTAGAATTCATGTTCATATAGTAGCACCTTAGCTCGTCATCACAGTTCACAGCTGTGCCTTTGTGCTCATAAAGTTGTCCTCATATGTGTATGCTTCTCTTTCAGGGTGACTACTGCAGCACCGTATTCATCAGTGAAAAGCCAATTGGAGAGCAGCGATACCTTTGGCAGCGCAAGCACCAATGAGAGATCATCATGCACAGACATTTCCCTCTCGAGCCACCACGATGATTCGCTATGTTTAGGCCAGCCCAGGAACATCAGCTTCAGCCAAGAGTCACCCAGCACGAAACTACATATCTGATCCAACCACTATCCAGTGTCCATAGATTCATTCAGGCCGACTGATGCAAAAACCATAAAATACTTTTGCATTCAGGCAGGTGCTCCAGACGAAGGAATTATATATTTTGTTGATGCTGTTGTTGTTTGTGGTGGTATTTTGGGTTAGCTTGCTGTAATGCTGGTCTAGCTGGTGCTACTTCACCAAACTAACAAGAGTTCTGCCACATGCAGACTCTTGATCATTTTTTGCCCTAGCGCTATTTTATTGCAAAAGGAAATGTGTTAATTTAGCAGTACCAAAGTTATAGGCTTACAAATTTCTCGCCTTGTATGGCGGAACTGTACTATTCTACTGTTCTTGTATCATGAACCTCCAAGCAGCAGAATACAAGAGCAAAACTTATTCCTGACCTTTGTTGTCACTGGTATCCTATCTACAGAACGCTGGTACCCAATCCATTTCTGAGTAGTCAGAAACGGAGTTGGACCAGTCACTACGAGTTAGTATGTTCTCTGTGTTCCACCATTGATCTTGGTTTTGAATGGCTGTTGGCTGAGATTTACATTACATGTTCCTACCAATCAAGGAAGGTAAACCAAAGTAAAGTGTAAAGCTTTTTGGATACTGCAGGAGTTATACAAGGGTAAATGTTGTTATGTTTTCTTTTTAGCACGGGTAAATATTGTTATGTGAAAATCTAACGGCCTTAGGGTTGCTGTTATAGACCTGGCCTAGAAAATCTTCTTCGGCCTGTTTGATTCCTTACCGGGCTTTGAAAATTCCCCACCCATATATCGGGATCGGGCTTCGATTCGCCGTCGCTGTGGCTGTCTGTTGGGCCGGCCGCGTAGCTTCGATAGTTCCGGTGTTTCTTCTCCCTGCTTCCTCCTGAGTCTCTTCGATTTCAGCCAGTCGCCCGACCGTAGCGGCGTGGTTTGGTGCGGCACGGTGCTGCCGCGTGACGCCGGACGCAGGCCCAGGCCGCAGTGCCGATCGAATCACAATCATCATCGCTGGGCCCGCCAGAGGCCGACAGTGCCGGTGCAGCGTCGCCACAGCCCATAGAACGCGGCCAGCCGGCGGGCGGCGCCCACCGAGAATCGAGCACCACCAACCTCCTCGACGGATCCATCAGCAGAGCACTCGGCTCCCACCAGCCATGGACAGACAGACACCCTCCTCTCCTCTGCTTTGTGACTTGTGAGTGGCTGCTCCATAACTGTTCCGACAGGTTTTTGCGGTGTTCGGTCTCTTTTATTCCCGTCCCCGTGCTCTAGCTAGTTCCATGCAGCTTTTTGCAGAATGCAATCTGCAGGGATTACATTATGTCCATGAAGAATATGAATACGGGTCAGCAGCCCTGGAGATCTCGTGGGGGCCAATGGAGCTTATCCTGATTTGGTGAGATGATGTTGTTTATTTCTCCCACTCATCTGACCAGCTTGGTGTGCCAACAAACAAAGCAGTACCCAAAGCGACTCAAAGTATATGAATTATTCAGGGCCGTCGACTCTGTTGCAGGAAACTGACAACCACAACCACAAATGCTTGCTGTAGTGTATTGATCTGTTGAGACAAAGGTCCCGCCAGAAATTATATTTTAATCATGATTTAAATTGTGCATACTGCGAGTGGGAAAACTTGCATGCACATTTGTGCCCTTCGTGCATATACCCGCGTCCAGACCCACTTGCGTCCCTTGCTTGCTATAGTGTATTCAGTGTTTGTGTGTGTGTGCATGAGGAAAACTTTGAAATCTTCAGAGTTTTCACTTTTCAGAGACGCAATATCTCGGCCTCAACCTGCCACCACCAAGTCAAAGACTCGCTCGTAGTCGAAGCCAGTGGTGATTTTCAAGTAAAATATAAAACGTGACGCGACATGCCCTATCAAATTAATTTCGCTCAAAATTTCAGTCTTCACTTCATTCACTCCCTGTTTTTTATGCCAACCTGACTGAAACTGAAAGCTCCCTCCCAGTAATCAGCTCAAACCAAGTAGTAATTATGAGCTGTAGATCCGCGTATACGTACGCATATGCTAGGTAGCTAGCTAGCTCCGATCCACCAACAAACCTCGTCGACCAGTTCTCCTCTCTCATCGTGCGCCACAGTCCACATCCAACATTGACATTTTGGAACCAGTTTCAAACCTATCGAAACTACGAAGGCAGACGGAGACGGAGGAGAGAAGGCGCCGCTTGTGGGAAACACTTGTGACAGCCAGTTTAATAGTACTCGTCAACTAAGGCATGCTATATCTCACAGTAGAAATTAACAGTGCAAGTTGCATATGTGGCCATTGACCATTGTTTTTCCTCTACACGCGCACTGCGTCTAGTCTAAGCACATAATACTATCTTGCGTTGAAATGAAATTTGGTCCAGATTCGCCTGTTTAATTTGGTGTCTCTCGACCAAATGGTACGGTCAATAGAAACAACAACAAGAACATTATCTGCAGATGCATCTGCGGGCATGCAGACAAAACGAATATGACTATAATATACTACTTTTTCTTCCAAGAGACAATATACTTGTACAGAAATGTTTCATCATGCGTCTCAAACGCCTTAACTGATACATTCCTCTTTAATTTCCCCAGCTTGGAATGGACAGAAAGCCTAATTGATTCACACGTACGCAACCATGCATCCTCTCATTTCGAGCTTGCCGTCAAGTGGATTGTGGGACAAAGCTTCGGGTCATTAGTAGTATTTCTCCACGCCATCATGAGGAGCACAAATGTCGGAGGCATACGTGGCGGCAATCCGCTGGAGCCCCCTCTTATTAGAAGAGTCAAGAAGCAGCGCCGCCACGAACGCGCGAGAGAACCGCGTCGTCGTCCCTCCCGCCAAAATCAAAAGGTGCTTTAATTTTGATGCAGCTAAAAGAGATATCCTTGCTAGATTTGATGGAGCTTTTTGGAAAGGACGAGAGCGAAGTTGAAGCATGGACAATGGATTGGGTTTGACTTGAGAATTTCCATTCTTGTAACTTGTATAATGGCATGACCACTCGTTGGTTGTACCTCACACGTAAGTATGCAAGCCAGCATCAGTTTACACTTTACAGTGACATGTAGGAGAATGGCTCTGAATGACTGAACAAAGAGAAAGGAGATAAGGGTTTCTTGATATTTGAAATCAGGCTAGACGCGACGCGACGCAAGCATTGGGTCGTTGTGAGGTCAGTACTATCTTTGAACGCACTGGTGCTGCACTTAAGAGTAATGGCGACATCAAGAGAGAAAAAAAAATGTTGAGGATAATGAGAACCATATCATTGCGAGATGCAAGTTGGGTTGTGTCAAGAGTATAGTGGGCGGTCAATCTGAAACGAGGCTAACTATTAAGTGAAGCGTGGCCGTCTACAGATGGTAAAAAGGACTTTGTATGAAACCATGCACGTACGAGTGGTTTCACATATTTTCCATCTACAAAGTCTTGCGTTGCCAAATCAATAATACTGTTCGACATATGGAAAAGTGAAGCCTTTTTTTTCTTATCTATCGAAAATACTCATTTTTTCAGTCAACGTTCGGTCAACTCCACTTCTATCTCTCGTTCTTTGATTTATCTCTCGTTCGTGCATTGAATTTGTAAAGGCTATGTCAAGTTGTAATCATGCTTAAATGTGATCCTTTTTCTTCTCTAGATCCTAAAAACATTGTTGCCATTACCAAAGAAGAAAGTGGGAGAGAGAGGGAGAGAGAGAAAGAGAGAGAGAGAGTTGGGGAAAGGTATAAAGTTTTATGCATCTAACTAGTTCACCTAACAGACTAAGATGATGGGAGAAAAGCAGGGCACAACCATGAAATTGTAGCGAAGAACTTAAATTACGAAAAATTGTCTCTATTAGAATTCGATGACTTAAATTGTAGAAAATTGTCTCTACTAGGATTTATTCGAACTCTCAAGACATATGGCTCTAATAACATATTAAGTTTCATGCACCTAATCAGTTCAATAAGCTGATGGTTAAAGGATGAAAACACATCGTTGGCTGTTGATCGCGGATTAGACAGTCATGCTATGTCAATTGAACGAACGTCAGATTTTAGTCGAATGAAATCTCCCCCTTTTTTTGACATTTCTTTTGTTTGCATGCTGCAGCCTCCCGTCCAAGATATGAGCTCACCACTTCATTTCTTTTTCCCTTCTCAAAGAATTCTTTGAATAATTTTCTAACAATATTTTCATCAATAGGAATAATGTGATCCATTCATTCATCATGATAGCTCGAGCTCGTTGCTGTCGTTCCACGCGTCCGGATGATCGAACAGCGCGATCCTCTGGTACGTGACGAAGGGGTCCTCGAACTCCCACGGCGCGTTGACCACGTCGTCCAGCCACATCGAGTCCGGCCACTCCATTATCTGCGCCCACTCCGGCCACTCGCCGTCCACAGCGGCGGTGCTACTGCTGCTGTCACCGCTCGACGCTGGGGCTGCCGCGGAGTAGGATGACGAGGAGGAAGAGGAGGGCAGGGAAGACTCCGAAGAACCAGCCGTGTTGATGCCGCTGCTGACGATGACGTCGTCGTCGCATGGCAGGACGATGTCGTCCACCATTGGGACCTCGTCTGTGGAGAACGTCTCGGTTCCGAGTCCGGCACCTGATCCTCCGGACGCGGCGGCCTTCTCCTCGTCCTCCGGCTGCTGCTGCTGCTTAAGAGGCTGTTGCGGCGGCGAAGAGGAGGCGGCTTCAGGCTGGAGAGGCTTGTGGGTGGCGGGGTCGATGCCCATGTTCCTGAGCTTCTTCTTGATGTGCGTGTTCCAGTGGTTCTTGATCTCGTTGTCCGTCCTACCCGGCAGGCGCGACGCGATCTTTGACCACCGGTTGCCCAGCTGCGCGTGCAGCTCGATCACCGTCTTCTCCTCCTCCTCGGACAGCAGCCCCCGCCTTAGGTCCGGCCGCAGGTAGTTGGTCCATCGCAGCCGGCAGCTCTTGCCGCAACGTAGCAGTCCTGTTCTCAAATAATTAAACAAAGAGTGAGTTGATGGTTCTTCGTCTTGCGGGCTGACGACGTGCCGCAGAGGACGGGTGTCACTCACCGGCGAGCTTGGGCACGGCGCGCCAGCAGCACTGGCCGTTGGTGAGGAGGAAGCTGATGAGCTTCTGGTCCTCCTCCGCCGTCCACGGCCCCTTCTTCAGCCCGACCTTATCGCAGCACGGCTGCCTCCCCATTATTATCGCTTATCGATCGACCAGTGAGCGGCAAGCTAGCTAGCGCAAACAGCAGTTACAAGCGAACTACTACTAAGCTTTGGTTGATGTGGGAACCGCGAAGCACGATGCAAGCAAAGGCCAGCTAGCTACACGGTGGAGACGCCATTGCCACCTTCCTTTATAAAGGACGAGGACGCAGCCTTCGCCAGTTAATAAGCTAGTCTTTGTCCGGGTCGCTGTAAGGCTGGAATGCGGGAGCCAGCAGGACGGTGTGCTGCCACGTGGCCAGAAGCTTCTGCTCCAGCATCCCTTTCGCTTGCTTCTCAAGCGCTGCAACGCCAAGCGTTTGCGCCTTTGGTTTCAATTTAGTTTGTTGTTTATTTGTTGAACGCGTAGATTACATGTTTGTTTCAGTCGTATTCATATATATAATAATATAATAACAGGGAATTGAATTAGTCTACGATCAATATTTTGGTGGTGTCGTAGAATTTACCGTCGTTCCTAAAGTCTGAACACATGCTTCACCAATGTGTCGGTTTAATTTTCACATGGCACTAAAGTTTTTGTATATTTGTCGTACGTATCTTCTGGATTGTGGGGTTCTCTGCGTGGTAGGGAACACAGGATGTACTTATAAGAGAAGATGTGCTTCATGCAACTTGAAGTTAAACCCATGCATGTGTACGCATTTACAGATTAATTACTTGTGGTTAGTTCGTAGCTAATAGTAGTTTGCATACAAATGAAACATATCACCCCTTTATCTCAAATTCACTATAGTCTACGGCATCAATATCATAAATATTTGAGCTCTAAATATTTTCCTACGTTCCAAAAGAAAAATAATGATTCAAATACAGTTTTGAGATCGAGTAGACCGACCAGGTTAACAAACAAGCCTGAAACTTGCCAGGAGCATATACGCGTGGCTAATCATATCATATTATCGTAAGACCTTTTCCTGCACAACGAGACCTAGGTGTTTATCTCCTTAGTTCAGTCGAGAACGCGCCGTTCTTGTGATCGTGTCCTTGACCTTGAAGCAAGTGCAGAGGTTTAGGTGTTATTTACCAAATCGTGTGAAGCCATGATATATTGCTTATTAAAGCAAGTGTAGATGATAATAAACTAATAATTAAGCTCCAGTCAAATAATCCAGAGGTCCGATCCACAGCCAGTCATCTCTCGATCATTTAGACAAGGATTTTGGTAGGTTGGCGGAACATGACTGATGTCATCCAATATCGCAAGGGTTGACAAACACACACACACAGTCTTTGTTGCAAGCGCAGGAAGCTTCTGGCAAAACAACAAACGGCTACCACAAGAACATTCTTTAACTCATGAGAGCTGTGGTGATGCTATAAATTATATGCACGCATTTTCTCAAGACAATGGTTGTTTGTTAGCAGAAAAATACAGTGCTCGTAGTTAAGCACGGTGTAAAATAAAACCAAATCCTTTGAGCACATTCTCAAATTTAGAACAGGACAGAGAAGATCAGATTTACTATGCCATTAATTCTGACTATTGTGACAGATGAGCTAGTACCAACCAGCCAAACAGTAAGGATCGAATATTCAAGACTTCAGTGACATGTCGAACGATCAGCTCCTGAGTTGACTGACTTTTCAAGCAAGAGACAATTGCATGTGATTTCTTGGTCAATTTTGCGTTTATTCTGCAAAAACAATTGCGTTTATTTTGGTCCACTTATCAAGTTTCTCCATTCTCCCCCTAAAAAATCCCATGTCTTCACCGAACCATTTGTCAGTCACCCTGGTCTGAAACTCGAAAGTCTCAATTCTGAAGCCATCTTGTAAATAAATTATTGAACAAACCAGAGAGAAAGAATTCAATCAGGAGCCGTCATATAATATTCCTAGCTAGTACAATTAAGCACGTTGCAGAATGGAAGTGCAGTAAATCAGCGTGCATGACTATTGCGCTCCTTATCCATCAGTGGCTGCAGCCCATTGTCATCTTGGACTTACAATTCAAAAGGACAATGTCAGACTTGCCAACAGCTGGTCACGCAGCTCCGGTCTTTTTATGGAAAGGGTGCCATAACTAATGGTTGAAATGAAGAAAAAAAGCAACTGACCTGTGAATGATTTGGGTGCCAGATGATGACAGGGCTAGTTACCATTTCACAGGAGCCTTGTGGGAGGCACTTTAACCCAAATGCAAATGAGAACAAGGATAAAGAGTCAACAGCCATATAGGTGGTCCAAAGACTGCTCCCTCCATAGATTAAGAAGCCACGCAACACGGAAACCGGTTGACCTTTTGTCCATTTCGTAACAGCCAGCAAACTCCCTAAGTTGATACACTCTGTGAGCTCATACTAGGCAAATCTTTAATATGCTATTCCTGTTGACCATTTCTTAACAAGTCGCAACTCCTTATGCTGATCAACTCCAAGCTCATACCCAGAACATCTTAACTAGTATAATGTCACGTGACTACTGAACAAATGCCAACTTGCTGTTGTGTGTTACCGGGTCTTGCTGTGAGAAATATATCTCCGTGTAGAAGGCATCGGTTTACTTGACAGTATGTACTCATAATAATTGCTTAGATATGTCAGATTCATTGAGAAGTACCCTTCACTTCACTGCATGGCAGGGACAGGAGATTGGACGCCTGGATGTTGCAACAACCATGCGCTTGCCTTGGAATCCACTATTTTTGGGGCTCCCATAGTTTCCGCCAAATCTTCTTTATGTCATGTCATTTCTGCTAAGACGCAATCTCTGAGCACTAGTTCAGTACAAAGTCTAAAGTGTCTTTCTTCTCACACCTCTTGAAAGTTGTGCTCCTCCTACGTAACATCTCCAGTAATATCTTGATTCCACTCTTCTATGACGATAAGTTGATTCCTTAGTGGAATGTGACAAGCTTGAAGAAATATTTAGCTGAAACTTTCGTTCCTTTCAGATTCTGCTGTATTGCAAAGTGAAACAGAATAATTTCTGCAGTGAAATCCAACTAATTCATTGGTATTGGATAATGACATTTCACAACTTTCTTCATGTTCACATTGTGAGTAGACAACTCAATACTCTGGAAGGCATTCTGGCCAAGGAGCACCTCTTGATACTCTGAGCCTTCAATCTGCTGACTGCGAGTCCACAATGTCTGCGTTGATTTTACTTGAAGAAGTCGACGTGGTTACTCACAGTTACCACTCCAAATGAGCTAAACTTACAAAATCCGATGGTGCAGTATAATCTCATTCATAGAAAAGAGATGCACTAGTTATGTCCAGATAGCTGCTTACAAAACAATATCATGCTCTAAATACTACTGATAACTTGATTGACTTGTTATGTGATTCTTGTATGTTCAGGGCTAAACTTGTTATAATTTCGAGCAGACAGGTAAACTTTCTGTCGATGAAGCTGCTCAACTTTCTCATTTAGCAGTTCAGAGGAACCAAGAATGTACTAAGCATACCTTTGAATCTTTGATTTCCTTAAATGTATCCACCAAAATGCTGAAAAGTAACAACAAATCTCCCTTTTGTATTTGATTGTAGCTCATGTCAAAGTCGATAGACCTGAGAAACAAGTGAAACAGTCCAGGAGTTGAAATCTTCCTGTTTTTATTTTTGCAAAAGAAAAGTAGTTGACTTCATGGACAGTCGAATCATGTACGAAAGACCAAATCAATAATTGAGTGCTCATTCTCTTGATGCCAGCTGTTCCCAAGCAAAAAGGTTACGCAAGAAGTTACTTGTGGGCTTAATACTTCACATGACTCGTTCCACAATGTTGATTATCGAGAGTGCAAACTGTAACTCTATAACACTATAAGCTTAAAGGGCAGCAAAGTCAAATGGACGCTCATCACCAGCAATTTATGCACGAACGCTGGTTCGGCCATGCAGCCAATATAAGGAGCAGTTTGTAAGCGGAAAACATGCCAATTGAGCAAAATATCACATTACTCCGTGAAAGCAAGAAAGCTCGTTCGTTTGATTTTTTCCTCTTTATAAATCTTAGCTGTACATGCCACATTTATGATCTACAGTATATAAGATCAGTCAAAGGAAACAAAAACTCACGTTTTTAGGCTTCGTTATGGGAAAAAGTAAATCTACTTCATTGTACAAATGTATTTCAACATATTGACCAGACAGTTCAGACACTAAGCCATGCTGATCAAAGAAAGGTAAAGCAGGAACAGAGAGTTGCCAGTAGGCAATTCGCAATTGTGAACAGTTCTGTTGCCCTTCAGTCTCATACATTCAGATATAGAAGGGAATGCGTTAGGTCGCTTCAAGGATATTGAACAATACAGTTGGTTTGATTTTGTTATGCCAGAGGAAACGCTGCTTTGGTGATCAATTCATCAACATTTATGATATTCGTCTTTTTTTTTTGCTACAGCAATCGACTGTTCTGGTCATAGCAAAACACTATGCGGCATTACCGCAAACACCTTTACCCTACGCGGGGAGAGGGTGGAGCACGCGACGCGAACGCAGGTCCGCCGGAGTGGCGATGAGACAGACTCGAAAGCCAAATCAAGAAGACGAGAAGAAATGTGAGCGCGTAGTATATCTCCCGTACCTCGCCGATGCGACTGTTGATCCGTCCGTCCCCGACGACCCCGACCCCGAGCGTCGCGGAGCCACAGGCGGAGAGAATGTCGCCCACCCATTGCGCGGCCGAGCACCGTCGAAGAAATCGAAATGACTCGGCCCAGTAAGGTTGGGCAGGCATCCTTCGTTCCAGACTGGGCCTTTTCTAGGCCCGAACGACGACACTTACAATGCAATGGCCTTCGTGAACTCGATATCGAATGGGCCAGCTAGGTCACGAGATCCCGACCCCTCCGGTCCTGAATCGAAATAGGGAACGGCAGGGGAGGAGGGTCCAGGAGGGCAATTTTGAGTGAAGAGCAAATCTGATGTCTTTTAGGTGAACGACGATGCAAACGTGGGCACAGATATTTCTCTCTCGCTGGCCGGCTGGCCGCTCCATGTTTGTTTCTTGGATGCCCGGACCATCATCACACAGGCTCAATTATTCAACACAAAAAATATCTTTGTGACGCTGACATGAACGCCGCTACGTGTAGGCCGAGCCGACGGGCGAGACACTGCTCCTCGCCGCCGCGTCATCAGCCAAACCAGGTGGACCTGCGACCGGCGTCGTCATTCAAACAGAGGCACACACACACGCGCACGCACGCCCGTCAAAATCCAGCGGGTTCGACCGCGCCGGTTCCTTGCCAGTTCTGCAACTGCAACCTCGTTTCCGTGTCGTGGCTCCTCTGCAACCGCTGCTCGCCATTTCGCTACTAGTGGCGTACTGCTGCAAGCGTCAGTAACCGGCGTTGGCCGCCAATTGCATATCGAGCTCGTGAGATGAAAGGTTGTCCTGTGGATATTTTCTCCTATGGATATGCTAATAAGCAAGCAACGACAGATCGAAAAAAAAATTGGGGGGAAATAAACAGGAAGGAAGATATCAGGGAGGAACCAGGCAAACCAAAAGCAGGTAGTAGAACAGATCGTGCACATGTAGTATTATCACGCGCAACAGCAGAAAGAAAAAGAAGATCGATCAGCTCTGTCTCATATGTACATAACCACAACGATGACAAGACAAAACACACAGGAGCACACGCGGCTCCTGCCTGCTACGAAGCTCCGAAGAGCATACTACTCTACTAGCTACTACGCAGAGCATGGACGGGCGCCAGGCCGCCGGCACCACTGTCCCCTACTACGACGACGCGTCTAGTACTATCTACCAGACTGTAACAGAGAGGTAGGGGGGAACAGATCGAGAGCGAGCACGGCGATCTGATATCAATCAGTCCCCGACGGGGATGGCGGCGGCGTTCCCGGCTCGGCGGAGCGGGGACAGCGACCGCATGACCCGGCGGGCCACCAGCCGCGGCCTGACCTCGAGCAGCTGCAGCTTGAGGAGGCGCTCCCTGATCTCCTCGTCCTCCTTCTGGATCCTCCTGACCTGGCTGTGCACGAGCTGCTGCTGGCCCTCGCCGCCGCCGCCGCCGCCGCCTTGTTGCTCCGGCGGCGACCTCTCCTCCTCCATCGGAACCGGAACAAAATAAGGCGACCTTGCCATGCGCGCACGCACACAGCACAAGGATTTCGCGCGCTGAACCGGTCTTCTTCGCACTAATATGGAGGGGAGCAGGCCGAGACTGCTCTGTTGGTGAGCAGGCAGGTGGTATATATAGCTCTGGAAAGTCTCTGGTTTGAAGTTTGTTTGGGTTTGGCTTCCGAATGGCATATTTTCGCGGGAAAGCGACTGCCGGCTGCTGCTGCTGCAGGTAGGAAACGTGCGGTGCCTTCCTCCTCCTCTGACCTAATACAAACAGAGCCGTCGTCAAAAACCGTTGCGGAATGGGAGCAACGGCGAACCACCTCCGCCCGATCCTGGGCTTTTTTCCCCCAAGGCCATCTCTAATTTAAAATTAAAACGACCAGTTAGTTCCACATAAAGAGACAAAAAATCAAAACAACTCGTGCTAGATTTTCATTTGCATCAGTCGTATCCACGTGTTACGCTAATTTGACCACCAATAGTTTTAAACTTTTTCTCTTCGTTTGAGAAAATGACTAATATTTTTAAACCTTTTTTCTCTGCAGCAATAACGCACCCGATCAATCAACACAAACTCGTGCCACCACACTTGCTGTTTTCTTAGGATATTGATGAGGAGGAGGCAAAAAAGACTCCGATCCGCACCAGATCGTTCTCCATACAAAAAGGGTAAGTTAAAGGCGCAAATCATTGGAAGTTAGTGGAGTCGTCCTGGATCATTAGAGATGCTGAAGAAATACTAGCTAATAAGAACAAGATAAGGATTGTTTCCCTGACATCACAAAGCTTTTTTGTTTTTCTTTTCCTTTTTTTTGAGGGGAACTTGTCATCACAAAGCTGATGTGGTGGTGGTGTGTGGCTGCTCCACGCACCTAATTTGATTGCTCGCTCCTTCTATATTCAATGGAATTGTTGCCAACTCGCGTTTGTTATTTCGTGCCGTCTGGAGAAAAAAATATCTTAGTAGGTAGCAACCTGGTGAACCGACAGGTAGCCAAATGTCCACTATCCAGAATACTGTGCCACTGTGGCATGCATGGGAGGGTCTGAAACAGACGCAACAAAAAAAAAAAAAAAAAAAGAAGATGAAGAAGCAGCTGCTGCTTTCACATGACTCCAGTTTCGTGTGTGGCCGTGAAACGACGCATCACCGTTCGTTTTATTCAAAATATATGTTTAATGTGCAAAATTAAAAATCATATTTAAAACTGATAAATCAAATTGTAATAAAATATACAATATTTCTCATATTATTATAAGTAAGATGAATAGTTAAATTATTAATCAAAGTTAATAAAAAAAATAGAGGGAGTACTTTAGTGTCGTGGACGATAATATGTTTACTTACCGGACACCGACATATATCTCTCTCTTGCCGGTAGTTACGGTTAGGCGGCACAACTTGTTGGCGGCACAAACGTACGAAGTGTGCGTCACACACGGAGACGAGAACTTACTCGAGATGGTTCTGGCTCGCAGTGCACGTCGTCGGGAGGTAAGATTTAACTATATTCTTAGGAGGGGAATCTCTTAAATTAACACGATCGACTTGCTTGTTCATGACACTAGACCCGTTTGGATAAGACTAGTGATGGTACACTTGTCCCGATCCAGAGAGAGGTAAGTCACTTCGCGCTGTTATATAAAGGGTTCTTATATGTATCCGACCATATATTGTTTGTTTTTTTTAGTTTTTAAAAGTTCCACTTGTGTGTGTTGCAGGGAGGGTATATAAAAATAAAAACGATGTTCGTGACGGCAATAAAATAATTCGTCGCAGCGGGGAAAGATTGTCCAAAGCTCCCAAGTCAATGAAATTTGTTTCGATAGGGCCGTTCGTTCTCATCTCTGCGGTTCAACTTGGTCGACGATGCGTAAGAGCAACGCGGTTACGCAAACGGACCATTCTGTCGTACACTTGCTTCAGAAGCTATCATACAACAGCGTAGCGTTATTGTCAATGCACCTGATGATGAGTCGTCCCCTCTCTTTCACGGGTCTTCATGTTCACAACGTGGTAGAAAAGCCCCGGCCCAAGTAACCGCGTCCATACATATGTTCTGTAAGCCTCCGAGGAAACGTAATTAGTGGACCTAATAAAAGCGCAGACGAGGGGAGGCCAGGCCTGCCAGACCCAACGAGATCGGCTATGGGCTTAGTTTGAACTTGTCGGCCCAGTTTACTGATGAAATGAGTCGGAATAATGGTGTTTTGTGGGCTCCTGTCCAAACCGGAATGCTTCCCGTCCTGAATTCCTAGTAGTTTTGCCAACCAACTCCACCAGTCGAAGTTGTCACAGTAAGCTCCAGGACACAGCTGAAGCTGCATCTCTGGCAGTCGGTCGTCCCTCCCTGATGCTCTAACGTTCTGACTGCAGACAAAGAGACACACACACAGAGAGAGAGAGAGAGAGAGAGAGAGAGAGAGAGAGAGAGAGAGAGAGAGAGAGACCTCTAGTAGAGTAGTACGTGTTCTCTCGGTCTCACTGACTATTGAGACTGAAGATATGTAGAGAGTTCACGCGCCAGCCAAACGGGACGGCTCACGACTCGCCGCCGATCCAAGACCATTTCAAAGCGAAAAATTGGTGATCGATCCAGACGGTACAGCCTAGTCTCTTGTTGGCGCCAAGCGTCCAGACATGCGCGTACGTAACTTGAACGTACGTAGACGAAGGACACGCGGACCCGCGCGATCTCTCGGTCGTCCGTCCCATGTGAGCTTCTCGGTCTTGGGCGTCGCCGTGGCTGACCGACACAGGCGCGCACCGCCCGCACACGTCCGGGCCGAGCGAATTAAGGCGCTGCTGCCTGACCGCGGTTGATTAAGACGGTGAAGAAAAACTAGGCAACTCAGATCATCAGTAGTTAATAGCCTCTTCTTCCTCTCCACGATCGTGCAGTTGACGCCACCTCCCATCTGTTTCTGATTGATTTTTATCCATTTCCTAAAAAAAAAACAAGTTGATTCTGATTGGCAGAGACGACTCTACATACGGCGTCCATATGGAAAGCGAGGCTGGGTCTCGATCTCGCCGTGCTTGCCCCACTCCGCCCAGCAGCCATCAATCTGTTAGTACCAAGCTGTAAACACGCCAACGTATGCTCACGATAGCGTATGGTCTCTCCTCTCCTCCTTCCTCCGCGGCCCATAGCCCTCTCGCCGCTCCGCTAGCTTCCAACGCAACACGTTCCTGGCATCACGATCGCCGCGGCCTCTCTTTCGTTTCGTGTTCGGGTGGACTAGTATATTACTACTCCACTCCGTCGCCGCTACGCGTATTAGTACGTACCGCTTCCTTAATAACGACTTCAATTCCGTCCTCGCTGCACCGGCAAGCAGCAAGCAAGCTCTTTCGCACCGCGCGTCCGTCTCTTGTCGTCGTCAGCTCGTCCTCGATCAATGTGGCGCGGCGGCGCCGGTCGCCGCGCGGTCGATATCGTCCTCGTCCCCCTCCTCGTTCTCCTCGCACTCGTCCCTCGCGCGGCGCCGGACCTCGCCGCGGATCGGGCGGCGCTGCTCGCGCTGCGGGCCGCCGTCGGCCCGCACCTCCAGTGGAACGCGTCGTCGTCGTCTTCCCCGTGCGCCGGGTGGCGCGGCGTCAGGTGCGACGCCTCCGGAGCGCGCGTCGTCGGGCTGCACCTCCCGGGGGCCGGCCTGGCCGGGCGGCTGCCGGCGGGGACGCTCGGCAACCTGACGGCGCTGCAGACGCTGTCGCTCCGGCTCAACGCGCTGTCCGGCCCGATCCCGGCCGACGTCGGTGGGTGCGCGCAGCTCAGGGCCGCGTACCTCCAGGGCAACCGGTTCGACGGCGAGATTCCTGAGGGGCTGTTCCAACTCCAACTGCTACGACGGCTCGACCTCTCGCGGAACAACATCGCCGGCGGGGTGTCGCAGGGGTTCAACAGGCTCCGCCGGCTCGACACTCTGTTGTTGCAGGATAACAGCCTCAACGGGACCTTACCGGCCGACCTCGACCTCCCGAAACTGCAGCACTTCAACGTGTCCAACAACGGCCAGCTGACCGGTCCCGTGCCCGCGTCGCTCGCGGGAAAGCCCACGAGCGCCTTCGCGGGGACGAACCTCTGCGGCGGACCGTTGAGCCCGTGCTCCAACCCCTCTGCACCTCCATCTCCACCTCCACCGTCGCCGCCGGCTCCGTCCCGTCCTGACAACGACGACAGCAAGAGCGCGACGAAACTCTCCGCTGGGAAGATCGCCGGCATTGCCGCGGGTTCCGCTCTGGCGTTGTTAGTGCTGATCACCACGCTCTTCTTCCTCTGCTTCCGAGTGCAGCAGAGGAGGAGCAAGGCGAACAAGCCTCCGGAAACGGCGCCAAATGACGCCGACACGTCCGGGTCTCCGGTAACGGTCACGGTGGCGACGTTGCAAAAGAGCGGCACGAGGCGGTCGCCGTCGCGGTCGTCCTCGCAGGCAAGGAGGCAGCTGGTGTTCGTGGGCGGCGAGCCGGACGCGCCGTACGACATGGAGTCGCTGCTGCGCGCGTCGGCCGAGGTGCTCGGCAAGGGCTGGCTGGGCACGACGTACCGCGCCACGCTGGAGGGCGGCGCCGCCGTGCTGGCCATCAAGCGGCTGCGGGAGGCGCCGATCCCCGAGCGGGAGTTCCGCGACCGGGCGGCCGCGCTCGGCGCGCTCCGCCACGCCAACCTCGCGCCGCTGCGCGCCTACTTCTACAGCAGGGAGGAGAAGCTCCTCGTCTACGACTTCGTCGCCGGCCGGAGCCTCTGCTCCCTTCTCCACAACCACGATAACAACGGCGCCAGGAGCCCGGGTCGCCTCGACTTCACCGCGCGGGCGCGCGTCGCGCTGGCCGCCGCCCGCGGGCTCGCGTTCGTCCACGCCGCCAGCGCGCGTTCGTGTCACGGCAACGTCAAGTCGTCCAACGTCCTCGTCCCCGACGAAGAAGACGACGACGGACGAGCAGCCCTCGTCACGGACTACGGCCTGCTCCAGCTCGTCGGCGCGCACGTGCCGCTGAGGCGCGTCACAGGGTACCGCGCCCCGGAGGTCACCGACCCGCGCGCGGCGTCGCAGGAGGCGGACGTGTACGGCTTCGGCGTGCTGCTCCTCGAGCTCCTCACGGGGCGGCCGCCGGCGAACTCAGTGCCCGGCGCCGCCGACGGCGACGTCGTCGACCTGCCGCGGTGGGTGCGCACGGTGGTGCAGGAGGAGTGGACGGCCGAGGTGTTTGACGCCACCATCGCCGTCGAGGAGCGCCTCGAGGAGGACATGGTGCGCCTCCTGCAGCTCGCCACGGAATGCACCGAGCGTCAGCCTGACCGCCGGCCTCGCATGGACGAGGTGGCGGCGAGGATCGAGGACGTTGTACAGAGCGCGATCCAGAAGGTCACTGACATGGAGGATGACAATTTCCACAGCATTTCACCCTGATTCTTTTTTAGATAATGGATCCTCTGCGATTCTTTCTTTTAGGATGCAAATATGTAAACATATTGATTTTCGAGTGTTCATAAGTTCATTCTTTTTTCTTGATTTCGTCGGCCTGCATTATTCTGTGACAACATACGGGGGTCTAAACTTTCTACTGCGAAATTCCATCGTTTTCACAGACGCGTACTGAGCGGAACAGAACAGAACCCGTAGTATTGTCGCCTAATGTCCTCAGCATCGGTCGAATCCAAACAGGTAAGTCGGCTGCAAAAATTGTGAGGTTGGAGACTGGTTCTCGCGCCGTCGTCTCTTGACATGGTCAGTCACGAAGTGAGCTACTACTACTACTACTACTTCAGCACTAAGCTTCAACAGGGCAGGCATTGGAAATTTTGAACGCTTCAAATCTCTGACCCGGTGCAGACCGTCGCCGTCTCAAGAGCTGCGAAGCTAATCGGACAAGGACGGCAAAAGTTGAGGAGGAGCTTGCCGCCAATCTTACTGACAGTATTTACACTGTCGTTTAGTCCATCTGACGAAAGCGCATGGATTAAGCCACGGAATGTATCCATTTTGTAATATAAATACGCCCAAGTATGATTTTCCCAATTACATTAAAAAAAAATTCTGATTGTGATAGTCTAGAATTGTTTTCCATCGAGAACTCAGGGAGAACAATTAATTTCAAGTGGTGCTGATACCTGCAATAAGTATGGTTTGAGCCTCTGATTCAGTCCGATGTGTCAGTGGACACAGTGATGAAGCGATGTAAGGAAATTTGAAAGAAAATTCACATGAAATTCAAGGGTACAATGGAATAGTAGTAGAATGAAGGAAATGGGCCGTAATTGGTATAGTTGTGGCCTAACTAGAACAGGCCGTTATATGGTTGAACGCAAATTTTGCAAGAGGTCTATGGCCCGTCCAAAGTTTGAGCGGGCTCGGCTTCTTCCTCTCTTGAACTCCAAACCATTGACGTTTTTTTTTCTTTTCTTTTTTTTTTTATCAGAACTCCGAACCATGACTTGTGAGTTCAAAGTGAGTAACGCTGCAAAGTGAGTAAAATCCATATTTTCTGGCTCAAAGTTGCATGTATGTCTTGTCAAAATAAAGCCATGCCATCTTCGTGCACTAATAAATGTTACCGAAAAATCAAAATTAGGAGGAAATGCTCATTTTTCAGGCCTCTATGGAACTATTGAGAAATATTTCAGTGATGATGTCATTGTGGGATAGAGGGTTTGACAAACTCTAATTCCTGCTGCTTTTTTTTTTATTATTATTTTGAGGTATAATGGGGATGGTAAGAAATCCCCTACCTTTTCATTGAACTGAAATTTAAACGTACATGCGATTTTTCTTCAGCTGGAAATTATGAACCTCGCAGGATCTGCAAATTTGAAACAAAGAGACGCATGCCGCGTCTTGCCCCCACAGCCAAAAACATGGTGGATAGTGGATGGATACCATGACGCTGACTTTGAAAATGGGCCATCAAATGCAACTTTCAGTAAAGGCTAGCCACACAGCAGCATAAATATCAAGAGCGTGAATCACGACTGCTCAAGTACCACGGGAGCAGCATGTTTGCTGCGCCCACAGCCCACTTTTGCTCTCTTTGGCTTTGTTGACAGCCAGCCCCTCGTCCTCTCGCTGTGATGCTTTGTTCTTGATGATAGGCAGGGTCCATATACCCAAAGAGCAAATACTAAGCACATCGATTCCACTATGTCTCCCCTTAAACAAAAGCTTATAAGAGGCTTTGCCATCTCAGCTAGTTTTTTTTTTATTTGTCACGTGTGTAGTAGATAAATATAATGTTTCTTCACAAAAAAGATAAATATAATGTGAAAATGAACATGCAAACTCTGGACAGAATTGTAATACAGATCCTTGCATGTGGAAGCCACAACCTTCAAGCAGAGCTTTGGCTCCATTTGGAACGTGAGCAAATCATTTTGTCCTTTTTTTTTAATTCCTCCCAAGATATCTGTCCGCGATTAAGGATTGGATTTCTTATAGAGGAGCAGTTATGTCGCATCATTTTCTTCGCTTCCAGAGCTCGTGTCTTCCTCTCCCCGCGACCTCCTTTCCCTGCGCACTAGTAGTAGTTGCTCGGTCCTTGGGAGTCAACCCGGCAACATCCAGTGTTGCTGCTGCAGCCTCGCCGCACGCTAGAGCTCTGCGACCCAAGAGGCACAGGCCACGAGCAGCGACGTCGGCGGGGCAAGAGATGGAGCAGGGCGGCAAGCCGGTGCTCGGCTGGGCGGCGACGGACGCCACCGGCGTGCTCTCCCCCTACAGCTTCTCCAGGAGGTATGTGACATGCCGCATGCTGCGATCTCTTCTAGTACTCGTCGCCGTGATAGCACCGCTGAACACCCTGTTTCTCTGGTCGCCTGTTTCTGCCCTGTTCGCATGAGGATTTTCCTAGAAATGTGGCTCGCCTGTATTTTCCATTTTCCAAGTCACAAACTTGATCTTGCACGACATGAGTCTAATTAGCTACTAGAAGAAGCTAAATCTTGCTTTTCAAGAATTGAAGCTAGTACTAGTTTAGTAGGTGATGAACCTTAGCGAGTTGCTTGATTCGCGCGGTCGCCATCACCACCCCCCGCAGAGCATCTGCTTGGGCGCGCAGGAACTGCTGTTGCTCGTCCATTCCATGTCGTTCTAGATGTGCGCAGCCACCGTTCCGCCGCTGCGCCCCTGCCCGGAGGCTGCCGGCGCTAGATGATGAATGAGGAAAAGAACGGGCTAAGCATGTGGACCTTTCCACGGCGTGAAAGGGGTTTGGCCATTTGGCACCTGATGCACAAATTCCGTACTTGGCCTGCTGTTCATCGACTTTCGGTTTATACCTTCAGGGTCGAGAGCGACGACGACGTGACGATCAAGGTGCTCTTCTGCGGGATCTGCCACACGGACCTCCACATCATCAAGAACGATTGGGGCAACGCCATGTACCCCGTCGTTCCCGGGCACGAGATCGTCGGCGTGGTGTCCAGCGTCGGCGGCGGCGTCACCAAGTTCAAGGCCGGCGACATGGTGGGCGTGGGCTACTTCGTCGACTCGTGCGGCTCCTGCGAGTGCTGCGGGACCGGGCACGAGAACTACTGCGCCGGCGTCGTGCTCACCTCGAACGGCGTCGACTCCGACGGCGGCGCGGCGACGCGCGGCGGGTTCTCCGACGTCATCGTCGTGAGGGAGCGCTACGTGGTCCGCGTCCCGGAGGGTCTGGCGCCGGACCGCACCGCGCCGCTGCTCTGCGCTGGCGTCACCGTGTACAGCCCGATGATGCGCCACGGCCTCAACCAGGCCGGCAAGCACCTCGGCGTCGTGGGGCTCGGTGGGCTCGGCCACGTCGCCGTCAAGTTCGGCAAGGCGTTCGGGATGAAGGTCACCGTCATCAGCACGTCGCCGGCCAAGCGCCAGGAGGCGCTCGACCATCTCGGCGCCGACGAGTTCCTCGTCAGCCGCGACGCCGACCAGATGAAGGCGGCGACGGGCACCATGGACGGCATCATCGACACGGTGTCGGCGTGGCACCCGATCACGCCGCTGCTGGCGCTGCTGAAGCCCATGGGGCAGATGGTGGTGGTCGGCGTGCCGAGCAAACCGCTGGAGCTCCCCGTGTACGCCATCGTGCCCGGCGGGAAGGCCGTCGCCGGGAACAACGTCGGCAGCGTCGGGGAATGCCAGGCCATGCTGGACTTCGCGGCGAAGCACGGCATCGGCGCCGAGGTCGAGGTCGTCAAGATGGACTACGTCAACACCGCGTTTGAGCGGCTCGAGAAGAACGACGTCCGGTACCGGTTCGTCATCGATGTCGCCGGCAGCCTTGGCGGTTTGATTTGATCCAATAAGAGAGGGTGATATACATAATGCATGCATTACATGGGAAATCAATTCTACCATTAATGCATGCACATCGAAGTCACTCTGTATTGTACGTGTACTCCCTCCCTGTCTAAAACTAAAGTTGTTCCCGATAAACTTTATATCAGTGAAAATGTGGAAACCAATAGGCAAACCGCAACCACAATGATCAGACTTTTTTTTTCTTTTCTTCTTTTTCGTTTTATGATCAGAGAGACATAGCGAGGTACAGATAAATTTAAAAAAAGAGTTCAAATGTGTAAGTTAAAATCATAATTTAAAAACTTTGAATGATAAATCAAACATTAAAAAAATATAATATTTTTCATATTTTTTTAATAAGATGAATAATCAAAGTTCTCTGTTAAATTATATATGAACTAGTTGAATGCCCGTGCGTTGCTACGGGTTCATGACAAAGCAACACTTCTAGATGAAGAGATGCGCCGCGTCGGATTGGAAGATATACATAGTTGTGCCATGTCGGATTGGGGGACGATGGGGACCTGCGTTGCGTCAGACTTAGGGAGCAACCGGGATTGGTGCTGCACTGCTAGCGACGTCTCCAAGAGCAACGGGAGAGATGGATGCACTGCTTCAGGACCACAGGCAGATCGGAGCAGAGCTCGTCCACTTCCTTGCGTCGAGCGGCCACGTCGCGTTGGATCAGCTCTGGACATAAGAAAATGGCTGCCACCTTAGAGACGACGGCGACGCGGAGGAAATCGATGGCGGCCGTGGAGACGGCTGCTATGCAAAGGAAATCGGCAGCGGCCGTGGAGACGACTTGATGGCTGCGGTCATGGAGGAAGCGGCGATGACGCAGAGTCTGGGTCGAAGACGATTTGTCTCATTTGTTCCTTTTTGAGAGGACGACTCGGACACGCTCGGTCGATGGCGGAATAAAGGGCGCGCGGACAATAGGTATAAGATTAATAGTTGATGACCGTTGCTTATTCATCTGTTTTCATGAGTGAGCAGCTAAGTTCGGGTCAAATTAATTTGACCACCCAACAACGGAGAACAGTAGATGTAAGATTCAAGATCTGATAGTGAATTGGAGAGGCTACTCTCGAATCTGTAAGTAAAATTAACAATAGTATAAAACACAACAGAGCACGCCAATGCAAGGAGAGCCAGCGTAACGCTTGACCAAAATCACATTACAAATACTCTGAAACGCTTCATCGTTGGCATACAGAACCTAATTAACAATTCAGAACGGACTACTCATGCTGGGACCAGCAGGCAAGCAACTACACTAATCAACAGCATGTTCCAGATTATCATGTCAGTGGCAACCGGATCAACACCGCGTTCGAGCGGCTTGAGAAGAACGACGTCCGGTACCGGTTCGTCATCGACGTCGCCGGCAGCCTCGGCGGTTTGATTTGATCCAATAAGAGAGGGTGATATACATAATGCATGCATTACATGGGAAATCAATTCTACCATGAATGCATGCACATCGAAGTCTCTCTGTATTGTACTTGTACTCCTTCCTTGTCCAAAACTAAAGTTGTTCCCAATAAACTTCATATCAGTGAAAATGTGGGAACCAATAGGCAAACCGCAACCACAATGATCAGACTTTTTTTTTCTTTTCTTCTTTTTCGTTTTATGATCAGAGAGACATGGCGAGGTACATATAAATTTAAAGAAAGAGTTCAAATGTGTAAGTTAAAATCATAATTTAAAAACTTTTAATGATAAATCAAACATTAAAAAAATATAATATTTCTCATATTTTTTTAATAAGATGAATGATCAAAGTTCTCTGTTAAATTATATATGAATATCTAAATTGCAAGAGGGGTTAGCAAGTTTGTTAGAGATTCGTATTAGCTTACCTCACTAACCGTGCTAGAGCATATTAATCTGGTAACCGGGTGGTAGACAGGCTTCTGATTTGTCCTCACCGAAGGATTCACCTTTGAAACTTTGCATTAGCAATCTGGACCGTTTTTCTTCGTATACAATAAAAATACAGTACTACTACATTCATATTTTTTTTAGAAAAAGTCCACTTTAATCATTTGCAGTATATTCAAAAGTTTGAATAACCCTCTCAACTATATATATCCTTTGGTTTATTTCACTCCTACATTTTCTTATTCCGGTTCAGTTTACACTTTGAACGGTTATTTTCTAATCCCTTTGCTGACATTGACCGAGATTAGGGTGTGATTGTTCCTATGGCTGAAACATGTGTTAGGTAGATACATCCAAACTTTGAACGGTTAGATAGATATTGTTTTCCAATTTGATAGTATATCCAAACTTTGAATGGTTAGATAGATATTGTTTTCCAATTTGATAGTCTGCAGAGAAGAATACTCCAGTTAAGAGTTTTTGCACAGCAATGGTACGTATCATGCCATATGCTGTGACGCTCGAGACTGTCATTCTTCTTCCTAATGAGGACGTTGTGTTGGCCGTGGTTGGTTGGTTTGGTGGCTCGGCTGCTGGGTGTCTTTCTTTTTCTTTTCTTTTTTTTCATTTTGTTTGCTCTTTTTATTCCCTAGGCCTGCTTACAAACAGGAATAGTGGAGCTTTTTTTCTCACATATAGCAAAGAAACCTATATGCATCTTTTCCATGCAGAGGTTAGAAAACTATTACATTCTCGATTGGAGACAAAAAGATCCATATACCAAACTAAATCTGCTGCACATACATATACACTATCATCCTGTTCGAAACAGCATGATTTAAATGATACTACGTCTGTTTTAAATTGTTTTCATTACAACAAACAATTTTAATTTAGTTTAAATATGTTGATGCATGATCTTATTTGATCTTTTTTTTTTTGGGGGGGGGGGTGGGGTAGGTATTATTTGAATAGGTTTGGAGGGTGCCGATAAACCTAAATGTTTTCATGTTTCAGCCGGCGCATTACGTAGTATCTGACGTCCATGTGTGTATCATCCATGACGGTTGCGACTTGCCTATTTATTCCGAGCTCCATGGTTACCGCAGCGTACCAGAGGATCCTAATAAGCAGCTTTCCTTCTTCTAGGCCGGCGAAAGGCGAAACTGAGAGCAAGAAGTTTCTACATGGAGCAAGGCGGCAAGGTGGCGCTCGGGTGGGCTGCAAGGGACGCCTCAGGCCTTCTCTCCCCTTACAGCTTCTCAAGAAGGTTTGTTCTACTCCTAGTACTATGTTTTGATGTCGGTGCCAAGTAGCCATTTTTTCCCCCTTTCTAAACTAGAGTGCTAGCTAGCTTTGGTTGATGCTTAATCTATGGCGGGTGATGCGATTTCAGAGAACTGAGAGATGGCGACGTGACGATCAAGGTGCTCTTCTGCGGGATCTGCCACACTGATCTCCACGTCATCAAGAACGAGTGGGGCAACGCCATGTACCCCGTCGTTCCCGGGTAACTAATTAACAAAGAAATGCTCATCAAGCATATCCATGCCGCAGTCGATCCTCTGCGTTGCTACTATATACTCATCTAATGCACAAGCGCGCGCATTGCAGGCATGAGGTCGTCGGCACCGTCACGGACGTCGGCCCTGGCGTCACCAAGTTCAAGGTCGGCGACACGGTGGGCGCCGGCTATTTCGTCAACTCGTGCCGCAGCTGCGAGAGCTGCAAGATGGGGAAGGAGAGCGACTGCCCCGGCCTCGTGCCGGCGTCCAACGGCGTCGACCTCGACGGCAACACCACCCAAGGGGGCTTCTCCGACATCCTTGTCGTCAGCCAGGAGTACGTCGTCCGAGTCCCCGCGAGCCTGCCCCTGGCCGGAGCCGCGCCGCTGCTCTGCGCGGGCGTCACGGTGTACAGTCCGATGATGGAGTACGGGCTCAACGCGCCGGGCAAGCACCTGGGCGTCGTGGGCCTCGGCGGGCTCGGCCACCTGGCCGTCAAGTTCGGCAAGGCGTGCGGCATGAAGGTCACCGTCGTCAGCACCTCTCCGGGGAAGCGCGAGGAGGCCCTCGGCCGGCTCGGCGCCGACGCGTTCCTGGTCAGCCGCGACCCCGAGCAGATGGAGTTGGCGGCGGGCACCATGGACGGCGTCATCGACACGGTGTCGGCGGCGCACCCCGTCGCGCCGCTGCTGGCGTTGCTGAAGCCGAGGGGTCAGATGGTGGTCGTCGGCGCGCCGACCGCGCCGCTCGAGGTCCCGGCGTTCAGCATCATCGCCGGCGGGAAGCGCGTGGCCGGGAGCGCCGTCGGCAGCGTCGCTGAGTGCCAGGCGATGCTGGACTTCGCGGGGGAGCACGGCGTCGCCGCGGACGTCGAGGTCGTCGTCGGGATGGACCACGTCAATACTGCGATCCAGCGCCTGGAGAAGAACGACGTCAGGTACCGCTTCGTCGTTGATGTCGCCGGCAGCCTGGCCGCGGCGCGCGCCGTCGTCGCTTAAGAATTGGGCTACAGAGCCTCCACGACATGCTGTGTGCTCGTTTTGTGTTTGGTTGATGCCTTGGTGTGACGGAGTACAGTAATGTATGCGACAAATCCTTTTTCTGTTTTTCCGATGTTCTAATAATAATAAGTAATGGACCAATTGGTCATGCAAAAGAAAAAAAAACACTTGGTGTGAGCGTGACAAAACGTGCAGTTCCATGTGTACAAACTACAGTGTGCAGGAGTTTTATTCAAACAGCGGATCAATCTTTATTCAGAAACAGGATGAAGATATATCATCGGATCAATCACCGTGTCCAACATGAAACTCTACAAGTGTGTGACAAACAGAAATAATCAACTATAATAAGCGCATGACTAGCTAGCTATATATACATACGCACGCGCAGGTGCATATCTGGGGCCACCAAAGATGCAACGTGTTTAATTATTCAAGTAATAACAAAATGAAAATATTTAAAACAAATAATGTAGTAACTATCTCCTTTTGCGTCATGCTCGTGTCGTAATTAATAGCTGGCTGGCAAGGTGTTCAGTTGTGGCGATTCAGGGCGGACAAGGACCAATGGGGTTTTTTTGCGGGTCATATGTGCAGTCAGAATGATTTGGCTCTGTCCCTGTCGTTGTTGCATCCTTCATGCCGGACACCATATCTGGAGGAGGCGGTGGCGCCGCCCCTGCCGCCGTCGTCGTCGGCAGCGCCTTGTCGTCAGCTCCTCCCAGGCGGCGCGCCGCCGCCACGCCGTTGGCCTGCAGCGACGCTGCGACGACGATCAGCAGCAACACCATTATCGCCGCTCCTTTTCCGTGTGCCTTCATCATAGTGTTGGTGCCGTGGAATTTGCTAGCTTATAGCGTGGTGTAATTTGTTATGTAGATCGAGCGCCTACAAGTTTTTAGCTCTCGTGAGATGAGTGGTGTGGTGCACAAAGCTGCTGGCCTCGACGGCTACTTATAGGCGGCCATTTGCATCTGACCCTGCGTAGAAGAAGATCGATCGTTTGCACGAGAGAGCGTTCTTGACGGATAATTTGAACCGTTCCTGGTCTAAGTAAACTGGTCCATGCACTATGTGCGCGTGAGGTACATTCTGTCCAGGTTTTCAAGCGCGGGCTGAAGACTGATGCTTGTACATTCTTCTTTCTTTCATTATTCAGTGGAAGCTGCATAGGATCAGAGTGAAGAAAGAGTGAAGCTTCTTCGTTAATTCTTGCAGCTGGTATGGTATGCATAACCCACTTCACGGCTAAAACTGAACTTGGAATGTCGCCTTTCAATTTCATATACTTGGGTTGGGTGTTGAAGGACCGCCAAACGGCGAGCAGCTAGCTCGATCGACGATTGGCGCTAGCTGGAGGAAGAGAGACTCCATCGATCGGAGTTTTTCCAGAGCTGACCGCGCACGGAATGTTCGTAGGAAATTGGCTCAGAGTCTGACATTGACTACTTGACTCGTTCAGTTTGGCAGAGCTATATCTCTATCTATGTACTCCTCGCCGGAGCATCACATCAGGACGAACTTTACGGGACCGTGCAGAAAACGATTTACAAGTATCATAACTTACCCTCGATCGATCGTCTGGGAAATGTGCGTACACGTTTTATAATGTTATAATGTGTATAATGAATGAATCAAACATAACACTAGGAACAGTCAGTACAGAACGGAAGTAGCTTATTGTTACACAGCATATTAGTTAAAATTGTTAGCTCCGTTGACTCTTAACGTTAACTATGACTCTTTTTTGTTGTGCCTGACCCGCGTTTTGATGATGGACCGATTTGTTCAAACTTGATCTGGACTGATCTTTCACGCGCGGCACGGTGCTAACAACCTGCAGACGTCTCTTGCTGAATACCTGATAACGTTTTTGATGGAGCATGCTGACCACTTGCTGAGATGCAACCATGCGTGCGTAAATATGCTACTAATATATTTTGAACGTTTTCGACACGAGGTCTGAGTTTAAGATTTCAAGAATGGACTGAAGACTCTTCGATCCTATGCATAAAGGGCGGCCGTGTAAAAACAGTTTAGAATTCTTTGAGGTAGATGCAAATATGACTGTGTTCAGGATTCAGGAATATAATGCTGACCCATTTGACGTGCATCCGTTGAAACTTCAAATGGACGCGAATGCGTCACAAACAACCTGTGGAACACTACTGCTTTCTCTTGAAATGCCGCGTTGAAATTATATTTATGATTTTGTTTATGGTTACCAAATGATTATGTTTCATTCCCTTCAATAATCCCTGACATAATATCCCAGTGCAAATGGCATCGATGGACCCCCCGTTGGCCCACCGCATGAAAAAAAAAACAAAAAACTAAAGGTCAAGGGAGCACAAATTCGTCCGGCCATAGAAACTCTAGGGCAATATATGCCCTCTTTCCTACAGAAAACTAGAGTAAAAACTTGTATAACGGTCTGATCATTTTTGGAAGGCAAAGGGAATACAGAATGAATGACTGTCGTATTTTACATTTTAAATTTCACTTGTTTTCCTTCGCTTCCATTTGGCCTGCATCGACCTGCAGCAACTCCTCCGGTTCATCAGCTGCTCCAATTCTGGCCGAGGCCATCGGTTCAAGCTGGACAGAATGGCGCTCAACGCCCAGCGCCTCAAGAAGCTCATCCTCACACAAAATTTTTGGTTTCTTATGCTTCTCCATAAGAAGAATGCCTTCAGCTAACTTTTCACTATCACTGTCTTCTGACGCACTGCTACCGCAAATCAGCCTCCCGTTTTGTAGACTGTCTTTCGTTTGTTCTGCAGCGCAACTTGTGATGAATCTTTCTGTGGCGCTCATTTTGAGATTCTGGGTTGTTGGAACAGAGACGGTTTCATGGTTAGCTGGGTAGTAGCAAGGCATCCCCAACTCAGATTCGATTCTCTCCTTCAGGAAAGCCATACTAGGCTTTTCACCATGAACAAGAATTACATGTTTCGGTGAAAGGAATTCTATCAGATCCATGATCCCTTTGGAGTCTGTGTGAGGACTGAATGATAGCTGATGGACCTGTGTTCAAACGAAAAACAACTAGGTGTGAGAGGATAACATTTGAGAAGTAAACTAATTACGAACCACAAATGTCCAATCCTTTTTCTTCTCTAGATTTACTATAGTGAATGTTCTTGTAATGACTGACCGAGTTACAATTGCCCCTATTTACAAAAATTCGTTCATGATGAAACCAGGAAAAAAAAGGAGATGTGGTTTAGTTTACCGTACTTCAAAGCAAGGCTGGCAGAACAAGTCACAAGCAGCACAACACAGCATTGGGCCAAAGAAATTTTTTGCCGATAGGTTCAGTTCCGAGTTGTTAGCCTAAAGATTTCATCTGCTCACTTTGTTAGTTAGTTTGGTTAGGAGGTCCATATAAGGAGGCATGTCACTGAACTAAGGCAAGCAATGAGGCTAATTCTTATCTTTTTGTTCCCTTTTCTCCACCCACAACAGGGCATCAATTTCTGTTCTATTGTTTTCAACGAAGCACAACAAGCAATCACTGAACATGAAAGACACCAGTTTGTAATTCTATTTTGACTGTTCATTTGACACCATTAACAAGACCTGGCACTTTCTCAAAAACATTATTTTTGTAAAGGAAAGTATAGAGTGAAGTGAAATGGGACCTGACATCTGACATCAATATGGGTGTCCTTGTCTAAATCAATCTTTGTAGGTTTACCAGACATCAACTTATGACCAATGCTTCCAGCAGCACAATATCTGCATGGAGAAATGGCATCAGGAATTATTTAGCACAAATTTACAAAACAGAGAATAAACAGAAAAATTTGACTTGAAGGGTGTACCCTGGAAGTGCAACCAGATTCTTTTCTGATGGCGCCCATTTCTTAAACACCTCAAGAGAAAATCCACCAAAAATCATGCCAGGAGTTGCAAAAAGTACACAGGGACCAGGGTTGTTAATATATGAACGCTCAAAGTGACAAACTGCAATACGGAAAACTCTTCAACGTTATTCTGATATCTGTAAATGCTTGTGACATACGAAACAGTAATTACGCATGGAAAAACAACATTTGATATTTCAAATAGAGGCATAAATACAAAAGATTAATTGCAGATTTATTTACTGGCCGATGGAACATTTTAATTTTCTTCCCTGAATGATATGTGCTCTTTGTCTTCATTCTTAATCTACTGAACAGAGATAGTCTTTGAAGAACTCTGTCACTTACCATGTTTGAAGTCAAATGGATTATGCACTGTATAACTATCCTTGATCTTTTGGCTAGTCCATCCAATAAGCATCTTGTAGTACAGGTTAGATTGAATGGTTAAACCTAGAACAATATAACCTCAGATGAAGCAAGAAAATACAACAACAGACAAAAAAGAAGACAGAAAGGGAAGGAAAAAAAGGGAGAGGAAAAGGACAATAAATAAAAACAACTAAAGATAAAAAAGGGTGAAAGACCCAACACAAACAACACACAAAGAAAGATGGAAAAGCAAAAAAGGAAATAAGGGAAGAGGAAAAGAGCAGTAAACCAAAATAAATAAGGGTAAAAAAGGGTGAAACCAATAATCAAGGTTCCATTGCATGTACATAAAAGTTGAAAGTTCCAAGAAAACACATACCAGCTGACAGGTAAATAGGAACCTTCAAGTTCATCCTCTCCCAATAATCATCAAGTAATATACAGAGCTCCTGGCATACATAGCAGAACTATCATTCTAAATGGGCACCCATTTATGTTTGAAAAGTGGCATCCCAGGAACAGTATTCCAAAGAAATAACTCATTTAATTTAAAAAGTTAATAGTATGATCAAGAGAGAACTACATCACCTGAGCTCTTCCTAAAGCAAATGTTGGAATCAAAACTTTACCTCCACCAGAAACACATTTATGAACCTAGAAAAGACACTCAGTTTAGCGGTGAAAGTAATATACCACTAAAAAATCAATTTACTTAAAATTCACAGGATCAGTCTTTAACAGTTAACAACACGGTAGATAATTTTATAAAATGAGATGTCAGGGCCAAAAAATAGCTAATTCTTGACAGTTCCGAAATGCAGTAATGCGCTCAGTGGTGAATTTGCTTTTTTAATGGTACTGTACTTAGAAAATACTAGGTGTCGGTGTTCGTTACCACCGGCTAGTAATTATCGTGGGATGGCGTTTTGTGGTTCGGATGGTTCGCAAGAGGACACAAGGATTATACTGGTTCAGGCAATCGTGCCCTACGTCCAGTCTCGAGCTGCTCGTGTTACTTGCGTTGTTTGTAGTAGGGGATTACAAACGGGCGAGAGAGGGACAACTTCCCAAGTCTCTGGATGATCCAGGGTGCGTGAGGTGAAGTGCTTGCTGTCTGTCCTCTCCCCTCTTTCCTCTCCGTCTTCCCCTTTTATATTGCAAGGGGTGAGACGCGGGATGAGTTGTGGCAGAGAGAGAGAGAGAGAGAGTGTAGAGTGGTGGTTGTGGCCGTACGCTCTAAGTCAAGATTGCTGGCGCTCCCTAGGCTCCGAGGTTGTCGCTGTAGACGGCGTCATCGGTATGGCGGCGTCCTTCCTTTCCGGTGGTGCCGGGGGCGCCCGTCAATTAGAAGCGTCCCCCCCATATGGAGGGGTGGCTTTTGATAGGGGTCGGCGGAATGGTGCCGTCGTCATCGCCCCTGCTCTCGTCGAGCCGTCGCTCAAGTGTCCCGTCCAAGTGGGAGAGTGGGCTCTGACAGGAGCTGTCCGAACAGTGACAGTCCTTTGGCTGGTGCATGTTGTGCGCATTTACTCTCCCACTTGCTTGAGTAGTCGTTATCCTCACCCGTCCGTGGTCGTGGGTGTCGCAGGTATTTATTGCTCAACCGCCACCGACCTGCCTATTCGTATACCAGGCGGCTCGTCCGACCCCAGGGTCGGGCGAGGCAGTGCCTTATGTGATCTCCCGACCCCGACGCGGTGAGGTCGAGCGCACCGGTCGAGATGCGGGGAATCCGACCCCTATTCGGGAGGGTTGGGCGAGGCGGAGATCGTTCGTGGATCCGAGCCGCCGAGTGTCTCTACGGCACGGGGGTCGGGCGAGGCAGAGATTGCTCCGCCTCCTTCGTGCTGTTTAAGATTGCGAGTTGTTAAGGCTGATCGCCTCTGGTATTGACCCTCGACACTAGGCATGTCAAATGCAGCAATCATTATTGTTACACATGAAACCCAAAACTACAAAAATAAAATATACTGGCAGCAAGAAAATTTGGGCTTTCATACCGCTTTTAAGAACTCCCTCTCACGGGCATGCCTTGAGTCACGTATAGTTTTAGCATATGTGGACCTGCATAAAGAAAACATAATTTTGACACTTCATATTATACACATTAAGAAAAACATCCTCACCAACTGTGTTGTAATAACATAGTGAAAACATTACACTACCACAACAAGTTAAATCATAAAATAGACATAATCATCGTACTCTATTTAAACATATCTCCAACTAAACTCAGAATCTATATATAACTACACTGGTAATTTACTGAAAATATCCCAAATGTTTTCCAAGTAAGCACATTAACCAACAAAAGGATCACGTACTGGTTGACTGTTGACAACTAGTCTGGAAACCATTTCTCATGATCCGATAAGTAGCATGTCAAATCACCCTAAAGAAATAACATATCAAAAGAGAAAACATAGTCGCCAAGTGATCCTAAGACACAAAGAAGGAATGCAGCTAACAAGGCACATTCACAACAGTAAATTAAAAGTCCAAGTGAAAGCAACAAGCAAAGAGGAAAACATATGATTGAAGAGATCAGAAGATACTCTGTTATCAAAAGATCCAACTTCAGATGATCAATTTGTGCGGCTCCAAGATGTCTGTCTGGTGTCATATTGTAATCTCCGGTATAGACCATAGCAGCATCTCCAACTTTGGCATAAATCATGGCAGCTCCTAGAACCTACGTCAAAATGTAGAGAACTAAATCAATTTTCTCTTATTTTTCTCACATATGCAAGAGAGCTGTGCATAATTGTACTATAGAGAGAATCAATTTTCTCCTCAAATCAGAGAATGTAAAGACATGGGAGCACAAAAGGGTATAAGAGGCATACATGTCCAGCATAATAAGCACGGATTATGATGTCTTTATCTACTTGAACAGTCTGCTTCAAGTCCAACGGTGTGACTGAAATGTTAACATTACAAGCAAAAGAAGATTACAACCACATTGTGTAATTCAGTGACAATATCAGTTCGAAAGTATACTCACAATACAGTCCAAAGCTTAATTAAGTGATAATACTGACAATGGCATTTCTGAAGTGTACCTTTCTTCATACACCTGAGAATATCTTCATAGCTATATTGCTCTTCCTCCCCTCTCCGATCTACCATTACCTTTTGATTATCCTCCAGCATAAATGGAGCTAATGCTTTTGTTGGATACTGTTTGAGGTGCCACAACAGAAGTTATGGGATGATGAACATAAACCATCAAGAGATACAAATGCTTCGTATAAAAGTAGGAGAGACCAAAGAAGACAACAGCACAATCAAAGTTAGTCATAGCTCACCGTCATGTAGATGGGTCCGTGGTAACCGCAGACCTCGGTGAAGTATGGTAACGCCCCGATATGATCTTGATGGCTGCAAAACGAAAAATTCAGACTGTGAGCAACCGGGCGAGAACCTGAAGAAAACAATGAGGAAGATGAAAGGGGCAGTTTTTGGCGTGGACGTACAAGTGCGTGATGACAACGCAGGAGATGGCGGCGGTGAAATCTGGAGCCCCGGTGGCGGCGAGCACGCGCGAGAAGTCCGGGTAGCGTCGGTGGTCCTGGTACGCCATGTGCATTCCGCAGTCGAACATAACGCGCTTCCCGCCGATGGTCACCACAACGCAGCTCTTCCCGACTTCCTGCCCCGCCCCTGCGCCCGTGTGTAGAGCGTCAGCGAGGTCACAATGGAGCCGCGGGCATGGAGGAGGAGGAGGAGGAGGAGAGGAAGGAGGGCGCCGTGCGTACCTAACACGAGGCATTCAATGGCCATGGCTCACCGCCGCCGCCGCCGCCCCAGCGTGAGGGGTTTCGATTAAGTGGAGTACGCGCGCGTCCGAAGTTGGAAGCCGGCAGGGACGCCGGCAGGGGACGCGAGCGCGCGGGCTTGCGACGGCCGTCGAGGCTGTGGCGGCGATGACTGAGCACAGTGCGAGGAGTTGGGGATGGTGTGCTGCAGTTACGTAGATGGGCCGCAGCTTAGCGAATTCCAGCCCAATATTAGCAAGTGTTTGATTCGTAGGATCAACCAGCCCAGCTTCCGACCCATTCCTCTCTCTCTCTCTCTCTCTTCCCTGAGTCCTCGTCAAAGCTCACACACCACAGTGAGCAAGCAACTCAGCCCAAGTTCGCCACGACTTCCACGCTCCTCCGTACCCAAATCACAAGGCATGAGCAGCAGCAGCTCGGACGTGGTCCACAGCGGCGGCTGCCACTGCCGGCGCGTGCGGTGGCAGGTGGAAGCCCCGGCGAGCGTGGTCGCTTGGATCTGCAACTGCTCCGACTGCTCCATGCGCGGGAACGTCCACTTCGTCGTCCCCGCGGCGAGGTTCAAGCTGCAGGCCGGCGCCGAGGAGTTCCTCACCACCTACACCTTCGGCACGCACACGGCGAAGCACACCTTCTGCAAGGTCTGCGGCATCGCCTCCTTCTACACCCCGAGGTCCAACCCGGACGGCGTGGCCGTCACGGTGGCCTGCGTGGACCCCGGCACCCTGGAGCACGTCGAGTACAAGCACGCCGACGGGAGGAACTGGGAGGAGTGGTTCGAGCGCAGCAGCATCTCCAAGCTCTCCAAGGCGGCGGCGGCGGCGGAGTAGCCACTCACTGTTCAGGTCAAGTTGGGTGTTGCTGGGCCTGGTAGCCCTGGCTGAATAAAATTCCTTCTTGTTATATATATATTGAGCGATGGCTAGCTGAATCATAAAATTCCTTATCTTGTCGCTGAACTCACTTGCGCAGTGAATTGATGAGCAGCTATTTGTAGCCGTATATATGATTATGATGAATGTGTTGTACTGGAGATCTCACATTGAGAAGAGAAGCAGTAATGGTGATGACAGAACTGCTGATTCTCAACAAGCGAGAAGCAGAGTGCTGCTCAGTTGGCTAGTGTAGCTCATAAGAACGGATTGATAAGATATGACACACAGCAAGTATTCGAAGTGATCATGAGACTTTCCTTTGTGTTTTATTCCCCAATAAGAAGTTGGCAACAACAGCTTAACTCAGGAGAAGCTCCTCCAGTATGCATCTTACTCAACTCAAAGAGACGTACACAAGAACTGCCAAAGATTCTAGGTTGCCCTATGCAATATGCATGCGTTGTATAGGCTTTCAGGCACAATTAACAAACCTCGGATTACCCATAGTTTCTCCAACTAGGCAGCAGCGGCCGCGCAGAATCGAACGTAGAGCAGCGGACGAAGATGAAGGCCATGAGGATCGAACAACTCTTCGATTCGATTGCAAGAGGTTTCGTTTTGGGAGAGGCTGTCTTAAGGTGGTGGCAGTCGATCAGTTGCTGCAAGACACGCAGTAATGGACATGCGAGAACGTGTTAGGCTTTTTGTAGACTCGCACTTGAAGGAATCTCTGTAGGATATGCTTGGAGCACAAACCCTTTGAAGACCTTTTAGCCCCTTTTATTATACTGCTGTAGTTATCTTCTTTATGCGTGCTTCACTAGCAAATGGGCATCCAGTGTAAAGCTTTCTTGATTTGTCACATACTAGCAGTGCAGAACTTATTGGTGGTAGAAGGCTATCAAGGTGCAGTATCAAACTACCCAAACACGTTGTATAATTTTGCAAAGGGTGCATATAATGTAGTACAAGATTGAGAAGTAACACAACATACTCTTCATAAAACTGTCTGTTATTAGTACTCCGTCAGAGGCTTCAGCTTAGAGTAAGCACTTGCTGCTGCTACGAAAACATGTGTTCTGCTCCGAAAGAAAGGGTAGCGTTAGACATACACACAGAGTTATTACAGTGACTCTTTGCATTGTATTAGTATCGTCATAGCTTCCATATGGAATATAATTCAGTTATTTCTGCTCACATTGTCGGGATTCAGAGATCCTTTCCTTCATTAGTGGACCAATGAGTTTATGGAAGGGGAAAAAAGAGAGAGAAAAGTACAAGTTCTATATCTCAGATAATCTATCAAAAGCAAAACTGCCACTCAGGCAAAGTGGATTTGCACAGTGCACTTCTCACCTAAAGAACATTGCAACAAACTGATACTGGATCCTCCATTTCTCCTGGAAGGTCAAAATAATAGTGCTGCAGAGAGGCAGCTTTTCTAGAACCTGTCACCAGTGACTGGCCACGATCCAGAGTATGAAGACAATATCATGCAACTAGTTTCCAAAGGCTTCTGGTGTTTGTTCCTTGGGTTGACTTGCATGATGCTCTCCAGATGCAGCGAACATGCATGCTTTTATAGAGTTTCAGAGGATTTGGACTCTGCAGCCAAAATTTTGTACTGATGGGTTGTTAAAGTGCCAGGTCAGACTACTGACTGTTGAGAATGTTTTAATGATTTCCAGGAGAAGGTAAAAAGCATCCACTTTAGGTAGCTTAAGTTGGTGATAATATTAGTAAAGAAAAACATAAATTGGTCACATTCTATTGACCCGAAAGAAAAGAAAGAACCAAGTAAGCTGATTTAATGAGAGGAAGGAACATGTACACAACTGGAACATGTAGTGTTGGGTTTTGTGAGATGTGAACTCATTTTATGTCAGTAACGTATGCATTTTATGATCGCTGGATGTGAATTTTTATTTGATTATCCCCTGAGAGATGAACTCGTTTTCTTTTTTTTTTTTTTGAAAGACAGAGATGAACTCGTTTTGTACCACTGTTTATGTACCCATCTTCCTTGTCGCTTCGTTTTTTCTAAAGCTACTGCATTTCAATCTCGTCTCTCACTCTGAGCCTGCCATGTCACCTTTGATTAAGATGCTAATCCATAAATCTAATTAAACCGAACATTCCTTAGCTAATCCTCCAAGCCACTGCCTACCACGTGCCTTTTAACGTTCCGTTTGCTGGATGCTCTAGCAACAATCCTGTGCTTTCTACTACACCGAACACCAGGCACCAAACAGGCCACCGAATCAGAGACGTGCACGTGGTCTAATACTTGCTGGTAGCATCGTCCCGTTTCGCTGGCGTCCACACCAGGCACAAATGGCATGTGGGCTCCGTCCTCGTCACCTGCCCTTCCTCCGCACCTCCATCACCTGTGAGCCGCCTTCTCGCTCGTCGGGCGTCCCGTCCCCTCCCGTCTCGCCGGCCAACGCCTCGCACGCCGACCCACGAACAGACTAGCCCTGCCTTGCCTGCTCAGGTCGCAACTCGCAATCGTAAACCACTCTTCTCTCTGCTGATCATGGTGGTGGCACACTAGATCCAGAACGGGGCAGTGTGATCCGGTTCCGTCTCTGTCCCACCTTCTCTCGCCCTTACTTTGCTGGCGGCGGCGACTCCTCCGACTCGAAGCAAGCACGGGCGGCCAGAACGGGGCGCTGCTGCACAAGCAAGCTCTTCTCGTCCAGTTTCGGCGGAAGGTGAGAGCTGACCTCTCCTCCCCAACCCTCCAACCCTCATCTCGTCCAATTTCGATGGAAGGTGAGAGCTGACCTCCCCTCCCCAACCCTCCAACCCTCATCTCTCCTTTTGGAGTTGACATTCAGGCTAGTTGTAGCGGGGATGGGTCGATCCTAGCCGGCCGAAGAACGTTTTGCTGCTGCTGCGGCTGCCCTCGCCTCTACCTCGCCCAATTGGTCGGTCCGCCTCTGAGCTAGCTGCTCAAAACACTGTAAACTGGCACCTACGCATCGATTTTTTTTTTTTGTTAAAAAAGGTGTTGCTGAAATGGTGAAGAACAGTTGCGTTGATTATGCCGTTTATACTTCTCAAAATGATTATCTTGATGCTGTTTTCATCTGCAAGACCAAGTGCATGTAATGTTTCTAAGTGCCAACCTCTACTATGCGTGCAGGGGGGGACTTCAATTTGGATTTTGGGGAAGTATTAAATTGACTTGGAGGATTCAGATCGGGTCCCATGCTGCCTTCCCGTGATGAAAGGCAATTGTCTTCATAGGCTCCTTGTCAACAAGCTATGCTTTGGCTTTGTAGTTCTCCTTGCTATACCAATTCTTGTATTACTACTGGAAGGAGCCCCGATTCTCACTATCTTCAGTTCAACACCGGAGCAATTAAAAGATTTTTCCCAAGGTAGTCTGAAATGTGAATGCTACTTCAGTGGTTTGTTTATTTTACCAAAAGCAGAATCTACCCTGAATTCTGTCTTTTGCTGATTTGTTGATGCCCTTTTGGCATCAGGTTTCCCACAACAGGAGCATGAACATCTTAAACATGATGTCTCACCTCTGCTTGGGGGGAGTTCAGGTCCATCTTCCAGGAGTCATGCTCAAAGAAGTAGGACCAAAGTGAACAAAAGTAATGTTTTATTCTTGATACCTTATTATTGTTTTTGTCACTTCGTGCTAATAGGTTCACTAGAAGAGTTTGCAGTCTCTCTGCATTTTACACTCTAACAATTGAAGGCTATTTGCCTTTGCATAATAGAATGTTGTAACTGGTCACTTGGTTTTTGTTTATTCTCCTCAAACATTTGTTATTTTGCAAACATGAAACTGGCATTTTTTGTGTGGGGCACAGTTTATATGTAGTCTGAAGATTGTTTTCCCTAGCCTCATTTTTTTCCTTTTTATGTGCATGTATTTTTGTACATAGATTGCAACTTTGCAAAGGGGAAATGGGTAGCAGATGAAAAGCGGCCACTGTATTCTGGTAATGAGTGCAAGCAATGGCTGTCAAAAATGTGGGCTTGTCGAATGATGAAACGTGCAGATTTCGCATACGAGAGTTTTCGTTGGCAGCCACATGGTTGTGAGATGCCTGAGTTCACCGGGTCTAACTTTTTGCACAGGTAGTCTACATCCATTTTTAGTGAGTTTATTGAAGACTGGATTATTTCTAACATATTGTGATGCTTACAGGATGAAACATAAAACTCTGGCTTTTGTCGGTGATTCACTAGGCAGACAGCAATTTCAATCAATGATTTGTATAGCAACAGGTGGCAAATACAGCCCAGAAGTTGAAGATGTTGGTTGGAAATATGATCTCATCAGAGCCCCAGGAGCATTAAGACCTGATGGGTGGGCTTATCGATTTCCAGCCACTAACACAACTATCCTCTTCTACTGGTCTGCTAGTCTGTCTGAGTTGGAACCGTTGAATACTGGAAGTTCAGTGACTAGCTATGCATTGCATCTTGATCGGCCAGTAACATTCTTGAAGAAGTATATCAATAATTTTGATATCCTAGTACTTAACACAGGTCACCACTGGAACAGAGGGAAATTCAACGGAAATCATTGGGAATTGTATGCTGATGGGAAGCCTGTAGGCCAAGGTAGGCTTGCAGACCTCAACCGTGCAAAAAATCTTACATTGCATAGTATTGCCAGATGGACGGATTCAGAAATCGCGCGGCGTCCTCAGTTGAAAGTTTTCCTTAGGACGATGTCTCCAAGGCATTTTGTAAATGGTGACTGGAACACAGGTGGAACCTGTGGCAATACCATCCCCATGTCTCATGGAAATGAGGTATTACAGGATCATTCAAGTGATTTACCTGCAGAAATTGCTGTGAATGGAACTCGGGTTAAGCTTTTGGATATCACTGCTATCTCACAGCTAAGGGATGAGGGGCATATCTCGAACTCAACTTTCAAAGCAAAAGCGTTCACAGGAATTCACGATTGCTTGCATTGGTGCCTTCCTGGTATACCAGATATGTGGAATGAGCTCCTCTTTGCACAGATTTAGTTATTGTACAATAGTTAGCGAACTTTTTTTGGAGCCCCAAGAGTGTCGTCTGTTCATGCCATAGCAACAGGAGGACCAACTCTGTTCTACCATAGCATCGCCTTCTATTAGTACAGTTTGGTTCAGATTCTTCCAGCTTACAGAACATATGTGGAGTCAACTACTGCAGAGTGCTTCTGACTACTGAGTGCTCCCTAGGCACAGTCGAATTTTTTTCCTTTACCATTCTTTTACCATACAATGATACCAGAATCCAGAATACAACATGTGCAGCATATTCTTCTGAGAAATGTTCATATGAAATGCTATGTACTCAAGTTAGAACTTGGAATGATCCATAGATGTTGTGTCCTCAAATGCACAAACTTCTTGAATATATGATATATATATATATAAAAATACTAGTTGTCTTGATATGCCATGCATTATAGCTCACTCTGGATAGCTACCTATGTTATTTGGAAGTGTGATTTTTTACTCGGTGCTGTATGTATTTTCATCTGAACCGTAAATGCAAAATCACAAGCATGTATAAGTATGTAATAAAACCTACAATTAGATTGCTGCTCACTAAGTTTGACTGAGTCAATTGTAAAAGTTAAAAGGAGGATAAGATTTATTTCTGTAAAGAATGAATAAAAGTTGTTGCTGAAAGAATGAATAAAAGTAATGCCGAAGCCTATATACACTAAGCATGCAGACACAGAATGTCATTGATACATAGCTTCTTCCCTTAAAATTAGATCATACAATCATTACAAAGGGAGGTAAACCGTTGTCATTGTGGTGAACCTGATTACACAATGATTCCCTGTAGGCCACGTTTGAATGAGCACGTTGATGTATCTTATGCAATTATTGTCCCAAAACCCCAATTATGAACGGCCACCTTTTCTGAAAAGAAAGGGTCAGGTGCCTAATTTATGTCAGGTGATGAGTCAACTCGATATAGGTTCTGTAGATGCAGTTATCCTCTTGTTTTCTGAACAATGACTATAGTACTTTCTGGAGACCTGATCATTTTTCAAGCTCTGAATCCAAACACAAGTTTTGGACAAGGAAAACACTACGCTTACCAATATTTTCTTACGAAGTTAATACGAAGGATGATGCGTTCTCACGTGGCTTGGCCAGCCGTTCACCCCTCTCTCCTAATCGTTCGCAAGGTGGGCCCAAGTCTACTACACCTCAGTTATCCGTTCAGGTTCCTTTGATGGAACTAAGGAACATCGAAGAAGTTCATTGCTTTTATTTGTACTAAGGTTCCTTTGTAGTGTAAATCAAAAAGCAATAACATAGATTATACTTCATTTATACTTAAAATTTAAGTGGTTTTACCTAAAATACAGTATAACTTTGACTTCTATATTTATAAAAATATTTATTATCCGATTCATAAATTTGTGTTATTTTGTAAAGGTTTTAGTCAAACATTCAAAACATAAGTCATGAAGAATTATTAAGTACTATGTGGCTGCGTGCATCTCACAATGGCAAGCGAGCGAGAGCGTCAGCGATGAATTGAGATGCGGAAAAACACGGCCTGCGATATGACGTAGGCTCGTAACGTGTTGGTAAAGATTCTCTTTGTACGTGTAGCACTGCTCGACAATGATGGTCTTTTCAATTTTCATCTGGATTCCACTGAACACATGTAATGTTTTTTCTTCATCATTTTTATTATACAACAGTACTCTCTCATTCTTTTTTGTTATCGTCGTTGACTTTGATCATTAATTTTAATCATTTATTTTATTTAAAAAAGTATGAGACATATCAAATATTTTGTTAGGATTTGATTTATTATTGAAGGTGTTTAATACTAATTTTTTTAATTTTACATATTTAAACTAATTTTTTTAAAAAAAGAGCGGTCAAAATTCTGATAAAGTAAATGATGACAAACAAAATTTTTGAATACCAATTTTGAGTACTTTTTATGTCACAAGTTGCCGGAAAAAAAAATGGGGGCTCCCAAGTTGGCTTTGACCTAGCGAGCAGTCCTGCTACTGGAGCTCAGCAAACAACTGCGCCATATTGTCGCTACCTTCTCGTGTCTCACTGATACTATAACGGATAAAGATTGGTCAGGCCCCGCTGACACCGTACTTCCCGAGACAAAGTTGCACCTAATAAATTTCCAATGCCACTCATTGATCTCGTCGTCTCCGGAGTCCGGATAAGGCGATAAGCGCGACGCGACGCTGCTGCCGGCCCCTTCCCTGCCCCACCAGCCACCAACGCGGCGGCCACCTGCTCCGGTGCTCCTGCTCGGCCGGACCCCGGCGATTATTCTGAGGCGCGATGACGGCGACACGACACCGTCCCGGGCGAGGGCCGAGCCTGCGCCTGGTGCTGACGCCACAGCGCGCGTCATCTGCCGGGCGGGCGGCCACCGTGGAGTAGGCTCATTCGCAAGACCTATAGTCTGTCTGTCTGTCTGAATCTTATCTCCGGTCCAGCCAGAGTGGCAAACACAGCAGAAAAACGACTGTCTCAGAACAGCCGGTGGTTCACAAGTCGCGTGGCACAACAACGATCTGATCCGATCACTGCCGTGCAGGACTCAACCGCGCAGCTAAAATTTCTGCATGTGTCTCCACCTCCGAAACCGAAATGCTCAACCAATCAATTAATCTCAAGGGAAGAGACCACACTCACGCTCAGCTAGCGCCTAGCCTAGAGGTCCCCGTCCTATGCCTGAATCGAAGATGCGTTTGCTAATAAGGCTCAATCACCCACCCTCCCGGAAGAACAACCGAGCCGAGCCGAAGTGACCGGATCACCAGGACAAAAACCAAACCAGTGGAACACGAGACTAAAGCACAAATAATCTAATCTATCTGTAACACTCCGAACATGGGAAGGATCTCTTTATCCTCTTTGGTAAACGAGGCACGAGCAGAGCCTTATCCTGCCTGCACGATTGGGATGGACCTTTCTTCACCCCGATTTGGTAAAAGCGACAGGTAGGGAGGGAGGGATAAGGCAATGGCTACAAGTAAAGTACTATGCGAGTGCGGCCGACCACCGGCTCCACTGTTGCTGACCATCATTTGCCGCGAGGCTACGGGGGAGTAGCAGCGCCTAATCCTCCTCCCTCCCGAAGATTATTATTGGCGCCTCCACTACTCTACCCCCCACTCGATCAAATAAACAAACAGCTTAAAGAGGCCATAACCGTTGAGACAGCGGCAAAGAGCAAACAGCATCTGAGACAAGAATTGGAGGAGGAATCAACGGGACTGATGATCTGACTACGAGAGAGTTTATGTACACATGGAATGACAATTCCAAACCGAAGAAGCAACACACGAAACCACGCTGACCGACGCTTTCCATTTGTTCCTAGATGGAGAATGTACACCTGGGAGCAGCGAGCGATGATTCCTCCCTCTTCCCTTCCCTTCCCTTCCCTTCCCTTCCCTTACCAAAAGGCTTCACAGGACCGCCTCACAGATCACGGCGGTTCATCCTGGCGCTGAGTGGCTGCAGGACCCGGCACGCCATGCATCTGGTCGGAGACGTCCGCGAGGCCCTGGATCAGGCGCACGATGTCCACGGGGTCGTCCAGGTAGTACTTGGCCTTGCTGGGCTTGCGCCCGACGGTGCAGGCGAAGACCTCCGCCTCCGGGTTCAGGGAGGGGCCGTTCACCGCCGTGGTGATCACCTCGAACATGTCCTCATCCGAGCGGTCGTCGCCGATGCAGAGGATGAAGTCTGGCAGGCTGCCTCGCTCCTGCAGGGTCGACAGGAGTCGCTTCGCGACGAGGCCCTTGCTTACACCCTGCCAAGAAAGTTTGCCATTCTCGTTAGTTTGCGGGGGACAACTGTTACTTGAACACAACAATAACTGGAGCAAATTGTTACACGTAGAAGACATCGATCAGCCAATGACCCACCTGCGGCTTCACCTCTACATGGTTCATGCCAGCCTTCACTGAAACCGGCTCGTTCGCAAGAACGCTCTCCAGATGGTCATGGAGCTCCTTTGCTTGGCAGGAACCAAAATCAGGATCAGCATCCTCGTAGTTCCAGACTACCGCAGTCTCCTTGTCCTCAATAGTTGATCCATCCGTCGTCTCAGTATAGGTCTTCATCACTGGCTCTACAATTTGCTTCCAGCTGTAATCTGCTACTTGGGTGCAGGTTTCCCACTCTGCATCTCTTCTCAGCCTGCAGCATTGCCACATTGCTATTTTCAGTACTACTGACAACACGATAACATGCAGTACAAAGTCAATTTTCAATATGAACCCAAATTTAAGAAATTTGTAACAGCTTGCGAGAATATACAATTGAAATTACCTGAGGAAGTAGCCATGTTCAGCAGCTAATCCCAAGCTCTCGCACGGTGCGAACCAACCATCCAGGGTCGCCCGAGTCTTTGTGCTCACAAGAAAGACCACGTTGTTCTTGTCACGACAGAGGCTGCTCAACATGTCTATCGTCTTCGAGCTCGGACCCTTACCAAACGATGTCTGAGGCATGAGTGTCCCATCGTAGTCCAGGAGAATGAGACGTGTGGTAGTCCTCCGGTAGGCTGAGACCAGGTTCTCAACTGCAAGCTTTTTGAAGTTTGGATCAAGTGCCACAACCCTGAACTTGAGCCCAAATCCTATGCCCCAGCAGCGTCGCCTGTTATGTTCGAGGCAGGTCCTCTCAAGATCCTGCAAGAAGCTGTTTGCCCAGTACCCGACATCATGCGTGCTCACATATCTGTGGTGCTTCTCGTGTCGCAACACCTTCTCCCCTTCAGGCATCTCAAGTGCAGAGTCCATTGCATCAGCCACCGAGTCAATATTCCATGGGTTTACACGAATAGCGCCGCTTAGAGATGGGGAGCAGCCAATGAACTCGGACACAACAAGCATGCTCTTCTTCCTGGATGATGGCGTGAGGCCAAGGATTCTGTCTATATTCTCATTGCCTTGTCTAGCAATTATGTACTCGTATGGGATAAGATTCATACCATCTCTCACCGCAGTGACCAAACAGCACTCAGCAACAACATAGTAAGCCATTCTCTCATAGAACTGCAGTGGTCTATCGATCAGTATCACTGGCTGGTAATCTGGCTGCCCAAACGCGGTATTGATACGCCTGACCATCGCTTCGCTCTCCTCCTGTACCTCCTTCACATCCTTGCCCCGACCTCTAGCCGGATTAGCAATCTGTACCAGCACCACTCTTCCTCGCCACTCTGGATGCTGCATCAAGAGCTGCTCAAAGGCCAACAGCTTCAGGCTAATTCCTTTGAAGATATCCATGTCATCGACACCGAGCAACAGCAGCCGGTTGCGATGAGAGAACTGCTTGAGAAGCTCAGCAACCTTCACTCCAGTCTCAGGGAGGTTGAGGACCGACTGCAGCTGCTCCAAGTGAACGCCCACCGGCAGTATCTTGATGGTAACCGTTCGTCCATAGTACTCAAGTGCAATGTAGCCTCTCTGCGACTCATACTTCAACCCGAGCATCCTGCTACAGCACGATAAGAAATGTCTGGCATAATCAAAGGTGTGGAACCCAATCAGATCGGCATTGAGCAGGGACCGGAGCAGCTCCTCACGTACGGGCAGCGTCTTGTAAATCTCCGAGGACGGGAACGGGCTGTGAAGGAAGAAACCAAGCTTGACGCGGTTGAACCGCTTGCGCAGGAACGTCGGCAGCACCATGAGATGGTAATCGTGCACCCACACAAAGTCTTCGTCAGGGCTGATCACCTCGAGGATCTTATCCGCGAAGATCTTGTTGACGGACACGTAGGCCTGCCAGAGGGTGCGGTCGAAGCGTCCCCCGAGCTCCGGCGACAGCGGCAGCATGTAATGGAACAGTGGCCACAGCTGCTGCTTGCAGAACCCGTGGTAGAAGCGGGAGCGGAGGTCGGGGGGCAGGAAGGTGGGGACGCACCGGAAGCCCTCGAGGAGCCGGTGCGCGACCGCGTCGTGTTCCGCCGGCGGGACCTCGTCGCGCAGGCCGCCGACGTAGACGAAGTCCATGTCCGCGCGGCCGTGGTGCGCGCGGAGGCTGTCCTTGATCTGCAGCAGGAGGCTGTCCTCGTCCCACGAGAACTCCCACCCGCCGGCGCGGCGGCAGGCGCGGATGGGGAGCTGGTTGGCGACGATGATGGCGCGCTCCCGCGGCGCGTGGCAGCAGTGGTCGGAGGCCGCCGAGGCGGCGTCGTCGTCGGAGCAGTCGAGGTCAGGCACAATGCCGGACGCCGTCACCACGCGCGGTATCCGGCGGCGCCCGAGCGACGGCAGTGGGTCGCCGCCGGAGGCGAGCTCCAGGAGGTTGGAGTAGGATCTCGACACCATCCCGTGCACCGCCCGCCGAATCAACAAAGCAGACAGACTCCTCCACAAGATTAGACCTTCACTTCACCACAGAAATCCCCCACCAAAAAAACCTCCGACGATTTGGAACAGTTTGCAGAGTAAGCCGAGAAGAAGTCAAAAGCAGAGACGGAATGTCCCCCGTGCAGTGTAGCAAGGAAAAGGGTCCGCCAGCGGAGGAGAACGGAAATCTCCGCGACAAAGATTTAGCAGCGAGGCGAGGAATCGAATCACCGGAAGAAGAAACTAGTAGTAACCAAGACGGAAAAGACCCTCGCTTTCTAGTTTCTAGTATACTACTAGAGAAAAAAGAAATATTACAGCAGCTTTCGGCCAAAATCAATCCAAGCAACGACGACGACCGAGCGGCAGCAGCAGCGGCGGCGACATCTCAGGTGTTCCAGCTCGGACGCCCACTATCGCCACGACAAAAGAGCGCCCCGCGCCGCTCTCGCCGACGACGACGACCGGCTCTTGGAGCAGCAGCATTTTCCTCTCTCTCTCTCTCTCTCTCTCCCTCTCTCTCTCTCTCTCTCTCGCTCCCTCCCCCACCCTTTTTCAGCCACTCCGAGCGGAGCGGAGGAAAGGATCGGACACGGACAGGGAGGAGCAAATCCCTTTCCGCGGAGGAGGAGGAAGATTCAGGAAACGCCCGCCGACAGCGAGGGAACACGTCTCGCGACTGGCTGGGGTGGGACGGGCCGGGAATGGGAGGGACGGAGGGAAGGCGATACTTGGCTTTGGGTCGCGTGCGGGGGAGTGAGTTGGCTCTTCAGAACGGCAAGAGCTGCTGCTTCCGGGATGCCGATCTGTAGTTTAAGTACACTACTACTAGAAGATAGCGATAAGACGAGACGAGAGAGAAAAGATAGAGATGAACTTTGTCAAGCGGCTGATTGTTTTTTTTCTTTCTTCACTTCACCCGTTCGTTCCGCTGAAGCGCAGTGAGCTGCCGCAGAGCAGCATCGTGCTTGTGAGCTACCGATACCGAGCTCGCACAAACGCATGGACGAAGGGTCGAGCTAAAATAATGGCGCGGTTTTTTGCGAATAGCACCCTGCATTTTTAACTTCTTTTCTTCCTTGATGATGCTCACAAACCGATCGTGACTGATAAAGTATGGAATACAACCGGATTAGTGGATCACGGCACGCATGGTCCGAGACTCGAATATTAGTTGTCGACGGCCAGCAACCTTGATGGTTTTTTTTTTGTCCCAGATAATATTCGGAGACCTCGTGCGAGAGATGTGTACCACTACTAGGTTGTTAAGCTCATAGTACGGACAATTTCAGATCACATTCGACGCGTGCCTTGTCCGGCGAGTTAGTTCGTTCCTTGCGAAACATGAACACTCTCTCATCATATCAGATCGCGCATCCACCACCCCACACATCTTTTTTTGGCTTTGGAAGGGACCCCGTACCCTACTGCGCCTTTTTTGTTCTCTCCAGAAGCAATGCTAGTAGTAAGAGTATTATGCAAAACCGGCTCGGGGAATAATGGTCTTCGTTTGCGTATTTCCGCCTGCAAATCCTAAGCTCGTCTGTTGATCCTATCGTATCCTTAATAAAAAGGAGTCTCAAGTCAAGGCAAACATGGTCTGCTACTACTCTCGCTCCCTTACAGTACGAACTCGAAATTAATGATGAAATGCAGGGTCCGTTCGCGAAGATGTCGAGCTCGCACAGTACTAGTACGTCGCGCTGCTGCTGCTGCTAGCTGGAAGCGTGAGTTCCCACGGTCTTATCTGCCAGGGGCGAAGCGGGGACCACCACGCCGGCCTGGACCCTAATCCCTATCCACTTGCCGCGCTACGTTCGCACCGTCCGATCACATCTCAACCGCGAAAGAGGCCTCCGCGCGACGAGGCGCGCGCGCAGACCGCAGAGGATCCTCCGAGGCCGCGTGGAAATATCCGCGTCGGATGAGGTCGGGCGCTCGGCGGGTTCCCGCGCACGTGCGACCGCCTACGTGTCGACCCGGGAGCCGGAGCTCGGCACGTGCCGCGCGCGCGGCTTGGTCCCTGTCGCGGGGCCACGGCAGGAACACCAACAACGTTTTCTACGCTACAATAAGTACGCCCTGAGTCTATAATTTTGTTTTTTTGTATTTTTGTCTTTTTTTTGTGAAGATTTTTTTGTATTTTTGAGTTTCGTTATATCGAGCTTTTCGTTCATTACCAATATCCGGGCAATTATGATTGTTTTGCTAATGTTAGTTAAAATTTAAAATGTGTTTTCCTTTTTTTTCAAAAATAAAACAAACAGAGGTAATATGGTAATGTGCTAATGTCAAAAATTGTTCCCCGACGAGGGAAGCAACAATCATTTTTAAGAAATGCTATTTTCAAGACCACACGAAAGTTATTTACTGAACTAAATTACAATTGACTTTTGTTTCACGTCTGAGGTCCAATATAGACTTCGTGCGAGGCACGGTTGAAGTATAAAGTGAATTACGTCTAATTTCTTGTATCACTTCAAATTTTATTTCATCAAAAAAAGTATTAAGTTTTGGATGTAACAGTTATAGTCAGTACATAGCAGCAGGCTACAATCAATAAAAAGATATGTTGAATTCTAAATTTGCACTGTCGTATATAATAATGAGAACACTCTGCATTTTTTTAATCGGTTTGCACTGTCGTATATAATAATGAGAACACTCTGCATTTTTTTAATCGATTTGGCTATTTTGTGTGGCAGTATCCAGATACAACGGGACCCATATCAATATCATGTTCGCTTTTGCTCATTTTCTTCAGCCAACCCATGGCAAGCCGACAGAGGCAAGCCTGTCGGCCATGTTTAAACCTACGATGTATATGCACCCTGGCTCCACGCACGAATCACGAATGAATGACAAATCTCTTTCACATTGCCTTAAATCCTACCAGGTAGCAACACGACCTCAGGCAATAATGAAGATCATTGCTCTAACGCTATGTGCGGGAAGGGAAAGAAGCCAGAAATGGCTGCACATTCAGACACCAAGCAGGATAAAAACGTACTGGAAAACCTCATCCGGAATAGTGCTTGTGAAAGCAACATCACACGTTCCATCAAAAGGTTGTTTTCCTAAATATAAACGAATCTATGAAATCCGGACTTGACAGCGTGTCACTGTATACGATAACAAAGCGTGAACGTGCAGCACTTATATTTATCTTAGTGTGAACATTATTAATCGGACTGAAGACAGCAAACAAACTACACCATGCTCCACAATTAGTTCTTCTATATATTATGCGAAAACGATGGCAACATATATTTCTCGAGCACAATATATAGCAGTTTCAGACATGATTGTTCAATCAAGATTTGATTTTGGACGATATATATGCATTCAGTTTTTAGGGTTTTTTTTTTGTTTGCAGTCAGGGATTACGCTGCATAGGCCAGGCAGCAGCAAACCCTCCCCAGACGAGGCGTGTGTAAGATTTCTAGGATGTAAGTTAAGGGATGTTTCGGAAGTATATATTTAAGGTTTGTTTGTTTTAGCTCGCAACCGATTCAGCTCCGACACTATGTTATCATTGTAGCATCAGCTCCGAACAGCCACTGAACTGAGGTTTTTATAGCTCCAGCACCTCCTATTCTGAAAGATCTCGCCTTGGCTGAAGTCAAACTGATTCCTTCTCTTAAATAGACTGCTAACTAATTACAATTAGTAGATCGCATCTCATGGATAAGCATTCACCGCCGAGTACACAAGGTTAATTTTTCTTTTCCCCCGAGTAGGCGAGTAGTGACAAGGTATTAAAGACTCGATCGCAGCGTATAGAGGACGGAGGGACTAAAGCTAGTAGACAACTCCATTTGGACCAAAGTAGTATACATACCTGTTGACGCCTCCGCTCTATAGCCTATAGGGCGGATTTCCTCTGTAGTGGTGCGTACCTTCTAGCTCTCGTCATTCCCATTCCTGTTTGGTATGCACTTTTCTTTCTTGGTCGGTCCATGGGTAGGATTTAGGAACGGCCGGCAAGGACGGCTAAGATAAACGGTGTGCAGGTCGAGCAGGAATAAGAATGTTGGTCTAGCGGACGGAATGGCAAAAACGTGAACGTCGGATAAGAATTAAGCAGTGCATTACAAAGGATATATAGAAAAAAAATTGTTACGGTGCGTCGGTGCTTGGCCTCTATAGCTAGATATTAAAAAAAATATCAGATCCGTCAATTTTAGTAGAGATTTGTTATGGTGTTTGGAGTTAATTTAACCGTTTATTTGATCAGATTTAACGCGTTTAAGAATATGTAAGTTGTGGATCAATATCAAAATCGGTAGATCTGATACTTTTAATATCAATGGCAAGGATTAATTCAAAAGAAGGTACCTTCTAAATACCATAACAAAACTTATTTTGGTATCAATCCATAACTTAAAAATACATTTTAGTAGGTATATCCATATTCTTTAATCGTTAGATCTGATTAAACGAATAATTGAGATTAGCTTCAAACACTATAACCAATGTCGTATATTAGAAAATAACAATGATGGATACAGCTACCCACTATTGTAGCTAGTAACTTTCCATACATATATATAGCTGCTACTATTAGTGAACGAAGTCATAAGCCTCTAAAGCACATCCAAAACTAATATATTAATATAATATTAGTCAAAAATTATACATGAATTGAGCCACATGTTTAATTGGTATAACAGATGGACCTATTATCATAGCTAATTTTCCCAGCACACACGGATAATCAATATGTGGAAGTTGCTCCATTTCCCTAATTTAACTTGCTATTCAATTAGAAATAACAAATATCATATCTATAATATATGTGATTATATAGTTATTAATATAAAATTCAAATGTGAACAAAAGAAAAAAAAAACTAGCACGTGCAGGAGACAATAGGTAGATGTGAAGAAGACTAAATAACAACCAAATAAAGAAAATACAAACGTGGGCATGTTATGGATTTGGTTGGATTCTCTGGATAGGCAAAGCTATAAAGAGCCTTGACCAACTTTATTATCGAGGAATTTAGGATATTCTTGTATGAGTGCCTCGGGATGATTAGGACACAGATCTGATAGTAATAATTCCTCGAATTTAGCCTCTAACACGTAAAAGGGAAAACTGAACGGACCTAACAAAACCACCAACACCAGCATTGTACTCCCTCCATTCTTTTTTGTATGTCGTCGTTGACTTTGACTAAAAACTTTAACTATTCATCTTATTCAAAAAATTAATTTAAATATGTAAAATTAAAAATTAGGATTTAAAAATTTTAGTAATAAATCAAATCCTAACAAAATATTTCATATTTTTTATATTTTTTTAATACGACGAATGGTCAAAGTTCTTTGTCAAAATCAACAGCTGACACAAAAAAAAAAGAACGGAGGGAGTAACATTGAATTACTTGTGTTGTTTTTCATGCATCCTTGAAAGGGACTCTCACCCTAACATACTTGTTCTTTTTCCTAACATACTTATGGTTGAAGCTTAAGGTGAATCTACTTGGTAACTCCACACGATGTCACGGAATTTTAAGGTGTAAAATTATTTGAATATAAGATATGTGTAGAAAATTATTAGTGACTTAGTGGTAAGTGGTTTGCTGATTATATTATATATAGAAGAGATTGTGAGTTGAAGTCTCCAATTTAGTTTTTTTCTTACGCTATTTACTAAGAATTTTAAACTAGAGGTACGGCTAGAAAAATGGGAACTTTTTAGCTTACACTTTTTCTCCCTTTCTACAAAAATAAAATCACCAGATCAGAAGCTCGGTGGAAAGATAAGCACTGCCTGGGATAGGATCAGTGCATGCTAGCTCAAACAAAGGCCTCTCGATAAATGGATGAGAGTTATTAGTAACCCAGCCAAATAAACAAATAACGCACCGAATGAAAAGTTGTTCGGTATTTTCTGTCGTTTCTAAAGATTAGAACTGGCTGTCCCATTATCTGCAAATCAATTAAAAAGTAGCCGGCAAATGGCCGGCCGAATGTATCTCCAACTTATAGAAAGGCACTACTATTTTTTACAAAGAAAAAAAAGAGAAAAGTACGGATACATAAATATATTTTGCATGAATGGGCAACTTTTAGGGTTTGGTTATGTGTCGTGCTAGAAGTAACTTTCTTCAGACATCTGAGAGATAGAGGAGGGAAAGGAAACCATGAAGAAAGATACGAGTCCGACGTTGACTGACGACGCGTGGCGGCGTGCGTCTGGATGTCGCCATGCAGACGCGTAACCTTTGAGGCGCCAGCAGCTCCTACATGTGTCCTCTTTCTGTCTTTTTTTATTTTTATTTCACTTTCTCGCTGGGGTGATAGAGGAAAAGGTGAAGCTAATCCATTGAACAAATCGGAATTTAGGGTTCGTATTATCTTCTTTTTGAAATAAGAATTACATATCTCTAGTGCAACACACATGATTGCAACCCTTTCTTTTACTTCAACATTTTATATAGTCAGAAGACCTCCGACTCCCTTCCATCTAATTAATCTGCAACAATAAAATAAAAGAGTAAAAGACGCTTCTAAACCTCACAAAACTGACATGTAAGCATTTAGGGAAGAGCAGAAAACTGCACAGTAAATCAGTAGCAGCAATAATCTCAATCAACAATCATTCCGGATATGTGGATCCTATATCTTCATAATGTGAAATCAAGCGCCGAAAAAAGAGTCCAAGAATTAAAAATGCGGATGGCACCTATACTGACCTAAAATCCTTAGCGACCATGATTTTGTCTCCACTTGCCACAGAATTTAATCGCAACAGGGCGGCATTCTTGAATTTTATCATTTTTTTTTTCCAGTCTGTAGCTGCATGACTATATGGTCCCGTAATCCCTTTGTCAATAGCTACGGCTGTAGATGCCTTCAAGAAATTTTTTCGCTTTGTTTTTTGGTTGATTCAAGGTTACATGATGGGAAAATCCCTTATATAACATCGGTCAAACTGTTTATCCCTGATTTTTGCAACCAGTAAAAATAACAGAAGATTGACTCAACTCTTGGACAGGATTGAACATCTTCAGAAGCCTGCAGCACTATCGACTGATGATTTTTTTTTTTAACTTTTGTACAACATGAAGCTTACTACTTTTGCGTCAGTGTAGCGTCTCAACAGCACCGCATGTTGTAGCCACCACATCCGCATGGGATTAGTAAAGGCTGGGATTCATTTGCTGTAAATCAACTCCAAGCTGCAGGTATTGTGGTGGCTGCTCATCTCCACTGATCCTGCTGTGAGCTACTACTAGTATGTTTTGTCAAATTACTTTGGTTAACCTGTGGCAGATCCAACGAATCCATCTAGGGAAGCCGTACGGGTTCATTGAACTTCGACTCGAGGAGAGATCCAAGACCGGCCACATGCGCAGCTGCAGCAACGCCCTCAGCTGGATATGGTTGGGTTGGGTTGGATGCTCCCTCCATCCATCGGGTGTCTGCTTTGCCGCCGTAGCCTTTCTTTCCTCTATCTAGCCTTCGCCTTTACCGCGGCCTGAATTAATTTGCTTCGAGAAGCATGCGCCCATGATGCAGGCAGCTGTTGCCTGAAGGATACAGGCAGCTGCCATGCATGCCATGTCATCTTAAACGACGTTCACTCGGATGAATTAGTGGTGGTGTGAAGAAAGTAGCAGTAATATGCCGGATCTGATCGGAATGATACCACGAGAATCCTGGCCCATGATTGCCAAAATCCTGCAACTTACTCACTAGAGAACTTTTGGGACGATGATTCACCACCCATAACCCCCCGTGCCAGCCACAGTCTGAATGCTCTGCGGTTCTAATGGAGGTCTACCTGGATATATACTTCTCCACACTCGTTACGTCTTGTTTGTGTGTCCTACCCTACTAAACTAGGCCTATCTCGCACCCTGAAACGACTGTCTGTCGTTGCTCTCAAATCGAATCTAATACAGCTTCAGGAAAAAGAAAAAGGAATTAAAAAAGGGAACAATGTTTGTTCAGAGAAAGAGTGGTTTCTAATTGGGCCAAGAATGATTTGATTGGTGAGAAAGCGCTGATCTTGAGATCACTATCTATCTTGGATTTCAGTTAGGCCGCAAAGGAAAGGTGAATCTCGCATTATAGTGTAAAGTTGCAGTAGTGAACCCACTTTGTAACTGCCAGCATTGTAAAGTCTGGAAAAAAAAAGGCTGGGTCACTTGGGCTACTCTCTATCAAGTCTTCTTTTATGTTTCACAAGTAGTTTCCACCACCTCTTAATTGGTGCATTTTTTTTCTTATATATGGCGGCCACTAGCAGAGAAGCTGTGGTATGCATGCATGCCTTTGACCAACAGAAATGCTACCGCTACTATTGGTATTCTTCAGTCTACCGGCATGAACCAAATCTCTCTGTTGTTGGAGAAGCAGCAGGGCAAAGCGAGGGAGGCGCCAACAGCAACCAACAAGTCCGGGCCTCTTATTTTTGGCAGCCCATTTCCGTCATTTCCCAATCAATCGATCTTAAGGCCCAGCAGGCCGCCATCAGTCCCACCTTAATTCACATCTGCTCCTTACAATGGAGTACTACAAACAATCCGAAACAGCTCGTCATGATCACTTAACACTACAAGCACTCGACCAAACAAAACAAACAAGCTCACACACACTACGAGTGCAACGACTTCAAATACACTGTATACATAGCTGCAAGCTAGCGCGCGCTTATTTATTAATTGTTCTTCTTCTTTCTTCTTTCTTCTCCTTCTGGCTGCATGGATATAAGCAGGTGACGGTAGCCATCGATCCACAGAGGTCAGGGCTTTAGTACCCTCATCAAACGAATGAATCAGATGGACTGCACTGCCCTGGCCATGGCGTAAGCGGCGGCGGATGCGAGCGCGCCGACGACGGTGGTCTGAAGGGCGCTGAGGAAGGGCCTGTCCCCGGTGAACCGGCCCTTGACGAATCCGAAGAAGAGCAGCGCGGCGAGCGTGACGGCGACGGAGACGGCCATGGCGCGCCCCGCCGCCGGCACGAACACGTAGGGCAGCAGCGGCACCAGCCCGCCGGCCACGTAGGACAGCGCGATGGTCGCCGCGCTCGTCAGCGCGCGCCGCGGGTCGGGTTTCTCCAGCCCCAGCTCGAACTTCATCATGAACTCGAGCCAGGCCTTGTGGTTGTTGCGGAGGGAGCTGACCACCGGGCCGTACTCCTCGGGGCCCAGTCCGTACTGCGACAGGATGTCCCCGATCTCGGCGGCCTCTGCGATCAACAACAGCGGATGGATCAGAGCAAGGAAGCACAGTGAGATCGCTGGCGGTGAGGATCGCGCGCTTACCAACGTCAGGGACGGTGTCGATCTCATCCTGCTCGCGCTGCAGCTCGCGGTAGTAGTGATCCGCCTCGCTCTTCGCCGCCAGGTACCTGGACACACCAACACCGAAAGCAACTTCAGTTTTGTTCGGCAGTTGGGGTTGAGACCTCGGTTTAGTACTAGTACGGGCCAGCAGAGAACATGCGTGCGGGCCTGGGCAATTTCCGTTTTCATTGTTTTGGTGGGCTCCAGCCGTTGGAAACACCAACGTTAACAGAACAGCACATATTCTTCTACTTTTTTTCCTTACGTACTCGAAATGGCCAGAACAGCACATTAAGATGCGTACGGCGCACCTACTCTGCTGTCCTCTCGTCTCTAGAAAGAAATAAGTAAAGTTTTTTGGAAGGGAAAAGAAATAAGTAAAGTTGGTCTTGAAACAAATATCTTCAAATAATGGCCGATTGATCAGCATCTCTGAATCCTAATTCTCACCAAAGTAGAATGACAGTTGCATCTGTTGTGGCAGTTTCACTGTTTGACCCACCTGTTTCAGTTCCTTTTGACTTGGAGGATAAATTAGAGTGAGGGAATGACTTTGCTACTGTATAGTACTGTCATAGACGGTTTTGCAATGAATTTGGTAGCTACGCGCCATGCTGTGGTGGTTACTTGAATGCTGAAAAAACTACTATACTACCAACATAAATTCAAGGAAAATACCTCCCCAAGAACAGAGCGATTGCTGTGGTGAGGAACTGACAACATTGCAGGAATGGGCAAGGAACAAAGTTGTACTGTGAAGATAAATGTGCGGTAACACTGCAAGGTACTCCCTTCGTTCTTTTTTTTATTATCGTTTATTTTGATCAACAAATTTTATCATTCATCTTATTTATATATAATATCAAATATTTTATTAGAATTTGATTTTTTATTAGAGGTTTTTAATCTAATTTTACTTTTACATATTTAAATTAATTTTTTAAATCTTTTATTAAAGTCAACGACAACCCAAAAAAAACGAGGGAGTATTGGATAGTATTTTGCATGCCATGAATATCTATCTGAAAATATTTTGCATGCATAAAAAACTCTCTTTTCAGATGAAGTTTTTTCACTTCCCTCCCTTTTCAAATGAAGAAGTTTTTAAGTATCCATCAGGTAACATTTGGTTATCGAATAATCTTCCCCTCTTTGACGGGGAAGAGAAACCAAAACTGAGATCTGAAGATACATACATGCATGCATCAAACACATATGAGGATCGGAAAAGAAGCATGTGTCGGAGTCGGACTGCATGCATGACTGCATGTTGACAGCGGGTGAAATTAACAAACGAAAAACTGAAAAGAAGAGAGGAGGATGTTATTTTTATTATTATGTCGACAGCAGCATGTAGTCTTACCCTCCGAGCCCCATGGAGATGGCGCCGGCGGCGACCTCCGCGAGGCCGGCGGTGAGCACGAGCGCGGAGGAGGCGTTGGCGCCCGACAGCCCCGCGGCGAGCGCGAAGGGCACGGTGAGGCCGTCGGAGACGCCGATGATGATGTCCCGGACCACCTCGCCGGCGGTGAAGTGCTTCTCCTTGTGGTCGTCCAGGAGCAGCCTCTGTTTCTCCTCGTCCTGCACGTACTGATGATGGTTCTTGCCGCCGTCGAGCACCATCTTCTCTCTCGATCCGCCCTGCCCTGCCCTGCCCTGCGCTGCTTGCTCTCCCTCTCTCTCACACAGACACACACACACCCGAGGGATAAAAACGCAGGCTTGATTATTGGCTTGCTGGTTATTTTAGTACAACTATAGCACTTAGCGAGAGCTTATGATGATCTCGCTCTACTGTCGCTGTGCTTATGGTGAGGTTTAGTGTGCAGGCGATGAAGAGAGATGCAGAGGTTCCGGGCGAATTTATAGGGGTTAAGACGAGGCCGGGGTGGAGTGAAATGTCCAGGGCGGGGGGTAGTTGTGCGTGTAGTCTACCGCTGTGCCTCTGCTTTATTTGCCATCAAAATGTACTCCTCCTACGCACGTACTCCGTAGTATATACTTGCTTGTGAATGCCTGGTGAACACTTGCGATCCTGTTTAGTTCCATTCTGTCACTTGGTGGTATTCTCTTTCCGGTACGGCTGATATCTCCTGTACACAGAACGTACATGTTCGATAGGCATCCTTGTTGAAACGCTAATCATATTGTACTACTAGCAATTTGTAAACATAGGCGTTAGCTATTGTAGCCTTTTGACTGGCACTAGTACAGTACCCAAATATTTATACCCGTACAAGATATACTACTGTACACCAGTGTTAATAGTAGTACTATAGCTTTCGTGCGCGAAAAAGGAAAAAAGAAAAAAAGCGGTTGGCTGTTGCATGGGAATCCAGAAGCGGCCATCGCGTCTCTCGTGTTACAAGAGCCAAAGTTCATCACATCGATCTTTATGCGTACTGACGACGATTGACTAAAATTTGTGGCTCGACGACTGACCCTGCTGTACTACTGTACAGTACTATAGGCTTCCGCCGCGTACTACTACGACCAGAAGAAAGGTACTAGCGTACGTGATGGCCACATGTACACGCCTCTCCGTCTGTGTTATCCAGCTGAAAATGATACCGGATCTGATACGGAAACGTACAACGTTTCGGCTTGGACGATCCCAAAGAGGGGCTTCCAGCTAACGCCTCGTGTGTCCTCTGCTGATGGAGCCGCGCGACCGATGGCACGGCCGCATGTGCGTGCAACGAAGCAACAGGGGCGCACCACCAAGTGACCCGCGGCCATTTACATTTTACAGGCAGAGCAGTGCAGCGCAGTGCAGTGCAGTACAGAGCAGAGCAGAGCAGACAGCAGAGGTGGTGGTGTTGTGGTCTCGCTTTATCGGATTCGGATCTCGCGCGCCGGGCTGGTCGAGGAAGACACGTGGCCCGCGGCCGCCACGCGCCGCCTGGCTACCCGAGTCGCGTGGCCGCCACGAGCCGCGACGACGGCGAGAAAAAGCTAGCGGTCGAGGCTTTCGATTTCGTAAAAAGACGCTCCTGCCACTAGTAGAAGTAGTAGTAGAGTAGTAGCACTAGTACTACTACACAAGCAGTGGGGATGTGGTCCAGTCCAGAACGGGTGATTGATTGATTGGTAGGGCAGGAACGCGAGGTGAGAAAACAAAGGCAGCAGTGGAAAATTTACAGTGATTAATTCAATCGAAGTAAACCTCGCTCTAATACTAACTATTACTCGGCGTTCGTAGATTCCTCATCAGTTGATATCGAGCCCTCGATCGAGCCATAGAAGCGATTTCAAGAATAGTCCTGGAGAAGGAATAGAAGAACGGACAAGCAGCATGCAGCGATTTCAAGCAGAGTGCGCGCGTGTACACATATGCATGGAGGACACGTGCTTGCTCTACCGCCGCTCCCAGCTAGTATAGCAGTACAATACTATAAAGGCATGTGCTGAAATTTTTGTACAAAACAAAAAGAAAGGCATTGATCGCAGCTCTTGGAGGACGTGGATGGGCGGCTTACGCTGTCTCATACCAACCCCATATTGGTAGTACTACATTTTCTCTGTGTGCGGTGCACACGCACAGGTAGCAAACATAGCTACCACACTTCCTTCGTTTCAATTTATATGTTTACTTAAAATTCTTATAACTTATTATTTTATTTGTTCATCTTTTTTAATATATTTTTTCTTCTCGATACATTTATATATTTATCTCTCTTATTTTTGTTTTCTATGTATATATTATTTTTTTTTCTAATCTGTTTGTCTAGAACTAGATGAATACAGAGGAAGTACTACTTTTGTTTCTTACTTCCATTATTTCTGCATATATAATTGCGGTATGTTAACACAGGATCCACATCACCTGAGATCCGAAGTTCTGTCTCAAGGCAGCATCATGCGTCGTCTGCCCCAGATGCAAATAAAAGACGGGCTAAAATACATAGGCGCAATCAGTGAGCTGATGAATTCTCCTCCTGGTATCTGGAAAAGTAGTAAAACCCCAGGCATCCAGAGACAACATAGGAGCAGACAGCTTGTGTCAAACCTAACGCGTACTAGTACTACTAGAAAAGATGGAACTTAATTAGCTTTCCCGTGATCCCATCCGGCGGCCAAATATAGGTTTGAACTTTCGACTGACCCACCACCACCTTTGCGTGTGCCCGCCACGAGCCAGCCCGCTGCTTATCTGTAGTTTAATTACCATGCCACCAGGGATCGATCAATCATACAAGAGAGAGAGAGAGAGACAGAGAGAAAAAAAAAACTGAAAGTTTATTAGCACACTTTTGCCGATGCGTGTGCAGCCCATGGAGGCAGGACAAAATGTTTAGGTGATCAAGTCGGGAGTATTTCAATGCGTGTGGCTACCTTTGATCCGGCCGGAGTATATTAAAGATCTGAGCTGTGATATCATCTAATTCCTGCGTTTCATCAACAAAAGGCTGTAGGGCCGGGGGTATATGTAATCTAACATGGCCAGACTAGGACGTGTACTTGATACTAGAAGTGTATTAGAGAAAGTTATGATTACACGGGATTCTGGGAATGTCTCTGGTCATAGAATAAATTGGTCCTTCTGCATAAGCCACCTCTTCGTCAAGGGGGGCAGCAAATACGAAGAAGCACAGGCTCCTTACACTTCTGATGATTACAAAATACTACGCCTGTAGTGTGCGTATATCCATATCTCCCTACCGATTTGGGTCGAATGTATACTTCTCGCTCTTATGCTAATTAAGGCAAGGATGATAAAGGTTGTTATTAAATTATTAATTTATTATCTAAAAATCTCGATCAATCTGAAGATGGAGAAATCCAAATCAAAGTGCAGAACACACGCACGGCTAGTAAAAAAAAAAAAAAGAAAGAAAAGAAGGGGGTGAAACGAGTGCATTATTGGTTTTGGTAGGCGGTACGGTGGGCCAGAGCACACGACCAACCTAGAGCCGGTAGGGGGAGCGTGGCGGCCACACGCCTCATCTCCTTGTCTCGCACCTTTTGCTGACCAAATTGGCGGGCGGGCGGGCGGCCGGTGAGGTGACCGGGCCAAGCTTTAGTGAAAAGAGCAAGATGGCCAGAGGAAGCGGACATGCGAGGCTGAGCTGGGACGTGGACACGAGAGATCACGTCGATTGACGTGGTAGTACTACTCTTGATCAAATCTAAATTAAAGCGGCTTTTCCCAATTTTCTTCAGTGGCCATCGCTCGCACTAACGTTGACGCCCACTACCCGATGTCTCTCCCTCCCCGCGCTAGCACATTATTCCTAGTAGCTAGCCTAGCTATCTGGTGACGGACGATGGATCTCGAGCGGTTTGAGAGTTTTCAATTTCCAGGTCCTTTTGGAGACTTTCTTTCAGCGTGAAATTTAATTACAGTATACCGTTTCAAACTCTGATGCCGTGCTGCAGTCTATATGTAAGAAAATTTTACGTGTGGGTCATGACGTGTAATTAATCTCGATCAAATTACAACCATGAGTTGTGGTCCAAAATAAAAGAAAACTTTCTTTTTTTTTCAAATCGTGATGAAATTTATTTACTACTACCGTTCCTTCAAGTGTAACAAACCAATTAAACGTGGTGGAGTTTCATGGCTGATAAGCTACCACATGTGTATCCATCTGATGTCGTGTGAATGGCAAAATATTCTGAAGAATGGCTGCTGTCAAAATTCCGAGTAATTGTTGATCATCCTCCCGACAAAGCTAATTCAAATGCTTGGTTGAAGAGTACTTAGAACTGGCACAACTCAATTTGTTCACTGAGACAGCAACATTCGGGCTCTGCAACTTAAAACCGTCCGTCACATCAATCTACTCCACGCTAGCGCTGCTAAGAGCCAAGCGAATGGAGACCCTGCGCGTGCCGGACACGAGCCGCTGCCGGAGATGGAGCTAGTACTACTACTAGCTGGTAGGAGGCCGCGGCATGACCTGCGCCGTCAGATCATCAGACATACCTCTTGTTCGTTTCCTGCCGCGCGCGCCCGCGGCATGATTCATGGCGCGCGCGTGTTTGGGAGCTGTTGTTGGATGCGGTAACCGATCGAGTGGCTAAGCGAGTGTTACTGTTAATTAAGAATGCAGTCTTATGCGGCTTTAGCTAGCCTTGTTAGCTTTAGACCAACTTTTGTTTTGGAGCTGTCTTGCTTGTAACATTCTGCTACTTTGGAGATCCGCGCGGTGACAGCGATGAGCTCGATCGGATGTACTGTATATGAGTTTAATCGTCTGTGATAATGTTTAATAATGAAGTGGCCGAGATGTAAGGATCACGAGCACAAAAGTTGTAGTACCAGCAGTAGTAGCAGGTAGTACAATGACGCTGCGGTCATTCAGCTTGTTGCGAACAGAAGGCCTTTTCAACGACATTTATAGAATCCGGATTTTAAAATCTGGATTTTTATAATCCGGATTTTAGATACGAAAATCTCAACATGTTTGATTCTTGAGATTTTAGCTGTGGATTCTAGATTCTCTAAAACATATTTCTCCAGAATGCCCCTTATCCATTTGGACCTCTTGAGGATAAGCTAGGAGCAAATTTATCTTTTCTCATATGAGAGTAGACACTATCCTGAAATATCCAGGGGGTCACGGGACTGTGAGATTTCCATAATCTAGGATCGAGATCTTTCGTATATCTTCCAAAAACCTACCCGTTTGGACTTCTTGAGATTTTTTTTAATCTCTTATCCATTATCTCGGAGGTATTCAAATGGGTCGTAACTCTGTGCGGCATTTGGGTACAGGATAATTCCAAAGATATAAAAAATATTTTTTTAACTCGTTGAATAGCAGCGCATCTGGTGTAGTGGTATCATAGTACCCTCCCACGGTACTGACCGGGGTTCGATTCCCCGGATGCGCATGTGTTTCATTTTTGTTGTCAATTAGTACACGTAAACGTGCCCGGATACATTTTCTGACTTCAAGTAAACGTGCCCACCTTGCGGTGCGTTAGCGTTTTATGCAGCAAACTTTTTTTTTTTTTTGGAGGACAGCGTTTTACTGTAGTATGTATCAGCGTTTTACTGTATCCATCGGCCACCGTGCTGCAGTAGTATCTACAGCATTCAAGCGCAAGCGGCTAGTCGGGTGAGGAAGAAAAAAGACGAAGCTTTTCATCGTGTCGCGCCGGAGACGGCTCGCTCGCTTGATTCATGCGTCCGTGACCGCGACGCGGTGGTAAATAACCTGACCTTCACGGCGGCTCCTCTCCTCTGACTGTGAGTCTGGGAACGGAACAAAGAGCCCGTGCCCGCGGGCGGGTGGCCGGGACAGAGCAGCAGCAGGCCTTCACCAAGCCAAGGTGACACCTGGCGAAGCAGTGTACAGAGCAGGCCGGCACGCGGCGGCCACGACAGAGGCCTCGTCAGGTCGTTCTCGACTCCCAACGTTCGTTCGTGTTGCCATGACAAAAACGGATGCCAATTTCATCGAGCGTAAGAGTTGGGCCAACGTGTCGATGGAGGAACGCGCGCGAGTGAAGGAAGGCAGGATGCAAAGAAGGCCCAGCATGCAACAAAGATGAGAGCAGAAAAGGGCCTAAAATATTACTAGAGTGCAGTCCACCCAGGCCCCCGTAAACCATCTACTAGTAGGTATACAACCCAAAGGCCATCTGATGCAACCGTGAAAACATCATGGCCCATCTGTCCGATTCAATCGTGCGGCCTGGATACAAATACAATTCAAAGAAAAGGATTGGGGGGGGGAGGGGGTCGGGGGGCAAGAGAGAGAGAATGAGAGATGTGGATATTTGGGCCCTGCGGCCCCGTGATGACACTGACAAACGTTTATCGTTGGACATTGGAGTACTGTTAACGTGCATGATGAGTATATGACCCCACAAGAAAAAAGTGCATGATGTCTGAATAAAGCGCCCTCGACAATCAGGGTCTTAAAAAAAAATGGTTTCGTCCCCAATTTCTTTGTTCACGACATGTAAAATGCATCATTTTTGGTTCCATCGATACCCAACCTCTCCGTAAATTACGCACTGTAATCAAATCACTAATAGCCACATCGATGAGGGTAAACAAGTGAGGGAATCCAGAGCCAGGTTGTTGAAAAGTATTGAAGTGCTTACACGAGGAGCATCGCGGCGCATGCGCATCTATCTCTGTCATCGGACAGACAGGAGTACACGACAGGATTCAATCCATTCACCACTTCCATCGATCAGATTAAACAACACGGATACAGTACTCGTAGTTGTAGTCCTGCCAGTAGTAACAAATGCTTGCGCCAACCAACACATGCTGCCTGGAGTCTCTCAACTTTTTCATATGTATACTGGAGTGGTAGTACTAGTAGAGAAAGACACTACACACTGTGGTACTGCATAATATTCCAGTGTACATCTTCAGAATACAATCAAGATTACTATAAATAGTGGACAGAACAAAATGAATAACCAGGCACGATCTTGCATGCAGGCCCAGCAAAACCAAATGCAGGCGCGTGTGGCCGTAGGTTTCCTGCGCCCTGAACAATACAGGACGAAAAAAAATTTGGTATACTAAGCCGGAGGCAGCTACGACGTCGCGTAGTTTTGGTACGCGGATAGTACAGTGTTGTACTGAACGAGTCGAGTAGTACACTGTAGCAGACAGAGAAGACGGGGTACGGGCGCTGGGCCTTTTCACGAGAATGGACGGTACAGCGGCGTTGTACCATGATAAAGTCGAGCAAGTTGCGAAAATTTTTACGGCGCGGACCCTTCCACCACGAAAAGCCGCGCACGAACGACAATGGGGACGGGGACTCTACATAATGCATTTGCCAGGCCTCCTCTCCTTTTTTTAGATAATGGGATAAGATCTTGACTTTTATTTTTAATAGAGATTATTGGTCGAATTATTAAATAAAAATATAGTATCTCTGACTACTTAAGAACATAAAAATTCATAAAACGTCTAACATTGTTTGAGGAGGACATTATTAATCAGTAATTCTATTACTAAACCTCCAGCTGAAGGTGACGAAAACTTGCATGAGCGTTGACTCCATCGACCAACATGCGTATTTTAAGGGCCTGTTTGGGACGGTTCCACTCTAAAACGTCAGGGAAGAGCTGGCTCTAACCAGCCAAACGTCCCACCTCTGAAACTCTATGGAGCGACAACTCCACCTAAAGCTGGTGGAGCTGTAGTTCATTTTATTGGAGCATCTTTTTTTCAGCTCCAAGGATGGTGGAGTTATATCTTCTCGTGGAGTTGAGAGGTAATTATCCATCATTGCCATTGGTTATAAAAAAGGTTCATCTTATATTTTTTTCCATCCCCGCTGCCATCCTCGGACGAGTCTGCAGACGTACCGGCATTGATCCGTCGGCGACGCTGTAGCTGGCGGGAGTGCTCCTGTTGCCCCCCCAAACTTGGACCGTAGCAATGGTGGAGTCCACCCGGAGTCCGCCCGCACTCCGGGCGGCCGTGCCTCAGCCCTCCCGATGGCAGCGCACAGAACCCTCTCGGCGGCCATGCCTTCTCCGGCGTCGGCGCTGACAACTTCGTTGCGGCCCACTCCACCCTATGCCGTGAAGGGCGAAGCCACTGTGGACTCGCCGCACCCGAGCACGAACCGTGCCGTGGTAACCTTGGGGCAGCTTGACTTCACGCGCCGCCGCACGTTCACAGAGAAAGAGAACAGAGGGGGCTTCACGTGGAACCAGGCGGGCGGATCCAGGTGCTCGCTTGACCCGTGCGCACCAGACATGTGCGACCAGGAGTACACCATCGGCATCAAGTTTCAAAAGCACCCAGGTACAAAGATATAAGATCTATCAGAGTATCTCGCTATATAGTAGAAAAAAGAGGTTTGGACAAGTCCGTTTAATTTTTTTTAAGTATCAAGTAATATTTATGTGCTAGAATAAAATCAAATCGAACTTGTCATATTTTTGAAATGAGCTAGTTGTTAGCTCTATCTTGTCGCTTACGATTTTGCTCAAGCTTTGTTGTGGTAAAGTCTAGGTGGCGCATGTGTAAAAGAAATAATTTAATTTCTTTTGATTGTGAGAAACTTTTTTTAATTATCAAACGAGAAAAAGGTTAAAGTATCGTCATCTCATACTAATCATGGGCATCCAATTCTTTTAACCCTAAAAGTCAATCTTTTCGAAACTGGATATCTTGGTGTAGCTACACTTTGAAAAACCGCTCTAACTCCACCATAGAGCAGCTTTGCTTAGAGTTTTAAAGTAAAGCTGTTTTATGATGAAGCAGAACCATATCAAACAGGCTCTAAATCATTAGAATCCTCCTTTCCCCTTTGCAGCAGTGACCATACTCTTGTTCCTCTAAAAAGCACCTGCACATAAGTTCTCCTGTACCGTACCAAAACATATGCCAATGGCCTCCCTGTTCGTCGCTTATTACTGTAGTAGAGATAATGTCGTTACAACCGGCAAATAAAAAAGAGAGAGATGATGTTGTTATTATTGACTTCACGACATAGCTGAAAGAGATGATGTAGTAATGCAGTACACAATATACTGTTACGAAAATGAATCACACAATACGTATACACTGCTGTAGGCAGTTCAATTGTACAAAGAGGCTACAGAGACAGAGGCCTAGCGGCTCTGTGCTCTGCGTTCGTCAGCAGTCGGGCCCGCAAGAATCCAAGAGGCGCCGGGGCCGGGACGACGGGCCCACCGTACCAGGCACACCGGAGGCAGGGGTACCCGTGTCATTTGGGCTTTCGAATTCCAAACCGAAACAGCGCCCGGGCGCGCGGTCCCAGATAAAGGGCTCAGCGTCTGTACTGTGCGTCTGTGCCTTTCTCTCTCCGTCACGAGAAAAAACTGAAGGGAAAAGGAAACAGAGAGGCCGCCAGGCCGGTCCATCTCACAATAAAACGCTCCCCCTACCACCGCACGACGCCGGGCGGGCAGTGTAGGGAGGCAGAGGCAGCCGGAGCAGCAGACCTGAGCCGGACGCAGGACGGACAGGGGCCGGAGGCGAGAAGAGGAGCAATGGCGTCCACCTCACCGACTTCTCCGGCGCCGGGCGGGCAGTGCAGGGAGGCAGAGGCAGCCGGAGCAGCAGACCTGAGCCGGACGCAGGACGGACAGGGGCCGGAGGCGAGAAGAGGAGCAATGGCGTCCACCTCACCGACTTCTCCGGCGCCGGCGCCGCGGCCCTCCCTCGCGCTCCTCCTACTCCTCCCGGTCCTCCTCATTCTGCGCGGCGGAGGCGGTGAGGCCGGCGTCGCCGTGGCCGCAGCTAAGCCGCCGCCACCGCCGCTCCACGGCGTGCGTCACCTCGCCTTCGACGAGGGGTACACCCAGATCTTCGGCAGCGGCAACCTCGCCCTCCTCCGCGACGGCCGGCGGGTCCGCCTCGCCCTCGACGAGTCCACCGGTGCGGGTTTTTTTTTCTTTTTTTTTTTCAGTTTCCGCGCCGTTTCGGCTCCTTCTTCTTCTCTACATCGCGCTCTCTTTCCGTTGCCGCGGATCGGCTTTTCTTCTGCTACTGCTAATAATAACGCCCACACACACAGGCTCCGGGTTCGCATCGCAGGACCTGTTCCGCCACGGCTTCTTCAGCGCCGCCATCAAGCTCCCCGCCGGCTACGCGGCGGGCGTGGTCGTGGCCTTCTACCTGTCCAACGGGGACACGTACAAGAAGACGCACGACGAGCTGGACTTCGAGTTCCTGGGCAACGTGCGGGGCCGCGAGTGGCGGGTGCAGACCAACGTCTACGGCAACGGCAGCACCGACGCCGGACGGGAGGAGCGATACGAACTGCCCTTCGACCCCACCGAGGACTTCCACCACTACTCCATCCTCTGGACACAGGAACGCATCATGTCAGTGAGCTCCTCTCGCCTTTAGTTGTTTCCCTTCCATCAGTTACATATGTTCAGTTGCCGCTTACAATGCATTTCTCGTGGTGAGCCCTTGACGAAAACGGGGAGAAAAATATCGTCTCTTTTCTTTGCTCCTTCGATGCCACCCCTGCACTACATGCGCTGATGGAAGATTTTTGGGCGAGGGTCCTTTTCTTTGCCTCTTTTGCGCCTGCCTAATTTGGGCCTTTCCGAGATCTTTAATTCGGATTTCTTAGATTTCCTTTCCTAAAAGGAGTACTGCTAGACTAAAAATACTCAGTAGTTGTTTACAAGCTCACATGGACGGACATCACTGAAGAAAAGGAAATGCATTGTTGCTTGACAGAAGATTATAGGATACTGTTGGTTCGTCTTGATCTAACGCGCTTGCGTGTGTTCTGTCCGTGCTGGCAGATTCTACGTGGACGAGACACCGATCCGGGAGGTGGTGCGGACGGCGGCGATGGGCGCGGCGTTCCCGTCCAAGCCCATGTCGCTGTACGCCACCATCTGGGACGGGTCGTCCTGGGCCACGCTGGGCGGGCGGTACGGCGTGAACTACAAGTACGCGCCATTCGTGGCGGAGTTCGCCGACCTCGTCCTGCACGGCTGCGCCGTCGACCGCACCACCGCCACCGACCGCTCCGCGTGCGACGGCGACGCGGCCGCCGCAAGCCTCGTCGCGTCGGCGGCGGCTGTGTCCGCGGAGCAGCGAGCGGCCATGTTGGCGTTCCGGCGCGGCCACATGTCCTACTCCTACTGCCACGACCGGCGCCGGTACGTGGCGCCCATGTCCGAGTGCGACGCCGCCGAGCGCCTCCCCGCCGTCGCGCGACTGTTCGGGGCCGACGGGATGAGGCAGCAGCGCCGGCGCCGCGGTCACCGGTCTGGCGCCCAGGGCCAGGACGACGTCATGTGATTATCTGTCCCGGCCGGCGCGTTTCGCCACCGCCGCGGCGCAGCCGGCATTGTCACCAACCACCACCGGAACGACGATGAGTATGATGATGCATGATTCGATTGATGTGCAAAAACCGGTTTGGCTGCTGGCGTGCAACCTCTTGATTACGAGCGGCGGTCTAGGCTAGGCGCCGGTGGGAAGCGCCGTGACCCCGCGTTTACTCCCGCGCACGGGGACCATGTCCGGCCGGTGTGCCAGGCTCCTCTGATGATGGAGGCAAGTTGCGTCGTCCCAGCCGCAGATCTTGGTTTCCGTGGTGGTTGCTGCTCACAAATCACAATGCGTGTCGTCATGTTAGACGATAGATTCGGTGCGGGATTGGCTGGGGTCGAGGCGCCTCGAGTCGACAGGTTTTGCGTAGACGGGCCTCCCGTGTCCGTTACTTGCCGGCGTTGGCTTTGATGGGGGCTCCGGCGCGGGCGGGCGCGGCGGGGTTGGTGGCTTGGGGATCCACGGCGATGCATGGCACATGTGCCGCGTCAACGATGAGAGGTGTGCCCGTAGCGCAAGGAAGCGGGGAGGTGGTTTGCTCTTTGACAAGGATTCGTGCGCAGGACGGTCACCCGGACCCGGGAAACAGGGGTTCTGGTGTTGGATTGGCGTCTTGTGTTGTGTACGCTCCCCTAAGTATGCCTAACTACTGAAAAATACTACTAGTATTACGTACTCCAGTCTTCATCGCGCCGTTACGTACGCACGGGAACGAACGGCTCACCGCGGCGTCGGCAACAGGCAAGCAGGCGTTTCGGGTCTGGAAGAAAAAATGCACCGGCGTCGCCGTCCAATTCTTTTAAGGCCAGTGAGAGCGATCCACTGGCGAAGCAAAAGCAAGGGGCGCATCAGCAGCAGCAGCAGCAGCAGGATATGCGGCGTTATTCTTCACCAGCTATTGCTGCTGCTGCCGCGAGGCAGGGATAAAAGCGGAGCGGGCACGCAGTCCAACCCACTGCATTTTGTGCAGGGTCCCTTTAATTTATGACGAGCGCAGCGCCGTTAATCACTCGCTCGAGTTTACTTATTGCGCCTGGAGTTTCTCGGCTTCATTAGAGCAGGGCTAATGGTTGAGCCGGCAGTCGGCTGAAAGCTTTGCCATGTCGCAGGACGATCGGTTCGAACCATCACCCCGTGTAATGGACTGGCTAATAAAGCTGGCTCTATTGAGTTTTGAGTACTTAATACTTGCATGTTTTCAAGGATCCATTGTGGTTTCATCTATGTGACCGGTTGTCACCTATCGTCACTTTTTCGCAAACGATGGGAGAAGATTTGGTGTAACGGAGCACGGGATCGAGATAGGAAGCACGAAGAGGCCGCTGCGCGGCTGCAGGCTGGGAACCGGCGAGCGCGTCTTGGGAACGCCGTTTTCCGCTAGCGACTCGTTGCTCGCCCGCTCATTTCTCTCTCCACCACGTAGGATTATTATGACGTGGCAAACGTTTTAGCCGGCTGAGTCAGCCTTATAATACTTGCTCTTATGCAGGCCTCGCTCGGTAAGTCATCTTCAGTCTAAAGATAAGACGCTGCCTATCCATCGATGGAGCGTCCACTGAAGACACCAAACAATAAACGGCTGGGTAGGGGGGCCACGCCGCCACGGTACGGCAGATGTCCGCCGTCGAATTCTTTAGCACCCACGCATCGCATCGCATTGAGATCGTCGATGCACGCTTGTCCTGACAACACACGAAAGTTTTTTTTCTTCTTCTTTTCAGGCGACAGCAGCGCCCCGTCGTCGTCGTCCTTTTTTGCAGGGACGTTGGGCCGCCTGGCTGTGTGGTTTGGTTGCTTGGTTTCGATCGAGCGAGAAACAGGACCACATAATGGTTCCAAAAGTTGTAGCAGCAGTAGGAGCGACAGCCAGCAGCAGTAGCAGTAGTTGTACTACTAGTACTACGCATTGCATACATTTCGTGTTTTAATGTTACTAGTCAGTATCTTTAACCCGATGTTTGAGGCAGACTCATTTCAATAGTAGTACAATTCATCAATTTCGCAACAACGAGGATACGGGTTCCTCCACGACTCAGGGCCGGGCGAGGCGCAACAACCATCGCTACTGTTTCTGAAAGCAGCAGGGGCGCGGGCGCTTTCACGAAATCTTCTTTGGTTAAACGGAAGATGTGCGGAACAAGCGCATGATGATCGTCCCAGCCATTTCGCGAACTTTGAGGCTCGGCTGCTATGGAAGCAGCGACTGCATCTGTTAGTGGGCCCCCGACTCGTGGCCTTCTCGCATCTTGGACCGACAGTTAGTACGTACTACTGTAGCGCAAGGGTCTATTACTTCGGTAAGATCGTCAGGCCCACCTGGCTGGCTCGTTTGGGCTCGCAATCACGAGCAGCGTGCATTCCTATCTTCTCACCTGTTGCAGGCTTGCTGCAAGAAATATGGCTGTTGCGAGCATGGATGTGCTCGTTGCAAGTTGTGCAACGTGTGGACGGACATATGGTCAGGCTGAGGCTCAGGCACAGGCACCTGCTAGTAGCGGGCCGCTGTCCCCAGCGGTTGGGAGTTGGCAAATAGTGCGGTCTCCATCTCAACTACGACTCGTTCCATCACCAGCCCACCAGGAAATGGCCTAGATCCGTCATCATTCCTTCCACTCCCCCCCCCCCCCCCCCCCCCCCAAAAAAAAAGAGCCCAGCAGAGGCGATACCTGCCTCGGCCCAACCAGAATGGGTCAAACGGCAGGAGGAGCAGGAGCAGCAATCAACGATCAACGTTCCTCGTGTCTGGTCAGACGCCGCATTCATAACGGCCCAAAGCCACCTAGTACTTCAACAACACCTTTCCGCCGTTCCGTTGAACACCTGTGGGCGGAGCTGTACTACTACTATAGGACATGACCGTCGTCTAGCTCCCAGACCCACCCCGGCGGCACCCCCAGGTATGCTACAGCGAACGGTAGTAGTAGTAGTACTGTACTGGAAGCAGCAGCTAGCCAAGGGGTAGCTCCCGCAATTACTACGCCCCCTTCGAGCGTACGCTAACCGACGAGTGGTACTGGTACGGTGTGGTCTCTCTCTGCCTGCGGCGGCCGGCGTGCATCTATGGCTCTTACTACTAGTATTACACAACTCCATTACTGACATGTGACGAGCTGCTGGATGTATACGTATGGTCCTCGCTCGTCTCGTACTCCTAAGTTGGAGTAGCATGGTTTCAACCGAATCGCATTGATTAAGGGCGTTGTAATAACTGACTGTTGTTTGATTTCCGACGGAATTCCAACGGAACAGTAAGAAATGGTACTGTACTTACCAGTAATCGGGGGGATTGAGATCTCGTGCAGGAGCAGCAGCAGCAGCAGCATCGGGTCGGGTCGATCTGGTGTGGCGGCCCATCGAAAGAAGATGCCGATGGAGTACTGCCACAGACAGGTCCAATGCAAAGTCCACTTGATATTAGGTCATACGGTGATGAATGGAGCACAGTGAGCAGCCGGGGTGGTCCAAGGCCCGGCCAATGCAACCTCCCCTCTGCACGGGGCCAAAAGGCCCGCCCCCATGCAAATAAATGCCCAGTTCAAAGTGCCACTGCAGCGCCATTCTCTCTCTCTCTCTCTCTCTCTACTACTTGTATGTACATTAAGCGCGCGCAAGCACAAGCAGTGCAGAGCACAGGAAGCAGGCCACGTCGGTCTTCCCAGCGACCCCCACTACAGTATCAGAGGCATTTAAGCAGACACAGGTGTTACACAGGGCCGGTCACTCTTGATTCAATTTTTTTTTTTCTTCCATTGTGTTGTGTGTGCTGCTGCCGCTGCAGCTCGTTGGTTGCTTCTGCACCTTCTTTAAACCATTGCTTTCTTTCGTCGGTGAGAAGGGAGGGGACGCAGACTAGACGTAGTACTATAGTAGAACTGGTACACGCTGGGCAAAAGGGCCGACAAAGCAAGAGGGAACAATAGAATGACTTGAATGAGGGGACACACAAACATGGGGGGACTGGACCTTCAAGCCCTGGACCGGACTGGAGGCGAAAATCATTTTGCAATCCGTTGCTTTATGATTGCCCCTGCCCCTGCTTCATCTTCTTCTTCCTGCTAGTAGCAGTTACTGTACTCCATTTCCATTTCCGTTTCTTTGGTTCGGGTTGGGGCCTCCCTTTCCGTTTCGAAGCTTTAGCTTTTCTTTATTTGGTTCCTCTCTTAATTAAGCTGCTAACACCTACTGTACTGTACTGTACCCTTGCAATGCCTTGAGGGGTTACCAGTGCTGCAGTTGCTTTTGATTAGACGCCGTCATTAGCTCCGCTAATTGCATCGGTCCGACGGCTGTCTGTCAAATCGAAACGCCAGCATCTGCACTCCGCAGGCACCACGCCCCTGCCGGTTTTCTCTCTTAATTAAGCGCCAACTGCTGGTTTCTGTGGCCCAACATGGCAAGTCTAACTTTCCATGCATGCATGGAGCTTTATGATGCATGGTACTAATGCTTATTGTTGGTATTAAAACTAAGAGACGTTTATTGCGCTGGCCCACTTAATTGGCTTCAAATGTTCTGCATCCCTGCATGTGTATTCAACCGCAATGTTTCTCTGCAAGTTGACTGACACATTATTACAGTTATCCTTTAGAAAGCACACAGTTATTATTAAGTTGACCGACATTTAGTAATAAGTTCAGAACAATTATCGATCAAGCTACTACTAAAAGTGTATATCGATTTATTAAAAAGGCTACGGTATCTACAAAACATGACACGGTCTGTTGGAATGTACTGTCAAAGGGCAACACACAGCTAACCTATTTTTTTTTCCCAGGAGGAAAGGGTCGAAGGGATATATGTTGTCGCTTCACGGTAGGTCAGGTGGCGGGTCGATCGATCAGAATCAATGCCTGCCGCGTGCTTGATCCGTTTCCATGCTTGATCCGTTTCCAATCACAGGCACTTTTCATAGATATATCCATCCTCAACGATCGATCAAAGCAAGCCCTGGCCTGGACCGCTCTATATGTACAGTACAGTCCATCGATCGTACACAGCATCTTCCATTCATGGTTGGGAGACGCATCGATCAGATGCTATGAGGGTTGGTACCAATAATAATCGTCCTAGTCTCTGCTTGCTTCCCTGCTGTTGCTGCTAGTACTGTGCAGCTTATATTACTTCTTGTGCTAATAGTTAGGTCTTCGTCGTTTGTTGCTGCTGTCATTGCACAAAGCAAAACACCTACACGTACGGCACCAAACATTTTGGTACCATCGACGTCGTGGATCGATCGGCAGATGCAGCAGGAGTTGAGTTATATTGACTGTGGACGATATATATAGGACCATTTCGAGAGGTAGTAGCATAGTAGTAGTATTAGTTGCTTCCATTGGGGTTTATGCATGGCACGTACTCGGCCTGGATGGATCAGTGCCTTGGTTTCTTGGACCACCATGGATAGATGGATCGATCCATCTGTGAAAATGGATCTTTGGAAAGGTTGAACCGGAATCATCGTTGGCGCGCAATTGATGGCACCGTGCCAGGAGCATATATATGTGTGAGTTTAGTGCCTTTTTTTTTTATTCTTCTTTTCTTTTCAAGGAAGAACCACTCGTGCTTCTTTGGTCTCAATCAGTTTTTTGATTGATCCATGCATATCTGTGTGATCTGCCAAGTACTGTATAAAGTGTGGCCTTTATTTATTATCGAAATGATTATTTGGTCAAGAGTTCACACTTGGGTGCCTGGAAAAGTGCAAGCAAGTAAACTGACATGGTGATATGCAGAAGAACCTGCAGGGATTAAAAGAGCAAATAAAGGAACACACACACAAAAAGGATCTCGTCTCCCGTTAGATTGCTTCATGAGAACTCATTCCCTTTTCTATCTTTTTCTCCTTTTCCAGCTTTCCATATGTTAATGATACGATACGACGCTCCACACACCAGAGGACACATACATCACCTCACCAAACACAGATGAGAGATGAACACACGACTCATCTCTACACCCCTGCTTTTTTTCTCAGCATCTACCACTACTACACGCTGCTCCAACAGCACTGCTGTAGTCTATCTCGCCACAGAACACGGGAACAAAGAGGGAGAAATGGGAAAGAAAAGGAAATCAGCAGGGACATGGCCAACTTAGAAAACCCAATAAAAAAGACAGATCAGATAGACCCGGTAAATAATCATTCCTGACGGAAAATGCCGTCGTCCTTGTGTCCACCATTCTTCTTCGCTGAAAAACTTCTCGTTGTCGCGGAGGAGTTTTGGGGACCGATCGACCAGGACCATCAGTACTATACCTCTGAATGAAGAAATTAGCTTCGCTAGTCTTTTGAGAAACTGCTTATGGATGACTCAGTCATGATCCGCACCCTGCCAATCCGGCCTCCCCAGCGTGAACTCGAGGCTTGGGCTGCTCAGCTCGTGGTTCGACACTTGCGAGCTACTTGATCGGCATGGCTCCGCGTTCTGAAACATTTGCGCAAGAATTAGAACAGCCAATGTATATATACATATGTATGTGTACAAACTGCAGGAAGCGATATATATATGTATGTACTGTACCTCAATCGGAGAAGACAGACCTACTACCAAGCGATGAGCATCCATGGTGCACGAATTCAACGACACCCATGGGTCCCTGAACAACAAGAATTATTTTCCATTTAGCAAAGCTCTTACAATGTTTACCAAACATGCTCCCTATCCAATTTGAGACTAGCAGAATAATGAAGTGGGATCGTTATGCTAAGAATTGGTATATACACATGGCAACTTTACTATAGCTAGTAACAACCAGTTGAACAGTTGCTCTTCATGATCAGTTAGTTGCATAGCTCCTTTTTAGGCAACAAGCTCTTAAAAGACGGTCCTATTTGGTACAGTCCGCAATTGCTAAGCTCATACCATGAGGATTGGAGGAAAGGAATGGCGCAAGAAAAGGAGTATTTATGCTTATCGAATAACAAAATGTGCATAATTTTGAATCATTGTTCCCTCATAAGTTCGGCTATCTTAATTTCATAAATACAAATGATACTAGCAGCAAATACTGCATGCATTCTAAGAATTCAAATGTTCAGAGGGAGAAAAGGGCGTTTATGGATATATGCCCCACAAGATGGGGACAATGAAACAGCTATTTGTCCATTTCTGTCCTTTTTTCATTGTGATTTTGTTGTACCAACAAAAGTCTACTTCCTTTATCGCTACTCTATATCAAGATAATACCAACTTACTACCAAACTATTGTAAAGTATTTTTGTCTTCATATGAACAAATGTGGCATTAAGGGATTAGTACACTTTGCATTTCCGTAACAATATACATCAATAAGTGTATATAAATATATACTTGACTTATGGACTTAGTGCAATGTCTGAATCCTATTTTAAGGGAAGGGTTCTGTACACATTTGATATACTATATGGCTTATTAATCTACACCAGAAAATATGCATTCAATCCGCAGTCCAAAAAAAAAAAGTGGTCTTGTTAAATTATTATTATCACCATGAAAGGAAAAGATTTGTATTTTAAAAAATATTTCATTAAAAAATACTTGAAAGTATCAACATTGCACTCAACTCCAAGAAGTTACAACATGCTTTTGCACTTTAATTTTTACCTCATTCATTTTAGCTTTAGCAGACGAATGATAGACATGACAACAGTAGCAATTCCAATTCCACCACGAGCACAAAAAGGGCAACATTCTAAACTCCCCGAACGTAGATAGTGTAAGCAAGCAAAATTCATGTGAATAACTATATATAACCAGATATTTGACACAATGGAGGCTTCAAAACTAAAAATGAGCATGGTCAACGACAAGAGTATGATAAGCTAACAAAATGAAGAGTGTGTAGAGAAACTATGCTCTTATTTTTGCAAGCAGGATTATTCAAAGGGAAAAAATGTTTCCACACAAGTACAATTGTCAGAAGCCATGGTTGTTGCAGAATGCATGGGAAGCGGGTAAAAGAGTGCAGCACCGTCGGCCGGCTAGTAGAACAGATTAAAAAATTGTGAAATTTTTTTTGAAGAATCATTTATTATGGCGAAAAGGATGGGACGGCAAAAAGATGAAGTGGTGAAAGGGAGGGGAGAAAAACCTATAGTATATACTAATAGGCTTAAATTGTGCTACTCTACTATCACTGTAAATGCTATTAAGCTACTCCCAAGAGAAAGCTCTCACAAAGTTTGTCAAAGGTAACAAAGCATAAATACCCGAAAATCTTAATCGGTCAGACAAATGGAGCAGAAATTGCCATATGCTACCGTTGTTGGCTATACTCAGTCTTAGGCTTAATTATATCACAGTGTAGTACACTATCTGGTCTGCTTTCCCTAAGTATGGGCATGAAATCAGGAGGACCTAATCATTCTAGTGATGGGAGGAGAAAAAGGGAGTCCGTGTGAGCCAGGGCTAATAATTGCAAAAGGAAAAAGGAGTCGTCGAAGAGATTGACGATGGGAAAGAACCAAGAGTCCTTGGGTTACATATTCCTAGGCAATAGGGCATGTCAGGTCAATACCCCATCCCTCTGGAATCAGAGCCATGCATTGATAAGAAAAGATAATAGAGCCTATCATAGAGCTAGGATTGAGAGAGAGAGAGAGAGAGAGAGTGTACTGGGAGAAGAGGACAAGGCCAGAGCCCAAGAACCTACACACACACAATGACACGACATACAATGTTGTAGGAGAAGCAGAGTTGAGCCTTTTTTTTATATATGTCCAATAATTCCACAAAAACCAAACGCAGAGCAGAAGCCATGGCAGCTCTCAAGTCAATGGCGGTCGTGGTGGGGGTGTGACTTTTTGGTCTTTTCTGTGTGACGGCATTGCATTGCATTGGCCACCTAAAGATAGGCAGCCCTGCGTGTGTGGGTGTGTGTGCACGCATCTCTTTCTCCAGGTGTTCGTGTCATCATGCGGGTGCGTGCCGGCGGCCCGAAAACATTCTTCAGGCTTTACATTCAACGGGATAAGACCACGTTATTTATGCTAATCGCGCTTTACTAACTTGTAAAGCAATGGAGATAGTATTACCAAAGTTTTTTTTGTACTACTAGTAGCAATTAGGCACACAACAACAGAATGTATGCACACTAGTATCTCATGGGAAGTTTTCTCATGATCTGCTGAAAAGCAAAGGATGCAGCTATACAGTACTTAGGGAAAAGTGATCAGTAGTACCTTGATGAGTTGCTCCACCTGGTGCCGGTGTTTCCGACCGACGATTGGTCCATGTCGCCGCCGCCGGCTGAGCTCGCTGCGCCTTCAGAGGTGGACCGGTGCTCTCCGAACGGCCTCCCACACATGTTGTCGCCACCGGACGCGGCCTGGCCGGCGCCGCTGAACTCATCGTCGCCGGAGCCGCCGTCGGTTGGTCCTGGTAATGCGGCAAGCAGTATTAAAAATTAAAAAGCAAGAGCAATAGTATTTGGATTGCTACATAAATTTCAAGGAGGGATGGCAATGCGGATTATTAGCAGCGCAGTACCTGATGATGCTGCAGGCTTGTCAGTGCTCTTGACGGTCCGATACATCTGAAAGGGGAAGCAAGGAAAGCATACCAAAAAAAGCAGCGATCAGCTCACAAGCTAGCTAGCGGAGGGGAAGAGACAAGCAGACGGATAAGCAGGTGGATCGGCGCGCAAAGAAACAGCAGGAAATGGACACATGGAAATACTATGACGCCATGCGCTCGCCCTTGGACCCTTCCTTAGCTGTTATACGAACCTTTCCTTTTTTCCCTCTCTCTTTTTCTCTCTCCTCTTCCCTCTCTCTCTCTCTCTCTCTCTCTCTCTTTGGCCATGGTTCTCTGGCGGGCGCTGGAGCTTCGGGCCGTGCGCGCGCACACATACGCTAACTAGGCGCGGATGCACATACATTGCATTATTGTGTAATGATGGCAACTTTTTCTCTCTCACACACACATCCCCACACACCCATGCATCTTTCTCTCTCCTCTCTCTCCTCTCTCCGTCCTCCCCCTAGAATGGCAGTTTCTTGGCTGCGACTGCGAGCCCCCCAGCCGTCGGTTTCACCACCGTCATTCACTAACTCTGGAGTTACTACTGCATTGGCGTTCTTGTCTGACCCGAACAAGCGCAAGAATAGCAGGAGCCAGACGACGCGGCCGGAAAGCTCTGGCGATGGCGTTAGTAATTTGGAGTTGGTTCGGGGCAATGGCAGCCGGCAGCCACGCGCGCGTACCTGGAGATGACTCTTGACGTGCGCTAGGGTCAGATCCTTGACGTCCATGAGCTCGAGAACCGATTTGGGTGTCGCCCCTGCACGCCGGACACGGAGAAGAAGAAGAAGAGATTTTGATGAGTGGATGATCATCATCAGGAGCAAATTAGCGGAGGGGAGAAGGAGGGTGTAATTCATCAGGTGCTGTTTGGCACGCACTCTCGTGGCCGCCGAGGAGCTCGACGGCGTGGACGAAGCGGGCGTGGAGGGTGCTCGTCCACCGCATGCGTGGGGCGCGCATGCTGCGCTTGGCGGGGAGCTTCGGCATGAACCGGGAGCCCAGGCCGAACGGCGGCGCGCCGTGTAGATGGTGGTGGTGGTGGTGGTGCCCGCCGATGCCGGCCAGGCCGCCCACGCCGCCGCCGCCGCCGTAGCCGCGCAGCGTGTCGGTGAGCATGCCGTTCAGCCTTCCCGACGCGGCCGACAGCATCCGGTGGTGGTGGTGCGCAGCGGGGGACAGGAACGCCGACGCCGGGTCGAACGAGGCAGGCGGCGGCGCCCCCGCCGGCGACGGCGACGTGGAGGCTAGCGAGGAGGGCCACGTCGTTGTCGGGTGATGGTAGGAGCCGTAGAACCCGACCTTCTGGTGGTGTTGTTGGTGGTGGTGGCCGTCTCCCCCGGCCACCGGCGGCAGGAAAGGGAACCCTCCCGGGCCGTTGTAGATAGGTATGCCCCGGATCGGTGGCGCCGCCGACGCGCAGCCTCCGCCGCCCCCCGCGTCGAGCGGCAGCAGCATCGGCATAGACATCAGCGGCGCGCCGCCCGCCGACGTCGTGGCCGCGGAGGACGACGCGGTCGCAGACGACGGCCGGTGCCGCCACGGCAACGCGTCCGCGTCCGGCTCGGCGGGCGGCGAAAGCGACAGCTCCGTGGACGCCGTGGACCCGTTCAGCCTCCGCCACGGGTCTCCTCCCCCCGCGCCTCCTCCTCCTCCTCCTCTTCCTCCTCCTGCTCCGCCCACCGCCGCAGAGCGCCCGGCCGACGGCCCCGAGCCCGCCGCGCCGTTAGGGAGGCTGATGTGCAGCGATAGGTCCGGCGACGCGGCCGAGCTCGCTTCCATCGCGCCGACGCGTCTCCCTCACTTCCTCTGGCCCCTGATGATCGCACGTGCGCACGCGACCGACGGCCTAGCTGCTTGCCTCTCCTCTTTCCTCTCCCTGCAGCAGCCCCTAGCTAGCTACCTGCTTGGAGAGCTCATGCGATCGTTGGATGTCGTATGCGTATTTGTAGGAGGACGGAGCCAGGGTGGAGGAGAAGGTTCTTCTTGTAGAAGAGGAGTCTCTTCTCTCTTTTGTGCTTATGCTTTGGCCTTGGTGTTGGTGGGTGTCTGTCTCTAGTACTGGAGTTACTTCTTCCTCCTCCTTTCTCTCTCTTTCTGAAGATGACTATGAGAGGCACCAGGGATGAACTGGTCTCTTGTGCTGTCCCTCCTTATTGCTACTCGAATAAAAAGTTTAGAGAGAGAGAGAGAGAGAATGGGAAACGGTAGCTTATGTAGGAAGAGGGAGGAGGATGTGTGAAGTTATCTTGTTGTTAAGGAGGAGGAGCAGGCATATCACCATGTCTGAGAAAATGACACTTAGGAGAGTAGGAGGCAAGTGGAGTCAAAGGAAGCATGCTTTTGTCTCCATACGTATACTACTCACACGCACAATAAAGACCGGAGAAATAAAGAGGCAGGTGTGTACAGTACCTGTATTATACTAGTACTACTTTCCCTCCAAAAAAAAAAATACTGTACTATACTTTACGGCAGCATCATAAAATACATGTGTAATGTCGGACCGGGCATGTATGTTGTTGTAGATGAAGGATGCGTCTGATTTTCTTCTCCCTCTTTTTCTGTGTGAAGGAGAAGACTGATCTGAATCTTTTTTTTTCCAGTTGTTTGGGTACAGAAAAGCTGTAGGAAGCTCGTGCGCCCCTGGGATGCTTTTTCCCCCACGCCCGCAGGGATTGGGCTCACTTCCTCTCTCTACGTACACCGCTCTCTCTCTCTCTCTCTACAGCCCTGCCTCTGTAGACAGTAGAGCACTGCACCCTTTTTTTATGGGGGAGGACTGGAGGAGGAGCCAGCCAGGCCGAGCGGAAGAGCTGTAGAGAGAGAAACGCATACACATTTGGGGAGAGAAAACGGAAGGAAGCCTCTCTCTCTCTCTAGAAAGCTCCTCTCTCACTGCTTTCAGATTGGATGTGTGTGTGTGTGTTGCAGTGCAGTACACCACCCATGGGGAGGGTCCACATTCTGCAGTCACCCTGGCCCACCCCCTCTCATCAAATTGCAGTGCACCCCCATAGTAAACCGAGTACGTTGTGTTTGTGCAAAGTGGCGGGTTTCTGTCAGCTCCATGCGTCAAGGTGCGAGTTCCTGCCGCCCTGCCTTTTCATTTGACACATTCTCTGAATAAGACTCTTGCCTCAGGCCTAGATCTGGTTCACTTCACCACTGATCTGTGTTGTGAACCACGAAACAAAAATGCTTTCATTACAAAAGTATATATTTTTATAATAAAGCAAGCAGTTGGGGAAAATGTTTTCTCGTTACTACTCCTAGTATACATACTGCTGCTCACACTAAATATTTTGTTTGGGGTATGGGTGGGGGTTGGATCTTGCATGACGAAAGTCTCGTAGTTGAACAAATTAGTAAGACATCGTCAGACTTGCCAGCAGCAAGTAACGGATATAGCTATGGATGGAAACGGAAGTGACTTTGATTGACTATTTTTGTTTTTATTTTGGACTAAAATAAATATGTTTGAAACTTAACATAGTTGCGGAGAAAAAGGGTCGTGGTAAGAGTAACATTTAGACCTTTGTAGTTTTGTGCGGGAAAACATGTCATTTAAACAGTATTGTGTCTTTCATCACAATCATGTTCTGAGTGTGTGTGTGTGTACTGACATTTGTAGTGACATTTAGCTTCTATTCATTACTGTTTACCCATTAGAATATTGGCTACAATCATGTAAACGATCTGATTTGAAGTGTACAGTTTTGGCTGTCTCAAAACGCTGCCTGCCACATATAGTAGAATTCGAAGAAAAGCCTAACTATTTACGCGAATGCTAATTTTTAATCAGCTAACATTTTATCTTCACTCACCATTGATAGCTTTTAGGTGTAGATGAAATGGCTACACGTCGTTTGTTGTTTTTTTTTCTTGTTTTTATAGAATTATGGAGAGTATTGACTATGGACACAATTATCGTTGTATATATTGACTAAAAAAATATAAATTGTCTAGCTCATTGGAAATTAGACAACCCGGCGTTTTTTTTTCGCGATGGTCCGGCGTATATTAGTTTTAGAGTACTCTTAATTATATATATCCTGCCTGCCTTCCATATGTGTTCCCTCCCTATTTGATTAAAGTAGCAGACCGCACCGCGATTAGAATAAAAAGGGTTACTTCCCCGGAATCCAGAATCCAGAGATCTTCTAGCGCCTCTTTGCATGTCTTCCCCCAAAATATTCCATCTCCAATCCAGGGACAACCCTGTCTAGGATTATTGTGTCTCACCGCCACATGACCAAATCAACACACATGGACACGCACGCGTACGTATGGCAACAAAGTTGACTCGCCGTGATGCCCGTCGTCACATGATCCTTCAAACCCCAAGGCTAAATCCAGAGAGCAAATCCGGTGCCGCATGCTGCTGCTCTTCTTCCGTCCGGCTCCGGCCCTTGAGTACACATGTGCATTGGAAACAACACACTCTCGTTCCAAAAATTCTTTTCTTCAACAAGGTGCAAACTTTTTTTTCCTCTTCCCTTCTCTTAATTTTTTTCCCGTTCTCGTTGGCCAAACTAGATCCAAAAGCATTTTTTGGCTAGCTGTGGCTTCCGGTCAATTTCAGTCCTCCATATCGATCACACCCAGAGTGTTTGAAAATCCCGGATGAGCTGTGTAATACAGTAATTTACGAGCGGCATATTGCAGAGGAGGGTAGCTGAATGTTACTGTTCAAGCCGTAAGAGCTGCTGCTGCTGCATCTTGCGAGCCTGTGTGAGCCCTCATCGATCGGGCGGGCAATTTCCTCAGAATGCAACAACAACAGGCAAGCTAGCGACACACAGTCTCGATGGATGCACGCCGCAGTTACTAATGGGAGCCAGAGGGGGAGGCTTTGGATGCCTCGAAAGGCTCGAAACATATCACCTGCATGCGTCGTCGACTGCCTGCTGCTGCATGTGCTGCATGGCGCCGTCGTCTCGTCGTCCTATCCATCCATCGATCGGCCACCACCACCACCACGACACAGCTGAGGTTTTTTTTTTTTGTGCGAGATGCACGGATCAGATCTCCATGAAGCATGTGTGCCATGCATGCTTGTTTGCACAGCAGCAGCGTAGCACCCAGTTGCCACTGTTGCTACATTGAAACACACAGAAATGCTGGTGCTGTGCTGCGCTGCTCATGCACGTACATGCTGCAGTGCGAGCGTGAATTGATATACTGCAGCAGCCCGTCGTGTACCCACTGCCTCTGATTGTCCACGGCCGTGTGGTACTGTCTACAAGACCTCCCGATCGAGCAAGCTGTGCTCCCCTCCCCGCCGTGTTAAACTGGATTTGTTTTTGTCTATTTAATACTCTAGATTTTTTAAATCTTAATTAATGTATAAAAGTCCTTTAAATTCATTTTTTGGCATAAAAATACTACAATGTTGTGTTCCCCTGTGCATGTGATTTTCTTGATTTTTGCATAATTTGGTTTTTAAAATAAAAAATATTTTTGTAGAAAAGGTTATGTAAATAATAGTATCATATTTTACTTCTTTGATTTTTGTGCATTGGTTCCAGAAACTACGGGGCTTTCTGCTTTCACACCAACAAATTCATAATAATCCAGAATCCATCTTATTTGACAATGCAACTAGCTAGCCTGGAAATAGTTACGGCGACCAAGTTGTTGATAATGACTCCTCGACAAGATGAAAGAAACTCGGATATTTATTCTCCTCCACTAGCATGATTGTCTCGGTCTTTCGTCCCAAATATCTATCAAACCTAACCTGCAGATGAATGCAGTCTTCTCTTGCAATTAACAGCTATCGGACCCCACTAGGTACCGACACATTCTTGCTTAAGTCGATATGAGTTTTTTTAATGAAAATACAATACAATATTTTATTGCCTAGTTTTATCTTTACTCTAGTTGACCTCGTGTGTGGTGGATTGGGATGAATTAGAAAGTGTAAAATATTTTAATGTTTCACAAGGTAACTTTTTATTTATAAAAATGTAGCAAAGATGGCCCATGAAATTGGGCGGTTCGTATTTTATATATTTCAGTTATTCCTCAACATAGTTTATTTTTATTATTTTTAGTTCCAAATTATCTATTATGAATTGGAGTAGAACATGAACTATTTGCTTTTATTTACAAATTGGGTGTGGGCTATATATGTCTTGAATTATGAATATGAATCAGAGTTAGACATGGTCTATTTGGTAGTATTCATTTTTTACATGCAAGCTTTCTATATATTTGTAAATTGGAATTGCACATGGACTATTTGGCTCACCTCCACTGTTAAATCTTCATAGCTAATGGTCAATATGTTTCTGTTTTTAGGATTGGAGTGAGAAATTCATGGCCTTGACCCTCAAATATAACGGCAACAGTATGTTAGAAATAGTCAGAAGAATTTTCTTTAGATAAGTAGTAGTAGAGAAGTATGTCCTGACCTTTTTGCTTCACGGAAAGCTACAACCTCATTATTACTATTAACTTGCATCACACCCTTCGGCAGGAGTGTTACACAAATGTATCAAACCCAAGCAGAAAGCTCACATATCCATTATCTGTAAATAAATTTACTGTTTTGGATGTGTTCCATCCATTTTAAAAATTGTTTTTTAAAGAACCATTTTAAAATTTACTGTTCAGTTGTGTTGCATAATACTCGCTCAGTTCTTTTTTACTTGTCGCCATTGACTTACTTTGCCGCTCATCTTATTCAAAAAATTAATTTAAATGTGTAAAATTAAAAGTTAAGATTCAAAAACCTTTAGTAATAAATCAAATTCTAACAAAACATTTGATTTTTTTATACTTTTTTGAATAAGACAAATGATCAAAGTTATTGGTCAAAGTCAACGACGACACACAAAAAAGAACGAAAGGAATATTTAAGAACAGAGGCAGAATGATATTTTTTATACTTACTTGTTTTTTAGGGAATCTTTGGTGCTTACTTTATATATACTGGTTTTAACAACTTCAAATTAAGTTTTGGTGTTTTATGCCCCTGTCCAGGGAATTAATGTGCGCCGTAAGGTCTTACGTTGCTAGAGGACCACACAACGGTAGTAAAACACAAGATGCAGACACCTTCTTTCTACTTGTCCATAACTCCATATACGTCCGTTCAGATGGCACCTATGCGCAGTGTCCTAGCTTACTGATTCCGAGCGACACTGTTCCATACGTGTACACTAGCGGATATGATGTGTGCAATTTTGTCAGGGATCAGCACCTTGCATGGAAATGTGTTACAGGGTGCAAGGACGACATTCATGCAGGCTGTCGAGCCGCCGTACAAATTCATACTCCTCTGTATGTACGGAGCCCTTTTTTATTTTTAGAGTTTCTATGGTGCATAATACTACTTGTAGCATTTATTTGAATAGTTTGCTAATTTTATTGTTTGTCATTAAAATTACACGCTGCCATTTCCACTGGACACAGCGATATTTACGTGTTGGATATCTGTAGAAATGCATAGCAGGGAAGACGAGTGAAGAGAAAAGACCAATGTGGCAATTTCCAGAACCACACACCCGATGCACCACTAAGATTCCGCCACGTGTGGGTCAGGCATGCGCACGAACGGGCAAAATCATTAGGTAATGATGCCCCTGTGATTGATTGGTGTGTGGTAAGAGAGAGAAAGGTCAAGGTCTGGGGATTTCGTGTAAAAAAAAAAGGTTATGAGGAAGTTAGCAGGGGTGAAGGTGTAAAATAAATCTCTGACATTAGCTCTCGGAAGCAGTTAGGACAATTCATGTAGTAGTAAGTACTATTAGAAGCAGGAGCAGGCAGGCAGCAGCTGCAGAGAGAGACGACGAAGAGGCCACGGTGGAGGATCGCCGACGCCGAGGAAGAGGAGAATGAAACGAGTGGATGGAAACAAGATTCCCGGAGGCTCACGTGAGCCGGAGATGTCGTCACGTGACCCTGGCTTCGCGAAGTAAAGTGAGACTGAAAGTACTAGAGCTGACACTTGGTCAAGTGTCAATCCTCTCAGAGATAAAAAAAACAAATCACTAGTAGTGTGATTTTGTTAGATTATTCAGTCAGTTACTGTAGCGATTAACTTGAGAGCGCATGATCGATCGAGCTGGGCCATATACTAGTAGTACTAGTTTTATCCGACCAAGACATTCGCTTGCAGCCGCATCAAGGGGGCGCATTGTTTAACTAGTACGCAAAATATTCTCCTTGTTTGCTAGTAGCAATGTCAAATGCCCTGCTCTCTGCTTGCCAGCCATGGAGTACGTACCATCCACCACAGAGTCAGTATGAAGGAAAGTGCACTTTTGGACTGGTTTATTAAACCCTTTGTTTGGTGGATGAATCAATTACTTTGTTTTCACTTTTTATGCCATGAGAAATAGTCCAGGGACAATCCTCTTTTTTTTTTTCACTCCCTGCTCCACAACCGACCGACCTGTATAAATTTTATCTGAAAATTTCAAATTGACACCAGATCAGATAATGGAAAAGTAGCTAGCGCTGTCCTGTGGGCACTAGCTTACCTCTAGCAGAAGATGTGTTTTGCAGATAAAATAGTAATATTGAAACCCACAGATGGTTGCCTTGAGATGCATGCCAGGAAACGGTATGTATTGCAGAGGAGGCCGGGGATTTCGAGGTCAGAACGTACTAGCTAGTAATAAGCAATATACGAGCCTTATTAACTTGGATCCTATGCTTTGCAGAGCATGATGCTGAGGTCAATGACAGCTTAGTCATGCTTTCCAGGAACATTTTGGAGAATGGAATGCTCCGGAGATTCTGCACACAATTCCCTTTGACCTCTCCCTCTCTCTCCTTCAGTTTTTTTAGCAGGTACATGGGCCCCAGCAGGGAAAACATCCGAGCCCAGGGCACGGCTAGCTCAAGCCACCATAGACACAGCCACAGTGATGAGTGAAGGTGGGGGTCTGTTCTCTGTTCTGTCCCTCTCAGCAAGAAGAGGCTTGCCATGTGCGCGGGATGTACCTCCGGTACTCATCCACTGCTTCCAGCACCAGGATGAGAGATTAGTACTAATTCTCTGGTACTACAGCGATTTGTTGGGTTAGATTCCTTTTGCAAGTGAGGCAAAGGCGAAACCTCCCTCTCTGAAGAAGCTACTAGCTAACAAGATCATTACCCATGTTACTAGCTTGCTGCTTTCTCCTGGGACAGTGAGAGGTTTCTCTCTGATGAGCCGTTTTCTAGTTAAGACTCGTTTTCAGCGACCAAGAGTGGAATGATGGAACTAACACACGAGGGAAGGGAAGTTAGACAAAGTGCTCCCCCTTCCAGTTCAGTCAAAAAAAAGAAAAGTTAGACAAAGTGCTGAAACACGCATTATCAAATTATTAGATAGATATCAAATAAACTTGCTAGTGTTAATTAGTTGTTCTTCCCTGACATGCAAGGTTTTCACCATTAATTCTATTCTGACATTATTCTTCTACTCCAATATACTAATACTCTAATGAAAATACTCCAACATACTACTATTAGTATGTTCGAAACAAGAAAGGAAATCACCACACGTTTCAACATTTCGATCGCTTTAGCACGAGCGAGCATGTCTGAACAAAGGAAACTATGCTTTGGATGGACAATAAAAAAATAAAAAATAGGCTCCACTAATCGATGTACACATTGCGGCTGTCGAACCATAGCAGGGTTCGATTTTTCACATGGTTCGGTGACCGAACCAACATTGGTGATGCTCTTAGTACGAAGGGGACGGAAGTGACCACGCCCGTAATAAATTCAAAGACGCTGCCCGGGCCAACATTATAAAGGCTGGGGTACAGGTACTACGCAGTGTGTGGGGGAGCAACTGGGTGGGTCGTCGCAAGCAAGGGCAGAGGGCAGCGCAGGGCCGAGAGCTAGCGCGCGGGAAGAAAAGGATGAACAGTGTCGGGCATAAATGGCGCATCAGCTCGACGGTCCGTCTCGCTCGCTCGGCTCTTCCACTGCTTATCTACTCTCTTTCCCTCTTTCCCATCGATCAGCAACTAGCGTCCACGAAACGATCGCATGCAGCAGACGACGATGAGAAGTTATGGAGAGGACGACGACGATGCCATTGATTGACTCAACCATTCACTTTGTTTCTGGTCCATGTCAAAATCTCTCCGTGCGTATGCAATATGCATGCATTGCTAGCTGCTGCTGCCTGGTGCGAATTACGAACCCCTACTATATAGCCTAGTACTAGCAGTAGGCAGAGGTAGTAGTACCAGTACTAGTACTAGTATGTCCGTTCAGACAAACTGTTGCGTTTCGTCTGCTGATATGGTCATGGCGGACGGAGGCACCACGTGGTCGTGGCGGGATTCAATGTCCAGGGACCAGCCTCCTACTGCAGTCGTGGCCATGCACCATCAGTGAATGCCTTCTTCTTCGATACGTACTACTCCAGTAGTACTGATGATGCTGTGTCATGCGTGCTGTTCCTGCATGTAGATGGTTACCGATGCATGGCCACCACAATTTTTTTTTTACCTTTTTCAAATGTTTGTTTTGTTGGATTGTTGCTGATTAATACTAGTACCGTACTCTATGGAAAGAAGTGAGAATTAATGCTCCTGGATTAAAGGAGTTTCATAGAACAACTATATATTAATCATCTGCATACACATATAGCAACCGGAAGGAAAGAGTACCACCAACAACTTGATGTTCGAGCAAGTTTGTTCAATGGAACTGAAACTTTCCCGTCAAGAGGCTTTACAGTATTATGCACCGTCAAGAGGCTTTACAGTTTTACTACTATAGGATAAAATTAGTAACAACAATACCTTCCTTGGTGTGCACTCTTTACCTTGGCAGGGCAGCGATATACTACTACCACAGTCGTGTTTCATCTCTCTCGGGAACGCATATACGACGGGTTTGCAGCAATTTTGAGGTCAAGCCCCGGGACACATTCATCTACTACTCCCTTCTTGATTAATGTCATCCTGGCTGGACACAGTGCAGTACACAGACACGCATAATTAAATACTCACTCCATCCCAAATTACTTGTCTTTATAGTTTTTAACGTATGTCTTAAATTACTTTTCTTTCTCGTTTTTTAATGTACCTTTCTCTTCTCTCAATACATCTCTATCTCTATCTTTCGTCTTTTCGTTTTCAGTGCACCTACTATATTTTTTTAATCTACATGTTGAAAATTAGAAAGATAAATAATTTAGAACGGAGAGAATAGTTATAATACGCGCTCCCCCTCTATCTCTCTAGGGTGTATGTAGCTGTAATGTTTATAGTAGCACACACGGATATTGAGGTCGAGACATATTCCCTCTCAGTTAGACAGTCTCCTTGGAAATTTGCAAAACGGTTGGCCAGGCATTCAATGCCCCTGCCGCATTGATAATCTCCGGTGGAATCTTCTTGCGCGCCTCCCAGAGAGGAGAGGGAGGGTTAATCCTCGACAAATGAAAACCTAAAAACTGTTAAGTACTCCATTCAGGTCCCTAAATCAAATGGTCGGAGAGTTTTTATTAAAATATCATAAATTAAGTCGCTAGAGCATTTTACTGTTAATAAAACCTTCAACAATTAATACATACTTAGTTTCAAGGAAAAAAATATAACCAATATTTGCATGACTCATGAATTGAACCACATCCTATTGGTTTAGATTTACACACCTTAACCATTAAAGCTACCAGATATATTTAAATTCAGAGGAAAAATAGATCTATTTATTACTTCTTGTATGTGAGATTATGTCAAAACAAATTGATTTAGGAACCTAGAGGAAGTATACTGTAGTACTATACGCTACTACTAGTACTAAGGTCGTCAGCGGTGTTGCCCTTGACCGGCCCCTGTAGCTTTCTTATGCACCACCTCATGCGTTCGTGCCTGATGCTCTTTGCATATTGCACATATAGTATAGCTCATGCAAGATAATGTAACGTTTTTGTTCCGTGGGGTCGTAGGGAACTAGTAAAACGTCACAGGATTTCAACTATTCTCGATGTCACACACCAAACAGGCATTTGCCGGTTTTTGCGCGCATATCGTCTGCATGTTGTTCAATTTTACAGATGGCAACCACTTGCGTTTCTTCTTCTATAAGCACATCGTTTTTTAGGGAAAAAAAATTGTACAGTAACGTTCGTCAGTTAAGACTGAAGTGACGATGGTGCGCTTGAGGTACTACATACATCTGTGTTGTGTCTAACTATATTATCAATAATTAATGTGCTCATATTTGTCACACTTAATTTTTCACTGAATATTAGTAGTAGTGTATCCAGGTGCGGGTGATGGTGCACAGAGGATCCGGACACACGCTATGTACACCGATGCGCCCAAGACGATGGCGCGGTGGGCCTGCACGACTGTTTGCACACTGCAAGAGTAGCGCTGATGGAAAATGAGGACAGGGACGTGGATGCCAGTAAAGGAGAAGCAAGACCAGATGGGGGAGGTTGGAGGAATTTAAACTCCCCCATGGCGCTAGTCGTTTCAGCTACTACTAGCAGCGGCAGGAGTAGCCTTTCTTTCTCTTTTGGTTTGGACTTTGGACGGAGAGCACTCCTCTACTAGGCGGCCGGCCGCAGGAGCAAGGCATATAACCTCATTCCCATTTCTTCCCTCGTAAGGGCTTCTTTGAAATGCAGTATTCACAAAACATAGGAATAGAAAAACGTAAGATTGAAATGTTCGTCCACCTTGAATCCTATGGAACAAAAGAACAAAGGAAAACTACAGAAATGATTCTTTGGATGACACACAGAAAACACACAAGAAACAGATGAGAGAGATAGACACAAAGGAAATTTTCCATGAGGTTGGACCTCATGTTAAAAATCCTCCAAAATCTCTATGGCACAAGCCATTCCATAGGAATTTCGTAGGAATTCGATATGCTAAAAATCCTTTGTTCCAAAGGACTCTTGTAGTAAATTTTCCTATGGATTGAAATCCTCTATAATTCTTACAAAGATCCTACCAACCAAAGAAGTCCTAACTAGTACCTCGATCTGGCTAGCTAGCTAGCTACCCTAAACAAGCTGCCCGTCCAATCAGAAGCGGCCACGTGGAGCTGGCTTTCTTCTAGTACTACCTCTACCCTATCTGAGAAGACCCCAAGCAATATCCTTTAAGCTAGTATTAGTAGCTTTTGCATCACATGCGTGGACACCCTTTTCTTCAGTCGATCTCTCGCGCTCGGTCGTCGCTCCACCTCCATGTAGCAGTGGACGGCTAGCAGCTACCAACAACAGCAGAGCAGAGCAGAGAGGGATCACCGGCATTGCTTGTGCTTGCTCTCTGTGGTATATGGCTTTTTTTCCTGATATCGACAGGGCGGTGCAAATGACATAAAGCAAGGGACCAAAGCTCGTTTTATTCCCCAACGACACTTTTGCCCTTTTGTAAAAGAGAAGAAAGATTCGGTAGCACTAAAATAATTAAATGTGTCGTCGAGCCGTCGTCGGCACCGTAAGGTTATTATTTGTCTCTACAAAGTCAACAGGAAATGAGTACGTACGTACGTATAGTCCTTGCTGACAGTTTTTTTGTTACACGTACTACGTTATTAGTGCCTTGACAGTACTACTAGTTGTACGTATTACTTAGGCGAATGAATTGGTTGGTGCGGAGGCGCATGCGTGCGAGAGAGAGAGAGAGAGAGAGACCACAGGACGTTGATCCACGGAACATCTCCACAGGGATGGTCAAAAAGCATCGACATTAGGAATAGTACTCCCTCCGTAACAGAGAGCCACACAGTAAAATAACGTCGCCCAAGATGGGGATGGCAAGCGAGGCCAGCGCTGAAAGAAGCAACAGAGGGAGACGTAGTACTACTACTCCTATCTAGAGAGAGAGAGGAGATGAATGAAAGAATGACAAAGGCAGAGAGAGAGAGAGACAGGCAGCAATCGCATTGAAGCTGGTGTCAGTCGCCCACAGAGTATTTTACTGCTTTCCTCGACTATGACTTCTCTTTGTCAGACGGATTGAGAGAGAGGAGAGAGAGATTGACGGAGAAGGAAGGAAACATCAAACACAGAGAGAGAGAGAGGGAGAGCTCGTGTGCATGCCATAGGATATGAAGAAGAGGAGGAGGTGAGAGAGGAGGAAAGAGAGAAGGGAGCAGCGACCGACTGACTGGACTGGCTTGAGGCAGCAGCAGGGAGTAAAGAGCAACATCCCTGATATAAATACAGAGCGTGGGAGGAGAGAGAAGGCGCAGGACCGTGCGAAATCATTTTGTAATCCATTGCTTTATGATTGAGAGAGAGAGCTCGACCGGGCGACCTGTCTGCCTGCCTGCCTCCCTCCTTTCACTACTGTCCCTGCTACTAGCTGCTTGCTGCAACTTTCTCTCTCTCTCTCTCTCTCATCCTCTTCCTTTCTCTGCCTCCTCTCCTCTGCTTTTGACGCTGACACAAAAGAAGTCATGATGGCCTTATGATGGATGTGCATCAGGTCAGGTATGACCACCTCTATTTTTTTTTCCCCTTCGTACACGCCTCCCCTTTCCCTCTTTTTCTTGTCTGCCTCCCTCACCGCCCTCACACAGTGAGTGCTTCAATGGGTCTTCTTTACTCTAGGACCGGCCCCCGGCCCGTGGGGGCTGGATATGCCAATCCGGTAAGCGAATTACCTAATCAATTTCCTGAATACGGAAAAGAGAGAGAGAGAAAATAAAATAAAAAATGTTTTATTGTTAATAATAAAACACGTGTCCCATAAATAATTTGTTTTTTTTTCGTCCGAGTAGTAAGGGACCAGATCTCTCATATTTTTCTTTGTCGGTCCGACGTGTTATGTGACCAAGCTCCTTTCGATCTAGTATCTCGTCCAGTGTCAGCAGCCAGCTAATGAGCGTTCTTCTCTGCATGCAATTGCGCTGTTAAATTATTGTGCTGTAACGCCACGCGCATGGATGCAACGGAGTGCTGCGCCGGATGCTTTTGAAACAAGTCAAATGACCACGGAATTACAGTACAGTACCAATCGGCGGGCCGGAGATCATCATTTCAACATCCATCGATGGATCCAACACTAAGTACATCGTCCACGGTGAATTACTGTGTTGTGGAACGCAGCAAGAGTTACTGTGAAGCGACGGCACGCGTATTGTCATCTCAATAATACTATCATTTGTCTAGCTATAGGCATAAGTATATACTGTAGCACAGCAGCAGTGGTACGTACGTAGGGCCTTATTGCATAGACGACACACAGACACTTGCACCAACAGTACCGGACATAAATGTGCTTTTCATTCATATGCTCCTCGCTCATCTCAGCTCGACAGCTCGGCGCTGACCTCCGACGATCCTCCTCCTCCTCTTCTTCTTCTTCTTCTTCTTCACCTCCTCTCGTGTTGTTGGCCCACCACCGTTGTTAATTGTGGTGTTCAACGAGAGGAACGGCTGGCTGCGCTGTCAGAGAGAGAGAGAGAGAGAGAGATGCAGCTCATACTAATACTGTGCGTCATCTCTCAATTAAACAGAAGCACAATAACGGGCACTGTGTGTGTTTGCCCCTGATTTGGTGATAGTTTACGAAGTGTGTGGGTTGTTCGTGAGCTGAAATAATGATACTCGAAGCATGTTTTTAATAAGGAACTTCAGTTCGTTCGCGCACAGCGCAGGCACCAACAGCTACCGATCGATCTGCTGAATATAGTACAGTAATTGTTAATTAACTAACTGTGACCCGGCCCATGCTTTAACTGAAAGTTTTCATATGCTAGCTCTGCTGGCTGCTGATCTCAATGGAGGTACTGGCTAGTATCAATCAATGGAGCCTGCTGCGCGCGCAGACAAAAACGAGAGCAACACACAGCAGGTCAGTGAGGTGATGGATAATCAAAAGATGGTTCGCGTGTCATTGGAGAGACGAGTGAGATGAAACGGTGCAGAGTGGTGGCTCTCGCTGTGCGCGCGCGGAAGACTGAAGAAGACGGCGGCTTGCCACCCGCCAACAACAGTAACAACAGGTAGCTGGCTGGCTGGCTGGCGGGACGACAGAGACGGGTATCTGCAGATCGATACGCAACGATATACTGTACGCTACACGTATTAGGGAATAATAATTTGGATATTTGCTGCTGCTGTTGCTCTCTCCCTATGACGCGCGTCGAACGAACAGTGCTGTTTCGCTCCCGATCGCCAATGTCGTATACTAGTATGCATGCTCCTCTCTGTTGCCCTGGTCCAGCGGGCATCCAACACCAGGTACTACTACAACGACTGATTAATAAAGACGGGACGACTTTGGGTTTAAGGGTGTCATTATCAGGGTAACAGCATGTCTTGGCGCGCGCAATAATTAATCAAAACACACACACACACACAGTAGTAGTAGGAGTACGTAATGGCCACGGATGCGGACAGACAGATAGGTGCAGACATTTATGCGGGAAATGTGAGGTCGTCGTCGTCGTGGGTCATCATCATCCATCATCTATTCATCTGAGACTTGCTACCAACAACCGCACAGAGAGACGCATGTTGTTCCCATCCTCATAATGACTGACGGCCCGCGACGATCCATGGATCGATCTGGTGCTGGTGATGGTGTACCACTGGATCAACAAGGCCCCTTCTCTTTTCAGAAACATGGCCCGTATTTTCCTCAGCCCAAGCCCATGCAATGCGAAGTCAACACGAGCAGTTCCGTGGCGGAAACACTGGAGCGAGGGCCCCATGTCACCACCGCCGTGTCCGAGGCGTTCTGAGACAACCACCAAGGCGCGCGTTGCCCGCCTCGCGTCGTGATCATCCTCCCGCGCGAATGGTGGTGGAGGGACGACAACCGGCCGACGCCGGCGCCTCGTCATCCTCGCCCTCCACTTCCTCCTCCAGCTCGTCGTCGCTGTCCGGCGCCGAGGACGACGACACGTTGGGGAAAAACCTGCTCGGCAGCTTCGTTGTCGATGACGATAATGGCACGGGCGCGCCGTCCACGAGTGCCGGCGGCCAGACGCGACCACGACGACGACTGCGCCGCGTCTGGGACTGGGAGTGGGAGGACGCGGCTAGCGACGTCGCGGCGTGGACCAGGCAGGGCGGCGCAATCCGCGCTCTGCTAGTCGTGTCGGTGAGCCGCGACCGCAAGATATACCAATGCAAGCGCAGACCGTTAGTTGTGGATCCTTGTTGTTGCAGGTCGGGTCGGCGTCGCTCGCGGCCCTAACCGTGCTCCTGGTCCTCGCTCTCTTCGTGGCGGCTGCTGCGACGACGGCCACCTCTGCCCTCTCCTCGTGTCGCTGCTCGCCGCCGGAGGGTACCTCGCCGCGCTGCTCGCCTTCATGGCTTCGGCGTACGTCGGCGCGATGTCAGTCACCGTCTTTGCTGTTTTCGCCACGACAGCGGCAACCGTCTTCGTTGTCACAGTTGCAACTGGTAATATATATATGCATCACACACTCATCTATACACATACAGTTATTTCAGCATTTAATAAAATGATGTTTTAGCTAGTACTAGTAGTCTGAACGTGCCGTGTTTGTACACAATAATTGTAGGTTGGGCTGCATTTTTCTGGATACATTGGTTCGCTGCTACAAACGCTTAGAGCTTATTCTTACGACAAATCAGAGATCGAGCAGTACATACTATACGCCAAACTCATCATCACTGAAACTGATGTGAAGGACCCACACCCACATATGGGCACCCCTTTTTTACGAGTGTTTGTGTTTCAGTTTTGCAAAGCTTTTGGGACGATGGCTGGTTTCCCATGCGCGGGCGGCTTCCAATATTCAAACGACAGGCTCAATCCTAGTCCAATTGCAGGCGGCTCGATCGGCCCATGATCTGCGAGTTTCTTATCGAGAGGCTAAATCTAAGAGAACGAAGGTCATTGCGATAAAACAGTAACCCGCCGTGGTGTTGCGCGCAGCTCCCTGCATGCCATGCAAGGCGTCGATCGATCGCTGCTTCACCTATGACATACATCACAGGCTCCGAGACTCCAAGCTCCATTACTATGCGCGCATTTCCAGTACGACCAGCTAGCCCTGGTCTATTACAGAGTTACTACCAGCTATTACCAGTATGTACTCCCTCTATTTTTTTTTATCGCCGTTGATTTTGATCAAAAACTTTAACTACTCATCTTATTAAAAAAATATCAAATATGTAAAATTAAAAATTAAGATTTAAAAACCTTTAATAATAAATCAAATCTTAATAAAATATTTGATATTTTTTATATTTTTTAATAAGACAGATAGTTAAAATTATTGGTCAAATCAACGACGACACACAAAAAAGAACAGAGGGAGTACATGCTTTGGGCTTTGCCACGCTCACGAGACGACGTGTTACATCGGTTCACCATGTTTGTACTGAAATTGGTGAACCGCATAAGTTCATTTTGAAGCTGAAATTTTACGTGCATGTTTCTCACCATATCATCCACATGTATGTCAAGTTCCATAATAATTTTCCTAAACTTGTAACTATGATTTTTTTAGAAGGTTTTCACAATTCCACTGTGAATGTCAGGTTCCGCATGCCACAGTACCTTTCAATCGGTTAACTCACAAAGAAAGGCGCTTAGCATTACAAGATAGAGGATATAGTCTCTCTTGTAAAAGAACAAAGAGGGCGCACGCAAGAATAATCAAAGGGAATGACATTAATCGCAGCAAAATCAGAACGGTCAAACATAATCACAGATGAACGAAATAGGTTGAGGACACATGAACATGACATTACATTGTACAGTAATAGTTTTTATGGAGATACAAACCAGCTAACCGTAATCAGCAATCTCCTGTGCTCCATCCAGATTGTTCCGACCAAAACTCCCACATCCATGAACACACACACACACGAATGGTTTAAACAAGAATACCGGGACACAAGTAACAGTTAGACAAGGCCATGACAAAGGCATGGCGACATTATATATTTCCCACCTAGGTCGCTGCATTTATAGGTGGAGATGCAGTCATATAGTATTAAATCCCACGGTTGGAGATAGCCTTTGAAAAAAAGAAAGCCCAAGAGGTGAATATGAGATCAGTCTGAAATTGTCATGATCACCGCAGCTTTAGAGAGCAAACCTAGTGGCCAGGACCGACAAGCGAGAGGAGGAATGTCCGGTAATTTCCAGATGTTTCAGACTGGATAGCTTCAGCAAGTGTCTTCTTATATTTTTTGTAGTACTCTGCCTTGATATACTGCATATCAATCTCAGTCCTTGTTACCACAACCCTTATAAGTGCTTTGTCATCAGTACCAAGACCTTTCATGGACTTCCGTAAGACCTGAATTCATCAAACAGAAAATTGGCCATTGCAAAAGTTGGTTTAGTTGTTGAATGCTAAATAGAAGACATTTAATGAAGAACACAGCCCTGTTACATATAATGAGTCTGCACAAAGAGAAAACTACAATCACTTGAACAATATATGACACAACTTCAACTTAACTGTATATTCTGACAGACACGTTACTATCTGATACTGGTCTAAGAAGAAAAAAAAATTTAGGACAGTCTAGAAGGGAACTATTGGAAACCAGAGATAGAGCAATCTAGCCTGAGTTTATTTGGGAGCATTTACAGAAAATGATACTTTTAACCAACAGTTTACCTAAGTGCACCTGAAATTAAGAAATCTAAAAGGAGAAGGATCAACTCCAGATGGATATAGGAGTATTATTATTTCAGTATGTATTCACCATGTTGCCTCTCCACAGTCCATGCTGCTGTTTACTGAACCATTTGGCACTGCTAAATCTAAAAGGAAACATTGTGCATAACTTGTCGTACCATCCATTCGAAATGTCTATATATCCATGGTCCTTGTACAGAATTACAGAGTGTAAATGTCTTTGCAGCTACAGCATGGGGGCAATTACCTTAGCAAAATACTTCGCTGGACTCTCTGCACATCTGAGGATAGTTAAAAGTGCAACTTCAAAGTTTCCAGATGTTTCACTCTTGATAACCTATACAAACAACAATCTGTGATAAATTCTAAAGGGAAGAAACATTCTAAAGCGAATAGGGAACTGAATAAAAATATTTACCTTCTCCAATTTACGATCATACATATGATAGTAAGCAGAAGCAACTGCTGCCACATGTGCCCAACTGCGTTCAGTGAAAATGCGGATGAAGGTCTTCTCATCCGTGCCCAACCTTTTCTCACCTGCTTTGTACAAGTCCTTAGCATCATGTGTCACTATGGTAGGATCAACCTCAGGACCTTCATAGCGTGGTATCCCCACATAGGCAAGTAAAAGCTGAAATATATATTACAGATTGAAAACTGGATAGATATAACCACTAACTTCATGGAAAATTGAAGTGCATATTGCAGAGAGAGCCTATGCTGATGGTAGAAGTATAAAAAAGAACCAACATCAATTAAAAAAAAAGCAAACAAAAGCAAGTTCTCAGTCATCGAAATGCACCATTTTTGTACCACACAGATGTTATGGAGTTTGAGGTTGAAAATTTGTTCACCTCCATAGGTAACTTGGTGAGTTTTCCAGAGTTTTTTTAAACCTCTAAATTTTTTGTTCATGCAGTTTTCAAGTTTCGAACTTTTTAGGCAGTTCTCCCTGGACATTCACTAGGAAAACTTCATGTCTCCTGTATGGAGAATTTTCCACAGAAAGATATAGGAAAATTTTTATGTTCCAAGCTACGCTGCTTAACTACAAGTTTCGAATAGAATGGAACAACTTTCAGCATTTTTCATATATCATCAGGTGTGGCATAAAACAAACGGTAAACACCTAGTATAATAAGAATCAGGACCTTTTGGTGATCGCCTGATGCCTGATGACCAATGTCATGTTCAAGATAAGTACCAAATCTTGCAAAATAAGTCTGTTTCATTATTTGCAACTGCGAAGGTGTCCTAGAACATATTATCTCAGTGGCTGCTTTCAGATCAATAGCATCACCACTCAGAGCTTCTCTCAAAACTGTTGCGTCACGTCCTGCAGGATCGAGAATCCACAGCAACATTGCTTTCTGGAATCACAAGAAACAAAGTTAGTCAAACTTGACAAAATGAACTTTTTGAGTAGCATTTGCAGGAGCAACTTATTTAAACCATCATTTCTACACTATAATCCAACTGATCAAGCAATATTGCCCCAGCTACTGTAAATATTTATTTATTCTATACATATAAAAGTTCTTCAAGAACTTATCGTGCCTTGTGATGCCCACTGAGTTCAGATGAAATACGTTGGGAGAGTTCCTCATGATACATGGCCCTGTATTCCTGTTGAATGAGCCCACGCTGCACCGTGTCACGGTGAGTAAGTATGTTTATTACTGCTGTACTATCACACCCAAAACCTGGAAGACCATCAACCAAGAACAGATCAAAAGAAATGTCAGCATGTTAGTATCTACCTCATATAAGTCAGTCAGATACTCAGATAATGAAAGGTATCTGGTAAGTAAAGAAAACCACTCGATTACTGAAATTGAATTCTGAATCCAAGTTCAACAATTTACAGTCACTTATAGCAGCCATACATAATCCCAACATATCAAAGTCGAAATGGCTAAAAAGAACAAATTTGTTTAAATAATTGTTCACAAAACATGCTTGAGAAAAACATTATAAGAAAAAACCTGAATTCGTATTTATAAAAGATTCAAGTTTGTTTTTTGAAGTTAAAATATTAAAATCTTTTACCGCTTAAAATTTTAATGGCCGAAGTTGCATATCAAAGCCTTGGAAAGGTCAAAGACAGGAGAAGAAAATAAGAGAGTAAAGAAACCCTTCAAATAAAAAGCTGCTCTTAATAATCAAAACTTTAAGTGGCCATCTGTATAAAATAAGCTCTGGGAAGGGTGGTTTTGGGAACCATATTTTTTGGATTTCCTTTCTTTTTCAAGTTCTTCTCCAAAGCTATTTTTATGGATATTGACACTCCAAATGAACCTGCGAACCAGCCAAGGGGTAATATATGTGCAGAAAACCATATTATGACTGCCTATGATACCTAGGGATGCAGGTTGTGGCTTGTGGGTCAGCACTCTAGTACACTTGTTTGATTAGTTTGTGATGCTGGGATGTACTATATTTTAGTTCATTTGATGGGAGTTTTGAGCTGCCCCATTGATTCACAATGTGCAAAACCGCATCCCTAATAGCAGCTGACTTCTCAAGATTAGAACACCGTATCAAGTCTCTGACCTGTTCCATTTGGCTCCAAATTTATAGGCAGCGAAAACCAAAAAAGGTCTCAATCGACGCAAAATCACCATGATTTCACCCAACTATAGCTTGGAAAACAGTGACAACGTAACAATTTCACAACCTGGCTACCTCAGTTCATTCAAACCTCTAGGAAAAATGCCACCAGGGCAGGGCCTATATAAGACTAACACTAACAGTAGCCCTTCCAAATCTGAATCCCTTCGAGCATGAATGAATTCAACCACAAGAGCCCCCGGGACAGCAAAATGAAGCATAATCGTTCGGTCGGCTGGCCAACTCATCCCGGCCCCATTCCACGAAGAAATAACCTAATCATGTCAGAGAATTGTAACAAACGGCTGTCGACTCCCAGGCTACTGCGAAACCCGTAATCCCTCGTCCGTAGCAGACGCCCTACCCGAGAATCGAACAGCGGCGCGGCGACGCAACCGGGGAATTGCGGTTGCGGGGTGGACCGAAATTCAGGCGAGAAGCCATGGGATGGGGAAAGTGGCAGCGGACCTTTGAAGGCCTTGTGGAGGTCGATGGCGTCCTGGCGCGGGTTGGGGGGCACCGGCGGCAAGGTGAGGCTGGCCATCGCCGGCGATCGTGCGCGCTCCCGGCGATTCGATTCGGTTCGATTTGGTCGGCTCGGGGTGGCTGATTATTACCGAAAGTGATGCGTGTGCGAGGGATTTTGGTGCGCGGCTCTGTTCGCGTAATTGCGTTAAAAGCGGGCACGGCGGTCAGTGGTTGTGGCTATCACGGTGGACCGAGTCTAGCCGTCCTCTGGGCCACGGTAGCAACGGTCGGCAGAGCGCGGCACAGCCGTTGGCGTTGGCCTGCCCCGTTTCTATGGGACATCCCGGTGGACTACGGACCTGGTCGATGCTCGTGCAGGTGAGCTGTTGGCCGGCCTTCGCCGTCGCTCGCAGACCTTCTGATTATAATTGGCGAGGAGGACGAAGATGTCCACGTGGTGACGCATCATCATGTGCAACTAATTCTCCACCTGTCGTAGTGATAATGCACCGTAGAGAACGACTGGCAGCCTAATCCTCCACCCTCTCACATGGTAGGGAAAATATCATGTTGACATAATGCATTTGATGTGTATATGTATTTATTATGAGTAGTTGAATTGCATTTGAACGTTTAAAATCATGGAAAAGTTTTTATTGATGTCATGAATATATTTAGAAACACCTTGGCTACTAAAGTTATGAAAGAATTGTTTTAAAAATTCTACTATTCTAAAACTTTGAATCTATAATTATTAATGATTTATGCAAATATATGTATCAAATACATCACGTGTGTATGATATTTTCGTTTAGGTGAGTGCTCTAGCTTCGTTAATGACTCTATGACGGCATGGTGACATGCATTATACAGCTGATGATGGTACACACTCTTCAAATTAGATTTTTTTTCTGAGCAAAACTCTTAAAATTAGATGAGACAACACCACACCGGAGTCAAATCTTCTAACATTAGTATGAAATGTCATCACATGACATTGCTATTCTAACCATTCAGTTTTGGATCTGTGATTATAAATTAATACAATATTAGTTATTTATTTTTAACATAAACAAAAAATGTTACTAGGTGATTTTTAAAAAATCAGGAACTGTTGATTTAGAAATGAATAATCTAGAATAGAGGAATGTTATACTGTAACAATGTTATAGGATCTCAAACCACACCATACAGCTGCCATCGCGGGCCCGCGACCGCGTTAGGCCAGCACCGCGGCCCGCGAGAAACCCAAACTCATTTTCGTCACGAGTGCCAAAGACGGGAACGGCAAGATTCGACGAAGCATTTTTTTCTTCGAGCGAAGCTTCCATTCCTAGCCCGTCGAGATCCTTGTCGTCGACTTGTTACATTCGTTCTTTCTCTCTCTCCGCCCTCGCCGACATGTGGGCCCCGCCAACTGCCTCCCCGGCGCCGGCCGGAGGGCGCCCTTCGTTCCGGCCTCAGCGGTCGGCGGCTGCCCGCGTCCTCGTCACGCTGCCTGTCGCCGCGAGGCGGCCTGCGAGGCGACAGCGGCTCTGCCTCGCTGTACCGCCGCACGCGTCGGAGATGGCTGCGGCGGCGGCGGAAGAAGAGGAGGAGGAAGAGTGGGAGAGGATGAGGACGGTGGACATGGACGCGGCGGTGAGGCGGGAGCTCGCGATCAGGAGGCTGCGGGAGGAGGCCGAGGCAGAGGCAGAGGCGGGAACGGGGAGAAGCAGAAGGGACTTCGCCGTATTCCAGACGGACAGGGGTGACGCGCTCTTCACGCAGTCGTGGACTCCGGCCGCCGCCGACCGCGTCAGGTATTCACACCCTCGACCCCTATGCATTTTTTTTTTAATCTTATTGTATCATATTGCGTCGCCAGTTTTGCTGTTTGATTTAGAATGGAGGATATAGGCGTCTGGGCCAAAGTTCATGGCATGTCTCTTTTGTCGCGAAATGGTGCTACAATTTGCCTAATTGGATTTGTTCTTGCGTACTGCGAGTTTGAGCGGTCAGCCATTGAAACCTAATTCACTACCCTGCTATAATTAGGACCGTGCTACTTTGGCGGGATTGATTTGATTTGAGCAGGTTCATGTCTCGAGGACTTTTGTTTTTGGTTGGTTGTTTGTTTCAGGGGAATGCGTTGTCTTGTAGTAGCAGGTGGGTTTGGGCCGGGGAATATGAGGACATCTGCTAGGACTAGAAGATGGGGATAGCTTTTGTCTGTTTCTCGTGGAGTTGCACTACGAATTAATCATATAATGTAAACTTGGATTACTACAAGGAAACCTTTTTTGCCTTTGGACTGTATAGAATACTAACACTTTCCATTTTCATAGAAAAGGGAGCACACTTGACGGTATTTATTGTATGCTGTAGAGTGTAGACATCAATTACTGTATGCTTTATATGTTATGGCAATTTTTCAGCCTGCTCTAGGCATAAATCCTTACGTACGCATGCATGATAAGATAGTTACCAACAACACAAGATGTATTTATTGTACCTTGATTTCCTGAATATTTTTGGATACTGATCTACCTGTCTTTTTGCTTTTCGAATCTGTAGGGGCATCGTTGTTCTATTGCATGGTCTAAATGAGCATAGGTATATACATATATTGTGCATATATATTTAAAATCCACTTTCGCTTTTTATAGTGGCTTTTGCTGACAGTAGTTGATCTTCAGTGGAAGGTACAACCATTTTGCAAAATTGTTGAATGATCAAGGGCTTAAAGTGTATGCCATGGACTGGATTGGTGAGTTACTGTCACATTTAGTACTTGAGTTTAATTCTGTCTGATCTGCCCACTGTTTTCAGTGTCCTCATTAAAATTTGGTCATGATTTAGTTTGCTTTATCCATTATTTCCTTTCAAGTTAAATTGTGTGAACTGCAGATTCGTAAGGTAGTTGTTTCCCCTTAATGCGAACCTATTTCCCAATGTTTGCTAACCTTGATTTTGATGATGACAACGCACTTGAGCTTACAACAACAACAACCATGCCTTTTAGTCCCAAACAAATTGGGGTAGGCTAGAGATGAAACCAATGAGATCCATCAAAAACAAGACCCACAGGAGAACAGAGGGGATAAATGTTGGAAGACAAATAATAACACACTTGAGCTTGTTTCGTTCAAATTGAGATACCGATTCTCAGTAGTTGCTATACATTGTTGTTCTTTTGGATATAAGTGTGAACATTTCTTATTTATTTAGTATCAATGAGATTGAGATATTCCTAGCCCTATTGCTAACCAGTCCTTCACAATGCTGCTTTAGTGGGACTGAATATTAATTGCCTATTTTTTTTTCCCTCTGTGTTTGGATTCTTCTAATATTCTTGTTGTATTTTGTCTTTTTCCGCATAAGGACACGGTGGAAGTGATGGGGTTCATGGATATGTTTCATCTCTTGATCATGCTGTGGGCGACTTGGTACTATTTCTTAATGCATAATAATTGCACACGTATCACATGGCAGCATTTTTCATAGCATATTTCTTGATCTTCTCAAAAATTCTTCCCGCGCAGAAGGAATTTCTTGAGGATGTTGTATTGGAGGAAAATGATGGTTTACCATGTTTCTTATTTGGGCACTCCACAGGTGGAGCTATTGTTTTGAAGGTAAAACAAAACTGTCTGATATGAGTATTTGCTTTACCATCGTAATAGTGATATTGGCTACATAAATGGTGTTCTGATCTCAGTTATTTTTTGTCTTTGCATGAACATCCAAAGGCAGCACTAGATCCTTGTGTAGAACTTCTTATAGAAGGTGTGGTGTTAACATCACCAGCTATTCATGTTCAACCATCTCATCCAATCATCAAAGTAGGCACATCGTTCTATTCCTATCTTTGAGTGTCTATGTTAAGAAAACACCATGAATTAATAAGATATCTCAAACATCAGGTTGTCGCACCAATTTTTTCTGTACTAGCTCCAAAATACAGGTTTAGTGCTTTGCACAGAAGAGGACCTCCTGTTTCCCGTGATCCAGAGGCTCTGAAGATGAAGTATTCAGACCCACTTGTGTATACAGGACCAATTAGAGTTAGAACTGGCAACGAAATTCTCCGTATATCGTCTTATTTGCAGAGAAACTTGAGCAGAGTCACTGTTCCTTTCTTAGTTCTTCATGGCACAGCTGACACGATAACTGATCCAAGAGCATCACAGAGACTATATCAAGCATCAATGGCAACAAGCAAATCAATAAAATTATATGATGGATATTTACACGATCTTCTCTTTGAACCTGAAAGAGATGATATTACAAATGACATCATCGATTGGTTGAGCACAAGGCTGGATGTGCTTCAGAGATGGTGAGGTGAATCATTCACAAGACTCTTCCACTTAAGTCAGTTAGTGGAACTGGATTACATGGTATAGAGTAAAGAATAGTGTAACTGTAAAATGGTGTGTTTAGGACTTAGCATGTTATCTTCCTGCCTTCACGGTCATTTCATGTCTTTTGTTTTTTCTATAAGGAGTAGAAAAGAAGCTACTTGAGATGTAAATAATACTGCAGTTATGCTGAACATAATGGAATATCCTGACGCATGGTCAGTTAAAGAAAAGCTTGGTTCAACATTGTTTTCTGAATTACTGTTGTTAATTTGCACCATTTTTCCTGTTTCTGTTGATCCTTCGTCTGTCTATTTGGACAGCTGAATATTTAGGGATTAATTTTGTAACCATTGAGCAAATCCTATTTGGTTGATGTTCACCATTACCAATATGCTGCTTGGTCTCTGAATATGCAATCAGAACTGACTGTCCTTTGCTTTATGTCAAAAATATACTTCAATTCCATTAATTCAATGCGTGAACAATGATGGATGTTTTCATCCGAAGGTGTTACTAATCCATAAATGTTTGGTTGCTTTATCATATGTTTTGTATGGTTTGATGCTGCGAATACCACATTCACACTCTTTGTTCTCTTTCCATGTGTTTCTTACCTGAAATGAACAGCTTGTTGTGAATATAATGCAAAATGCACATTAGGAAATTGATGTAATGTTCTCTCTGTTAGTGCTGAATCGTCAATTATGTGGCACAATTGGCTCATCTAGTCTTGAGATACCTACAGATTTGTTTTCTTCGTCTCGTACTCAAAATGTCATGTTGCCTCTATAGAATTTGTTGAGTTGGTGTTTCTGAAACTGAGGTGATAGATTTGTTTTCTTTAGATGTGACTGTATTATATTACTACAGTCTGTATAAAAAAATTGTTTGTTTTGTTTTATCACAATCACAATGTTATCTTTATGCTCATCTTTTTTTATTCAAGTTGCAAGCATTATTCCATTGCTTAGCTGCATGCTTGTGCACATATTCAATATGCATATCTTCTTGACCTTTTGTTTTATGCATTTGTGCTACTGCTTTTGGTGGCAGTGATAATATAAATGTCAATCTTCCCTTCTTCCTGTATCAGCTACTCCTTCCAGATATTTTTCTTATGATTCTGGAAGACCTAAGTTTATTTCTCCGAAAGTCAGCAAAAATGGTCCAGAGGGACTATGCTTTTTTATGATGTCCAATAGTTTAGGCTTGTTTCAAATCAACTTTCCGGACTAAGCAATTTGTGCCTCTTTTAAAATGTATGCCAAAGTGGTATGGCATCTCATTCCTAGTGAAGATGATTCTTTGGTGTATATAGTAAGCTTGTAATACTGCTCTCATATTTCTTGGTCCGATTTATTTGTACCTCTTGCAGGTTTGGTTGATCACATTTAGTTCTGAAACAAGTTAACCAAATACTCTTGTAAAGGTACGCCTCAGTAGCATATCTCATTTCAATTTTTCTTTGGAATTTTTATTTTCACATTATTTGTCTATTAGAAGATAAGGAGTTTAGCTGCAGCATTTTTGTTATGTAGCCCATGCTTTAAATTTCATGGGAAAGGTTGAGGTATAATAATGCTACCGGGCAATATCCCCTGCCCCTTTTTCCCCTCATTTTATTTCTTTATGTTCTGGACATGTGGTGATTGGTTGGATATTGTGATTATGGGGGTAGAGTATTTTAATTAAAAGTAATGGCAATATGTGGTAGAACATACTGCAGGGCCTATGAATATATAAAATGAATAGTACTAAAAGAAAACATGTCCAACTAAGCGTGGTAGAGATGCGTATACTATGTTGGATATGTGGCCACCAAAGAAGAGATCATGTTAGGAATGATGACATAAGAGAACGATTAGGAGTGGCACCAAGCTTGTGCAGCGTTGTTTGAGATAGTATGGACATCCAATGGAGGCGCCGCAAGATGCACCAGTACGTAGCAGGATTATAAGGCGCCCCAACAACGTGAAGAGAGGTAGAGACCGAACTTGACATGGGAGGAGTCCATGAAGAGGGACTTGAGGGATTGGAATATCTCTTAAGGAGTTAGCCGTAGATAGAAATTTACGGAAATTGGCTATACCGGAACCTTGATTGTTTTTTAACATTTTTTCCCTTTTATTTTAATCTGTCATTGCTTTTTTTTTGTCGGTCGTTGTTGTTTGGGTGCTTCATTCTTTTCTACTTTTTTCTTTCGTTCATCACTTGTCTTTGGTTGGTTAGTTTTTTATGCTCTTTCATCTTTTGTCTTCGTTGTTGTTCTTTTGGACCTTGTTTGTATGGATCTCTCAGGTTTCATCTCTAGCCTACCCCAACTTGTTTGGGACTAAAAGGCTTGGTTGTTGTTGTATTATCTAGTGCTTCCAGTTCTCATCACTTGTTCAGCTGTTTCTGTTGTTTGTAACAGAAGGATCTGTATCAAAACTTGCATATATATGAAACTTATATGATAATTACTGGTCACATTATGGAGACTGGATATTGATATATATCTATAATCAACTCTGGATGTTGTTTCTTTTTAGTTACATGCTTGCATGGTATCCTTGTGGCTATTGCATTGAACACATAAAGAAAATATTGTGAGAAGTGTCTTGTTAAAGTATTATGCACTAAGAGGGGAAGAAGACTCCGCACCATCATTTTTCACTGTTCCATTTCTTGCTGTGCATAATTTGATGTGCATGGTTCCACTAAGCATATCAGGAACACAAGGCTATCTTGTTAGGATGTTCTATTTGTCATCTATATAAGGTAGTAAAATGCTTAGTTTATCATTCTACTAACTGAAACCTTGCTCATAATTTGTTACAAAACTACATATGGTTTCTCTTATAAACGCATCCTGTCTGTTAACTGTTTTGATCCAACTAATGACTGAAAAACTGGCATAATTTTTTTTGTCAAACCACAGTTCATTTCTCTTAAATCTTTTCCTAGCTGTACAATCGGTATGAAACAACCACAGCAATTGGAAAAGTTCAGATCAGCTCTTAACTTATCAGTTAAACAAGGAAATACTTGGTTATGGGGAAATTAGAAGTGCCCGTGGGTGTCGTTGCAACCACTATCGAAGAATTGCACATGTGCACTGAGTAAAACTAAAATTTAATATGGCTAACACACTAGCGTGTGTGGATTTGCAGAAAAAGTGGTGCAAATTATGCTGTTCTTAACATACTTTTTGCTGCAGAGGTCCTCGTCTCTTGTCATTTTGCACATTGGACACTTTCGTGTTTGAACAGTTTGTGTATGCACAGCAGAATTCATTACTTGGTGCCTTACTGAGGTGTCAATTGGCAAGTATGTCAGTTGCAGTTATGCTATTAAAAGTTTTCAGCAAGTCAGGTGTAGCTAACTGCACCTATGTTTTTGGACATAACCAGTCCCAAGCCCAGATAAAGGAGGAGAGGCTTGGTAGCCAGGAATATTTTCAGCCATTCCTATAGAGATGAAACCAACAGCTGTAGCTAACTGCAACTCAATGGTTCTTTGTTGTTATTATGGGCTATTGCATGTATTTTCGTATTTCCCTCAGCTTGCCATTAAAGCAGAGCACTACTAAAATTCACTGTTTTGCTTTAGCCATGCTGCAACTTAAGTGAGCTTGTACTATAGACTTTGTGGATATATGTCATAAAGTTTGCGGCTTGCGCCTTTTCAGTACAGACAAGTTAAAAGTTCAGTTTCTATTGGATGTGTTTAGAATGATGCTAGAGTAGATTTGGTAACTACTAATAGTTTACTGTGAATGCCAAATTTCGTTTGGAGGTGATTACATTTGCGGTAGGAACTACTGACTTGTAAAGTTTTCCTAAACTAGTTTACAGCTTGCCAGCTACAGCATCTAGCGATCTGGCATCATTTTGAACTTACAAGAATTAAGCCATCTGTTTTATACTTTTATTTTTGTTGAACTCGTAACAATTGCTGTTGATTTTAGAGAAAAGTAAGACTCAAATCTTTGTGAGAATCATATTTACTCAGCAATTGTCTAGTAGTACGTTTTAAGTTGGAAAGAAAGGTCCTCTACTAGTATCGTGTGATTCTGTAGCTGAGTATGCAACACTACTCTGCTATTATATTCTTATTATTGCAAAAAAAAAAAAAGGTTAGTATGGGATTCAGGCTTCGAACATCTTGGCATGGCCATTTTTGTTTTTTTTTTAATTCAATTCATAACGATTGATTTTCCTAGCTTCCCGTTTTTTAAAATATTGTAACTTATATGCTTGTCTTATTCCAATTTGCTTCTACGGGAATCTGACTGTATAGACTAATAAGGCAATATTGCCCATTCAAGCATTTTGCGACTACAGATCTTACCAGATGTGACTCTTAGGTTCTACAGCTGTGCATGGCTGCATGGCAGCGTATTGGTAAGTCTATCTACAGAAATGGACGGACAGTATCAGCCATCTGCTGATCTGTGGCCATCCTTTCCTTCCTTACTCCTATAATGCCAAAAGAGAACGGTGAGATTTATGATACTGGTGCCTTGTGGAATGGAAACATGAGGTAGTAGGCAGCACAAATTTGATTGATCTGAAAAATGAACGGTGGGCGTTAGACCTGGCACCAGCTTACATGTGCTTCCGTGCTTAGCTGTCTCTTTTCTTCATCCCTTTCACATCGTTTTGATTTTATGAATTGCTTTACTAGCTTTTTTGTGGACATTGAAGCTATAATACTAGAACTGAATGAGTTACTGTTTTTAATCTGAGATATCTCTAGTAACTGGCCCCATAACTCACCATTTGCATTTTTTATGTCCTTTTTTCCTTTAAAGCAGAGAAGAACAACCTGATAACCATCAAGCACAATATCTTGCTTTTGGACCCAGGCAGAGGTAAGCATGATATCACACTTGCTCTTGAAAACAGCACATAATTAAGCGCATTAACTCACTAGCAGAATAGTTTTTAGGTCTATAAAGCCTAGTCTACCTACAAGATCTATCTATGCAGTCAACCACAGCAGCAAGGGTGATACAATCTTGAGGTCTCTCGCTATTAATTTTCAAACAAGAGACACATGAAAATAGGGACAAGAGTCCAAATTATCGCAAAAGTTCAAACACAAGTTGCATGATTGCCTTGCCAAAATCCCAAGGGTAGCCCAAGTGCTCAACGAACAGATAATAATAAGAATATATATTAGGTAAGCAAGTTGCACAAGTGTGCCTTTGTCTCTTCCCACCCATCCATTATTCAACAGGGGATGGCTTCTTACCCAGCCAAATCATCAGGCATGAAAGTGTAACTTGCCAATTAGAACACTCTGGATTGCCTGTCTGCATTACTTTTTATGCAACTTGAAGTATTCTCCCCAGTCCTGATGTCAATTCTAATATATTATGTATTAAAGTTTTCTTAATAGAGTGATGGACAAAGGAAATCCTCAAAGTTAAACTATTGCTTCTGTCTTTGTTCAGATCGTAACAGGCAGTGCACCTGCTAGTCCACAAAAAGCTTGACAGACATTGTGCTGTGTGAATGTTTTGAAGATTGTTTACAAGAAGCTCGACTTGCAATTCTGTCAACATCACAGCTACAGTCTCACGCCTTTCTTTTTTCTGCTCGTTTGCTGAGATATATATCATGCACGCAGCACTTCGCCTTATTTGGCTATTACTTACTCGTGCATGTGTATGCTTCTGCATGCTCCTCGTCGCCTAAACTACAACATGGGAGAGAATAGAAAGGTAAGAACAGTGAGCAACCAAGAACCTGTGGCTGCTCTTTTCTTTTCTCTAGCATCTAACATCTGCTGTTCTAGATCATCCTGCCTAGGCTAGTAACCAGCAAGCTACTGCACCGCCAACAGCTGCATGGTCATGGATCCGTCTCTGAGGTTTCAAGCATAGTGGATGAAACCTTGGGAAAGAGACCCTTGACTGAACCTAATGATACACACATATACAGGTGACTTGCAGTGCCTAGCTTGCAGTTCTCGAGTCTGTTCATACTTCATAGCATCTCATTTCACCTTTTCTTTTTTTCCCCTTTTATGAAGGGTGTTTGCTAGTACCTGGAATGTCGGTGGCATCGTGCCATCTGATGATCTGGATTTGGAGGATTGGTTGGATTCAAGAGACAACTACTACGACATATATGTTATAGGGTAGCCTGTTCAGTTCGACCCACTAAAATATTAATTTCAGATGAGATTATAGCTGAATAAGATTTGTTCCAATGGTACTTTAGGTTCCAAGAGATAGTGCCACTCAATGCAAGAAATGTGCTTGGCCCTAAAAAGAGCTGTGTATCAACAAAGTGGAAGTCATTAATTGCGGAAGCGTTAAACAAGAAGAGAGTTGTAGAAGGGGCAAATTCGCCCCAAGCATCTACAGGCAACGGTGCAATGGAGAGCTCCGCCCAGGGAGATTACTTCAGCTGCATCAGGAGCAAGCAGATGGTCGGCATCTTTACCTCAGTATGGGCGAGGAGCAGCCTTAAGCCATTCATTCACAATCTTGATGTGTCATGCATTGGCTCGGGTATCATGGGCTGCCTAGGCAACAAGGTAAATACAGTATGCATAGGAAAGCAGAAAGAGGAGCTAGTGATACATGTTTCAATCACATGACCTTGTGGTATGGATATGCTTATCGTAGGGTTCCGTTTCAATCCGATTCCTGTTGTGGGAGACGAGCTTTTGCTTCGTTTGTTGCCATCTGGCTTCAGGTGGCAAACAAGGGGATGTGCTGCTGAGGAATTTGGATGCTGCCGATATTCTTGCAAGGACGAGGTTCCCTGGTGGTGCAACTAAGAAATTGCCAGAGAAGATTCTTGACCACGAGTAGGTGCATGATCTCAGCTCATTGGCCACATATTTTTCAGGTTTTACTTTGGGCAAATGACAACTCAATGCTCTTAGATCCATATGATAAGTCAATATCGGTGCCTAAGCATGTTCAGTAGTTTGGACTATCAAATAATGAGGCCCCAATAATGAGTGAATGACATCTCTAGACGTAGGTTTAAGTTCTTTTTTTCTTAACGATTAAAATATTAATTATTAGCTTGATTGGACCTGTGTTTTAATTTTGCTAAATGTATCTTGTCTTCTTACTAAATGAAAATGAGGAGGTATCCCAGCTGAGAATAACAATCTGGTAAGTTACCAAAATGGCATCATGCATGATGCCACACATGAGGTAGTGCATCACTTCTTTTTTGCCGGATTTGTACAAACAATTTGTTTATGGTATTCCGGTTTTTTCATTCTCCTTGTTGCAGTCAAGTAGTTTTGCTCGGTGACTTGAATTATAGGATATCATTAGAAGAGGCCGAGACGAGATCATTGGTGAAAGCCAAGAACTGGGCCATCTTGTTAGAAAATGATCAGGTATATCTTTCACCAAGATATCTCCAACTCAATGTCTTAAAACATTTTATGAATATGTCTATATATCACAACGTTTCTATCTTGCTGCAACTCGTACAGCTGTTGTTTGAGTTCTCAAGGGGCCGGCATTTTGAGGGATGGCAGGAAGGTTCGATCACGTTCTCTCCCACCTACAAGTACCAACCAAACTCTGACCAGTATTACTGGTGCTTTGATGGTGCGGGGGGTGAGAAGAAGCGCGCGCCAGCATGGTCAGCTCTCAGCTGAATAGTCCTACCTGTACATCCTTTTTCTTTCTTATATGTACATGCAAGCGTATGTTTTGCATTGAAGAAGAGATATCATCTCAACTGAGATACATACGACCACACAAGTAGATAGATCCATTGAATCCTGCAAACAACACGAGTTTTTGAGTGGTGAATGTGACCCGTAGCAGTGGTGTTACTTTTGTGCAGGTGTGATCGTATTCTGTGGCGCGGCAAGGGCCTGAAGCAAGTCCAGTATGAGACGTGCAACTACAGGTTATCTGACCACCGGCCGGTGAGAGCGGTTTTCCATGCTGAGTGCGATGTATCAGAAAGGAACACAAAAGTAAACGACCACGATCCGCTCTAAACTCACAAAGCGACTAACCATAGAGAAGCCGTGTCATTTTCCTGCATGTTTTGGTCGAGAAATTGAAAAGCCGTGTCATTAATCCATGAAAGAGTTCTGGATAGGGCAAGACTGTCAAATCAAAACTCGAGGGTCGATCAGAGCGAGAGAAATGAAGTTGAAATTTTTCCTGAAGATATGAAAAAATCAAGGTGAATTTTTCCTCCCACGAGATAATTGGGATTCTCTGGACCTGAAATTGTTCATTAGTTATTGAGCTGTGCAACTGGATAGATTACACGACTGTGTTAATAGGAGTAATAGGGTCCAGGAAAGCGCACATATTCCAAGAGAGATTTTTTTGCTTGTTTGTTCTGATAGCTGTGCTGTTCAAATTCATTTTTCGTCGATGATTGTCATTTTAGTGGAAGATGTCAGTATTGTACATTTTCTTCAGAAAGGATATATGCGTTTCTTGCTGTTAAAATGTGGATTTTGATGTCTTGAGGTAAAAGTAACATTGCTTCAGTGTGCAATGTTCAGGCTATATCCCTTTCTGTAGATTGATAAATTAGAGATAGGTCGTGTTCAGAGACAAGATAGTTATGCAGAGAAGCCAGGATTGATTGGTAGGAAGTGCGAGTACCAATACCTGTTACATCTATGTGCCCAAACATTTTATACCTGTTACATCTTCTGTTGGCTGCTAAAAGCAGAACCCGCAGCGTAGCTTGCAACATGCGTCCTCACTGTCGTCACGAGCAACTTGTCAACATACTAAAAGGAACGGTGTGGAATGCAGGGGAGGCCAAGCAACTAGTGGTCCTGGTGTCTCACTTGGATTTTAATCTGATGGATGTCGCCAAAGCCACCGGCTCACTGTGTACATCATCCCAGCTGGTCGGCAACTAACGGTGATTAGCGAATGACATGGCAAGGATTTGTCAGGATAAAAATAAGTCCACTGATGTTACTATCACACAGTATAAAGAGGAGTATACTGAGCTGAGGTAACTTTACGCATTAACTACAGTGGTGTGTAGTTTTTCCTAAAGATGAACATCTTCATCCATTGCAATGATACTTTCTACTGTTTGGCAAACTTTATTATGTCCAACCCGCTTCATCAGAATAATAATAGATGAAGAAAGAGGGCAACTGGATCACAGATTTGGGTGTAGGTTTACTGGTGTGTTCAATCATATAATGTCGACTCCTTTCATCCAGGAACTGAAACACAAAATTTTTATAAAGTACAGAAAAGTAATGAATCCGTGTTTTTGTCCCTATGATAGGGAAACAAGTGAAAGACACGAGGCCCGAGGATAATACATAATCCAAAAATGACATCTTTTAGGCTTATTATTGTCCATACTTTAGCAGTATTATATCAGCATTACCCACTTCTTGTCTTGTACACCCCTTGCGACTACCTCAGGTGATTTAAAAAGCTATTTACCAACTAGAATTGAGATGGACCGGTGCTGTCCCTAACAAGGTAGTGATCTTGCTTTCAACTAAAAAGTAAATATAAAATTAGTTACAGTATTTTGCTGGTTGAACGAGATTGACACAACTAGACTATATAAAGAACAAGTGGCTCGACTAAGAATGTTATTGAGCTTTGCTTGCGCCTGCTTACATTCAACTATCTTTAGCATTTACATACTCTAGGCCAAATACTAGTAGTATGAACACTGGGGTTACAGAACTCCAAAGCTGATGCACTGAAAATATCAAAAACACCTTCAAAAATGCAAAATCTTCGCAATAGTCTCAACGTCAACATCATAGACCAACTGATGTTGGGAAGTAAAGGCTCACCCTATTTCCGATATGCAAAGTCTTCAGAGTTTACCAGATGCAAACCTCAGAGAAATCTGGGCCTCACCTTGGCAGGGTTCTCTTTAAGAAAAGGGGACCTACACCATGGAAATATACATGATAGTCTTAGTTGGCCCAGAATTGTTGAATTCTCTAGCCCTCTAGTTTATGACCAAAGAACAGAAGCGAATAGTAGTTAAGACGGCTCGTACCACACACATGCGTGGTAAGGGGCCGAAAACACATGATCTATAAAGCACTGAGCTGGAAAAGAATCGCACAATCCTGAACTGGTTGACATCTGTTCTGCTCTGCCAAGAATTCAGCAAAAGATGCATAGTTTGTCTTCTCTTCTTGCTGTTGACAGAGACAGCTCCTTGTTTGGGGGCGTCATTTTAATCACCACAGAACCATTTAAGAAATTCTTAGCGTTGTTTCCACATTTAGCATTCAAAGTGTAATCCCTTGAACAATAGGTATGTTACTTAATCTTTGTAATGCAGGAGTGGATGATACAAATATCTGGAAAACCACTCAATCAACCGATGAAACTATTGGTACAAGTGTGGAAGAGTGCACATACAGTAGACGCGCAATAACTTCTCTACACTTTATTTACACAAGGACATCTATTGCTCGCACTTCTAACAGCTGAAGTGACTTTTCTAACGATGTGGTCCATGTATACATTGGTATCGCTACAGAAAGTGAAGCTGTCACAACAAATCGGTGTTGCTGAAGGTCACGGAGGGAAACTGCTTTCCATAGCAAAATAACAAAATGCAGTGGATCCAATGAGTTTGCCCCTTGGCCCTACCATTCAGGCGGCTGAAACCTTCAGTTCATCCACACGACTGAATGGACGAGCAAATTTACTTTTGCTTGCCAGATGTACTAGCGCTCAAAGTTATCTCAATTTCCTCAAGGGAACGTCCTTTTGTTTCAACTATGAAATTGTAGGCAAAAAGAGCTGTCAAAGAGGAAATCCCAGCAAAACCTGCATAGACTGCTCCAACTCCAAACTTCTTCACAAACTCTAAAAAGTATAACCCCACCAGAAAATTACATATCTGGAAAAACAACAGTCCGTAAGTACAATTTATATATCACATGAGAATGCTGAGCATATACAAACTACATCTGAAGGTAGGGCTTTTGAGGTGAAATATAAACCCTTGAAAGTGCATACCCAATGTACAGTGAAGCTGAAGCCCATAACTTTTGAGCGTGTCCGGGCACTGCTCAGTTCTGGAATAATGATACCCGTGACTGGCCCCGCACCAAGGGCAAAAGTAAAAATATAACTGCAAACATAAATGATCTTGTAATTAAATTTCTTCCAAACTATTCCATGAACACATTCCAACAGAGATGACTAACAATCTGAGTTAGGAGTGCAATACACAATAATAAGGTGAAATAACAGCAACTAAATGTAATGAATTCATTTTATCACATCATAAAGGGCACATACTAGAAAATCCTTTATGTTATCAAAGATATATAAAAAAGTGTTTCATTTAATAGTATAAACCTCTCCACAATAATAAATCATATATAGTGGATTAAAAATATGCTAGAGAAAATAGAAAAGTACATACAAAAGAGTTCCAGCAATTGACAAGCCGTGGGCAAGTTCTTCATCAAGTGGGAAGCTGATACCACATACAATAAGCGACATTGCAAATGCCTGCAGAAAGAACAGAAAAATGCAATAACTTTGGTTCCATGCAAAACAGTATGGTCCCAACTCAGATATACATTAAGAAACACAGCAGTGTTGAATTAATAACTCGATGATCATGTGAATAGAAACAAATACACGCATAAAGAGTTCTGCAATTACAAGAAAAATGCTCAGGTTTGTTCAACAAGTCAAACAAAAATTGTTACAGTACAATGGTTTCAATTACCAAAGAGGTGACAGAGTGCATACCATTCCAAGATAGCTTCCTATCAAAAGTTTCTTTCGTCCTTGCTTATCCATCAAATATGAAGCAATCATTGCCCCTAAAGTTAAAAATATATAGTAAATGAATTCATGAAATATGTCCTGGTATTTATTTTACTGGTAGAGCATAACATGGATAACCAAAGTCCACTCACCAACTAAGTTGGTTATTCCAACATACAAGCTTGCTAAAGCACCACTTGTAATACCAACATCACGGAATGTTAATGATGAAAAATAAAGAACACCATTTATTCCAGCAAACTGTTGCAGAAAGAAAAGGGTTCCTCCGATTAATGCAACTGCACACACATTAAACAATAAGTTCTTGACACCATGATGAAATTCAAAATAATAGAACTATTGAACATATCAGACACTTGCCCACATCTTAAAAAAATACAAGGATATTTCTATTTCAGATTTACAGGTGACTGCATAGAAAAGAGGAAAGAATAATGCAGTGTGTTTGTTGGAAGCATCCCTATAACACAATGCCTAAATGCATGAGTAACTCCATATTGATTTTACAGAATTTTAAAAATTCAGGGATGAAGGACAAAAACTGTGGAAAGATGCCACAGGCCGCAGAACATAAATATTCAAAAAATTAAAACAGCACCCTTCAGTAATGACTCATCACAATAAAAGGAGGCTTTCCAAAAAAAAAAAAAGGAGACAACTTACTACCCAGCTAACAAGTCATCTGATTATAACCAAATCAGCCTCATGTCAGATGGAAGCAATTGACAAAAAGAAGGGAAAAAACGCATATATAAGCATGAAAACACGCTCCTCGCCATTGTAGTTCATAAGCATATCATTTAGTTTCATTTAAACCAATAGAAATGAGAAAGAAGAGTAAAGGGAGCAGTATATTCTGATCAGAGTACACTTCTGATACATAAAAATACCTCTATTGTGGGGCTCTACCAGTAGTTCTGACCAGCTGGCCTGTGAATCATCATCTACAACAACGGCTTTGATCTCTTCCATGGACTTATCAACTTCAGAAGGTTCCCAAAGTGTCTCCAAAACTTTCCTGGCATCATCAAACCTTCCAACCTACAAGATAGACTGATAGAGTTTTCTGATACAATGGGTCTTGAACGGTAACTTGTAACACCACCCAAAAAACAAGAAGTTTGAAGGTACCTTAGCAAGCCAGCGGGGACTCTCAACAGCAAATTGCATCCCAATGACAATAAGAACACCAGGTACACATGCTGCATAAAGCATTGTTCGCCACCTATAGAAGCAGAAAAATATCTTGAATAATTTGTTAACAACGTAATGCATTTGATTACTTACTAGTTGACAGATTTAGCAGACGTTATATCACTAAACCATTTGTTGAAAATACGTGCATTTTATATATGAATATCTGGGCTTATACTTACTAGTTAGCATTGTAAACTTTAGGTTATTACTTGTCCAGTTTATTAGGTTTCATGCACTGACCAGTTGCACCCACAAGCCTAAGCTGATGGGGAAAGACAAAGATCCACTTATACTTCACTTTAATTTATTCCAAATAACTGTATCAATGGGTGCAAAGTTTTAGATGGTTCCTTGATTAGGCTATGGGATCCCAGTAAAGTAAGCCAAATGATGACTTAAATATGCAGAAACACAAACAATAGATGTCTCACCAATGTGGATCGCTTTCAGAAGGTATTCCCAAGGAAAGTGCAGCAATTATTCCCAAACATGTACCAATTTGACACAGAGTCCCCAACGAACCCCTGTACTTTGTTGGGGCAATCTAGAATGCAGCAAGTAAAGAGTGAAGATAAACAATTGGGCATAATACCATAGATTAATGGAAACACAAAACAGCAAGAATTATTTGGTGAATAGCAAAAATGTACCTCAGAGATGTACAGTGGAACAAGAACAGTATTTATACCAATTCCAATGCCAACAAGGAATCTTCCTAAAAGCATCTCATCCAGCGAATCTGCCTGCGCACTGTACTATTGCTTTAGGCATAACTAACTTTAACAAACAGAAATGCTGTTAAGGGAAGTTTAAATTTGACGTTGACTCAACGACACAATACACTGGTATCCAGAAACTCCAATTCAGGAATACAGAGACAATGAAACCACATACCTTATGAGAGCCCCGAGTATTAATGGAATAGCATCGACCTGGAGGGTCTTTTTACAACCAAGATTATCAACTAGTGCAGACGAGCCTAAGCTCCCAAAAAATGCACCAACAATGAATATGCTGACCACAAGACCTTGGAGGATTGGATTTCCCTGAAAACCAAGCTCTCGTGCAATATCTTCTATTGGACCATTCATGACCCTGTAATCGTACCAGGCACCAAAGCATAAGTTGGATGTTTAAATAGGTAATCAGTAGCAGAGAACTTGTGGATTGCTTGGTGGCACAGCTAAAGTCAAACAAAATTCCATGTCACCGTTGGCACAGTTGAGCTAGTAGTAAAGGTGTGCCCACTCAAATGTTTTGCAAACAATTCCGATACAGACATCAGCCAGATCTTATTCTAATTGTGACATTGGTCAGATTACTATTCTAATATATTGCAGTGACAAAATTAGCTCCCTATAGGCAGTGGGTAGCAACTGACTTGAGATTCCAATCAGGGATATCTAAGCACTCAATCAGAGAAGCGTATAGAAGATTCAAACGCTGCACTGATGCATATGTAACCGCGTGGATGACGCACCCAATGTGGTAGCCGAAGAGGAAATTGGCCATGGACGCGGTGAGCACGTGCGGAAACACCCTCAACCACCCGACATCGACACCCCCACCTCCACCTCCACTGCCACCGCTGCCATCATCTTGCCCAACTCCAGCAACCAAGTCTGTCACGAAAGTCAGCACAACAGCACCCAGCACGAGTAAACCGACCAAAAAGCACCGCGGGCGCCCTACCTGAACCTTCGCCCTGCTCATCTGGCGTCGGTGGAGCGGAGGACGGCGGTGGCGTGGCCTCCACGTGCGAGAGGCGGGGCGGCCAAAGCTCGACTCGCCATGGCGGCGAGCGGAGCGCGGCCGCTCTGATCACGGATGGGCGCGCTCGGCGGGATGGTCTGAGCCTCAGAATCTTGCAGCGCGGCGCAGTGGTCGTGGGCAGGATTAGAAGAGCCGCGAGGGGCAGCGGCATAGCGATTGGGGACGTATCGGCGATTCGTCGAGCAGATGCTGAGCGCTGCGACTGCGAGGCGGGGAGCGCGAGCGCGAGCGCGGCGAATGGAAGTGGAAGGTTGAGAACTGGTGGGCCCTGCGCTCGGGGGTTGATCTTTTTCTCGGTCCGATTCTGTAGCCGGCTTGTGCCTCGGAGCACGCCAGGTGTTCGACTATTGCCGCTTTGTTTGTTTTCTAGACATAGGCTACCGTTAACGGGCTTACTCGAAGCCTTGCCCGCCGGCTCGCGGCTCGGCTCCCACCCTGGAGCTTTGTCACTGGGCTACATCTACATGCCTGTCCCCTTTCCATGTGTTTATATACTCCAATTGTCCCGAGTCCTTTTTACATAAAACAAAATTACATATTCTATGATACTATGTTGTAGTTTGATGTTTTTATATAATATGGACATTGAATTTAATCTTTTTAAATTTTAAACATTGAAATGAAAAGCTTTTAGAATCTAAAAAAATTCCAAACCTTTTGAAATCATTTTGTACAATTAGGATAAACTAAAGTAGTCATACATAAAACGTGACACCACATTTGCATAACAAAAGGTTCATTTAGACCAACCACTATGACCAGCTTTAATATTGTAGTATAGTTATAGCAGAATGCTCAAATAGTCCTTGTTCATTTTAAAATTAAACTCAAAAGCCTCAATTTAGTTATTGACGAAGCAACTCGCTCGTAGGGTAGCGGGCCTTGTTTTACCCGACAACCAATCCTCGTAGTCCTCCTATTCGGAAACTAATGGGCTTTCTATTCAAGCGTGCCTTGTTGATTGATCCTATATAGAACATCAAAACTAATGGGCTTTCTATTCTATCTTCATCTAAATCCGATAAAAGCCCAGTTTCAAGTTGTGTCTTGCTTTTTGTCTCTAAAAGAAGGCATTGTGGGTGTGATTCTTTTGTTCTCTTTCGTTTGTTTTGACGTTTTTTGTTTCCGTTCTGAAGGCCCGATGTCTTGTGCTTTATGGCACAGAATCACATAAAAATCAGAGGATGGTTGTTTCAGGTGGCCCTGTGTGAAGCGCCTAATTCATCATTCCATAATAAACACTTGACGTGCTCTCTAGAAGACCTTAACAAATCGTTCCACTTTCTGATTCTGTTACATATATACTAGTATAGTATACTGTACTACTCCGGTTTTTAATCTTTATGATTTCTAGCTAGCACCATTCGTCGTATCAAAAAGTATGATAAACCGAACACGAGTTTCAATTTTATACATTTAAACTGATTCGTTAAGTAAGATGAATTAGTAAAAACGTTTTTGCATGTTTCGGGAGACACACGGCACAATTTAGCACATCCTTTCAGGGTTCTGACGTGCTGGTGCACGGGCCTGTGTCTTGCAAGCTCGAATAATTTGTCGAGCAACGACGTTGGAGTTGCAGTCGAGACAGCTTCTTTTCGATCGGCCAGCCGCTAACTGCCCTGACACAGACAACTCTGAAAGATATATGCACGTAGATCCACGTGGTGCGGATCGATGCACTGCAGTTCACGGCACATAAACGTCGGATCGACGATACTGCAAGCACATTCTTCACATACTACATAATGCCCCGGGTACGTACTGATGTAATTAATAACTAATAAGGCAGCGTACTCCAACTGTGATGAGACGTCTAGATGGAACGCTGCAGGTACAGTAGGTCGTTTGCACCTTGTATTCGAGCGGAAACAGGTCAAGTCGCTAGTACTAGGACTTTTTGAGCTTCGTGGTTAGTCTGCACATGCACATGCACATGCCTATGGACGTCGACCGAACGCCCGACGGCCGGCAGGCGGCAGCCAGAAAAGAGGTAGGCATCATATGACGTGCATCGTCCAAGTCCGAGCGAGGCCGAGATGAAAAGATTTATTTGTCTCTGTCTTTCGCTAGCTCCTCAGATCGGGAGCCGCTCTATCTGATTCTTTATATTCCTGTGATTTGAGAGCTATCCAAATCATCTCGCTGTAGACACGTATATATAGTCCGATCCTACAAGAAGAAGAAGAAATAATGGCCGACACACAATATGGCCATGATTTGCCGTCTTGTTTTGGATCCTGGCACTGATTAATGCAGGGACCTTTTTCGTATTCTGTGGTAAATCTTTCAGTTCATCGATCAGGGCCTATTTGGGAGCGTACGTGTCCGTGTTAGAAAGATACTTAATTAATTAGGCATATGGTCATGACGATTACGTTTGCGGAAATGTAACCCTGCAGTCAGTAGTGTAACCTAGCTTAGCTAGCCAATTTTGTCGGTTCCATTTCCATGGCATCGATCATCAGTCACGCGTACAGCAGGTATATAGCAGCATCGGAATTTCTCCTGTTGTCGAGGGACGGACGGACGGCGACGTCCCAACGTGCGATCCTCCGGACTAGAAGAGCGCGACGTGTCACCAAACTCTCGCGATCTTCTCGGCCAAAGCTAAACATACGGGTAATAGTGCACACCCGCTGCGCTGCTGGCCGGTTCGTCCATGCCGATCGATGACGCGACGAACGCTAATCAACCAGGCCGGCCGGCCGGCCGCGAATTAGTGAAGAATCGGACGGAGACGTTCGCTGCTTCCTGTTAGTGGAATGACGACGTACGTACCATTAGTTATTGCTCTCTCTGGCAGACGACGATGGCACGCCCTTTTTCTCTTCTTGTTTCAACTGTTGTTTGTCGTAATCAATCCCTTTTTTTATACGTGTACTGCTATCAGAAAAATTAAGACCCTGAAAGTTAATTTTAGGACTTGTTCGTAAAGTACAACGTACGTATACTTATGGTGCTATAAACAACTTATACCTTCATAGTTCATAGTGTGGTACAATACAACCACAGATTCAAACTTTAATTGAATTTCCCGCCCAGAGGCACGCCGAGCGATGAACAGAGAGAAAGCCAGCCCCCGACCGACAAAGAAAGAAAACTTTACGCCGCCGAGCGGCGAGGCGTGTGTGTACGTGTCGCCATGGGCCAGCCACGTACCGTACGTGTGGGCCCTGACACGGTTGGTAGGTGGGCTGTTTTTGGCCTGGCCCATTCGCATTACTACTAGCTTCTATAGGTAGGCCTCGTCACGAACCCGCGCTGGCCCCGCCGGAACCACGCGTGACCAGCCCGGTCACGCGCACGACGGCTGCTCCCTCCGATCCCCCCTCTCCTGGTTCCTCTGCAATGGCGGCACCACTATAACTGCTGAGACTGGATGCATGATGCAGTCCATGATCTCTTCTACTAGTATCATCTATCAATCGCCGGATTGGATGGAGGAGGAGCCCCCAGTTCGCCGCCAGCGGAGATCAATCATCTATGGATCCGACGAGGAGCGATGAATGAGAATGATGGTCTGTATCTGTGCATGCACATGCTCTTCCCTCTTGTTCCTCCGAACGATTCAATGATGCGTTAATAATACTCGTACTGAGAACACGCATGGCTTTCAGTTTCAGAAAGAAAAACAGAAATGAAGTGTAAATGCCATATCTGCTCGAAGTGAGCAGTAGCTCGCGCGGCGAGCGATCATCATCGAGAGTGGCTTGGACCTCGATCGATTCGCTCGTGCATGGACGCGGCATGGCGGCAGTCGTTTACACACACACACACATGGCGATGGCGCCGGCCGGGGCATGTCATATGTCAACTGTGCTGCGCATGGTTATTCGTTCTTCATGGAGAGATGAGGTGGGGTTTCCTGCCTTTTCCTGGCAACGCTCTGTCGAACGATACCTTGAATGCAACTCGATCGAAACTTCAGATCGATCGATCGGAGATTCAGAGACGGACAGGCAGGAAATCCGAGGATGATCCGATCTCAAAATAACTGACTGTTTCATCAAGTAGTTAGAATGTTAGACCATGGAACAGTGTGCGTGTGCTTCATCTCTGTGCCTGGCTAGACGGAGTCTGATCTGTAGTCTCCGCTCTAGTAGCTACAGAATACTGTATACTTCTTGAACTACTGCTTCCGTTTTTTTACTTTGTACAGACTGTTCACTCTGAATTGTGATGAAAGTGTATTTCCTCTAATCAGAAAATATAAGGGAAAAAAAAAACTAGTAGGCCTTTTTCAGTCTTTTATGAGAGTTAGTAGGCCTTTTGTCTTGTCAGACTTGAACATGCATTTTCATACTGATGCTCAAAATAATAATAATAAAAAGGTAGATCCAAATTAAGGAAAATTCTAAAACGATATGCATATCTCCCATCCGAGCTGATGAGGCGGTTGGCAGTACATACTGTTTTAGAGCTGCCAGTTACCGATTCAAAACTATAGGGCACAACCCCTTTCTATTATTGCGCTTCTGTAACAAGTGGAAATAATAGGCCAGTGTAGCAGCAGTAGCACATGACATGCCGTTTCGATGCATACGTGCCACCAAACATCCGCACGCTCTTGATAATCAGTCTTCAGGTCCATGCCAGCAGCAGCCTGCTTCGTTTGGTCCTCCCTCCCATCGCTCTCACCTTACATCAGGCACACAGCCTGCTGCGTATACAGAGAAAACACACACGTAGTATAGGTCAGGCCAAGAATAATGTGAGGTCAAAGTGATTAATTCGCCGCATGAATGGAGCTAAACAAGGGAGACATCCATCTACCTCGCTCGTCTTAATCCGACCCTAAATTAAGCTAGCTAGCTGTCCCAACTGATGAGTGGACCACTCCACAAGTGCCCATCCATACCATGTACTGGTAGCTTTCCTCCAGATTCTTCGTCTGTAAACGAATGACCGTGGTACTGAACTCGTAGATTCCTAGATCACCTTCAGGGGATGGTTTATGGGTAGAGTACAAGATTTTGCACACACCTTTTGGCCGATTTTCATTTGTTGTATACGAAACTGTTTCCGAAATTTTGTTGCTTATTTTTTGCCTTGTTGGCCAACGCAAGGCGGTATACCACGCTGCATGCAGAGTACTCTGCTTGGTTTTATTCATGTGAAGAGCTTAACTAAGTTATATGTTTTGTTATTTAGATTAAAAACTGACTTACGTAACTGGTTTAATTTGATTACAAACGGTGCATGTAAATGTGTGCAGCTAGCTGTTCACTTAACAATCTGGGCGGGGAAAGAGAGTTAAGTTTATCGCGCGATGATGAATTGGATGGGCACAGCAAGATATGGACCGAATAAGTCGTCTATCAAAAACGATCCCATGTTCAAAGCATAATAAATGGTGCGACTTCAGATTTTTTAATTGTCCATGTTTACTTAGTTAGTAGATCAAGCCATCATGTGTCAACAATTTAAAAACAAAGAGATTATTTTGTAGCTTTTTCCTCTACAACAACCATATTTTTATATATAAGAACCGAGATACTCTGTTGTGCTGTCGGTATATAAACAAGTAAAAGGCCTCCCTATTCTCGAGACTATTATCCATCGACATCGACTTATGCAGGCGTCATTGACTCTGTATGGAACAGTATATGCTAATACATTGGCCATCCAATTGCAACGAATTAACAAAGAGAAAAGAAAGAGAGACTTGAACGATCGTGCAAGTAATTTAAAAAAAGCATGCATAGCAAGGCCATGACAAATCGGCACACAATCCAAAGTTTTGGAAGCTAAGTTTATAGAGTGATGCATTTGTCAATTTCTCGTGATGTGCGTGGTCGATAATTGACTAATGAGTTTTGTTTTAATCAAGCGGACAGGAACTGCGTACGGGTGCGTGTGTTGATGTGCTTATAGTGGCAACTTTACAATGTGATGCTAGCTGGATCGCGAGCGCAGAAACACATGCCATGCATAAGCACGCACTACGTCGTACACGCGCTTTGCGCAGAAGAACAGCGCGCTGACTGCAAAGTGATCGGTAAAACGGATTCTTGTTTGTTTTGTATACTACCAGTAGTACTGCTGCCGCGCACAGTGCATAACAGTAGCTCACAATATCTCATCGTTTTCTATAATACTATTATTTTTTTTCTATTTATTCTTGTCATGTTTATGGCTTCCATATCGTGCATGGATATGCTGCTATGCCTGGCTGTACAGTAGTGTGTCGGTGGTCTAAGTAACTGTGTATCAAATATAGAAGAGTATTCCTTCCATCGTGCATGGCGCGCTGTTGATTTTATCTTTATATTTTGATACAAAGTTATACGTAACAATTATCATATACCACAACTTATAGTTTGATGTATTTAAACTAATTATCTTAACAAAAATGAATAGTTAAAACGGATGATAAAAATTAACAACGGCAAACGTATGGATAATAGAGAAGCAGGCGCTCAGCGATAGGTGGGTCAGCTGGCCAACCATGCTGATAACAATGCATGACAGGCTGATGGATCCATCCATGGTACACAACGCGAGCTGCTAGCTTGGTACTGCTGTACGTACACAGTAACACAGGTGTCCCTCTCTTAGGCTCTTACCCGCGCGTGCATCTGCCATGCACGCTCGCAGATAGCATAATGCGGGAAGCTGATTAGCTCCGGACATGTGGTTTTCACTACCCCATTTTTGCCCAATTAATATTCTGGCCACCGTTTACATACTCGCCTGTGGTATATACACGCCTGATCCAGTCATAATGAGTCAAGACGTGTCACGCCACGCCGCGCCGGCCAAATCAGCACAGGAGCGTGCTCGCGACTGGTCGCCGTGCAGCACTAACAGATAGAGGATCGACAGCACAAGTGCACAACTAGTACATACTAGTAGTAAAAAAAGAAAAGGGAAAAAGCAGGAAGCGACGCGGCGCATAGATGAACGTGCATGCCAAGTGTGCTGCGCGTGACATCCAGAGAGTCGGAGAGAAGGAGACGCCGGCCGGGATCGGACACGTACGACGTCTACGCGGCAATGCAATGCAAGCGCTTTCCAGCAGGACAAACGGCGGCGGCGCGCGGTCTCACGGCCGGCCGGCTCGGGAACACAGAGATTCGGGCGCATGCAGCTGGCCGTCGTTGCTCGCAGCAGGCGCGATCGAGAGCATAAGTTGGTGGTGGTTGCGCGGATTAGGACATGAGCAGCGCAGGGGACGATGCACGTAGTACTACTCCACTGTATATACTGGCACGCCGACATATGCGCGCGGTCACCGCTGAATGAGATAATCAATCACCCCACCCGGGCACGGGGACACCTCCCGTCCATATCGACGTTGCGTCGGCCGCCAGTTCCCCGCCCGGATAATATGGACACGGTTAGGTAGCGTGCGCCCAAACCTATCGTGAATTCGTGATAGCCGGGTTCGTCCGGTTCTGCTCGTCGTCGGCGCGCTCCGATCCCTTTGTTTTGGTTCGGTCGCGTGTCAACCCAACGGCAAACTCAGCAGCGGGAATTCAGAAGGAAAAGACCGCTGCTGCGTCGTCGTGGAGGTTAATTATACTAGTACTTGAACGGGGTACACGGTAGTCAGGCTCGGTCTCACCACGACACGCACTGACGCACGTCGTTGGTAAACTGCACCCCCGTTGCTTGTAGTAGTACTACCGACGTCGTAGTAGTAGTAGCTGATCGATTCGGCCGGCACTCCGACCAACGTCGTAATATGCCCTCCGTTCCCTCGTCCAAAGCACGAAGAATTGAAGTTGTTCGGTGTTGGTCCCCGATAATTTGACAGCCCGGGTCGGCGGGGTGGGCGCGGCCGCTCACCGGCGGCTGCCTAATGGCTAGCTTGCGCACCCCGCGCGGAGGCCCGCCGCGTGGGCTTCCCTCCGGTCAAAGTGAACCCACCCCGACGCTCGCTCGTTCCGTCGGATGCTGGCCATTAATGCCGCCACCAACGAGCAGAGAAGCGCGCTGCCGTCACTCGAGCTCCGAGCGCCAGGGCAAGCACGGTCAATCTTTCTGTCCAACCACCCCACCCCCGCCCCTCGATCCACCACCACCACCACCGAGCATGTCTAGTCTAGGCTAGCCGCGCCGCGGTCGCGCAGGCTCAGAAAAGACGCCGCGTGTACGTGTCGCGGGTGCGGTGCGGGCTGAGAGCGTGCGCTGCATGCGCTGTGCTGGTGTGGCTGCTTCCGCCGTGCGTGCGCGGGCCCCGCGGATCATTTCTCGCGCACCTGGAAATGAGAGAGATCGCCAGTTGCTTCCCGCAGACAGCCATCCATCCGTCCCTCCCTGTCCCGGAGACGCAAGAATAAAGGAACGGGACCGGACGGAGCTCAGAATGAGCGCGGACGGACGGGCTGCAAAAGAAAAAAAAAAAAACCCAGCCAGCCAGCGAGCCAGCGAGCCGGCGGGCGGGCGAATACACACTCGCCCACTCGACTCGTTCTCGTCGTACACACACGCGCGGCGCGACCGACCGCGCTGGAACGCAGAGCGCGAGAAGCGGTGCGCGCGCGGTGGTGCTGGCGCTGGCCATGAGCCGGGGCCGCGCCGCCGTCGCTCCGGTGGTGGGGCTCCTTCCGCTCCTCCTTTTCCTCCTCCTCCTCCTCGGCGAGCGAGAGTGCTGCGATGCCTCGCCGACCAACAAGCCGGCGACGGTCGTCGACCGCACCGAGGGCGAGGAGGAGCCGCCGGACTACGGCGCGGCGCTGTCCAAGAGTCTGCTCTACTTCGAGGCGCAGCGGTCGGGGCGGCTGCCGCACAACCAGCGCGTGCGGTGGCGCGGCCACTCGGGCCTCACGGACGGGCTGCAGCAGGGCGTGGACCTCGTCGGCGGGTACTACGACGCCGGCGACCACGTCAAGTTCGGACTGCCCATGGCCTTCACCGTCACCATGCTCGCCTGGGGCGCCATCGACTTCGCCGACGACGTGCGCGCCGCCGGAGAGTGGGGGCACACGCTCGAGGCAATCAAGTGGGGCACGGACTACTTCGTCAAGGCGCACACCGAGCCATTCGTCTACTGGGCAGAGGTACTATGTCATGTGTCGCCGGTCTCGGTCGGTGCCTTCGTCTTCTTCATTTTTTACTTTCGACGCACACGGTCCATGGATCGATCGAGAGTTTGGAGGCAGACGAGAAAAAGGAAACGAATCGACATGCACCAGTCACTCATCACTCTCTGATCGATTTCCTACTGCTGGTCTACTGCTGCTGCTGTGAAATTGGGATGCGATGCCGGAATGATGGGGTAGCCAGAGGCCATTATTATGGCGTCTGACTGTCTGAGTGAGTCTGACGAGAACCGCGTGCGTGGTGAACCACTGACCGGTGTGGCCCGCGCAGGTGGGGGACGGCGACACGGACCACTACTGCTGGCAGCGGCCGGAGGACATGACGACGTCGCGCCAGGCCTACCGCATCGACAAGGACAACCCGGGCTCCGACCTCGCCGGCGAGACCGCCGCCGCGCTCGCCGCCGCGGCCATCGTCTTCCGCACCTCCAACCCGCATTACTCACACCTCCTCCTCCACCACGCCCAGCAGGTATATATCCCGGTTTTGCCTTATTGCTGGTGCTCTCGATTATCACAACTCATCACTGCTGGAGTAGTACCATTGATTGATGGATCGTCTACTCGGTGGTATAGTATCTGACCGTATTTTTTGTACGTACGTATGTTCTTCCAGCTGTTCGAGTTCGGGGACAGGTACCGGGGCACCTACGACAGCAGCATCGCCGAGGTGCGCAGCTTCTACGCGTCGGTGAGCGGGTACCACGACGAGCTGCTGTGGGCGGCGCTGTGGCTGCACCGCGCCACGGGTCGCGAGGACTACCTCCGCTACGCCGTCGACAACGCCGACGCATTCGGCGGCGTCGGCTGGGCCATGACCGAGTTCAGCTGGGACGTCAAGTACGCCGGCGTCCAGGTCCTCGCCGCCAAGGTACACACACGCTTCCCCACTCCGACTACTACAGTACTCAATACTACTCATCATCACGTAGTACTAGTACTAGTACGCCGCAATATTGATTGGTTGCTGAATTTTTTTCCTGATTGGTCCGTCGCGCGGTTTGTACCCTCCGCTTCATAACGAACGGTGCGAATTTCTCTGTTTTTTTTTTACTGACACGGTCAGGCCTTCTTTTTTCCCAACATGGCCTGACACGGTAGATTTGGGCCATACTTCTATATTGCGTGCACGACTCGGTCCACGTCCCCCCCCCCCAAATTTTTTTTTCTTTTTTCAATCAATTGTCAACCCTGTGCCGCTCTTCTCCAATTCTTGTCCATCACCCTTGGCATCCTCAAAAGACTGGAGACAATTCATACTTTTGTGTCCTTAAACTACCATCAAACGCTAGTACCTTCGTCCTTCGATCTAGAGTAGTAGTATTCCTCTTCAGACGGACTTCTTTTCTTGGTTACTGCTCGCACGTTTCGGAACTTGAGAGGAAGGCAGAGTACAGGGTTCGTTTCCAGATCGTCACTCTCTGATCACGCCATGAATGATGTTTGGGTGTAAATTGAGTTGGGCGCCGGTGGGTGAGCCGTGCAGACCACTAATACGCAGGCGTCGTAAAGGAAAAAAGAATTACCACTCGAGTAGTAGTAGTAGTACTAATTAGCTTCAGACACATGCTCGGGCGCGCTCGGCTCCGTGCATGCAAGAACCAAGATGGATTGGTTCTTGCTTAGCAAGGGAGGTTTAATGCCCTCCACATGGCCTACACTTTGCTGTCCCCCAAAAGAAATCCCCGTAGGAGCCACGGCGGCTTTCGCTCGGTATTATGGTGGTGCCCCTGCTTAGGATCGCCCGGTTCGAATCGCAGCTCGGGGGAAACTGTTATCGCTGATCGGGACACGCGGATGGCGCCAGGAACGGGAACTGTTTCGTGGAAGAGACGGGAGTCCACTCCACTCCATCCATGATCACTGATCAGGCAGCGGGCGGGCTCACCTACCTTGAGAAGTCAGGAGCAGGAGGGCTGTGCGCCCCGCGCCGTGAGCTGAACTGAAGCACATGGCTGTTGGTGTGGCGGGGCATCTGATCAGGAAGAGATGAGAGCCTTTGCGTTCTGAAAGCTGCTGCCGTGTCCTGGTTTAGCAGAATCGGGGCCTTTTTTTTCCCCCCTTTCAGTCCGCGTCGAGAGCCTGTGCCTCTTCTGCTTTTAGCGACTTTTTACGGTTTCGGTCCGAGTGATTGATCAGTGGGATGAAGTTTCCCAAACCATAAATTCGGTCCTGCAACGTCGACTTTGCCGGTACTACCGTGTGTGCTATTGTTTTGATCTCGTGTTGTCTGTTAATCATTACTCCCTCCATCCCATAATTTTTTTAATATTATAAAAAATAAAAATTTCATAACTTTGTTTGTATAAGCATTGAGTTAATTATTAATTTTTTATTTCTAGACTAATTTCTCGTATTTCAAAAAAAATTGATGGTCCCAAATAAAATTAGTGGTTGCATGTAACTTCATGCACGCAAGATTACGTGTCTGAGTTAATTACTAAAAAGAATTAATGATAATATTTTTTATTTTTGTTTATTATGCATAGTATAATATTAAGGAGATTATGAAATGGAGGGAGTAATTAGTAAGCCTCGGCTGTTAAGGTAGACATGACTTGATCCTGTCGTCGTAACGTCATGGTCTCACGGCATGTAGATGAATCCCCTATACTCATCTCTGTGCTTAGACTACCTGAATTGATAACCAGTAGTTGTCACACGACTAAAGCTACATGGCTAGTGACGCAACTTGGCAAAAGTTGCTCTCCTCTCCTACCGACCTCAGGAAAACTGCTGGCACCCCTATGTCCACGCAGGAACCATCTCTCTTGATTTCAACTCTCGAGTAGGCGGAGTAGCTAGACAGTCATCTTTATACGACCGTTGTGGGTCGGTCGTGTGGTATACTATACCTGGTCAGTACCGGACCACAAACATTTTGATTCCTATGTCACGTGAGCACCGAGCGAAGAATACGGTCTGTGCTAGTAGATGCTTCTGAACATTCGGGCCACATTTAGTATCTTGAATTCCCCTAGGTGATTGGAAATTCCCACACCGATTCAGAGAGTGTAGTGTACTAGCAGATAAGCTCAGAACTGTAGGTTGTAGCACAATCTGTCTGCCCACACTATGCCAGCTGTTAGCGACAAGCAAAATTCCTCGGCGCCATGGAGGCGGGTGGAGAAGGAGAACAAGGACGCATGGCATAAGGGACGCCTCATCAGAAGAATCTCTTGGTTTTAGTATTAAGCAGTTGTAAAGCAGTGGTGGTGGATTGGGTGCCGCAGTGATGACCGGCCCGCGCGCGCGTCGTCGACGTGCCCTGTCGCTGAGGTCACAGCATCACTCTCCTTCCCATGGAATGGAAGAAGGTGAAATGAAAACGTGTCACCGGTCGCGCTGTCGTTGACAGTTTTGCTGACGGGGCACAACAGGCTGGCCGGCTGGCTAGCTAGCAACAAGTCGCGGCGATTTTTCCTCCGATCCGGACGAAGGACGTCACGAATCTGGGGCGGATGTCCGCGTCGCTTGTACGTCGCGGTGGTCTATGGCTGTGGCTGAACTCCAGTCGAGGCCAAAATAGACGACCTGGAAAACCTCCGCGGACTATGGCGGCAAAACTGGTGGCACGCGCATGTAGGGGCCCTAGGCAAAGAGTAGTACGCGCCAGACTGCCAGTCGCGTAGCATACTGCCATGAGCGCCCCGGCCGGGCGGGCAGTGTAGTTTTCCTGCTGGCACCCAGAACTTCGATGTTGATGTGTGGGCAACTGATCTGGGGATCGGAGATCCCTCGTGGACTCTCAATTCCGCACGTCGTGACAGACGTGTCACTAGGACGGGTGACCTGGACTTGTAGTACTAGCTTTTACATTTCACTGTCTGGTAGTAGTATTACGGACAGGTGAACGTCTCCAAGCGCTTACGTTCAGACACACTGTTTTCTCTAGCGGTCACTCTACCCACTGCAGCTTGTTTGCCTTGTCCGTGCAGTAGCCGGTATGGTGAAAAACAACGTGTTATAAATAGTAGTACTGCCTGGTATTCCCTTGCGTTGTCAAACAATAATTCGATTGCAAAATAAATGAACTCGAGTTACTGTCCACATGATAATAATTTTAAAAATAGGAAAAATAGCATGCATTGTTTGTTTTTTCTTCCAATTTATATGCGCATAGTGTTTTTTTTTTGAGAATGTAAATACGGATGGAGGAACTGTACTAATAATATGCCGATTTCCGATGTTGACATTTGGGCTTGGGACGTGACGCGGTATGCTAGAATCGTGAGCTACTGTTCGTTTCTTACTTCTCTTGTTATTCCTCGGCAAGTTGATGCTCATGAGGAGATACTAGTTTCCATAACGTTTCCCTGCGCACCTATATCTGATTTTTTTTTCAGTGTAAAATAACAGATTATAGGCGTGTGATGAGGACCATATATTTATACTTCCTCCGTCACAAATTACTTGTCTCTCTATCCTTCAACGTTTGTCCCAAATTACTTATCTTTTTCGCTTTCTAATATACTTTTCTCTCCTCCCAATACATCTCTATCTCTTTACTTCTCATTTTCAGTGCACCTATCATATTTTTTTTCTTAATCTCCGTGCCGCGAGCTAGAAATATAAATAATTTGTGATAGAAATATAAATAATTTGTGATACAGGGAGTACTATTTAACTATACTCTACAACTTAAGTAGTAGTACTGTAGTAACCAAGTAAAGGCTACATTTGCAAGCAATTAGGGATGCGTGGTCGTACAGATTACAACTAATTGTCGTCTGGCCGTCATCATGGTCTATCGATCAAAACATCGCAATCAAAGTGGTTGTTGGGCCAACAAACAGCATTTTCTCTTGCTAGTAGTACTAGCTAGTTTTCCCATTTGCTCCTCATGCTTTGTTGCCGTGTCAACCCCAACGCACGCGTACATATATCAGTATCAGCGATCGCTTCATACTGTGTGTAAGTACTGTACTAGAAAGAAAAATGAATGGAAAACAAAAAAAATGTCCAGTTCATGCATAGAGCCACGTTCTAGTTCTAGTACCCAGTCACCTTCATTTTCGTCTGGCAGTGACGTCCACATTTATCTCCAGAGTCTTGACGTGTGCCCAAGATTCTTTCGTGTGGTGCTATCACTCATCAGGGACGGCTATGCGTTGAGTAATGACGCACTTAATTACGTCTAAATCATGCAATGGTGATGTGTTACGCGCAATATCGGGAATTTGTCCCGATCACTTTTTTTGTGTGAAAAAAGGACCTTTAACAGTGCCATACAAATTGCTGTTATACTCAAGCTATAAATCAGGGGCGCAACGTGGCCGTCACTGCCTCGCCGGCACGACACTGCCACGGCCCGGGCACGGGACCCGCCCGGCCGGTTAGTACGTGGCCCTGCACCGCCGGAAGGAAAGCGAGGCCATGCATGTGGCCCGTCGCATCACGCACCGACAGCGTTCGCTGCGCCGAATTGATGATGAGCTGATTCGTCTGTTCAGCGTTCACTCGTTCGATCGGTCGACCCGGTGGAGCAGCTGGATCCCGTCCTTGTCAGTCAATGCAGTTCGCACGCCATCGCCATGAGCAGCAAACTCTGCCCCGCACTACGGACTGCGACGGTGTTGCAACCGGAACGAGATCCTCTACCGAGGCAGAGAGGAGGCTGACAGGTGGCCCCGATGCTCTGTCTGGCCCGCGTGCAGCCGTCCACAGCCCGGCAGAGGAACCTCCTCCGTTGCATCCTCCGTTTGACCGTGTCCTCAGTACTAGTAGTACTACTGTTTGCTGCTATAGTTTAGAACGTCGATAATAATAAAAGTTCAACATTTTCTTTGTTTACTGAATTTTTAATGTCTGAATGTCGTTGACTGACGTTATTTCCGTATGATGTATCAGCTGCTGCTGGAGGGCGATCCGCAAGCGTCGAAGCACCGGACGGTGCTGGAGCAGTACAAGGCGAAGGCGGAGCACTACCTGTGCGCGTGCCTGGGCCGGAACGGCAACGGCAGCGACGTGGACCGGAGCCCCGGCGGGATGCTGTACGTGCGCCAGTGGAACAACCTCCAGTACGTCTCCAGCGCTGCCTTCCTCCTCACCGCCTACTCGCACTACCTCTCCTCCTCCGCCGACGGCCACCTCCTCCGTTGCCCCGCCGGTACCGCGGCGCCGTCCGAGCTCCTGGAGCTGGCGCGGTCACAGGCGGACTACATCCTCGGGCGCAACCCGCTGCGGCTGAGCTACATGGTCGGGTACGGCCGGCGGTTCCCCGTGCGGGTGCACCACCGCGGCGCCTCCATCGTCGCGCACAAGGCCAACAACCGCTTCATCGGGTGCATGCAGGGCTTCGACGACTGGTTCGGCCGCGGCCGGGCCAACCCCAACGTCCTCGCCGGCGCCATCGTCGGCGGGCCCAACGCCCGCGACGAGTTCCGGGATGACCGCGGGAACTACATGCAGACCGAGGCGTGCACGTACAACACGGCGCCCATGGTCGGCGTCTTCGCCAGGCTGCGCCGACTGACGGCCGCGGGGTGCCGGCCGGGGCCGGCGACCGCGGCGTGTAGATAAGAGGAGGCGTACGTCGTCGTGGGCGGGAAATTCTTTTTTCTTTCTCGCAGGCTTAATTATTACTTCCATATAATTTAAATTTTTTTGAAGTGTTAATATGAAGAGAAAGATAAGGAAAGAGTTTTTTGACTTGTCAAAGAAACAATAGAAATTAATACTAGTGGAGTGATGTGGAGAAGAGATTGTGCAAAGTTATCTCTGTACTTTTAAGTTTAGGTGTCCAAGCAGAATGGTCAGAAGCAAATTGAAAGAACTGTACTGTAATATCTACTGGAATAGAGGTAAATAGTACTTTCTTTATTTTTTTTATTATCATTGACTTTAATCAATAATTATGATCATTCATCTTATTTAAAAAATTATAAAAAATATTAAATATTTTGTTAAGATTTGATTATCATTAAAAATTTTTTAATCTTAAGTTTTCATTTATATATTTGAATTAATGTTTAAATAAGATAAATTATTAAAATTTTTATCAAAATCAACAAGCGACACATTAAAAAAAAATAGAGGGAATATAGTACAGTAGAACATCACAACAATTTTGTACTATGCTTTTATACTTATACATCGGCGCATCTGAGAGCGAGACTTTAGATTCGAAGAAATGCGCAGAGTTATCTATCTATCCTGCTGATATCAATTTGCTCGTACCAGAGTACCACTAGCCCAAATGTCGGCCTGGCTTGTGTATTACGTTGGGCCGCTACAGCACCAGAGCTGGGCTTTCTCAAAGGATCTTTGCACATGGATGCCCCTTCAACGAAGAGTGCAAGAACGTCAATCTTGGTTCACTTTCAAACCTTTTTAGTTAAAAAGTAGTTCTTTTAATGAATGTAATTTTGAAAACTTAGTTCATTCCTTCAACTCAGGAGGTTGGAAGGATTTAGGTACAACTCTTTACACCATATACTCTTTCGTTATGAAATTCTATGTTTCCGAGAGGAAGAAAGACATACAAATGAACTAGAAGCACATTTCGGAACGACAAGATTTAAAACAAGAGGAGTATCTTTCAACCTCAACAGAAAAGGAAGACTTTCATCACCAATGCTTTAACTAGAAGATGAAAGCGAAATAATGAAGATTTCAGCTAGTATCCGTGAGTCTTCCACAAATAACGGTTTTGACTTCAACTTTGAATGGCCTTGACATTCAAATTACTTTGAAAAGATATCGTATCCCGTGCAAAAAAAAAAAGAAAAAGAAAAGATATCGTATATCATACAAATTGACTCATTATAGTCCCATCAGGCAGAAGGGTGTTCATGGGGCAAGGATCATTTGCATTTGTGCATTGGTATTATTAGTGACTGATATATGTGGGATCCACATTTGTACATTGGTATTATTAGTGACTGGAGTATGCATTAACGTAAGGAACATTGACTTTATCATCTAATATACATCAAAACAAGTGTCTATGACAATATAGCATGGTCTCCGTGCTTATCAGCACCGTGCAATATGCTCTAAGCTCAGTACAATACAAGCCGTGCCGTGCATCTTGAAAGTGCATAGTACGTCGTTCTGTGTTTCAATTGTTGATGTTCAATTATACAATTTTGGATGATGAAGATATCAATAAGTGGTACCTTATGTTCGGTGATTAAGATATCACTTTGATTATTTAGTAAGAGTGTTGCACGGTTCGCTCCAGTTTCAATCAAGGATCATGTTAACAGAAGGGTGATTTGCATGGTTACTACTATTTTATATTTTAATTATAACTTTCTTTCTTTGTTTTGCTTCTGTACTTTCTTTTCAAAAAAAATCAAACGAACCGCGTCTCTATTTGTTGCATTGTTGTCCCTAACAACAAATAGAGACAAGTGGATCGTTCAGTTAAAAAAACAAAGACAACCATACAAAGTTCAAAAGGTAGAGAAAAAATCATAACTAAAATGTAAAATAGGGGCAATCATACAATTTATCTTAACAAAAACATAAAAGAAATAGCTGACATACGCAAGTTCAGATAGTGAACTAGACTAACAATGAAATGTAAAAAAATAGATGTCACATGAAATTGCTGTTCCACTCAACTACTTGCTAGTATTACTATCTTGTAAATTGCTGTTCCACTTAATTTGCTAGTATTACTATCTAGTTGGGACGAGATCCTTTGTCGTTTGACAGAAATGCTGACGAGTGGATCTGATGTCTTCACTGACCCGCGTGTCGTGACCCAACAGCCCCCGTCTTACTACACGTTAACTACTGTTTGGACTTTATAAACGCTCATTCACTATGGACATATTAAGCAGCAAATTAACATCTGCAACGGCATGTTTAGCACAAATTTTAATCTTTATACAGGTCGCTAAAGTATCGAAAACATTTTCTTCCTTCGAAGGACGGCAAAGAGATGGCCCTAGGACAGTGTACTGGCCACTAACGAGTAACGACAGGCTGACACCTCGACGGCGTGGCAACAAATGGGAAAACACCTCGACGGCTGAACCGAAACCGCAACGTTGGCCCGGCCCCGTGCCCCCGTCAGAACCGCCGTCGAAGCCCTTCGTCGGCGGCGATCCCGATCCTGTCACATGACCAGGAACCACACCTCGAAGTCGCTCGCCGTCCTCCTCCGCGCCCGGATGCACCTGGATCCTCTCCCCTCCCCGCCGCCGCAGCCGTCCCCTCCTCCGCCAACGGACCCCGACCCCGTCGCCTCCGTCCGCCACTGGCTCCACGCGTCTGCCTCGGCTGCCTCACCTGTTCCCGCGGCGCTCGATCGCTTCTCCGATGGGTACTGCTCCCTCGACCACGGCGGCCGCCGCGACGTCCTCCGCTCCCTCGCCACCGACTACGACGTGCCCCGCGCGCGCGTCCGCGACCTCATGCACCAGTACATGAGCCTCGCCTCCGCCGCGGCAGCGGCCAGCGGGGACGAGGCAGAGGCGGAGGTGGAGGAGGGCAAGGAGGGCACCGCGGCGTCGCTGTACCGGATGGAGCGGGGGCTCCGCGACGCGCTCCGGCCCAGGTACTCTGCCTTCCTTGAGGCGATGAACGCGCAGCCCGGCGGGCTCAAGCTCATCGCCGTGCTCCGTGCCGACCTACTCGCATTGCTGGGGTGAGAGTCCTATCAGCGCTTTCATTGTTATGCTTTGTCGTCGTAGTCGCGATGAACTTGATAAATTGATTGAGGTGTCGGGACTATTGCAAATTTGCATTTAGGGAGGAGAATGCTCCAGCTCTACGCGCGTTGGACTCGTACTTGAAGGAGAAGCTCGTGACTTGGCTCAGTCCTGCAGCGCTGACGCTTCACCAGATTACCTGGGATGATCCGGCTTCCTTACTAGAGAAGATTGTCGTATATGAGGTTTGTGCCGGTTCTTCCGTAGATTTGATTTTGGTACAGAGGGTTATCTCAAGTTTTCATTGTGTGCTTATGTGGTTTACTGATGGTTAAGCTTTCCTTATGCAGGCTGTGCATCCAATCAGGAATCTGATAGACTTGAAGAGAAGATTGGGTATCGGACGCCGTTGCTTTGGGTACTTCCATCCAGCAATACCAGGTTGGATTGAATTTTGGTTGCTAATTATGTTTTGATGCACTTCTGTTGTATTACTGCCTACTGATGATGCCACAACAATATAGTCCACGTGACCACGAACATGTACACAATCAGATCTGGAGTATACTCACCTTCAAAATTAATATAATTCTTATTTCACCAAAAAAAGAGAAAAATCCCAGATTTGGAGTATCAATTTTATTTTCACAAAAATAAATTTAGCGTATGTATAGTTAGTGGTTAAAACGCTAAGAGCAACAATTCACTGTTTGTTATATGATTTTATATGTGTTTGCAGTGAACTCTCTCTCTCTCTCTCTCTCTCTGAGTGCTCATTCAATCTTTGTTGACATCAGGGGAGCCCCTGATTTTCATTGAAGTTGCTCTTCTCCAAGATATGGCATCATCTATACAGGTATCTGAATTATGTCTCAATTTTGTTCTATTAAATGTGTATTTTACCTCTCACTTTATGTTTTCCTTTTTATTATCATACAGGAGGTTCTATGGGATGTTCCCCCAACTCCTGAATCGGAAGCCAGATGTGCTCTGTTTTACTCAATATCATCAACCCAGGTAAACAAAGTTGCTCAAAATAAGGTTCTGTTGCAGGTATTAGCTTGACCAAAAAACTGTCTCTAGAACTGATACATGATTAATGTCAGCCTGGCCTATCAGGTATTAATCTAGGGAAGTTTCTTCTCAAGCGTGTGATTGATATGTTGAGACGAGATATGCCTTCAGTACAGGTACCACGTCAAAACAATGTGTTTGTCCACTTCAAATTTCAAAACAATTAATCATGACAGCTATACACAAGCTTCTATGCTAAATCGATGGAAATGATGTAGCTGTATTCTTCTGTGTGTGCGTTGAGTGTTATACTTTGAAAGTGTAGTACTGTCTGTTAAGTTGTTGGCTTTGTTTATGGGTACTTCCAACTGACTCAACTCAATTGCTGTTATCTTGAAGGTTTTTGCAACACTGAGCCCAATCCCTGGTTTCATGCAATGGCTTCTTGCTAAACTGGCCTCCCAAATAAAGTTAGCAGCGACTGAATCACAAGAGCGAAATTCACAGGGAGGATCTAGTTCTGCTTTCAGAGAACCTGTTCTTCTCCCTGATGAAGAGAAGATGATTCATGATGCCATGTATGTACCATTTGGACAAATTTGACAAATCGAACTTCACCTGATTTCAGCACTCGTCTTGTTTTTATACTTTTATCCTTCTTATTAAGAATTCAAATATTGAATGTTCCTTTTATTAAGGAAGTTAGTACCTAATAATCCCCAGGTTTCAATTTTCTTAAGAATTTAAATATTGAATTTTTCTCGAAAAAACATATTGTGTTCTGAAATCCATCAATTTGTGCTCACATTCGTTATGAGTATCTTCAGGTTTCAACTTCCTAAAAGCTTCATCATGAATTATCTGTGCTGCTGTTTTGTTGATGCAGTGAACAAGCTGATGGAAAACGAGGAATCGAATTATTGCATGATTTATTGAAATCAAGTCAATGGATAAAGTCTGACAAGATAGCTGCTGCACTGAAATTTCCTCTTATGCGTTTGTGTGCAAGGTGTGCAACTTGATTATTTGATTATTCCTATTGTATATGCGCATCTCAAAAGGACACATTAGTTTTTAGTAGGTGGTCAAACATCATTTATTGATTGTAACTGTGAATAGTCTTTGTTTTAATGAATATAGGTACCTTGCCATAGAGAAAAAGCGAGGAAAGGCTCTTGATGCTGTTGCAAATTTTCACTTGCAAAACGGAGCTGTAAGCTAGCAGCTGTCATAAATTCAGTTTCTAATGTTGATGCTGTGGAGCCGACATGGTTTTTACTGAGTTTGGATCAGAAATTTTATTTGCCATATCTGTACCAAAAAATGAAATTGTCAAATATTTCTTATTAAAATGATGTTACTTTTATATTTTTCTATTCTTAGTGAGCTGGTTCAGGAATATGTGTGTAATTTTTTTGCTGTTTTGTAGGTTTAGCTATTTGAAATAATTCATTGGCTTCACATAACAACTGTAGCAATTTTTGTCAGATGATCGAAAGAATAAACTGGATGGCCGACCAGTCAGAGAAGGGCATTCAACAAAGCGGAGGTATCATGGTGAACTATCTTTACAGGTATTGTGGAACTAATTCTAAATTGCTGATAGACCAACTTTTGATCTGTTTCATGGACGATATCTTATTTAAAATTATCACAACGTTCAGGTTAGAGAATATAGAAGAGTATGCTTTGTCATATTCAAGTACAGGGCTTATTCACTCCTCAACTAGCCTCTCCCAGTATATTGAGGTAACTTTTTCTTGTATTTTATTCTGGTTTTCTATGCTGCCACTTTTATGTTGGATATATTTAACTGAGACTTTTATGGCAGCCAACAAACACGTGAGACAGAATATTTCTGAACTGAATTCACTTCCTCCAACACCAAGATGTTATATTAGCCATTGGATGCGTTGGAGCAAGATGATTTACATGGATAGGATATTGCATCTCTTCCCCATACATTGTGGAATCATACAACGGATTGTGCTCTTACTGGTCCTGATTTTTTGTAAGAAGGTGCAGATTTATTTGAAAAAATGTATACCAGGAATAGTTATGCATATGTGTGTTTATTTCTCAGACACGTGGATCTAAGAAGAAACATTCTGATATAAGCTAAGATCAGGCTGGTTCAGAGTCCTCTTGCATATGACGTGGTCACTGTTCTGTTGGCACTACTGTGTGTAGTGCCATATGCTGGACATACGTCCTTCGGGTTGTTCTGTATACCAAGTTATCAACACGTTGTACCTGAAACTTTTTTAAAATGCTGGTTGAATAAGTTCAATTGCTTCATGTGGGTTTACTGATTGGCCATCGTTTGTACAACGAAGGCACAGCCGCACAGCTGGAAATAGTCATTTGATACGAGTATGTGATAACAATAAGCGAAGCATGAAGCATTAGTCTGGTGATCTCTATTTATCTTTAAAATGAGTAAAACTTCTGAGTTTGGTTCGCGCAAAACTCATGTTATAATATACCACATTTGTTTTTTAATTGTTAACCCTTTTTAGTATAATTAAAAAACGAAGTTAATACTCCTACTAGTATGAACGTACAGAATAGAGCTTGAGTGGGTTCTTCTCTTCTTTTTCCCGTACTCCACAGTCCCCACAAGGAGGCAGGCGCAGGCACTGGTCCTTGCAATTGTCGTACCAGCCTCGGGCCCTCTCGGCTTCAGGCGCCCCGCCATCCAGGAGGTGGAGCCTTTTCTCCTACTCGTCGCTCATCGGCGACAAGTCAAGCCAGCAACATCAGCTTGAAGCAGCTCCACTGCACGCCTCCAGCCCTCCACCACCAAGTGCTCCGCCCCCAGGTCGCCAGGACCCACCATCCCGATGCCGACGGACTCCCCGCCGCCGCCGCGCCCGGCGGAGCTGTCCGACGACGACCGCCTGCTCGTCGCCCACTGCGCCGCGCTCTGCTTCCCTTCCCCCGCGACGCCCGTCGCGTCCTCTTCCTTCCAGGTGCACCACGCAACCCACCCCTACCCCTGTGCCGCCTTCTCCTTCCCGCCGTCCTGGTCCGCTGCGGAGTGGGTAGCAGGTGGGCGGCCGCCGTTCGGGGATACGGAGGTGGACCCCGAGCTCTTCCCGTCGCTCCGCGCCGTGGGGAGTGCCGTTGCCGCGCGGGCCAACGCGGCGTTCCTTGCGGCCTTCCGCGGGTTGCTCGACGGCTCGACACTCCAGTCAGAGGTGAGTGCGGTCGCTTGATGAACCCTTCTGCAATCTTTGCGCCGAGATCTTCGTATTGCTAGACCGTTTGGCGCCTTCTACAATAATGGCTTCGCTGCAAGACGAAGAACGATTTTGTTTGACGAAACCTGCTTATTGTTTGATTATATGGGTAGAAAAAGGAGAGATGATGTGAAATGTATCACTTAATTTCAACCTTTCTTTCTCTGACGTTTGCTAGGTGTTGAATTTGCTGCAGAGGAGTTCTGTTTGTAAGGAAAACAGAATAGTTCTGTGCACATTAGATAGCTCATATACCCCTTATATGTGGCTGAGACCGGGGATTAAGTACAATACAGGGAGCCTTGCAAGTCGCTAATAAAGCACTGCAGGCAAGTCGCTCGTCCAAAGTGAAACATTTGTAAGTCATAAAAGGGCTGTACATCTGCCTGGCAGCTGAGCTTAAACCATGCAACAAGCTACCACATAGACGATGAAATATTTGACGGGCCTTTCCTTTGTTATTCACACAGTTTTCTGGTTAACTTACTCGAGCTTATAAAATGTACTAAAACATTGAGATTGATAGGAGCAACAGAGTTCCTCTACTACTGATAGTTATGATAGGCCTTCTGTATCTTGGCTGCACGGATTTTACATTTACACCTCAGTATGCTTCAGTCCTGTAATGAAGCATATATTGATTTCAGTATGTTTTCACCTAACGGACCAAAAGGAAAATTTTTCCCTTGAATGCAGGTATCTAGGGCGGTAGCGGAGGAGAAACGCATCGTATTCACAGGCCACTCATCAGGTGGTTCGATAGCCACCCTTGCTGCTATATGGTTTCTTGAGAAGTGCACCAGGCAAGGAAGTGTCAATCAAGCACACCCATCCTGTGTGACCTTTGGGGCTCCTCTTATTGGAGACAATATTTTCAACCATGCTGTTAGAAGAGAGGGCTGGTTGAAGTGCATTTTGCATTTCGTCCTGCCACTAGATATTGTACCACGTATACCACTGACCCCACTTGCATCCTGCAGAGAAGAAATTCAAACTGTGCTGGATTGGTTGTCACCGCAGACACCAAGCCACTCACCTGTTGGGAGATCTTTTGCGATACCTCAGTATTATGAAACTTTATTGAGAAGCACACTATCTATTGCCAGCTACGAGGCATGTTCTTTCATGGGATGCACTAGCTCGATCCTGGGAACATTGACTTCCTTCATTGAGCTCTCCCCATACAGACCATGTGGGACATATTTTTTCATGACAAGTAATGCACAGCTGATTGTCCTCACAAATTCAGATGCTGTACTGCAGTTGTTCTTTTACTGCCTTCAACTGGATCCCCAACAACAATTGCTTGATGCTGCTACTAGAAGTTTAACAGCTCACTGGCAATATGAACCAATCAAACAAGGCATGCAGGATATAGTTTGCATGGATTACCTGGGAACAATATCGTCAGCCCTTCCTGGTAGGCAAGCAAATAGAACAGCAATTGGAAGCATTGAGCTGGTAAACTGCCAATTCTCTTTTTACATTGTAAAAATATGAATATCTTTACTACACCATTATCACTATAAAATAGGAAATCTTTATATGGACATTACAAACAGCTGAAGTTGTTTTTTATGTGATAATTTGCATTAATGACTAACATAAAAGCTTTTTCCTTAGCATAAATATATTTGTGTTGTTAATTGTCTTTATATTCACGAGATAATCTGTTATCGCCATTTCCTGGTCCACAACAGATAAACTTTATACTGTAAGCTGACTCCTCTTTTTTTTTTAAATTAAAAAAATATCATAACAGAGCAAGGAGGCTATACTGCATCTTTCTGCAGCTGCGCAATGGGAGAAGCAAAGGCACAGAAATCAGACGAAGATAATAGATGATAACTGCAAAAAAATCCAGGAAGCACTCAAGTCCCTGAATGAGTACAGAAGAACATGTGAACTCAATGGTATAAGCTACTATGATTCCTTCAAATTTCAACAAGAAGTGCATGACTTCAATGCAAATGTCCGAAGGCTAGAGTTAGCTGGCCTGTGGGATGAGATAGTTGAGATGCTGCGGAGGCGTGAACTGCCAGACGGCTTTGAAGGATTGGAAGAGTGGGTGAATCTGGGAACTTTGTACCGTCGGCTGGTTGAGCCATTGGATATTGCAAACTATTACAGACATTCCAAGAACGAAGACACTGGATCCTACCTCTCAAAGGGGAGACCAAGGCGCTACAAGTACACCCAGAAGTGGCATGAACAGCTCCATCGCATCCCCTTTGGTTCGAGCCTCGAGTCGTGCTTCTGGGCAATAGTTGAGGAGCTTCAGGATGAGATGACCAATGGTAGATCGTTCGAGGATCTTAGAGATAGGGTGACTAAACTTGAGAGTGATGCACAAGGATGGTTTACTTCGGGAAGTTTGGGTAAAGATGTACTGTTGAGTAGCTCATCTTTTGTTGTTTGGTGGAAGACGCTCCCAGAGCAGCACAGGTCGACATCATGCATTCTGAAACTTATGCCTCAGTAGGAATTTCTCCATACATTTCTGCGTTGTGTTTGACCTTCCCTTATGAACTAGTTTTCTGATCTATTGGGAACTACCGACACATGGTATATTGTGTGCATAAGTTGAATGTAAAGGTGTTCCTTTGTATGTATTGTCCACAAATAAGGTGACCATGTAGAGAGTGCTTTTAGATTATTTTTTAAAAAACATTACTAACTATATATAGAAGTATATAAAACTCTTTTGTTATCATTTTCATTTTCTTTCTCAACAAATTAATAGAAATATAAAATGAAGAGTTTGACCTAAACGGGTATTTTTGTGCACAAAATTTCTTTTTGAACAAATTAGTAGAAAATTTATGCAACAATCAAAAGAAAAATCAATAAAACATAAGTAAGAGACATACCATTCTATCTGTGTGTCAAATGTCAAGTTGTAATGCACTTTATACATTGAGAATTGAGATAAAACATTTCAAAATAGTCAATTTCTCTACTAAGCATGTTTTAGACAATATCACAATTTTCTGGTGTCCACAAGATTAAATCGAGTTTTATAATATTGATGAGACAAATACATGTTTCTAGCAAGTATATAAATCTTTTGCTATCATTTTTCACTTTCTTTCTAAAGAAATTAATAGAAAAAAAGAGTTGATTCCTAAATGTGTATTTAATAAATTCTAGCCATTACTATAACATTGTCAAGCTCCAAATTGAAGTGTTCAATTTCTGATTCTAATATAATTCTTCCAAAGTTTAGGGACTGAAACCTTGAACTTGGTACTATAAATAAAAATACTAAAGCAATTAGGGATTGTGTCCGCCCTTCTACCACTGCATGCAAGGTTTTGTTGTGGTTTCATACACGGGACATAAAATAGAATATCATTGCCAAAATAGAAGCTGCAAAACGAAACATACAAGTTATATAGATTTTTTTATATATAAAAATTCCGTATGTTCATAGTTTTATTTAGTAAAATGCACATCAAATTTCTAAACTATTTGTGAATGATCATCTAGGTCTCTAAACTTCTAAAATGACAATCTAGATCTCTTAATTATTTATAAATTATCATCTCGATACATAAACTTTAAAGCGATTGTCTATGCCCTAAACTATTGAGACATGCTCATACAGAGCAGACACTTTTAAAGTGATGCACTACAGATTCATACTCTTCTTTGACATTTAACGTGACATATTAAATGTGTAAAGTAATGGCCTTATGTAAGACCTCTCTCTCTCTTCCGTCGGGCTTGCTCGTTGAGGAGCGGCATGACTAACAGGTGATGAAAGCCCAAAAGACAGCAAAAGCAACACGATCTCTAGCCTCTTGCGTGAGAGGGAGTGTGACCTTCATTGTCTCTCTTCGGGGTTTTTGTCGATGAGAGAGAGAATACGGGATAGTCATGTGTGAAGTCAGCATACTATGTCATAAATGTCCAACGAAGGGGGTATAGATCTACAATGTATCACTTAGAAAGTTTAGAGTTTGAATGATACTATAATCATTTATAAATTTATTATGAACTTAGATGGTTATGTGCTAATAGTTTAAGGACCTATATGACAATATAATTATTTGAGTTTGTGAACTTATTTAATTGTTTACAAATAATTTAGAAACCTGTCATATATTTCATCCTATTTTTTTATATGATAGTATTACTTCCTCTGTCCCAGTATATAAGCATTTCTAACTATGTTTTGAAGTGTCCAGGTCCATAAAATTTTTAATGAATCTAAACAAATTTTTGTCTAAATTTATTAAATATATTATGAATCTAGTGGAAAATTAAAATTAATTATATAAAGGGACGAAGGTCTAGTATTTTAGAACCAAAGAAAGCAAAGATACCGGAGTGCACGCGCCAGAACCCAGAAGGGGTAGGAAAGCGGGCTCTGGGCTGCAAGTGCAAAATGCACCCGCACCTGTGTTGCATTGCACACCACTGGACGCCTCCGATACGCCGGCCTGGCGGCGGTGGTCCCACCCACCAGCGGATGTCTCGCTTCTGCCGCGCCGTACGTACGAGAATGTGACGGGAGGATCTGCTTCGTTGCCTCGTTTAGAGGCAGACGCCATTACGCCAGGCCAAGGCAGCAAGCCAACCAGATGAGCCCACAGCAACAGAACACCACCAATTGGGCGCAGCCCAAACCCGCGGGCTGGGATCGAGTAGTACGGTACCGGGTTTCCTCCCGCGTGCGCGCGTTCCACGTGCTCTCCCCCTCCCGGCCCCCCGCAGATAAGAATCCGACCCGGCCCTGATCACCTCCCGATCCAGTACGACGACGACGACGACGACTGCACCCGCATTCGGTCAATCAACAGATATCTCCTCGCAATCCGCGGCATTCACCTCCGGCTAATTTTGTCACTGCACCGCGATCGATCCCCCTGCGGGCCATGGCGGCAGTGGATTTCCGCGTCGGCGCGGTGAGCTGGGCGCGACACGACGTGCCTGTCGTACTGGCTGCGGCGAAGGAGGTGCACGAGGTGGAAGGAGCGCGGGAGGACGCCGCGGACGAGGACTGGGCGGTCGATCTGGAGACGTGGAAGGTGGTGGCGGGGAGGAAGAGGAGGCGGCCGTGGCCGCCGCCGGCGAGCCCGGCGCCCAAGCGCCGGCGCGTGGATGCCGCGACCGACTGGACGCCTTCGCCGGCATCCTCAGAGTCGCAGGTAGCCTTCCCGTCCCCGGCGAACTGCGAATCGCCCCTGGAGAGCGTCGAGCCTCCGCCTCTGGTTCCTGCGGCGGTGGGGGCAGCGGTAGAGGAGGTGAAGGTTGATGAAGGCGCGGAGCTGGCATTGGCAAAGGAGGAGAGGGCTGATGAAGGAGAGGACAGGGCGCCGGCGCCGAGCACCTGCGGCGGTAGGAAGCAAGGCCCCTCCCGTGACCGGAGGTCGTGTCACCAATGTAAACGGGTCAAGCCGCAACGTGAGAAGATGATCAGGTGCCAACGCTGCGACTTGAGGATCTTCTGCTCCGCCTGCCTCAGGAACAGGCAATGCCTCCGATCGATCCCGCCGCCCCTTCTTCTTGAGCAAGGAACATTGCGGATGTTACCGGCAAGCTTGTGATTTTGCAGGTACCCGGCACTGTCCGAGGCTGAGGCGAGGGAGGCATGCCCGTTCTGCCGTGGAGTCTGCATTTGCAAAGTGTGCCACAAGCAAGCAAAGCCCGAGGTGAAAATCCTTTCTTTCGACCTCCACCAGCGATTCAGGATGATTTCGTGTGGTTTCTAATTTACATAGGGATTTATTTGTTCTGGCAATGCTATGACTTGTAAATTGTAATCCATTCTCTTTTGGTCGTGACCAGGAATTCACTCACTGGTACTGGAATGTTGGGATAGTTTAAGTGAACTTGTGTAAAGTAATGTAGAAAAGAATTCTCTAATTTGCATGTCCATAGGACTTATTTGATCGCTTGTAGACTAGTATAAAACTTGTTGCAATAACCCTAAAAGTCTGTCATAGTTTGCTGAGTCTTATCAATGTTTATTTTCCCCATGTGTAGAGTCCAGTTCTGAGGAAGTGTCATGTCAGTACTCCAGCTACAAGGAAAAAGAAGCCCTCTACCACAGGTTTTGCGTCACCCAGGGCCCGTAATGCGGCACGAAAGACTAAAGCAATCGACCAATCTTTTGCAAGCTCAAATAGCTTTAATAATTCATCTGCCGGATCAGATAGTGTATATGAATCAATTTCAAGGGTCGATGAGGTTGATGCTGAAACTAAAAGAAAATACTCCAGCTATGTGCTGCATTACCTGTTGCCATGTTTGACACAGCTCAACAAGGACCAGATGGAAGAGCTAGAAGCAGAGGCCAGAATTCAAGGTACTCCCATCATATTTCTGTTAATGTCGGTAACACAAAATTTAGCTCAATTTTGAGCTAAACTTTATGTCTTAATCTCATCAAAATAAATCTGAAGGTAGTAGTAAATTAGATTCTTTGAGGGATAGCTTTCAGCTTGATTTTGATATTGTTTCCTCATTTTCCCCAAACAGGTTTGAAACTGTCAGAGCTAGGTGTAGAGCAGGCTGTCTCCTCGAATGATGAGAGGGTATTATGGTATCGGATGCTCTCAATTTGTGGAATTTTATTTTTATCTTATACTTTTTTGTCACAAGGTTTAACTGTGATTTCCCCCGCTTTTGAACCAGTGACAACTGCAGAACGTCAATATTTGATCTGCATAGGAGCTGTACAAACTGCTCATATGAATTGTGCATTGCCTGTTGCAAAGAGATCCGTGACGGTCTTAAGGGCCCTACTCAGGACTTGGTGACTTTTCCTGAATCCAGAGGATATGAATACATGCATGGTGGCGAGCCTGAAAAATTGATAAAAAATGATGAAACAGGTTTGTCTAATTACCAATTTAATTCCATCAAATGGGTTGGTGAGGCTGATGGAGCTATTTGTTGCCCTCCATCTGAACTTGGTGGGTGTGGTAACCATATTCTTAAATTGAGACGAATTTTACCAAAAGATCAGTTAATTGAGCTCGAAATGGACGCATTACAATTAAACAAGCAGTTAGAAACTTCTGATATTTTCAGAACAGATACATGTGAGTGCTCATGTTCAACTAATCATGGAAGTTCGAGGAAAGCTGCTGAGAGAGCAAATTCAATGGATAATTACATATACTGTCCAATAGCAGACAACGGGAAGCCAAATGATCTCGAGCACTTCCAGAGGCACTGGGTGAAAGGAGAGCCCGTGATTGTGCAAGGGGTACTCCAGAAAATGTCTCACTTGAACTGGGGCCCGGAAGAAATGTGGTCAGCAATACATGGTGCCGATACTATATCTGACATGGAAAATATAGAAGCCATTGACTGTTTATCTTGCTGCAAGGTTGGTTGAAACATGCCATTATCTGCAATCTATGCTACAATAATTATTCACTGAATACCATTTCACAAAACTTAAATAGCTACAGACTACAGTGCTGTTATTCAGCGACTGGATTTTTTTTCTTTAGTTTTTTATGAAGTACTACCTCCGTTTTTTTATGTTGACGCTTTTTAGTACAACTTTGTATTAGAAAGTGTCAACAATTAAAAAACGGAGGTAGTAATTATAAACTAGAAGGAGATACTTGGGTATTTGGATGATTGAGATCTTTTCCTTGATATCTTTTCTCTTAATTGGTTCTCTATTAAATTTTTTACAATTTGGAGAAAAACCACATCTAAAATGGATTTTAGAAGTCGTTTAGATTGAGGGGACTGCCTTGGGTAATCTTTTTCCCCCTAACACTTGTATTCAAGAGAGGGACACTAGGCCCAAATATATACAGGTACACGTGTGTACAAATATGCAAAGAGGTCCCTATACAATGGACTAATACATGTACATCTAAGACCCCCCCTCAAACTCATGGTGGATCAACAACATTGAGTTTGGAGAGAAAGAAACCATGCTGAGCTCGAATCTGTGCCTTTGTGAAGAAATCAGCCAACTGCAACTCTGAAGGCACATAATGAAGACCAATAATACCATCTTGAACCTTTGCTCGTGTACAATAACAATCAACACCAACATGCTTAACAAGTTCATGCTTGATCGGTTCACGAGCAATACTGATAGCACCTGTACTGTCAGACAAAAGATGAGATGGCCCTGAAACAGAAACACCAAAATCCTCAAGCAGCCACCGCAACCAAGTAACCTCTGTTGTCACAAGCCATAGCCCGCAACTCAGCCTCTGCACTCGAACGAGAAACTGCTGTCTGTTTCTTAGTCTTCCAAGAAATGAGGGAACTACCAAGAAAAACACAAAAAGCAGAAAGAGAGCGACGCTCACTGACATCACTAGTCCATGTAGCATCAGACTAAACCTGAAGCTGCAATGAACTAGAACAAGGAAAGAAAAGCCGACGGGATATGGTGCCACAAAGATAGCGCAAGACACGTAGAAGATGACTAGTGGATCTGGGTGGGAGCAGAAACAAACTGACTCAGGATATGTACAACATAAGAAATATCAGGACGAGTGACACTAAGGTAAACAAGACTCCCTACAATATGACGATAACAAGTGGGATCATCAAGCAGGTCACATCAGTAGCACGGAGGTGAACATTGAGCTCCATAGGAGTCTCAACAACACAATGATCAGTAAGAGCAGCTCGATCAAGAAGATCCTGGACGTACTTTTCTTGGGACAAGAAGAAGCCCTCAGGTGTAGAAGTGACCTCAATCCCTAGAAAATAACGAAGAGGACCCAAATCAGACATAAGAAACTGCTCAATGAGTCGTGCCTTAACGAAGGCTATATACTCAGAATCATCTCCCGTGATGATCATGTCATCAACATAAAGAAGGAGAAGAGTCCGACCCCGAGAGGAGGTATGCACAAACAGCGCAGGATCATGATTACTAGCAGTAAAACCAGCAGCAGTAACCACAGAAGCAAAGCGCTGAAACCAAGCACAGGGAGCCTGCTTGAGGCCATAGAGAGAGCGACGAAGATGACAAACCATACCCTCAGGAACAGAATACCTAGGTGGTGGCTGCATATACATCTCCTCACACAGCTCACCATTAAGAAAGGCATTCTTTACATCAAGCTGAGAGATGAACAGTGGTCGATGAGCAACGGGAGCAAAAGTCTCATCATAGTCATGATCATACTCCTGCTGAAAACCACGAGCCACAAGACGAGCCTTGTAGCGCTCAAGGGAACCATCAGAGCGAGTCTTGACCTTATAAACCCACTTACATGTAATGGGACGAACATAAGATGGGCATGGTACAAGATCCTATGTACCAGTATGCTCAAGAGCTGCAATCTCCTCGGCCATCTCGTGTTGCAATTCCTGATGATGAACAGCATCACGGTAAGAGCTCGGCTCGGAAAGAATAGAAGGCGCATCAGGAGAGGATGGCTCGCTAGGAGAAGATGCTCCCAAAGGAGTCAATGTGTTTGGAGAAGATGGTTCATCAGAAGAAGATGAATCATCAGGAGACGATGGCGTAGTAGGACTATCCACAACGCGTCGTGTATAGACCTGCGTCACTGGAGGCTTCGTGGTGTAATCAGGGACCACAGTCACAGATGGTACTAGAGAAGAAGGTACCTCGTGAACAGACACAGGTGAAGAAGTCAAAGGCACCAAAGAAGAAGGCACCAAGGAGGGCAAAGTGGTTGGAGGAATACTAAGAATCAGGAAAAGTCAAAAAGGAAAGAGGCTCAACTAAAGATGCATGAGATGCATCTGAGGAAGGACGAGGATAGAAGGGACGAGTCTAATCAAAGACAACATCCCTAGAAGTCCTCATCTGACGAGCAACAGGATCCCAACAACGATACCCTTTATGCTCAGCACTATACCCTACAAAAATACACTTAGCAGACTGAGCAGTTAACTTAGTGCGCTCACGAGGTGCAAGCAACACGTAGCAGACACAGCCAAAGAGACGAAGGCTGGCGTAGTCTGGCGTCTTGCCACAAAGACGCTCGAAAGGAGTCCCTCCCTGCAAAGTTGATATAGGCTAAATATTAATTAAAAAAGTGGCAGTGGAAATAGCCTCCACCCAAAAATGAGGGGGGAAAGAAGAGGCGAGCATGAGAGCGTGAGCTGTCTCAAGGATATGACGATGCTTGCGCTCGGCTACACCATTTTGAGATGAGCGCCAGGACAAGAAAACTGAGCAAGGGTACCTTGCTCAGAAAGAACCTGACGAAGAGCTCCAGAGAGGTACTCTCCTGCAGAGTCAGCACGAAAAACACGAATGTTCGTGTCAAAATGAGTGCGAACCGTAGCAGTAAAAGTCCGATAGATAGACAAAGCCTCACTACGATGTTTCATGAAATAAATCCAAGTGTGGCGAGAAAAGTCATCTATAAATATGATATAATTCTTATGAGCCCCTTTAGAAACAAAGGGAGCCGGACCCCATACATCAGAATGAACAAGATCAAAAGGACGCTGGGACACTGACTCACTAGAATGATAGGGTAGCTGTATCTGCTTTCCTGATCTACAACCCTGACACTGATGTAAAGCCTCATGACGACCTGAAACTGAATCTAAAAGATCACGACTAATCAAACTAGAAAGACGTGAGCCACCAATATGATCAAGACGTTGATGCCACTGAGCAAGCGACGAGGTGGACGAAACACCCAAGGCAGAGCCAACAAGACTAGCATGCGTAGCGGAAGGAAGAGAAAGCCAGTCAAGCTCCCAGAGACGCTGAGAATCACGACGACGAGGGCCAAAACCAACCAGGCAACCCGTGCGACGATCCTGAACGTAGCAATAGTCAGAATCAAGGATGATACGACAGTTATGATCCATAATCTGGCCAACGGACATAAGTTGCATGGTCAAATCAGGAACATACGACACAGTAGGAACAGAAAAAGAGTCAGATAAAAGAAGACCTTGACCTAAAACAGAAAGGGGGGAACCATTGGCAGTGTAAACGGTAGATGAACAAGAAGGACGAATAGAAGCAAGATAGGTGCGATATGGAGTCATATGAAAAGAAGCACCAGAATTTAGAACCCATGGAGTACCTGAAGCAGAAGTGGGTGGTGGTCCCTCAGTGGAAGACTGAAAAGCAGCAGCAGAACCTGTAGGTGCAGCGGGTAGTCACAGAACCAGCAACTCCTGAGGACAACGAGGCAACGAGGCGACCGAGCAACCTGATGATCTTCTGTGTGTCTGAACAAGCTGAACTCCTCTGAGAGCCTCCAGTACCAAAACTACCAATAGCCTGTGAAGAGCGACAAGCACGAGCCTTCTCCTTCTTCTTCCTATAGCAATAAGACTCCACATGTCCATACTAACAACAAGAATAGTAGAAGCACGAGCATCCTCATTTACCCAAAACTGATACGCAGCAAACTGAGAGTGGTGTCCTCATAAGCATCAGTCAACTGCTTCTTCTCATCATCCGTAGCCTTCTCTGGAATCACAACCTGTGAAGGAGCAGTAGGACGAGGCGGACTACGAGCATCTCCAGTCAAAAAATCCCAAACACGCAAGCCTCGCGTGTGCACACGCATATGAGAAACCCAATAGGAATAGTTGGTGCCATCAAAAATCACCGGACACCGAGACACTGAAGACGACGACGAAGAGGATGCCATGATAAAATGACACAAGCAAGTGACGGCAGCAAGTGGAAAGAAACAATTTTTTTAATATTTTTTTTATTTTTTTACTGAGTACCTACCTTCTGATTAAAATCGGCGGCGGCGACTAAAAGTCAGCCACAAATGTCCGCATACAAAAGAACAGAAAAAGGTAGTCCTCTCTCTCTCTCTCTCTTCTTTTTTTTTTTACACTAAAACCTTACCTTAAAGGATAAGGACACGGATGCGAACCACAAGCGGCGCGCAGACTAGGCAGAGGCGGCGCTCAGACCAGGTAGAGGCGACGGTGGATCCCAGCGGTGGAGGCGCGGCACCCGGCGGAACGGAGGAGAGCGCGCGGCGGCGCGGCCTGTGGCAACCGCGCGGCGAGCTCGGTCGACGACCCGGAGCGGCGCCAAGGAGGAGCGGATCCGACCGTAGCCTCGGCGCGGCGGCTCGGATATGAGCGCGTGGCGGCGCGGCCCATGGCAACCGCGCGGCAAGCTCAGTTAATGACCCGGAGCGGCGCCAAGGAGGAGCGGATCCGGCCGCGGTGAGCCTCGGCGGCCTAGGCTCAAGGCCCTGGCGGCACACAAAGGTGGCGGCGATGACTCCCGGCGAGAACCCGACGGCAGCCCGAGGCGAATTCAGCGTGGAGATCTCTGTGACGACGACGAGGACCAGCGCGATGAGGAGCTGCGAGCGACGGCGCGATGAGGAAATCCAGGCGGAGGGATGAAGATCTTCCAAAAATTGGAAAGAAAACCAATCGAGGAAAAAAAATTTTGCACGCAAGTGCAACGTGCGTGGATGGATTGAATTAAGGAAAGAGAGAAACGAAACCTAATCCTAATTTTCTGGCTCTGATACCATGTTATGAATAGCACTTGTATTCAATAGAGGGGCACTAGGCCCAAATATATACAGGTACAGATGTGTACCAATATGCAAAGAGGTCCCTATACAATGGACTAATACATGTATAACAAGTTCAAACCTAGATAATGTAAAGAACTGAGCTTGCTATGTTGCACATTTCCTCTATAATGATACTAGATTAAGTATAGATAGGATATTGTGTTTTGTATCCTTAATAGCAGTAAGGTACATGTTTATCCTCACCAATTCGGCGTGCCACAAGGTTAGGCTATAGCAGGATTCACATGATTCTGCAAAGGCTGTACTGCTGTTTTTGAGCAAGGGAATCAAATGGACTCAAATCATTAGATGCTACTAGGTAACTAGGTTGATATCAAACATATCTGTATTTAATTGAACTTGTATAATACAGTATGAAGTTGAAAATAAAGGGTAAAATTGTGAGGGGACATCAATGCAGTTCGATCCTTAAAATGGAGTTTTAATCAATGGATACTGAATGACTCCAATCGTTCCATTTACCACGATTAAGGGAAATTTCTAATATTTTCTGTTTCTTTATGTAGGTTGAGATATGCACCAAGGACTTTTTCAAAGGGTACTCTGAAGGCCGAATGTATCCAAATTTTTGGCCTGAAATGCTTAAATTGAAGGACTGGCCCACATCAAATCATTTTGATGATCTTTTGCCTTCCCATGGAGCTAGATACATCAGTTCTTTGCCTTTCCAACCATATACAAACTTGAAGTCTGGCTTGTTAAATATCTCTGCGTTGCTTCCTCATGATGTATTGAAGCTTGATATGGGCCCAAAATCATACATAGCTTATGGCTATGCACAGGAACTCGGCCGAGGAGATTCTGTTACAAAACTTCATTGTGATTTATCTGATGCAGTAAGTAAATAATAACACAATTTTTGCGGTTGAGAATAATTTACACTTGCGTGCATAGTGGCCATATTACACTGAATTTCATTCTTAAGGAGTCCTCACCTCATTTTCTCTGTGTTAAAGACAAACAATTTTCCCAATTTTAACCTTTTATACATGATCTGGAAACCTTCATCTTTATTTACCTGATAGAAGCTAGTTTCTTTTGCTGATTATATTTTATTTTACAGGCTATTATGCAGATTATACGAACACTTGAAGCAACAGTTAGCATACTTTTAGGCTCTGCAGATATTGACCTTGTTCTCTGATGTTACTTTGGATGTTGTCAGGTTAATGTTTTGATGCATACTGCCGAAGTTAACCCTTCTAGAGAACAAGAACAGTCAATAAGAAACTTGAAAATTAGGCACGCAGCGCAGGATCAAGAGGATCTTTTGGGGAATCTAGCTATAGATGGAAATGGTGCAAGCTTGGAGCATACAGATTCATCCTCCCCTAAACTTAGTGATGATGATGAGGGAGGTGCTTTGTGGGATATTTTCAGGAGGGAGGATGTTGAAGACCTAAAGAAGTACTTGACAAAACATTCTAAAGAATTCCGTCATATATACTGCATACCAGTTGAAAAGGTTAGTGGACGAATGACATGTGAACGTGATTTTACCAGTGGATTATATCTTGACCTTTGTTTTTAATTCAGACATTTAACCCTGTACATGATGAAGCATTCTATCTCACAAAGGAACACAAAAAGAAGCTCAAAGAGGAGTATGGTGAGTCATTGTATTTATATCTGTCTATATCAAAATCCATTGGAAATAATCTTTTTGCGGTGGTGATGAAAATTATTAGTAGTTGCATTCTTTGGTACTATACCAAATTTGAATGATATACTGTAGGAGTCGAGCCATGGACATTTGTACAAAGACTTGGAGAAGCGGTTTTTATACCTGCTGGGTGCCCTCATCAAGTAAGGAACCTGAAGGTAAACTTCTCGACATACTCCTACAAGACCCAATTTCGTAAATGCTTAGATAGATGATGATTGAAGAATTCCACTAATTTAATGTGGGATGTTTTAATCGTTGCAGTCTTGCGCCAAGATTGCTCTGGATTTTGTATCCCCGGAGAATATTCAGCAGTGTATTAGCTTAACTGAGGATTTTCGTAGGCTTCCGAAGAACCACAGGGCAAAAGAAGATAAACTAGAGGTACAGTTTTCTCTTTCTCTCAGTGCTCACGCATCAACTTCTTTTTATCCTCCACGAGAACTAAATTTAGCTTACATAGGCTCGTTAACTCCTCCCCATCAGTTATAAGCCACAATAGGACATATATAGTCTGACCTTTCAAAATACCTCAAGCTGGAAAAAAGGCACAAAATTTTCAGTGCATATCATATACAAAATTCACAGTATAGGCAAGAGAAATTTCAATGCACAGTTCAACTATTAGCTAATCACAAACAATTTAGATCAGAGATTTGATTGTACATCTAAATTTCATGCTGTCTCCGTGTTCTTCACCATCGTGGGGGACCACTGTTTGTGCACCATCGCGTCAAGGGACTTCTTGAGGGTGCCTTGTTTGCTTGGGGGCATGCACTCATCAAGCAGTGTTCACGTACGCGTGCATGCTGTGATCAATCTAATGCCTAAACATTTGCTTTCTATTTTGCCTTCCTCTCTGTCTGTAGATGACAATGATGGTCGAAGTAACTATAATGGCTGTCGCTTGCTGCGTGTGGCAAAAGGCATTGGATCTGACTTAACGCCACATGTACGTAGCTCGGGGGCTTAGTGGTCCAGTGTAAGTTGATCCAGAGGGGGCGCCGCCATCCTCCGCCCGTTCCGCACAACGCGGACGCGGGCATGCAAATGCAACGGCGCCTTTGAGCTGGCGCCACCAACCTTCGCCTGTTTCGCATGACGGGGGCACGGGCACACAAATGCAGCGGAGCCATCCTCCGTCCGTTCTGCACAATGTGGATGCGGCCACGCAAGCATGCAAATGCATAGTGTCTCCGAGCTGGCGCTACCAACCTTTGCCTGTTCCGCACAACACGGCGCGGGCAAGTAAATGTTGCGGTGCCTCCGAGCTGGCGTCACCATCCTTCGCCCGTTCCACACGACGCGGATGCAGGCACCCAAATGCAATGGCGCCTCCATCCTTCGCTCGTTTCGCATGATGCGGACGCAGGCATGCAAACGTAGCAGCGCCTCTAGGCTAGTGCCACCAACCTTCACACGTTTTGCACGACGCGGACACGGGCATGCAAATGCAGCAGCGCCTCCGAGCTGGCGCCACCAACCTTCGCCCGTTTCACACGACGAGGACGCGGACACGCAAATGCTGTGGTGCCTAGCTGGCACCTCCATTGTCCGCCTGTTCTGCACAACTCAAACGTGGGAACGCAAACGCAGCACCACCTTCGAGCTGCTGCCAACAACCTCCCCCCTTTCCGCACAGCACGGACGTGGGCAAGTACATGTAGCAGCGCGCCTTTGAACTAGCGCGTCCAACCTTTGCTCGTTGTTTGTAGCACGGGCGTAGACAAGCATCTATGCAGTGACGCACCTCCGAGCTAGCCTATTAGCACGAAGCGAAGTATCTTTGAGTTGACATATCTCAGACGATGACCCGCTCGGGGGCTCCAACCCCATCATAGAAAGTCAACCGCCTCGCACAGTCGCACCAAAGACCACCAGAGCAGAAAGCCCTCTGTCCCACACGGTTGCACCAAAGACCATTCTAGTGGCCCGCTCTAGCAGAAAGCCCATTATCTAGCACAATCGCAACCAAGCCAATCGTCCAGCACGATCGCAACAAAGCCTACTGTCCAGCATGATTGCAAGAAAGCCAATTGTCCAACACGATCGCAACCAAGCCGATTGTCCAGCATGATTGCAACCGAGTCGATTGTCCATCACGATCGTAACATCCTAGTGCGATCGCATCAAAGCCCACTCCGGTGGCCCGCTCTGGCGTGAGTTTCCTCAAGGCTGATTCTGATCACAGTCATTCTACAATCGTGCTTCGAGCTCGCGGTGGTACAAACCCCTTCCAGCCTAGGTATAACGCGGCAATGATGAAACAAGCAGTGCGAAGGCGCTGTGAGTGATGAAACAACTACGCGACGAGATTTGCATACTATTGACGACTACAACAAGTCCACCACTCACGACCTACGTGAAGATGATGTAGTTGCATGATGATGAAAAGCGAGAACCAATGTTCCAGAACTCTAATTTCTACAGGATTAGGTCTAATCACCGGGCCCGCTCGACAACGAGCCCGGGGACTTCTATCGGTGAAATAAATATGGGGTTCACAGAATCATACATACTTAGAAGATCCAAGAGTAAGGGACCACATGGGATATTACCCATCCCCTTTCTGTCTCTACCCCTCCATGCTGGTAGGCTACAGGAGACAAAAGCACCACTAATTCAAAAGAGCGAACCCCACCCTAACATGTGCCATCAAGTGGCAAGCGCATGGAGGCGGGTTGGCCCCGCCACGTTTGGCAAGAATAATAAAAGAGGACCTTGGCTCTTGAGATGGAGTCCTTCCCCTCATTTTCTCGACAGACCATATTTCTTTCTCCTCAAGCTCCCTCTATGAGAGTTGAGATCTTCATCCCATGTAGAGTTATATGTGAATATAAAATACATGAAAAGTAGGATGTAGGGTTATTAGCCTTCGGACAACTTGAACCTAGATAAAACACCTCTATGTGCTTGTTTCGCATTTTATTTACTTTTATTCGATTTTCTCCAGATGAACAGCAACGTGTTCAATCTCCGGCCGAACTCTTGAAGGACGGTCTATGCAGACTCCATATGTCTGTTTTTTTCATATCCCAATAGTATTAATAACGGTTGGTATGCAAATATAAAATAATATAACTCAATGCAGATATTTCGAGCATTTATTAGGGAAGAGAAGAAGAGAATAGTATATTCTTACCAGATCTGAAATTTGTTAAGACGACACCATGACGGAGGGGTGGGCTGTAACCTTTGGATCTATAATAATAGCAACTCCAACTATTATGTAACGAGGTTTGTTACGGTGCTTGGAATTAACAGCAACCGTTAATTTGATCAGTTCTAATGGTAAAAAATATGTAGGTACATGCTAAAAGATATTTAAAGTGATGGACCGGTACCAAAATAAGTGGGTTTGGTACCATTTTTTAATATCAACGGTTATGATTAATTCAAAAGGAGAGCTATCTTTCGGAACCTTTCCAAGCACAATAACAAAACTCTTATATAAAATTTTATTTCGAAAAGGCTATTTAGGAAGCTTGCTAATAAGTATTGAAAAAAAAAACTTGTATACTCTAACAATTATCTAATTTCATCTAATTAATAATTTATTAGTTATTTAACAACTTTTTTTCTAGAAGTTTGGAACACCCCCTAAAACCCTTGATCACCCTGTAATGCTACTATCCATTATTTTCCTATTTTGTTTTTAATTCTTTCCGGACCTTAAGCAATGCAAAAATGGTCTCAGGTCTTCCAACAGGTGTTGAGCACACCCCAAACCCCGCAATAGCAACATCGCGTCTCCTCAAGATAACAATCGTTCGCTACCTAGATGACCTCGCTTAGAAGGCTAATCTTTGTATGTATCGAAGAATACAAGCAAGAATCAAGAAGAAATAATACAATTGTAGATGAACTGAATTATCACTCAAAGTTAGTGTCTCACAAACTGATGAATGACGAAATTATTCTTAATAGATTAATTTTAGTAATATCTAAATACTAAAAACAGTAGTGGCGAATGTATCTGGAGGGTGTAGGTGTGTGCAACGCCATTCATGAGCGGTCTCTAATGGGCGGTGTAGGTGTGTGCAACGCCATTCATGAGCGGTCTCTAATGGGCTCCAACACGATACAAGACCGAAATAGTCAAATCAGTGTTGGAGCACTTGATAGATTCTGGACATCCGCTTGTTTCTATTCTATGATTCCCATTGACTCATGGAATTTGGACCTAAGACATATCTCATTGGAAAGGTGATCTCATCCTATTTCTAGGCATATATAGAACGTAAAAAAACAGACTCCATATGCTGCTTGAGTGTCTGTTTTAGTATGCGCTATTCTTGAACCCCGAGTTGGACTCCTGGGAGCGTTCTCCACTTGGTTTCGACGTCCTCCACTTTGGTCAGGATTCAGAGGGTGGCTAATAGACCCAAGGCACATTCATGCCCCTACACGCTTGCATAACTGCATGGACATTGTTGGTGCCATTGTTGTCATGTGCCACCGCCGCCGCTGAAAACAGCTAGTCCATGCCATCATCGTCGACGCAGGAGATCATGTTAGAGCTCAAACCTCATCCATGACGCCTCACCTAATGAAGCTTGAGCCTAGTCGCCGTCGTCATGTGCCATGTAGAGCCAGTGCCTACGCCACCATCATCATCTTGTTTTCCTAAATTTCCTAAATGAGACTAAACTGTCATTTAGACCGGTCTAAATGCTAAATAGTGGCTAGCTGTTTCTGTTTAATTGACTGTTTAGCCCGTTTAATCAAACGCTTAGCTCGAATAATGGTTAAACAGCAGGTAATCGACTATTTACAATTTAGCATTTATGATAACATGTTGCGGTGTGAGGTACGCACCGCCATTGACCGATGCCTAGGGGTCGCTAACGAGCTGGCTCAGCTCGTTAAGGCTCAGTTCGTTAAGGTCATCACAATAACGAACGAGCTCGGGTCGGTTTGTTAAGATCATCGAGCTCAAAATGTCGGCTCGGTTCTTTCAGAAATCTCGAGCCGCTCGTTAAGCTCGTTAGTCAATGATATTCTAACTTTGGTGAAAATAATATTACTTAATTTAATTATTTTAAAAATATTAAAAGATCATAAATAATAATAAAATATATAATATAGCAATAGCTACCAATGTGAATCAACAACAATAATTGATAAGTGTAGATGAGAAATGTTATCGATTATAACATTAATTTAATAAGTATTATGCTTGATTTTTACTTGAATGAAAGTTAAGACTTAGTAATTGTAAAAATACCAATTTTTAGTTGAGTTAAAGTTTGAAAAGTTTCATATGATCATTCTAATTAAATTTGATTATTAAAATTATATATAAACTAGATGTTCGTGGATTACCATAACTATTTAAAATGCTAGACTTATTTTATTTGAGCCTCACGGGTGACAAACTGTTCACGAGCTTTATAAGCTTGGGCTCGTTAAGATAATGAGCTGAAAAGGTGGTTTGGCTTGGTTTGTTTTTTTATACAAACTCGAGCCGAGCTGAGCCTGCGTTTATTTTAAATCAAACCGAGTCACGGGCCTCGAGCTTTTTTACCGGACCTACCGATGCCAAATATTGCGTTGGAGGTAAGGAATGAAAGAACCACATAATCAACTCAACTAGTGGCCCAAGATGAAACTAAGGCCCGTTTGGATGTTGGTATTGAATTCGTTGTACTTTAGGCACATATTTTGAGTTAGCTATATATTTGAAATGGAACGGAGTTAAAAAGTGCAAATATAGCATGGTGATATATAAAATCTATTTCCCACCTGCACCCTATGAATTTGAGATAGGCTTAAAAGTGAACTTTAAAAAATGATAAAAAGTTAAATTCTAAGCTAAATAGGTTAGTTTATTATAAAGATTTTAATTCCACCAAATAAAGGGGGCCAAACGGGTCCTAATTGTATTTGAGTTACAGCCCAAAAGGATGATGGCACAACTAGAAAGCCCAATTCACTTGGAATTTCTTGAAACAGGATGTAATTAATAATCATTACTCAACTAGTATTCGAAGATGAAACTAATTGTATTTAAGTTATAGCCCAAAAGGATGATGGCACAACATGCTAAAAACCCAATTCACTTGGATCTTAACTCAACTTGTGGCCCAAGATGCAACTAATTGTATTTGTGTTGTAGTCTGATAGGATGATGGCACAACAAACAGAAAGCCCAATTCACTTGAATTCTTTTAACGAGTTGTAATTAATCATTCCTACGACCTTGTAAGGTGAGTATGTAACTAACCTTTTTGTGGTGTATCAGCATAATGAGATTTTCTATGTAAATCTATATAATACATCTGCTATGTTTACCTTTATTTGAGTGTTTTACCTGGAAGATTTGTATCAAAGGATGAGTTCCCATTATTAACTTTATTTGACCTCTTGTTGTGTAGGCGAAGAAGATGATCATTCATGCAGTTGACCGTGCATTGAAGATTCTCAAACAGGGTTGCTCATCCTTTGTTGCTGATTGAGCCTGGTTCTACGAGACAACAAATGAGATGGAAAGAGATGATGCAGATGATGCAAATGTTCGTGATAACAAGAGTAGATTATAGATTGTGCAAATTATTGTTCTTTAAGCCAAGTACAATTAGTTGCTTCTTGGGCTATAACATTGTAATCTGAGAATATGAGGGTTAGAGTAAAATTATTGCTCAAACTTAGGCCTTCTCTTGAATAGTTTCTTATGATCAATGAGAGAAACATCTCGGTTAAAAGAGAATCACAAACCACAATAAAATGCTACAAGTAGCAACATCGAAAAGCCTTCAGCAGAGAGAATCAATAGCGTACAAGACCGCCATTTTCTTATGCATATATACCTGCAAGAGGAATTTTTTATTGTAATGCCGCTTCACTCCTTGGTATCGTTGCGTTCTGACGAGGGCTTGATTTCTATTCTCTTCGGCCAGATTGATGTCCAAGCATCTGGATTCTTCATCTGATTCCTGTGTCCAAGCTCGAACTCGATCTGATTGTAAGTGTACTTCTGGGGGAATACTGCATCAGATACCCATGTTTGTCCTTCGGGAACGGACCCAGAATATCAATGCTCCACATTGCGAATGACCATGATAATGGTATTTAATGTATTAGTTGGCCACGTCGTCTGCTTCTGAAACATCTTACATTTGTCGCAGGTCTTGACTATCTGCAGAGCATCTAACTTTTCTATGGGCCACTAAAATCCATGCCGAAAAGCTTTGCTTGCCAAAGATCTGGGTGCCACGTGTGCACCGCAAATTCCTCCGTGAATATCATGTAGAAGTTTGATTCCTTCCTCCTTTGTTACACATTTTAGTAGAACTCCATTAGCGGATCGTCGATATAATAGATTCCCAATCATCTGATAAGAGCGGCTTTGTTGACTTACTCGGATAGTTTCTTCGTCATCATCCGGTATAGGTTGATTCTGAAGAAAGGCTCTGATTGGTGTCATCCAACACGATTGTTCTTGATCTAGGATCATGATACTCGTATCTTCTGAGGCACCCTGTTCTGACTCTAGGGTTGTCGATATAGATGGCTGCTGCAGTTTATCAAAAAATACATCTGATGGAGCTGGAGATCTAGACGATGCGATCCAGGCCAGGTGGTCTGCGCCTCTATCATCCAATCGACGAATATATTGGATTTCAAAACCAGTAAATGCTGCCTCTAGTTTGCGAACTTCTGCCAAGTATGCTGTCATTTTTTCATTTGAGCATTGATATTCCTTCTGGACTTGCTTGGCTACTAGTTGTGAATCGCCTTTTACCAGTAATTGCTTCACACCCAAAGATTTTGCAATCTTCAACCCATTGATCAATCCTTCATATTCTACAACGTTGTTGGTGGCTTGAATAACAGCTGTATAGCATACTTCAGTGTAGTCCCTTCTGGTGTGACAAGTACTACTCCTGCTCCAGCTCCTTTGAGAGTAAAAGAACCATCGAAATATAAAATCCAATGTTCTGGATTGATTGAATTCTTGACTGAATCCAGATCGGTCCAGTTCTGATGTTCTTTTCACTTGGCCTGAGGGTTCGTGTCTGCCTTGACTAGCCAACACAAACTCTCTATGGCGCTATTTTTCAATGTGGTTTCGATGTCCCCCCCCCCTGTATGGGGGGACGTACATATTTATATTCTTACCAGACCCTTCTAGAGACCTACTCGGATCGGGTAAGGATTTTCATGTTAACAAGGATATAAATTCTATTACAAGACGTATGGAATCTGACAGTATTATTTTCTATATCTAATATCAAATGTCTATAACTCAGTGTTGAGGGTCACTACCAGAGGTAATTAACCCTAATGACCCTCGACCTTAATGACGTAATCAAGGTATAAATAATCCCCGTCTAAACCAGTCTCCGTACCGTGCGGGTGCGCTACGGGCAGAGCCAACGGGCTGTCTCCGCCTCGCCCGACCCCTTCGAAGAGGGGTCGGATCCTTCACGCCCGGACAGCGCGCTCGACCCCGCCTCTATAGGGGTCGAGCGAACGCATCTCCGCCTCGCCCGAACCTAGGGTTGGGTGAATCGCTTACTACTCCACGAATAGGGCGGACGACGACGGTTGGGAAATAAATGCCTGACACTCCCACGACCGCTGACAGGTAGAGCCGCCCGCCAACCCGGGCAAGTGGACGTTAAATGCGCACGACGTGCACCATCCACGGGATGGGCGTCACTCCAACAGCCCCCTGTCAGAGACTCATCGTCCTGTGCAATAGGACGCCCTGGAGCGACGGCCATCACCACGGCGTCATCAAGCCGGCTCCTACAGTGACGTCTCCTCCATACGGATGGAACCCCACCGAACGACAGCACAAGGCCACTCCGTCAAACAGGAATGGCACAACCGCACCAAAGGCGTCGCCATTACGGCTCGGCCTAACCGGAGTACGGCTGCTGTCAACCTCACGGAACCGGCCCTCCTCACACCACCGTATAAAAGGGGAGGGAGATCAAAGAAGAAGGACAAGTCCTCAAGACCCGACAAACATACAAGCTCCCAAGCACACGAACAACACTCACCAGCTCACGACACCCGCAAGCACACTAAGGGGCAGGAAGCACTCTCTCTTCCTCCTCCGTTTGTAACCCCCGTGTAATCTCTGTCGCGAGTAATACAAGCAGCACGAAAACTGGACGTAGGGCATCGTTGCCTGAACCAGTATAAATCCTTGTGTCCTCTCACGAACCATCGAGACCTTAAAACACACCCCCCACGATAAATTTACTAGTCGACGGTAACAAACATCGACAGTTGGCGCGCCAGGTAGGGGACGCTGTGTGTTTTCGCCGATCATCTTTTCAGGTTTCGATGGCAAGCCACGGATGGCTTCCCGGGACTACCGTGTCCTTCGGGAGTCTCGACTTCGTTGCCACCACTGGGGGCAGCCTGGTGCTGGAAGGCGCCACGGCGTCATCAGCCACCGCCCCTTTCTCCCGTTGCACGCCGACCGTCCCCGCCAACGGGAAGAAGCGACGCTCGGGCAAGGGCTCGCGCTCCCGGAAGCCCTCACGCAAGGGTCCACGCGCAGCCTCTTTGCCCAACCAAGGCAATCCTGGTACAGCCACGATGACTCGTACGTCGTCGTGTGAAAGCCCGCGCTCCACGAACACCGAGTTCGTGGGGATGACGGACTACACGTCGGAATCCTTTTTTGACCTCCTCGACGAGGCGAATAGAGGTTCCGATCCGGAACGTAGCGAGGGAAGCAACGATCCCTCGCGCGAATGTCTCATGGCACATTCCGGAGACCCGCTCAACTCGGGAGATAACTTCCCTCTCACTCAGCTGCCACCGGCCACTGAAACTCCCTCCCGCGACATACTGCCCGACCAGTTACAAGCACGGAGGGAGGAGCTCTGTGAGGCCAAACGGCAGCTGGAGCAAGAGGAGGCAGAGATCGACCGAGAGCTCGCTCGCGCCGAGCCTGGTGGACGTGCGCGCTCCATGGCGCGCGGCGTACGTCAGCGGATCATGGAAGAGGGCGAAGGGCCCCCACATTTCGCGCGGGCGAGCCAGAACCTTGCTGCGGCAGCAGCATTGCTTCGGGAGCTCCCCGAACCTATCACACCCGAAGCCCGACGCACTCAACGTGAAGTTGAGGTGCTGCTGCAACGAGCAGCGGCGCAACAAGCAGAGAGCTCGCGATCGCGAGCACGTAAGCCGCACACCCCGAACGCGTCCGTTCCGCAGACGCACCCGGGGACCGACGAGGCCTCAAAAGCCTGTGTCCGCGGGGGTCTCGGTGTAAACCGCGATGCCCGCGCCACCTTGGAGGCACGACGTCGACAGCCAGAGCGCGCCCTCGAGGTGGGCCGAGGTCGTCATCCACGCCGAGGAGGGCGCTACGACGACGACGAGGACAGGAGTCCGAGCTCGGATGCTCCGGGTCCTCGCGTCTTCAGCCCCCACATTCGAAGCGCTCCGTTCCCACAGCGCTTTCGGCAGCCCACCAACGTGCTGAAATACGCTGGGGAGACGAATCCGAGCCTCTGGCTCGAAGACTACCGGCTCGCCTGCCGTGCCGGAGGAGCGGACGATGATCGATTCGTCATCCGCAACCTGCCACTCTACTTGGCCGACTCGGCCAGAACGTGGCTCGAGCTCCTCCCCGCCGACCGGATCACGAGCTGGTCCGACTTAAGGGAGATCTTCGTAGGTAACTTCCAAGGGACCTACGCGCGCCCGGGCAATCCCTGGGATCTGAAGAACTGTCAACGGAAACCGGGGGAAACTCTCCGGGAGTATGTCCGACGCTTCTCCCGGCAGTGCAACGAACTGCCAGACATCGGCGACGTCGACGTCATCGGGGCATTCCTGTCTGGGACTACTTGTCGCACCCTAGTCCACAAGCTAGGGCGCAAGAGTCCTCGTACGGCCAAGGAGCTCCTGGACATCGCAACCAGCCACGCTTCCGGTGAGGAAGCCGTGGGCGCGATCTTCAACCGCCCCGATACGAAAGGGAAGCAGGGGGACAACGCCGGCGAAGGCCCCTCCAACCGCTCCCGTAAGAAGAAAAAGAGCCGGCAACAATCATCTGAAGGGCAGATGGTTGCGGCCGCCGAACGAAAGGGTGCCAAGGCGCCAGCCGGGGAGACCTCGGACCACTTCGAGAAGAAGTGGAACGGGCCGTGCCCTAACCACGAATACCCCGTCAAGCACCTCTACAAGGACTGCTCGCTCCTGAAGCGGTTCTTGAACCACGGGCCGCCGAAGGGCAAGCCGAGAGGCAAGCCTCGACAAGCCCCCAAGGGAGCAGATGGCGAGGGCGACGCCAGCGAAGGTAACGACGGTTTTCCCGAACCCGACGGTTGCCTTATGATCTTCGCAGGACCAGAAGCGCAAGGGGGAAAGCGCCGTGCGAAGGTCGAGCATCGTGAAGTGTTCGCGGCTGAGCCCGCGACACCCGCCTTCCTCCGATGGTCGGAGGCTCCGATCACGTTCGATCGGTCCGACCATCCTAGCCACGTCCCCCGACCGGGTCGATACCCTCTGGTAGTCGACCCCATCATCGGCAAGAAGCATCTCACCAAGGTCCTCATGGACGGAGGCAGCGGCCTCAACATCCTCTATGCGGAGACGCTCGTCGCCATGGGCGTCGATCGGTCGCTCATCCGACCGACCGGAGCCCCGTTCCACGGCGTCGTCCCGGGGAAGCAAGCCGTCCCGCTCGGACAGATCGACCTGCCCGTCACGTTCGGGACACCGACCAACTTCCCAATGGAGACTCTCTCACGTTCGAAGTAGTCGGATTCCACGGGTCGTACCACGCCATCTTGGGGAGGCCATGTTACGCGAAGTTCATGGCTATCCCCAACTACACCTACCTGAAGCTCAAGGTGCCTGGGCCGAAGGGAGTCATCACGGTAGGCGCTTCCTTCCAGCGCGCCTACCAGTGCGAGACGGAGAGCGGCGAGCTCGCCTCCAAGTGGGTTGAAGCCCGGCCAATCACGAGGATCCGACCAGAAGAAGCAGTCGAGTTCTTCCTCGACATAATCCACCGCTTCGGGGTCCCAAACTCCATCATCACGGATAACGATACGCAGTTCACAGGGAAGCGATTCCTCAAATTCTGTGACGACTACCATATCCGAGTAGATTGGGTGGCCGTGGCGCACCCCCGTACGAACAGGCAGGTTGAGCGCGCGAATAGCCTGATCCTACAGGGTCTGAAGCCACGAATCTACAATCGGCTGAAGCAATTCAGCGGACGATGGGCAGCCGAGCTCCCCGCCGTACTATGGAGTTTGCGAACGACCCCGAGCCGAGCGACAGGGTTCACCCCCTTCTTCATGGTGTATGGCTCCGAAGCCGTACTACCGACCGACCTCGACTATGGAGCCCCGAGGATCAGAGCCTACGACGAAGAAGGGAACCAGACATCCCTCGAAGACGCCATGAATCAACTCGACGAGGCGCAAGACGTAGCGCTCCTGCGATCGGCGAAGTATCAGCAGGCGTTGCGACGTTACCACGCTCGCTACGTGCGGGAAAGGGCGTTCAACGTCGGCGACCTCGTCCTTCGGCGCGTTCAGAGCAGCAAGGACCGCCACAAGCTATCGCCTCCATGGGAGGGGCCCTTCATCGTCTCCAAGCTTCTCCGACCCGGCTTCTACAAGTTACAGACGGTGGACGGACAAGAGCTCACCAACGCCTGGAACATCGAACAGCTACGTCGGTTCTATCCCTAGAACTCGTAGTAGTCTTATTGTTCCTCGCCACCGAGATAAGCGGCGCCCGACCCCCGTCACGCGGGAGTCGGACCCCGCTCGGGGGCTACACCTGCAAGGTGCGCATCGCGCGCGCACCTTGACACTTATTAAAATTCTCCGCCGTCTCGATTGCAAAAGTTTTAGCGAAGGACTTAGAACTAACAGTAGTTTGACCCCGTGCCGACCGAGATAAGCGGCGCCCGACCCCCGTCACTCGAGAATCGGACCCCGCTCGGGGGTTACACCCTCAGGGTGCGCGTACCGAACGCGCACCCCGAGCACTCGCTAGAATTTCGCCGTCCTGCTAAGCGGCGCCTGACCCCCGTCACGCGGGAGTCGGAACCCGCTCGGGGGCTACACCTGCAAGGTGCGCATCGCGCGCGCACCTTGACACTTGCTAAAATTTTGCCATTTCGCTTGCAAAATTTTGAGGAAAGGGTAAACGAAACTTTACCCCCTCCAAGGGTCTCGACCCCTCGTCCTACGTTCGAAATCTTAGAAGGGAAAGTCACGGATGGAAGAAGACATGAAGTCTAGTTGGTCGGACTGCGCAACGCCTATGACCCCCGAAGGTTACGGCAACGGCGCTCACGAGCTAGACGGAACGTCGGAACCGCTCGTGGCCTAAGACTCCTAAGGATCGAAAACAAGAAAAAAGGGGTCGAACACCCTCGCGATTCTGTGAAGGAACGCCTTCACAGAAAAACTTAGTGACACCCTTAGTAAGTCAGAAGATATCCATTCCATTCCGCCTGACTTACAAAAGGGCCGGGCACTTTTGGCCTCGGCCGTCCTAAGTACAAAACTAAAAACTACCCTAACTTCTATTCTGCCGGGGGGGGGGGGGGGGGGGGGAGGGGAGGGGGCACGTTTCCTGCCCCTTCTTCCGTCGTGCTTGCAGCAAGCTCCCGCGTGAAGGGGGCCACCTCCTCCTCGATGGCGTCCAGCTCGGCGTCGGTGTAACCGGGGGCAAAACCCTCGCTCATGTAGTCGAGGCCTATGTTTACATAGTGCGACCGGGCGACGGCGAACGCCCGGTGCACCCCCCGGTAGATCCCATCCTCCGCCATGGCCCGCGCCCGGGTGACGAGCCGGGGAACTTGGGGAGCAAGCGAGCTCGACCCAACCTCCTCGGCCACCCCGAGGTCGGCAAGGGCCGTGCGGACGGCGACTCGGAGGGTCCCGTGCTCCTCGGCCTCGGCCATCAGCTCCTCCCGGAGCGACGATAGCTCCTTCGCGCCCGCCTCCAGCTTCGCGGTCAGAACTACAAAACGAACAGCACAACAGTTAGCCCGCAACCAGGCCTAAAGGAGGGGTGGGGTCGGAGTCAGAGCTTACCCGACGTGCCGGCGCGGAGCTCCTTGAGCTCGACGTCGCTCTGGGCCACCTCGGCGGCCAAGGAAGCAGTCACCTTCTCGGCCTCGAGCCTGGCCTTGGTCTCCTCCTCCAAAGCGGCCGCCGCTGCCTCCAGCCGGCAGGTCTGCTGCACCGCAAGGGCCGTCAGAGCATCATGGGCCCGCCGCGCCTCCTCTCGCTCAGCGCGGAGCCGGTCCTCTAGGGCCTTCTCCCGGGCAAGGGCGTCCGCCGCCGCCCTACGCACGGCGACGAGCTCCTCCTCGGCGACTAGTTGGCAATGAAGGAAGGCCGCGACCGAGTCCAAAGCGGACAAGGCCCCCTCCGCGCCCCGCCGCACGCTCCCGGAGCCTGGGGCGCCTCCTTCCACCGGCCCCGCAGCCGGTCGAGTCACCGGCACTGCCACCGTCGGTACATCAGCAGCAGCCTCCCCCGCGGCGACGCTCGCCGCCGCCGCCTCCTCCGCCGTCGGAGGCCCAAAAACGGGCAGCTTCCGCCCGGGCGCTGGGTCTTCCACCCGCTTCTCCGCCGCCATCGCCTCCGTCGACGACGCCTCCGGAGGGACGGCTGCCACCACCTCCTTTGTTTGCGGAGTGGCAGCCGCCGCCGCCTCCGACGAGCCCGGAGGGACGGCCGAAGGGGCCTTTGGCTCTTCCACCGCCACCGTCGGGGGGCGCGGGGGCTCCGAAGCCCCGCCCTCGGCGCCCTTCGAAGCGCGCACGGGCCACCGTCCCGTCAGGGCCTTCCGCGGCGCCACCAGGAGCGACCCTCCTCCCGCCTCAGACCTGCAAAAGAACAAATAATGAGTACAAGCAGAAGGAGGAAAAGACTCACACAACGCGCTTACCCCCGCGTCGAAGTGCGGCGACGCTTCGGGGTCGACCCCCCTTGCTCCGCCGTCGGGCGCTTCTCGCCGACCCCTGGGCCGGCCGCCCCGACCGACGCCTGCCCAGGGGCCGACAGACCCGACCCCGTCGGCTCGGGGCGGGCGCGAACGTCCTTCGGAGCAGGCGTCTCCTCTTCAAGGGTCGGCCGCCCCACTAGGAACGTCGTCGACGGAGGCGGTGCCGCCTCCGAGCCCCGAGCCTCCGGCCCTCGAGGCTCCGGCCTAGGGCCCTGTTGGCGCGCATGCACCAACTCCTGCCTCTGGGCAGGGGGAGGGATCTCCACGACCTCCTCCTCTTCCCCCTCCTCGTCGTCGTCGTCGTCGTCGTCCGACCCCTGCCTGCGCCGACCCCGGGCCAGCTTGGCTCGGAGCTTGAGGGCCTGCTTGGCCTTCCGGGCGTCCTTCCTCCGCTTGTGCTCCTCGGCGGCCAAGCGGTTGGCCTCCCGGACGGCCGCGTCCTCGGGCACCGGGGGGCGAGAGGGTCGGACCACGAGCTCCCTCCTCTGTTACCAGCCAAAAGAGAAAGGTCAGAGCCAGAGGAGGGAAGATGAGAGGTACGACAAGATAGGAATCGCACTTACCAAGAGAGAGCTCCCCTCAGCAGGGCGCATCGGCGGGTGGTCATCCACCGGATCCTCGAGGTCCTCGACAGCGAGGGACTCCCGGAGCGGTTCCTTCAACTCCAGCTCCGAGATCGGCTCAGCCGACATCACCGACCCGGAGAAATCCGAGCCAGGGGCCATCTCCCAGAGCCGGAGCCGCCGCGCCATCAGCGGCAGCATGCGCCAGGAATGGAACGCAGCGATGACCCCAGCGCCGCGCACCCTCCGGGCCCGCAGCTCCCGCACGACGTCGAGGACCTCATCCAGCCGCTTCTGCTCCTTGGCCGGTGGCCCCCACTTCCACACCTCGGGCACCGTGTCGAACGTGCGCCCGGTAAACTCAGGCAGGGGCCCGGCAGCGTCGTTCTTAAGGTAGAACCACTGCCGATGCCAGCCCCTGTGAGAGCTCCGCACCGCAGGGGGATGTAGGAGCCGGAGCGATCCCCGCGGAGGTGGATGCTAGCGCAGCCGATGGGGAGGTGGGGTCTCTCCTTCGTCTGTAGCGAGACGGAGAAGAAGTACCGCCACAAATCAAAATGGGGGGCGATCCCCAAATAGCCCTCGCACAACGGCACAAACGTGGCAATGTGCAGCATCCCATTGGGATTGAGGTGCTGCAGCTCCAAGCCGTAGTAGTGGAGGAGCCCCCGCAAGAAGGAGTGCGCGGGGACCTCCAGCCCGCGCTCGTGGAATTGGGCAAAGGACACCACATAACCTTCCGGCGGCGCGGGCACCTCCTCATTGCCCGGGAGCAACCACTCCCTCGCCTCCGTCCGGGCAACGAGGAGGCCACGGCTAACTAGGCCCTCAAGGCGAGCCCTCCGGATATCGAACCTTAGCCAGGAAGCCATGAAGGCCAGAACGAGGTTGGAGAAGAGCGAGAAAGATCAAGGAAGGAACGCGCAAGCGCGGAAGGATGGAAGGCGAAGGAGCAAAAGAAGACGAGAAGGCGCGGAAGGCGAAAGAAGACGCGAGTGATGAATGCAGCGAACAGGCGTGCAAGGTGTGTATTTATACCTTTCACTCGCCTAGCGTTCCTCTCACCGCCAACGGGCCCCACCTGGCCATCCCGCCCGACACGGGCGTCTCTTTGCCTTCCCAGCCTCCTCTCGTACCGCTCACTGCAGCTGGGCCCACGGGACCACCTCATGCAACGCGGGAAATATCCCGCCCTCGAGGAATCACTCCTAAATCGCTGCGGGTGGGGCCCGCCTAGCCAGTCCGTCCCGCGCGAGTGCGACTTCGTCGCTTCGACTTCCTCTCACCTCACTCACTGCCAACGGGTCCCTCCGAACGCCACGAGCGGCGCGGGAAGCTTCCCGCCCGCCTGACCTTTTCCTTCGATCACAGTAAGCGGGACCCACGATACCGCCTCGCACAAAGCAGTATCTGCTCCCGCCCGTGCGACGCCTGCCGCCAGTCGCTGCAGAAGGGACCCACGCGGCCGCCCGTCAGACGGGGTCGAGCGCACGCGCGTTTGTACTCATGACCCGCGAAGACTAAGATCCCTGCCGCACGTCCCGTCGCGGCAGGCGCCGCTGCTGCACCGCTGCCACGAAGTAAATTCTGGCAGGCAGGGGTTTGGGCTGAAAAATGCCCCGACGGCCCAAAGAGTTCGAAGGCTGGCCCCACGAACGGGTTCGACAGCCGCTCAGGGAGCAAATAGAGTGAGGGGTGGATAAAGATGGGCCCGCTAGCGGCCAATACCCTGGCGCGCAAGCGCCGAGGGCATCTCCGTCCGCGTTCGAGTCCTGGTTCACGCCAACCCATGGGTATTTCACCGCAGAAAGGCAGCGAGCCCTCGGAGCCTAGCGAACGGCATCCGGGGACCAAATTGGGACGACAACCAGGAATATTGAGGTCGACCACCAGCTGGTCCATCGGAGCTCCCCCCGAAGGGAGCCCAGGCTTCACTCGAACTCTCCCGTTAGCAACTCAACGAGCGTCACGCTTCGGCCTCCGTGGTAAAGCGTGGCCCGGCTCGACCTCCTCGTCTGGCCGACAGACGCGCTGGAGGAACGAAATAAGTCGAACCATATCCACGATCGGACCACCGCAACGAGCGAGGGTCTCGGAGACGGAATCGCAAAAAGAGATCTATTACGGGATCGCAGAACACGTAAGCTCGACGGGGCTCGACGCGAGCCTATCATCACGAGTTTGCCACTCCCGACGTGAGTGACTCCAGACTCCCTCTCACGAGGAGGTCAGGCCTCACTCGGGGGCTACTGTTGAGGGTCACTACCAGAGGTAATTAACCCTAATGACCCTCGACCTTAATAACGTGATCAAGATATAAATAATCCCCGCCTAAACCAATCTTCGTACCGTGCGGGTGCGCTATGGGCAGAGCCAACGGGCGGTCTCCGCCTCGCCCGACCCCTTCGAAGAGGGGTCGGATCCTTCACGCCCGGACAGCGCGCTCGACCCCGCCTCTATAGGGGTCGAGCGAACGCGTCTCCGCCTCGCCCGACCCCAGGGTCGGGCGAATCGCTTACTACTCCACGAATAGGACGGACGACGACGGTTGGAAAATAAATGCCTGACACTCCCATGACCGCTGACAGGTAGAGCCGCCCGCCAACCCGGGCAAGTGGACGTTAAATGCGCACGACGTGCACCGTCCACGGGATGGACGTCACTCCAACAGCCCCCTGTCAGAGACTCATCATCCTGTGCAATAGGACGCCCCGGAGCGACGGCCATCACCACGGCGTCATCAAGCCGGCTCCTACAGTGACGTCTCCTCCATACGGATGGAACCCCACCGAACGACAGCACAAGGCCACTCCGTCGAACAGGAATGGCGCGACCGCACCAAAGGCGTCGTCATTACGACTCGGCCTAACCGGAGTACGGCTGCTGTCAACCTCACGGAACCGGCCCTCCTCACACCACCGTATAAAAGGGGAGGGAGATCAAAGAAGAAGGACAAGTCCTCAAGACCCGACAAACATACAGGCTCCCAAGCACACGAACAACACTCACCAGCTCACGACACCCGCAAGCACACTAAGGGGCAGGAAGCACTCTCTTCCTCCTCCGTTTGTAACCCCCGTGTAATCTCTGTCGCGAGTAATACAAGCAGCACGAAAACTGGACGTAGGGCATCGTTTCCTGAACCAGTATAAATCCTTGTGTCCTCTCGCGAACCATCGAGACCTTAAAACATACCCCCACGATAAATTTACTAGTCGACGGTAACAAACATCGACACTCAGTATACAGGACGTCGTCAAGTAGCAAGATGTTTGCAGCCCTTAAATTTATATTGAGCGGCTGTTGCTTACATCTTTGTTTTATAGTCAATACACTGTTAAGTGTTAGTTGTTCCATCGCAAGCCGTTAGATACAGACGATAAAATACATGTCTGACTCTGAAGGACAGGCTTGACGCATTGGTTATGTCACCTCACTTATGCTAAAAAGTTCTAGATTCAATCATTCAACGCGGCATCTCTGCAATTTATTATAGGACTAAGGCTTGCCTCTATGATACTTCCTCATACCCATTTTGTGTGTGAACTTATAACACGGTCTATTCTAGTACTACCTTTATTTTTTAACTATTAACTTTTTTATATAAATTTATACTAAAAAAGGGTAAAAAAACGGAGTAGTAATACACACTAATAACTATTTTTCTAAAGTAAATTCATTGATAATTTCTCTATAATCAATATGTATCCAATAAAATAGAAAAAGAAACTAACATCAAAGGAACGGATCTTCTAATAGATCTGATTTCAATGTTGAGTGAAACAAGCCACAACTATCAGGCGAGAGAAAACAATGATTTCAATGTTGTCTAGTGAGTCAAAGGGAACAAAAACAAAAGTTGACACAGACAAATATGGGCATGGGCACCCAATAAAAATCTATGAATCTTTCATAATTCAAAAAATGAACTAGAGGGATCCATAGATAACCATAATTGATACACCTCCATCTCTAATAAGGATTGAAGATAGATATTGCAAAATTAAGAAGCAAATGCCAATAAACACCTTTAGAAAAAAAAATCATTCTTTTAAAGTAGAGAGAATCCGTTATAACAGGATACACCCATCCTAGTAAGAACAATGGATCTGTGTTTCAAATTCAAGAAGAGAAGGTCAATGAACTTACCTTCATCAAATTGATGCGATGGAGTTAAAAACCCCTCAGTTAGAACTTTAGGTCTCAAATTATAAAGGGACAATATATTTTTCAATCGACTGAACCTTCCCTCGTCGTCCTTCTCAAAGCGCGCCACCGCCTCCTTGCCGAGCCACCGCCACCTTACCAACCATTGAAGCTTCAATGTCCCCCGGCAAGCATCAAACAACCCTCAACCCTAAGTCACAGGCGATAGTCGCCTTTGCTTCGCCTACACCCACTCGGCTCCGCCACTGCACGGACGGCCTCCTCCACCGTCGACAATAACCACCTCTCGATCACACCCACCCACCCCGACTTGGCTGCCGCCCGTCACTCACACCGCCACCGCCGCGTGCCACCATCGATGAAGCAGTCGTCAATTTCGATTGGAGAAAAAAATGGACTTCCGAATTACAAAACCTAAAAGGAGGCCGCAGGATCAGTTGCAGCGGTGGCTTATATGGACCTGTCACCAGCCTCATTTATTATTGTGAAAGGGTTGGTAACAAATCTCACTTTTTAGAAGGAAACGCGCAAACTGCCTCGCTACGCAGCTATTCTTAGCACGTAGTAATGCGCGGCGTGAATTTCGGTTGGTCACGAGACCAAGCCTTAACTAGACCGAACTCTCCAGATCTCGGTCCACGGACGGTGATGTTGGTATCAAGAGTCCTTAAGAAAATACGTAAAAATGAGAATTAAAAAAAGTTATAAGAAACGTACAAAGGCAGTGCACCTGCCTTCTATAATGGAAAGGTAATGCACCTGCCATTTGCTTTAAAAAAACGTACAAAAATATGCAGGTTTAAAATAATATGAATAGTCATAGATAACGTTAAAAGTTATTGGTGTCAAATAATGTTTATGGAAGGAGGGAGTATACACATAAAGATATTATATAAACAAAGTTGCATCCGTTACAACTTTCGATCAGGAAACTGTCAAATTGGTACTATATTCCTCTAGTCTAGTTATTCGTTATCATTAGGTCGCTATTGCTGAGGTACAACAGTGGCACTGACTATATACTAGCGTACAGGCAGCTTGCAAATCCCAACTGGCCTTTGCATCCATCCCCGCCCAAAAAAACAACAGCAGCAGAAGCAGCCGACATAGACCATCCAAAGGTCAGCAGCGCAGCGGCCGCATATATTTTGGAGGCAAGGATGGGCAGTTCTCGTTCATTTTGGCATAAGGTTCTATCGTGTTGTACTCTGGAAGCTCCATCCTGTACTCTCCTAGGATCTGGCAGAACGGAAGCTTGTCTGATTCTGTATTGCACCAGCTCGGAAGTCTGGTCTGGTTATTTTCAAAAATCTTGAGCATATATGCATCCCGAATCTGAGATAAATGGGAAAGAGTCAACGTGGCATCATTCAACCAAAAGAATGAGGACAAGAACACACAGTCACACAAAAAAAAGGAAGGCAGGAAATGTACGGGAAACTTACAGTGAACTCTGTAACCTGAATCGACTCTGAGAAAGGAGCAAATAGTCCAGCCTCCTTATACATAGCAAGAATGAATGCAACGCAGGTCGTTGATTTACCATCACTGTAAACCCATTCATCTTGCTCCGGTATGGTGAGTAACTGATCAAAAGACATTCCACGTCTTTCAGTCTCCACAATGATCCCCTGAAGGTCCAAACCCTACATGACCAAACATAGAGATCGGATCCTATGAATTTGATAACTGAACGTAAGTGTAAAGATTAAAAGTATGAGGTAGTTTTTTTCATTTTGGGAATAAAACTTTAGGTGCATGGAAGAACAAATGTTATGCCTAGATACAAAGAATATACAATGAACCTAGTCACTGCAACACATAGCTTTAAATGCTTACATTTATGGATAGAGGAAGTATTTTAGTTTGAGCATAAAATCCCATCAACTTATTTCAGACCCAGCTAAGTCCAGTCAAAGCCCCCAGCTCAACACCAATAGGGCCATAGCCCAAGACCTTATTAGTTATTTTTATGTGATTGCACTGCAGTACTAGAATGCAACTGCACACAACCATAGAACCATAACCAGAGAACTCAATGACAAACCTCAGTGCCAAGTCGTTTGTTAAGGGCCTCATTCCACATATTCGCTGCATAAAGTGGCTGCACCCTGGTCCACATTGACATAACAGCCATTACCTGAAACCAGGTATTATGAAACTGAGATGCAGCACTATAGGCGATAAATAATCTGGCGTGTGTAAGTAAATCCAGGGAACATGGTTGTTTAGCCTTTACTGAACTGATGATAATCAAGTCATTAGATCACAAAAATCGATTTCTAGACTCTATAGAGGATATCCTGTATCTACAATGACAAACATTTCACAGTATGTCTCAGTGCATTCTAGTGATAATATAATTTATATTTTCATTTTATATCTTAAATAAAAACCACTACACAAAAGGCATCAGTCCTATTTGAGGTTCAAATAACCGGATAACTTATTAGTGCATCAACTAGTTCATTACATGCTCTCATATAGTAGTCACACAAAAAAAAAAATCAAAAACTAAGAGTGAATCTGACACTGCATAAATCCAAACAATAATATAAAGCATGGATGAGTTTCTAACATAAATTGTACTAATTTATAAGCTTGATAAAGATCAACAAAGGTTACCAAGTTAGCATCGAGAGGCGGTGGATAATTATCTCCTATTGTATCAATCCAACTAAATATCATGTTATGATAACCATAAGGCTTTCCAGCCATGCTTCGGGCAAAGTCCCATGCAGCACTTTCATTGAATTTGGCACGAATATCCAGGTGCAGTGGCAGAAGGGCTATCTGTGGATTTGATTCATCCTTGAGTGCTGCGGCCCACCATTCCTCCCAAGGAATTATAGCAATTACTTCTTCACCCTGTTAGTTTGCAGTTGATAACTGTCAAGAAATACAAGGGCTGCAAGTACTAGTGAAGGAATAGATGCATGAACTACTCAGTACAATGTTTTAATTTGGATCCATTGGCTAATGTTGCCTTGCTGTATCAGATACCTGACAACTTATCTTCAGAAAAATAATTCTAAAATCCGCAAAGACACTGGTGAATATGTCAAAGAAACAAGAAACTCTTGCTATAGGAGCAAAGCAATAAATTTTAAAACCAGCCCAAAATACCGAAAGCTAATGCCCAACAACAATTCTAAACTTCCTAGGCTCAACTCAGTACCAAAACCAAGGGGTTGATTTTGAAGAGTTCAATTTTGCTACAATTTTGGACTTTGCAATATACACAGAATGATGAATAATAGTACCAGTTGACTAAGACAAAGAAAAATGAAAAAGACCACAGGATAATTGTTACGGATGCATTTGTTGGTCGCCATTATGTGCGCCGTAACAAGCAAGGAGGCTGAACAGATTCGTATAGTAACAGCAGAGTTTGGTTAGGATTCTTGTTTAGATAATAAAATAAGAGTTTGTTTAGGATTCTGGTTATGGAGTTCTGATAGGAGACGGTTAGTGCCTGGAGTATAAAGGCAACCTGTTTAGCATTGTAATAGGCATCGAGGAAATATAGTCTCCCATCACGGCGGACTGTCTTCGGTCGTCCTGGCTACCTTGGCTGGCGATGACGACAGGCTGATGCAGAGTGCTCGTTTTCCCTTGCAATCGAATTCTCAATCTGCACTATTGTTGTGTTCGCCATTACGCACGCCTCCACGACGACGCCGTATCAATTTGGTATCAGGGACAGAGGAGGGCATCGCCATCATGGCCGGCCCTCAAGATCTTGAGGAAACTTTCACAGATAAAAAAAGAGTTGAAGGCTTTACATCGTACCGGCACAGTAGAGGACTATCAGGGGCAATTTCTTCTGCTCCTATGTCATTGTGATCTCTCGCGAACTCAACAGATCGACATGTTCACGGCAGGCCTCGGGGAACCACTGCAGACAGATGTGGAGTTGCAGAGACCATCCGATCTACAGATGGCCATGAGTCTCGCCCGGGCGTATGAACGGCGTGCGAGAGGTTACCAGCAACAGATCAGTGGGGGATCGGCCAAGTCCACCATCATACCCCGGCAAACAGCGGCAGCTTCTTCTGTGCACTCATCGGCATCATCCAGACCAAAGTTCCGGCGTCTTTCAGCCAAAGAGTTGGCTCTTAAACGAGCTAACAATGAGTGTTATCGTTGCAATGAAGAGTACACTCCAGATCACAAGTGTGCAGCTAAATCAGTCTTTCTCCTAGAGTTGGATGATGAGGAGGATGTTGATACCGCAGCCAAAGATCTAGGCATCTCTCTCCATGCCCTCATAGGAATTGGAGTGCCCAACACGATGCAGCTCAGGATCAAGGTGGGACGAGAAACACTGGTGGCACTGGTGGATTCAGGCTCTACGCACACCTTCATTAGAGAATCTGTTGCCCAACACATTGGTCTTTGCGTGGTTTCACGTACAGGCTTGTTGGTGAAAGTAGCCAACGGAGATCAGGTGACGGGTTCGGGTGTGTGTGCACACACGAAGATCATTGTTGAAGACTCGGCATTCGTCCTCGACTGCTATGCCCTACCACTCGATGGGTTCGATGTCGTGTTAGAAGTGCAATGGTTGTGCTTATTGGGTCCTATCCTATGGAACTTCGATGACCTGACAATGTCCTTCTGTGGAACGGACGAACCATCACGTGGACCGATGTTGGGCGTCCTGAACCATTGTGCAACACGTTATCGTCTTCCTCTCGTGACCTGCTGGATGCCTACTCTCCTCTTTTCAGGACGTCTTTGCGGATCCAACAGGCCTTCCACTGCCGTGCCAGCATCATCACCGCATTCATCTATTCCCAGTGGCAGCGCCGGTCGCAGTGAGCCCATATCATTATCCACAGCTGCTCAAGGATGAGATTGAATGCCAATGTGAGGAGATGTTGCAACAAGGTATCATACGGGCGAGCACGTCGGCATTCTCCTCGCCGGTGCTATTGGTCCGTAAGTCAGACAAGTCTTGGCGCTTTTGTGTGGACTACCGTGCCCTGAATACACAGACGGTGAAAGATAAGTTTCAAATTCCATTGGTCGATGAGCTACTAGATGAAATACGGGGTGCCTGTTTCTTCAAAAAACTAGACCTGCGCGGTGGCTACCATCAGGTGCGTATGTGGCCGGACGATGTTGCCAAAACAGCTTTCCGAACACACCATGGCCACTTTGAATTCCTCGTTATACCATTTGGATTAACAAATGCGCCGGCCACGTTCCAAGCATTGGTGAATACACTACTGAAGCCTTTTCTTCGCAAATGTGATCTGGTGTTTTTTTGATGACAACTTGATCTACAGCAGATCCTGGTCTGAGCATTTGCAAACCATCAAGGCTGTCCTACAAATTTTGCGTGAACATCAGCTCGCGGTGAAGCGTTCCAAGTGCTCTTTTGGGGAGTCATCGGTAGCATACCTCGGCCACATCATCTCGGTTTCAGGTGTGTCCATGGACCCAGTGAAAGTGGAGGCAATAGTACAATGGCCTCGGCCTCGCACAGTTCATGCTCTGAGGGGATTTTTGGGTCTCGCCGATATTATCGAAAATTTGTCGTGCAATACGGTACTGTTGCGGCTCCTCTCACCGCATTGCTGAAACGAGAAGCTTTTTCATGGTCACCAGAGGCAGAGACGGCATTCACTACTTTGAAACAGGCGCTTACAATAGGTTCCGGACTTCACCAAATCTTTCTACGTCGACTGTGATGCGTCCGGTACTAGGTTCGGTGCGGTGCTGCACCAAGGTGATGGAGCAATCGCTTTCTTCAGCCGAGCGATAGCTCCCCATCACGCCAAATTACCAGCATATGAGAGAGAAATCATTGGGCTGGTCAAGGCGGTTCGTCACTAGCGAGCGTACCTTTGGGGCCGACCATTCGTGGTATGTACAAACCATTATAGCCTCAAGTTTATCTTGGATCAGAGGCTCTATACGATCCCGCAAAACACTTGGGTCAGTAAATTATTTGGTTATGATTTGACGGTAGAATATAGGGCAGGAAAGCTGAACACAGTGGCAGACGCGCTGTCAGGGGGCGAGGAGGACTTCGGAGCAGTCCACGCCCTATCAATGGCTACATTTGATGGCTTTGCAGCTCTGGCGCAGAGTTAGCAGGGAACGATCAGGCTATGGAGCTCCGCAAGCAGGTGGCGTTTGGGACAGCTCCAGTAGGTTGGACGGAGGTGGATGGTCTTCTACTCTTTCATGGCAAAGTGTTTGTGCCAGATGCATCGGCATGGTGGCCACAGTTACTAGCAGACGCCCATGACACCGGCCACAGGCATCCAAAAATCATTGCAGCGATGGCGCGCGACGTTCTACAACCAGCATGCTCTCCGTCGCATGCGTTATTATGGCCAGGGCTGCACAGTGTGTCAGCGAAACAAGTCGGAACATTTACATCCAGCAGGGTTCCTCCAGCCCCTCCCAACACCATCAGAAGTATGAAGTGATATTTCAATGGATTTCATTGAGGCGTTTCCAAAGGTTGGTGGCAAATCGGTAATTCTTATAGTGGTGGATCGTTTCTCCAAATATGCTCATTTTATAGCACTCGGCCATCCATACACCGCAGCATCAGTTGCTCGTGCGTTCTTTGATAATATTGTGAAATTACATGGGATCCCATGCTCCATCATCAGTGATCGCGATGTGGTGTTCACTAGCACGTTCTGGTCTGAACTTTTTCGTTTGGTAGGAGTGCACTTACACATGAGCTCGGCGTTCCATGCTCAGACGGATGGCCAATCAGAGGTTGCCAATCGGATCATCACCATGTATTTGCGGTGCCTTGGGGGTGACAGACCCCGTTATTGGCTTCAGTGGCTTCCATGGGCAGAATACTGCTACAATACTTCCTTTCAGTCGTTCATTAAGTGTTCACCGTTTCGGGTGGTGTATGGCCGTGATCCCCCTGCCTTGCGCTCGTATCAACTAGGGGTCGCACGTGTCGCGGCCGTGGATGAGCAGATGAGGGAACGTGATGAATTTTTGGGGGAAATTAAGGATCGCTTATTGCAGGCACAACAATCTATGAGGATTCAGCATGATCAACATCAACGAGAGGTGGTGCACAATCCAGGTGATTGGATATGGCTCCGCCTACATCAGTGCACAGCCGTGGGCATTACAAGTGCAAATCCGTCCAAGCTTGGTCCCAAATTCTTTGGTCCGTTTGAGGTGCTGGAACGCATTGGGAAGGTGGCGTACAGATTATAGTTGCCGAAAAGAGCTAAAATCCATGATGTTTTCCATGTGTCCTTATTGAAGAAACATCGAGGAGAACCCCCGCAGCCCATTGTTGCATTGCCGGAATTACTACATGGTCGTGTGATGCCTAGTCCGGAGAAGGTAGTACGTGCCCGGCTCAACAAAGGACACTGGGAATTGTTGGTTCAGTGGCTGGGCCAGGCAGCATCAGACGCATCATGGATGCTCTTGACGGAGTTCAGGAAGGCTTATCCAGAAGCACAACTCGCGGACGAGCTGTTTCTTGAGGAGGGGAGAAGTGTTACGGATGCATTTGTTGGTCGCCATTATGTGCGTCGTAACAAGCAAGGAGGCTGAACAGATTCGTATAGTAACAGCAGAGTTTGGTTAGGATTCTTGTTTAGATAATAAAATAAGAGTTAGTTTAGGATTCTGGTTATGGAGTTCTGATAGGAGTCGGTTAGTGCCTAGAGTATAAAGGCAACCTTTTTAGCATTGTAATAGGCATCTAAGAAATATATCCCATCGCGGCGGACTGTCTTCGGTCGTCCTGGCTACCTTGGCCGGCGACGACGACAGGGCGACGCAGTGTGCTCGTTATCCATTGGGATCGAATTCTCAGTCTGCATTATTGTTGTGTCCGCCATTACGCACACCTCCACGACGACGCCGTATCAATAATATAAATCAGGTCTGGAGAATGAAATATTTATATAGCAAGAATGCTGGTGCCCTTCAGACCAAGCAAGTTAAGGTAGGCTTGAGACTGAAACCCACAAAAACCAACATGATGAGAGAAAACAGAGGAAGATGTAAGTTATTGAAACAGAAGTGAAAGAAAACAGATACAAGAGACGTACTTATTATTGCTCTAGTAACTAGTATAAAGGTAATGATTGTATCAATTATAGTACCTTCTCATTTTCATAGCCTGACTCTGCGACCCAGAGATCACCCTTCTCATCTTTCAAGCAAACAGAAGTATGCCCAGCAAACGCACCAGTCACCCATTTCTCTAATGTCTCAAACCCACCCCACCGACCTCGAATCTTTGACAGAGCCAAAAAATCACCAGACTGCACATCCTCCTTTCTAATATTAGCAACCCAAGGTTGGGAACGTTTCTCAAATGAAGCTCCCATATGCTTCTCCAAAAAGGCCAAGTTGGAATGTTGACCCCAAGCAGTGTTTGAAAACAAAGGCAGGACATCAATCAAAGATAACAAAGTCCCCAGCATCCCAGATGGCATAAGAAAAACAGATATGCCATGCTGCTTAACCTGCTTAAACAGAAATAATAGACTGTTGAGATATGAGATAAGCAACTGTACAAAGAGGAGAACTTTTTTTACAAAAAAAAGTACGCACATATTCTAATTCTGCCTCTTCTTCCCATGATTTAATCTCCAAAGTGTGTTCCCGAGCAGCAAAATAATAGTCCCATGTTACCCTGTATGGTGTTGCAAAAACATAAAGATCCATGCACGTCCAGCTATGAGCGGAAGCAGTCTGCATAACACAACAGGGAAAAAAGATTTTTGTTAAGAAAAGAGAAAAAATGACACTATATGGTATTGATCATATTGAAAGATCAATCTTAACGAGCTGGCTGAGTGCAGGTTAAGTGAAACCTGGGATTCAGGTTTGACAATGCAATAAACCAGACTCTTGGATGTTCAGCAAAATGGCCATTTATTACTGTAAGGTACAACTAGCAACAATGTTACAAGCTCTATTGATCTCAATTAATTAGCCATGTACTCCCTCCGGTTTTAAGGTGTTTGACATTTGTTAGTGCAGATTTGAACTAGCAATGTCAATAATTAAAAACTGAAGGGAGCATAATAAAAGAATCAATAGTACACGTCACAAAACCAATTTTAGGAATACCTTGAAAATCTAAGAATTTGGCAGCATGACAGAAAGTTCTCTAATCCTGCCAGGAGAATTAATACAATCATTGCTACAGCACAACAAGCTCGTTCACCCACTACCAATCAAGCATAATACATTGAAACGCAAAAAATAAAATTTGAATTAGAAACTAGATTATGGATTATTCCCCGTATCTTCACCGTTCACTGTTGCCCAGTCCTCTCAACTATGACATGCAATGAGCGTATTTACACAGCTTAATGCGAATAGCAGTACCATCGAGAGTATAGCAAGAGTTCTAAACTACTAGTTATACAGGAGTAATCGGTAGGCAAGTTGCGACAGACCGCTCAAGCAATTCCGCCGCTTAATTCCACAAAGTGCGGTGCCTAACTCGGACTCGCAACAAGGGGGCGAGAAAAAGGCAGGGAAGGAGAACCTTGAGCCGCAGGACGGCGCCGCCGACGCCGGTCCCGTTGCCGTCGCGGTCCCCCGGCGTGAGCTCGATGGCGGCCTCGTTCTGCGCGAAGCAGGCGCCGTTCCACGCGGCGGGCGACGGCGCCCCGGGCGCCACGGCGGCGACGTAGGACGGGAGCAGGTCGACGGCGCTGTGGAGCGTGTTCATCAGCGGCCACGCCACCTGCCGCGGCAGGACCGGGAGCACGTCCCGCGGGCTGAACGGCACCTTGAGCTCCAGCGCCGCCCCCCGCGGCAGCACGGCGGACATCACGAGGAGGAGGACGAGGACAACGAGGAGGCTCCCGGGCAGCCGGCCCCGCCGCGGGGACGCCGCCACCGCCATCGCTGGCGCGGCGGTTGCCTCCCGCGTTTTCTTTTTCAACAGGATCGGCGACGAGTCCTGGCTTGCGCCGTGGTGCGTGCGTGGTTGTGGTGTGGTGGGGGAAGGTGCCGTGCGCGGACGGAGTCGTTGGCCGGCGAGGCGAGACTTCTGAAGCGGCGCTTGCGTGGCTTTTGGATTTTTTTGTTGCGGGATGTGGTGGGGTTGGGCTTTCCGGGTCCTACCTGGCAGTGGGCGGGTGTGATATAAATGATGAGGGAGCATCCTCGTTGCGTTTACTCTTCGGCTCCGTTTCGTAGTGTGTCCGTCGAGGTTTTCGTGTTAGCGAACGGGACGGACTGCTGGGAGTAGTACGTTGGTTGGTGTTTGGACTGCGTTTTTTTTTTCTTTAACCAAATCGCTGGTATTTTTCTTTGGGTCCGAGTCGTATGCAAAGGCTCGTAAATTGATTTATTTTCATTTGTCAACGACGCAGCAACAATGCCTGCTAGCTCCACTGTTTCCCACGCATGAACCGAAGGTGTGTAGGTAGCAATCCTGCAGATTGCAGAAACAGAGAATTCAAGCATAATAACAGGGCATTGGCAATATCGAGCACCGCGCCTGACTGGCTCATGGCATCCCATAGTTATATATTATCCGTCGATTTCAGCTCTAACCTGATATAGTAGCAGCATATCAACTGTTGTAGATGCACTTCTTCAGAAGATTTACAAACAAAAACATACCTTATACGAACCATCCCATGGCATGAACTATTATGCCTGGTGCATATGTTATAGAGCTCCCAATATAAATAGCTATAAAGGCTTTAAATCAGCGACCGTGAAGTGAAGGTTGCTCTCAAATAAGCTGTAGTGATCCTACCTATCTTCAGACTTCAGGATAATATTCTGTCCCTAACCACTCAAGCATATACACACAAATCTAGTTATTAGACATAATAACAGTGACTACAGCCTTCACCAGCATCTTTACCCCATTCCATTCATTTCTGACAAGAAAAATTTTCCTTATTCATGTCTTAGCACTGCTAAGATTATTATTATCCACTATCATATCAAGCAATTTACAGAAGCGAAGAAGAAAGATAGTTTGGTGTCGGTGGCACACAAGTCTAAAGCATTGCTAATATAATATGCACGACGCTCTAAGGATCAGGAGAGTTACCAAAGCCATTCGACTGGTCGGTGTTGGTGGAATTTCTCTTGACCGTGATGTAGTCGTTAAAGGAGGCAGAGAGGTCAGAGTAGAGGTCAAAGATCTGGGCAATGTTGGCATTGAGCTCCCGGATTAGCTCCAAGTTGTGATCCAGTCCATCCTTGTCATGATTGTTCTTGTTCCGACTGATCTCCTGGATTAGCATGCAACCTTGTTGTAGTACCATTCGAGCTTCATTGCAGCATTGTTGCACCCACTGCAAAATCTCACCATTTGTACCTTCTGTTGCTCCAATGTTGATGTTATTGCATGAACCCACTCTAGCCTGGGCCGAGAACGTTGAATGCCCATTGCCATCGCTATTGTTGTCTTTGACTCTTATGTTCCCATAGATCTCCATAGTCAAAGAGCTCAGGACAAAACCACCACCATTTCTGCTTTCCCCTGCGCGCACAAAATCATCCACACATCATCAATCAAGAAAGGAAACAAATCACATGGTGTGGAAGAAAAGGAAAGGAACAATTCTAAAATTCCTTCCAGAGTCATGTTCAATTGAGTAGCTGTTCGAGTAATTCATCATAGAGGGTTGTCCGTGGAGTGAAGATATAGTGCAACGGAGACAAAGAGACAAAAGAGGAAGCTTGGATCTATTAAAAGAAGAAAAATTCGTCAATTTTCCCCAGTAGCACAAACTAGATCTAAAAAATGGAAAGAAATAAACCTTGATTTTGGACACTTAACTCCACTAATGTTCATATTCCAAGGTCCTAATTCCATCTATGATGCCACAATCAAAATTGGTCCTTGGAGGAACACCCTCCCATGTCATGTTTGACTCTAAGGATAGATACATGTTGTACACATAGTATGGTAGGGTGAAGGGTGAGTGTTCGAAAGCTCTGTAATCGGGTAGATCTAGAGATGACAACCTAGATCTCTCTTTTAGAAACAACACAAATCCTGAACCATGAGTTCTAATAGTACAAGGTTCTAACTTGGATCCGTAATAAATTCAAATATAGCGTACAAAAAAACAAATCTAGATCACAAAGATGGAAGAAAGTTGACCTGGCAAAAATTGGGGGCACCATGGCTGGATTTGCTCCTCTTCAACAACATCCCCTACTCTTTCTCGTCGTCGGACCCTTAACCAAGACCACCTTAACTTAGATCTGTGACATCTCTTTCTCAGTTGCCCCCATTTGGCCCTAGCTACCATTTGAGATAATGTCACCACTAGACCTCCCTCGCTCAAAGGAGAAAGGAAATGGGGACTAGTTCTTCGAAACCGAAGGGGGCATTTATATAGCTATTTTTGTGACTGTGGTCACTGTACTTTATTTAAATGCTATGATTAGAAGTTTGGACTGTGTCAGTGTTGAGAGCCCATAGTTTCTCAGATAGTCATCCTCGGGGCACTCCTGGTCCTGGTCCCCTTCTTCGACTACGCGTCATATATTTCAAAAGCCAACACCTAATGTTTCAATGCTATCCATACAACAATCTCTCATTATTACTGTCCATGAATTCGAGTGCACAAAAGTTTCTATGTTGATAACCCGGTGATACAACAGATACAAAAATAGAGGAGGAGGAGAAGAAAAGGGGGGAGAGTGTCAATAATCCCCTCCCCTTTTCTATTTTTATTTATACCACACACTCCCCTTGCTAGAAGGTCAAATGGGTCTAGAGACTACTTGAACATTAACCTTTGGATATTTTATAAAAAAAACAACTCTTCTAACATCTATGTATTTATATTTCTTTGGTGAATGTACGTTTCAAACCCACGCTACAACATTGCTGCCATATAATTACACTTTACACTCATGTTTAACTTATAACTTATATTCCTAAAGTTTCATTTAGTGAAGTGTATGGAATTGTACAAAACAAGAGAATAGAGAAACGTATTACTGGGATTCATGCTAATTAGTTGATAACTTAATTAAGCCACCACGATTTTAATCGCTGGTTTCGGACAAACTGATTTTTAGATTGCTCCGGACCTGAATTTGGTAAATGATAGTGTCAATTTGTAGCTACAATGATGAAGTGGACTTCACGCTAAATGGCAGGTATCCTTATCGCCGGCCCACAGGCGGTCGCCGGCCGTCCCCATGTCTAATACGGTAAACGCCAAGCCAGAAAGAAAAAAGAAAAAAACTTTGAAAAACCATTCCCACTCTCAGCTCCCTCCACTCTACCCACCTCAATCCCCCTCTTCTCCATTCGCCAGATCGAGCGCCGACTAGGGTTTTCCTGCACTACCCCGCCCGCCGGCGGCGATGCCTGCGTCCTCCGTCTCCGGGGGCAGTGGCCCCGGCGGCGTCTCCCCGGACGCCATCATCGAGTGGCTTCAGGACGAGATGGGGTACCCCTCGGCACCTCCCGCGCCGGAGCAGCTCCGTAAGATCTGCAGGGGCAACATGATCCCCGTCTGGTCCTTCCTGCTCCGCCGCGTCCGCTCTGAGCGCACCGTCGCCACCGCGCGCAGGAACATTCTCGTTCACGGCGTCGCGGCCAGGCGGGCGCGGGAGGGCGGGCCCGGGGCGGGAGGGCTGGGGGCCGACGACGCCGCTGCTAGGGAGGCCGAGGCGAGGGAGCGGGACCTCGCGGCGGAGGAGGCCGAACGGCTGCGCGGGGTCGTGCGGAGGCAGCGAAAGGAGCTCCGCGCCCGCATTGCGGAGGTTGCAAGGGAGGAGGCTGAGCGCAAGCGTGTCCTCGGCGAGCGCTCCAACGCCAGGTACCAAAAATTACAGCGGAATTACGGGGTGCAAGCTGTTGTGACTAGCTGTAGGCGAGTAAACTGATTCCACATTCTGGTATTTGGCTTTGCGGGTTGCTAAGTCAGCTGATAGAAATGCCCAAAACAATTGCAGCATTTTTTTATTGTGTCTAATTACCGACAGGAACGCATGAAAGTGAGGGTTAATTATCTTAGTTCTGCTCTACGGTGAAAGACTGAAAGTATGGACTAAATTGCTTGAAACATTATACTTTCGTTACCGGTTGGAGTTTGATGGAATAACCTTGGCTCTAATCAAAGGAATTTTCAGTGATATCCTTCCAGAAATGTGCCACTTAGCAAATGGCCTAAGCTGTTGCTGCGTTTTGGCTGACAGCCTAAACGCCATGTCATTATTCACATATGTTATTTTTGTATTCCTATCAATTTCCAAAAGAAGCACTTGTGTACATGTCAAATCTGATGGTCATTGTGGGATTGAAATGCTAAATTAGGTACTTACTGTTCAGCCTAGTAAATGTGTTGAGATATATGTGCACTTTGTCGAGCCAATATAGCATGTCAGTGAAACTGCTGACAAGAACACCTGAGAAGCCATAGTCTGTAGGTTTCACTCAAGTTCTCTCTCTTTTTCAGATAACCTTGGAACAATGACACATACAAAAAGCTGACCAATAGTGATGGCACTGTTTTCTACTCACGATTGTATATCATGGCTACCTTATCCAATTCTGGTCACATGCTGATTTTACTGATTTCAGCATTGCATTGGCGTGGACATATCATAATCTTAGCAAGTAGAAATGTCTGCCACAGATTTATTTATTTATTTATTTATTGTGATGTATTTGCTTTCTGGTCAGCATTTGTATGATGTGATAGCATTTGATGAGTGGTATTACAGTTATATTCTTTTGTTCATGTTCAGCAATTTGTCTCATTTAGTTACCATAAAATTGTTCTGATGGTGCACTTGTAGCATATCATGAATAAATGACAAGGACATTTCTTTTCTTCTTTATTTTAGGCACAAGCAAGTTATGCTTGAGGCATATGAACAACAATGCGATGAAGCATGCAAAATTTTTGCTGAATACCAACGCCGTCTACATCAGTTTGTTGATCAAGCAAGGGATGTGCGAAGGTCTAGTATAGGCATATCTGGTGCTGTGGATTCTGTTGATAATATGCAATTGCATAATGACAAAGAGGATCTATATTCGTCTGTGAAAAGCAATAGGTTATCAGAAGATCTAGTAGAGACTGCAGGTGAAAGGTCCATTCGGAAGGCTTGCGAAACACTTGCTGCAAATATGATTGAAACAATTAGGAGTTCATTCCCAGCATTTGAAGGGAGTGGCATTAATTCAACTTGCCAATTAGATGCCTCAAAGCTGGGAATTGATTTGGATGGTGAAATACCAACAGATGTAAAATCTGTGGCATTGGATTCTTTGAAGACCCCTTCTTTGCTTTTGCAATCTGTCATTACCTATACAGCACGCATGAAAACAGTTATACAGCGAGAAACAGACAAGATTGACATACGTGCTGATGCAGAACTGTTGAGGTACTAACTTTCTTTTTTAATTTTCATTGTCGTACTTGGCTTCAAGAATCAACACGAAAAATTGTTGTGCATAGTTTTGATTTTTGTTTCACATAGTGCTGGCCATGCTTTAGTTAATCACGACTCTTGACTTATGGTACTATATTTGTGAGTGGATGAAGTTTTAGTTGGAAAATAATTTCATGTTTACCTTTGATCTTTTCATATGAATTTTTTACATTGTTGGAAGTGTATAAGTTAATTAAGTATTTGAATAGAAGTTTTACTGGATAATATATGTATCATTAAAAACTAAAAGTTTCTGTTAATTTTCGTCAGCCAATGTGTGTTCTGTTCTATACTCAGTTGTGAAATGTACTAGTGGGCTTCTTATATTTCTTTGGATTACTTGTTAATCGGATATGCATTCTTTTCTTTAGGTACAAATATGAAAACGAACAGGTGATTGATGCAGCTTCCACTGATGCAAGCTCACCCTTACCGTATCAGGTGTATGGCAATGGAAAGACTGGATCACAGCTTTCAACTCGAGGAACATATGACCAACTACTAGAAAGACAGGTAGTTGCTTGTGTGGTGTTTGTCTATCTGCTACAAACTCTGGCCCTGCTGTTGTTTCAGTCTGCTTTGTTTCATTTGTGTTGACATTCAGCGCTGATTATTGCTTTCTAAATTCTAAATCAAATTTATTGAAAAATTACTGGTTTTTGCTAGTAGATACTCCATTCCAGGAAGGAAGAACACAGTAAAAATATGCTACAGTTTGTCTAACTTAAAACGGGAATTTTGTGATTTAATATTGCTGGCTGCACTAAGAACATTTGTACCTTTCTCCATAGAATAGAACTTCAAATAAAGCACATGATGCTGGAGTAACTTCTATTTGACACTTGTTCCTTTCAGAAAGAACATGTCCAGCAATTCTTAGCGACAGAAGATGCTTTGAACAAAGCTGCAGAAGCTAAAGCTCTGACTCAGAAGCTCTTGCAACGGCTGCATGGCACTGTTGATATGGCTGGAAACAAAAAGCTGCCCAATGGAAACAACTCACAGAATGTGACAAACAGCAGGCACCTGGAGGTATTATTTTTAAGTATCATGCTACACTGAAGTGATTTATTTGCTCCCCTCAAACTTACGATTTCTAATGCTTGTAACGAGACCCAAATAATAGTAACATGTGCATAGGTTGTCTGAGACATAGTTTGCTGTCCAGATTCACGTTACATTGAAATTTATAAGCAGGTTATGGAAGTGGAATATTATATTGAGCAATGCAAAAATGTATTCCTTATCAAAACCACACTTGTTTTAAAACGTTATAATATTTACCAGAAATGGTGCGCCAAAGAAATTACAAGAAATGTGTCCCAGGGCAGTGATAAAACCTTTGTTCCAAAGCTGCAATGCTACAGTACTATCCGGTTCTAATATCCTTGGCTGTATAGTTTTTGTCTTTCTATTTTTTGCGTATCCTATTATTTTTTAGTTTATTGATAACCTTTTTCTGATAACATAGTCTTCCTCATTTTAGCTAGATGTTTGGGCCAAGGAAAGAGAAGTTGCAGGACTAAAGGCAAGCTTGAGTACACTTACATCTGAAGTGCAACGTCTGTATAAGTTATGTGCTGAATGGAAAGAAGCTGAAGATTCACTGAGGAAGAAGTGGAAGAAAATAGAAGAATTTGATGCTCGTCGATCAGAACTTGAGTGCATTTACAGTGCTCTTAAACAGGCCAATATGGTTAGTGTGCTCTGTCTTGTCTATGGCTGCCAACTCTATGGTTCATATGTTTGGTACATACATTGATTTAAAAATGAAAGCTAATTGCTCTTTCTGTACTTGCTTATACTAGAAAGCATAGCTGGCATCCACTATATTTGTTTAATGGGCTTTCTATAATATTTGGTTACCGCTTCTCACTTATGGAGCCAGGCAGGCAGCCATTGAACCTAGAGGGAGGGGACCAATTAAGTAAACTTCAGCAAAATCACCTAGCTGCCGGTGTCTTAGGCTCAAACGTGTGTGTAAGTTCAGCCTGAACCTGGCTCCGCCTATATAGTGCTTGCAGCTTGTAGGTAATATGAACTCCACATAATGATTGTGGTGGAATGCTAGGGTTAGATTTTACACACAGTTTTTGTTGATAATGAGATACAATAAATATGCTAATGTCAAATTGGTGTCATAGGATGCATCAGCATTTTGGGAGCAACAACCATTATCTGCTAGAGGATATGCAGGAAGGACCATTATCCCAGCGTGCAATTCTGTGGTAGAGATGTCAACAAACTCACGGGATCTCATAGAACGAGAATTGTCTGCATTTGGTCAGAGCTTGGATAATAGTTTATGCAAGTTGCCAGCAACTCCTCAGGTTGGTAACATTATTTCTGTTTGGGTTAATTGATTGCATGTTTTGATACGTTTTATATTGGGTTAATTTGAATTTTCCTGAATAAATTGGATAAGGATGAGTCACTCTAAATATGGTAGATGATTGGCAGCTCTCCAGATATGCATTTTATTATGTTAGTGTTACTGCTGTTGAAAAATGTCCAGAAGACTCATGTAGGAGATTCTAGCTGTTATGAGAATGACTATTTTTGGTATATTTAAGGTTCATGTTTTAGAGTTTTGCAGATTATAAGTTGTCTTTGTCTCCACACATATTATTATTAACCATCGTTTAAGTATCTTGAATATTCACCCCGTTGATACTTCATAAGCTTATCAAATATGTGATCCATCGTAATTGTTAAACTTTATACATTTACCATTCTTCTGATATTTCTCTATTGCAGGCTCTGTTGGAGGCTATGGGTTCCAATGGTGCAACAGGTTCTGAAGCACTTGCAGCTGCAGAAAAACATGCAGCTTTGTTGACTGCAAGAGCTGGTGCCAGAGACCCATCGGCTGTGCCATCTATATGCCGCATCTCTGCTGCACTTCAGTATAATTCTGGTATGTAGAATGTGGCCATTTGTTATGTTTTTGTTCAATGTTGTTCTTTTATGTTGTAACCAATGTCAAAGCATTATCGTTCATTGTGTCAGAAGACAAAATGCTTACTCAAGAGAACGTTACCTGCAGCTAAGAGAGTAGCCTTGGGAAGAAAATATTTCTTGTATTATCATAATGTCATCGCACACAACAAATCATAAGTCACTGCTTAAAATGGACTACTTTTAAACATGTGACTCACCCAGTTTGTTAAGATGATCACCCTGCTATCATCTGACACATTTTTGTTATTGAATCCATGAACTGTTTTGCCATTTTTTTTTTCCTTGAACAGTAGAGTATACTCACCTCCTTATCAATAGTCTCACCAGGTACAGAAGGGACAGACTCTGGCTTGGCTTCAGTATTGAACTCACTAGAGTTCTGCCTCAAACCTTGTGGTTCTGAAGCTAGCATTTTAGAGGACTTATCAAAAGCCATTAACTTGGTGCATACACGGAGAAACCTTGTTGAGAACGACCGTGTTATCCTAAACCGTGCCCACCGTGCTCAACAAGAATATGAAAGGTACATCATATTTTATTCCTTTAAGTTCATTACCAGTAGCTAATTACTGTAACCAGTCAGAATTTTGTCAATATTGAGATATACTGCATATTGCATTTATGCTGTTTATCCTAACAGAATGTCTAGATGAATGTCCTTTTCATCTTACTACACATTTCAAGAATGTTTACTGATGTGTCCTCTCATTGTGTAGAGTGGCCAACTACTGTCTTAAATTAGCCAGCGAACAAGAAAAAGTTGTAAGTGAAAGATGGCTACCTGAACTGAGAAACGCAGTTCAAGAAGCTCGAAGGTGTTTTGAAGATTGCCAGCGAGTTAGGGGGCTGGTAAGCGCATTTTAAATTTCCTTTACATCTCTGTGATCATGATTATTCCTGTTTTCCAAAAAGCACAAGAGTAATTGCCAGTGAGTGTTTAATTTAGATTGTCCCCAGTATCGTTGGTGCTTTCCCCCAGCAGCGTGTTAGCAACTGATCCGTGGATTATCTGTTCACCTTGGCAGACATTCTGTCTGTCGTTTCTTGCAAGCAGAGCACCTTGCAGTGAGCTAATACAGCCATGCCTTTGTAACTTTCAGGTTGATGAATGGTACGAGCAGCCGGCCGCAACAATAGTGGACTGGGTAACCATAGATGGGCAGAGTGTTGGTGCCTGGATTAACCTGGTGAAGCAACTGCACATGGAGATTTCAAGACGAACTCTTGCCATGTCATCGGTAGGTGCTGACTAAGCAAAGTGGTTGGCACTGTTAAAGTGCTGAGGTTTGATTGATTACAGATGATTCATGATTCGTTGAGTTTGACACCGAATTTTAATCATCTTGGTACCGTTGTGCGATTGTAATTTATGTGCTTTTTTGGCTTGTAATTAGTTTTTTTTTCTGTACTTTTTGTATGTTGTAATGTGTTAAATTTGTTGGTGCATAAGGAGGTGGTATCACACGGCTTGCTGACCGACGTTCATTGTTCATTGCTTCACTATAATTGATTTCTGTCATACTTACACATCTAGTAGATACAGTAAGAATAGAGAAATCCCCAAAGGTTTGTTGTCTAAGTCATAATCTGGGTGAAAGACGAGTGGACCCTTTAAAACTAGTCTGCCTTATGGATGAGTTACAGTACAGAGATGATGGGTGGATAAGAGTAGCTTTGGTACTCGTGAGCAGACCGAGTGTCAGCGTTGGTTATACAAACAATCCTTGAGTTTTGAAAGATTTGATCCCGGTTGATTTGTTACGAGGATGCACATTACCACCCTTATATTATCGGTCAATTCCTCCATACCATCCTTAAGCTTCCAGCGAGTAACCGTTCACATGAGCCGCCTCTAGAGTCTATATAAACATCTTGCTTCTCTGCAGTCTCTTTGGGGAACTCGATTGGTTTCTTCAGTTGACAGCTACAAACAAACTAACGCAGCGCTGAGTTGCACTGGAACGATGGTGAACTGGGTAAAGGTAGCCAAGCAGCAGCTTGTGCACCGCCTGGCGAAGATGGCCGGGCTACGGCCGCTCGCCGTGGACGTAGACGACGCGGGCACCGTCATCAACGTCTGGGTGCCCAAACACAAGCTGCCGCCCGCCGCCGGGGAACAGAGGAAGAGGAAGGACGAGCACAGAGACCGCCGCCGCAGGCCGGCGGTCGTGCTCCTGCACGGCTTCGCAGGCGATGGCATCCTGACGTGGATGTTTCAGGTGTGTGGCTAACTGGCTACTGATGATGTGTTTGACAGTTTTGTGCTTTCTAGTTATGGACTTCTTGGGCTGGTTTTGTCATATATAGCATATTACGAAAATGCTGTTTCAGGTCGCCGGGCTGGCGAAGCATTACGACGTGTACGTCCCGGACCTGCTCTTCTTCGGCGGCTCGACGTCGCTGGCGTCTGGCCGATCCCCGGGGTTCCAGGCGGAGTGCGTCGTGGCGGCGCTGCGGAAGCTCGGCGTCGACCGCTGCGCGGTGGTCGGGTTCAGCTACGGCGGGTTCGTGGCGTTCCGGATGGCGGAGGCGCACCCGAGCCTGGTCCGGTCGGTGGTCGCCACAGGCACGCTCGCCGTCATGACCGGTTCCGCCAGCGCGGCCATGCTACGGAGGGTCGGCGCCGCGTCGTGGTCGGAGGTCCTCCTCCCCAACGACGTCGCGGGGCTCAGGTCACTCTTCGCCGCTGGCACCCACGGGAAGTGGTGGCTACCTCGCTGCGTCCTCAGTGATTACCTTGATCTGGTGCGCGCTACCATTCTTCGATCTTCACGCTACCATTTGTCATTGTTACTATATGTTTGCACAATTGCATAAAAAAGCTCTTTTTCCATGCCATGCCATACTGGCATATTGCCATGCATGCTGCGCTTGCAGTTCATGTTCAACCGGAAGGAGAGGGCGGAGCTGCTGGAGGGCATGGTGATCAGCGACGAAGACAAAGCAGCTGTCGTCCCTTCTTTCCGGCAGGATATTCTGTTACTCTGGGGCGAGGGCGACAAGATCTTCGACATGGAGCTCGCGACGAGCCTGCAAGAGTGAGTTCGCGTCTCCACCAGAATCTCTTAATTAAAACTGTAGCCAAAAAATGGCATCCGTCCCGAGTTCATCACTGCTGTGGACCCTTGCATTGTATGCATGTGTTCGTGGTCCAGGAAGCTAGGCAAGAAGGCGACGCTTCGAAGCATCAGCAAGGCGGGGCACCTGGCCCAGCTGGAGCGGCCGTGCGTCTTCAACCGCTGTCTCCGGGAGTTCCTGCGGCGCGATGAGGCGGCCGGCGTGTGCGGTGAGGAGGAGGACGACGACAACGGCAACGGCAACGTCAAGGTCAATGGCGTCCAGCTACCGTCGTCTTAACTTTCAGCCGGCCGTTGGAAAGTTACAAGTACAAGTAGCGTTCATATGTGTTATGGCCTTATGGGCAAGCTGCAGCATGCCTGTAACTGGTGTTTATCCGATGACAGGCACATGGCATGGTCGGGTAGCTGAATGTGTTCTCACGCATAAACGTGCTCGACTCGTTTCCTTACTATAGCTAGCAGAAGTGTCGATACGGTTGCTGGTACTTCACGCACTGGAATGAAAGTAAGGCATTAATACAACGTGGACGCGCGTGTGAAAACAAGAGAAATGGCTACTGTGTGCTCATTAGGGCTTTGTTGGACCCACTTGTACACTGTACGTAACAGTTACCTGATGGTCGGATGGCTGCAGTAGACACTGAGTCCTGAATGTTCCCAAACCGTTTGCCATCTCCACATCCCTCCACCCCATGAGCTCTGACTGACTACTACACTTCCCTTGCTTACCTGCAACCTGACTAATAAAAATTCCCCCTTCCTGCAGTGAACGATCGGACGGGAACGTCCACCAGAACCACTCTACTGCAGATCATGGCACAAAGCACAACGCTTACCTGCAACCTGCGCTGGGCACTTCTTAACAAGAAGGTTTATTTTCTTACAAAAAAATACACGTAGGCAATAACACTTCATAGATAAAAGAAAAGCAGTATAAACTGAATATGCAATTTGGTTACTATCAAAGAACAGTCGATTCATCATCAAACATTCACATGGGGAGCGTTTCCTGCAGGGGATTAAGTTGACACATACTGGTGGACCACACACACGGGGGTTACACTGCGAAAGTCAGCGAAACTGTAGATTTCTCAACTTGTTTCCCCGCCTCAAGCAGTTGGTCATAACTTTAACAGGCAGCAGCGGGGAATTGATCTACTCACACACTAATGTCTAAACGCAGGAGAAGTTCCCAAGATACACCACAATGATAAGTTAACAAGCTTGTCCTACAAATGACCTGCCTCTTCTGCAGCACTGTACACCTCACACATTTTAGGTCTGCACCAGCAACGCAGAGCTGACACCATGAACAGTGCATTTCTCAACATGAATTATTCCTGTTACAGCAGTTACCGCTTCCGCCTTTTCGGATCAACCTGCAGTTGCCAGAGACACAGAGCATTGAAACCCATGAGGAAATGGTTCTGTTGAAAGAAGATGCAATCTAATAAAAATCATAGGCAAATTGGTGAGCTGAAAGAAGCTAAGCTTTTATTGCATTCATGATTTCACATGCACAAAGAACGCATAGTGAAAATGCAATGTAGGTTAGAACCATGTACCTAGCCACTAATGTGTCATGTGACCATACCTTGCATTATAAGTCATCAAGAGCCAGATACTAATCTGTTATGTGGCCATAGCTGGGGTAAAGGAAAATTTATCTCACCACAAATAGCTTATGTTATCGATCATGTCACAGATTAACTGGGGTTCCATTATGATTCTGATCGTAGAACTTATCACTCTATGAGATGTCTCAGTGCTCAGAATGACATAGGAGAAAAAAATACTGATAACTAATATTTCAGATATTGGAAGACAATCAACACTTACAAGGAAAGGTTTACAGGTTTGCAAGAAAAAAAAGAATGGTTTACAGCTTTGCAAGATGATAAGGATTCAACATAAAGCATTCTAAATGATAAATAGCTAATAATCTTCATGCAGTTGCAAGGATTCATTAATTAAAAAAAATGGCATTAGCTCAGCATTCCAATAAGGCCCCAAAAAGATAAGGAAGAAGAAAACAGAATCTGCATCAGATAATCAGGAGCATGTAGAACTCAGTTTAAGCCACATGAGAAATGCGCATAGCTTGAAGGAGTTCATGGCAGCAAACGTTGCCAAAGATGAGCATTGCTTTAGTCATCAGCATTCACAATAAAACAATTTAGGAATAGAGGTGAAAAACACCAGGTCTGGAACAGAAGTATGAGAAATAATCTCCCCAGCCAAGTGGAAAGGAGGAAAAGGACACTCACCTTAGCATCAGAGCTTGGCGAGACTGGGTATGAATTTGAAGGTCGCTTTGAACCATTTTCTTTGATACAATCTGAGCACATGTAATGATCTATCTTTTTGGCCTGCTCAATGGTCATTCCCATACAGGATGGATGGAACCTACACAAGTTAAAGGTACATAGTCGATGAAACTGCAAATAAAGTGAAACAATAAGAGCACATAAATAACAGAAATTACGCAGCACAAAACTGAATAAAAACCATGTATATGCAGATTAACATTTAAAGAAAGTATTATCCCCAGACAAGACAGTATCCAAAACATAGATTAGACCACTATTTTGTTATAATACATTTAAAGAATGCAAAAAAATTTGATGTTGCATGCCACATCAAACTTCATAAGGACAAAAGAATACAATACCACACACACCACAACACACACTACACATTCCTAGATCACAATATACTGGCACACAGAGCACTGGTTTTGAGAGTCCTGTCCAGAATGTTCTGAATTTCTGACAGGAAGTAGTACAAATTAAATTATACTGAACCTGGCATTAGTGAAAAGAAAAGCTTACACTCCACAATTAACTGCAGCAAACTTTCTTCTGCATATAGATAGATTTGATATTGCAAGGCATCCTTTCAGCAGAAGCAAGGAAAAGGACAAAAATCAGTGATAAGCCAGTGTGTGATCCACTCAAAAAGGTACAATCAAGTTCCTTTGTGTCGTTATTTAGCAATATATGACAAATTCATCATGCAAAAATGTGTTCCTTTACGTCAAACTCTTTAGGTTAGTAACTTCTTCTTACATATAAATAGACATATGACATTGAGATGAAAGGTATTACTTCATAGTATTTAGGATCAAATGAGGACACAAAATATCTTTTGCTTGTGCAAGGAGTCCGTGACTTCCAAACTAGAGATAGCTGACAGGGGCATGATGTCTAGAAGTCCTTATAAATTATATTACTTTGACCAAATGTCGTCTGAGTTATTAAAAGTTAAAACATGCAAATCCTGCACAGCATGGCACTATTAGTTTACGTCCCATTGAGGGGGAATGGCACGGGAGTCCGTGACTTCCAAACAAGAGATAGCAGAAGGACCATGATATCTAAAAGTCCTTATAAATCATATTACTTTGATTAAATGTCTTCTGAGTTATTAAAAGTTAGAACATGAAATACTGCACAGCATAACACTATTCATTTACATCCCCTTTAGGGGGAATGGCACCAGTCAGGACCCATCAGTTAGGATAGCTGCTTCTCTAACACTAGATCCAACGTGAAAAAATATATGATAAACAAGCAAATCAGGCAAACGAGAATAATGCTACATAAGTTCCAAGAAAAACCATACCTTCAATGATATATACTGATACGTGTTTAAAGTGTTAAGTGAACTATATGTAATTTCATAAGGCCATACATGCAGCGTCAATATATACTTGTATCTTTGTCACAGAACAAGCACGGGTAAAGGACAAGAAGTTGTGACAACCTTTGTGAGCCAGCAACTATACCTATTGGACCCCAAAGGAATTTGTTGTTTTTTAGGAACAAGCAAATACAGCAGCATAGGGCTATTAAAATTATCAGGGTTTATTAATTGTGCTCCATTTAACCTGTTCTTAATCTTGAACTAAATAAATTTCGAAAAAAATTAGGTTTTGTCAGCGAAAATGAAAGTGAAACCAATATGACATCTGAAAGTGCTCATACAATAACCACAGAAACACTACTGCATGTTTTATTGGAAGAAAGGTGGTGTTCTTCAAGAGCATTTACCAGTCCTTGCATCCCTCACACTGCACCATAAGGTCGTCCGGGTTGTATGGCATCTCGCACTTGCAATACCTTCAAACACAAACCACAAGTCACGCCATAAGACAAGCAACCCCACATTGCGTCAGAAAGAAAACACAGTACAAATGAATGATCATCGACTCGAGATAAAAGAAAAGAATAGTGGAGTACACGGCGACACGGTCAGGGCTGAATGCGCCGGTGCCAGCTTTGTAATCAAATCGGCAGTAGAAGTCCTCGGGCCCGACGTTGTCGAGCTTGGTGTAGTTCTTAAAGGAATGGACGACGCACTTGCCCTCGATGGTGTGGGCGCTCTGTGTGTCGTAGTGATCAGAGAGGAACAGCTCCTTGGCGCCGTGGAATGGGCGCCGGCCGCCCTTGGCCTCCTCCGGCCGGTAGTACCAGCGCACCCGCACCTTGACGCCCCCGCGCCCGTCCGACTCCATCCCCTCCACTCGAGCAACGTACGGCGCGTTGTCACTGTCCGACGACCGCATCAGCACGCAGTCCCCCACTTCACGAATAGAGCAACGGAACCCGTCAAGGACCAAATCTTGGCGCGGCCGGCGACAGCATCGATCACAAAAACGCGGGCGGGAGCTTACCTCCGACGACCTTGTTGGTGCCCTTTATGGTGTAGGACTGGACGTCCCGCTTGCCCTGCTTCGTCTTGGCCATCTCAGAGGGTTGGATTGCAAGCAAACCCTAGCCAGGAGGTGGGGATCGAAGGGAAGAAGGAGGGGAGTGGCCACGGTTGTCGTTCCGACGGAGCAGGAAGCTGGTGGGGGCTGGGGCTAGTTTGGTAATTTGTGCAGCGGGATGGAGTGACATGGCGTTTGAATCCAACTGGCGAAAGGCGGTCCTCTGCCGTCCGATCGAGACCGGTCCTGCTTGGACGGTTGTCTGATGGTTCTCTTCATCGTTGACGCCACAAGAGGCTCGAATGTTCTCTGGTTGTGGGTTGTGAGTTAACCCATGAAATTTTATCTTTAATTGCTTGGCTGTGATATTCGAGAAACTGCATTAAAGGACACCCCTTTTCAATTAATTTGGTTGACTTTTGTAGAGAGCTGAGGTTAACTTGTTATCTTCAAAGAACAGATAATTTAGTTGAAAATTGACTACATTATAGACAATCTAGTTAAAAATTAACTACATTAATATTTATCTCTAATAGTATCAATATAAGTAAATTAAAGTTTTAGAATTGATTTCTCCAACGGCGGCGTGCAACACCGTTGTACGCGGTGTATGAAAGGAAAAAAAAGTTAAGAGATATTATGGTTATTTTATTTGAGAAAGATTTGTTAGTCATCGATTATAAGGAAATAATTTTTCATTAATCTCTAAGTGATTAATAGGTAAATGTAGATATTATTTTATGACATCTATAAATGTTCATAACAGATATGCTCTATAGTAATTTCTATCTTTTTATTATATGGTTTGCAGTAATAATGGAGAGATCGAGATTAATGAATCGTTTTAATATAATTCCTCTTTATGTGAGTATTGTAATCTTTTTTTTTCTTACAAACAAACGTGAAATTTTCTTTTTTTTCTTTCCTCACGGTTCAGACCATGATTCATTTTAAGAGTAAGTTGTGGTTACTTTAAAAATATTTATTTTAAGAGAAAGTTATGATACCGGTGGTATGCTTGCCCTCAGTATGATCACCAGTAGAGAAAAACAGATGGACTATCTGCGATTACCAAATTTTTACATGTAAAAATAGGCAGTCTTCTTCTAACTTTTAAGCTGCATTTTTATTTTCTTGGAATAACAAAACCGTAGAACAGGCAACAGAGCGGGGTGCTCTAATTTGAAGCATCCATTGCTCACCCGACGGCCCGGATTGCTTATCTCGTCCACCCTCCAGTGAATCACCCGACTCCACACTAGTCGCCACTGGATCGAACACCGCCGGCTTGGGAACCCCAACCCCCAACCCGCCGCCGGCGATGGCCGCGTACCTGAGTATGGGTGAGGCGCACCGGCGCATCGGCGAATTCCTCGCCCGCGTCGCCGGCGCCATCTCCTCGTCCGACGGCACCGCGCTCGCCTCCCTCCTGGCCGTCTCCTCAGCGCCAGCCTCCACCCCGCTAACCGACGCCCTCGCCGCCTTGCCGGACTTCCCACGAGTCGCCGGCGACCGCTTCCCGAACCTCGCGGACCTCCTCGTCCCGTTGCTCCGTGCCATTCACTCCCACTCTCTCCAGCGCTACGCCGACGCCTACGTCTCGTTCGAGAAGGCTGCCAAGTTCGTCCCACCTCTTCTCGGTTCAGTTCAATTCGTTTGGAACTTCCGAGGATTTGATGTTCTTTTGAAATTAGTGCGTTCCTGCAGGAGTTCCGGAACTGGGAGTCGCCGTGGGCGATGGAGGCGATTCACACAGTGGCGCTCGAGATTAGGCTACTCGCCGAGAAGGTGAGCGGGGTGGGTGATCTGGGCTTGTAAAGTTGTGATTAGTGCTCATGTATGCTTGTTTGTTGTCTTGTTGTAGGCAGATAGGGAGCTTGCGACAAACGGAAAGAACCCTGACAAGCTTCAGGCAGCTGGTTCTTTTCTGATGAAAGTTTTTGGCGCACTAGCGGTATGTTATTCCGAAAGCTCTGTTCAATGTTCTTGCTTTATGTAACCAATGACTCTGCTAATGATCTGTTTGTGTATCAGCTGGTCTTGAACAGTTAATGTTGGAATTAGTGGAAAAACTTTGGCTTGAAGTAGTGTATTATCATTTTGCTAATACAGCAAACCTAGAAAAATCTGTAGTGCATCGTTTTGCAGAGAACTTTTGAAATTGTTAACCTGTCATTTGATGCATGGTATTTACTCCTACCATGTATATGTGATATGGTAACGTTTATCTCCAATCTTTCAGGTGAAAGGACCTAAGCGTATCGGAGCACTTTATGTTACTTGTCAGCTATTCAAAATATACTTCCGGGTAGGATTCGGTACTTCTTTAATTGGATTTGTTAATCGAACATGGTTCTTACTCTTAAACATCAGCTGTATATAGCTTTTGAACCTTATAATCTTGGACTTCTGTAATTGGATTTGTTAAACGACACGCTATGTAGAATATATTTTGTATGAGTAGCTCTCTTCTGAAAATACTGGATGCTCTTGAACATCAGTTTTTTATTTGTAACAACAAAGTCTAGGAGCTGATGATGAAATTATGCAGCTTGGAACAGTCAACCTCTGTCGAAGTGTTATACGAAGTATTGAAACTGCCAGGAATTTTGATTTTGAAGATTTCCCAGTGAAGGACAAGGTAAGATGAACACAGTTTTTGGACATGTTTCACTTACCTTGACATTTGTTTTGAATTTATTAAGTTCTGAAATGGTACAGGTCACTTACATGTATTATACTGGACGCTTAGAAGTGTTCAATGAGAATTTTCTTGTTGTAAGAGCTCCTCTCACTCTCTGTGTATCATCATTAAGAACTGCAGTGCTTTGAGCCTTTGGCCTACAAAATAGACTGCTCACACAATTTTTTGGTTAATTTAATCAGGCAGATCAGAAGCTAACTTATGCTTTGGTGCATTGCAATCCTCAAAGCGAGCAAAATTTGAGGTACTTCTATTGCATTGGGTTTTTATAGCATCTGATATATGAGACACCCTACTCTTAACTTGTTTTTGTATTTTTTTAGGAGAATTTTGAAGTTTCTTATCCCGGTAAAGTTTTCATTAGGTGTGCTGCCGAAAAGGACCCTTCTGGAGAAGTACAATTTGCTTGAGGTATTTTTACTTGTATCTGACAATAATATCCATAGTGCAGTACTGCAGTAGCAGTTCTATCCGTGTTCTGCATCTAAGAAACCATGCACCATCACTGTTCATGAGTTACTTTCGATAACCGCAACTTTGTTTCTTACATTTGAAGAAAGTTAGGTGTTTCCAGATTAACTTAACCCAAAAGGCTGCAATTAGCTGTTGTGCTTGACATATCAATTTTAACTTTCAAGAAACAATATTTAGCACGACTTCGTAGGGATTATCTAGAACTAGGCGGCTTTATAAATAAGAAATAGGCACCCAAATTTGCAAAAGAGGACTCAATCTTGAGTGGTCTAGGTCCACGTCCTTAACCAAATTGAACTAGGCCCATCTGTATGGGATTGACAGAACATCTTGGCCACATATCAAGTGACAACAACAACCCAAGCCTTTTACCACATATCAATTGAACTTTGAAGAAATCTATAGCTCCTGATTGGTTGAGGCAGTATACAAGTTTACCCGAAATATATCTAAGTATTAGATAAGGGTTGTACGGATAGTTGTTTAGTGCACCTAAGATATGTCAAACCCAACTTGTTTGGGACTAAAACGCTTGGTTGTTGTTGTTGTAAGATACATCAACCCGGTGGGCCCTGCAACGTGCCACATGCATTCCTCAGGCCTTCTCCTCTCTTCTATTGTTGTCACTCTCGGCCCTGACCATGGTTGGTTGATGGTTATGGTCATGGTTTGATATGTGAGCGTTTTGAGACCCACCATGAATTTCAGAACTTGCCTTCTCCATTTGACACCTATGCTTGATGCCATGTCCACTCAAGGTACTCACAATACCTCAAGTAGTAAGTACCATGGTTTAGTGGTGCTATTTATGATGTGACTTTCAGTCATGGCCATTTGCACAAGTGGTAATGTAACCTTTTCAGTATGCAGATGTTGTGACCTCACTCAAGAGCGGAGATCTCAGGCTTCTCAGGCAAGCCCTAGACAGGCATGAAGACCAGTAAGTTCACCAGTTCCTGTGCTCAATTTTTTTTTTCAACCGTTAATTGTCTCTAATGGTTTCTTCCTTTCCAAGATTTTTAAAATCTGGCGTATACCTTGTATTGGAAAAACTCGAACTTCAGGTCTATCAGAGATTAGTCAAGAAAATGTGAGTGCAGAACTGAAGCCATCATTATCATGCTTTACTCTGCACTGTGACCAAATAGCTTTTGGTTTTGCTGTTCTTTGGCAGCCATATCATTCAGAGGCAGAAGGAACCAGCCAAGGCACATCAAATTAAGTTAGATGTCGTAGTAAGAGCTCTGAAATGGCTTGAAATCGACATGGATGTGGATGAGGTGATTTAGTCTTATGTCTTCTTGTTTGGATCACCTTCTTTTTGTGATGTATTTAACCTACTTTTGTCACGCTGCTATCAGGTGGAATGTATCATGGCATGTCTTATATACAAGAATCTCATAAAAGGTTACTTTGCCCACAAAAGCAAGGTCCTCGTCCTCAGCAAACAAGACCCCTTCCCGAAGCTAAATGGGAAGCCTGTTTAGTCGCAGAATCATGATAGACAATCTTGTAGTCCAGTGAATTTTCTCATATGGTGTCACTGGACACACATGTTGTATCAATAGTCAGTAGAATGCTTTCCTGATAAAGGCACATCCGTACTGAACACTGATGGATGTATTCTTTATCGATATATCATTACTGGCCTTCATTTTCTAGGCGAGATGTTTGTCAGTATGCCGGTGCTTTGATCGAGTGGTCCTTTTGCTGATCCTGTTGTCATTATTCATACAATAAGTACTGAAAATGACTTAAATCTTGCAAATGTTGTCTGTCACATGCTTACATCCTTGAAATTTTGTATGAACGATAATCTGAAAAAGCTATACATACAAGGGCTTCCCAACTTTTGAAACCTATTGTGCAAAGAAATGGTTACTTATTGTGTATTTGTTGCAAACAGACGCACTCTAGCATGTTATTGGGTACTTCCCTAGAGTGGGTGTATTGCGCTTGTGGCAATTCCTGAGCCTGTCTCCAGGTCTGACGCGGTTCAACTGAGTTACTGGATACGTTGATGGACGTATCAGTAGTTTTGTAACGTCCCAATTGCTAGGTACAACTCCTGTACTCTACGTACATTCATCTCCATTACCGTAGCTCGTACCACAAGAAAAACAGAACCGCTATTTCCTGCACAAGACACGGGCGGTTATGCCTGGACCGCTTATAATTACATAGTGTACTATACTAGTAGCATCTTATGAGAATTTCGCAGGACCACAGGAATGTACAAATCATGTTCTCTTCATTATTAACAATGTGCCGTACTTGTTGGCAACTAACTGGCAGCATTATGTTTGTTGCCAGGCTTGATTGCAGCTCCGATTCTCCTCCTATCTGGAAGGTGTATAACAATGGAGACCAGCGTGTTTTTTTTTTTTTTTATAATGGAACCATGTTCCCACCTCTATTGTTTTAAAAACAATACGCAGCGTCAGGAGACCAGGGTGTAGTACTGCAATGTAAAACGGAAGGAACAGACCTCTGAGTTTGCCAATGGGAACAGAGCCTGTATCATGCCATTGTCTCTGTCTACCAGCTGGACTGTTTCCTCGCCAATGACAAGCATTTCAGTTCAATCTATGCCTTTGTCCTTGTCATCCTAATTTCGAAATGTGTCCACTATTTAGGTGTTTTGTGGGAAGCAAGGTTCAATTCAATATGAAAAGTGAGAATACAGACAACCCTAACAATCTATTTCTTGGGGGAAATATAAAAGGGGATCTTCACAAAAGCTGAGTGACCAGCTGCTAGCTAACCGTAGATAGAACTGAACTGGAAAGTTGTTGTCCACTTGTCTGTGTAGAGACAATTTTTTAGTTGTTTTCCTACTTCCTAGACATCTTAATTACAAGCATTGCCCTGATTAAGCGTTGCCTTTTCTTTTCACACGGCTCAAATAATACTCCAGTGTCCTAATGCTAATCCAGAGAAGAAATGGCCGTAGTAGTATTGCTAGCTTCCTGGAAGAAAGAGGGAAATAAAACGTAAAGCACTACGTACATTGTGCAACAATCACGTTTCAGTTGCGACTGCCTTCATGGTGCTCCACATCGACTTACATTGTTTTTCTTACTACACTCAAGCTCCGATCTCTGATCTGGAAACAAAAAAAAGGCCGAGACGAAGTGTACATTTCAAGATCATCCTCTGAACTTAGGCATGTGGAGTACATTCCTCGTGAACTAACTGTAGCACATTCCGATCCATCTGAAACAACACGAGTAGTAAGTTACTATACCGGACAAGCGTTCTTCGCTTTACATCTTTTAGTATACTCCCCTTTCTCTATCCACAAAGCTTCAGATAGTGCGAAAGCAAAGCCACTATGTGGTGCGTGATCAAAAGTGTCGTTGTAATCTTTTTTGTAGCCCAAACGTATAAGCAACCCCAAGAAAACCGTATTCTGTGGTTGTACTTTATTAGTATAGGATTGTCCATATCTCAGCAAGATGCTTAATTACCTCCTGTATCAAAAGCCGGTGTCATTGTCCTCGCTTTGCAGACACAAGTCGTAGATAAATGTACACCAGTGTCTGGTGCTAAGATTCGTGGACAGATTAATTAAGCAACTAGTTTTGTTTCATATAATCATATCCTGTGTTGTCGGATTCTTCTTCCTTCTTTCTTTCTTTCCTTTTTTGCTAGCAGTAGTGGCCTCGATTAATTAACTAGAGTATATATATTATATGTTTATCTGGGAATATAATGTGGACGTGTGAAATGGAAGGAGGAAAGGATAAGCGCGGGTGTGAACAGCTAAAACTTTTCAGGCATGTTAGTATCATTCAGCGTGCGTCTTGGTTGCAATAAAGCCCTTGCTGCTTTTGGTTGCCTTTGCAGCTGCTGCCTTTCTTCTCCTGCTCAGCGCGCCTGTCCCATCCGGCAGCCCAGCCACAGCCAGAGAGGTTTTCAGCACACACAATCACACACATGCCGTAATCACAAGAGTTGCGTGGAAATGATTTGCGTTGTTGATTGGTAGGAGTAGTAGTACTAGGACCCCTTTTTTTTTCTCTCTGATCTGAGTGATGGCAAGGTGAATGAAGGCGCACACACGGCAAGGCACAGTTTCATGAGACGATGGAGTGGAGTGGGGTGTGTTGGAATTTGACGGATCCCCTTCACCCGTTACATGTGCGCTGCAAGAACAAGAAAGAGCCATGACCATGATGACGGGAAGCAACTACAAGCATGCATGCTGTGTGTGAGCTTGGTGATGCATCAATCGTGTGTCGTCCATCCTGTCCTGGGTGGTTCTTTGCGTTGGCGCCAAGAACGTCGGATGATGGGTATGCTTCAACACCCAAGAGAGAATTAATAGACGCCTGCCTGTCCGATCCTTTTATGTTGCGCGTTTCTGTTGCTCGAGAAAAGAAAGATGTGTGCATTTGTTGATGAGCTGCGGGGGAGAGATGAACTTGGGTTCCGTGGTACGGGAAATGATTGAGGTCCGTAGCTTGGTTGGTTCCAATACGGGATTCATATTTCATCGATTAACCATACGGGATAGTATACAACTAGATTGCTAGCATAATTTTATCACGTAGACAAATACGTACTTTGTAATTTACATATGTCTTTTATTTTTTAGAGAAAAAAAAAACAGAGGGAAACGCCGCACAAAGGATTCCAAGGAGCAGAGTATGAGACACAGAATATATGCGTCGGGTAATACTCAAATCGCAAGGAGACCATGATGTGGAGGCACCAGCCATTGTATTTCAAAGAGACCGGCCAAGAGCCTTCCTTTATGTTATGCAAGAACACTGTACTAGTGTACTGCATTTTCAGTGACCACAGCTCCACCAGGATTATGTTATGGATCGCTCCATTACTTTTTAAATATATAGGCGGTGTTGTTAGCTAGATATATATCCACAAGAGACAAAGTGTTGCTGTGGCTGCAAAAAAAGAATCCAAGGCGAAAGCCTGTACTTTTTCATCGCACCGCATGTAATTGGTGGGTCTGATTATTAGTAGCTCCAAATTACACCATCGCGGGCCACTTAGTCACGTTCACTGAAATTAGTAGTCAGCTATACCTACCAGTGATAGTTTAACACTAGAAGCTAGTGCGCGTGTAGGGTAGAGTCTCTTGATTTGGCTGGATGTAAACTTTTCTTTGAATAAAATTCTAGCTAGTGACTGTTTTGTTCTTGTTCGGACGTGTTCATCAGCTAATTGGTACTACTACTAGTACTATCTCAGGACGAAACAAGACTAGCTCGAGCTCAGGAACCGGTCGTGACGGATGACGACGGATTAAAAAGGAAGTGCCCGTTAATCCTTAATGCCCACTGCTTCTATCAGAGTATCAGTCACCTGTTATCATCTATCTAACGATGAGTTAAACAAGTGGCTGTCAGGGGAAGCATCGGCACAAGGTGAGGTGACCTGCTGCCAATCTGCCACGCTGTACGCAGCCTATCCCAGTGACAGTGAAGCAGACTACTAGAAGTAGCTCCCAAGAACTTCATCCATCAATCAGCGATGACGACAAACGGCGACGAGAGTGCTGCATCGCTTTGACCGGGCGCGCGCGCATGAATATTGAATCGCAAGAAACAAAAACTGAGAGGTTGGCCTGGTCCCGGACAGCGAATCCGGCGGAAGAAACGGGAATCGCTGCTCGCATCAACCGGCAGGCAGAGGCAGGTCGTAGAAAAACACAAGTGAATCCCGGAGTAGTAGTATAGTAAGCTGATGGTTGGCCATCACAAGCGTCAGAATCTCTGTTGACCGAGCTCCGCGGTTCACACCATGTGAGTATTCCCTCCCACGTTCCATCTAACTCCAGTCACATAAATCCTCAACATATTTAGGTGCAGTAGTATGTTATTGTGGTTTTTTTTTAAAGCTCCAGAAACTAAGTGTTCAATATATTAATATAATAAAAAGACAAAACAAGACCAAATCGTACAACTATAAGAGAATGAAACACCACAATCACTTCAGCAAATGTCTCATTACCATCACACTTCAAGCAGACATCCTAAACAACGCATCCAAACGTCGTCGTTGTCAAGCTCGTCGTACGCCACGACGCAGCAGCTCCGACTTCATTCTAGTAAAGCCGCCATAAGATGTCTTCGGAGTGTAATGCCATTGAAGGTCTCATCGACGGAATTCTTAGAGATCAAGGTGCCATCCTTGCCACAAAAGACGATATCAATGAACAAAGCAACAAGGAGGTTCCAAGGCAACATCTTCAATCAAGGTTACGACGTCAAGACGTCGCTGTTGTCCGATCCAAATGTATCTTAGATTTTCACCCGAACATAGCCTCGGCGAGGTGAGAGAGCTTCTCGACAACGCCTCCAACGAGGGTAGCGACACCGAGGTGTCGCCGTTGTCGGCTTGACAAAATCGAGCAAGGCTTACGCCCGAACCCCACACATCCTGTCATGCCTTATTCAAGATAATAACTCCTGAGCACGCTTTGACAACACCTTGAGCTGCGAGATTTACCATCAATGGCAACCACTCCCACACATCCGCAATGCCGACGGTCTCCGCAGCAACCACACCACCTGCAGCCCTCACACCACTCCACCGCCCAATTGTCACTGCATCACTAACATCGTCGGCCACCAATGCAATCCTGCTCACTGCAAAGGAGCTAGTGCCGTCCACGACCATGGTCGTCGGGCCGCGCGCATCCTCCCCGCTGCCGCGCATGTCCTCCCCGCCACGGCACGCGTCCGCCGTGCGGATCCTCCTCACCGCCGCGCATGTCCTCCCTGCCACGGCACGCGTCCGCCGTGCGCATCCTCCCCGCCGCCACGCCGCCGCGCACGTCCACCCCAATGCGGCGTGCATCCGCCACCGCCATCGCACCGCTTTGCGCATCCTCCCCGCTGCCACGCCACCGCACACATCAACCCCGCCGCCACGCCGCCTCTTGCCAATGTCCCGCCAGATCTAGCCATGACGACCGAACCTGCAGCACACCGGCCGACCGCCCGCCACACGCAGCCACACGAGCAGCCGTGGGCCGCCTCCCAGCACAACTCGCCGACCTCGGTCCCCCGTGCTACTCCACCACCGCCTCCGCCGTGCGGTTGCTGGCCACACAGCCCTCACCGTAGATCCAGCCATGTGGTGCTCCGAAGAAGCAAGGCCCCGCCGCCATCATCCTAGCAACTCGCGCGAGTTTCTCGACGTTTGCTCTGGCGACGGCGCGGCGGGGGAGAGGGGAGAATGGGGGCGGCGGCGGCTAGGGTTTGAGTCGCCACCCGTGTCGCCCAGGGAGAGCGACGCGGGGGCCTTTTCGCCCTCCAGCAGTCATGTTAATGTGGTTTTTAAAATAAAATCCTTGTTAAATGTTAGTACTACTAGTATATACTATTATTACTGTTTTGTAAGCAGTGGAAAAACGGAATCGGGGCAGTTGGATGTTGAGATGTTTGTCCGATCCGGTGGGGAGGAGAGGACGCTGCCGAGTTTCTTGAAAGAGAGAGCTCATCACAAGCCAGTGCAGGCGAGGCGAATAGTACACCGGAACGACAACGATCGCACGGGGCTGGTGTGGTGATTCATGCGCGCGCAAACCGATACAAAGCCTATGCGTTTCTCCCTGGACCCTGGTGGTGGTGGATTGTCTGTGGTAGCAGCAACAGTGATACCACGACACAAGGAATAATGGAGAGGAATGGAGCTGAGTCTTCGCTCGTGTCCTAACAATGGCGACGCATTCGGTGTTCATTGATGTACGTGTACGAAGTAGGACCGCGCTCTGAATACGATACCAGGCAAGGGAGTTGTTTCGTGAACACGACGCCCCCAAACGGTACGGTGGTTCCACGAGTAGTCCAAGCAGGAGCTTACTTAAATTTCGGTTTGATTAGTTTAGGACTAGTAGTAGTAGCAGTGGATGGTCCTTCCGGACGGGGTGATGGACAGACAGCTGGTTGCCGATTAAAGCAATGGTGGTTGATCCAGCAACAGCAACCCTCCATTGTTTTGTTTCCCTTCAAGTGAGCTCGGGTCCCGTACTCTAGTTCCGCCGTAGCCAACAGCAACAAGAAGTAGCACGAGTACTAGTGAAATGTGTACAGGCGGCTCACCACCTGCCAGGTTCCGACATGGCAACCGTGTTCGACCCGTCCCCGCCTATACGGGGCTACACGACGCCTCTCCAGCCAAACCGACCCGCCTTCCATTCCCTCGCGCTCACCACACCGGAAGCGAAACCGAGGCACCACAGCTCGAGCGACAGGCGACAGCAGCGCAAGGAGTGAAAACCAACGTTCCCTTCCAGGCTAAGGAAGAAGGCTCGTCGCCGTCGTCTCTCTCCCGGCGCATAAAACCAGGCAAAGCAAGCTCCCCACTCATCATCAGTCCCAGCCAAGAGCCAAGGCACAAAGCGCCCAAACCTCGAAAAGCAAAGGCAAAAGAGACCCAATTTCATGGCCTCCGCACCAAAAGCGCCCGTCCTCCGCCGCTGCCGCTAAGCTAAGCCGCGCGCTGTTCTGACCTGTCCTCCTAGCTAGATATAACCCTCCTACCCAACCCAGCCGCGCCCCTCGCGTCCATGGGTGCGGCGCGTCCGCGGCGCTGGAAGCTACCGTTCCACCGCAGCGGGGGCAGCACCAGCGCGCCGTCCTCACCCTCGCCTTCTGCCAAGTCGTCCGCGGCGGCCCCCTGTTCGCCGGCGCGGTCGGCGGCGTGGGCGGAGGAACGGGCGGCGGAGGAGGCGGTGCCGCCGGAGTTCGTGTGCCCGATCTCCGGCGTCCTGATGGCGGACCCGGTCATCCTGCCGTCGGGAAGGACGTACGAGCGAGCGTGCCTCCGGGCCTGCGCGGAGCTCGCGTTCTTACCGCCCGGCGTGGAGCCCGGGGGCGCCGACACCATCATTCCGAACACGGCGCTCAAGGCGGCCATCGGCACCTGGTGCGCGCGCACCGGCAGGGAGCTGCCGGCTCGGCCGTCCGCGGAGGCGGCGCGGGAGGCCGTGCTGCGGGTGATGCGACAGTCGGGAGCGGCGGCGGCGGCGGCGAAGTCGGTGCGGACGAGTAGGCGGCCGGCGGCGGTGGCAGCTGCGAGCTCGTCCAACTCATCCTACTCCTCGCCGGCCTCGACGTCGTCTAACTCTTGCGGCTCGTCTTCGGAGATTACACCCGCGGAGGATGAGGGCGGGAGGCCCGTCAAGGTGACAGCGCAGGTGGCGGCTCAGAAGGACACGGCAATACAGGTGGAAGCGGCGGCTGTCGATCCGTTGGAGGACGAGGTGGTGGCCAAGGTGATGGAAGCGGAAGACGAGGACGTCGTGGCGGCGGCGGTGGTCGCACTCCGTGAGGCCACGCGGGAGAGCGCAGAGCGGCGACGCGCGCTGTGCACGCCGCGTCTGCTCGGCGCGCTGCGGCGGGTGCTGCTGCTCCACCGGCACGCGCACGCGCGGGTGGACGCGGCGGCGGCGCTCGTCAACCTCTCGCTTGAGCCGGCCAACAAGGTCCGCATCGTGCGGGCCGGCGCGGTGCCGGCGCTCGTCGAGGTGCTCCGCTCGGGGACCTCCTCCTCCGCCTCGCCCGAGGCGCGGGAGCACGCGGCAGGCGCGCTGTTCGGGCTGGCGCTCCACGAGGACAACCGCGCCGCCATCGGCGTGCTGGGCGCGGTGCCGCCGCTCCTCGACCTCCTCGCCTCCGCCGCTAACAACCCCGCCCGGGCGCGCCGCGACGCCGGGATGGCGCTCTACCACCTCTCCCTCGCCTCCGTCAACCAGTCCAAGATCGCGCGATTCCCGGGCGCGCCCAAGGCGCTGCTCACCGTCGCGTCCAGCGCCGCCGAGCCGGCCCCCATCCGCAGGCTCGCGCTCATGGTCACCTGCAACGTCTGCGCCTGCGCCGAGGGCCGCGCCGCGCTCATGGACGCGGGCGCCGTCGCGTCCGTCTCCGGCATCCTCTCCTCTCCGTCCCACGACAACGCCGCTGCCAGCAGCAGCAGCAGCAGCGGGGGCTGCAAGGACCTGGAGGAGTGGTGCGTGGCGGCCCTGTACGCCATGAGCCGCGGCAGCCTCCGGTTCCGCGGCCTCGCGCGCGCTGCCGGCGCCGATAAGGCGCTCCGTCGCGTGGCCGAGGAGGGCGGCGGCGTCCGGCGCGAGATGGCCAAGAAGACTCTCCGCGCCATGCGCGGCGACCTGGACGAGGAGGAGAACGACCTGACCGGCAGCAGCCTCGAGTGCGGCGATGGCGAGGACTGCGGCGGCAGCATTGTCTCGGACGGCCTCATGTCGTTCCGGCGGCGGCAGCGGGAGCTCGGCGTGTCCTCTTGCGGCAACACCGCCGAGTTCTGAGCACTTTCCGTCGTTCCGTGAAATCACCATTCCGTTCCGCCATGTTTTGTATGTAAAATTGCAAGTCTTTTTAGTTAGGTTCAATAGACATGTGTGCCTTGTGAGACAAATGAAAAAAAGTCGTCCGTTTTGCCACGTTCGTGTGTGATGAAGCTGTTGAAAACTCATACCGTGGACTTTAATCCGTTGCCAAAATTCTTATTAAGTATATGCCTCTCATTTCTCATCTGCGACTGTGTAGTATGTTCCTGATGCTGATGTGTTGTGCGGAAATGGAATGTGTAAAGCAACTGCTAGAGTAGCTCTTTTGCCGGACAAGCACGGTTGGGTGTTGCTTGCAAGTCAGAGTATGTCTTTGTTCTACCTGTGCTGTTTACATTTGCTCCTAGTGGCAGCTTCTTTTTTTGAGTAAACTGGAGGGCCTGGTGGCAGCTTCTGTCCTTTGATCTGCATTGTTTAAGAGCGGCAGGGAATGGAGGCAGCGTATATATAGCTATCTTATCTGTAACTGATGTAAATAAACTTCTTCCTCGCTTTTGTAGTGGCCGTATGTATAACGGTGTTGTTGTAGTTGTAGCCAGATGAATGAACACGGGCAAATCATGCATTCTGACTTACCGTCACTCCTTGCAATGGGAAGATCAATGGATTTCAGTTCAGCAAGACAGTTCATCCTGCACCCTTAAAAAAAGACAGTTCCTCCTGTAACAGTAGCATGTGTGGTCCGAAAGTAACGGTTTGTTTTGCCTGATCAACGAGGTTGTGAGGTTTGGATCTGGGCTGCTCATTGGCACCTCGACGGATCCAGATTCCAGGCACGGAGGAACTCATCATTTTTTTCCCTTCCAAATCTTGATTAAGATGGACATGAAGTGGTGGTGCACAACCTTTTGTGTCAGTCAGGGAGCGAGCTCTCCCTACACCTTTGTTTGTAGGACCGTCCTCCGGCGCAGGCTGCTTGATGACCTTTTTCTATTGTCTCATCCATTGCTTGATTCTTGCCATGCGGCCTTTACAGCGAGTATGGAGATGACATATTTTATCAGCACGTACGGTCATTCCTGAATGCTCTGGATCATTTCTTTGTTGAATATAACAGCCAGGCACCTGTTGAAGGGAATGGGATCGCCTGACGTTACTGCGGATCCGCGCGCCTGTTGAAGTTGAACAAACCCAGGGCTGCCACCTTCGCAAACCTGTATTGACCCCTGTGTTTGTGTGAACTATGGAGAGAGAGAAAAGCAATCTTTTTGCAACAAAAAAGGTTAATTTCACACCTACTAAAGTCTATTTATTATTTTGACAAATGGCACCTGAAGCTTAGAGTCAAATCACACAAACAAAGGGAAGGGGACAAGGAGGAGAGGCACCACGCGACGCAAAGAAAAAGCGAAGAGGACGAGTTTGTTTAACAAGACCCTTTTTTAGGTGGCACTGCACGTAGTCAGGCAAATGTCAACCCGGCCTGTGGAGTGGATGCGTCGCCGTCATTCGAGGAGGTCGGAGTAGGCAGGGTATTGAAACAAAACGATGATCAAACTCGGTTCTTTTTCTTTTCCTGAGCTGACCAAACTCGGATGGGAAATTTATTAGCGGTGTGTTGTTCGGTTTGGAACGTAAGCATCGTCCGTATCGTCCGTAGTACTGTTAAAGCACGCTTACATGGGTAGGGTAACCGTGGCGTGAACGTGGTCGCAAGTAAGCGCCTGCGATAGGGCCGTGTGCGAGCTGGTACTGTAGTACAGCAAACAAAAAGGCTTTGTTGTTTCGACTAAGAATTGTTCTGCCAGATTCTCTGTTTTCCTGTTGAGCTGGAGTTGGGGCCATGCTGATCGCCGAGACGCCGACGAAGACGACAGACGGAAGCTGGGAGTGGTTTTGACCTGGTTAAAAGAACGATAAAGGATAGATATATCAGCAGCGAAACCTTGACAGTAGAGTTGACTTTACCTGACGGGAAGTTTCCGTTACTTTGCCCCTTTGGACCCTGCCTGCAGTTCTTCTTGGCAGCTGAACGACGACGTATTGTACTTACGTGGTACGTCCGTGCCGCGCGTATGGTGACGCGGTGTACCGGAGAGGCTGACACAAGACAACAGCGCAACACGTACGAAGCCTCGCTCAACGTCAGACGTGGCATTGAGAAAAGCAAGCTTTGCGCGGCAGTGATGATAGTAATTGACCAAAGAGCGGACCAGCCGTCCGTACCCTCGAGCATGGAGACCACCACCCGGCCGTGTCGCGTCCACTGACACCGGCGAGCGACGATGATTGTCGGGAGCGCAGAGGGAGGAAGCAGGCGCTTCGCACGGCGAGCTCGGCGTGCGACGCGAGGTTTGCTCCATCAGCGGCGGGTGCGCGACGGGCAGGCAGAGAGTCGGTGGCGCGTCGCGAGCCGAGGCACCACGTCCCTTTTCAGTTTTCACCACGAGTCCACGACCAACCGGTTCAGGAGCTTGGATGGGCGATCGATATGCCAGAAACTCTCGACTATTGTATTTTGGCGCTTCCGGTTTGCCACTCAAATCGGTACTTGTGGGGCCGCTAAAACAGCATGAGGGGAAGGAAGAGTGGAAGACACGACGACGCATTGGCCTGACCTGTGCCACCGCCGAGCACTGTCTGAATAATCCAAGGACCCAGACGAGAGAAGAGATGGATTCGTCATTCGTGAAATAACTCAAATTCTGGGATTCATCCAATCCATGCTTCTCAACTGTTGGGCGTTGGCTGCGTCGTGTGTTTATCCACACATGATGCTAAATAAAAGAATCCAGAAAACAGTGAACAATCGATCCAAAGTCAGATATTCTTCTATCCATAAAAAAATAATTTACATTATTCATTCGATGCGTATCACTATTTTCGACTACTGAAAACACAAGATAGACTATACTCTTGGTTCTCTCTCTCTCTCTATATATATATAGGTGTTCTGCTGCCATGTTGGTTATGTTTATGTATTGCTTTTATCTGGTTCAAAGGTCAACACAGACTGATGTGTCCGCAAATGAAAATCAGACGCAAGATATCTAGTCGTAGTGAGAAGCTTCACTTCTCAGGTGGTTGTCAGGTGGCACGTTTCTACAACCTGCCATGAGTCCACGTCTTCGGGCTCCGTTGTGTACAGCGCAAGCTCTGAGATCTCAAACTATAGTCCACGCAAATAATATTGGTTCAAAAACTAATATAATTTTGGGTGTGTCTCCTTCTCAGGTAATCGAGATTCTGTATATCTTCTCAGTTATATTTTTAAAATAATTATTATCAACGTGTGAAACATTATATTTGTGAAGCTAGAATAATTTATAACTGAAGTCTAAATATTTAATTCTTTAACTGGAACAATGAAATATCTTTAATAAAAGAAATGAAATTGTTCCACCTAAAGTATTGAATGCTCCTCTACTTTTAATTGCACATTGTTAATCTTGATTGTTTCAAAAATATGACTGAAATATATGTAAAATCTTTTTTTAAGTAAGATACATAAAATCTCAGTCACTTGATAAAGAGAAAATCTCTATAATATTAAATATAAACATATAGTAAGATTATAATAACTTGTATACATATTTTTAAGATTGGTACCATTGCTAGCTAGCCGCCTACTAATGTGCTGGTTTGTCGAAATTGACCCATAAGCAGTAATCGAAGCTTGCAGACCCCTAAAACTCTGATGATTCGCCTTGTCCGAATCAACTAGTCCATATGTTTTTGCCGCTTGTGCTGCCATCTTGTGGCGGAATCATCACGGGAGACTTTGGCACAAAGGCCAGCTCACCTTCCCGGTCAACAAGATTACACTGCACCACATCAGGCCAACAGTACAGCCTTGGAAAGATGACCCTGTTCTGCATCCATTTCACATCGGTCTTCACCATCATCGTCCTGAGCGTGCCGCTGAACAATGCCCGCCCCTCCAAACTCTGCACCTTCTCCCACTCCATCGTAGTCTCGTTAAGCTTGACGACATGCAGCGGCGTGCCGCGATGGCCCATAAGCACGGCCATGAGGTCGCCTTCATCAGACTCCAAAAGGTAGCTGTCGTCGCACTCGATGTCGCCAAATCCTCCGGGCCTGACAAGAAGTCGGAATCCTTCGTCGTAGCTTTGGTTGTCCAGCACCGCTAACTTCCCGTCGACACCAAGCACGTAAATTAGGCCGTGGTGGATGACGGGGTTCGTCATCGGTGAGGGTCTGAACGACTCTAGCTCATCGGAAGTGGACTCTAACAACTCCCAGTCGTTATGCCAACCTCCGTTGTTACTCTGAGTGGTGCGTGAGAGATAATAAAGGAAGAGCCCTGCAATGCCAAGCATCGTACGGCGGCCACAGTCGTAGACGACGAAGTACATGAACGGACGTTCCAGCGGGCACAAGTCATGGACGTCGCCGGTCACGAGGTCGGCTTGAACGACTATTGTCCCATCACCATCATGGGCATCAGCACGGCGGCACAGCGTCAGCTCGTGCCCGTTGGTGCAGTGTATCCTGGCGTCGGGCCTCTCCAGTTTTGGTGTGCTGACCTCGAAAATTTTGTGGTGGTAGGGGCTGTAGTAGCGAAAATTGGTGGAGCCGACGTCAACGGCGTTGAGCAGGAGCGGGGTGAGCCACGCCGGATAGAAGGGCGCCACAACACTGCGCCAGTGCTTGCAGGTGGCGGCGAAGCTCGGGTGGCTCGACCACGGCAGCTGTGCGAGGATTTCGCGGAGCAGGTCGGCGGGGAGGGACGACCAGTCCAGGAGTTCCGACGTGTCCTCCATGTACCGTGCTGCTGATATTCCGTACTTCTTGATCAGATATTACATACTTGCAAGTTGATGTGCGTAACAGGATACATAAATCGTGAAGAGTCCTACTCAGTTTTTGTTAATCTGAACTCCCGGTCACAAAAACTATACCATATGATTTCAAAAAGGAATCGAACAAAAATGCCGAACTCCAGGTCGAGTGGACTCCGGCGAGCTCAATCGCGCGAGTGATTCAACAGGGACCTGAACTTGGTCCGTGCGTCCGACTGGGAAAGCAAGGTGCCACGATATTACAGAGATCCAAATCGGATTCGAACAAGAACGAACACGTCCGTGTCTATATATACTCCATTATCTAGATACACTAAACACTAGAGAAAACAAGTACCAAATCGACTGTTGCACTCCTATCTACTATCACCAGATCAAAACTGAAACAATCACGTACCGGCCGGTGGCCTCGATCATGAACCCTCCACTAGATCCCAGCCTCGCGCCGGTTCTCGTCTTTGACTGCGTCAAAGCCGACGAGGAGGAGGAGGCCACGAGCACCAAGCTCGTGTACAGCATAACCAAGGGGCAGCTCCTGCCGGCCAAAGGGTTGGACCGCTTCGTCGACAATGTGAGGTGGGTTACGCCGCAGGGATGGCTGCTCATGCTGGACCGCTGGACAGGAGGCGCGTTCCTGTGCAGCCCCTTTGCCTCCCTCACGGTGCATCTGCCCCCGCTGGACCAGGAGGAGAGCATCCTCATCGCCAGCAGCAGAGACGACACGAGGTGCTTCCTGTCGACGAGCCAGCCAACCGACCCTGGATGCATCGTGCTGGTTGTCCACACCAAAGAGCCCACGTTTTGTTACTGCCGCCCAGGGAGCAGCCAGTGGTATAAGCACGAGTACCGGCCCGAGCAGATCGACGACGACGGCGACCGTGAGGATATCTTGATGGCAATGGCGTCGCTCGTCGGGGCAGGGGGCAAGTTCTACGTGCATATTGACGACGACAAGATGGCGGTGCTCGAGTTCTGCCCAGACCCCACATTCAAGACCATCAAGCTCACTAGCAGGCCGCGTCATCCGGGGTGCTGCTTCATTAGATCTATTGGACTGGAGTCGTGCGGGGACCTGTTCATGTTGCACTTTTGCTACACGCTCTTTTGCGACAGAAGGATTCTGTCTATTGAAGTCCAGAAGCTGGATTGGTCCACGCGCACCTGGCTCAAGGTGTCAGGGCTCGGTGTCAACAGGGTTTTCTTCATCCAGTGGACACAGTTTGCGGCGTCGATGACGGCAGATGAGCTTGGTCTGAAGGCGGATTGCATCTATTTTACCAAGGAAGGTGACAAGGGGTTGTATATCCACGACTTGCAGCAAGGAACCACTACATTACTCGACCCTGGCCCAGATGTTCCGAGTTCTTTGGAGCCCATGCTCTTGACGCTTGCTGACGTAGTGAAATGTTAGTTATGGTGCTACATTTGGCCACACTGCTTCTATCTTATAAGTACTCTGTATATATTATACCTAAAAGTCAATAAATGCTTCCATTGTGGGGAGTATATGCAAGGGTTCGGTGAATCAGGATTTTGAATTTAAATTTTTCTGTGATGACAATTCTAAATTCTCTCCAACATGTACGAATATACATATTAACCACATCCTAAATTACTCTATATTTTGATCAGTAAAGTGCATTGAACGATCCTTTTTCACCACGACCAACCGGTCTATAGGAGCTTGGATCGATGGGCATGCCGCAAACTCTCTTTGATTTTACTAGTTCAAGGCTCCGCAAATTCATTGATTTCTTCAGCTACTAGAAATCCTCAGTGAGACGTGTACAAGTATAACCGCCAACACGTCTGTATATCTGAAGTTTCGCTTAAGTGTGAATGCTAATTTGTGAATCTGAAAGACTGCCGTGTTGGAGCATATATAATAAAAGGCGTGTTTATGTTGGTATATTACGGTCTCAAACTCTGCACAGTGGGGGGTAGAATGGAACGAACAGATAGCAAACCATCATAGCTTCAGCGTGTCTCAACTCTCAACTTTGTGGCGCCACGTTTCAAAAAGTTTATATATATAACGAGGTTGCGCCGTGTGTTTATGTACATGCCAAATTGCCAAGTATTATTTTCAAAAAAAATTTGCCAAGTAAAAGAATCCAGTAAAAATAGTGAACAATTGATCCAAAGTCAGATTATCTATGCATAAAAAATAATGTACATTATCTCACGCGCTTTAGTATTTTCTATTGAAAAAAAATACAAGATATACTACTTGGTTCTGTTTATTTTTGCTTATATATATACTCTGTTTCTAAGGCCAACACAGCACAGACTGTTGTATCTGTAATGAAAATCAGACGCAGGTAGTACTATATGAGGAGCTTCACTTCTCAGGTGGTTGTCAGGTGGCACGTCTCTACCAGCTGCCATGAGTCCACTCCGGGCTCCGTTGTGTACAGCGCAAGCTCTGAGATCACAAAAATTGACGTCGTTTACTTTTTTAAAAAACTTTGATTGTTTGTCTTATTCAAATAAATATGATCAATATATAATAATTTTTTATAATTTGATATATAATTAAATACATTCTAACTATAATTTAAAATTTACATATTTAAATATATTTTTTAAATAAAACAGATGATTAAAATTTACGAAAAACGTCGATTATTTGTGATCAAAATGTCCTTGTCCAGCTCCTCAACTTTCTTCTTCGATGTCGCCTCCTCCCCCTCTGTTCGGTCTCCGTATATATTAGGCTCAGATGTGGTGTATATGCTGCAAATTAATCAATTGACCAAGCTATAGAATCAACTATGTAATTCTCACTAATTATAGGCTCCGGTGGGAGGGCCCACACGGAGTAGGCCTCCTCTGGTGATCGGTCGCCAGCAGGTTCCAAGCGTGCTGCTGAACTGAAGAGAGCGTCGTCCCGGCAACGAACGACGGACTTTTCTCGCTGGGTGCGGCCTGTCTGCAGGGAGTAGAACGTAACGTACCTGGAGACTGGTCACCGGACGAAACGAGCGGTCCCTCGAATCAGCTGCTGTTTGGTCAAAGGAAAGTCATCTGCGGGCAAGCCGTGCGCGGCGGCTTGTCCTGTTCCTACTCCCTGCAGTCCTGCGTCTCAACGAGGGAACCCCAGGTGTCGTTTCCGACTCGCGATCGATGGTACCGCGATCTGAATTTGTCCGGTCCCGCGTCCCGCGTCCGCGTACGCATATAAATAAATTAGACGAGGGAGCGAGAGGAGAGGTCGATCGATCCATCGATCGAATATTCTATCATACGCATATATTGGTCCTGCCACGAGAGAGACCATGGAAGAGCAGCAGCCACTTGCCGGTCCGGTGCTCCTTTTCGACGACGGTGAGGAGGACGGGGAGCCCATCAGCGACAGGAGCGACGCCAGGTACGTGTACAGCATACCCGAGAGGCGGGGGCTGCTGGCAAAAGGCTTCGACCGCCTGGCCAAGGACGTGAACTGGGTGACGCCGCAAGGCTGGGTGCTCGCGTTGGACCCGGCGGGCGGCGCGTTCCTGCGCGACCCCTTGTCGAGTAATTCACGCACGATTATTCGTCTGCCTCCCGACCCGGACAACCTCCTCGCGAACAGCAGCAGCGAGGACACAAGGTGCCTCCTGTCCACGCGTCGCGCGACGGACCCGGACTGCGTCGTGCTGCTGATCCACCTCGAGGAGCCCACGTTCTGCTACTGCCGGCCCGGGGGCACCCGGTGGTACAGGCACCAGTACCGCCCCGAGCTACTTGGAGACGGCGATAGGGAACGCGTCGTACGCGAGCTCTCCCGCCGCCTCACGTCCGTGGCGGGCCGATTCTACGCGTGCCACTCCGCTGCGGGTAACCTGACAGCCCTCGAGTTCTCGCCGGCGGGGCCCCCGACGTTGACCAGCATCCGCGTCGCTCGCAGCACGCCGATTCCGACTGGCTGCTCCTTAGAGTACCACCTCGTCGAGTCTCGCGGGGAGCTGTTCATGCTGCAGTTCCGTTTCTCCTGGTTCCTCCTCTACGATATGGTTGTTCACATACAAGTCCTCAAGATGGATACGTCTAAGAACGTTTGGATCAAGGTGGGACGGCTTGGCGACAACACGGTCTTTTTCGTTCGTCGAAGTCAGGGGGTGCACTTCGGAGTGTCAATGGCGGCGGATGACCTTGGTTTAGAACCCAATTGTATCTACTTTACTCAGGAACTTGACAAAGGGCTGCTAGTCTATAACATGGACCAAGGAACCACTCGCATACACAACCCTGGTCGAGATGTTCCAGATTTAATGGAACCTATTCTTTTGATGCCTGTTTGCACTGTTGCTACCTAAATATATCTGAGATACAATTTTCCCTTCTTTTTACTTAATTTACTTTTCCTTATGATGGGTTACGGAATTGGATTTGACCAAGTGATAAATAAAATAATTTTATTTATCAATACGTTCATATTTGTTGATATTTTTTAATTCTATTTATTTATATTATTGGTGAACAAAGCAAATGATGTAACAGAAATTTTTTCCTGTGGGATCCGTGGCCCACGAGGAGTGCAAGCGAGGGGGAAATGGTGCTCGGCCACCACATGTACTAATTTTGACTGTAGAATATAATTCTTTTTATCCTATATATACTATTGAAAGAATTTCGTTGAGTACTCCTATAAGTTGCATTAGTAGGTATAGCACCTCATGCGTTCTTAAAAATGATTGTTATGTGTCTATATGGGTTCTAGTATTTAAAGACTTAATTCGTGAAGGAAGCAAAATGCAATCTCTACTACATATTAAATCCCTTCTGGTCGTCCGCCCCTATTGATTTTCGGCTCACCTCCTGGCGTTACATTAGCGTGGGCTTACCTCTGGTTGGTTTCGTCCGTAGGAAAAGCTCAGAAAAAATGAAAAACGTAGAGAGAGTCTATGTCCGGAAAACAAATCACCACCGATCAAAATCCAAATTACAGAGCTCATCCTCCAATTTCAAACATCACATACGAGCTTTAAAAGAGCAACAAAAGTATTCGACAAAGATGGATCTACAAGCTAGACCGAACTTTTAAAGTGATGGTGTGCCGAGGACCAAGATAAGGACAATGCCACATTGAACTCATCGTCCTCGCTGACATTGGGGCCGAGGAGCTCAGCCACCCCACCACCATAGTTCAGGCCCTCCCTGCCGCCGTACCACGCGTCTCGCTAGAGTCCACCACCTTGTCATCCAGGTCTGCGCGCTCCGTCGCAAGGATTGAGCTGCCATCACTGACGCCCTCGCTGTCGTCGCGGAAGGCCCTGCTGCAGCCGTCGAGCCGCTCGTGACCGGCGCGCGAGCTCAGATTTGCAGCCGCGAGAGAGGGGAAGGGAGGGGGAGGACTGGCGCCACGTGGATAGGGGAGGACGGAGGAGGACCTGCGTGGCATGGATAGGGACAGGGAGGAGAAAGGGGAGGAGCCCTCGCCGGCTGGCGCCTTCGGCCGAGCTCGTGGTCTTGTGGATAAGAGAGAGAGAGAGAGAGAGAGAGAGAGAGAGAGAGAGAAAGAGCAGTGGAGTGTGGTACCTCCTATACATACCATGCCTTCGTACTGTATAAGCAACGATAGAACGGTCCGCTCCTGACCCAATAACACGTGGAGGTTCTTTTTCTTTTTGGTGACTAGGTCCAAGCGGTCAGCAGATATAGTTTTCTTCGGTAGCAGCATTCAGGAGTTTTTTTTCTCACTCTCAACATGAACCCCAGGGAACGAAAAGTCACAATGCGTGAATTGAATGGTTTTTGTTTCTTTTTGAAGGAATTTATTTATATGATGTGGTGAAAAAATGTATTAAAATGTTTTAAATTAAATAAATGTTCTAACTTCAATGGAACTTCAATATAAACATGTTCTAACTTCAATCGAAAAATGTTCTAGCTTCAGTGAAAAATTATTCATGGTTCACTAGACAATGTTCCGGCTTCAATAGAAAGCGTTTAAGATTCAAAGAAAAAATGTTATATGTTCAATGTTGGAATATTTATTTTTACTATAGGAACAACTAACAATGAGTATACTCTACTAGAACAGATTTTCTTAGAAAATTCCAATTCAAAAATTCTGAGAAATACATTTATGTCTCATTTTATTCCATTAATTCTAAAAAATATATGGTTTTAACAGATTTAAAAACAGAGTTACGGTTTAGGAGAAAAATTAATTTAAAGTTTTGAAACTACCTTTTATTCCATCCATCCACTTAAATATCGACAAGTGTCCTCCAACCAGCAAGTGCAGCATCTAGGCTCACCCTCCCGCATCAACCACAACCGTCCATATCCAACCTCGGTACGAATCTAAAAGCATCCTACACGGAAGCTCAACGTAGGACACCCTACGTATAGGAACACGATGGAGGGTTAAGGAGAAATATAGAAGAGAAATGAACCTTACAAACGAGCCTTTTGTTTATACATGGTGTTAAAAACATGTGTTGTTTTAATTTTTCAAGTTATATAGCTGTTGTAGTGTGTCTAATTATGTGGTAAAATTAGACAATGTTAAGATACAAACAAAAAATATACATTTTTCGTGTTTTTTTCTCGATCCATATTAAAGTTCTCAGTTACTTTCTTCACAAAACTTAGACTAATCATGCATATCTTATTAACTTTGTTCCCGTTGCAACGCACAAGCAAATGCTAGTAATCATAAAAAGGCATGGTAAAAATGAAATAGTAATACGTAAATAGATTTTACAATATAAGTCTGACTAGAAAATAGACATCCAACAGCTTAACTTATGAGGATTATTGCAGAAACCCTCTCCAAAAGTCACTTTGATTTTGAGATTTCCCTTATAACTTGATTTGTTGAAAAGTCTCACACAATTTTATTTCCCTACCCTAAATCACCCCCTGCGCACATGTGTTCTGCTTACATGGCCTGATTCGCTGGCGTGTATGTTGGACATGTGCTATGTCATCCGATCGTGTTGTGTTGGGGTCAGGCACATGGTTTTAGAAAACATTTCAAACCTCGTGGTTTACCACGGTTTTTTACGAAACCGCTCCGGTCCGGATATTCGTAGACAACTGGTTTATCGGTTTTTAAATTTTAAAGTTTTTAAAATTAGAAATGTTCCAAACCACTAAAACGTCCGATAAACCGCAAAACTGCTTGTTTCAATTTTGTTTGAATTTGTTTCGTGAATTGAGTGGTTTTAGACCAATTTTCCGTGGTTACCGTGGTTTATTGCAAAACCGCGGGGGCTCGATTTTCAAGGTTCAAACAGTTTTGTAAACCTTGACACCCAGGCGTGGTTGACCTTATCATGGAGCGGGGGAAACGCAAACTAATATCAGACTCCCGAGACCTACGAAATCATACGCAGTGTCAAATTAGCAAGCTCTACTACCTTTGAATCGTACACTTATGAATTCGAAATCTGATAGACAAATGGAATGAACACCATCTATCTCGGGAGACATGTACATGCCCAACATCTATGTCAGCGAATCGTGCCATGTAAGCAGAACACGTGTGCGCAGGGAGTGTTGTTGGGAAGGGGCTGAAATTGTCGGTGGGGCTTTGCAACAAATCAAATTATAGGGGGAATCTCAAAACCAAAGCGACTTTTAGGAGCGTTTCTACAATTTTCCCCATTAAAAACTAAAAATTCTGACTCAACACGCACATTGGTCGCCCAAATACACGAGGCCATCAACATATCCTGTGAACAGCTGCTTACATTGATAACACGTTTAGGCCAATTTCACAAACTCGTGGAACAAGAAATAGTAATTTTTAAAACAATAGTATATTAGTGTGGCCGCACCATAACTAACATTTCACTATGCCTGCAAGCGTCAAGAGCGTGGGCTCCAAAGAACTCGGAACATCTGGGCCGGGATCCAGTAATGTAGTGGTTCCTTGCTCCAAGTCGTGGATATACAACCCCTTGTCACCTTCCTTGGTAAAATAGATGCAATCCGTCTTCAAACGAAGCTCATCTGCCGCCATTGACGCCGCGAACTATGTCGACCGGATGAAGAAGACCCTGTTGACTCCGAGCCCTGACACCTTGAGCCAGGCACGCGTGGACCAATCCAGCTTCTGGACTTCAATAGACAGAATCCTTCTGTCGCAAAAGGGCGTGTAGCAAAAGTGCACCATGAACAGGTCCCCGCACGACTCCAGTCCAATAGATCTAATGAAGCAGCACCCCGGATGACGCGGCTTGCTATTGAGCTTGACGGTCTTGAACGTGGGGTCTGGACAGAAGTCGAGCACCGCGATCTTGTCGTCGTCAATATGCACGTAGAACTTACCCCCTGCCCCGACGAGCGACGCCATTGCCATCAAGACATATTCACGGTCGCCGTCGATCTGCTCGGGATTGTACTCGTGCTTATACCATTGGCTGCCGTTCCCGGGGCGGCAGTAGCAGAACGTGGGCTCCTTGCTGTGGACGAGCAGCACGATGCATTGAGGGTCGGTTGGCTGGCTCGTCGACAGGAAGCACCTCGTGTCTTCTCTGCTGAGGATGCTCTCCTCCTGGTCAAGCGGTGGCAGATGCAACGTGAGGGAGGTAAAGGGGCTGCACAAGAACGCGCCGCCTGTTCCGTGGTCCAGCATGAGCAGCCATCCCTGCGGCGTAACCCACCTTACATTGTCGACGAAGCGGTCCAACTCTTTGGCCGCCGGCAGGAGCTGCCTCTTGGGTATTCTGTACACGAGCTTGGTGCTCGCGGCCTCCTCCTCGTCGGTTTTGGCGCAGTCGAAGACCAGGAAGGGCGCGAGGCTGGGATCTAGTGGAGGGTCCATGATCGAGGCTGCCGGCCGGTACGTGATTGTTTCAGTTTTTTGATCTGGTGATACTAGATTGCAGTGCGATTTGGTACGCATGGAGGACTGAAGAAATATCAAATGGTGCACAGGAGAAGACATATTGATATTTCCATGAGTGTGCACAGATGGCTATGTTATAAGCCTCCATAACTTATTGTATTCAATCATTCTCAGGTTTAGAAAGCTTGTACTGGCAACAGACGTTGCTAGGCAATAGGACCTTTTTTATTTTGTAATCCAGACTTTTTACTCCTTCTTTAATGCAAAGGCAGAGCACCTGCCAATTTCTTTAAAAAAAAGTGCGATTTGGTACTTGTTCTCTAGTCTCTAGTCTATCTAGATAAATAGAGCTTGTTTGATTTTTCAAAAAAAAAAGAGTTTGTTCGAATCCGATGTAGACTTGTACATATCGTGGCACACTCCCAGTCAGAGGACGGACCAAGTTCAGGTCCCTGTTGAATTACTCGCGCGTTTGCGGTCGCTGGCCGGAATCCACTCGATTTGATGTTCGATTCCGTTTTGAAATCATATATAGTTCGTGACCTGGAAGTTTGGAACCCGATCGAACAAAAACAGAGTAGTTCCTGACAAGGACTCACGGCTTTCGTTTTGCCTTAAATACGTAGCCGATTACAGGAGTTCATGTTGCGCATACATACCCTCACGCTAATCACGACTCACGTACGAGTTGATCGAGGGAATATGGAGGACACGTCAGAACTCCTGGACTGGTCGTCCCTCCCCGCCGACCTGCTCCGCGAAATCCTCGCACGGCTGCCGTGGTCGAGCCACCCGAGCTTCGCCGCCACCTGCAAGCACTGGCGCAGTGTTGTGGCGCCCTTCTATCCGGCGTGGCTCACCCCGCTCCTGCTCAACGCCGTTGACGTCGGCTCCACCAATTTTCGCTACTACAGCCCCTACCACCACAAAATTTTCGAGGTCAGCACACCAAAACTGGAGAGGCCCGACGCCAGGATACACTGCACCAACGGGCACAAGCTGACGCTGTGCCGCCGTGCTGATGCCCATGATGGTGATGGCACAATAGTGGTTCAAGCCGACCTCGTGACCGGCGACATCCACGACTTGTGCCCGCTGGAACGCCCGTTCATGGACTTTCTCGTCTACGACGGTGAACGTACGATCCTGGGCATTGTAGGGCTCTTCCTTTATTATCTCTCACGCACCACTCAAAGTAACGACGGAGGTTGGCATAACGACTGGGAGTTGTTAGAGTACACTTCCGATGAGCTAGATTCGTTCAGACCCTCACCGATGACGAACCCCGTCATCCACCACGGCCTAATTTACTTGCTTGGTGTCGACGGGAAGTTAGCGGTGCTGGACAACCAACGCTACGACGAAGGATTCCGACTTCTTGTCAGGCCCGAAGGATTTGGTGACATCGAGTGCGACGACAGCTACCTTTTGGAGTCTGATGAAGGCGACCTCATGGCCGTGCTTATGGGCCATCGCGGCACGCCGCTGCATGTCGTCAAGCTTAACGAGACTACGATGGAGTGGGAGACGGTGCAGAGTTTGGAGGGGCGGGCATTGTTCAGCGGCACGCTCAGGACGATGATGGTGAAGACCGATGTGAAATGGATGCAGAACAGGGTCATCTTTCCAAGGCTGTACTGTTGGCCTGATGTGGTGCAGTGTAATCTTGTTGACCGGGAAGGTGAGCTGGCCTTTGTGCCAAAGTCTCCCGTGATGGTTCCGCCACAAGATGGCAGCACAAGCGGCAAAAACATATGGACTAGTGGATTGGGACAAGGCGAATCATTAGAGTTTTGGGGGTCTGCAAGCTTCGATTACTGCATATGGGTCAATTTCGACAAACCAGCATATTAGTAGGCGGCTAGCTAGCAATGATACCAATCTTAAAAATATGTATATAAGTTATTATAATCTTACTATATGTTTATATTTAATATTATAGAGATTTGCTCTTTATCAGGTAACTGAGATTTTACGTATCTTGCTTAAAAAAAAATTTTACATATATTTCAGTCATATTTTTGAAACATTTTATTTGTACTGTTAGAACTATATGCAATTGAAAGTAAAGGAGCATTCAATACTTTAGTTGAAATAATTTGATTTTTTTATTAAAAATATTTTATTGTTCCAGTTAAAGAACTAAATGTTGTGGCTTTAGTTATAAATTATTCTAGCTTCACAAATATAAAGTTCCACGCGTTGATAATAATTGTTCTAAAAATATGATTGAGAAGATATACAAAATCTCGATCACCTGAGAAGGAGACACACCCAAAATTATATTGGTTTTGGAACCACTATTATTCGCGTGGACTATAGTTTGAGATCTCAGAGCTTGCACTGTACACAACGGAGCCCGGAGATGTGGACTCATGGCAGCTGGTAGAGACGTGCCAGCTGACAACCACATGAGAAGTGAAGCTCCTCACATAGTAATACCTTGCGTCTGATTTTCATTTATAGATATATCAGTCTGTGCTGTGTTGGCCTTACAACCAGAGTATATAAGCAAAAATAAACAGAACCAAGTAGTATATCTTGAAAAAAAATTTCAATAGAAAATACTACAGCGCGTGAGATAATGTACATTTTTTTGTATGCATAGATAATCTGACTTTGCATCAATTGTTCACTATTTTTACAGGATTCTTTTACTTGGCAATTTGGCAGTCTTTCAAACTATAGTCCACGCGAATAATAGTGGTTCCAAAACTAATATAATTTTTTGAAACGTGGCGCCACAAAGTTGAGAGTTGAGACACGCTGAAGCTATGATGGTTTGCTATCTGTTCGTTCCATTCTACCCCCACTGTGCAGAGTTTGAGACCGTAATACACCAACATAAACACGCTTTTTATTATATATGCTCCAACACGGCAGTCTTTCAGGTTCACAAATTAGCAGTCACACTTAAGCGAAACTTCAGATATACAGACGTGTTGGCGGTTATACTTGTACACGTCTCACTGAGGATTTCTAGTAGCTGCAGAAATCAATGAATTTGCGGAGCCCTGAACTAGTAAAATCGAAGAGAGTTTGCGGCATGCCCATCGATCCAAGCTCCTATAGACCGGTTGATCATGGTGAAAAAGGATCGTTCAATGCACTTTACTGATCAAAATATAGAGCAATTTAGGATGTGCTTAATGTGTATATTCGTACGTGTTGGAGAGAATTTAGAATTGTCATCACAGAAAAATTTAAATTCAAAATCCTGATTCACCGTACCCTTGCATATACTCCCCACAATGGAAGCATTTATTGACTTTTAGGTATAATATATACAGAGTACTTATAAGATAGAAGCAGTGTGGCCAAATGTAGCACCATAACTAACATTTCACTACGTCAGCAAGCGTCAAGAGCATGGGCTCCAAAGAACTCGGAACATCTGGGCCAGGGTCGAGTAATGTAGTGGTTCCTTACTGCAAGTCGTGGATATACAACCCCTTGTCACCTTCCTTGGTAAAATAGATGCAATCCGCCTTCAAACCAAGCTCATCTGCCGTCATCGACGCTGCAAATTGTGTCCACTGGATGAAGAAGACCCTGTTGACACCGAGCCCTGACACCTTGAGCCAGGCGCGCGTGGACCAATCCAGCTTCCGGACTTCAATAAACATAATCCTTCTGTCGCAAAAGGGCGTGTAGCAAAAGTGCACCATGAACAGGTCCCCGCACGACTCCATTAAAGTAGATCTAATGTAGCAGGACCCTGGCTGACGCGGCCTTCTAGTGAGCTTGACGGTCTTGAACGTGGGGTCTGGACAGAAGTCGAGCACCGCGATCTTGTCGTCGTCAATATGCACGTAGAACTTGCCCCCTGCCCCGACGAGCGACTCCATTGCCATCAAGATATCCTCACGGTCGCCGTCGTCGTCGATCTGCTCGGGCCGGTACGCGTGCTTATACCACTGGCTGCTCCCTGGGCGGCAGTAACAAAACGTGGGCTCCTTGGTGTGGACAACCAGCACGATGCATCCAGGGTCGGTTGGCTGGCTCGTCGACAGGAAGCACCTCGTGTCGTCTCTGCTGCTGGCGATGAGGATGCTCTCCTCCTGGTCCAGCGGGGGCAGATGCACCGTGAGGGAGGCAAAGGGGCTGCACAGGAACGCGCCTCCTGTCCAGCGGTCCAGCATGAGCAGCCATCCCTGCGGCGTAACCCACCTCACATTGTCGACGAAGCGGTCCAACCCTTTGGCCGGCAGGAGCTGCCCCTTGGTTATGCTGTACACGAGCTTGGTGCTCGTGGCCTCCTCCTCCTCGTCGGCTTTGACGCAGTCAAAGACGAGAACCGGCGCGAGGCTGGGATCTAGTGGAGGGTTCATGATCGAGGCCACCGGCCGGTACGTGATTGTTTCAGTTTTGATCTGGTGATAGTAGATAGGAGTGCAACAGTCGATTTGGTACTTGTTTTCTCTAGTGTCTATTGTATCTAGATAATGGAGTATATATAGACACGGACGTGTTCGTTCTTGTTCGAATCCGATTTGGATCTCTAGTTAGATATTGATCTCAAAAGGGCCGATCCAGTCACCAACGTGACCGGATCGGACTCCTTTACCGCGCCCTGATCGGGGGCGCCCAGCCCAACTGGCTGGTGGGCCCCTGTCGCACTGCGCCATATAAAAAGTAGAGGAGTGGGGCCGGGGCACGAGACACGAGATTCGTCGCTGCCACAACCCACTCACACAAACCCTAACCGATCTAGAGAGAGGCGCAGCAAGCGACAGGAAGCACTACCGCCGTCCCGGACTTCTCCATCGCCGACGACCATAAGACAAGCGCCATGGCCGCCAACGACAGAGCAAGTACCTCTTCTGTACCCGTCGCGTCCGGATCTGGTATGTTCACCCATCGATCCACTTCCCCTCCTCATTTATTCTAGATTCGTGACTAGATCGCATAGAAAAGTACACAACATCTCTGTAATATCGTGGCACCTTGCTTTCCCAGTCGGACGCACGGACCAAGTTCAGGTCCCTGTTGAATCACTCGCGCGATTGAGCTCGCCGGAGTCCACTCGACCTGGAGTTCCGCATTTTTGTTCGATTCCCTTTTGAAATCATATAGTATAGTTTTTGTGACCGGGAGTTCAGATTAACAAAAACTGAGTAGGACTCTTCACGATTTATGTATCCTGTTACGCACATCAACTTGCAAGTATGTAATATCTGATCAAGAAGTACGGAATATCAGCAGCACGGTACATGGAGGACACGTCGGAACTCCTGGACTGGTCGTCCCTCCCCGCCGACCTGCTCCGCGAAATCCTCGCACGGCTGCCGTGGTCGAGCCACCCGAGCTTCACCGCCACCTGCAAGCACTGGCGCAGTGTTGTGGCGCCCTTCTATCCGGCGTGGCTTACCCCGCTCCTGCTCAACGCCGTTGACGTCGACTCCACCAATTTTCGCTACTACAGCCCCTACCACCACAAAATTTTCGAGGTCAGCACATCAAAACTGGAGAGGCCCGACGCCAGGCTACACTGCACCAACGGACACAAGCTGACGCTGTGCCGCCGTGCTGATACTCATGATGGTGATGGGACAATAGTCGTTCAAGCCGACCTCGTGACCGGCAACGTCCATGACTTGTGCCCGCTGGAACGTCCGTTCATGTACTTCATCGTCTACGACTGTGACCGCCGTACGATGCTTGGCATTGCAGGGCTCTTCCTTTATTATCTCTCACGCACCACTCAGAGTAACGACAGAGGTTGGCATAACGACTGGGAGTTGTTAGAGTCCACTTCCGATGAGCTAGAGTCGTTCAGACCCTCACCGATGACGAACCCCGTCATCCACCACGGCCTAATTTACGTGCTTGGTGTCGACGGGAAGTTAGCGGTGCTGGACAACCAACGCTACCACGAAGGATTCCGACTTCTTGTCAGGCCCGAAGGATTTGGCAACATCGAGTGCGACGATAGCTACCTTTTGGAGTCTGATGAAGGCGAGCTCATGGCCGTGCTTATGGGCCATCGCGGCACGCCGCTGCATGTCGTCAAGCTTAACGAGACTACGATGGAGTGGGAGAAGGTGCAGAGTTTGGAGGGGCGGGCATTGTTCAGTGGCACGCTCAGGACCATGATGGTGAAGACCGATGTGAAATGGATGCAGAACAGGGTCATCTTTCCAAGGCTGTACTGTTGGCCCGATGTGGTGTAGTGTAATCTTGTTGACCGGGAAGGTGAGCTGGCCTTTGTGCCAAAGTCTCCCGTGATGATGCCGCCACAAGATGGCAGCACAAGCGGCAAAAACATGTGGACTAGTGGATTGGGACAAGCCGAATCATCGGAGTTTTGGGGGTCTGCAAGCTTCGATTACTGCATATGGGTCAATTTCGACAAACCAGCATATTAGTAGGCGGCTAGCTAACAATGGTACCAATCTTAAAATTATGTATACGAGTTATTATAATCTAGTATATATAATATTATTATCGAGGTTCAATAGCAGGGGTAATTAACCTTAATGACTCGCGGCCTTAGCAATACAATTAGGGCAGTAACAATCTTCGCCTCGACCGACCCTCATGTCATGCGGACATCCGACGGGCCGGATCGATAAGGAATCTTCGCCTTGCCTGACCCCCCCCCCCCCCCAGGGAGGGGTCGGATCCTCCGCAGCGCAGCAGGCGCGCTCGACCCCATTCACGTCGGGGTCGGGAGACCGCACCTCCGCCTCGCCCGACCCTGGGGTCGGGCGAACCGGCTACCACGCCGCGAGTAGGCAAGGCGGTAGCGCTTGGGCAATAAATGCCTGTCACCCCCACGCCCGCTGACAGAAGGAGCCATCGATTACTCGAGCAAGTGGGCGATAAATGTACACGACGTGCACCGGCCAAAGGACGGGCGCTGCTGCTATAGCTCCTGTCAGAAGCCCACTTCTCCGCTATGACAGGACGTCTCCGAGCGACGGCCACGACGACGACGCCATTCCATCGACGCCCAACGGAACACTCACCACGACCACCGAACCAGAAGGGCACCACTATGCTGATGGCGTCACCCACAGCTACGAAGCCCAACTTAGGCGCACAATCACGACCACCAGCACGTCATGAACCCGGACTCCCTTTTCACGGTATAAAAGGAGAAAGAGCCGGGGGATCAAGAGGAGGAGAGACCATGAACACTTCTCCACATTCTCGTTTTCATCCAGAGACTTGGGAGGCCTTCCCTCTCTCGGCCTTTTGTAATCCCCTGCTACAAATAAGTTGTGAGTAACACGAGCAGCTCGAAACTGAACCAGTATAATTCCTTGTGTCCTCTCGCGCACCATCGGAACCCCAAAACGCGCATCCCACGATAAAATTACTAGTCGGCAGTAACGAACGCCAACAATTATGTTATTTTGAATCTCATTAATTAATTTATCTTTTCCAACTATTTATGGATGATTATTTGCATAATGGTAGTAGTGAATAATTTATAAAGTTTCAACTATCCATCGATGTTCATTGCAAGAACAACATTTTGTGTGTATCATCACAAAATAATTTAACACATTGCTATGTAAGAGGGATCAAACAGCAGCGCACACAAACTTGCAAGACCATCTTACTGAAAATCCCCAAAAAAAAAAAACAAACTTAAGAGCATCTCCAATCAATCTCTAAAATTTTACTCCAAAAGACTGGCTTAGGAAGTTTGTTAATAAATATAAGAGTAAAAAAAAAAACTCATGTACAGATTCTTAAATCTATTTGAAATATTTTTTGAAATATTGTGCCACGTATGTCATTTTCTTAGGTACTGCCCATGTATGAGTTTGTTTTAGTTTTTGGAAGGTCCAATTTGATATCTAAATGTAGAGAGTGAGAAGATTATTTGAAGTTGCTACGTTTAGGAACCTCAAAGCATCTCTAATGATCCACTTAAATATGAGTCCTAAAAACATCAATTTAGGAGCAACCAAAACAATTTTAGACTTAAATTTTATTCCTTCCTCCAACAGAGTGCATAAAAATAGTCCCTTAAATTTTAAAATAATGTCATGTCAGCAGTTTTTTTAATAAAACCTAGTGTCCGATATCCTCTCTCTCTCTCATCCTAATCCTAGTCGGTGGTTTATAAAAAGAGTCCGACCGCTTCTTTTCGTTCCAAGTCCTAGTCGATGATTTAAAAGAAGAGTCCGGCCAGCGGACGATGGAATTAGCATTACCTATTTTTTCTCTATTTCTAGGTAGAAATAGTAAGAATTTACAGGAAGCTAAAAAATAAGAATAATTTTAAGATATTCATTGGAGATGATTGTACTTAAATCCCTTATAGTTTGATTTAGAAAGTGTTTTAGTCTCTTCATTAAAGATGCTCTCATATAGAGAATGGTTGGAATGCTGTTTTTTCTTATGACATCCTAAATATAACTTAGGGACTTAATTTAGGATATGGTTAGAGTTGCTCCAACCGCCGCAACTTCTTGTTCCCTGAAGAGCCTCTTGTGCGCGATCACCTGGGAAGGTCCTCCCATCCTTTCGATCGCAACTGTCAGCTACTCCTCACACTTAACCTGAGAGAGTTATGGTAGGTGATCCATCAGTGACATTGGTGAACAGAGATAGTGTCGCTAGTTTAGATTGCTTGTACGAATATTTTTTCACTATAAGAAATTTAGCCTTTTGTTACGTTTTGAAAGTGACACAATTAACACTTTATGACACATAGATTTAGTCTAACAAAAATTAATTGTGCATCATAAAAATAAGATTAGAAACGTCATAAATGAAGTCAAGGTCATATTTTAACGGAACTTATTCGTCAAGTAAGACTATCTAGACACGTCACAAATCTATGACACAAGAAAAATGTCATCACCTTAGATCTTTTTCACTAAGTGTTTTTACTCTATATCATTACAACATGACCCTCTATAGTTTTGTTGTCAGAAAAGAAAAACCTAAAGAGAAGTTGTTTGGCTGTTCAGTTGTAGAGGGAAATGGAAAAACGTAAGGAAAAAAAAAGGTATTTTGGCCATGAATTTCGAGCCTAATTGTGATCTAGCCATTATTTTTGAGATTTTTGCATTTTGACCACGAATTTTTTCTGTTGAAGCGTTAGCCACCATTTTGTACCTGCGTTAGGTCGGTGGACTGGATTAAACCTATTAAAAAACGATTGGAAAAAGAAGCACAAAGACCGTAGTGCCTGGAAATGCTCAGGCTCCTGGCTCCTCAGTCGCTCGTCGCTCCAGCTTCCTCTCCAGTTTTCCCATCGTAATGGCAGCGGACAACTTCTCACATCCGCGCTGGACGCAGGGCGCGGTGCAGGCAGTCTGGCGGTGGCGGCGCAGGGGTTCGTGCCGCGGCGGCGCGCGGCCGATGTTGGCGTCGCAGTTGGCGGGCGCACGAGCTCACGCCGTGGCGATGCGCGCGTGGGGATGGCGACTAATTACCCGGTGGCTTCTCGCTTGCTTAAACACAGATGATGGAATAGAAATTTAGGGTGTTCGTATTCTTACTCTATTGTTTTGGTGTCCATGCTGATGTCGCTCTTAATTCCCCTTCGATCTACCCCTTTCGATTTTGAGTTGGATCTTCAGAGATAGTTTTTGCAATTTGACCAGCATTCAATTCTTTTCTGAATTTTTGTCAAGATTGCCAAATTTTATCAAAGTTTTATTTTTGGACGAAATTCTTTCTAAAGTTTGTTCAATTAATATTTGATTTCAAAATATTGGTCCAAACGTGGTGGCGCAATGTGTTTGAAACTGTGGTATAATTACAAAAGGTAAATTTGTCTTTACACAACAAAGTAACACCGTTATAAACATTAAACAGACTTGTGCTAACATTGGTATTCACACCAAAAAAAAGTTGTGGCTTAAACGCACAATCTAAAAATCAAGGTCTAGATCACAATGGGACTTGAACATTATGACTAAAACACAATTGTGGGATTGTAAATCTAATACTTCATGAAGAAAAAAGAAATTCTTGTTTTTTAATTCAAAGTTTCAGTTCAATAGCAATAGCCCAGCTCGCCGCACCGCTAAAATTGCAGCAAAGAAGCTCGAACCTGCGACTCCCTTATGCAAATGACCTCACGGTGATTCGACTTGCGACCACCTTCTAAAGGTCAACAATACATAATGGCGTAATATTATGTGGTTGGCTGAAAGGCCATGAGTATATATAAAAGGAGAATACTAAATTTCAATTCGGCGTTCAATTGCCGAGAGGGCGTGGTTGGGGCGGGACGACGGTCACTGGTGGCTAGGTGAAATCGGGTTGAGTGCAGGTGCAGCAGCGTGTGACCGCCCACCGGGAGGCACTTATCGCGAGTGGTGGCGGCAGTTACCGGCTTTGGATTGGGGGGGTGGGGATGGATGTTATCAGTGCTGACACGGCACAGTGACAGAGCAGTGCGGTGCCTAAACCTTCAAGCGAAGTAAAACAGACAATCCATATATAAAAGGCTTCATCGCAAAAATCCAGCAGTCTTCTTTCCACTTTGAGGAAGGGTAGCAGCAACAAAGACATACTGCTTGCTGCGGCTATAAATGTTTCTAACCCTCCTCCAGTCCCTAAGAGGTCCAGCATGGCCATTCTCCATCTTGTAAGATCCATAACGAACTTGAGTGTCTTCATCTTCATCATCAACACCACTAACTCCAATCTCAGAGTCAGAATCCTCGTGATATTTGTCATCAGAAATAAGTGATACTTCCTTTCCAGAATCTTTTGCCCTAGACAGTAGCTTTTCATCAAATCGCAACATATGGATGCGACGAATGACATGTTTCTCAAAACGTGCACAAAGTAGTATGTCTGCCTCATCAAACACCTAATCCAAATAAACTGTATTAGGAATTTATCGTACTCCACAAGATCATCTAGTATCACTGTACAATATTCCAAATATTCATACAAAAACTGAACAGACAAACAGAACTAGAAAATCCAACCAATCCAGGAAAATTACATAGATATTTTAACCATAACTATTACAGATTCTCTTATCCTGCTGACAGGAAATGAAAATTAAGATGTCAAAGTCAAAGAGAATGGATGTTTCACTGAAGAACTTACTATGAATTTTACATTACGTAGGAATCTCTCTTCTCTTCTCTGGGTCATATTCAGGAGAGCTATGTAACACCTTGCAGCATGAGATCAATTTGCCATGCAAGGCCCTGTTTAGCATTTAGGACTACGAATACCGCTTTACTGTGAATTATATTTAATTTACATAGCATGTTTGGTAATTTTGTATTTATCTTTGTTAAATGCAGGTTGCAAGACATAGGAATAGCCATGATCATCGCTTATCAAAGTTGAACAATGTGACTTTGGTGAAGAGATGAATGGACTGTGGCTTATCAAGTTTATGCACTATATTTTTGAACCTTTCAATATTTGCCCTATATTTTTGGACCTGTGTTATCAGCAGTTTATATGACATCTATGAACCTACTAAGAATCTGTGGAGCTTTGTCTAAATTTATGTTTGCTGATAGGGGATATCACGTTTTAACCTTTGTGTAGAGTGTAATTCCTAGTTTGACCCAGTTTTTAAACTTTGCTAATTTGACCATGTCTTGGAACACTTTGCTAAAAAATTGACCCCATTCTTGCCAATTTGAGCCTTTTTTAAGAAACAGAGTCAAATTGACAAGAATTGGATCTATTTTTCATCATAGTGTTTCAAAATAGGGCCAAATTGACAAAGATGAAAAAACAAGGTCAGACTGACAATTAGCCTTCAAAGTAGGGTAAAAAAAAACATTTATCCCATGCTAATACTTTTGAAAGAATAAAAGGTACATTATAGTCAAGCACATAGTCCCTATTATGAAGAATTGCATTGTTGCCCCTGCTTTAAACTTCAACTATGGATTTAAACCTTCTTTTACAACTTTGAACGTTGCCCTTCGTTTCTTATAACGAAATGCCCATTTGCCCTTGGTTTTGATTGCAATTAAAGGAGAGCGAGTTAAATAAATTAAAGAAATTCTGAAAGTAAATTGGGGTATAGAAAAAGACTCCAGTGCCCTTTGTGACCCTCATAAATCCCAAATTCATGAATGTAACATCTCTCTCTTCGCTCTCCCCTACACGGTGCCTAACTTACCATGACGACACGAGGCGCATGACAGGGGCCAAAGGCGAGATGCGCTCACTCCTGATGCTGCATCCGGCCACAAGCCAGCATGCGGGCTGATCAACAGGCTGCATGCGGACAGGTGCTTGTGTTGCTTCTTGCATGCAAGCGGACAGGTGCAAGAGGCTGCGCTGGAGGGCACACGTAGGGAGCAGCGCTCCAGGGTAATTAGAGATGATCTTTGCTAAGGGTAACAGAGTTGAAAGCCATCACGCAAGATGTTGTCATTTGTTTTTCAAAACAAAAGAAAAGATACAATGGAACTGAAATTTAGTCAAATTCACAATATACACAAATTTTGTTCATTTTATTGTCTAAATGTGTTAGATTACCTCAAATTTAAGTCTAAATTTTGATTGTCAACATTGGGGCAATGGTGCAAAAGTGATGACAAAACGCAATAGTGTGAGGGCATACATGTCTTTTCTTGGCTGAACTAATACCGTTAAATCATTGTAACAGAATGGGGGCAATATAAATCATCAATTTCAAAAATCAGGGGCAACCACGCAAAGTTGGGAAAAGAGGGGTAAACCCATAATTGGAGCAGAAAACAAGGGCAATCATGCAGTAGGCCCTATCTATTGTGGTAAACAATGTAACACACCTAAAATAAATGAGATGAATCAAGATGAGGCTTGTCATTGAGGCTTTGTCACCATTTGAAGATTCACATTTTCTGGCGACACCAAGGTCCAATATCTGCAGCATATAAAGCTGTCTTGGATTTCTGCAAAAAGAGAGCAGAATCAGTTCGCTTTGTTTTCTGATTATCTAGATTACACTAGTTGAGTCCTGTTCGACACGGTGTTTTAGTTCGCTTTTCAAAAATAAAAAGGTCAAGTACCACTAATTGTAAGTATTGTACCTATGAATGGCTAAAAGGATTCTGGCATTAATTGAACTGAGAAGCATTAGCTGACCCATCCATTTTTTACCACAAGCTAAAGGGCACAAATAGAAAAACAAAAGAAGTATGTGGTGCAGCAAAAAGTATGAATCTACCAAACAAATTGGATATAGAGTCAAAAATTTACATTAAATTAGAATTCCCCACAAAACAGAAAAACTAATCTTAAAGTCTATATCTAAAAGCTAATCAACAAGTATCATTATAGTTATTGTTCTTTCCCTTGTTATGGGTACAAGCAAATTTAAACAGAAAAAGGTGTATTCGGAAGTGAGAATGCCAAATAATTGGTAATAAATTATAGAGGCTAGAATGTCATTTAAAAGGGAACTGATGGAGTAGGAAACTTAGAGTGAATATATATGTGGTTCAGTTCATCAGAATCACCTCTCTTCGTTGCATTCTCCGATGTCACTGACAAGACGATCAGCATACACTCTGATTCAACCAAGAATTCCATGATTAGCCATACCTAAAGACAGTCATTGTATATAAATAAACTGAAGCCAAGTAAAAACAAGTCTAAGATTTGCGAGACCCTTCACGACAACTGTTGTACATAAATAAACTCATATCCAGAGGAAGGATGTAAGTAGTCTTTTTCCCTTCAATCTTTATTTTATTCAAGTAAGAGGAAAAGAAAGAGTAAACTACAAGAAAATACAACAAAAAAAATGAAGTTTAATGCACCTAGAACAGTAGGCGTTGCCATCCATCCTCACATACCAACAACCACCCTGACCGCAACTGTAGTAGTATGACATCTCTGGAACTTCTCTTGTAGTTGGACAAGGCAGAATGAAAGAAGCATATAGGAACAAGACTTAACCATTGTTCGATACAACTTAATGAGAAAAACAAAGGAGAATGGCAGAAAATTCTCTAATTGTTCAATGCCTACGGATACCCATTGTAACAACCAAAAGTACACACTAAATATATGAGAGCTGCAACACAAAGTTAACAGACGCTGAAATTGTGAGTGGAAGATGCATTACTGAAAGCAAAAAAGTCAGATAGCTGAAAGTTAGCAAATGTGAACCAAATGAAAATCAACAGGATAATTGTTTAGCATCATTTGATGAAATGTTTTGTGTACTCATTGTTAATTACTACTGGCGGGCCTACGAGATAGTTTCATGCTGAGAGACTTGCATCCTACTTTTGCTGAGGAACTTGCATCCTACTTCGCCGATGATGAAATAACAAGATTACAGCCTATGCAGTTGTACTTCTTCACATTAGCGCTCGTTTAAGCTGTAAGGGCAGAATGCAACAAGGGAAACAAGGAGTGCTAACAACTACAGACACCATTTTGCTATTATTTGTTTCACATGCCACAACTACAGACATAATCTAGCTCTGATTAGACTCGCAGGTAGGCAGAGCAAACAATTACTACAATTTCTGCCGATCAAAGGTATAAACGTGGTAATACTCAATACACTATCCGCCTTGGAAACATTTGGTGAATCTGAATACTTTAAAAATCATGGCTCTGATATATTCAATAAAAATAGTCGGAAAAACCATATGACACAAAACAATATTCTACTACTGCAACGCATCCCATAAGGAGAGAAACTAGAACGGCACGTGAAGGAGCAGGCTATCTGCTGCGGCATCTTCTGTGTACCGTACCTGCGACAAAAAAAATGTATAAAAACGTTGAAACGAGTGTTTTCAATTACTGTAACTACTGTAGTACTAGAACGATGAGGGTATTGACTGCACTTTCACCTTCTCGTTTAATAAGATACCCCTAGACCAAAAATCAACCAATAAAATGTGGAAATTTTACAGACCACAACTATCATCCAGCGTGCAGAAGGAAATCAATCAAATAAACGAAAACAAAAGATGAAATAGTGAGCCACAGTATACCTTTATAGTGGACCAGGTGACGCGATGTCGCAGGCCACTGATGCACATGTATCGAGCCTGCACGCGAGATGGCAGTGACCAGACGCCGTAACCTGTTCATATGCCCATGTCACTTACATCGGGACCAGCGCATCCGTTGAATTTGCTTCGTTTCGAACACGGCCGTCTTCGTGATTTTTTTTTTATCACGGCTCTGCGGTGTGGTGCTCCCAAGCTTCTGCATGCTCTACGTCGGCCATGGAGGGTCATCTTTGACTGCGGCCTAGGTCAACGTTCGCTGCAAGAACCGAACCGGTCAGGAGATCGACGAGTTACGCCGGCGGAACCGATAGATCCACGGGGAACTCGTTGGCCCAACATACTACCGCTATGATCGTACAGATCCTCGGAGGATCACGTCGCCCCGATTTTGGCCACGGCAAGTCGGCAACAGCTGCCGGAGTCCAAGGGCTTGCCTCCTGGCAAGATCTACCCTTACGCTTCAGAAACAACAGGACCTAAAAAAAAAAAAGAAGGCTCTGCGAAAAGTCACGAACTGAAACAGGCGCCGAAGGGTACACCGATAACTCGAACGCCGGCGACGGCGTGCCGGATACGGATGAGAGCACAGGCATGCCCGACTTCGGCCACAGCAGCGACCGCCGTCGGTGAGTTATAGCTTGCCCCCTGGTCAGATCTACCGAGGTTAGCTTTAGAAAGTAGTACTGCATACAGCAGTAACAAAGGCAGAGAGATCTGCAAAGATTAACTCACCGAAAAGGGTAGAGCCGTTCGTCATTCTCAGCCAACGGCGCCGGCGGGCCGGTGGGGAAGAACACAGGGCGTGCCCATCAAATCGACACACAGAAAGACACACATAGACCTAGAAGGCAGCCGGCCGTTGATGGTAGGGACCAGATCGAGCGCCTACCCTGTCATGGCGAAGCTAGTGAGGTGGGGAAGCTCGCCAGCTCAATCCTCCGCCGTCCAGGCACCGGAAAGACTCGCCAGGAGCACCTGGAGCTTCGCCGTGCCGTGTTCAGACACTCCACGGTGGGAGTCGACGGCGGCGCATCTAGGGTTCCGGGAGGAGGAGAGAGATAAGGCGAGAGAGAGCCGAGAGATATTGGGGCTCGGGATTCCGTTTCTGTCTCGTCGCAGTTAAAATTTCAAGAGACCCGTCAGGCTCCCCGCTGCCGTCCATACAGGTCCGTATCACGCGGGGAAGACGCGGCCATGGGAAGGCCAAATATTAACTGTGCATGGCATGGTGCGTGTACCCGGTGCAGCAGGCAGCGGCGTCGCGTGCTACCCGCTGGGACTGCTGGTGCATGTGAACCTGGTGCAGGTACGTGAGAAAGTTTCACGCCAACCGTCTGCCCAAAGGCAAGGCGCGTGGTGGCCCTCACGTCAAGGAGTTGACTTTTTCTATCCCTATTTTACTTTTCTTCCGGAAAAAAAAATCGTTACTGCGTCATCATACAGTAGTACTATCTTTTTATAACTACTTAGGTTGATACTGGACTACGTATTTGCTTTTTTAGACTACACAATTGCTTACACCAGAAAAGCACAAAAGAAAAGGAATATGTGCGTTCGGACCGCATCCGTGACGCAGGAACTTTGGGCGCGACACGTACTTTCCGTCCGCCTAGATTCGCTGGTGCAGGCCTTTTTTCGCTGGCCGTGGCCGCACGTCCGGCGTACTACCAGCAAAAAACAAGGCACCTTCCTCGTACTGAGTCCGTTGGTCGGGATAGCTACAAGGCCTCGTAATCTGGCATAGATCTTGAGAGCAGGAGCTGGAATTGCGAAACCAGCGCCAACGGCTGGGTTTAGGGAAGGGCTCCGATCGTATTACGTTACGTGCTAAAATGGAACAAAGATGCTAGCGCCAACAAACCGAGATATCTACCGCTAGGCACCCCTTTATGTTTTTTCGCGTGATCTGCTTGATATCTCTGTCCCGTACCGTGCGCGCCTCCCTGATTTCTTTTTCGTGTCAGATTCTATATACACCAGAGAAAGAACAAAAGAAGAAGAGAACGTATCTGATTTTTGGGCGCAATACGCGTCACCACGCGGGCGACTTTCCCTCGGCCAGCTCACGCGCGCGACTTTCCCTCCGCTTCGACTCCATGTATAGGGAAGGACTCCTATCACCTTACGGAGTACGTTACGGACTTCAATTCAATTTGTGTTGCGAACAGATGACCCAGGCCAATAAAACCCAATCCCAGGCACGCCTGCCGCTTATTCCGGCCTCACAACTCAGAGACGAGATCAGAACCAGATCGAGGTGGCGATGTCGTCTCCAGAGCAAGAACCAGACTGGTCGTCCCTCCCCAGCGACCTGCTCCGTGACGTCCTCACGCGACTGCCGTGGTCGAGCCACCCGAGCTTCGCCGCCACCTGCACGCATTGGCGCACTGTGGTGACGCCTTTCTATCCGGCGTGGCTCACCCCGCTCCTCCTCAACGCCGTTGACGTTGGCTCCACCAACGTCCGCTACTACAGCCCCTATTACCACAAGAACTTTGAGGTCGACCAAACGTTGGGGACACCCGACGCGACCATCTTCTGCTCCAACGGGCAATACCTGACGCTGTGCCAGCTGGATATGTATGGTAAACTAAATGTCGTTCACGCGAACATTGTGACCGGCGTCGTCTTCAACCTGGAACCGCTGGAACGAATCAATTTCGACTTTGTCCTCTATGATGGTGATCGCAGGATCTTCGGCGTGAAAGCTGTCGGCGATCTCACGGTCGTGCGCACCACGCAACAGCTCAACGACAAGTGGAATGACTACTGGTGGTGGGGGTTCTCCGACGACTTGAGTGACGACGACGAAGAGACAAAATTTAGAGCAGCGCCGATGACAAACGCAGTCCTCCATCGTGGGTTGCTCTACCTGTTGGCCTGCGATGGGAGGCTGGCGGTGCACGACGACCGCGAGAGCGAGAAAGGTTTCCAGGTTCTTGACAAGCCCAGAGAATTTGGTCTTGAATGCGACGAGTACTACCTATTCGAGTCTGAGGAAGGAGTGCTCGCGGCCGTGCTCGTAGAGTACCCCGGGTCGCCGTTGCACGTCGTCAAGCTCAACGAAGATAAGATGGAGTGGGAGAAGGTGGAGAGTCTGGAGGGGCGGGCGTTGTTCACAGGAACGCGTAGGACGATGTTGGTCAAGACTGATGTCGAGTGGATGCAGAACAAGGTCTTCTTTCCCAGGGTGTACGACTGGCCCGAGACTGTCGATGTTGATCTTGTTGAACGGGGAGGCGAGCTGGCCTTTGTTCCGGTCTCTACTGGTTCTACTATCTCATCAAAGGACGGTGGCGCGTGCGGCAACCACGTTTGGACTTGTGGATTGAAACCAGAAGATTCGGCACAGTTTTGGGAAACTACAAAATTTGATTACAGCATTTGGGTTGATTTCAACAACAGATTTCTTAATTAGGATATAAGTCCACTAGTCCAGTATCACATAGCTAGCGTTGGCGTGCGCTGTTGTTAAGTCCTCTGTAGTCGTCGTGTAACCGTGTGAGCTTGATGATGCTTGTTGGATTAAACATGAACCTTGTTATATCCATTCGTGACATCTCTTCTGTGTTTTTTTTCAGTGAATGAGTGACTTCGCAAGACGTATCCTCTCTCTCTCTCTCTCTCTCTCTCTCTCTCTCTCTCTCTCTCTAGTATAAAAAGGCTGGAGAACTGCTACTGTTATCGATCACCATTCATCAGTCAACGAATATAAGAAGAAATCATGTTTTGAAAACTTACCTATGATACTAGCAAATAGACAAATAAAAGAACAGAATAGAAGCCTCTCAAACTCTTCTGCCCTTCCATCGGATCGGATCTTGCTTCAGCAAGTAATACGTGCGTCCGCGAAAAAAAAAAGCACGTAATACGTGGTCTAAAAAATGGAAAAGAAAAAACAAAACAGGAAAACAGAGGAATGCTTCTGAACAGAAACAGAGGAACTATTTCATGAGATGGGCTGTGTTTGAGAAAAACAGAGGAACTTCAAGAGGCAGGGGGCAGGGGAGAAGTTAAGAGAGAACGGTCTGCTGCTCTTAATTCGTTATGGAAAATGCATTAGGAGCTGTTTGGAACCATAAATAAATATATAAAAATCAGCGACGATGAGATACACGCGCTTGTACTGCCACCAATCACTAGTTTATCATCAAGCTGAAGTAGCAACCCTTTTTTACCTAAATTTTCTAGCATGTTTTTGCTCTTGCTTTCCATACGTTTAATTTATGAACATAGTTTAGAAAAATTATACTATGGAGTTAGTACTACTTTATCAAATTGACCCATATGCAAATATCTATGGCTGGTTACAAAAATATGGAATATCTAATACTATAGCTGGGTTTTATCAAAGTCGCAGATCATCTCCAATGGTTCACTTAAATATGAGTCCCAAAAACATTAATTTAGGAGCAACCAGAAAAATTTTAGACTTAAAATTTATCCTCTCCTCCAACAGCCACGTAAAAATAGATCTTAAATCTTAATATTGTGCCATGTCAGTATTTTTAAATTTTAAATTGTCTAAAGTCTGGTGTCCGACATCTTCTCTCCGATCCTAGTCTTAGTCAGTGGTTTAGAAAAAGAGTCCAACCTCCTCTCTCCGATTCTAGTCCTAATCTGTGGTTTAAAAAAAAAGAGTCCAGACGACAGAATTGGCATTGCCTATTTTTTTCCTATTTCTAGATAAAAATAAGAAAAATTTACGGGGAGCCAAAAAATAGGAGCAGTGTCGAGGGTCGATACCAGAGACGATCAGCATTAACGATCCGTGGTCTTAACAGCGCGAAGGAGGCGTGACAATCTCCGCCTCGCCCGACCCCTTTGCCGTATAGACACTCGGCGGGTCGGGCCCACAGACGACCTCCGCCTCGTCCGACCTCCCCGAATAGGGGTCGGATTCCCCACAACTCGACCGGTGCGCTTGACCTCCTCGCATCGGGGTCGGGAGATCACACGAGGCTCCGCCTCGCCCGACCCCAAGGGATAGGCAGACAGTGGCGGTTGGGTAATAAATGCCTATAACTCCCACGTCCACGGACGAGCGAGGATAACGACTACTCAAGCAAGTGGGAGAGTAAGTGCTAGACGTGCACCGGCCAAAGGACTGTCATTGTTCTGACAGCTCCTGTTAGAGCCCACTCTCTCATTAGGACGGGACACTCCTGAGCGACGGCTCGAGGAGAGCAGGGGGTGATGACGACGGCACCACTCCGCCGACCCCTGCCGAAAGCCACCCCTCCATACGGGTGGAACGCTTCTGATTGACGAGTGCTCCCGACGTCGCCGGAACGGAAGGACGTCGCCATACCGATGACGTCGTCTACAGCGACAACCCTGGAGCCCCGGCAGCGCTAGCAATCTTGATTTAGAGCGTACGGCCACAACCACCACACATCCCACGTCTCATCCCTTGCAGGATAAAAGGAAAAGACCGGGATTTCGCCAACGAGGGGGAACAACAGACAACGAACACTCCACCACGCACACTGATTCACCCAGAGACTTGGAAAGTCGTCCTTCTCTTGCCCATTTGTAATCCCCTACTACAAACAACGCGAGTAACACGAGCAGCTCGAGACTGGACGTAGGCCACGATTGCCTGAACCAGTATAATTTTTGTGTCCTCTTGCGAATCATCCGAACCCCAAAACGCGCATCCCACGATAATCGCTAGCCGGTGGTAACGAACACCGATAATTAGTTTTAAAATATCCGTTAGAGATGATTTTTTATTCAAATCCCTTATAATTTAATTTCAGAAGTGTTTTAGGCTCTATTGGAGATGCTCTCGTGTCACGAGCATCAAAAGTATGGGCTCCAAATCGTCTGCAATATCTACGGCTGGGTTTTGTAAGGTAGTGGTTCCTAGCTCCATGTCATAGATGTAGAGCCCCTTATCGTCATCGTCGGAAAAATAGATGCAGTTTGCCTTGAAACCGGTCTTGTTGTTGTCTGCAGGCAACGAAACGCCCTGTTGCTACCGAGCCCCGACCCAGGCGCTCCTGGACAAGTCCAGCTTGTAGACGTCGATGTGCCAAATCCACCTGCAGAGCTTCGTGTAGCAGAACTGCACCATGAACAGCTCTCCGCAGGACTCGACGGGACAAAGGTTATAGCAGTAGCAAGCTATAGACAATGGCCATCGCAAGTCATGTAAGCTAATAGACAATGTTGGGCCCGGCGAGAACTCGAGGGTCGCCAGCTTATCAGCCAAATCCAAGTATGCGTAGAACCTGCCCTCCACCGCGGTCAGTCTGCCCACCGCCCTGATGATGCGGTCACGGCTGTCGTCGGGGACCAGCAGCTCAGGGCTGGTACTCGTGCCTAAACCACTGCTGGCTTTCCCCACCGGCCCGGCAGTAGCAAAGCACCGGGTCCTCCCGATGGCTCACCAGCACGACGCCTATGCTGCACCGATACGGGAACGCGGGTATGGATACGTGATATGATATACAGTGATACTCTATTTTCTCACAAATATGGATACAGAGATACATGAATATATATAAAAATAGGTGAGTGCCCGTGCGTTGCTACAGTAGAATATAAAATATTTGTTGATACAACAAAATATAATATATGATTTGTTTAGTTATATCATATATAATGCATGTTGATTTGCTCATGATTGTGGTTGTAGAGCTCTCTATGTATGGTTTGTCATCCTTATCGCTCTTCTACGGTCAAATGACATGTCTTCAATAGATAGATAATTTTGCCTTCTCTATCTACACATGCATGTGCCGACCAAAGCAGATGTCTACCAAGTATTCTCCATCCACCAACCAAGGATTGAGAATGATTCAGACCTTCTTTGGTTCGTAGGATTCTCAAAACGTAGGAATAGAAAAAAATAGGATTAACGGTGCCAAAAAGTTACGGGCGGACGACCAAATCCCATTTAATATGTAGTAGAGATAATAGTGATATTGATAGATCATCAATATATCAATTTTTGAGATTTTGAAAATTAGTCATCCAACATTTTCTCAATATTCTATCTCATTCTAACACCATGACATATGAGCTCTCTATTTATTTATTTTTCTCTCTATTCACTTACATATGGACCCACCTCATTTAATTACCCCACCATGCCTCCTCTCCCTCACTGTTCCCCGACATCCTCCCTCTCTCTCCTATCTCACTCTCCTCCGCCTCTCTCTTTCGTCCAGGCAGCCTGCTGGCACGGCAGCCAGCTCCGGCGCTCTCCGAGACGGCTGTGGTGGTGGATCTGGCCATCGATCCCACGGTGGCGGCAGATCTACCCGTTGAGTCGGAGCCCGACAACGAGGAGGAGGAGGCGCGGAGACAACGGGCTGAACGACGACGATGACGAAGAGACGGGTGGCTCGGCGACGACGGCGTGTGACTTAGGCGGCTTCGGGCGAGAGGTGGCAATGGGCTTTCATGGTCTGGCGGCGGCGGTGCACTCCAGCGATGGCAGGATACGTGCGAGATCTAACCTTTATGCACTCAAGTATTTTCTTCTCCGATGTGTCCTAAGCTTAAAATTGATGCATACCGAAGTCGTCGGATACTCGCGTTGTGTTCTTCTGTAGGATCTAAGACACCGACTAGAGGGGGGTGAATAGGCGGTTTTCAAGTTTAATTGCAACTTGATCAAATTAATGCGGAAATAAAAAGCAACGGATCAAGAGCAAGATAAGAAGCTATTTCTAGGTTAATAATTGAACAAAGATTTGCAATCCAGAATAAATTAATTTCTAGTAAAATAAGTGTGAGAGACCCGACCAATTTACATCAAGTTTACCAAGTTGACTCGCGGCCCACGCATGGTATGCGAGAACTCAACCCGATAAAAGAGAATATAAACCCGGCAGTCCCCCGACATGCTTCTCAAGCAATGCCCAAGATCCAAACACGTCGGCAACGTCACAGGTGATACATCACATAGGTCACATTAATGAATAACATTAATTTAAAATATTCTTACATACCAAGGTTCATCATAAGTCTTGAAACTAACAATTTAAAGAGCGGAAGCAATTCTAAGGAAGACGATAGTCGCAGCGGTTGCAATGAGAAAACAGCAAAGGATTTCGATGCCCAGCCCACGAACATCGCAAATCACGGTCACTCGAACGTCTTGACTACGCCTCGCCCTCGCCGGCATCGGCGGGGACAAAGTAGCCGAAGACCAACTCATCCTCACCTGCAAAATCTTAAACAACAAACGTTGAGTACGAAGGTACTCGCAAGTCTTACCCTGTGGTGGGAATTAGTTCCCGACTCCAAGGATAATGCAATGTGGCTGTAGCAAGGTAAATAAGGTATAGGAACGAACTCGATTGCTTAAAGCAGAAACTAAGCATATGTGAATAAGCATAAAGTAAAAGACTCTGCGGGCATGAACAACTACTATAAACCCAATCCCTAAGTACCATGTAACCATAAACCATGTATATGCCATCATCCATGTTCCATCCGAACCATGGATACCAATAACCATATCCCAATTTCATCAACAACATCCCAGTTCCCATCAAGTTATTTGACAACTCTACGATATTATCCAAAGGACACTGAGCTTTGATCATAACCGAGACCGCGGCGGATTCGAACCGATTTTACACCCTGCAGGGGAGTCCAACTGTACCCACACGACTGAGGACCATACGGCTCATGCAACCCGCTAAAGTTACACAAGGGGGTACTCATGTCAACCTTTTTCACACTCGTGCCCACACGGTTGGAAAATCCACACGGTGCCGAGTACCACGGCCTCGCAGGCACACGTGAGTCCCTCGTCGAGTGTCACGGCCTCGCAGGCACCCATGACTCCCTCGTTCCACACACCGCGCAGTCATCGGCCAAACGTTGATACGCAGTAAGATACTCAGCTTGTCTTACCATTATATCGGACATGTGGTATGAACGAAAAGTGCTCAGGCCAAGAATAACATGGCCGGGTCCTAGGTCAACCCAGACGGGGCCTACGGCACACAAGACCTCCATGTCTTGCTGCACTCCTATCCCACCGTCCAGATTTCAGCTTTTAACACTTTTCAACTTTTACCAACATATGAACTCGCCACAAGTCCATAAGTAATCAAGGTGGTTCCTATACGTGCGAGTGGGACTTACCACTCGACTTCTACCGTGTTATCTAAGCATGGCTAAGCATTTCGTGACTCAAAACAATGACACTCTACCCAGTTTGTCAAGGTGACGTAAGCAATAGCAAGGAGGGGTACATGCAGCAATAATAGGTGTTCCCGATTTTATCACTATGCCCGACTTAATGCAAACCCTAGACGTAAGCAGTCATTTAATAATTAAGTAAATTACTTAGGGTAGCAATATGAGGTGCTTGCCTTCAACAGCAGCGGTGTTAACTTCCTCAGCAGCTAGATCAACCTCTGGTGCTTCTCCCGTAGCAGCACCCGCGTCACTCTCTGACGGTTCGTAAGCTATAAAGTAAAAACGCGTAGATATGAGATGCATGCCATGATGCCATGATGCCCAAATGATGCGATATGATGTAGAGAGGTAGCTACTGAGTCTACGAACACAATGCAAAAAGAACGAAGTCAATCGGAGTTCTACAGCTCAAGTTATGACCTAAACAGTTTTACCGATTCCGGTTACGGGTTTTCCCGGTTCCCGGGTTTCCGGTTCCGATATCGGGTGGCACACAGATGTCGTTTCCGGGAAAAATCCCAAAACATATCACATGTACTGGCTTTACTAAGTGGCTTGGGTTACTATGAGACTAAGTTTGAGTGGGTTTGACTTGCGTTAACAGGAACACGAGCCCTCCGATGGTCGTTGCCCTGTTTACGACATCGGGAATACCGTAACGGTGCCGTAAAAGTCGTAACGACTTTTCCGGTGAAATTCAAAGTTAAGTTATAGACATGGGACCATTTTTAGTTTAAAGTAGGCTCCAAACTAAGACTTTTGGCTCTGGTTTGGGGTCAAGTTGAGCTTCTATGAATTTACTAAAAATCTAACAAGGCTCTGTTTTCCAAAATTATAAAATCAGAAACATGTATTAAAACTTATGCAAAAATCATGAAACTTTATATATCTACTACTGAGCATCTAAGCTAAAGTTTTTGTTAAAGGTCTTGGGCTTTTGGGTGACTGTCCTAATGTACTTTAGACAAAGGTAACTAATCTAGGGTTTTGGGGATATTAACAATGACATGCATGCACAAATGTTCATGAAAAATTCTGGTAAAAATGCAGGAGACGCATCATGCCAAGATAAAATTATGGTACAAAAATCAACCCTAGAAAACTTCTGTATATTCAAATAAAAATCAACAACAGAAATAATACATTGAATTATTAAAGAAATTCCAGGGACATTTTTGAAAAGGTGCTTTAACATAAAATTAATTCATTATTCAAGGATTCAAATAAAATTAGGTTTGGAATTTTTAGACTTTTCTATGATTTTCTACACACTAGGAAACTTCTGGCTAAATAAAAGGAAAATAGAAAATTGAATGGAACAGTAACAGAAACAGGGGAATAGGCAGTGGCGGTTGCTCCGGTGAGAATCTCGCCGGAGAAGAAGGTTAGGGCAGGAATTAAATGGTCGTGGAGCATCACCTTGATTCAAAGAACTGATTTGGAAAGGATTAAGGCCACGGGAAAGGCAGCAGGGTGGTTGGCGACGGTGAGCTCCGGTGGCGGCTTCAATGGCGGCCGACGGTGGCGCGAGGTGTTCCTTCCTCACCGGCGATGATCAGCGGCCGATAGCTTATCAAATTAGTGTACCATGGTGAGAGGAATAAGCCGGTGAAAGGAATTGAAGGATTGAGCTACCGTGGTGACGAATTTTGGAAAGAGGTGGCCGCCGGCGAGGTGCTTCGGCCGAGGAGACGACAGAGGCGTTCTGGTGAAAATAGGGCACGGCTGGTGAGCTCGGTGGTTGGGGAGCTTCAGTGGATCGAGGGGAGCTTGCTTGGCACGGTGGCAAGGCTTGGGAGTGGCCGGAGTGAGCTGGCGTCGTGGGGCGGCAATGGCGGAGGTGTTCTGTGGCGCGCGCGGCAGAAACAGAGCAAGGAACGAAGGGAAAGGAAGGGAGCTAGTGCTTGGGGCTTTATACTCCAAGGGGAAGCTGAGCCAAGGGAGAGAGAAGGCAGTGGCGCGCCGTTGATTGGTGAGGGGAGCGGTGGCCGGCAATTGGGCGCGGGAGGCGGTGGCGCTCGGCAGAGATGGTGCCGTGCGGCAGGGAGCAACGCGCCAGAGAGGGAGAGAGAGAGGAAGTGAGATGGGAGAGTAGTGGAGTAGATCTTTGGGCAAGATTCGATCCGATGAAGAGTAAAGGCGCACGCGGGAAGGAGGTGGCCGGCCGGGCTGCCAGCCACGGCAGTGGCCGCTGCGGGCGGTGATGCACTATTCACGGTCAGGCTGTTTTCAATTTCAATTAATTCAATTCCTCCTTCAAGATTCGATTGAAAACTCTAGATCCTGAGCTCAAGAATTTTTGAAACTTCTTTTGTGGGCTAAAAGAATTATTTGGAACAACTTTTCTTATAGAAAGATCCTCTGGTTCAGCCTCTAAAGATCTGTGAATTTTTAACTTAGTTCAGATTTGTTGGAATTTTAAAATGGTTTAAACCTTTACCAAAAATTTTCATAAAATCTCCAAAATTCTATTTTAATGTATAGTTAATTTTTATGCAAAAACATTCGGGTAGCTTTATTAAGAAAACAAAAGGCTTCTTGAAAGACGATTAAGGTTTTGCGAAAACGACGAAAACTTCGAAACCCTGACCCAATTCAAAACAGGAAAAGGTCGAATTCAAAAGATTGATTCAGTGAGCTCATTATCAAAAGAACAAAAGATTGAAACTTTTGGAATGTGACAATAAGCACAAGAGCAACCGAAATAAATCAAACACTAGAAATTAAACAAGTCTAAGTTAAATCTAGTAAGGGGTTTGCAATCCTAGGGTGATATGCAACAAGATAAACTTCTAGGAAATTAAAGCTCAAAAGTAAAGGGACAAGGAGAGACACAAATTTAACCCGTGGTGTCGATGACTTGCCGGTCACCCCTAATCCACGTTGAGGTGGACTCAAGCTTTTGATTTGCTCCTCTATCAAGCTTGCACTTCTCCAACAAGAAGGACTCACAAAGAGCAACTTGACCTTGAGCCAAATCAATCCCTCGAGCCGTCCAAACCTCGATTCCACTAGGGTTGCCCTTTGCCGCTCCGGCGAGGTGAGCACCACACCTCTCACAACAATCAACCGGGCCTCCTTCACAATCTTCTTGAAGGGCTCACGGTTGCTCCACCACCAAGCCATCTAGGAGGCGGCAACCTCCAAGAGTAACAAGTCGATGACGCTTGCTTGGAAAATCACTAGTGTCAGAAGGCTCGAATCGATGAAATCAAGCACTAGATGCTCTCACACTCTCTATGGATCAACAAGGGGTCAAGAGTGAGAGAGGAAGGCTCAAGAGTATGTAGTATGCAGTGGAAATGGCCAAGAGAGGTGCCTTGCACGAGATGGGGAAGTATTTATACCCCTCACATAAAAAAACTAGCCGTTATTGGCTTTCTGCGCAGCTGGTGGTCAGACCGCGACTCTGGCGGTCAGACCGTGGTGGTTGGAAACGTTCATTTTTTGCAATAAATGCACAGAGGAAGAATTTTAAATCTAGAGCTGGCGGTCAGACCGTAAGAGGAGCCCGAGAAAAAACACTCTCTGGAGTGACCCTGGCAGTCAGGCCGTCCCTTTGACGGTCAAACCAGAGGAGCCAGAAACAAGCACTCTCTGGAGTGACCCTGGCGGTCAGACCGTCCCTTTGGCGGTCAGACCGTCAGAGGAGCCAGAAACAAGCACTCTCTGGAGTGACCCTGGCGGTCAGACCATCCCTTTTGCGGTCAGACCGCCAGAGGGGCTCAGAGGAGAGACAGTCTCTGAGGGGCGCTGGCGGTCAGACCAAGCTTCTGGCGGTCAGACCGCCAGACCCTGATTCAGCACGCTTGATTTTCTCATTTTCTAGGATTTCTCTCAACAATTTTCCTTCTTTTTCAAGGGAGATTTCAAGGACACTTTTGCGGTTAATTGGTAAGGAAATCGAGCAAAAAGTGGCAATCTATAGATGCTCCAAGCAAATGACAACCAACCCCTCTTAATAGTACGGCGCTAACCTAAAATCCGGTCATTTTCTCCTCTAATCACCTTATGACCGGTAAACGTAAAAACATATTGATTATACCTTTGCCTTGCGTCATTCGTTGTCCTATTTGTGTGAGCTCGACAGTATATTTGTTGCCATTTCACAAAGCGGGCTCAAATATTCAATAATTTCTAGCAAGGACTCAAGTAGCGTATTAATCCACAAATATGGATTGTCATTAATTACCAAAACCACAATTAAGGGCCTAGATGCTTCATCTTCCCATATCTTGTCTGAGTTCATCCTTCCGTTTCCCGTCTCTCTTTTTGCTACATCCTTTCGACTTTCTTCTTGGAATATTTTTTCGTGGAGCTTCGATATTCCGTTTACGACTCGGTCAGAGGATTTGTTAAAAAGGGATACGTGCTAATAATGGACCTCCAATTAACCTGAATAGCAGATATTTGGATTCGACTTCACGTTTCGCATGCCCGGCAGGAGGGGGACGAGCTGATGGATTAAGCCGTGTACGGACGAGCCGATGGATTAAGCCTTGCACAGACGATAATTAGGAAATTAATAAATAGTAAAGATTATATATATAGTTTTTTAAATAATATTTAATTATAAAATTAAATATATTTATTAAATTTTAGTGTGATATATTACATAAAGATGTAATGTCGACTGCTCTTAGATTCTCCCTATTCATCTAAAATGATCAAGCAGCCAACCGGTCGTATTACTTATCAAATGAGAGGTGGGTTAGGGTTAGAAAATATACAGAAAGAATATTATGATAATTTAAATTATTTTTGAAAAATATCTGATATGTGTCCGATAGGTATCAAAGAAATATATCTGACAGATATCCGAGAGTAAGAGTATCGGTATCCGATGAAAGGGCAGCCGAAAGCGTACGATAGCACGACGCAGCCCGGGTCCGTCGGCCGGGGCGTCCACATGGCGCACCTCGTGTCTTCGCTGCCTGCCAGGGGCAGTCCGGGTCCCGGGGAAGACGCACCCTGCGCTTGGTGAAGGGGTCGCGCAGGGACACGTCGCGCGTGGCCAGGCCAGCGTCAGCACCCATCCTTGCGGCGTGATCCAGCTCACCTCGTGATGAGACGGTGAGACCATCCAGTCTTCCGCTCGCCCAGCAGCAGCTGCCTCTTGGGTATGCTGTACACGAGCCTTGCCCCGTCTTCGTCTTCAGTTGCCTCCTGCGGTTCGACGCCGCCGCGGCCGCAGTCGAAGAGCGATATAAAATTCATATAAAATACAGCGAGGAGGATGACATATGCACGACTGTGTGTACCACCACTAATCCTTAGTTTATCACGATGAAGTAGCACTTTTTTTTCTGAATTCTTGTTGTACGGATGTATATCTAATCCATGGACATATAGCTCCGAAAAATTACACTACTATGAATTTACTACTGATTTATCAAAATTGACCCATATGCAGTAATCGAATGTCGTTGACCCCAAAACTGAGCTGATTCATCTTGTCCCAATCCAAACGTCCATAAGTTGTTGCATTTTGCGCAGCCATCTTACGAGGACATCACAGAGTTGGCGGGCACAAACGTCAGTTCCCCTTCCCGGTCAATAAGGTCACCCTGAACGATGACAGGCCAATGGTATAGCCTTGGAAAGACGACCCTGTTCTGCATGCACTTTACGTCGGTTTTTACCATTATGGTTCTGAGCGTGCCGGTGAATAATGCCCGCCCCTCCAAACTTTCCACCTCCTCCCACCTAATCACCTGCTCGTTAAGCTTAACAATGTGCATAGGTGACCCGCGGCGGTCCACAATCACGTCCATGAGATCACCTTCATTAGATTCGAATAGGTACAAGCCACAGTCATCGTAGTCGAAACCAATTTTCGTGGGTTTGTCAAGGACCTGGAAACCTTTCTCGTGCTCCTTGTCGTCGTACACCGCCAGCCTCCCATCGTCGCTAATTAGGTAGAGCAACCCACGATGGAGGACTGGGTTTGTCATCGCCGACGCTGTAAATTCTAGCATGTTGGGGCCCAGCTCGGAGAACTCCCGCCAGTAATTCCAAGCACCGTTGAGCCGTCGTGTTGTACGTCGTGCGACCTGGATAGAGCCGATAGCCCCAATGCCGAAGATCCTACTATCACCCGACAAAGTTGGTGCGTTCCAACGGTTGGAGGTCGATGATTTCGCCGGTCACAAGGTTAACATGAACTGCTACTAGACTATTATCATCCTCCGTCTTCTGGCACAGCGTCAAGTAGTGTCCATTGGAGCAGCAGATGGTCGCGTTTGGTGTCTTCAGGTTTTGCGCGACGTCGAAATTCTTTGAAATAGGGGCTGTCGTAGCGGATGTTGGTGGAGCCGACGTCAACGGCGTTGAGCAGGAGCGGGGTGAGCCATGCCGGATAGAAGGGCGTCACAACAGTGCTCCAGTGCTTGCAGGTGGCGGCGAAGCTCGGGTGGCTCGACCACGGCAGCCGCGCGAGGATGTCCCGAAGCAGGTCGCCCGGGAGGGACGGCCAGTCCGGTTCTTGCGCTAGAGGTGACATGGCCACAATAATTCTAGCTCGATTGATCGATCTCTCGCCCGTGAGTTGTGACTTGTGAGGCCGGAAGCAGCGCAAAAGGCAGGCTGGCTGGGTTGGGTTTTATTGACTTGCGTTGTGTTCGCAACCGTGACACGTACGTACGCGAATGGAGTCCTGTTGATGCTGGTGTTCCTTTTGGACTCTGTTTGGCTTGGCATCTCAAGTTCGAGTGTTCCATTTGGTCGAAAAAAAAAAGGTTGAAGTGTTTAAGTTTGACGTGACTACGTGAACGATTCGATCGCCGGGTGCTGGTGGGGCGGTGGCTGTTGTGAAAAAACGGATAGACGACAGAGGAACACTCTGCGGGAATATAACTTTCCGTCCATAAATAAGTAACGTTATTGATTTCTTACATTAACTTTAATTATTCCTCTTATTTTAAATAATATGATATCATCTATTTTATTATAATTTAGTTTATCTCTAAAATTGTTATTTAAAGTACAACTAATAATATTACTTATTTGATAAATTTTTTAAATAAGACGAATGGTCAAAGTTGATGTAAAAAATCAACGACGTTAATTATTTATGAATGGGTGGAATAGCTCTAAAAGTTTCAACTTTAAGCTTTTATTCTAGGCTTAATTGCATAAACGTACCCATAAATCTACTCTAGTTTGACGTTCTCTTCATAAGATGATTTGTTATAAAAACATATCCACCCACAATATTTAGGCAAAATCGCCCCCCCCCCCCCCCCCACACACACACACACACTATCCATCCCACCTGGCACAAATGTTTATATTTTCTAATAAATTTATTAGATTTAATTTTTTTAATAGTACAATTCAAAAATTTTATTTTTTTAAAAAGTCAAAATAGTTATTTGATTTCAAATCTACTGAAACATGATTTTGTGGGATAATTCAAAATGTTCAAAAATTCAAATTTTAAAATGGTCCATGAAAATCAAATGTTTCAAATTTGAATATATATTGAAAAATATTCAAAATTATTTTTGAGTTATGGATTTTCAAATTTTCAAATAAAAATACTTATTAAGAATCAAATTTAAATTTAAATATTTTTAAATTTCCTCATAAATTCAATTGTTCTAGCAAATTTCAAATCAAAAACATATGTTGAACTTTTTTTAATAGAAATTTTAAATTGTACCATTAACATTTAAAATGCAATAAGTTTATTAGAAAATATAAAAGTTTGTGCCATGCGGATACGGATGGTGGGAGAGATTTTGCCTAAATATTGTGGGTGGGTAGGTTTTGCAACAAATCATCTTATGGGGGAAAATATCAAACTAGAGTGGACTTATGGATGGTTTATGCAATTAAGCATTTATTCTATTCAAAATATTTATACAACTAGTGACTATATTATTAGGTCAAAATTAATATCTTTTGCTTTTATCTTGCATATGGTACCTTACAGACATTTATTAGATAATATTATGTATAAATTAGTATATTCTCACTGTAACGTACCGGGAAATTCCTTGCTTTCACCTAGTAAAAATACCATCGTCCAATATATATTGTTGACAAATAGTTTGCCTAATTTACACTGGTTTTTAAGATGACCTCATCACTAGTATAACATGACAATCATTGATGCCATTAATGAAATTAGTGTGGCTGTGTCCAACAAATAAACACACCAAATACCTACTGGTCCGGCATTCGATTTATTTATTTAATTTTTTGATCGGGGTCCGGCATTCGATTTAACTAGACTTGATGCATCAAAACTGTGCCCATCATGTTATCTGGAATTTCAGGGCCAGGATCGAGCAAAGTTGTAGTTGCTCGCTCCATGTCATAGACGTACAAGCCCTTGTCATCCGTAGTATTGGAGAAACATATGCAGTCTGCCTTGAAACCATCTGCCGGCATGGACGCGCCGAACAGCTCTTCATTACTGCTGTGTCGATCAACGCCGACGAAGAACGCCCTGTTGGTGCCGAGCCGCGTTACCTTGACCCATGCGTTCAAGGCAAACCGGAGCCACGGCAGCTGCTTGTCCACCGCGTATGAGTTAAACGATAGTGCGTGGTTCCGCGACAGCTCAAGGGTCAGCATATTACCGGTGCAGTATAAATGCGTGTAGAACCTGCCCCCTAATCCTACGAGACCGACAACCGCGTCGACGATGTTGTCGCGGATCTCGCCATCCAGCAGCTGGTCGGGCTGGTATTCGTGCCTGGTCCATCGACCTGCCCCGCCGGGCCGGCAGTAGAGCACAACACGGGGTCCTTCCGATGGATCACCAGCACGACACAACCCGGGTCCGTCGGCCGGGGCGTCGACATGACGCACCTCGTATCTTCACTGCCCGCCAGGAGGCCGTTCGGGTCCGGGGGAAGACGCACCCTGCGCGAGGTGAAGGGATCGCGCAGGGACACGTCGCTCGTGCTCGGGTCCAGCGTGAGCGCCCATCCCTGCGGCGTGATCCAGCTCACGTCGGCGATGATGCCGTCCAGTCTTCCGCTCGCCAGCAGCAGCTGCCTCTTGGGTACGCTGTACACGAGCCTTGCCCCGTCGTCGGTTGCCTCCTCCGGTTTGACGCCGCCGCGGCCGCAGTCGAAGAGCAGAACCGGCGCAAGGCTGGGATCAAGCGGATGCGCCAGCTCTTCCATATCGTGTGATGTTTGTTGATCAATTGCTGATGGGATACTTCTCCCTCCATTTAAATATCGTGACTACCTTGTCCTTGCCCAAGATTTTGAGTCCTGCTGGCATGTGTAACGTAACCTATGTGGAGACAGCAAATTATTAAGCAACTCTAGATTGTGTGGTTAACAAACAACTATGCACGGACATGTAATGAGTCCTGTTTTTTTAGAATGGATATGTGATGAGTCGTGATTGACTCCGAGAATATGTAGTTTGAATTACTATGCACGGCACAACAAAAAGGGGCGTCGTTGACATTGTCAACTGAGGAAGCATTTACCGTATACACTATCGATAATAAATTCTCATAGTACAACATAATAGGGAAAAATCATACTCCGTAATTTCCTCAGCAATAAGAAAAGTCAATTCAATATCTGAAATCAATCCAGATACTATCTTTAAAACGTAGCTTCAACAATGATAAGAAGTAAAGAAGGTGAACTATATCTAGACCTATCTCTTTTCCCCCCTTTCCTAAACATTATAATAGCGCTTCACGTCTTTGTAGTGCTTGTTTCTTTAACTTGTTGCGGAAGCTTCTTTTCCTACTGAACGCTCTCTCCTGTTTAAAAGCAAAATTTTCATTAGAGCATCTCCGACCAATCTATCAAATTTTACTCCCAAAAGACTGCTTTAGCAAGTTTGTAAATAAGTATTAAGAGTAAAAAAACTCATGTACTCCAATAACTCTCAATATAAGTTGTCAAATCTATTTAAAATATTTGCCACATATGCAATTTTCTTCCGCCCAGCCCATATATGAAGTTGTTTTCATCTTTTGGAAGTTCCAATTTGGTCTCTAAATGTAGTAAGTGAAAGTGCTTGTTAGTAACTTGCTAAGTTTAGTAACTTAATATAGAGAACGGTTGGAGAGCTATTTTTTCAATTACTTCCTAAATTTTAGTTTAGGGACTTAATTTAAGGAGTGGTTGGAGTTGCTCTTAAGCATGCTATCTTAAAGTCATCATCACCGAATCACAAATGATAATGTCGGAACATACCACTGGCTGGGCCAACTCCTCTGCTTGACGAACTGCTCTTACAAGATCACGATTTGCCTCAGTGTATAGGCTAGTAACTATGCCAGATTGGCCAGCTCTGGCAGTGCGACCCACCCTATGCAAGAAATCAACAGCAGAGGCAGCAAACTCTGCCTACAAAGCATTCAATCATATGACAAAATGTAGCTGGATTAATTATCAGGTCCCAAACAGTGACATAATGGTATAAGCCTCAAACAGCGACATAATACACAATTTCGCATTAGTATTCCTAGTATTCTTGAATGAAACTCTAATGGCTAAATGGGAAAATTTTGAGTTGCTTTGTTTATTGGAAAAAAAAAGTTAACAACATCACAAAAATGTAAGTGTGAGTAAACAGCTCATACCTGAATGACATGAGAAACGTTTGGTATGTCAAGTCCACGTGATGCAGCATCCGTGCATACCAGCACACCACCCCTTTCCCGAAAACGTTGCAAATTTTTTCCCCTTTCCTCTATCGGAGTGTCACGGTGATACAAGATGCAAGGAATGTTAACATGATGCAATATGTCAGAGACTGAATTAGCAGCATCGACGGTATTTGTGAACACCATAGTGCGTTTTGGAACATCTGAATCCTGAACTTCAGTCTTCAGGCCATACTTCACTGCATTGAGAAGAGCATCAACTTGTGTATCAGCAGTGACCTCTATCCATCTCCTCTCTAGCCTGCATCATGGTGCACTACAATCAACAAAAGGTGGGAAAAAAGACATGATGGCTTGATGAGTTAAATGGGATTCTATGAAAAAGAGATGGTACTACTGCTTAACAAAATGGCCAAGAACATTAGAGATAAGAATATCCAAGATAAAGGCTGCATTGGCTATACTAAAACAGAGTGCATACCTAGGGTTATGACGGTGTAGATAAGTGCCACTAACCCATACAGCATCAGGAAACATACGTTTCAGAACACCACCAGCAGTCTTCTTTCCACTTTGAGGAAGGGTAGCAGCAACAAAGATGTACTGTTTGCTGCGGCTATAAACTTTTCTAACCCTCCTCCAGTCCCTGCGAGGTCCAGCATGGCCATTCTCCATCTTGACTGATCCATAATGGACATGAGTCTCTTCATCTTCATCATCAACACCACTAACTCCAGCATTCTCAGAGTCATAATCCTCGTGATTTTCATCACTAGATGTAAGTGATGCTTCCTTTCCAGAATCTTTTACCCTAGACAGTAGCTTTTCATCAAATCTCAACATATGGATAAGGCGAATGACCTGCTTCTCGAAACTTCCACAAAGTAGCATGTCTGCCTCATCAAACACCTATTCCAAATAAACTAGTATTAGGAATTTATTGTATCCCACAAGATCATCTAGTACCACTGCACAACAATCCAAATACTTGTACAAAAACAGAGCGGACACATGAAATGGAAACTAGGAAATGCAACCAATCCAGAAAAAGTACATAGATATTTTCGCCATAGTTAGAAAATGCATAACTATTACAGAATCTCTTATGCTGGTGATAGGAAATGAAAATGAAGATATCTCATTCAAAAACTACAAATGTTTCACTGAAGAACTTACTATGAATTTTACATTACGCAGGAATCTCTCTCTTCTCCTCTGTTCTGGGTCATAGTCAAATAGATAATTCAGGAGAGCAGCTGGAGTGGCTACAAGAATATCTGGATGAACAGTTGGCCAACCCTGCTATGAAATATACATCTCAGAGTACTGCAGAAAATAAGAAGCTAAAATCATAAAAAGAAATATCCCTGACGATCACGTTTAAGACATTAGAAAGCAGCTATGATTCCCTTACATAAAAATTGAAACTATAAAATGGCATTCAGTCTAAGTCGGAGAACATGTGGGGAAAAAAAAAATCATGTTATTATATCAATTAGCATACAGTTCAGATAGAGCATACCTTCGGCCCACAAACAGCAACCGCACTTTTAAGTGGTTTTCCAGAGTCATCAAGCAATGAATTAGCCATGCGAACAACCTGCTCACACAACATGCCATTGGGACAAAGAACCAAAATGATGTCATGTGCCCCTGGCACAATGTCCTGGCAACTACCATCTTCTGTATTAGAAGATTTAGAGCACAACTTTTCAATCAATGGAATCAGGTAACCATGAGTTTTTCCACTACCAGTCTCCGCAGCAACAATTACATCATTCGTTGTGAGAACATGTGGAATACAAGCTGCCTGGATGACATTTAAAACTCTATGTAAGAATCACTATGCAATACTGGACACTGAAGTGGGCAGTTAAAAAATATTCCTTCCATTCATAAACTATTGTCACTGTTGACTTTTACCATCAATTTTGACCACTCATGTTATTAAAAAGTATGTAAATATCATATATGTTGTTACAATTTTCTTTATCACTAAAGGAATTTGAACCACAACTTATAATTTGGAACATTTGAACTAGTATTTTGAATAAGATGAATGGCCATGTTGACGTTAGAAGTCAATGAGGTGACAATATTTTAAGAACAGAGGGAGTATATTTTGAGAAATCCACTACTACAGGTCACAGCAAGACTTTAGTTACCATCCGACACAATTAATTAAAATTCTGAAGCCAATTGTATCTTTGATTCAAACAAACTATAAGGGTAAGTATCTGCAAAGATTACAAAGAGAGTAAAATTGTAGCTCAATGATGTAAGAGTAGGCATTAGGCAATTTGTACAAGCGCACTACTGCAGATTACGCATGAGAGATAACTTCAAGAGACTTGATTACTTGAATATAAGCTTTAGTTAGTTTGATATTAAGCAGAACTTTATGTTTGTTAGGATAATTTTAGAGACTGTTTCTCATCAGCAGGCAGCTATAAGTTGCACAACCAATCATAGTTTAGGCAAGCAAGGGATAATACCCTTCTCGTCTCCCCCATTCCTCCCCTCTCGCTCCCTCATGCAGCCTGGTATTCTGATAATCTAAACCTAACAAACTTCGCAATCTGAAAGTTCTACCAAAGTACCAATTAACAAAATAAAATTCTAAATGCAAATGAATATATATTTGGTCATCGACAAGGCAACTGATTCGACCATGACATTAAATCATAGAAAGAGAGAGAGCAAATGTGATATCTGAATTCCCGAGACCTCAAATACAAATCAAACAAATGAAGTTGTTGCAACTGAGGTATATTATGCAACAAGTTTCCTAGGGTGGAATTTGGTTCACTCAGTGGAAAGCCAGCAGATAATTATTTAATTTTGGAATCCAAATAATCCAGCTCAAAAAGCCTGGTCAATTTCCATGAACAGAGACGACCAAATATCACCTATGCCATAATTTTCGCAAAAAGAGAAAGAAATACATTGGCCAACCGAACATCTCACAATACACAGGCATGAGAGAGCTCCGGCATTTCGTCGAGCACCTATCGAGTGTGCGGCCATCAGAAGGGAAATTCAGTATAGCTGTACCTGCACAAAGGAAGGTCTCGCGAGCCCAGCGCCGCGCAAGGCGGATGCGAGGCAGCCAGATATGCCTAGGGACTTCCACGACGTCCTATCCTCTGCGAAAAAACCGTCGCCCCGGCCCGCCCCGGCGTCGTCGGCCTCGGCCGCGGCGGTGGAGAGCGCGCGGGGCCTTGCGGCGACTGACAGGAAGTGCCACTGCCGCGACGGCGGCGAGAAGAAGAGGAGGTGGTGCTGGCGCGTGGGGAGGCAGGAGGAGGCGAGAGTCTGCAGGGACGCGAACCGAAGGAGCGCGCGGGGGGCGAGGCGGAGGGGGTGCAGCGCCATCGCTGTGGCGCTGGCGCGGTGCGGTGGGGACGGGCTCAGAGATATGTTTGGGTAGCGTTGATTCGTTAACACTACCGATTTTCAGCCATGTAGTACTACGAGAGTACACCACAATTTCAATTTACTACCCTTCCTTTTTAAATTATTTTTAATTTAATCATAAATTATATTTATTGTTTCGACAGATGCAATTTAAAATGGAGGGATTGGTAATTAGACGAAGTTCACATTTCTTAAAAAAATTATAAAATTGTATATATCACTTATAAAGAAATACAATAGAATTAATGAATTATACAAAGTTCAGCTAGCCATTCAATATTGCAATATCATGCTCTATACTCTAAATAAGACACGGTATTATGGTTCACCTATTGATTAGACATTTAGACATAAAAATAGTAAGAGTGATTAGCTTTAGCTTCTTTGTTACTTTCTTAGTTTTTAAATATAGTCATAATTAATTTTGACCATTAATTTTAATTATTTATTTTATTTATAAAATATTAAAAATCTTATATATTTTATGATGATTCAATTTATTATCAAATATTTTTAAAACATAATTTTTTATTTAATATTTTTTTAAAAAATAATTAAGATAAATAATTAAAATCAACTATGATTATATTTAAAAAACAGAAAAACTCGGTAAGTGGAACTCATTTCTCTGACGCACTCCACACTTCCAGAGTCCACTTCCGGTTAATCAACGCGTCTACACGTACTCCGCGCTAAAGCCGAACCACTCCACTCCCGTATGCTCCCTCGCTAACGGTCGCCAGGGGCATTTCCGTCCCCCACCTCCCCACAAACCCCGAAATTTCAAAACCCCGCCCCCTGAGAGCGCCCTCTGCATTCCCCATTCGGCCACGGCCACGCACCCCGATTCGATCCATTCGCACGCCGCCGACGAAGACGCGCGCCGAGACCTAGACCACACTCCTCAGCCATGCGGCGGGACGACGCGGGGGGTGGCGGCACCGGATTCCACGACCTCTTCGACTCCGTGCGCCGGTCCATCTCCTTCCGCCCCGCCGCCGCCCCCACGGAGCCCCCTGCTATCCCCTTCGGCGGCGGAGGTGGGCTCGGCGTTCGAATCAGCTCCTGCCTCCGGAAGTCTCGGGGGATGGGCTTACTCGGACTCGTCTCCAAGAGCCCCTCCCCGCCGCGCCGCCTGCTGCCGCCGACGCAGGACGAGTTGGGCGGCGGCGGCGAAGACGGGAGAGGAGAGGAGAACCCGACTATTCGTTGGCGAAAGGGGGAGTTGATCGGGCGCGGCGCTTTTGGGCAGGTCTACCTCGGGATGAACCTGGACTCCGGCGAACTCCTCGCCGTCAAGCAGGTGCGGGGATTCGCCATGTAGGATTGGTTCTGTACTGTTTCGACTTTTGGAGGCATCCATCCTTAATTTTTGAAGACTTGCTCTATTTCAGGTTTTGATCGGGACTAGCAACGCTACCCGGGAGAAGGCCCAAGTGAGTGCCATTTCTTTCGACCGCCTGTTGGTTTTCTAGCGAATCACAGTTTTGATAATTTGTCTTATACGAGGTGCCTTTTCCACTTTGGTTTTTGTGGTGTTCAGGCACATATCGAAGAGCTTGAAGAAGAAGTGAAGTTGCTCAAGAACTTGTCCCACCCCAACATTGTTGTGAGTGGATGATAGAACTTTGCTTTCATTCATTTAATAGTTGCAGTTGTTCTCTTGTTGTTTGATTTACCCTGTTTGCTATCAAAAGAGGTATCTTGGGACTGTTCGGGAGGAAGACACATTAAATATTTTGCTTGAATTTGTGCCTGGAGGATCCATTCAGTCACTTTTAGGGAAGCTTGGTTCATTCCCTGAGCCGGTAAGAAGCCATCATTTTCTGTGGTTCACTGTTCTACAAAGTTCACTGTTGAATGAACTCATCCATAACATTTCTTTATCAGGTCATTAGGAAATACACTAAACAAATTTTGCAAGGATTGGAGTATCTACATAGCAATGCCATAATACATAGAGATATAAAGGTATAAACTCTGGAGTCTGAACATATTATAGCAGATCTTTGTCTACGATTGTTTTGTTATTATGCTTCTTTAGTTCTTCCTACGACCCTGAGATTTTGTTGAATTTCAGGGTGCAAATATTCTAGTCGATAATAAAGGATGCATCAAACTTGCTGATTTTGGAGCATCAAAGCAAGTGGCTAAGTTGGTAAGTCTGAGTCCAACGTACCATTTTCAGTTCCAACTAATGTTGAATGTAATCTCTGGAATAAAAAATATGGTCAATTGTAGAAAGCGGCAATACTGTTCTTGCCCTCGTTCCGAAGTGTAATGTTGATTTTGCCCTTATTTATTTTCATTTTTTAATGGAAAAACCTGACGGCTGTAACGGTACCAAAAATAGGGGCAAACAGCATCTTCATTTAAAAGAAGTAGGGGCAAAATCGATATGTTACAAAAACGGGGGCAAAATCAACATCAGACTTTGGAATGAAGGCAATGGTATTGCCCCTTATAGAAATGCGAATTCATTCTAGCCTCTGCATGACAACAATAGTGGAATATTCAAAATAGAAACTTCCTTTTAACCAAACATGAAAGAGCGAGTCCTATGCAAGCTTATGTTCAGGACTAACTACCCTTTCCTTTTGCTACACTAGTTGCAATTTGTTCGGTAGAGAAGAAAAATATATGGGAAGGGGAAGAAAAAGCAAAGATAAATTTATGATGCAACATTTTAAGGTACTGTATGATGTAATGATCTCATATGGGTTTGTACTACAGATGCCTAGAAGGGCCTATAAGATAAGATATGGATACCAGTACATTTAATTGGAGTAGGGTAGGGACAGCATTGAGTACAGCATGTAAGTGCCAATGTGGTCTATTTTTCACATATGACAAATGATGCCCAAAAACTGTCATATTTTCTGATTCGTCTTAAGCCACATTGGGCATTCGGTTACAGTATCAGGTCTGTTACCATGTGCTGTTACCGGATACCCTCATGTTCTTGCAGCATTTGTGTACTATAATTTTCTAATGCTGCAATTTTATTTCATTTTTCAAGTTATTTCTAATTTCCTGTGTCCATGCACTTACAACAATTTGATGCTTTATCAGGCTACTGTTACAGCTGCCAAAACGATGAAAGGAACACCATATTGGATGGCACCTGAAGTCATTGTTGGGAGTGGGCATAGCTTGTATGCTGAAAAACTTTTCCTATGTCATGTTTATTGCCTTTTTTATATGAAGGCCTACTTTTTTTTTTACTCTAATTGATATCTCAGGAATTGTTTTCCCTAGTTATACTGTTGTTGAGTGGTTTTAATATAGAGAATGTTTAAAATTTCACTCTTATATTTGATATGCAATTTGTTTACAGAAATATTTTTGTCTGATTTCAAGCAATGTTATTAGTAAAGCCTTTAAATTTTGAGCAATTTATGGTTTCTTGGAAGAAAGCACTGCTCGTAAAAAATGATATATTATATATAATCTGATGGAACCACAAAGATTGTCCCACTATGAGGTGAATGCCAGTTGTCTCCTCCAATCGAACATGCCATATATTGTCGGGTGCAGAAAGTCAGTAGGAAATCACAAATATTTTTTTACTTATTATTGAGATGATTCAGATGTTCACCAGCTACTTTCTTTGATTCATTATTATGGATGTGTAACTTCTAGCAATGAGCAAAATCGTGTCCTTTAGTTTTTGTCATTATTTTTGCAAAGACAATACTTACTCTTCCATTTTCTCAGCTCTGCAGACATTTGGAGCGTAGGATGCACGGTCATTGAAATGGCAACTGGGAAACCACCATGGAGTGAGCAATATCAAGAGGTAAAGTTTTATCATCCTAAACCTAAACACCTTATGAAAAAGAATTGTTTGTTGAATTAAGGAACTCTTTTCAGGTTGCTCTTCTATTTCATGTTGGAACCACAAAGTCACACCCACCTATACCTGAACATCTCTCACCGGAGGCCAAAGATTTTCTGCTGAAATGCCTCCAGAAGTATGCCTATAGCTGTCATATGTAACACTTAGCTAATAATTCCTTCATAAACATTGGGAAACTTCCTGTAGCTGGAAAGCTTAGCTAACTTGTCTTTCTCATGCCTTGATATTCTTTCTTCTTCTAGGGAGCCAGAGCTGAGGTCTACTGCATCTGATTTGTTACAGGTATATTTGCAGTAACTGCTGAAGTATTGCTAACATTGTTCTGGTGGTTCTTAGTGTGTACTGATATTGATTTATAAATGTGATTTCTCAAAATATTTTCTTGCAGCATCCGTTTGTTACAGGCGAATCAGACAACCTGCAACGAGTAAATCGTGCTGCACACAAGGTCTGATTACTAGTGTAGTTTTATTTGCTTCATCCAGTTTTCCTTCTGATATGATAAAAATCATCTGAGATGTTGCCTCATCAACTTAATAAACAACAATGCAGGAAACTTCTGTTGATAAGATCCCTACACATGATATGTCAAATGGCTTGTAAGAAAAGTCTATGACTCCTGTGATTGTCCATCATCTAAAATTCTAATTCTTGTTTGTATTCATTTCTTTGCTACTTAACTTCAGTTGTTCTAGGGGTTGGAGTCATTCTTCCAACCGGTCGACCAACAAATCATCAAATGTCAAGCCCTTATGGGAGGGTGGTTGTGATGACGATGACATGTGTGAGTTTGCTGACAATGATGACTATCCGGTAGTTGGTTCTGTAAGTATTCTGCTTCATTGATTCATTTTCCTTAGCATTTGAGCTTCCAAATTGACTATGTACATTTTGCAAATGAAGTTTGTCCTTGAATACATCTTTCTGCTCACTTTTTGCTCTGTTGTCACCAGAGCTATAATCCTATGTCTGAACCATTTGATGACTGGGAAAGCAAATTTGACATAAGCCCGGAACAAAATTCTCATCAATCAACAGAATTTGGTGGTTTAGCCAAACACAATGAAAGCAGCATAAATGAGAATGATTTTACTTTCCCTTGCGAGGGAAGTTGTGAAGATGATGATGTACTTACAGAGTCAAAGATTAAGGCATTTCTTGAGGAGAAGGTACTTTAAGTATTTTATAAGATTGCACAAGTAATGTGGTTTACCTCTTGTGGTTGTATAATCCTTTTTATTTTTGTTGCAGGCCCTTGACCTGAAAAAGTTACAAACACCTTTATATGAGGAGTTCTACAACACAGTGAATGCAGGGTCTTCTCAGGGAGCTGATCAAACTTCCAAGGGAAAATTCACAAATAGTCCAAAATTACCCCCTAAAGGAAAATCACCTCCAAGTAAGATGAGAGGTGTGTCACCAACATGTGACATTTTGAAAAATACAAGTCCTGTAAGCTGCAGCAAGCAATTCCCAAGCAGCACTGTGGAGAGTAGCAGAATTTTGAGAGAAATAGCTTCCCCTCAACTGAATGAGTTTGGGGATAAAGGCCATCTTGATATCCCAGATAGCCCAAGGTTTGCTTATTGTGCCATTTTGGAAACTGAAACTACTTTCTGCAAAAATCTATCCACCTCACCAACAACAAATTGCTTGCACGTAGTGGGCCTATACATATATATAAGGACCAATATGTGATCTAACAGGAACTATTTTTATTAACAGCATCAGCTTTGCTGAGAGGCAGAAGAAGTGGAAAGAAGAGTTGGACCAGGAGCTTGAGAGGGAAAGAGGTAAGTGGAAGCTTTTGATAACTTATGCGCTTAAGATTTTTCCCCAATGTTTGATTTCATCTATGAATTGACCGACAGTTATGAGATTAGCTGGTTGCGGTAAGACACCATCTCCAAATAGAGGGCCCAATGTGAAAAGAGCGCCCTGCTGACCATTTGACAGGACAACAGCATGCTTATTTGTTTAGTCCATCCCTCGGACGACAGAACAACCGATGGTAACTATATGAAGCGAGAGACTGGTGGCAACAGCGGTATGGTCTGCATTACCCCGTGCCCAGTTGCTCGCTGTAGAACCATCCACTTCGAAGTGGACTGGTAGAGGGGGGTCTCATAAGGAGTCATGATTACATTGCGTGCACTGCGTAGAGAACATTGTGCTGTAATTATAAGGCCGAATTTTTCATTGGTTTGGTGCTATGCACACCGCTTCGGTCACGTGGTTTATTACGAGAACAAAGTGTTGTATATTTTTATTGTGTTTGCATAAGCAAGAGGGTGTGGTGGTGGTGATTGGTGTTTTGGAGGGAGCTTGTTTCTGGGAGCATGTAATAAGTCAAGTAAAGCTGATTGTTGAAGCATTTGTTTTGTGTAATGAACTTGATATTGAATCATTCGTTCTTGTCACCAGTTATGTCACTTGACTCTTGTAAATGGTTTGAAAGATTGCACTGAACCCATGGATCAAGTGAATGAAAAATTCCTTGCACTACATCTCTGTTATAATTATGTAGGCTTGGAGAATCCTCTTCAATTCTATGCTTACTCCCGGATATGGCACTGTGTATGTAAAGTTACCATAATTTCAGATAAATCACTAAGCTGTTGTTTTCTTGTCACTAGACTGGACTAGAAATGTTAAACGATTTTCTTCTATTGTCCAGACGAATTGAATCAGGAAGAAGCCCAAAGAGAAAACGTTACATAGGGACCAAACAGGGCAGCGGCACGATGAGCATTGAGCAAACTTGAGGATGTGAAGGACCAAATGGAGAAAAGGAACCGCCGAGGCCCACGGGGCAGGGTGCCCTGTCGATCCGACTCGGATCGCGCCGCACTCCACCTCTCCTCCCAAACCGACCCACCTTCCGCCGCCTGCGCGTTTCTCCCCCTTCCTCTCTCCGGTGCCCTCCGCTTTCGCCATGGCCCCGCCTGCCATCCTCTCCTCCCTCCGCTCCCGCCTCCGCTCTCCGGCGGCACCGTCGTCGCACCCGCGCCATCAGCCCATCCGCGGGTACCACGTCGAGCTCGGCGCCCGCGAGAAAGCGGTGAGCCCGCCGCCCCCCCCCCCCCCCCCCCCCCCCCCCCCCGCGTCTCCTGATTGGGTACTCGGATTCCGAGGTCATGTACTCGACTCGGGGTCCTTGTCGTAAGTTCTGGATCAAGGCGTTAGTTAGACCGGATGCTTGGTCTGATCTGCTAAATAGGGGTCACGAGGTGCATGAGTGCATCAATTCGATCTTGGTGGAATGAGCGTATGTAGGTGCTTTCATTGGGAGATTCCCACTGGGAAAAGGGTCGATGCTGCTTGTTGGATTGATCGGCTCGACGCACGATAATTGGTGTTAGTGCCTTTGTGTGCTGAAATTTTTCGAATCACTTAATGGTTAAGGATAGAGGCCGTACTTGTCTCAAGCACCCTGCTGTCTATTATTTGTTTGATATTATGTGTATGTGACTTGTAGAACTTGGTGTACTCGTTGCTCAAGGAAAACTTTGGGGGTTGTTTTCAATTCTGCATTTCTCTTTATTGAAATAATTTGACCTTGGATAAGTTTGTCCTTCTATTAACCTTTGATAAGCTGAATATAACTCATTGCTTCCAAGTTCCAAGTGTGTACATGCGCTCATGGGCTCATGTGTGAATCAAGTTGTGTAAAGTTGTTTTTTGTGTAGGGATAGTTGTGTAAAGTTGTTGCCGTTGCTCTTATTTGTTACAGCACTTTGCGAGGTAGTGTTTAGGTTTTCGTATTTGCATTATACTAGTATTTTGTGAATATAATTTTCGTTTGGGTCTCTTGGTGGTGTGATGTTTATTTGTCTTCTGTAGTTTCATTTCCCTATTTAGTTTAACCCTTAATTATTACAGCTTTTGGAGGAGGATGTTGCTTTAAAGAGGTTCAAATCATACAAGAACAGTGTGAAACAAGTCTCGAAGATTGGGAATGTTCTCACTCTTGCAGTTGCTGTCGGTATGCCTTCTTAGTTTTTTTTTTTCCTAACCTTTGGGTTTCAATTTATCAAACATCTGGGTCCCTATGGTGCAGTTATTCATTGCTGTTGTGTATTCATATTGGCCACTTTACTCCTGCTGAATATACCTATTGTTTTGTTGGGTAGTGAATTTCCTGCCTTAACAGACAGAAAATCTAACCGGATATTGAGATTTATAAAAACACATAGTTTGTCTCAGTTTTTGTATTACCAAGTAACTCATGAAATACCAAGCAGGGTGTATTATTGTTGTAAAGGCTCGTTATCATGTTAATAATACACTGTTTGATATTGCAAGTAGCATACTATAATTCGTAGCTCTAATTGCTCTGGAGCTCTTCTTGTGCCTACATTTGCATTATCTAGTGTTTCTCTTTTGGTAGTCTGGTGCTCACTTAGCATTTGACATGTCAGTTGTGCAACATTGATTCTTTATACAACAACTAAGCTTTTTAGTCCCAAACAAGTTTGGGTAGGCTAGAGATGAAACCCATGAGATCCAACACAGACAGGAGACAAAGGAAAACAGAGAAGACAAAAGATGGAGCAAATTGATTCTTTATGCTCATCATTTTTAATTTTATTTAATTCTTTGGAGCATAATATTTTTTTAAAATGTTTGAGGCATGATATATGCTTAGTAAGACAGATGTTACTTGAATACCCATATTACCCACCATTATAAGCAGGGCCTCTGTAGACTGCATCAAGATGTTGTTATGCATTTTAGCTATCTGCATGATCCTTCAACCTGAGGTAGTTTTGGTAAAGTTTCTTCTTGTACATCCCTTGCAGTAGGTTCAAGACTAGGATGTAGGTTTCAGTGTTGTCCTCACCTGTTTTGAGTGTGCACGATGCATCTCTTGATTGGTTATCTGGACTACTTTTCTGTAGTAGTACAAAGCTGCAACTTCATCTCATTGATGCACATTTGCAATAGAATTTTTAACATCGGATTGTTATGTTTTCCAGTTACACTTATTGAGGTTTCTTTTATCATCGTGCAGCCTGCACCTACGAGATCGCTGTGTTGGCAACAAGCTCAAAATGAAGCAAGTTCGTTTGTGGCCAGAACTTCCAGAAAGTGATCTGTCGCATTAACTGGCATTGGCTTTGTGTTTTTTAGCTTACTTTCATCGTTCCTACCATGTAAAATAAAATAAACTAGTTTAACGTTATCAGTGAATAACATACTGTTTCATGTCGTTCTGGTGTAGGATTTGCTTGTAAACATAGTGATCTGTACTTCACATCTCCTTGAATGAGCATTGCCTGTTTCATCTCGCCGTGACGCCATTTTGTTGCAGATATTCGATATCCAGCGTTTTTTTTGTTGAACATTATGTCCGCCTGACCACATCAGATGTATTTCATACCTTTGTCAGAAAACCTTTGACCATCTCTACCAAAAAAAAAAAAAGAAGAAGAAATCCTTTGTGACCTTTGCCATTTTCTACTTTCTCATTTTGCACCTATACTAGTTCTCTTTTAAGTGCATGTAAATTACAGCGTATTGATCACGTATACGTAATTTGTTTGGACACATACGTATTTGTACTTTTGACCCTGTCCACTGTGCGGCGCCTGCCTCCGCCTCCTCACCAACTGTGCGCGGCGCAGGTAGCACTCACGGCCCACCTCTTCGACTCTTCCTCTCCATCTTTGCCCTTTCTCATCTCGATTTGATGGACGAACTGTTGTGCTTCGGCCATGAGCTGGCTCGCGAGCCGAGCTGGCTGGGTCGAGTTTTTTTTGCCGAGGCGAGCTTAACTCATTTTCTGGCTCGTTAGTGGCGAGCTGGCTCGTGCCCCATCCGTCACTGTAGCATACGAAATCAATCCCTCGGAACAGATAAGGTGGGCGTAGACGAGGAAACCGAAGAGCAGAGGGACGTCCCCCCGATGATGGCGACCAAGGCATGGGCAGCGGCAGCGGCTTTAAACCCTCACTCTCTCCGCACTGCTCCCTCGTCTTCCCCCATCCAACTCGGCGTCCCGGCGCGGCGCACGGCGCCAAGGGGGCACAACCTCCGCAGCAGCTGGCAGCGGCCTGCGAAGTTCGTGTGCCGCCGCGCTAAGAACGCGGGCTACGACGACTACAAGTTCCCGGATCCCATCCCCGAGTTCGCCCAGCAGGTGAGTCAGTATCATTTCCAACCTGTTTTGTTTTTTCCTCTTTCGGTTGCGGCGCGGCTACTTGTTTCTCCTCCACTGCTTCGGCCGTTGTCTGATGCCGTACTTTTTCTTTTTTTTTGAGTTAATTCAGGAGACGAGCAAGTTCAGGGAGCACATGGCGTGGCGGTTGGAGCAGAAGAAGGAGGAGTACTTTGGGGAGCACGTCGAGGAGATCGTTGACATTTGCACCGAGGCATGTAACTACTACCCCGAGCATGGTTTCCTTGCTAGTACGAGCATCATTTAGTTCTTAACCATTATAGACCGTGTTTCTGATGGGTGGATGTGAGTACAGTTGGGTTTAAATTATACTGCGAGTTAGAATTTGAATTCGATTTTGTTGCACTGGCGTAGGGACTACATGAACAACGTTACTTACATAGGTTCTATCAGAATTTACTAGAACTGAAGGAATTTCTCGGCAGGTTACCTAACAAACAGAATACAATGCAAGTGATATGGCTTAGGATTTAGTAAAGCTTGTAAATTATTAGAGCGGAAACTGGTAGCCATTATGTGACATTCTTTTTAGAAAATTGCTTACTCCAAATTGTTTTGCTGTGTATTCACAGTTTCACACGCTATTGTCTACCAAACAAATCATCAATTCATCTTGACACAATGTGATCAGTTAAGGCAAGGACAGGAGAGAGTTCTTTTGGTTATCTGATTCAGTTGTATGCTGGAGTTCTTTCGGTTTATCTATAGAGTGATAGTATATAGTATATAGTTTGAATTTTCGATTTGAAAACTACGAAGTCTCCATAGTGGGCAGCAATTCACTAATGTTTGGTAGGAGTGCTGTATTGGGTATAGCACTAAACGTGTGACTCTGTTACTGGCAGATCCTTGGGTCTTTCTTGGAGCAGGATTACTGCGGACCTGGCACGCTCCTGGTTCACCCGTTCCTGGACATGAAGGGTGAGATCAAGGAGAGGGGCCTTCCTGGTGCACCTCAAGCTGCACGGGCAGCCATAGCGTGGGCTGAAAAGAACATCGACAAGGATTGGAAGGCCTGGACGGGAGAATACTAGGGCTCTAGTCAGTTTGCCCCTATGCATCTGCTGTTTGTTGTCCTCAGCTGTTTTATCCGTAGCTTTCATGTTTCAGCAGTCTCAGTGTAGACCTGAATCTAGTAGTAGAACTCTAGATTAGTCATTGGAGGCCTTGTCAAGAACTTTGAGAAAGCATTACTAAAAATTTTGGTCCTCCCAATTGAAATGAAGGCTTGATCTTTTTGTTTTCCGAACTGTTCTCTGAACTTTCTCAAAGTTGAAAGCCGCGTGTACCAAATGTGGCCTTCTGGCTTCTTCATTCGCCACCTCATGTTTGCAGGTCACTATTTTGTCACCAACACTACTAACTCATGCCACTCATTGCTGCACGTAAGCACGGGCAATCCCGATGACATCCGCCACAGGCGAAGCACTAACTCCCGCTGCCCCTCCCTTGCAGCGACGAGAGAAGTGAGGAGGACCGGGTCAACGCCTGGCGGCGTGCCAGCCCGAGCTCTGCAGAAGGGACCTCTCTTCACAGTTCAGTCAATGGATGCGCACTTCAATGTTCACCGCCAACGGGGGGCTGGTGACCGGGTCCGGGGTCCGTGCAATTCAAAGGCCCTGCTGAGGCTGAATGATGCCATTGCAACGTACTCCTACTCCTAGTTGAAGAAGCAGTGTCTCTGAAAATGCATGGCTGCTGCCCCTCTGCTCTGACGGGATCGTCCGTGCATTGGCCGGAGCTTTCCGATCCATGGAGTTATGGTGCGTGCTATTCAGCAGCCCTGCCCGCTGGCGTGGCGTTCACATCCTCTCAATTGCAGTTGTAAATTCAGAGGCATAACAGTGCATGGAATTTATTCAGCTCCAATGCCATCCGATGTCGAACGAGCGGAACAGATTGATTGCTACAGTAATCAGGAAACAGTGGGACATCGCTAGTTCAGTGAATCGAGTACTGTGTCCACAGTGATTTGTTCAGTATTAATGCAGCCTACTATACACTGCCTCACGTTTTTACTGTAGTGCATGCTACAGTCCTCTGAATTTTTAGCTGCACAGCAGAGGATTCGGATCCGCTGGCGTGAGGTGCGACCCGTGAGCAGTTCTAAATTCTAATGGCAGCGGCTTGGATCCATATCCGTGAAGGTAAAGATAGATCCCCTTGTTTTTTTTTCCCCTCTCACTACTAGTACTACTACTGTCTACTGTACGTACTAGTACTATCTCGTGTATGTGTGCTGTAGTAGATTGTTGTCGTGTAGGCAGATTGGACGGTCTCCACGTCTATTGTCCAATGCTTATGAAATCTATGTTGCTCTCTCTTGGTCATGCAGCTAGTAGAGCCAAGTATGTAGAGGAGTACTAGTATATGGCTGGATCCTTCGTTGTAGAATCATAAATGCGTGAGGATACCTGAACAGTGAACACCGATCGATAGTATACTGTACTACCCTTGTCCCTATATGATGGTCACCTGTTTCGTATACCTCTACAGTGAGTTGTATTCAGCACAGTCATCACCAGCAAACAAAATTCGCATTTTGGCTATTAGCTATTAGAGCACAACTGTTTGAATATATGGTCTCGTATTCAGGCGTACTTCACGAGTGAGGAACGAAAATTACTCATACTGGACGGAGCTTCCTTCAAGCTATAGGATGCATCAACACACTCTGGTTCATACTGTACTACACAAATAGCACAGTGCGTATGTATACATATACACACACAATGAATGGCAATTGATTTGGTCAGTGTAATCTATAATAACACTGGAATACAGTATGCTCATGTGAAATCCGTGAGGTGTGCAAAGGCGTGGAGGCGGCCTTCGCCCCCATGCGTGCCGTGCTGCCACATACGTGACGCCGCCTGACAAGCCAGCAAAGCACAGCATTCCCCCGGCGTCTTATCCTCCTCCTCCAGTCTTGATCGGTTCTGATTCTGAGGCAGAGCAAGAAGAGCACACGGCGGCCTAGATCCACTGACGATCGAGTGCGTACGCCGCCGTATCTATGAGGTAGCCCAACAGATGGATCAGATCGGATCTTCTCCCCTGGCTCGAGTAGATCTTGACCATCCGTGCTCCAATCATGACCGCTATGTAGCCACGTACGGCCTGTGGCTCTAGTCCGTATACTAGTCACTCACGAAGCCCTTCTGAGCCCACCTGTCAGCGTGATCTCTTGTTTAAGGAAAATCCCATGCGTATTTGCTTATGAAATCTTGGTAGTACAAGGAGAGAGCATCATCAGTTGGCAATATCTCACTGACAAATATGTGGATCCTTGAGTGGCAAATTCTTTCAGTGGCCGTGACATGTGCTCATGTAGAGCGGATGAGACGGTCGGGATTCCTTACTCTTTTCTTTTTCTCCAATCAATTCCCTACTTAGCAGTCATGAAAACCAATTTCCTCGTACTAAAAAGCCTTTTTAAACAATTCTCTCTAAAAAAAAAGAGTCTAAAACGACACAAACGGCATAACCTCATCTCGTAACATCCTCACTGATTCTGTGCACTTGCCCACGCCACGCGAAACACACACACTGGTAGTGGTAGTAGTAGCAACTAGCAAGGCGAGCAAGTAGTACTATATATGGGGTCTCCTCTCAGTGCTCTCACATCCCTCGCTCATATCGCTACTCTACACACTAAGGCAGAGGACGAGCTACCGCCGCCGTCCGTCTCATCACTTCCTCCACTACCACGCGCGCGCGGGGGCGGGGCCTGCCAGCAGTTTCTACGCCACTAACGCCGCCCACACCCGGCGGCCCACGCTCCTCTCGGCGATCGGAGCGACACCAATGGCCTCCGTCCGCCAGTGACGACGACACACACCACCGGCCGGCCGGGCGACGACATGCCGGACGACGCGTCGTACCTCCTCTGCACCGAGGACGCCGCCGCCGCCTTCTTCGACACCGCGGCGGCCAGTGCCTGCCACATCACCACCGGCGATGACGACGACGACGACGAGGAGGAGGAGGAGGAGGAGGAGGAGTGCTGCTCCGTCGGCGACGAGGAGCTGGCCTCCATCGCCGAGCTCATCGGCGGCGAGGCCGAGCACTCGCCCCGCTCCGACTACCCCGACCGGCTCCGTTCGCGGGCCATCGACCCGGCCGCCCGGGCCGACTCGGTTGCATGGATTCTCAAGGTGTGCACGGAAGCCACATATGGGCTGATGATGTCTACTGAAAATCCTTAATTAGTTTTGCACCGCGCATGATTCATACCGTTCGTTCTTCTTCCTCAGGTGCGAGAATACTACGGGTTTCTTCCCTTGACGGCTTACCTCGCCGTCAACTACATGGACCGGTTCCTCTCCCTTCACCGCCTGCCGGTAAGCTCTTCGCCGCCGCCGTACGCCTGTACAAATACTTCGTACGTACAAATACGTGCATCCATGTAGATAGTTGAGCAATACTACATGACGAACCGACCAACCACATGTGTGACAGACTATAGTAGTTTCCCCTGCTCACGCATTTTCAAATCGGTATGGTTACAAGCATGGTGCCATACTCAGCAGTGCACTGGTGGCTGTCAGTGGGGAGGAGGGCCGGCCGGGGTTATGCTGAAAGCGCGCAGTAGTGCTGATGTTGGTGTGGAAAAAAGAAAAGATTTGGAGGAGCGTGGAAGAGGGGTGTGCGTGCCTGTGGGGATTAATCAATCAATTACTCAACCACAGCAAATTCCGATTCTACCCTTACACGGAATGAGGGAGGATTTGTTTATTGCACTCAAGACAGAGAGAGGTCTTTTGGCTTTACACCACGTCCGTACGCTTTAGTGCAACCCGCGCGAGCTTTTATAGTGTGTGGAACAGACCTAGCTTATCATTGTCCTTTGCTACCTTGCTCCACATTTTTATTCCACAGATTTTTTTTTCCTCCCATTTCATTCCATGGCCTGTGACCACATAATACACAGTGTTTGGACTGCAATGGTGGCATCCCATCTCATCTCGCATCCTCTGTGACCGTGCATTGTGGGTGGTGGTTATCTATCTGAATTCTGAACCCAAAGCTAGGAGTAGTAAAGAACAAGCTGCAGTCAGGCTTAGCTGTGAGAGCTGCGCAAAGTATCGATCTGTCTCTGCACCGAGTCATATGCACCACCTGCCCTGGTTGAACCGGGCAGCATCATTTTTCTGACTTTTTTGTTGCCTTGTGTGTGCTGCTGGTCTTGTTCCGAGCACAAGCGCTTGGAATTATGCTTCGATAGATGAAACAATCAACCATATAATTTAGTAGGACTCCCACTGTGAAATTAAAGTGGCAAGCATGGGCCATCTATCGCATGCTGAGGTCACACGCTCTGAAACTTCATCAGGGCTTAATGCTAAGATAATAGGGGGTTATCCAGACGGTATTTTGACTGAAGACCGGACATCACCAACACCAACCTTTGTTGGAAGTATAATAATCTTTAAAAAGTATAGAGCTTGCCTCGGGACGTTAATATCAGTTTTACTAACTACTTAGAGCGCGCTAATGCAACAGTGTATTGCTTGTTCCTCCTAATGTCCTTGGAGCAGCACTCTTCGCAACCCATGTACTAGTAGGTACTGCAACAATCAATGTGTGCGTATCTGCGCATGTCATGTGGATATCCTAATCAAATCTACATGGTCCATTGTACTATATACACCTATGTGTGGCCTGTGAAGAAGAAAATTTCAGAATTTAAAGCTTGATTTATCATATGTTATTGCTTGTAAAAGAAAAAGAGGTATTACTCCCTTCGTCCTAAATTATTTGTCTTTCTAGCTCTCGACATGAAGATTAAAAAAAGAAAAATATGACAGGTGCGTTGAAAACAAGAAGGAGAGAGATAGAGATGTATTGGGAAAGAAAAAAGTGTATTGAAAAATGAGAAAAATAAATAATTTAAAAATAACATTAAAAATTAGAAAGACGAATAATTTAGGACGAAAAGAGTACTCCACCGAAAACAACATAGTACTACGTTATCTGTCCTTGCCTTGTGGATCCTTGTTCCAGCAGCATATTTATTGTAATGTTTTCCTGCCTTTCCACCTCAATGCATGCATACCGCAGGAGGACGGATGGGCGATGCAGCTGCTGGCTGTGACCTGCCTCTCCCTGGCTGCAAAGATGGAGGAGACCCTCGTGCCGTCACTCCTGGACCTACAGGCAATTTACACACCACTTCTTACCCCCCAACTAACGTGATCAACCTCATGAGCTGCTTAATAAGATTAATTGATCATTCAGAAGAGGATCCCGTACGCGAATGAGTTCCTGAACATTCTGCATATCATTCACAGGTAGACGGAACGAGTTACATGTTCGACCCGCAGACGATCGTCCGTATGGAGCTCCTCGTCCTGACGGCGCTCAACTGGCGGCTCCGTTCGGTCACGCCCTTCACCTTCATCGACTTCTTCGCGTGCAAGGTGGATCCGGGAGGGAGGCACGCGCGATGCCTCATTGCCCGGGCCACGCAAGTCATCCTGTCGGCAATGCATGGTAATGTTACAGATACAGACTACTCTGCTGCATACATTGTACACTGTACTCGTGTACTGCGCTGCAGTTCACTATCACTAGCGTAACTGCGAACATGTGAATCGCCACAGACATCGAGTTCTTGGACCACTGCCCCTCGTCGATGGCCGCAGCGGCTGTGCTATGCGCCATGGACGACGCGCCGTCGCTCAAACCCGTCAGCCCCGGGGTTGCCGTCAGCTGGTGCATTGGCCTTGCAGAGGTACAAATACGCAACATGTGAAAGATGATTCAGCAGATTACCATCCGCATCCAGCAGTTATTTTATTTGCACTGCATTGTAAACCCAGCTGCAACATTATTTTGCTTCTTTTGCCCTGATAGGAAGGGATCAGCAACTGCTACCAACGAATGCAGCAGCTGGTGATCGGCAGCAATGTGCAGAGATCATTGAACCTATGCTGCTCGGACGAGGTTCTGTCATCACGTTCCCCTTCCCCTCCCCCGTCCAAGAGGAGGAAGAGGTCACCACCAGGCATATGAAAACGGAGTGCAAGTAGATAGCATTATTTACCTGATGTTTTTTTGCAGATTAATAGGGTTTGAATTTGTTGTGTTCCAGTGATTCTTTTTTTCTTTTTGGGCAATTTGTTCACATCTTTTGGGGTTGGTTTCTTTACACCTTGGTCTTGGTGGGGGCTCTGCCTGCTTGGTCCTATATACGCACGCCATCATAACAGCCTCTGCAGTCTGCATTGCCATTCAATTTGTGAAAGAGAAACAGTGGCAAGGTGATGAGAGGTGGATACGGAGAGAAATTGGCAGCACAGACACAGATTTGTGTTTCTCTTTGCTACAGTACAATCTTGTGGGGTCTTCACCCTTCATTCATTATTAGTCGGTGAGGGAGCCATGGGATTGCAATGAGGAGCAAAAGTGCTGCGATGAGATGCAGTCAGTAGATGGTAGGGTTAAATGTGGTGGTCAAAGGATGGTCAGGGGTTCCTGCCAAGATGCAGTCCTCACTGCCGAGCTCTGTTCATATTATTGAGGGCAAATTTGTTTGTTTCCTTCCGAGTGTTTTGTTTGTATTTTGTTGATGCTACTGAAGTGAAGAGAGAGAGAGAGAGGGGAGCATGCTGTGCTGGGAGGCACATGCATGCATGCATTGCATACCCTAGTTGTAGTGTGGTGATGCTCTGGAGTGAAATATTTGTCCATCTCCAGGCTAACAGCGTCCAAAGCATGAGGGCTTTTGGGGGGCCCATGCTGTTATTTTGTTCCTATTTGTGTATCTTTTTTTTTGTACTATCAATAAATACATTGCCATTTGAATTGGCTTGAGAAAGAAAAAAGGAAATAATTTCTGTGCTTTTTTTATCTGCTGCTGTATGTATGTAGTACTCCTACTAGGTGCATGATTTTGTTCTCAGACAGAGATTTGGAGCTATTTACATAGTCAGATTCAGAATGACAGACTGACAGTCTGTTATTGTGAGCTGTATACTATTGTCACACTCACTGTCATGCAATGCAGTTTAACTGAAAGTGACATGTAGAGCAAAGGAATACTGTATTTTTTGACTCGTTGAATTTACTTTCTGATCATGATGCACACGATGTCAAACAAATTAACTGTGGGGCTCATCACATGATTGTTGAAAACCAATAGTACTAGTAGCTGAGTAGGTTAGGCACTCGCTACAAAAGCATAAAGCACTGTAGGAAGTAGACATGCACTGCATGGAATGGCTTAGAAACTTCGGATTGCGTTTTGTTTTCTATAGCTCTCGTCCCCAACAAGAATGAAGGTGCTCTCATAGTTTTATCCATAGTACTAGTTGAAGCTGAATCTTACTCTATGATTTCTGTCCATTGAGCTTATTAACTTTAGAATGAAGAAGAATTAGTAGCTCCTCTTTTTTTTTTTTTAAGAAAAAGGTCTTCCTAGCTAGTAGTAGTAGTTTGAAGAACTGAGCTGGTCTCTAGTGTAGACTCTAGAATACAATATCCACAAATCTGATACTAGTGCATGCAGGGCACCACCCTACGCAAAAAAACTGCCCACCACCTAGCAGGAGACACAATACAATAGATGCCCTAACCTAATCCTTGCTCATCATGCCTGTTCAATTAAAACGGCATTTCCTCACCCAAAAAATAAAAATAAAAATCAAACGCCAGTCGCAGTTGCGGTCCATAGTGGTGGCTGTCAGGAATCATTCATTAGAGGCGCCCATTAAACAGGGCCAGTTCGTCATGTCTTTTGATCCTTCTTTTCAGTGTTTCTGGAAGGGTGCTAACCTAACCAATTTGCAAGCTGTGCGATATGACCGCTCAAGGCGTGCACACACAACACAACCAGTACAGAGCCCGGGGCGGCAGTAAGATGGCAACGTCATGGGTGTGTGTGCTTTGATCTGCGGCAGGCAGGCAGGCAGGCCATGCTGCTAGTGCTAGCTTTGCCCTAGCTAGAGTACGCACAAGAGGCCATGACCTTGGAGCCCCCACCACACCACGGATCTCCCAAGTCTTCGAGGGTGGTACTGTGGCTGTGGTGCACTCAGCACATATAGGACTTGTTTTGTTCTCTAGTACGTAATATTGTTTTGATTTGCCTGCTAGAAGTACAGTATAAATGGCTGGATGGAGAAAAGGTCTTATGCTGCTGTACCGGAGGAGGACATGGACAACCGAGTGGTACAGAACGCAGATGGCTGGCTGCAGATTTTAAGCTGCTCTGCTTTTTCGACAGGGTTCGGATCTGGCAATTCTTTCTAGGGAGGCTGAATAAAATCAACCTTTTCTTTTTCTCAAAGCGACTTTGAGGGGCGGCTTACCAACTTTGGGAGGAAAAACAACATTTCCTCGTTCGATCGTTCAGTTCATTCAGAGGTTTTATTCATTCCGGTACGTGTCGAAGTCCTCGTGGCATCACGTGGAGCAGCAAGAGAATTGATGGACGGTTCGGATACGAGAAACCGGGCTCCGGTCCTGGAAGATCTAACGGACGCCATGACTCCGAGTTGTTGGATCCACCAGTGTCGCAGCAGTCAGCAGGTACTCCTACAGCTACAAGGAGGAGGTCCGGCTTTCAGAAACACAGCTTTACTGATGATTCGACACTGCACTTGCGTCACGTAAAAAGTCATGGATGGCGAGGCATGTAGCTTTGGAATCCCATGAACAGCCCCAAAAAGACAGGGAGGACGAAAGACCTCCAGTTCCTCTCTGCCGCCTGCTCTGCAGATACTACATGTGTATTGTCTGTCGACTACACTGATCTGTAGTCGCGGGCTTGTGTTCCGCTCTGTTCCTAGAGCACACCGCAAGGCATGAATAATCCAAATGTTTCATTCCTACTACTAGTACTCCGATTTTACTCTCACGTAACAGCAACTGCTCCTGGCAGGCTGTTTGTTACTGACGATACTTGCAGTCTGCTTCAGTAGTATCTGTGGCAAGAGAACGAAATCAGCGAATCTTCTCCCTCGTCCCAAGGAAAACAGAGGATGAGCCTCTGTCCTGTGGTCTGATGCCGCTGGACCGGAGAGCGGTAGTATCTGCTGCTGTGCAGACGCAGATCAGAGGTCGGGCACGCATTCGGGCTGGAAAAGACGGGAAATGAAAAGCAGCGGAGAGTAGTGTAGTGTATGTGTTGCTCCTTCCTTTTGGCCCCGCATACGTGCGTGCAGCTGCAGCCTTTCGCCACGGGCCTTTCTCTTCTTGGCTGGCTTTGCTGGTGCGACCTGACCGCCGACGGAGCTACGAGCCTACGAGCAGCGTGGCGTTGCTGGTGGTGGGAGTAGGAGGCTGCAGGGGATGAGGGGGTTGCAAACAGAGGTCAAAAGCCGGCATGATATGAGGGAATATTTCATTTGAAAACCCCTGTGGACCTGCCTCCTTCCTTTCTTCCCAGTACAGGCTCCATCCACGAGCTCTGCTCTCCTTTCCTTTCCTTTCCTTGTGTTTCAGAAAACCCTGCCGATGCTGAGAGATACGCATCACCATCATCAGCTACTACGTATACAGTATGAGTATGTTACGTACTAGTACAAATTAATAAATGATGGGAGACGGCACGGAGATACTACGGTCTAAACTCGCAATCATCGAGGCATGATCACGCATGGCATCCGTCCCCCCCACGAGCTCGAGGAGGCTGTGGCTTTCCATCAGCTTTCGTCGTCTCTCTTTCATTCTTCTTCGCTGCCACTCCGCACCCACAAAGCACGATCGAGAGAAAGGAGACGCTGCCTTTGAAATCTTTTGATTGCCTGGCTCTGGCTCTGGCTCCGGCTCCGGCTGGCCGTGGGGAAGAGGCTTCTAGTGTAGCTAAGCAGAGTAGTAGTACTAACTAGCATGCGAATGCGATGGTGATGATGACTACGACGACGGAGATCATGATTCATAATGGCACGTAATGCACGCTAATCAGGTGCCTAATAATCATCCAAAATTAAAGGAAAAGGTAAAGATTGGTTAGAGGAATCTCTGTGTACCCGATTGCTTTTTTGGGCTGCTCTGCTGACTGGCTGTATCGACATAGAGACATGCACCAGATTTTAATCCCAATTAATGGGAGGATGCAAATTGCAAAGACGCCTTCACGACTTTACGTAGGTAGGCCTCAATCCTCCTCGTGGTTCGTCGATGACCAAAATTCCTTGCTCTAAATAATGGATGTATATTTGAGAGGCAACAACCAATACTACTATTCTGGCCAGGATGAATGGAAATTCGTCAAATTCCTTTGAAAAGAAATGAAGCCCCCTAAACTTCATCACGATTAGGTAAAGAAAGGAAACCACAGATACCAAAAATTACCGGGAACAGGTCCGGCCCATTGAAAAGCTAAGCTTCTGGGCTTCACTCTGGGAGGCCTGCCTCAGGATTTGTAGAAGCTGATGAGCCCGTAGCATAGGGGGGGTGGGGGGGTCTTGGCGGGGGGAAGCGGCGGGAAGGGCGGCGCCTGTTCCCTCCATTTGCCGCGTCGTCTCCCAGCGCGGCCAAGGCAAGAGCGGAAGGGGAGGGGGAGAATCCGGATCTCGTCTCGTCTCGTCCGGTTGTCACATCGCTCGCGCCTCGGAGCTCCAGTATCGGTATGAGCCTTTCCCTTGTTCTTGGTGTTGGTCGGAAACGCCTTGTTTTGCTGCGCTGGATTTCGTCTGTGGTTGCTTTGTTTGGCCGGATGATTCGGGACCGGATGCGACTATAACTGATTTGGTTTCCGTGGAGTGTAGGTATGGATCACGAGTGCGATGGTCCCGGCCCCGACCGCGCCGGCAAAAGGGACGCCGGAACAGCGAACGGTACGGCAATCTCGCGTCCCCGTCTCCCTAGGTTGCTTTACTTGTTACATCAGAACCGCTGAAATGTTGTTCTACTGAAATGAAATGTTGGTCTACTGAAATGAAATGTTGCTTTACTTGATACATCAGAACTGCTGAAATGAAATGTTAGTTTGCTGCTAGATTATCCACGCATAAAAACTTCTATTTTACCTGATGCATCGAAACTGCTCAAATGATTATCTACTGTTAGATTATACAGACATACTGTATTTTTTTTTTTCAGATACACTTTCTACTAAAAAATGTCCAGTCACATATGGTAATACTCAAACAGATATACACATATTTTCTCAAGACCTAATATTATATCGTACTACTGTGCCTTTCTCAGTTAACATGAAGACTGAAAGTCTGTTCAGTAAACCCAGCATATTAAACATGTCAAAAGAAAACGTGTGTTCAGTAGTCCGCTCTAGTGAATTTGTTCTATTGCATTATGACAATGATCAGATGTGCCATGTTTGTTAAAAGTTCCTCCATATACTACTACTGTGCCTTTTCAGGTGAAAACAGATGATTGAAATGAAAATCTATTAAGTTGACCTCTACTATGAAAATTTGTTCATTTGCAATAGGGTAATGATTAAATCACAACATAATTTTGATCACCTCGTTTCATATTCAAGTCCTGTGCATTTTGAATTTTGATGCGTGTATATGTGGAAGACATAGGTGCAAATGTCAACAATTACATATCTTAACAAGAGGAGAGCACTGGTAACATCCTTGGCCCATTATTTTCAGGCACAAAGCCAAAGAAAAAGCGGACTTCCCAGGTGCGGGAAGACTTCATACCCACGTTTATCGATGGGAAACTTGCACAGGCTGAATGCATGCACTGCCACGGGTGTTCAACTGCACCTGCTCCAGTGGCACAACCAGTCTGAAAAATCACCAGGATAAGTGCAGCCCTGGAACTCGAAAAAGACCGAGGCAGCAGGAGTACATGTCCTTGCCATATACACAGAAGAGCATGGCACCAGTTCGCTCCGATCCGAAACAGAAATGCTCTCATTCTTTCTTTCCAGTCAAAAGGAGTGCAGGGGGGCAATCGATGCAGCGACTACGCAGAAGGAGGTTCAGTTGCCTAAGCGCCTCTCAGATAAAAGCATGACAAATCAGGAGGTTCATCAGAATGCATCTCTTGAAAGACTTACTGCACATGGGAAAAATCTTGCTTTGCCTGGTATGTCTGCCGGAAAGAATATAGAGAATCAGTCTCGCGGAAAAAATGTTTTTCCTGAACAGGACATCCCCACTGATTGGAACTGTTTCCCTGAAGAAGTTTTCAGGATACTGGCCATGCAGGGGAACCATCCAAGCATGATGGAGCAAGATGGATTTAAGAAACTTGTCTCTTGGTTGAATCCTATGGTCAAGATGCCGACCCATTCTGATATGTTTCAGAACTCTTGGAAACTTTATAACCAAGAAGAGTCGAAGCTGAAAGGAAAAGTTAACAGCCTTATGCAGCCGTGTTTGCTTGACTGCTTCTATGTGGCACTATGATCCCCAGTTAGCATTCATCTGCTTGAGTGTTCACTACATCAATGATGAATGGGTGAAGCAACAAAAAATAATCAGATTTACACCTGTGGACCCCTCTTGGGGTGAAGAAAAACTAAATGAGGAATTGAATGCTATCATATCGTTTGCCATTAAAGATTGGGGTCTTCAGGGCAAGGTTTTCAGCATTATACTGGATGATACATTCAGTGATGACTCAATGGTGTCAAACATCAGAGTCCAAGAATACAAGAAGGCAGCTGCAAATCGGAGTTTGTTTGTGGTACGTTATGCAACCTATTTACTTGATGGAGTTATTGAGGTTTTGGTGGATGAACTTGACAGAATCATGGAAAAATCATCAAAGCATTCCAATTATAAAATGGGTCCCATCACTTCGGTAGTACATTATCCCAACTGCAGATATGCACCATCAATGGAAGCCTGGAGAAAAGCACAAAAAGTTTGTGACATATTGGAAGATTTTCATAAACACATGGACTTCATACGCAGTTCTCTTAATTCAGCTGACGTCTTTGACAAGTTGTGGGATGTAAAGGAGGAAGTGCATGTCAAAGCTGATATGTACAGGCAACCAAATTGGCTTTACAGGGAGGAGGAAGCATTTTCCAATGTGTGGCTGGAAAGTCTCCTTTCATTTATTTATGCCTATGGTCATGGATCCTAAATACCGTCTTAAGCGCATCAAGTCACGCATTCAACATTTTGATGTGGAAACTTATTATAGTCTGGATACAGATAGATGATTATATTCACTACGTGCATGATACATTGCTTAGCCTCTACAATGAATATTCAAGTCAGGTGGAAGACCCTAACTGCACTTCTGGGACTACAGTTACCAATACAGCTTTTGTGAATGGAGATGAGCTAGTGAAGTATTACCTTACACTGAATCTACATGCCCATATGATCAGCGACCCTTGTCTGAACTTGATCAGTACCTGCAAGAACCATGTCTTACAACAGGTGACTCTAGTGTTCTCCAGTGGTGGAAGGAAACATAGCCTCACCTACCCTACAATTGCTCGGATGGCACGCGATATATTCGTACTGCCATCTAGTACTGATTACAGGGTAGCAACAAAGACTGCAAGAATAGCAATGTCAGAATATGGTAATAGATACAGTGTTGACCGAGTTGTATGTACTCAGGATTGGCTCAGACCTGCTGGTACGACTTGTGCTTATGCATTTCCTTTTGTTTCATCTGATCTCAAACTCCTACTAACGAAACTTCCCATGTCTCTGTAGGAGCCGAAACCATGGAGTCAAATGATGATCTTTAGAAACAACACTTTACACTTTCTAATGTTTCTAGTTTTCTGCTGTCCTTATTCGCCCTCTAGTGCCGGTACCAATGCCTTATTTCAAGCAATCTCGGGATGCTAGATTAGTAAATTAATTTGTCATGGAGGTCCAGCAGGTTTTGTATCTATCGTAACTGGAGCTTGTCAGTTGTTCATGGATCTAGTTTTAGGTACATCCTCGAATTGGTGAGATACTAGAACCTTACTAACATGCTGTCTGATGGTCCATTAATCGTATTCTGACATTTGCGTTTTTTTTTTGGAGCCTTATGTTCGTAAAACATATTTGTGGAGTTCCTTGTTTGGAATGAAATGGCATAGATGTCATGATGCAGATAATTTCCTTTAACATATATTGACAGAAATCTAATCACGAGTTCATCATGTAGGAGGAAAGCAGCACATTAAAACTGGTGATCCCGACTACAATTATGGAACCATGCCTGCAGGCATGAACTTTAAGCATTATCTCTGATGCCTGCCTAGCTGAAATGTGTGGTTCAGACTTCACATGCCTCATCATCTTATATTCTTATTCAGAAAGCGCATTCAATAACAGAAGTGGGTCTGTGCAGTTTTCTTTAAACTGTACTGTAAACGTGGTATGTTCCCTGACGGAAAACTTCATTGGTTCACCATTGGTGACGTAAATATCAAGGTCAAAGCATTACTACTAGCAGTAATTGATTGAAACTTTCCTAGTGTTCTCTCCTTTCAGTTTCGAGGATCGCCTCGAGGTACTGTTGCATCTCAGAGAGCCAACATGCTTTCAGAGAAGAAAATGCACGGCCCACGAATCATTCTGCCCCAAAAGAAAAGGCACAGCCCACGAATAGCCTTGAGATGGGTGGCGACGGCATTGTGAGTTTGGCGGCGGCGGCGGCGGGAAAGCCCTTCCCCACTTTCGTCGTTCCCTCCATTCCGGGCAGCCTCGGTCCCTCTACCACCTGAGTTTCCCCTCCCGTCTGGCCGTCTCCCCTAGTCCCCTGTCTTCTCCGTGCGGAATCGAGCTCTACCTGTCTGCCTCGTGCGATTCGGTATGTTAGTCCTGTTTGGATGGGTTTCCCTTTGTCGAAAGTGCGCTGCTACCTGTTTTTTTTTTTTTAAGGGGACAGGAGGGGCAAGGTCCCTACTGATTACTAAAAGGAAATCTAAAGTATATTAATAAATCGAGTTCACTAGGTTACGGAATTGAATCTAACCATGATGTAATCTGTGGAAAATATTTTACTTTGGCGCTGCTACCTGTTTTCCCCGGCCGATCTTGCTTTTGGCCGATGCATTTGAGTGCGAATCTTGGAAGAAATATATGCGTCACTTACATATGTTGCTTCCCTGGCTGTCATCGTAGTGGTCGCAGCATAATATGATAGATTTAGTTACTTGATCTCTAAATGTTACTAAATTCAGCGGGTCTAGCTTGCTCGATTGTTTGTTGAAATGCCGTAGAACCCAACTCGGCCATTCATGGACGCTGCTGAGTTATCCACTCGTAAGAAAAAGTACATAGTGATATAAGTATTCTCAACTGGCTACATACCTGACTACTATTCCCTTTTCGGTTAACATCCCTAATGAACGTTGGTTCAGGTTATTCATCCAACGCCCAATAAAAACATATTTGTGCTCAGATCACATGGAAGTTTCTTTGATAACATCATTACAGTCTTCAAACAGTAACATAATTTTGCTGAATTTGTTTCTTATTCTAAATTTTTAATTTTTGATACCTAGGCATGGAAGCTGTTGTTCGCAATGCCAATAATGATGTAGTTGACGAAGAGGAAAGCACTGGTAGTGTGTCCAGTCCGCTTTTCTCCGGCACAATTCCGGGAAAAAGACTTCGGTCAAAGGTGTGGGAGGACTTCGTACGCAGCTTTATCGACGGGAAGCTTGCAGGGGCTGAATGCATGCACTGTTTCCAGAATTTCAACTACAGTGGCACCACTGGTACTACCGGTCTGTGGAATCACTTGGCCAGGTGCAGCCCTAAAACTGAGAAGAGGCCAAGGCAGCAGGAGCATACATCCTTTCCATCTACACCGAAGGGCACACCGACAACTAATTCTGACCCAAAACAGAAGATGCTTCCATCCATGCTATCTAGGCAAACCAAAGGCGCAGATACAACGATGCAATGCCTATGAAGGAGGTTGTCTTACGTGACGTTCGCACTGAATATAATAGGAAGAATCAGGAAGTTGATCAGGATGGATATCATGAGGGGCTAGTGGATCCTGAGTTTTCCACTGATCACATCTTCTGAGCAGGACATTTCTAATGACATAAGTCGTAAGAGTCAAAAGGTCGATCAGAATTGTTCTCCTGAAGAACTTGTCAGGATATTGGCCATACACGGGCACCTGCCAAGGATGATGGAGCAAGATGGATTTTGCAAGGTATTTGCTTGCTTGAATCCTGTGGTAAAAATGCCATCCCACGATGACTTAATAGGAACAACCAGAACCTTGTTTCAGCTTGAGAAATCCAAATTAAAGGAGAAGTTAACAGCTTTGCACAGTCAAGTTTGCTTGAGTGCTTATATCTGGCATCACGATCCACACTCGGCATTCCTATGCTTGAGTATTCACTACATTGATGATGAGTGGGAGAATCAGCAAAAGATCATCAAATTTTCTCCTGTTGATCCCTCTTGCAGTGCAAAAGAATTGAGTGATATTATATTGGAAGCTATTAGAGAATGGGATCTTGATGGCAAGGTTTTCAGTATCATTCTGGATGATGCATTCGTTGATGATTCAGTGGCTTTAGATGTCAAAGCCAGCCTCCAGAAATCAAACAAACTCGCTGCACGTCAGAGCTTGTTTGTGGTGTGTTATGCATCTCATTTACTTGATCAGTTTATTCAGGTGGGTCTGGATGAACTTGTAAAAATCAAGGAGAAATCAGTAAAGTGCTCGAAGTCTACAAAGGATCCCAACCATTCAAAGGTACAACATCCTAACCGTCGAAATGCACCATCACCAAAAGACTGGGACAGAGCAAAGAATATTTGTGAGATATTGGAAGACTGTTATATGTACATTGAATCGATGGCCAAGTTACTTAGTCCAGCATATCTCTTTGATGCACTGAACAAAGTGTTTCATAAAGCTGATTTGTACAGTGGGATATACAAGAAGGATGAAGCATTATCCTATGTACTGGATCCAGAGAAGATGAAACAAAAGTTTAAGGAGCGTTGGAACCTTTATTTCTTGCATTTCTGTATGCCTATGGTAATGGACCCTGAACACAGTATGGAATGCATCAAGCCTCACGTTCGAGACAACAGTAAAGATGATTATATTTGCAAAGTTCGTGATACATTTCTAAGCCTGTTCAACGAATATTCAGGTCAGGTAGATGAAACTAATTGCTCTTCTGGGCCTAAAATTAGCAAGGGAGCTGTCTTGGGTGAAGATACGCTATCAAAGGTTTATCATGATTCACGAAATAGAACTTGTGAACGACCGATGACTGAACTTTGTCAGTACTTGCAAGAGCGACGTCCCATGAGGAAGTCGGGTGTACTCCAGTGGTGGAAGGAACGTAGCCTGGCCTATCCTACAAGTGCTCGGATGGGACGTGATATATTGGCACTACCATGCAATACTGACTACAAGGTAGCAACAAGAACTGCTGAACTGATAATGTGTGAGTCATCTAGCGAGAAGCATATTGAAATGCTTGTCTGTACTCATGACTGGCGTACACCAGCAGGTACAACCTGTGCTCTTGCATTTCCTTCATCTGATCACGTTCTTGTACTAAATCTAATCTTCTCATGTCTTTACAGGCACCAAAAGTGTGGAGTCAACCGATGATATTTAGGGACAAAAAAAAGTCAAACAATATTTCATCCTTCCTGTTGTTCCATGTAAGGTGCTTTCTCCATTATTTACCCTCTACTAAGCTGCTGCCTGCTGGCAATGACTCATTTGTTTTGTATGTATGAATTTATGATGCAGGATTCCAAGATGTGAACTTATGTGGCACTTTCTTGTGGAACTTCAAGCAATTACTGATGCAGTTTTTTTTTGTGGGGTAGGGAATACTGATGAATAGCTGTGTGGGTCTTTTTTTTTTCTTTGTATGTATCGGAGGTGTTATGGAGCTTCTAAGTAACTCCTGCTTCTAGTTCTAGTTTCAGATACTTTCCCTCCGATAAATTATCGTATTTCTAACTTTATCAGCAGCACGATAAATGATGTCTGATGATCCTTGATCATTGCCCATGTGTTTTTCTGAACACTTCGTATTCAGATTATTATTCAACTATTCAGTTACGACTTTCTGGAAATTTGAGTTAATTCGTCCAGTGTTAGTATTATTGTTGTTTTTACGCCGTGGTTGTCTACATGATTGGCTAATTCTGGACAAGTTTATTTCGTACGTAACATAAAAAGTTTCAGACTTCCCCTGAAAATTGATGCGCTATTTCGTCTTTGCAATACTCACATGAGAGCTCCCTGATGATTCATACACAATTCATTAGCTGCATTCTCGGAAATTAAAGTTGCATATCAACCTAAAACCTTATTGTTCAGATGATTAAGAAAGTCACCGAAATCTTATATTACAGTATAGAGAAGGACCAACGGACCCGCAGATTATCACTTCCTAGTCAAGTCATGGACGTTTGTGTGCACAAAACAAGTACTGTACTTTTGCACAAGCCCAATAAACATCACATAAACGGCCCACGAAGCGGTCTTCTCCGGCGGCCGGGCGGTGCTTTTCTGGTGCGGGGGGGTGGGGTTGATATCTTCCCCTATCCCGTTGCAGCTGCAAGTGGCCTCGATTCTCCCTGCCTCGAAAGCTTCACCCTCATTTCCAATCCAGGAGTATCGATCCTTCTAATCCGGTTGGTATCTCGCTCCCTCTCCCCCTTGCGGATTGCCTCGTACAACTGTCTAAATCTCTTTTTTTTTTTTTTGTTCGTCGTAGATTTTGACAGATACTGATCGAGGCTACTTTGTTCTACTAGGAGATACTACTACTTTGTTCTCTCAGGGCGTAGATATGGAGGAAGAGTGCCAGGGACCCAACTACGTCGTCAAAGAAGATGTTTAATACGTACTAGTTTTATGTTGGACCAGTTTGATCTGTTGGTCAAGTAAAGTTCAGACGTGTCGCTTCGGCTTCATAGATATGGGCCTGTTATTGAGCCCAAAGACTAGACAATTTGGCCTTATTAACGGTTCGTTGTCTTTCCTCAGTCATGCCGGCACGGGCGCGCTGCCGGCACTCATAAAATCTCCTCTTATTCTTTTTTTTTAGGGAAAATCTCCTCCTATCGAGTAGTACTTGCCACAGATGTATGCTTGTTTTCTGGTCAGGATGAATTAATTCGTCACATTCCTTTGGAAAGAAACGAAGGCCCCTACACTCCATCAGATTCGGTACACTAACTTAACGAGGAGCCGGCCCGGCCCGTAAAGCTAAGCTTCTGGGCTTCAGTCTGGGGATTTGTAGGGGAGTAGGGTCTTGGCGTGGGGAAAGCGGCGGGAAGAGCGGCGCCTATCCCCTCCATTTGCCGCCTCATCTCCCCGTCCCACCGCGGCCAAGGCAAAGAACAGAAGGGAAGGGAAGGAAAGAGGGGATAATCCAGATCTCGTCTCGTATCGCTCGCGCCCGAGAACTTCAGTATCGGTATGAGTCGTCCTTCCCTTGTTCTTGGTGTTGGTCAGAAACGCGCTGTTGCTTGTTCTGCCATTGTGGATCTCGTCCCTGTATTGCTTCCTTTGGTCGGATGATTCGGGGCAGGGCGCGACTATGGTTGATTTGGTTTCCATGAGGTGTAGGTATGGATCAAGAGTGTGATGGTCCTGGCCCGACCGCATTGCGAAAAGGGACAGTGGAATGGTGAACGTGAACGGTACAACCGCCCCCCCCCCCCCCCCCCCCCCCCACCCCCACCCCCCCGAGTTTAATGGATTTGTGCTCATGAAGTACCTTCTCTATTGTGGGGGAAAAGAATACAACAGTTCTTATGTTTTTTGTATGGTATATATGTCTGCTGTGGAGCTTGTCCCTGGTTCTAGTTTTAGATACTGACCGTGTCAATATTTTATCCGGAGGTTTATCTTCAGCAATCCTCAGCTATTCACTTTAATTGATGCTCCTCTCGGAGATTTGAGTTCTTTCCTCCTCTGCAGGTTTGTTATAGACCCTTAAGTTAACAACGTATGGCATGCTTTGCTAGTTTTCTGTTGGGCCAGTTTGATCTGTTGGTCAAGTAAAGCTCAGACTCTCTCTGAACAACGATACACCACTTTTGCCTCTTTGTTTAGCACGCACGCACGCAGCTAATCAGGTTTCTGCCTCTTCCTGAATCATGAGCCAGGATCATGATCCCAGAGCAAATTATTAAATACTAATCGCCCCACCTGATGAACTGTAAGATCTGGATCGGAAACGTCAGAGGCACCTCTAGCACAAATAAACGACTCAGACAATACCCTGAAGTTTCATGGGCAAACCTTGAGGTTGTGGCGCAACTGAGATGTTCTGATGACCATGGGAAACATCTGGCCTCTGTGGAACAGCATTTCTCAGAATTCATTGACAAACATCATGCTGCACCGGCTGTAGATCCGGATTTCCGTACAGGTACAGGCACCAATACTTCATCAGCTCGGCTGCAGTTTCAGTTTACCACAGCTCTTCCAAATGCAGGCTGACCCTCCCGCTGGCTACAGAACAGCGAAACTGAATCCCGAGACGGCAGCTGCGCGGGAGCCACACGTGCGCGGACCGCCGGGGCGGCTTGCTGGCTGGAGCTCCACTGGCAGCGGTGGACGGTGTCCGTCCGGGCTGGCACTCCCAAGGAGCTCTCCCAAGTTGTCTGGTGGAGCGCCCTAAACATTTTCATCACCAGCAGCTCTGTTGTCCTCGTCTGCCGTGTATTCTACACCAAATCGCATGTGCTTAGTACCTGACTGACAGTCTCTGGTAGTAGTAATGCTGAAATTGAAAACGGAGATGCCTCGGATATCGCGGAGTTCTAGATGGAGAATGGTACTGCTGGCTCGATTTGGATTCGAGCAGAGAGCCAGAGACTGGATTGGAACTACGTTTGATGGTCCCTTCTACAGTTGTCACATTTATCTCTTGAGTTGTTTTCTATGTCTAAAAAAATCTCTTGAGTTGATACTTCGAAAAAAATATTGTTACTGTACGTACTACTAGTATACGGTTTTAGAATATTTTGGATTGATATCGATTATAAACTTGTGCAAGATTAGCAGTATGATCTACGTACCACGAGACTAAGGATAGCAATCACTGATTCACTGCAAATTGCAACTTGCAAACCAGCCTATCTCCATGGAACATCCAGATTGGCAGTTCCACTAATAACATGAGAGATGAAACAAAGCTTCCTAATGATCCTGCTCTGATTTACAATTTTTATCTTTTCTGGCTAGGCTGAAGCACTTTATACTGCACAGTAGCAAGCAAGCAGAAGAAACCAGGGAGGAAAAGAAGAGAAAGAAAAAAAAAAAAAGGGACCCGGATGGTCAGGAGCAGCATTAGCTGGTGGAGGAGGATTCAGAGACGCCGCTTTGGCTCGCGGCCTCCGAGATGCTCTGCAGCGCGGGCCGCCAGTGCCGGCCTCTCCCGGCGGCCGCGACGGCGCCCCGGTGCCGGTCCTTCTCCCGTATCCCGTCCTGAATGAAACGACAGCAGCAGTGGCATGGCAAGTCAGCATCTGGTTCTTGCAGTTACAGGCAGGCAGAGATTTTTGTTAGCGAACGCAACGGGCTAGGAGGCTAATAATACCTGGTCGCGGCCGCTCTGCTCCGCCCCGTCGCCGCCGACGTCGCCGCGCCGGAGCTGCTCGTGCTGCTGCCTGATGGCCTCGCACCGCAGCATCTTCTCGTGCTTCCTCGCCCGCAGCGCCTTGGTCACCTCTGCGCGCGCGGAGCAAAAGATCAGATTGCAATCGCCAGGCACGAACGCCGGAACACGGACACGGTTCTCTCCCTGTTCATTCTTGATGGATACGGAAGGATGCGCGGGGGCAGTACGAACCTTGCGCGGGGATGAGGCGGTAGACCTGGCCGAGCAGCAGCGTGTCCTTGGGCTTGAGCAGCTTGACCCTGGTGATCTTTGCCCCGCCACCGGTCCCGGCCGCCGCCGCCGCCGCCGTGGCGTCCCCGGCGGCGGCCTTTTCCGGAGCGGAGACGCGGAGGATGACGAGCGCGACGTAGTGGCCCGGGTTCTTCCGCATGACCTCGTCGGCGGTGGTGGCCCAGTAGAGCCGCTCCACCTTCCCGCCCGGATGCTGGATGATGACCGCCGCCGCCTCGGCCGCCTGGCAGTTGCCCATCTATGGCGCGCCCGCGTCTTCCTACTCGCTCGCTTGCACCAGTGGTGGTGGTGTTGATTGCTGTGCAAGATTTCAAGAGGCGCGGTGGCGGTGGGCGGTGGGAGTTGTTGTTGTGACGGAGAGGGAGAAGCAGGCGGTGGTGGAGGCCGGAGAGGCGGTCATGCGCTTGCCGTTTTTGAGGTGGTGCTGTTAAATGTGAGAGAGGAGAGGTGGGTGATGCGCTCAGCAGCTTCTTTTGGAGGGTTCTGGGTTTTGGATCCGGGTCTAGGTAGTAGGTTGAGGATCCAAATCCGTTGCACCTTGTAAAAACGTTCCTACTACTAATTGTTTATACTAGCAATTTCAGAAAAAAAATCCAAATCTTGTCTATAGTATACGTATATATCAAGAATAATCAAATGTGGCATAAACATGTACTGTAGATGCCTGAGTTGGAGATGACACAGTGCGGAGGATTTATGATTGTTGCTGTGTTGTCTTGTCGCTTTGATCAAGAAGCCTCTGAATATTTGCTATACATAGATTATTATACTATGCAGTGGTTTAGATATAATATATGCATAAATAGGTGAAATACTAGTAGTACCAATAGTGGTGAGGATGTGTTTAGTGCCAGTGGATAAGCAAGGAAGGTGCCCCATCCCTGCGTTGAAGGTCAGGTGGAAACGGTCGGACCGACGGCTTGCCCGTTGCCGTATTCCCCGCTACGTGACGTATTTGCTTCGTTATATCATTTTCGCACCCTTTTCTTCCGGAAAAAACGAAAGACTGATCCGAGAGGAGTTTATAATTATTTTCGCACCTTCATTTAAATCATTTACTCTCCGGCTGCGTTTCTTCAAACCGCCTCAATTTTGTAGTGAATTTACAACTGATCTGAGAGGAGTTGGATCGGAATTCATTTGAAATTGTGAGCTGAGAAAACGAAAGAAAGAAACCCTGTTTGGCCCGGCCGGTGGCTCTGCATGAGCCAACAATCGTGTATATAGATGGGGCCATGCAATGCAAGGCATTGATGGCTGTAGCACATAGCGAGTGACTGCCATGATGTGACTTCGTGGGGGCCGTAGGTCAGGGAGTAAGATCAGATGCTTACATGTGGGTCCCGCGTCATGGGCAACGCAACCGCTGACTGCGTGCGTACGTGTGGGCCGAGGCCGGCGATGAGGCGCCCAAGCCGGCCGTGAATGATCAGGCCGGAAATGCTAGGAGTAGTACTAATCTCCTTTCCTTTGCGCCATCATTTTTTTTGGCGTTCACCCAACCAACGCTCCTCTAACTCGAATATCCCATCAGGAAAGTAATACTAGCGCCACTGCGCCAGAGATTTACTTGGTGTCAATTCAATTTCTACAAGGTTCCTGTGTTAATAACAGCAATGTCACTTTTTTTTGCGAAAGAAGCAATGTCATATACACATCTACTACTAGTTTTTTTGTTGATCTACTACTAACTCAAGAAGAAATCACACATTCCCATCTGATTTGAGGACTCTTATCACATTTGTAGAAGACGTATGTATACACAAGCATGATGCATCTGTACATCAGGCCTACACTACTTGTCAACGTCACTACACCAGACAGAAAGGGGTGTACTAAGTAGTACTCGCTCCGTCCCTTTGATTATGTCGTTTTGACATAGGGCACAACAATCAAGGGAACCTAGAAAGGGAGCGGCCTGTCCTGATATACGCACTGTTAGACTGTCCTAATGCCTGCCGCGAACCACGTGAGAGAAGATAGAAGAGAGAGGGCAGCCGCATGCAGGAGAGGAGAGATGGCCGTCGCGTACAGACTTTTTACAGAAACCGTGTATGTACACATAGGCCTGACATGCTAAAACGACTTCATTCATGGGACAAATTTTAAAGGCTCAAACGACTTGATCTCGGGGACGGAGGGAGGACATGTTCACGTTCGTTTCGTAGCAGAACGGTCTGACGACAGACACCACTTTTTTTTTTTTTTTTATTGTCGAGTGAGGCAGTTGCAGACTTTCCGCAGCAGGCAGGAGCAGAGCAGGGCACGCGGAGAGGCAGCCTTTGCTCATGCGTGTAGGAAACGACTTGCAGCAAACAGTGGAGCAGTGGCCATTTCCTCCAGGTACGGTGCACGCCCATCTCTACACGCTTCTTCTTTGCTTCAACATCGGTAGTCATCGGTTCGTTTTGGAAATTGTCATTGTCGTCGGTCTTTCTTTATCCGCTTATTACGATTACTACTCCGTAGCATTGTTGGTGATTTGTCTCGCCCGCACTCCCTAAAACTACACGCAGATTAACAATTAAGGTCAAGAAAAGAAACGATTCCCCCAAATTAAGGTCTCTCAAATCATTTCGTGGCCACGGTTCAATAAAGCATCACCAACTGTGGATTACCCCGTGAATATCGAAATGCAATATATATGGCGATTAGCCCTTCGGGGGAAAAAGGTTCTTAAAAAAATTCTACTTAATAACCTTTTACTAGAAGCTTATGATTAATTTGGACTCGGTCGGTTGCTCATGCATGCGCGCCAGGGATCCATAATGCCACCAACATTGTGCAACCAAGAGCAATAATAACATCCATCCCACCCTCAGGGCCTATTTGGCACATCGATCCCACCCTCACTGTCACTCACACACGAGACCTAGAATAAAAAGGAGGCGCGTTTCTCTTTTTGTTTTGCTTAGTGACACCAGTCCACCACACACCACTTAACGATGTAGTATCAAACACTTAGATGATGGTTTACTCAGTGCATTATAGTAGTACTGGAGTACATTGGTTTAATCAACCCCGACCATAGTGGGGATCTGCATGTAATGATTCGTGTAATTAAACCTAATACTAAATAGCTTTATCGTGCCTTGCGGGCTTTTTATCTAGAGGATCATGCATGGTTGGTCCAAAACTGCATATGGCCCCAACAGGGGGTCTCAGAGGTCAACAGCTCCCTTTCCGTTCTTTTTGCTGATCAGAAGGCTTTCTTTTGCACAAGCAGCCAGCGTATCAGGATGGGCTCGATCTTTAGTTGCTCCCTTCCGAAAGCAGCATGGTTAATTCGAATTGATGCCGTCTCAGATGCTTAGCCTTGTTAGGTCTACGAATAGGGTTTGTCGTTTCGTTTTGGATTAACGAAGAAAACACTCACTTTGCAAAACCTGATATCTCACTCTCAGTTACTATTTGCTTGTTGCTAATTCTTTCTAAATTTTTTTTTAAAAAAAAGTTGCTTGTTGCTAATTTAGTGAGAGAGGTGTTACATTGTACAGTAGGAAGTATAACAAGGCGCATAGATCAGTTTTTGCAGAATAATCCTTCTTAATTTTGTTTACATCCATCTATTATAATTAGTGCAAGTTTCTTGTCTTATATAATTTTGCTGACGAACAGCTGAGATATAATTTATCCGGCCCACACGAATTGGTTTGATTAGCGCGAACTGGTCCATGTATATGTATAACAGCACAATCATGCATAACCTGTTACTTAATTAATTTTGCAGATCAAAGGCTGGACACGTATATATATTAGGTATGTAGGTAGTACAATACAAGGACTTGCCACCAAACTGTCGACGTACGTGTATGCGTCGTGACTCCAACTAATCAGCGATACTACCATTTTTGTACGCGTGCACACATCGGCGTACTGTGTAAGCGGAGAAGACAATAAGGACTCGTGTCACATGATTTTGGCGTGTATCGAGATGGCCGGAGTGAGTTTATTAAGATCGTCGTCGTCGATCGATCGGACGACTCTACTCAAAGTCAATAAGCAGGACGATAAGTACAGGAACACGATATTAAATTGATTTGATTCGCTCGGTGATGACGAATTAGGAATTAACTATCGATCGATCATGGAATTGATTAATCATAATCAGGTGTCACGAGAGCGCACAGGAGGTCGGCACGTAGTACTAAAGCTACACTAGTCGTCGCGATAGATATGCTCTCTCTCTTGTCACTGGGAAGTTCAGAGTGACTGAGCCTCGATGCAGCAGCGATCGAGGCAGCACAGAGAGAAGAAAGCAGAGCCCCGTGCTTGCGGCTCGTCAACGTGCATGCCGCGCTACGCAACGTCGTCGTTCACGAGGCCCTCCGTGTGGACTCGGAGACCCCGTTGGCACTTTTTACTGTCTTCGTACGTCCTGCTTGCTTAATTTGTTCAACTCCTGAGATCGGCCGGCTCGACTCCTGAGATCGATCGATGGTCCAACTCGCCGGCGCCGCGGCGATGGCCGCATGCGTCTGGCTCCAAGCAGGATGACAGAACCAGATGGTTCCCTTCTCTGTTTTCTGATCCTCTCGTATTCTTTCGTTCGATCACCTAAATAAATTAGACAAGTTGGCGTTTGGTGCCATCACAAATAATATAGCCTTCTTCTGCCCTTAGCTTCTTCCTTCCTTCCTTTTTCCTCCTCATCCGTCGTCGTCCTTATTCTGCTTATCCAAATTCCGACAAAAGGATGATGTAGAATAATGCTCCTCTCGTTCCCAATCCCATCATGCAGTTGTTGAGTCCTGCAAGGGACGATTGGAACGACGACTGACGATGTTACGCAGCAACAAAAGCTCTAGAAACTGCAGGGGAACCTTGCTCCGTGATCTTGCGTGCTGACTAGTAGTATAAACGTCCTTGTTCGTTGTTTTATATATGCCCGGTTTAAATTAAAGTGGAATAAAAAAATATATTTGATTTCGCTGAAAGCAACGAGAAATAAAAATGGTCAAATACAGTATCTTAAAAAGAGAGAGACGCGTATAGGTAAACTAACACCTGAGAGCGATTTCACGCCTATATCCCACTACTATTAGACTACTATAGCTAGACAAACAAATTCGCCTTTCACACTAGCTAGCTAGCTAGCTACGTGTTAGGAGAGGGAATTAAGAACCATCGTTACGGATCGCTAAACACAGGCCAAGGGCGCCGGAACTTCCATATCACCCTTCCGATCGACCCGGCCGATCGCCACTAGCTATAGGAATAGGACCTTTCTTAACGAACTGGAGGAAGTTGCTACACGCTTGTTTTGCTGGCCTAATACCTGTATGCACCATCGTCGTTAGGCAGACACACAAGACATCCATTTTATCATCATCAACAACAACAACAACTTGCAAATCATTGTCTTTGTTTCCATGCGTACGCACACATGCATTTTTTGGCGATGACAAAAAACAAATAAATAAACCTTATAATTAGTGCAACATAATGTGTGCAAGCTAATGAGGAGGCAGCAAATAAAGCAGGCCCTCCTAGTGGGACGACGACGGACGGGCACATCAGTATCAATCTTGTGTGGTTTGCGGGCGGTTGGGCCATATTGTCTCGTTAGACGACATATATAGATCCTGCTCTGCTGCCTAGCTAGCTAATAAGCACAATTGTCGCACGGATTGCCCTCTTCCCTCTCATGCATGGAGATGGAGGCCAATCATGGGGAGCAGCCCGCAGACATCAAACACACTAGCTAGTACACATACAAAAGGTTGTAAAGCGAACTAATCATGCAAGTGTAGTGGCAAAAAAACAAAACAAAGCACGTATTTATGTCTGCAAGGGCAACTGCAACAGCAAGCTAAGCTTAATGCACCGCTGAGAGGAACTACAACTATAAACAAAGAGAAGTAATGAAATCAAGCGCCCGGAAAGCTATTGGTAGTCGTCGTTTCTAGTACTACTTGCTCCGACCCTTCCCACTCACTCAGAGACCACATGTCTATCAGTGAGACAAAGTTGCCTCGAGGAGGTGTCATGCTCGCGACCTGTCCTTTTCTCTTTCGTGTGCTCTCCTGGATACAAGACCATATAGGCAGGCACTTTCTAGGCTGCAATGCATTGCCAAGCAGACGGCTTTGCAATCCTATCTGCCGGTCTGCATACTTGGTGTTCCATGTGTAGACTGGGGAATGATGGGTCCAGAGGAATCGTTTCTGCAGGGAGCATCATCAGGAGGGGAAAAGGAGCTAGTACAGGCGGCTGCCGTCACGGAACACTGCTTCTTGTCTTCCTGTCTTAGCCTGCGACGTCGTTGGATCCAAATAAGGTGGCTTTAGTTTAGCCTTGAGTGACAAGTGGGCCTGGATTGCAATGTCAATTTCTAATCTCCTTGGAGACGGCCAGAAAGGCCATTAGAGCAGCGTTTGACTGGTCAGTCACTTCAATTCGGACAACCTTTTGTCACGTACAAGTCTCATACTTCAACTGTTTGTTAGACTGAAACGTGTGCGTGGCACCTTCCTCATACACTACTTCAAGATCGCCTTAATCTTTTTTTTTCCTTCTTTTCTGAAAACAACATTTTGAGAGCATTTATTTGACCAGCGCAGAAATAGTCGTCATGTAGTAAAACTATTTTGGAATGTCTCTACAAAATTACTCGCTTCTATTAGAAAATAATCGTCTTATTCACAAAAGTACGGTAGATATCCATTATATATTTATATTTATGATTTTATTTATTATCATAAGTAGTTATAAAGTGATTTATAATTTTTTATAATTGAACCATTTCTTTGAATAAGATACGAATGGTTAACGATGATATGCTAAGGATGGAGGACGTCTCTGAGGCGGCTCTATCGCTGCATTACATGCTTGACCCCAAAAGAGGAGGACCCTCTCTGTTCTCGCATCATTCAAATCCGCGGGCGAGCACTCTCCAGAATTAGTTGTACGTGTGGAGTGAAACCACTGCGGCGAGACGAACGTTCTTCCCTGTGCCGCCAACTGCATAAGACTTTGGGTGGCGCCCAGATTCCATCCATGGTGCCTTCGTCGTTTATCTGTCCAAGCGCCCTGGAGACAAAAGAACAGCTAGTATCGCAACGGCTTTTGCGAAGAGAGAGAGAAAAAAATTAAAAATATGCGGTGCAGTAGCTGCCTACGTATACGTACGTCTACCTGTCCATGCCATACGCTATCTTCTCCTCGATGGACGGAGCTAGAGCTGGCAGCATCTCTCACGGTTTGCTGGGATTTCCGAATAGGGCGGAAACAAGTTGCCATCAGCCGTTTGGTTGGGCCTCCTCAAGTCCATGCAGGTTTTCCCTCAAAAAAAGAAAAAGTCCATGCAGGTTTCCGAGCGGGCGTACAGCTAGCTGACTCGCAACCTCCTTCACCTCCTATCTCTCTCTGTGCAGGCATATGTTCAGTTTCCAATTGGACTGCAGAGGACGGCAGCAGTCTTGCACCATACCTTTCGTCGCTGAAACGGCAACGCCTCCTCTTTGCCGGATTTACCAGAACAGAGAGTACCAAGGCCGTTGACGCTTCCATACCGTCACATGATCTTTTGTGTATGTCCGGGAGCGTCTCTGCATCACCTGCCTGTTTTGTTTTCAGGTAAAACTGACAGCGAAAGGGGGTTTAAAATCAAGGCTACCTCCTTTGCTAGCCAAGATTAATCCTTCAAAGTATATTCTTGTCTCTGCAAACAAGAACTAATTAAGCTTATCATCTTTGAATGGTATATTTCACCAAGCATCGTCGGAGCATGATATATGTTATGTTTCATCAAGCATGGGAACGAACACACGGTATATGTTCTCTATCTTTCTGTTCGGTTTCCTGCTATTAACCTTTTTCCTCCCCCCCCCTCCCTCCCCTGTTGAAATTTCTAACATGCACTGTCCAACCATATTATTGGTTGCCACTGATGCGCGTTCTCGATAGAGGCGTGCAGTTCACAACTTTGTTGGGCTTAATTGTCTGCATGTCTGCTTCTCTGAGGCTGCATGCAGGCCCAACGTTCACTAGGCTTCGAAGCGTGCGCAGGCCCAATTCAGTGTGTCGGACAGCTCATGGACCGTGGCCTGTGAAAAACATCTCAGCCAAACTACGCAGTATTACGTGACATGGTATAAAATTGTACTAGTCAAAACAATGATGAAGCTCTAGGTTCCAAACTTTCAGACAACGAAAACAATGACTCACCAAAATTCAGAACATCGGAGTTCCCCAGATGGTACAACCGTATAAGTAAAGCCCAACAAAAATGATCTAGGTCATTTCTGCACGTAAAAGTTAGTAGTAGTAAAGCAGAAAATACACGTGGCTGTTCATCATAGAAATTCAGAAACAACTACTGTATGTCATATTTAGAGTATTAGTAGACCATTCTACCAGGGCTGAGGGCTGAAAGAACCACGCGTATCTACTGATGTACAATGCCAGCTTGACAAAGAAATTACAAGTTGTCAGATATTCATCTGTATAGGTCCATCTCTAACGTCCACTTGCTACATTCACTAAAAAATTACACAAAATTGATGCATAGCGACGCAGAAAACTTTCCCAGGTCAGACGAGCAGAATTACGTTCATCAGCATATGAACAAGGGTCTGCGAACATCATAAAGATCATGCAGAAGGGAAAAACTTGTTCAGATTGAATGGCAGCGAGTAAAACTCTTCGCTCCTAGCGTCTTTCTTGTAGCTCCTGGACTTGTCCCACCAATGGTAACCTCTGTCCTTTCTCACTGCGCTTTCCTTTATCTGGACGGTATTGTCCAGGACATAGGCTACTAGCCCCCCAACGAATGGTTTCGATGAGAATGGAACATTTATCATGTCATTGAACTGTCGAAAACAAAAACAGTTTAGATTATTAATTTGTCGAAGCTGGAAGCTATATATCAAGGAAAACGGCATGGGTGTTGTAGGATTTCTTTCTCACCCATCTGGCACCAGTGTGCACGGGACCGTGACCAGCAACAGCTGTAAACTCATTGAAGTATTGAGGTACCGATAAGCCCATGAAGAATGAAAAACCCAAGATGAATATGGTCCTGAAGCTGTTTAGGTTACAGTACTGAAGGTAGCTCAGACCAACAGCACCTACAAATGGAAACAACAATGAGTCCAAATGTTTAAAATTAGCAAACAGAGACTTTATTGATGATAGTGGATCCAAGTATATGGACATACCAACATATGCAAAGAAGATACAGTACATTCCAGCAAATATGGGCAGAGGAATCGATGCGAATAGAGCTCCAAATTTTCCTGATTTACCAAAAGAAGTATAATCAGCCCAGCACAACTTTTTAAGAGAATTATATGTACTAAACAAAAACTGTGTAGCAGGTAACATAAGCTAATAAAATCAGTTTTGAAAATTACCAAGGATAGAGAAGAAAATCATGAAGCCAGCAGATATTTGCACCACTCTTCGGCTGCCAACACGTGTCAAAGCAAGCAAACCAATATTTTCCCTACATGAACAAAATTCATGGTTCATTTTAGAACAAAATTCGTTCTCAACAATAAAGGGCTAACTTTTTTCGCTGATGGAGTATTATACTTACGCTAATGCGGAAGTTCCACCTGCTGTCCCAAAAAATGAATCAAGCAAGGTACCAATACCCTAGCAGTGATATTTCATAGCGATCAGTGTAAATATCTTAAAGATGATACAAAATCAGATAATCGAACCCACATTACAATATCTAGTTCATTACCTGCCACCCAATTCCCCGACTTACAATTGAAGGAGGAATCATAGTCGCGCTTGCGTACCTTGAAGCAGCAATGAAGGCTCCAGTTGTCTACAACAAGGTAACAATTTATAATTTTGATATTACTCTTAAATGGATAGCTAATAAAATATGCTAGCATACTCTTTTCTCCCATTTTTAGGCAGAGTGTTGCAAACCTACCTCTACAAGAGCAATAAATGAAGTCATCATCATTGCAAAAGCTTCTCCAGCGTCAAATGTAGGAGCACCCCACTGAAAGGGATACGGAACACTTATCCTGTAAAAGGTTTTCGGAACCTTTGTAAGGCATGTCAACAACATAGCACACTTAAGTAGTAAAATTAAGTTTGTCCTGAGATCCTACCAAGGAGCCCCTGAAATAAGTCCTGAACGATCAGCACGACAATGCACCTGTGTCTTTGGTGGAGAATTCTTGTAGGCACCACTAATAGTGAGAATGTATGCATAGATCCACACGATAGGGACCGTGAAAAGAACACCAAATCGGCCAAATACTTGCTTTCCAACATGCAAAACTTGTGGCATATACTGTGGGAAAAGAACAGAACATGAATGTTAAATGGCATGCTTTGCAATAGCCACATAATGCTAAAGGAATTAATGTATCAAGACGAATCTAGCACCTGGGAGAATGCAACCAGCAGGAGAATTTCTGGAAGACCAACTTCGACACATTTGGCAACCTACAATCATTTGTAACATTTTATCGCTCCCCTCCTTCAATGTACAAATAGAGGGAAAATGATTGGGAAAACTAACCCCTGGAAAACCAAGCTCATAGAGCCCAAATCCAACGAGTGCAACAAGAGGTACTGCAGATAGCGGACTTAACAACCTGGGGAAGTAAGAACTATGAGATACAGATAATTTTAGAAACTACAAACTGAAACACTACATGGTACACGAAAAATTGCTGGCAGGGGAAACAAACCATACCAACCTAAGTACATTGCGCCATAGCCCGCTGAAACCAAGTATCATCTGAATTGTTGATGCAATGATGAGAGCGCCCTGTGTTCCCCTCATTGTCCGTAAGAATTTCTTCATCACAGAAGAAATAGAAGCCAGTCAATATCCATCGAAAAAACCTTGTAGAGAGACTGAAACTACAGTCATGAACAAAACAAGCGGTTGGGCAGGCAGTACCGTGCGAGGGTCTGTTTCATTGCTGTAACGTCCAGCCATGATGATCGAGATAGTCGGCGCGGCAAAAACATACGAGCCACCCATTACAACGGGAAGACGAGTCCCAAAAAATGTCTGTAACAAGGTGTTTATTCCAGTAACAAACAGTATCGTCTGAACAACCCGAGCTTTCTCTTCCTGTCAGAAACGGTGGTACCATCATTCAGCTCATACTATTTACTTCAGCAACATCACAATTCAATCAACAAGCTAGTGAATCAGCCATGACGATTTAGCACATGATTGTGGGGACTCACGTTTCCTCCTCCCATCTGAGGGACAAGCGCGCTCGGTATGAGGACAGTGGTGCCCAACATAACAATGAAATGCTGGAATCCTAGTATGATGGCCTCGGCTGCATATAACAGGTTCACAAGGTTTTGAGAAAAGATGTTAACATCCGCGAACACGTATGGGTTGACTACCACACCATTTCAGTAGTACCAAATATTGCATAATAGTACTATAAGTACAAGTTAATTAACAGAGGAAGGTGCAGAAAAAGATGCGCGCCTGCACACCTTTCAGTATGTTGCTGTCGGTTGAAGCCAAAGCAACCTTCCTAAACTACTTGATCAGAATTAAAAAGGTACTTTTTACTAAAACAAAGAAACTAATAATCCCGGCAGTGTTTTTTTAAAAATAATAATAATAATGATAACCCAAGCAGAGTAATAAGTAGTACGAAGAAACTAATGCAAAACCTGAGAACGAACAGACACAGCAAAAAATTCAGAGACTAATATGGTGAACAAAACAAACTATAGCCTATTTGACATGAACCAGAAAAGGATTATCATGGAGAGACGCCTCCACAACTGAAAGTCTCATCATGAAACACGAGAAGTAGTACAGGCAAAAGAAAAGGAACAGTAGCAGAAGACAGGAACAGAGAAGAGAACAATTCAACAGAACAGCTGAAAGCGAGCGAGCAGAGAGAGCACGTACGCCATGGGGGCGGGCTGGTGATACAGAAGGAGACGCCGGGCAGCTGCTCCTTGGGCGGGTGCGGCTGCAGCTCGTCGGGCTTGGGCGGCGGCGCCGCTGCCATCTTTTCCCTCCTCTTCCGGCTCCGGTTCCCAAAACACCAAACTCCTCACTGGCTCACACACACGGCGGAAGGTGGTGTGGGTGAACACACGGCGACAAGAAACTCCTAGAAGGATCGGTTTCTCTCCGTCACAGAAGGATCGAAACTGCTTTGGATGCTTTATTTTTTTCGCTCCAAGAAGGGTGAGTGAGTGAGAACCAGGAGCCCTCCTTCACACGGAAGGAAGAATCGATGATGACTCGATGGCGAGAGAGAGAGAGAGAGAGAGAGAGAGAGAGCGAGAATACGGTAGGCTCTTGCGGCGCTGCTGCTCTAGCCAATTCGCCACTCTCCTAGCTGGTAGTACTACCGCTCAAGGAATGGAATCTGTCTCCACCGGAAAAAGGCCGCCCTTTCACACGCTCTTCCCCTGCTTTTCTCACACCACGGGCACACTCTGCTGCTGGCTGCTAGAGTCGACTCGACCCAGAGTCCGTCACTGGAACTAGCGTAGCGTAGTTGTAGCAGGAGGTTGATCACTGGTGTACCGCTAAAAGAAAAACTACCAGAGAGGAGAAAGGATCGCCCGCCCTCCCCTGCGCCCCGATGGAAATCCTCCTTTTCCGTGGCAGAAAAGGCTGGAGGATAGGTGGCACGGCAGCGTGGTGCGCCGGAGGAAGGAAAACGACTGCTCTCCCTCCCGCTCTTTTGTTCTCTCTCTCCCCCCTCCTCTCTAAACGGGCGCTTTGGGCAAAGCTTTGCTTCTTTCCTCAGATTCTCGCTGTTTCCAATAAGTTGTGCTTTTATCACTCGGAGGAAGGGAGGAGGAGAGAGATGCAGAAGATCAGCGCCGCGCGGGGCGGGGCAGATTGCGACACGGAGCGTGTCCCACGCACGAAGGAGGGGCAGGGAGAGCGGAAGAACGGAAATGTGCCCTGCAACAGTGCAACTGCAAGAGTCGGGCGAGCTTTCAAGTCTCACTCAACAACCGGAGCGGTTCGGTTCACTGACGCGCCTTTTACCGTTACTAGTAATACTACCTCCCAAAGTGGGGACAGGTATCTGCCCTGCACCTGTTACTGTATCATCTTCACATCAGTCAATATGACAGTTATCGTCCCTTGGAGGGCATACAGTACAGTAGGGAAAAATTGTGATGGCCTGAATTCCAGGTCTCCTATACAATTCTCAGTGAAAAGAGGAGCATTTTAGTGATGATATGTTACTGCATCTTTTAGTGATGGCTACAGCATACCAGACTATATAAAGCAGAGGAGAATTTTAGATAGGTGTGGGGTTGAGGGAATTTATTCTCTTTTTTGGCTAGTACTTGAGGAAAAAAAAAAGGCCATGACCACTATTTATTGATACTACTAGATAGCCTGCCCGTCGGCTACTTAAACCAGCCCTGCGTATAAAATAAAATTGCTTCCCCCTTGCTCTCGGCTTAGGACTCCGCTAAACAGACGTAGCCTACCTGAAATCCTGCCTTAATCTAAGACGGCCGCAAGGAATACTGTAGTTGTCACTACAGTATAGTACGTAGCAATCAGCACTGACTTCATTGACTGCAGATAATCAGTGTTCTTTTCTTCCATATAATAATACTAGACTTATTCGTTCTGTTGTTAGTAGGAGGAGTATTCAAAACCAAACATGAAGGATCATGTTTCTGCATTTGGTAGGGCTAGTACTGATATAGGTGGTTCGGCTCATTCAAGTTCTGTGTTCCAACTGTTTTTTGTCATCGAGTATAATGCTCCTACTACAAGTACTGTAGTACACAGTATGATACTGGCCGCATCAGTGGGAATCAGAGAACAGGGAAGGAAGCGAGACAGACGAAGCTCAACTGATCACAAAACAATGATTTTAGGGAAGGAAGAAAAAAAACCTCGAGTAACGCTTGCATGAAACATCACTTGGAGGTGAGGGTGACATATCATTTGCCCTGAACTTGCATCCAAAAACCTGGCCCCACCTTTACAATTTCCAAGAGTTGATCTTGGCGCCCATCATTTTTTATTTTTATTTTTTGCGAGGATGGTGCTCATCATATGAAAAAAAACAAGATATGGATAGTAAGAAAATGTTACTACTACTCATTTTTCTGGATTGATGACGGTGGTAATATAGAAAACAGATGACAGACCGGTTCGGTTTGTCACCATTCCGTTCCATGCTTCAATCACCGGGCTGCAGCTGGCTCGATCCTGTGTGAGGCGAGCAGCGCAATCAACAATCATGCAGCGGTTTTCTGGTCGTGTCGTGTCATCAATGCTCGCATCACCACCTTCTAATTCCCTGGTCCACAAGGCATAGCGGAAACTTGTTGGAGCCCAATACTGACTGGTACTAGTACTAGTACTTCTACAAGAGCGTGGAGTCTACCTGAACCTGATGATGCAGTCAGTAGTCAAGTGGTGAATACGGCAGCAAGTGTAAATTATACTACTATGAACGACGACGCCGGAATCGTTAAATTTTGATTTGAATAAAGGGGATGGTGATGAACCGATGATTACGGGGGACACCCCAAGTGCGTTGCGTGCGTACGTACAGCTGCCCGCTTATCCTGCTGCCCCCAAGCTTATGGACACGCTCCAGGTGTCAAGTTCAAGATTGCTTATTTCAATCAACTGGAAAACAGAAAAAAAAAGGTCGCCGCAGCACCCAATTTGTTACTGCAACCGTCCAATCGGAGCCGTACAACGACGTCGCCAGTCAAGGAAGCTTCTTTCTTGCCGCTACGGCGCTACCTGCTGTTTGAATGATGCAAAACACGACGCCGGCGCCACCATGTCTCCAACCACCGCCCCCTTCCCTAGCTGCTGCCTTATCCTGGCATACAGACCACTCCTCCTCTCGATGCATCATCATCCATGATCCATCCGCATCCGTCCGCCCCGTCGATGTATCGACTGGGGGAAGGTAGTATCTTGTATCACGTGTCGCTCGCTGTGTGCGTGTCTGGTTTCTCGGTGCCGATCCAAACACGCGTCGCGTTCAGAGCCCTCGGTCCATCACCGGACCGGACACCGTAGGTACAAGCCGCGTGTCATCAAGCAATGCGCTTGTCCGTTCCGGGCCACGTTGCGCTAATTTTTCAGAGACTTTCCAACGCTGCTACCGTCGACGTCCGCGTCCGTCTCGTCTGAGTGATGACTGGCCAGTTGTTGCTTCGTCTTCTATTCATGTGAGAGAAAATCCATGTGAGATTTACTAGTACTACGTGTACACTCCATCCCTAATAGTACATACTAGGCCGGTTTCCAAACGTTCGTTTCCGGAACGTACTACGCGTCGAAACATCGCGGTGACCGCGGCGCTTCCCAGCTGCCGACCGACCGGACGTGTGGAGAAGCTGGAGCCAATAAGCCAGTGTACACAACACAACACAACAAGCCAGACTTCCAGTTCCAGGTCGTCAAAGCGAGTTAATGCGGGCAGTAACAATACTACTACAGTACTACCGGGGAGTGGAGGGACCGGCGCGGCGCACGGGCCGAGAACAAGCGGACGCGCCGCGCCCCGCTTTCGAGGCGGGAATTCTGCGACCAAAGGAGAAGGCGGAGGAAAGCCGGGGAGCTTTTGGTTGGCTTGGATCCCAAACGCAACGCAACCGCTCCACCCATCTTTGCCGTGGCCACAGCGACCGGCTCGGGCTTCCATCCGGCAGTTGTGGCCGGCACCGGCAGACAGGCAGACGAACGTCGGGCGTGGCGCGGCGAGCGTAGAAAAACAAATCGGTGCTTAAGACGCCGTGCGTGTGCGTCGGTGCCACAGCAAGAATAGACAGACACGTTCGAGTGACCCCGTGACAGAAAGAAAGTTCCTGCAGTACGCACCGACCGTCTAGGCGAGCGATTTGAAAATCTCGCCATCAAACCACCTAATCCACTCCAGTTTCACTAGTAGTACTAATCCCCGCGCATGGACTGTAATAGGACTGCAGAATGAAGAGGAATCGGCACTGATGATGATGATGTGACTTGTTGTAACCGAGCAGCCTCTACTGGTCGTTGTGCAGGGTACTAACTGTTGTTTCACGTGGCAAAAGCCGGTTATTCTCCTGCAGCGGCACCTCGTAGCATGTCTACAGTTTATTCCGACGCTGCAGACACAGTTTTAGACAAGACAAGTGAATGCTATCATCGTCTCTGCACGAGGTTTTACCACTAGTACTACTGTATTCTTCCATCAGACAAAAGTAAGGAGTTTGGGTCCAGGGATTTTTACGGCCCAACTCAGGATCCAAGTCTTGTTGTCCGCATGCCTCTGTGCATGGCCTAATCATTTTGCAGATCGCTCTGTTGCGGCGCCATGGACAACAGCAGATGGAGCCAACATAACGTGACTGGCTTAGGGAAAGACAAAAGGAAGAACAGGAAACGCTGTCGAAGCACTTTGACCAGCACCAGCACAGAGGCGCACAACACATGCCATGCTTTTCTGACTGATGAGCATGATGATACTATCCCTCCGTGTCGAGGGAGGCACGCACAACGCACATCTCGATGAACACCACCACCAATCACTGCTGATGTGATGTGTAACTGAGCAGATTCCATCGCCCATGCTCTCATGCAGGGAACGAGATCAACTGTTCTCACGTACTGCTGCTATTCTTCTCCAACTGTGTGCCTTCACTCAATCTTATTGTTAGGAACAAACTCCTAATACTTGACATTTAAGTTTTCTGCCAAGTCAATTATTTTCTTCACATCAGAAACATGATGATCCAATACAGCCTGTTTGTGTTTGCCTTTAACCCGTACGTGGAGGGAGTACTAGTTCACAAAACACAACAGTGCACACAATGGACGACGGATCTTAGGAATGCTACAAGTGTCCATGCAACGTCACCATAAACTAAAATAACAATATGAACTAGGCAAAAATATTTATAGAGAATGTAAGAAAATTTCAATGCCGAGATTTCGTGCTCAAGACTCATGTCAGTGCAGGCAAAATTTTTCCTTACACTAACAATCAGAGACGTCAGCTATCGCAAAATTTCACAAATGATTCTACAGCTTCTGGTTACAAGCTCGAAAGAGTTTCATTTTAGGAACGTGCATCCCAGGAACAAGAAAACATATGCAACCAGTGATGTGAGAAGCTCTATGGACCATGTAGGTGGGATCAGAAATGTTGGAATCAAGGGCACCAGTAGAGAACCCACGATCCAGCCACCAACGAGTACTCCGAACCTGGAGGAAAAAAGTGTGAGCTAGCATGCTTTTGATGGCAAGTCAAGGCATTAGCGACGATATAAACTTGTCATACCCAATGGTTGAAGCCCTGAGGAGGTTCTTCATTTTGTCGTTGAGAAAATATATGGATGAGAAGAGAGATATTGCAAGCTGCAGAAGCAAAGCATTTGTCGATTCAGTTATGGTCAAGTACAAGCATTTCCTATCTAGCTATACCAGAAGATTTCTTTAAGAGGACCTGCTATAATCTATAATAATTTTAAGATTTTCAATCATCAATGAAAGTGAGACAATTCTCAGGTTACTAAGTTGTGTAGGTGATATGTGGCCAAACATATCCACATGAGTTAATTTCACAAAACAACTGTTTGGGTCCCTTATTTCATAAAGCCACAACTATTTGATCTCCTGTTTCATAAAAGCACGACTTCTGGAGCCAGTTTCAGAAAACCACAGGTCTTTGAAGCATTTGTATCACAAACCCACATCGTCTGAACCTCAGGTCCACATGCCCCTCAAAAGAAAAGGGGCACAGAAACAACAGTGGCTGAAATCTGGGTCTGTGATCAAAAGTGTGGGTTTGTGTGATACCAAGGACACTAATACTTGTAGTTTTCTGGAAGTTGCTCCACAAGTTTTTTACAAAACAAGGGATTAAATCGTTGTGATTCTGCTAACTCTATCCACATGTCAGCAACTGTGATCTAACACTGAAAAACTTTGATATGGCAGCTTACTGTAACAGCCACGACATTTAAAACATGCTACTATTAAACAAGGCTAGTCCCAGAAGTACTTAAGCATATAGTACCTGAAATGCAGGTCCATTTTCGGCAGAAGTTGCTATGCTCCAACCAGCAATGAAAGCGAAAAAGAACAATCTTCTGGAAATGATGTCCATTGATGGCACTTCAAAGTAACCAAGCAGTGCCTTGACCCATGACGGGGATTCCTCCACTTTCTTTGTTAACTTAGTTTTCAGATTAATTTTTGTTTTCTTCCTCTGCTGATAGCTCTTCATTATTATCTTCTCATAAGCAGCTTCAATTGCTTCTTCACTCGGTTCATGCCCAGCATACTGTTGAATAAGGAAGTTTCTCGCACCCCGGATCTCTTCCTCAGATGCATCGCGATCAATACCAAGAAGCTTATAGGGGTCTCGTATACGGTATCTTGGGAACACTGAGACATGCTCTGTAGATACCCAGGAAAAGGGTGCATATGTTCCAAGATAAGTCCAATGTTGAATTAACCCAAAAAAAAAAAAACCATAACAAGATGTAGATAAACTTATCTATATTGCTAGTATAAACAAATTCGAAATTGAATTGGCAAAATAGAAATGAGCAAACGACTAAAGCCAGCCTTATATGTTGTGACAACTCACAGCTAAAAAAATATAAGATGTCTTTATATATATATATATATATATATATATACATATATATATATATATATCCCTTTTGTTTATCAGATTTGCATACAATAAAAGCAGACAGGATAATGCAGGAAGGGAACAAGTGAGTCCACAATTTATTTAAAATCCACATGACTTGCAAGTTTATTCAATCTATCATAAGTGCAGTAACTTCAACTGTCAGAACGTGTACACATTGGAGGAACGGGACAAAATGCAGCAGAACTGAATCATTAGGTTTTCTTGTTTGAAGTTACAAAATGTTCCTACCCATCAATCATATCTATCTTGGGTATAAACAAACACTCTTAAAAGTATGACACTCTCCAATCTGAAACATTCTAATTCTGATAACAATGACATAACTACCAACTACTGCATTTAGACAAAACAAACTATGTTCCAACATTATTCAAGCCTCCATTACGAAATGTCGTTTATTCCCAGTCAGAGGAGTACCAGGAATCAGGCACAGTTTGCATCAGCACTTTTCTAAGCTAGTGAACCCAGATGTAAATACCAAAAATATTACTACCCTTTCTAATTATTCACTACAAATGCTTGAGAAGCGAATCTGGTCAAATTTCGCAGATCTACCGAACCCATTCTGTAATGCCAATATCCACACACAGCCTATCATGATCACATTATACACAATGGAGCATCGGTCACCCAATCAACATGGAAGAAATAACGATTGGTCCGAACCCACATTATTCCTTGCTCCATGCAACGGCAACGGAAAAGCCAACTAAACTATCCTACCCTAAATTTGTGCTTAGAGATCACGCCACCAAAGGCGTCGAAGAGGTTGAGCTAGGGATCAACGCCGCTCACCGTAGCTGAATTCGCGGTCGCCTCCTGCGCCGGCGCCTGGCCCGATGGAAAGGCTCATGGAGCACCGCGGACCACGCAGCCGCGGAGGGAGCGCGACGAGGCCCCCGCGCACCAGCGCCCCATCTGCGACCCTGTCGCCGACGCTGAATTCAACAAAACCGCAGGACCTCATCAGTACCGTCACAAAAAGAGGCTCCGCAAGGAGGGGCGCCCGAAAGGGTTTAAGGGTGGCGCGCACCAGCGAGGCCGGGGGTGGGGACGGGCGAGGAAGGAAGCCGCCGCTGCCTGCATCCCGGCGCTGGCTGCGAGTGAGATGGCGGCGGCAGTGGTGACGAGGTTGTGTTGCCGCGAGCGCCCCCGCCGCTGTGGAGGGAAGGAAACGAGGAGGATTGGATAGGGAGCGCGACGGAGACGAGGACGCGACGGGAGGTAGGTGGTGATGTGTCTTGAAGCAGGCCGGCTCCTACCTGTGCTTTACGTCAAAGGCCCAGTTTAGATGGGCCTGGCCTTAAAAGATGGACTGCCGCGTTTCAGAGGAATTGTTTTTTTTTTTCAGGGGTCTCCGGGGAAAAAGCTGAAGGAGCTGCCTAATGCCTTTTGAAGGAGCTTCTCCAATCCATGGAAAAAGTCACTATGGGAGCAAACAAGCGCAACTAACGGATAAAGAATGTGCCAAATGTAACATCTGCAACATTAAAGACAGAGACAGGGCAATAAGCCTTTACATCTAAAAATTGCAACATGTAAGCATATAAACACTTTCTTATCTTTTCAGTTTTTAAAAAAGCTATAACTAGTGGCATAAACACCAAAAGTTATATTGTAACAAACAGTGAGTACTCCTTTTGTCCTAGTACTAGCATATAAACATTAGTTATGTCTAAATCCATATCATCTTCAGTCAATCTATAACATATTTGTCTAGATTCATTATAGATGCTATACACCTAGACCTAGTAGAGTTGGGAATGCTTATATAGTGCGACAGAGGGATGGAGGGAGTACATCGTACCCACTCTATTTCTTAATTAAAAAATGTATACATATGAAAAGCTATAAAAGAATTCTAGTACATTACAAAGATTTTTAGATGGGTAGTTGTAACTTGTGTTATCTATTACAACAGAAAATACACATCTAATGTGAACATAAAATGGCCAGATGCAACACATCTGAAATGGTACGGTACTCCTCTAATACAAGCCATTTTCTTTGGCGTTTAACAAAGTCTTGGGTTCAAATGATTATCAAAAGTTCCATCGCTAAAAATCTATCGATCAATCTTTTTCATAAATAATGTCTTAAGTCGACTCATGAGTCATTGATCTGTCGCTGCTACGCCTACTTCCTCTCCTTTAATTAATCAGGATCGACAGTTCCACTTTTCTAACGAGAAGATGAAAATCGCATAATACAGAGAGAGAACGATCCGACTGCAAACGATAATTGTTTCTAAAATTGCTACACGAACGAGCAGCAGCAATGCATTATTATCCATAAAGAGAACTATCGATCGATTCTGAGGCAACCGAAGGATTGATGGAGTCTAGATATCAGAACGCAAAGAACCGCTTCTTCTTGTTCTTGTTCTTCTTGTTGCCGGCGGCGGCGCGGGGGCTGTTCCCGGCGATAGAGTCGATGATGGCGAGGTTCTTGGCGATGAGCTTCTGCGCGAGGCGGCTCTTGGTCTCCACCCTCATGCTCCCCGTCTTGTCCAGCATGCCGTAATCGCCGCCGCTGCAAGCGGCGCCCTTCTTCTTCCCGCCTGCCAGCTTCTCCTTGATGCCGTCCACCAGGCTCCCCAGCTTACCCATCCTCCGCCGCTCGTCGGACTCCTGGAAATGCGTCGACACATCATGATCGTCGTGAGGCAAAGCTCTAGCTCATCAATATGGATTGGTAAAGTGAGGGCGCTAACAAGACACGCTATGGCGCGAGCTACCTCACGAACGTGGCCGCCACGGCCGGAGGCTTACCGCTTACGTAGCCCCCGCCGGCCGGAGGCTTACCGCTTACGTAGCCCCCGCCGGCCGGTGATGACGTTGGCGTCCGAGATCGTTTGCTTGGGATTCTGTTGCCGCACTGGTCAAGTGGCGGCTCGGTTTAAATGCCGCGCAAGTCGGGGAAGGAGCCCAAGCCTGGTCATGCTACCCGGGGCCCGGGCAGCTTCCTACGGGTGCAGTTACATGTACTAGTTTGCCAGCACTGATCCAATGACCGACAAATGCCCCCGGTGCAACAACACTTGTCAGTAACACATTGTTCCGAAGCTTTTTTATATTTGTTTTTCTTAGCAGCAATATTATTGGAATGAAATTCTGGGTTCATTGGAATCATCGAAAGAATAAGATGTACCACGGACCATGTGATGAACCCATAATAAAGTGAAATGCAGCTCATTTCTCTAATTTTTTCCGTTCAATAACTGGATTTCGAAGGGCGTATATGATTGTGCTATGCGATTTTGGTGAGATTGTAATTTGTACATGCGCCGCAAAATCGTTCCAAGCATCTAGATTTTTGAAGGCTTTGCCTGGGTAGCCTGGATGAGCTCCTTGCGCAGGATCCTCCTCATCACTTTGTTGGAGGCTGTTCTGGGGAGAGACGGGACTACCATGACGGATGAAACCTGCATACAGAGAGAAGCACAGAAGTGTTTTAGTGATGTCTGTCTCTGTACATTGCCATGCACAACACGGATAACGTCAGTAAGGCTTCATGGGAACAACGGCAGCACCTTGAAGAGTGGGTTCAGCTTCTTCAGAGCTGCATTGAATGCTGGCTTCAGCTGGTTCAAATCTTCTGTTTGCGAGCTCTGATTCTTTAAAACCACGGCGATGGTTAGTTGCTCAGGACCACCGCCAAGTGGTGGGACCCCAATTGCTGCTGTTTCAAGGATGGAATCGTTTACTCTGTTGCAGATTCTCTCAATCTCAATGGAACTGACCTGAAAGTGATCACAAAATTGAATGGGAGGGCTGCGAGACACCACATTTTGATGTATACAAGTCGCCCATTGAAGTAGGGTGTTGTGTACCTTAATGCCACCAAGGTTCATTGTGTCATCTGCACGCCCATGAGCCCTATAATATCCATCTGAAGTCCGTTCAAACTCATCTCCATGCCTACGAAGAACCTGCATTTTTGTACAGAGCTTAGGGTCTCAAGTTTTAACCGTTATGAACCAGAAAGGAGCCACGATTACAGACATACATACTTTGCCATTTTTTTCTGGCATTCCTTTGAAGTATACTTCATGATGATCAGCATTTAACAGTGTTGTTGATGATCCAAACAGAGTCGGATCAAGTGCTAGTTCACCAATACCTGCAACATCTTGTGGCTGCAGAGTTTTGAAAATTAGCGGCATGGTCAGTTTGATAGTTCTTTTTTTCCTAGAGAGGTACCATGTACTGCAGTTGATAGTTCAAGCAAGCAAATATCATGATGATAATTATGACAGAAGTTGTAAAGGATTTAGTAGAAACTAGTCGAATACCCAGGACTGCATGCTACTCAGTATTGCTAGAAAAAGGACATCATATGAAAAACGAAAAGTGAATGGAGGACAAACAATTATGCAATATACTTACCAAGGGATTCCCAGTGCTGTCAAGAATGAATAGCTTACAACCCATGGCAGGTGTGCTGAATGCAGACAATGCTTGGCCTTGCAGCAAGGATCCAGTAACAAATCCGCCACCAATCTCTGTGCCTCCACAGTACTCAATTACTGGCTTGTAGTAAGCTCTTCCCATGAGCCATAAATAATCGTCCACACTAGATGCCTCCCCAGTTGAGCTAAAGCATCTGTATATACCAATAACATAACCAGTCAACTAGCAGGAAAGTACATGATATGCAAGATGTATGCTATACAAATTAAGACTGAAAAAGTCAAGAGAGTTGTAGAATTCCTAAATTACCTAATGGTTGACCAATCAAATCCAGCTGTACAATCAGTATTCTTCCACGTACGAACAATGCTGGGTACCACTCCAAGCATAGTCACCCTAGCATCCTGAATATCAGTGCAATGATCCGCAGGAATAAGAATGAATGAATGGTGATAAAATCAGTAACTAGAATTGTCAATTAAAAGTGAGCATCGAGAACAATACAATACGTAGCAACAGAGGAAATAGTACATTTCATGTCCACAGTACTTAGTTTTTTGAAGGACCCACAAGTGTACGAGGGAAGCATGTCAAATGATCGGCGTTCAAGACAAGTACCCTGAAGGGCTTAACTAAAATTGAAGCTCAAGAAGTCTTAGGACGTATTTGTTTCCACTACCGATTCCCATAATCTGCCACTTGCTTCTGGATAAAAAATCCTGGGATTGTGGGACTCTATGAGACAGAATGTGGTAATCTGTGAGGCATATCATGGGAACCGGGGCAAAATTTGGGAAGTTTGTTTCCATTATCACTACTATTTTGCAGATTGTGGGAATCGGTAATGGAAACAAACACACCCTTAGCTATTTGGCATTGATTTTTGAAAGAAATTTAATTATTTGGCACTGATAGTTGGGATAACAGTTATTCTCTTTATGCTGAACACATTAGTGAGCTGTCCAGCTGGCCGGCACTTGTTGATACTAATTGTGTAAACTGAGTCGACTATTATCGGTACCTGTATAAATTTTGCAAAGCCTGAAGTATTTGGAGAACCATTGTAAAGAGCCATGGATGCTCCATTCAGCAATGAGGCATAAACTAGCCAGGGACCCATCATCCAACCTAGATTAGTTGGCCATGCAACAACATCTCCTTTACGGATATCCATGTGACACCATCCATCAGCAGCTGCCTTTAAGGGGGTTATATGTGACCATGGAATTGCCTTGGGCTCTCCTGAATATGAAGAAGTGTCAGAAAGTTTAACTGATTATCATGAGAGTCTGCTGTCGCCATATTACTGCATACCGGTTTATAACTGATAATTGAGTATGGACGATCAAGGAAAAAAAAGCATGGGCAAATCATACCAAAGTTGATAAAATTGTGGAGTTTCAATACAAGTGGTATCATAACAAAAATTATCAAAACAAATAATCACCTGTGGTCCCTGATGAAAATAGGATATTGGTGAATGCATAGGCAGGTTGTTCAACAGCAATGTAATTATCCGCCCTGCATTTGTGTTTGTACACGTGAATATTAGATAACATCAACTTATTCCAAGGTGGATTACAAGAGGTTGAGAAAATTATTTCCATGCTACTTATCTAAAAAGCTTGTGATACATTGTACACAATGAATATGCCAAATGGTGAAAAGTCTTAATAATTGCTCTGGAGTTTGGTAACATGTTAGAAACCCTTAAATATGATTCACCCTAGAAACTGTTTGATATCTGGTTAATACAGGAAAAACATGATTGAAAATCACGTACTTGCTACGATTGACCCTTCCGAGGAAATCTTGCCAGGACAGGTCACCAGCACGCAATCCCTTAATTGGTAAAGTTCCCCTTACAGGGATCACAATTGCCATAGGGGCTTTGGCCTCCAAAACTCTACTGTAGAACCAAACAAATAGTGTGAGCAATAAATATTTATTAATAACCTCTTGTACACCATGTGTACTTCAACAAAGCACCCTTGCCAAAAAGAAACAACGCACCCGTACAAAGGCAGTTCTTTTTCATCACGAAGAATGTAATCCTAGCAAGAAAAGGATGATCAGTATCACAAAAGCATTCTCTTAATTTGAATAACAAACCCTATTCAGAAACTGAGCATCTGACAAGAAGGCAATTGATTGAAAGAAATGATCTCAGCAGCAACACAGTAAAAAAGATACCTGAGTGAATATTGCTTTTGCTTCTGATATCTTCAGCCTTGTCGCTATTGCTGGTGCAGCAAAACTGTCTGCAATTGAGACAACCACATAGCCCGCCAACACGATCGCAAGGTAGATCACAACAGCATTCACATTCATAGGCATGTCAATGGCAATAGCAGATCCCTTTGGCAGGTCCAAGGCATCAAGTGCGTTTGCCACAAGGCTGTCCTAGACAAAGCGAAAAAAAGTTGCTTATACGGTATTAGGTTCCATTAAAGCAAATTATATGATCAGAATGAGCACTGTCTTTCAGCAGAATATCATTACCAAACTTTTTTCCTCAGTTCCTCAAGAGTCACGTAGTTTAGAGGATCAGAATCCTTCCCTTCGTCTTTCCAAACAATAGCTGCAGCATCGGAATTCCTCCCAGGTTTAGCGGTCAGACAATTCGCGGCGGCATTCAGCACGGCTCCCGGTAGCCACTCACCACCAGGGTACGCATCGCTCTCTCTCAAGATGCAGGATGGCTTCACATTGAACTCAACTCCCATTTCCTCGAAGACCAGGTTCCAGTACGCCTGCAGAGAGATCGTATTGAGACTCGCTAGCTTTGGAACAGTAACAAGTAACAAAGCAAAGAAAAAAGTGGCGTCTTTTATCACCTCTGGGTTCTCGTTGGAGAATTTGTGGAGGTCAGAGAAATTGGTGATCGGATCCTTGTACGCGTCGCCGATGAGCTCCCTCCCCCGCGTCTCCAGGACGCGACCCACATTGGTCAAGGCTGCCTCTTCGCTGAAAATTTTAGCAAAAGCAATCATATCAGAAGACATGGCAGAATAAATCATTTAGGCGAGCAGGGTTCAAAGAAATATTAAAGCTTTACGGGTCTGGAGTCCAGGCGAGAGGTGTGGTAGAAGGGAAGCCGGCGAAGCAGCCGTAGTAGAGCATCCGGTGGACGGCGAAGGGCACGGCCGGGTGGAGCACGGACCGGCAGAGCTCCCCCCACACGGCGGCGGGTGCATCGCCACCGCGAGAGTCGAGTGCCCGCAAGATCGCCCTATGGAGCGCGGCAGCGTCCGTCCCAGGTCCTGCGGCGGCGGCGAGGTCGTCGGCGGTGATCGTGCTCAGGGGCTTGTGCGCCGTGGCGGCCATGCTCTGCTTGCCGCTACTAGTACTACAGCTACTGCCGCCAGATAGATGTGGGAGGAGAGGGAGAATTTCTTCGCCAAAAAAAGAGTAAAAAAGGAAGGCGAAAAGGAGAGAACAGAGAACTCTCGGACCGGTGTACCAAACGAGCTTCCCACCTAATAACGACAGAGGCGAGCTCAGATTGGCATGCTCTGACACAACAAATGTAATTTAGGAATTTAAGAATTTTGCTCGCGACCAACGAGAAGTATTTTAACTTCCTCGATTTTCAAAAAACTGATTTGTAATCTCCAACCAATTCTTAAAATTTTATTTAAAAACTGATTTAAGTAAGTTTTTAAATAAATACTAAGAGTAAAAAGACTCATATACTCCAACAACTCCTAATATAAATATTTAAATATATTTAAAATATTTATTACATATGTAATTTTCTTTAGCCGAACACATATATAAAGTTGTTTCGATCTTTTGGAAGTTTTAATTTTGATATCTAAATATAAAAACTGAGAGAACTTGTTCAGTAACTTGCTATGTTTAAGAATCTAAGTATGAAAAACGGTTGGAGAGCTATTTTTTTAATTACTTTCTAAATTTTAGTTTAGGGACTTAATTTAGTGAGGGGTTGGAGTTGCTCTAAGAGTATTTCTAACAACTCTTTAAAATCTTACTTTTAAAAGACTGCTTTAGCAAGTTTATGAATAAATATTGGAAGTAAAAAAATTCTTATGTACTATAACAACTCTCGATATAAGTTGTTAAATTTATTTAAAATATTTGTTATATATATATAATTTTCTTTTACCCAACCTATATATGAAGTTGTTTTGATCTTTTGAAAGTTTCAATTTGGTCTCTAAATGTAGAAAGTGAGAGGATTTGTTTGGAAACTTTAAGTTTAGGAATCTAGTATAAAAAACGGTTAAAGAGTTATTTTTTAATTAATTACTAAATTTTAATTAGGAACTTAATTTAAGGAGTGGTTGGAGTTGCTCTAAGTGTAGGAAGTGAGAAGACTTGTTTATAAACTTGCTAAGTTTAGAAATCTAGTATAGAGAACGGTTGAAGAGCTTTTTTTAATTATTTTCTAAATTTTAGTTTATAGACTTAATTTAAAAAGTGGTTGTAGTTTCTTTTAAGTGGACTATAGTCATATGACGCCGTCGTTGCCCTTAGTTCTTGTGTGCATAATCTCGCTCACTCTAACGTCAGCGAACTTCAAAAGTTCTCTTGCCTGGTTCAAATTGATTTTTAAAAAAATTGAGCCTTGACAGCGTGATCAGCCAAAAAAAAAAGAAGCGTGGTCTCACTAATCTGTCCCCCATCTTGGCTTCAGTGTTTTGTGGTAACCAAGTCTTCACAAACAGCAAACGGGTGAGAGAACTAACTTTGACGACAGATGACAGAAAAGGAGATATGTTTGTCACATATTTGCACAGTTAAGTACGTTTATTATGAATGACCTAAAACTGTCAAACTGCAGGATCATAGCAAAAAAATAAAATGAAATGAAACCACCATCTAGGTGGAAATTTAGAACTCTATCAATAAAAACATTTTAAATATTTTTTAAAATCTTATATGTGCGTAGATGAGGTGGAAATAAACTTGTACATAAAATTCCAAATCTAGATACATCTTGATTTAATAGATACAAAAATAACAAGTAAAAAACAAACAAGGCTGTGAAAACAAGTATTGGTTGGGCCTTGAAATGGTCAGCAAGACAACGTTATATAAATCTTCATATATGATCAAGGATTTCGTAATCTGAATTAGACAGGTAAAAATGAGGCACAAACCAAAATGTTCCAACAGAAAGTTTGCCTTTGGTTATCTACAACTACCTTCTATTTTTATTTGTTGTAGCCATTGACATTTTATATCAACTTTGATGATTCATCTAATTCAAAACTTTTTGAATTATATTTAATAAATCACAACTTATAAATTTTTTATATTTGAACAAACTTTTTGAATAAGGACCAGATATAGGTGTCGGTAGTTCAATGAATGAAATGGACAGAGCCAAAGTAGAGATTTTGAGCCTAGACGAGCTTTGGGATCAGATGGAGGTTAGCTCTGTTTTTTATAAGTACCACTGTTATAGTATCATGTGAGAAAAATAGAAGTACAAATTCACTCAATGGGAGAGTGGAGAGATCCGTATAGCACAAAGCATACCAACGGCACGCCAGGTTGGTGAGTCAGGCCACACTCGTGCAACATGAATTCATCAGTGATACTTTTATCTCACTCATACGCTAACTGCCGTGGGTGACATTATCTCTGTGTTGTAGTGGAAAGAAAACAGCCTAAATGATGCCAGAAGTATTCAAGAGGCGGTTTCGTTGAGTCAAAGAAGATGGAAAGCACCGGTGGAATCAGTCCTCTGTGTGGTAGTAACTGGTAATAAGAAGGAATTAATACGCGAAACGTGTAGAGATTAATCGCTGAAACGTATATATTGTGTTTTAATTAACGTTTGAAAAACAGTAGCATCAGTCCCATTTATAAGAGAAGAAGACACACAGCCCGTCACTGCAGCTCTCGATCAGACAATACGCAAGAGGCAAGATCGATTGCACCAGCCACATACACTAGAAAAATCGGTGCAAGATCTGACGTTGCAATGGCGTTGATGAGGAGCACCGCCACCGGTGCGTCGTTGTCCTTGTCGGCGCTGACGGTGCTGGTTGTGTTAGCATCAGCGGCAGCAATGGAGGCCACCTCACCATCATCGTCAACAGCAGAGGAGAGCATCACCAAGATGGAGGAGACGGCAACGATCAACTACGACGGGATTAGTTGCAGGGCCATGGGAAACTGCCCCCGGCGGCAGGGTCCTCCACAACAAGCAAACCCCTATACGCGCGGCTGCAGCAAAATCAACCGATGTCGCGGCGGCCCCCCAATGACCGCTGCTCCCTGAACCAGCTGCCAATTTACAACCTCTGTAGTACTATGATCGTATTATTGTTGACTAAATTACGCCATCGTTTTGTCAAATAATACATCGTTCATAGTGATGCTCTTCGTTACGAAATAAATATGTCATCGTTCCATTTATTGCTTGATCTGTTCTGTATGCTTGTACATAACCTCGTAATTTTCACTCAATGGGAGAGTGGAGAGAGCCGTATAATAGCACAAAGCATACCGACATCTCGCCAGGTTGGTGAGTCAGGCAACATGGACTCATCAGTGATTTTATCACTCACGCGCTAAGTGGTGTGAGTTGTTACATTACCTGTTGTGTAGTATATATATAAAACCCCATCTCGCATTGTATTAGTACGGACGATATACGATTACACTACTATGGATAGTGGATACATGAAGTAGTATGAGGAGAATCTTTGAAGATAAGGAGACGAAAACAGCCTCATTAATACTTGTAGTAGAAAAGGCTGTTTCAATTGAGTCGAACAAGATGGAAAGGAAATAAATTAATATGTGAAATATACGGAGATTAATTGCTGAATATATAGGGATTAATTGGGTTTTAATGTTTGCTAAAGAGTAACATCAATCTCCCCCTCTATAAGAACACACAACCCGCCACTACACCTCTATAAGACAGTACGTAAGAGACAAGATCTCACCCCACCACCCTGGAGCAAAAGAAAAGCAATCTGACGTTGGCTATGGCGTTGAGGCCCACTAATGGTGCGTCGTCGTCCTTGGTGCCGCTGTCGCTGCTACTGGTGTTAGTGTCGGCGGCAGCAATGGAGGCTATATACTCCAAGATGGAGGAGGGAGACAACGACAATCAACTATAACAGAGGAGAGCAGCAGCAGAGGAGAGCACCAAGATGGAGGAGGAGACGACGACAATCAACTATAACAGGATCAGTTGTCAGGCGACGAGAAACTGCCCCCACCGTGTCCAGCGAACAACTACACGCGCGGTTGCAGCAAAATAAACCGATGCCGCGGCGGCGGTCCTCCCGTGACCGCGGCGGCTCCCTGAACCAGCAGCCCAATTCGCAACATCTGTAGCTCTTACGCCATTGTTAGCTAAATTGTGTCATCGTTTCATCAAATAATATATCCTTCACATAGAAACTATATACTCCGTTAGCTCTTCCTTGGTCATGAAATAAATGTGCCGTCGTTCCAATTGTTGCTTGATCCGTCGGCACTATAGCGCGTCCCCCAACACCATCGATTCATAATTACTTCGAATCGAATATTCTTATTACATAACCTCCGAATATTTTCGGAGTTGTGCTCATGATATTAGAGAAAATAGCTGGCTATGACAACCCTGAGCACTGCTATAAATACTTATTTACAAAGTATACTTAAGCTCTTCAAACAACTAAGAATTTAAATTAATGTACGTAGTTACCTATGCCACAATAAAATGTTCAGCCAAATCCCAATAAGGTTGTCATAGTTTCTTTCAGAAAAATAAGACGGTGCCACACTAGACAGGATTCATAGAACCACTAAAAACCACGTGATTTTTGTTTGGTTTTAACTCCGTTTTCATGTCTTCGGTTTTCAAGGTGAGAACGGAAACAAGAAACCTTAGCACCAGACCAGCTATAGAGACTTCACACGCGTGGGTCGTGTCCCCCCGTGTTCCCCTGTCGTCGTGGCTTGCTTAACCGCGTACAAGCAAGGACGAAAGTACGACGACTTGGGCAGGCAGAGGCCCAGGCAGAGGCAGCAACGAACCAACCAACCAACCGCCTTGCCGTTGCCGGCCGGCCTCGACCCCCACGTACGCTTTAGGCTTGGCGAGGAAGCAATCCCCGGCCGCGCCGACCGAGCGACCGACGGCAACAGCGGCCATCCCTTGCTTGCGGCGAGCTCGTTCTCGTTGTTGCTTTCGCCGGAAATCAAATCAAATAATCGATCAGACGCTCGTCTCTGTTTCCGGCGGGTCCCGGTGCCAATCTTACGACGCGCGACAAGGTCTTGCTTGCTTCCTGTCGATCGATCTTGCGTCCTCCGTACCTGACGTGAGAACCTGCCCCATTTCGATGGATGATCCTTGCAAGGGTAACCAACCCATCAACTACTATCTCGCTTGCGCGGTGATCACCGCAACCACTCCATCGATCAGATCATCTGGACTCTAGCACCGAAGAACAAGTTTGGCTGCTGGCTTCCTCTCAAGGTTAGGCCATGACCACGACGACCTGCTTGTCACCGACCAATTAGGCTCTCTGCCCCGCTCTTGCTTGGCCATGTTCATCATAACCTGTTTGTTGCAGTCATGCTTAACATCAACAAATTTGCCATGTTAATACGGTTTCAAGAAAAAAAAAATCCATGTTCTTAGCCTCTGTCGTCTTGCTGCCATGTTCATAGTCCCTGAGCTCTAGATTGACATCTACCAAATCTCCCATATTCGTAGTTGATAATCAAGTACTTCGATGATTTCTTCCCTTCATCACCGCGTTTCCAATTCTTAGCCGCTAATCATCTGTACATGTCCTTTTCCTGTTATTAATATACTAATTATATCTTGTGAAATGTTGTTCACCTCACGTCGTTCCATCAGGGTATGAACTAACTTGCCCAGTCAAACTCAGGGAAGAACAAGTTCACCGAAACTCTGGTAGGCCAATCGCCGCGATACGACGAGTATATAAAACCCGAGGAGGAACGAAATGAAGAAGTGGACGAAGAAGCTGGGCCGCTTCGTCACATCCAAGGTTCCTCCCTTCAAGCCCAGGCCTACCACCGCTCCTCCGCCTCCCCCGCCTCCACCTCCTCCTGCCGTATCGATTTCGATCCCACCGCCGCCACCAGCCATGCCGCACGGCGGCCACCGCCCGACGCCGGGGCCGGGGGGCCACGTGTTCCCGCGCGCCACGTCCACGGTGCTCCCGGACCCGTCGCGCTTCTTCGCGCCGTCACTCCTCGACGCGCCGCTCCCCACCAACTCCTTCTTCCAGAACTACGTGCTCAACAACGGGGACCAGCCGGAGTACATCCACCCGTACTCCATCCGCTCCGCGGGCGGCGCGCTCACCGTCTGCTACCCGACGCGGAACCACTCCCCGTCCTTCGTCATCCAGACCTTCGTCGAGGACCTCACCATCTCCGCCGGCGCCGGCGGGGGCACCCACCGCGTCGCGGCGTTCGACGACCTCTCCGTGACGCTGGACGTCTCCCCTTCCCTCCGCGCCTACCTCGTCCGCGGGTGCCCCTACGTGACCCTGGCGACGGCGCAGGGCGCCGGCGCCGTGGACGTCTCCGTGGCGTCCGTGCACGCCTTCATCGAGGTCGCGCCGTGCGACACGTACGGCACCAAGTGGCGCCTCCGGATGAACAGCGGCCAGACGTTCCTCCTGTACGCGTCCGCGCCGATCCGCCTCGCGCAGACCGACACGTCGCAGCTCTCGGCGCAGAGGTTCGCCGGCGTCGTCCGGGTCGCGTACCTGCCCGACGCGTCCATGGAGCCGGTCCTCGACCGGTACAGCGGCTGCTTCCCGACGGCCGGCGAGGCGGAGCTAAACCAGCCGTTCTGCATCGAGTACCGTTGGCGCAAGGCGGGGCATGGGGAGCTGCTGATGCTCGCGCACCCGCTCCACCGCCGGCTGCTCTCCCGTAGCTGCTGCGCCGCCGTCCAGGTGCTCGACGACTTCCGGTACCGGAGCATCGACGGCGACCTGGTCGGCGTCGTCGGCGACTCGTGGTTGCTGCGGACCGACCCGCTCTCCCCGACGTGGCACTCGACGCACGGCGTCAGCGACGACGGCGTGGCCGAGGTCGTGGCCGCGCTGCGCGCGGACGTGGCGGGCCTCGCCTCTGCCCGGATCACCACCACCTCGTCCTACTTCTACGGCAAGGCGATCGCCCGGGCGGCGCGGTTCGCCCTGATCGCGGAGGAGGTCGGGTGCCCCGAGGTGATCCCGACGGTGCAGAGCTACCTGAAGGCCACCGTGACGCCGTGGCTGGACGGCAGCTTCCAGGGGAACGGGTTCCTGTACGACTCCAAGTGGGGCGGGCTGGTGACGCGGCAGGGGCTGAACGACTCCGGCGGGGACTTCGGGTTCGGCATCTTCAACGACCACCACTACCACCTGGGCTACTTCCTGTACGCCATCGCGGTGCTGGCCAAGACGGACCCGTGCTGGGGCAGGAAGTACATGCCGCAGGCCTACTCGATGGTGGCCGACTTCATGACGCTGTCGCGCAAGCCGAGCTCGAGCTTCACCCGGCTCCGGATGTTCGACCTGTGGAAGCTGCACTCGTGGGCCGGCGGGCTGACGGAGTTCGGGGACGGGCGCAACCAGGAGAGCACGAGCGAGGCCGTGAACGCCTACTACTCGGCGGCGCTCCTGGGGCTGAGCTACGGCGACACGCACCTGGCCGCCCTCGGCGCCACGCTGACGGCGTTCGAGGCGCTGGCGGCGCAGACGTGGTGGCACATCCGGGAGGCGGGGGAGGGCACGTACGAGGACGACTTCAGCGGCGCGAACCGCGTGGTGGGCGTGCTGTGGGCCAACAAGCGCGACAGCGGGCTCTGGTTCGCGCCGCCGGAGTGGAGGGAGTGCCGGCTCGGCATCCAGCTCCTGCCGGTGCTGCCCGTCAGCGAGGCGCTGTTCCCGGACGCGGCGTTCGCGAGGGAGCTGGTGAGCTGGACGGAGCCGGCGCTGGCGAGGGACGGCGTCGGGGAAGGCTGGAAGGGGTTCGTGTACGCGCTGCAGGGGGTCTACGACAAGGAGGCCGCGCTGAGCAGGACGCGCGCGCTCACGGGCCACGACGACGGCAACTCGCTCAGCAACCTGCTGTGGTGGCTCCACAGCCGCCCCGCCGTCGCCGCACAAGGCCGCTGCTGCTGGTACCGCCAGTACTGCCACTGAGCTGGGTTCGGTGAAAGGCCATCGATACAGGCAGAGCTGTCCATCTTCCTCATCGTCGTGTTTTACTTCTACATACGTCACCATGTTATTACGTTACACTTCAATTTGAATAAATAAAAGTGATGCTTACTTGGTATCAGGGGTCGCGTACGTAGTAGCTCAATGAAATACTATTAGTCCTATGAATCTGTTGCCTGATGGTATCTTTCTGCTTGTCTGGTTGCATAACGTTGGTGAATATATAAAAGCGATTCGTCGATGCAGAGTTTCCATAGAGCGGATGACGGACACTGCAACCACTTCACGACCTGATCCATATTCTTGAGCCGAAAGAATGGTGTTTGGTTGGCCCATCCTTCTCGTTACCTGCAAGTAAAGGATGGGGTTTGGCCGTTTGGTCGGTCATCAGCCAGGCAGCAGATGTAAAGACTCGAGAGCGCGCGCGGTCCATTGCCGCCAAAAGACAAGTCGTCGACGGAAGCGAAGCCTGTGGGATCGGGACACGCGTCACGCCACGCGCTGACACGCGGCGCGGACGGGCGCCGATGGCTGGAACAGATGCACGCCGCGCGGGAGCGGCCCAGCGTTATTTTCAGCCTCCTTGCAAGCCAGCCTTTGGACTGAAGATGGACTCTGGACGGATGGGCTTGTGATGGGCCGTTCTAATTTCATTCCCCGGTTTTCTCCTGTTTGACCTGGACACGACAGTAGCGTCATCAGAGACACACTCGCACTAGCTAGGAATAGGAGGATTCGGTTCCATGTTCGCCGATCTGTTTTGTCTAATCCCATGTACAGTACATAGTCAACGAGAGAGCGCTGCCTTCTCACATGCCATGTTGCTAAAATGCGGCCTGCACTCCTTTTTTCCTTGAGCGACGCAACTGCTGCAAATCGAAAATTGCAACAGAAAACCCATTCACACTCAGCTGAGAATTAGAGAAAAGAATGTTATCTCTCCTTCAGGTCAGTGGGGATCCGAATTGACTTTCATGCAATGCGTGCAATAATCTGCATGGAAAAGGTGGTCGGCCTGAGGATATGGCATTTGTCCAATTTGATGCTCTGAATTTTGCCTGAAGAATATAAGATGAAGGCCAAAATTCTGGGAGGAGCTGAAAGAGTATATTCGTAATGCCATGTGAAACTTGGAAGCAAACAATAAATGGCATATTTGAGGAGCTAGCAGTGGTTGAAAGCTGCGCTTTTCATCACGAACATCAGTGATATATATTCCTTTTCTTCAGATAAGAGTGAGAGAGAGATCCGTCCATCTTCAGACTTCAGTCCTTGGAGAGCAAACAAGTGTCCAAAGGTTCTCTATTAGAATTGGAAGTGAATGATGGTAAAGGGAAAGCATTTGTGCTTGCGTATACTAATGTTTAACTGGACACATATGTAAGGATCGAAGGCCTACCTGGGATATCCGATAGTGCATTAAACGTTTGGAATAATCACATCGTGGACTAAGATTGGCCTAGCTATTGCACTAATATAGCATATACGAAAAAGCAACAACATCCTTTTAGTTCCTATTCCAAATTCTGACACCGCCCCTTACTTTATTCGTTATCATCTCCTAGCACACTTAGAGTGTGCTTGTTTGAGCTCCGCAAAGCTCCATCTCTTGCACCGTAGCATCACTGTACATTTGGCTTTCAGAGTTGTTGGAGCTAAAAAATACCAGCTCTAGACTCCCAATTCATTTTGCCCATATCTAGCCAAAATGTTTTGTGCTACAGTTGTTACTATAGTACGCTACAGTGTTTCCATCAGGTGGAATGGAGTGGTGCCGAGCCAAACGAAACTGACCCTTAGATGCTATGTTTCGTGGCACTAGTTTGTAGATAAGCAAGGGAACAGACCTCTGACGCCTGAGTTGGTGGTGCGTTCACTGTCTAGTACCTCTTTTGCTCTCCTAGGTTCGACTCTCAGTGAATTACAGCTTCATGTTTTTTTTTTAAAAAAAAAAATCTCCTCCTCTACTCCACTCTAAAGCATAGGTCTAGGAATGGATCTAAGTTGTGTGGTCATTTTTACGTGGGGTTACAATTTCATTGTGTAGAGGTGGGGCCATGGTTCTGAGATTTTCTCCCTTTACCTACCAACAATTGTCATGCCACATGATTCCTTCGCAAGCTCACATCATCTTTATACACGGCTGCAATTGAATCCTAGCTGCTGTATACGTGTTTCTGTGTCAATGAAGCTGACATAATATATTTATTACTAAGCAAACTGAATTATATAAGCTAGTTTTACGGTACCTCAAAACAATAGGGACCGTCCATTTTTCTCTTGATCCTTAAAGTATTACCTAGTATGAGGTAATACTTCTAATTAAATAATTTAGGATTAGTTGGGTTTGGATTCTCAATTTGTGAACAATGTGCTGGCTCGCGGGTAGTAAGAAACATCCATTCTATGGATCTGCGTTAGTAGGGGAAAAAAATCCATTGCTCTGACCTTAAATGGACCGTAGGAGGAAGATGAGCAGCTAAAAAGAAGTTGAAAAAATGGCTGCATGCCGCGTAACCGCTCCACACCCGCATGCCGTAACAGTTCCATCACACCTGCATGCGTGGAGAACGGGCAGGATTATTTTCTTTTTTGCTATCATTATTTTTTTTCTATTCTATTAAATCAACGGTCTAGATTTGATTTGAAGTCTTATCTTTTGAAAGGTATTACTTCACTAATAGTGTCCTGTAACAGAGCCTTTTTTATAGTATATATAGTATATAGTATGACATCACTAGAATAATCAGTTCTAGGTACATCTGCCCTTTTTATACTTAAGATGTCAGCTTTACCCTTTTACGTTTCCGAAGGTCGGTTTATTCTTAGGAGAGTTGCGACCCATTGCAATTTGTGTTCATATATATTCTTTCATGTTAAAAAGTATAAGTTCCGTAGCATGGCGTCTCTGTGACGTCGTATAACAGCGAACAAATGTAAACAGGAAAGAAATATGACTACCGAAGCTAGGGTTTAAATTAGTAGCATCCGCTTACAATATTTTACTGAAGCTATATATGCCTTTTGAGCATGTCCAGAGATCACTTTGAAAGATATGTGACTACTCATATCCGCGTATGAAAATTCATCAGTCGCGAGTAAAAAAGGGCCGACCTTAATCCCTCCAATTGTGGCCAGTCACCTGTCTAAGACAAAGGAGTAAGGACATTTCTGTCAACTTCAACCACCATGAGCTTTTGGGCCTATAAAATCCCATCGCTCACCAAGCTCCAGACTTTACCGGTTTGCATCTAAAACTCCACAGCCACAAAAAAAAAACGAACCGGGCCCGTTGCAATTCATCAGTCAAGACACTAATTAACGGGACCCAGAGGAAAACGTTCGCTCCAACCAAGACCTTTCGTCACCGCCGGATACCATTTCCGGCGAACCTACTACGTTCCCTTTCCGGTGGCGGTGGTATGGGGTTCTCTCTGTACCACACGAAGTCATCGACGACCCGCATGCCGTGGAGCACCAGCTTCTTCCGCCACAAGCAGTTCCCGGCCGCCGCTGCGTCCTCCTTCTGATTTAGCTAGCTCCGGCCGGTCGGCGACCTCCGTATTTCATTCAAGAGGAGGTGGACTGGCGTACGAACATACACGCGGACGTACACACACATCAATAATGTCCGTGTGCGCGTAGTAGTCACAAGGTACAAAGATAGGTTTTTTTTCGATTTTTTCTTGTGTGTATAACAAATGGGCGACTCCAGCCGCCTCATCAGCTCCGCCGTGCCATTCCGCGCTCCCGGAGGGCAGATGCTGCTATTCGGCGGCGGCAGTTTCCGTGGAGGTAAGTGACCACCCTAACGGACATGTGTTCTTTGAACGCATACGCGTTTCGCTTATCAGAAGCGTGTGTGTGTCTCACATCTACAGGCGGTGCACCAATCGCAACGGCTGGTGCGGAGAACGGGCAGCGCAAGCGACCGCTCCTGATGTCGGCGCACGAGGAGGAGCTTCATCAGCTGCACCTGGGCCTGGAAGTCCCGGACGACGACGTCGACCAGCTGTGCGGCAGCTTCGAGTACGAGCTGCATCAGGGCGCGCCGCCAGAGAGGACGACGAAGCGCCGGCTGACGGCGGAGCAGGTGCAGGCGCTGGAGCTGAGCTTCGAGGAGGAGAAGCGGACGCTGGAGCCGGAGCGGAAGAGCGAGCTGGCGCGGCGGCTCGGGATCGCGCCGCGCCAGGTGGCCGTGTGGTTCCAGAACCGACGCGCGCGGTGGAGGGCCAAGCAGCTCGAGCGGGACTTCGACCGCCTCAAAGCCGCGCACGACGAGCTGCTGGCCGGCCGCGACGCGCTCGTCGCCGACAACGACCGACTCCGTTCACAGGTGCGGTGTTCATTGCGGCTCTACACTACACCAACGGACCAACCCATGTGCACGTCTTTCTTCCGACTTATCTCTCTGGCTCGCTCTCTGTCTTTTTGTGACGGTTGGTCGTGACATTAGGAAGTACTATTTGGAAGAGTTTATTTTTGAATAAAATAAATGTTAAAATTGACACTAAATGGTTGTGATTGAATCAGTCGAAATAGGATTGTTTTGACTGATTCGGCTATTTCATTCTCTACGAAACAATTAAAGTATCCTAAACAGCGTTGTTTAGTCTGATTCGATTGCAGCCATAAAAAGATAAGAAGAGCAGAATATAGAATATATTTTTATTTTTATTTAAAAAATAGTCTATTTTAATATAGTCTAAAAATGAGGGATAAAATCACAATTGAGCTCATAAACAGGGCTCACTCTGTTCTCTCCCTCAGGAAAACCCTCATCGAGTGAATTGCCTTGTCTTGACATCACCGTTTTCTTTCAAACAAAAAAAAAGGATACATGTCATCCATATGTAAACTCACATAAATACTTACGGATTTGATCAATTTTTGAAGTTTACATATACCAGGTGGTTACGTTAACTGAGAAGCTGCAAGCCACGGAGTCTCCGGCGTCACATGAGTCGGACGAGCAGGCCGCTACAGAAACCATAGCCATGCAGGCAGCAGTAGTATTTGTTCAGCTCGATGATGAAGGCCAACTTCGCCGCGAGACCACCGCCGACAATGCGGTGCCGACGCAGGGATTCTCTGGAGGAAACAGCAACCCCAGCCCCGAGTCCTACTTCGCCGGTTCTCCCTCTCCAGAGCAGTCATCGGAGGGAGACTGCGGCGACGAGAACAGTGTCCTCTTACAGCCCGACGCCATGATCCTCCTCTCTGCCGTGGAGCACGCCACTGAGCGTGCTGAAGAAGACAGCTGGGAATGGTACTGGAACTGAGCAAATTTACTCTTATGCTTGGTTAGGACTCATCCCTGATCTGATATACGGTATCTCCCTGCTAATAAAGCAACATTGTAAGCTTTGAAGTGATCGTGATATACTATAGACGTAGACACGCTATATAGCGAACTAAAGTTGGGCAGGTATATGGCTCATAAAAACATGTTGGCCCTGTTTGGGGCAACGTTTCTTCAAAACGCTTCCATTGAAATCTAACATCCTACGAAAGCAGCTATTAGGAGAATTGTTCTGAGGAGAAGCTTTGCGTTTGGTACTCCCGCTTTCACTGAAATCTGTCGTCTTCAACCTTCGGAGTCAAGACTCAAAAACACAGGAGTTGGGAAGAAACAGCTGTGAGGCACCTGGGGATGGGATAGGAGGCCACGGCCCGTCATCCTTGCGGGAAGAGCTGCTGTCCTCGTCACACGCCGCCGCCTCGGGGAACTTGCAGTCGTCATGTGAGGAGCTGCCGTTTGGGGGCGTCGTCGGAGCCGCGCGCTGCCGCCTGGAGGTCCATTGTTGGAGACGCGTGCCGCCTCCCGAGGGCCATCGCCGTCGTTGCAGCCTTAGGGGCTCGCCGTTGTCAGAGCCACGCCATCACGTCTAATGAACTCCGGCTCCATCCTTCCGCTGGCCGCCGCCGGAGCCGACGCTGTAGGCCAACGCCGTCACCTTTTGCTCGTACAGGAGAGCTTACTCGCAGGGAAGCGAGGCACGTTTCTCAAAAGCTGCCCCTCAGCCGCTTCCACGTTGCAGTTGTTTTGGGGGCGTCCAACCAAATCCTGCTCACGAGAATCGCTCCCGAATCGACACGTTTGGGAGACCATGTAGATTAAATCCAATGGAAGCTGTTCAAAATCGGTATCAAACAGGCTGGTTGTGTTGCCAACTGCAATCAGTGCTTATGTAGTACTACTATGACGACGGCCCTGGGCTCTTTGTCGGCGTGGTTGACACAATTGGTTCGCTGCGCCATCCCTGTTCCAGGCGCGGTGGGTGCAACTGCAAGATTCTGTGTCGGAGTAAGAGGGGCTCCGCACTGCCACGTTCCTCTGCAGATGCAAAATGGGCCTCTGATTTGAGGGTGCTGGCTCTCATTGGAAACGCAAGGAGGAACCGTTTCTGCCGATCCAGTCAGGAGAGGGAATCCACAAAAGACACTGCTCTGCTCATGATCATCTCTCAACGAAAAGAAACAAGGGAAATTAAAAGGTGTACAGTATAGTCCGAATGCGATGCACACCTTTCTATTCCTGCGGGGCTTCCCTACCTCCACCACCACCACCAGCAGGATGATGTGCCCCCCGCCTTAACCAGGTGGACGGTCTCCGCTGCTCCCTCGAAAATCGCTTGTGGTGGCATCTTGCATCTCTCTCCCTCCCACAGCTGACGAACGAGCAGACCAAACAAACATGCTTTTCGAACGAAAGAAAATGCTCGCTGCTGCAATCGGACATCATGAGAATAATAACGGTCCTTTTTCCATGTGCTCCTCCAACTCATGGTCGACGGAAGGTGGTATTCATGCAGTTGTCTCTATTATTATATTATTATTACTGCTTCTGCTGAGAGGTCCCAACCAAGGTTTAAGTTATCGTTTTATGCGCGGAAACCGCCCGACGGCGCACGAGCGGTTACCATGGTAACCGCTTGAAAAACCGTTCAAATTACAAAGTTCAATTTTTGAATCCGATTTGAATCGAAACCGTGGTTTCCGAGCGAAAACCGCTCGGTTTGACTGAAACCGCGGCTTCCGAACGAAAACCGCTTGGTTTGCCGCTTGGTTTGCAGCGAAAACTACTCGGTTTGACTGAAAACCGCGGCTTCCGGACGAAAACCGCTCGGTTTGCAGCCGAAACCGCTTGGTTTGCAGCGAAAACCGCTCGGTTTGACTGAAAACCGTGGTAACCGTTCCTGAAGTTTCAGATTTTAAAAACCAAATTTTGAATCAGAAACCGTGGTTTTCAGCGGTAACCGCTCGGTTTACGCGGTAAACCGTCCGGTTTGACTGAAAACCACGATTTTACTAAAAACCATGCTAAACAAGTTTTTTTTTAACTTCTTCCTCCATCATAATTTCTCATTTTTCATCTAGTCTTTTTATATATTTTTTTATAAATTTTTTAAAATTTTTCAAAATCCATCAAATTTAAATTCGAAAAACCGCTAATCATAAAAACCGCCCGTAGCGGTTTGAACGGAAACCGCGAAAACCGCGCGGTTTTGAACGGTTTTTTGAACCTGGTCCCAACTAACAAGTGAAGATTTTGTAGAATTACTGCTCCTAGTAGTACTATAATACACATCAAATTGTTTTGATATCACTCGTGGTACCAGCAAAGAGTTACAACAATAATGACGGTTTTATTTTGCTGACGACGTGTTGTTTACACACTGACCAACTTCAACAATACAACACCGGAGGACCGCAATTACACATTATTACAAGTTACTGTACCACCCTTCCATTGTCTGTCTCTCAAGCTTTGCTCTGCGTAAACGAGTCATCACTGATCATCTCCTCGAGTGCTTTCCACGACGACCCGCCGTCGGAGACAGCAAGACGAGCCCCCGCCGCTATCTCGGCGACGTTTTTTGCCATCGCCGCTCCCACCTCAGAATGCATCAGCTCCCTCACGGCCCTCGCGACCTCCTCGCTCGTGACCAGCCCCGCAACCGTTCCGTCGCAGGTACGGACCCTGATGCCGACCCGGAGGTCGTCGACGACGAACTTGGCGTTCATGGGCTGCTCGTACCCTATAGGCCACGCCGCCAGCGGCACGCCGGCGGTGACGCTCTCCAGCACCGAGTTCCACCCGCAGTGGCTCAGGAACCCCTTGACGCAGCTGTGCTGGAGGATCTCCCACTGGTCGACCCACTCCCTCACCACGAGGCCCCGCCCCCGGAGGCGGTCCTCGTACCCGTCGCCGAGGTCGACGTCGCTGGGCCGCACCGCCCATAAAAAGTCCACGCCGGCTTGGTCCAGCCCCCGAGCCACCTCCTTGAGCTGCACCTCCGGGATGGACGCCAGCGTCCCGAGCGCGACGTACTGCACCTCCCGCCCCGCGGCCGCCTTCTCGTCGAGCCACTGCATCCAGACGGGCGCGACCGGGGACGGCTGCCGGACCAGGCAGAGCGGCCCAACGGGCCAGACCTTGAACCCGCTGTGCCGCCTCCAGTGCTCGATGTACCGGCCCTCCAGGTCGTCGAAGGTGTTGAGGATCATGCCGTGGCTGGCGGCCACGGCGGCCGCCATCTTCGCGTCCAACTCTATTAGTGCGGCCGGCGGCGGCACGAGGTCGGCCAGAGGGAACTGGACGTGGGGGAACTCCGGCATCGTGTACGTCGTCATCGGCGGCGCGCTATCGCCGGTGTCTCCCGGTCGGTCGCGCACGCACGCCTCCCTGACGACGTGGGCGAACGCGGACGCGCCCAGGAACGACACGCTCGGGACGCCGAGCGCCGCGGCCGACGCGTGCGCCCAGTACAGGAACCCGTCGGCGACCAGGAGCCGCGCGGGCGGCCGCAGCGCGCCGAGGGCCGCCTCGAACCGCGGCCGCAGCTGTGACGTGGACTCCACGAACGCGGCGAATGAGGACGCCGACGCCACGCCCCCGACGCTCTCGCCTCCTCCGACCGTTCCCGTGCCGGTGCCGCCAGGGAAGAACGGGAGCTCGACGGCGGGCACGTCGTCGTCCCCGGCGCCGCCCCGCGTCAGGGCCGCTCGGACGAACGCCGCGTTGCCCGGCGTCGTGAAGACGGTGACGTCGGCGAGCCCCCGGCGGCGGAGGAGGCATGCGAGGTCCAGGAGCGGCACGGTGTGGCCCATTGCCATGAGCGGAAAGACGGCGATGTGAGGCAGCTCGCCAGCGTCGTCGCGGACTCCTTGGCCAGAAACGATAGCCGCCGCGCTACCTGAACCCATGCTTCTCTGATCTCTGTCGCTTTCAGTTCGGATGGTCGCTCTCGCTTGCGCCCCAGTCCCGTACGTGCAAGCTTTTGTGGTGTAATTTTACTCGTGTGACATCGACGGCGAAGTGTGTAGGCCTAGGCGGCTCATAAATCTTGTGTTCGCTGGTGCTGCCCACCATGGCTCCATGATTGAAGGATACCCGTACGTACGTACCTACGGAGTCATTTTTGGTAGCCTAAATTGACCCCGCAAGCACGTGAGTATTATCATACTCAAACGCGCCGCAGCCGCAGCGGAAAATGCCAGGCCCGGCCGGGGTTGATGACGATCATGGTTGATACTAAGACAAAGAAATGGCCGTGGATAGAGGGGCAGGTTTTGCGGGAATAATATACGTGGAGCAGGTTGACAAAACAAGCCGGTCGCCCATCTTCCTCTCTCTATCCATTACCTACTCGTCTGCTACTATGACTACGAGCGCCCTAGAATTTGCATCCCTTTGTTAACTTTTGACGCGATTTACTATCCCAAACAATTCAAAACCGGCGCAATTTTTTTTAGAGTTCAAAAACCGGTGCAATTTTACTCCATGATGCAACACATCTTGGTTATTTCCCTTCCAACGTTTGAGTTTAAAGCACAAATATTTCGACATAAATGCACGTTAAGAACTTTGGTTGTAAATATCACATCAAAACATAATTTTGTTGAACTTTTTACAATTTTTGTGCATTCTAAAAATGGTGTAATTGATTGTTTTTCCCACAAAACAGTCATATCCAGAGATTTTTATAAACTTTTAGGAGATTAATCAAAACCTAGTCTAATAACTAAAGTTTTTCGCCATGACCTAGGTATCATAAAAAGTTTATTGATTTTAAGAGTAAGATAAATGCTGCAAAATGAATTTTGGTGTAACACGAGAGCAAAACCGTTGTCCAAACTGTTGAGGCAGGCAGCCATCCTACTGGTATTATAATAGGTTAAAGGGACTTTTTTTATAAAAAAATTTACTATTATAATTTAATTGGGCTTTTAACGCTGGATCACGTTGTTAAACAGGCTTGGACGCCAGTGCAGCGGAGCAGCAGCAGCGCAGTTCGGCCAATATATGGGCCCCTGTCGTATTGTGTTGAAAAACCATCGTGAGCATCTTCGCGAGCAGTGTGTTGAAAAATCCATATTATGAGACTTTGTAGATATGAATTGCAAAACAGAATCCACAATTAACCTTCCAGAAAAAAAAACCGAATCCACAATTCGTATTGCTGTGAAACAAACTGAAAACCTTAATGTCCCCTGACTTGTTCATTGCTAGTAGGTTTTTTATTTTTATTTTTATTTTTTTGAGAACGTTCATTGGTGGTAGTAGTAGTACTAGCGAACAATTGGCACTATGTAGTACGAGCGGCTAGTACTACATTCTACTCCTACATAGTAGTTGTACATACGGCAAATGCGAACACGTGTTTGGAACTACCACTTGGGCTGCTTCGGATATGGGCCTTGGGCTGCGACATGGGCTGGTTGGTCTGTCCGTGGCGTACTGGCGTATAAGAAGCAAGTAGGTCGCTCAAAAAAAAAAAAGAAAAAGGCAAGTAGGGAGAAGACACAGGTTATCAAACAGGCTACGACTCTGTCTTGTTCCTCTGGAATTTCCCATTCTGTAAGTATCTCACCCATTCTTGCTATTCTCAGTCTCAGGCTCTCAGCCCGTATTCCTTGCTCCTCTCTCAACCCCTCCTCCAAGTCCCATCTGAATTTGTACCTCAGTTACCAGTATTAATCCAGTATTGTGTACTCTACTGTATATCGTCGTGGTCGTGGAGATGATTGGCAACACAACATATATCAGTGCATCATCCCATGCCGGTCGTTTGGATCCCTTTCGCTTCTCGCCTGCCAATTCGGCCAGTCAAATCCAAGTTTTCAAAAAGTAAATGAGTGGCCAAATCTCGGATCATGCGATCGAAACAGATGGTATCAGAAAAGAAAAGGGCGGCCGATGCATCTGTCTGTTGATGATCCCGTCCTGGGTTCTTTAAACTCGAGCGCCACCGTCCCACCTGTGACCCGATCACGGGACCACATTAAGCATTTTGTTCCTTCGAGGCGAGATCTAGTACATGGATTCCGCCAGGTCGCTGCTGATGATTGATTAGAGCAGCGGCAGCAGATTACTTAACTGGCTCCTACATACAACAGATTACAGCAGATTAGAGCATCGCTTCCGTTCAGGCGCATCACGTGATCCCCCGATCGGTGCGCGCGTGTGCGGCACTGCAGTACTAAGCAGTTCAAGCAACCAGGAAGGAGTCGTAGTACTACTTGTGTTCGTTTTATTTAAATGTGTTGATCGGATCGACAAGAGGTTGAGTGATGATTAGACTAGGATAATAACGGAGTACTAGTAGTTAACGAGGGTGGAGACAAAGCCGGCCTTGTGGTCAGTGGTCACGCACGTGGAAGGTTCGGGTTCGTTGCCGACATCAACTCTGTGGAGCGCAACACAGTAGGACAGAGAGTGATGATTAGTGTAGTGGGACGAGGAATCGGTCCGGTGATGTGAACCTGAAGCTTTGACTGCACAACAGAGAACACTCAGCGTCACCAACAGAAGAAATGAGGACAGAAAAAAAAAAAGAAGGATAGAACGCCCACCGTGGGGCTCGAACCCACGACCACAAGGTTAAGAGCCTTGCGCTCTACCGACTGAGCTAGACGGGCTTTTGACTTCCAGATAAAATTTTACCTTACTTAATAGTACTCTGGTCCAAAGACCGGATGATCCGCTAGCTGCTGCTTCTTTCGTCACGCTGAAAACACAGATGTTCCAGTCAAATCGACCTCCGGAGGACTGGGGGACTCAAGCGAGCGACAGTAATACAAATCTGCCCCGGCGGTGTTGTTTCATTTTCCCAGATCTCTTTAGTTAGCGTCAGTGGTCGATTGGCCACAGATTCCTTCACAATACAGCGCACCATCGCAAATTCAAGTTCCTCAGCCACGCCAGTTGAAAAGTACGGTACTTGCCATTATTAACACGAGCCAATTTACCACTGATATTTATGTAAAGTAATAAGAAAATTAAAATCCAGAGTAACAGAACTAAGTATCTATCCACTGCTCTCGCAACAAGGTTCCTCTATACTTTCGTGTGTGTTGTATCTCAACTATCTATCTGTACACAGATCGGAGCCTCACAAAAACTTGAACGAAAACGTGGAAGCAAAAATCGGTTCGTTCCCAAGCTCTTCTAAAACACGAGCTGAGACCGAAACAAAAATGGTTTTGTCGGTAGTATGATCTACTCTACGCAGTAGTAACTACTAAAATCTAACAGCCCTACATCCTGCTGTACTTACGGCTATAGAACGCGGACGACACGCTCGCCGGCTTCCGACGCCGGCGCGGACGGCTGGCTGGTCTCGTAGTGCTGGTGGATCAGGTTGAGCAGGGCCCTCGCCCTCTTGCACGTCTGCGGGCTGCCGTCCGCGACGAGCGAGTACAGCGACGCCATCAGCCCCGGCATCCGGCCGAGCACGGCCACCACCTTGTCCCCGCCGTGCCGGCACAGCGAAACCAGCAGCGCCACGCAGTGGTCCTTTCCGGACGGGGACGCCGACGACGCGAGGGCCTCGGCGACGCGCGTGACGAGGCCCGGGCGCGCCAGCACGGCCATCGCGCCCGCCGGCTGCTCAGCGAGCCGCGCCAGCAGCGTGACGGCGTCACCAGCGACCTCGTCACAAGAGGACAGCAGGGCGGCGAGCGCTGGCACGGCTCCGGCCGCGACGGCCTTGCCGTGGTTGTCAGCGTACTGGAGCAGGCCGTAGAGGCTGACCATGGCGTTCTTGCGAGCGCGGTGCGCGCCGCCGCCGTCGCGGATGAGTTGGACCAGCGTCGGGACGGCCTCCGGGACGCGGCCGATCTCCTCGGCCTGCTCGGGGCCCGACGCCAGGTAGAACAGCACGGCGGCCGCGTTCTGCCGCGCCTCGGCCCTTGCGCCGACGTTGATGACGTCCACGACGAGGCCGACGCCGCCGGCCTCGAACAGCGCCGTCCGGCCCCCCGGGTGCTTCGACAGGTTGAGCAGCGACGCCACGGCGTTGTCCTGCACGGAGGCGTCCGTGGAGGACAGGAGGCACAGCAGCCACGGCACGGCGTTGCCCTCGACGAGGCACGCGCGGTAGAACGCGTTGTGCTTGCTCAGCATGCGCGCCTCGGAGGTCGCCTTCCTCCGCTCCGCCGTCGAGCCGGTGCGGAGCTGCGCGATGACGTAGACGACGGCGAGGCGCGCGGCTCCGGCGGCGGTTCGGCCGAACGGCACCTCCGTGCCGCCGAGCGTGCCGTGACGGTGCCCGGCGGAGGCGGTGGCGTCCGGGAGCGAGACGCCGTTGCTGAGCAGCACCCGCTCGACGATCCCGCGGAGCGCGGCGTTGGGGACGACGTCGACCGTGCGGAGCCTCTCGCCGGTGACAGGGCACGTTCGGCACCCGGCGTTCACCCACCGCGTGATGGACGCGCGGTCGTACGTCTGGCCCGTGGACACGGTCACGGGGTCGGTCATGAGGTCCAGCGTGATCGGGCACCGCAGCGCGTCCGGCCTGATCCAGTCCGTACGACGGCACCTCGCGGGCGCTGCGTCGTCGTCCGCCGCCGGCGGCTTCGTCGCGTCGACGTGATCGAACAGAACCACGCGGCAGTAGACCAGGAAGGCTACCAGGCTGTTGACGAGCACCGCGTCGTTGCTGCTGCTGCGGCCGCCGTCGCCGTCCAGCATCACAGCGCGCAGCTCGTCCTCCAGGAAGGCGATTTCCTCGGAGCAGTCTGACCAGCTGCGGACCCCAATGCGGTCGAGCACGCGCCGGACGTCCTCAGCGTCGGGCGAGACGCCGCTCCCGAACTGCTCCAGGATGGACCGCACGCTCCGCGCCGCGCGCTCGTCGCCAGCGTCCGGCCACACCACCGCGCGCGACGCGTGGTCCGACGCCAGCCGCGCGAGCTCGCCGGCCTCCACGAACGACGCGTTCATCGGCAGCAACACGTCCACGGCCGCCGCGACGGAGCCCAGAGCCGCGCGGAGCTCGGACGCGGCCAGCCCGGCGTTCACGAGCACCCACAGCCGCGCGCCCCGCCGCGCGCAGTCTGTGAGGAGGAACCGCAGCTTCTGCATGGCCACGTGCAGCTCCGTGAGTCCCAGCACCGCCGACGATGCCTGAAACGACGTTGTTGTAGCCGTTTCGTCCTGGATCTCCTCGAGGAACGCGAGCAGGAGCCCCGCGACCCGAACGGCCTGCCGCAAGCCGCGCCGCAGCGCGAGGAACGCGCCGGCGTCGCGGCTCGCGAGGTCGGCCGCGAGCGCGAGCAGGGAGGCTAGCAGCGGCGCGGGCGCGATGCTCTCGCAAGGATACACTGCTGGCAGGCTCAGTAACCGCCGGCGCTTTGGCTGGTTCGGTGGCGTCGACGGCATTGGCGGTCAAGCGGGTACTGGTAGTACAGTAGAATGTGAGTGCTGTCCACATGAAACGGTTTTAACTTGAGAAACGAAGTTTCGAGCTGGCCGAATTTGCTGCGGTAGCGCCTATTTATAGGGGAGGCGGAACACGTGTTGCGAGGCAGGAGACAGACGGCTGGGATACTGACACGTGTATTTCGTCACACGCGGAGAGCTATGCACGGGTGGTTTATCCGATAGCGGCCAATGGGGTTGTGGCTTCTTACGTATAGTGGATAGGAACGGGTCAGCATACCGGTCCTTGCGTCGCACCTTCCGCTCGTTTTGTTCTGTGCTGTGTACTTATCATTTTTATATTTCTTGGTGCGCCCTCACTGTTGTTTCAGATTTTTATTAGTGGTTACAGTACTGGTTCTCAACAGATACAATGAACAAAACAAGAAGATACATGAACATGTAGTAAAATTACTAGTAGTAGTACATTTGATGCTAGATTCATTTTGGGATCGCGACAACCAGGGCTGCCCCTGCTACCGCCGACAATGGGCACCGGCAGCAAACGATGCTTGTCTTGGCACATGCCCGCTTTACTACTCTAAAATACACTGTGCTGCGTATGCTTGTCTTTCAATTTTTTTTTGAATATTATAATTATAAGTATAATTACTGTCTACTGTCAATAATTTTTAAGGAAAAAAATACTTACTAGTATGTCCTTATAGGTTTGCCATATTATTCGGAAATGACATGAACAAAGACTTTTTCCCTTTGACATCCACAAAGCCCTGGAGCCTTCTGGCGAGGAAACCCCTCCAGTTCCTCCTCGTCCAAAGAAGTCACCGCGCCGTGTCGTGTCGCTCTCGTGGATCGCCCCCGTCCCCGTGCCGCCGCAAATTTGACGCATGCGGTGAAGCAGCAGGACCAGAGGACCGCCGGGGCCGACCTAGTCAGGCCCTCCAAGTCCAAGCTAGTACTACTATCACGGTCTTGTTTGTTGCCATGACCCTGGACCCTCTGCTCATCCGGATACCGGATGCTGCGTGGCGGACAGAACAAAGCGACTGGAGTGCTAGCATGGCGTGGTCCCACCGACCGCCCAGCACACGTGGCAGCGGACATGTCGCGCAAGCGCAAGTGCAACCTTCCCTCGGATAGGGCGAAGCCAACGGGGGTCCCACCTGGCCGACATACCTGCTCAACAGCGGAACACGGAACACCGGCGCTGCCCGTCTCTCGCGTTGGCCACAGAGTTCGTGCGCGGTGGCCGGTTGCCGCCGCCACTACGGCGTAGTAGTGGTCCTGAGCGGGGCCGCGCAACGGGGTGAAGTGACTCAATTTTTTCTTCTTCTTCTTCTTCTTCTTTTCTTTTTCTTGAATGGTTCTTCTTCTTTCTTTTTCTTGAATGGCCGTGGTTCGCCGGAACGAATAACGTGCGCGGGACGAGCAGGACGATGTTAACGCAAGTGCGGGACGACATGGACGGGACTCGATTAGTTTGACAAGATAGACCACGGGACGGGGCACGACAAAACGTAGAAAGAAAAAAAAAAATCTGGGGCGTGGTCGTGATCCCATGCCTACGTGTCCCCCGGCGCTGTTCCACGCGTCGCGCCGGGACTCGCGGGGCCGCTCCATCCACCTCGACGTACGGCCGTCCGGGGAGGAGGCAATCAACGGGGGGCGCGGCCCCCACACTGTTGAATGAAGCAGCCAGGTCCTGTCAAGCTTCCTACCACCGGACGGATCCGATCGCCGGAGCGGCGGCGTCACTCACACGACGGGGTGGCGAGGGCCGAGGGGATGGATGTGTGTGTGTTCGAAACAGAGAATAACCAGGCGGAGGTCAGTCGGTCACGTACCGTCGTCTTTTGCTATTTTCTTGATCCGTAAATATAAATATCTAAAATTTTTTTAAAAAATATCTAGATTTATTATATATAATATATGTTTAAATTTATAGAATATTCAATAAACTTAATAAATAATTTTAAATAATTATATTTATGAACGAAAAAAATAGTAACGGTACTAGTACAGTATGGCTGCTTTTTTTACGCGCGAGGTGATGCAAGTGCATTCAGAAGAGCGATTTTCTTTCTTTTTGCGCTCGAGGTAGCCACGTCGCGCGCACGCTGGCTGGCTGGTGGCGCGTGCACTCTGAATCCAGCGCGTCCGGTGCTGGCACAGAGCAAGAGACTGACTTTCCCGGAGCAGACGGGGCATGAGACATCAGCAACCGATGAACCACGAAGCACCGTTGGCGCAACAACATGCCGTACGTCGCCGTGTCCTAGGCTCCTGGCGAAAGCAACGAGCTCGATCAGGGCCGGGGCTGGCTCCAGCTCAATCAGTGACAAGACCCCGAATTGGCGACGACGGTCCACGGATCCGGGCGGATCCAGACGTGTACGGGGCCACCTCTCTTTTGAACACGCTTGTCGAAGACAAATCATCGCGCGATCCGTCGATCGATTATATAGTATTGATCATCATGACGAGGCCCAACACCAAAAAAACGCGACGCACTGGTGATGTGGTTTGAGAGAGCTCGATCGATCATCGCATCGCGCTGCAGAAAATATTATAACATCAAGCTATCTAGGTTGACAGCGCCATGACAAGCCTCCCTCCCTCCCTCCGGTCCATTGGTGCAACTAAGCGATTTTCGCCATACACGTAGAGGTACGTGCGCGCTGCTCGTTCGGCGTGTTACGTCAGGCGCGAAATGATTTTTGTTTCCACGCAATGAACCAGCCGGGGGAAGGTACACACGCAGGCAGTAGGCGTCGCACTGACCACCAACTACTCTTTTAATTCTTCTTCGCAAAAAGACAAAAAAACTACTCTTTTTTTTTCTCTATCCGATAAAAAACTACTCTTTTTTTATTATTACCTTTTGAGAACTCGCACTGACAGCCAACTGTACTGTACAAACTACAAAAGCAGCAAACCCAACAAAATATACAAATGGACCAAAAGTAAGCGCGAAGCTTTGAAAAATAGGTCCGGCCCAACTATCTTGGTTTGGTCAGCCGTTGGGCCCAGAACGTAAAGTGACCGGTGGGGACATGCGAAATGCACTATGAAGTAGTACAGTAGTTGTTAAATTGCTGTCGTCACGCTAACAATTCTATTTTTTTCGCTAAAAAACAATTCTATTTTCTCAATAAACTTAGCTTTATTATTCTAAATACAATAATTTAAGAATGAAGCGAGTATCGTAACAAATTGTTGGTCGAGAAGAGTACGCTATGAGCGCGATTGGTTCCCTGGATTTGCCTCGACCTAGCTGACCGCATGCAAGATGCCTCTGTTCGGTTGCCTGTACTAGCGGCTTCAGTTTTTAGCCGTGTTTCCTCGTTCATCCATACATCCAATCACTGTCGCATATAGCATGGATGAGGGCAGCCTGGCCACCAAATGCAAGTCAGGGTCACCTCAAACGTGAATCAATCACGCCCTATATGTCGACCTGCTGGTATATCGGCCTAACAGGCCGCCACGGACACCCACGAAGAGAATTGGAGTTGGGCCATACTAAGATCCGATGTGGTCAATTGGGTCCAGTCCACGGGAGGGTGAGGGTGAATTCTACGTGGGTCCCGAACTGTACCATTCGGCGTCAGTACGTCATCATCCGTGCACAACTTGTCGGTCCTCGTTGTCGATGCTGCGTCACAAAACAGAACAAGCCGTCCCTGGTTGGGAACGGGCCAATCCCGACGCATCGCCGTCACTCTGATCGCCCAGGACCCAGGATAGGGATTTGGGCGATTGCCCATAGCTGGTGGCCCCACCAATCATGTTGTACTCCTACATAAAATACTGTAAAAATACAACGTACTGTACTGGTTTTGTGTAGTACAACACTGTTTGTGCAAGTTGGAATACACCGTTTGTTCTTGAGCGGGAGGATCACCTCTGCACTTTTCCCAAGTATACTATACAAACTTATTTTTCGAATATTTCTCCGTACAAAAGGACCAAAAGGTATCCAACAGAATCATCTGACGGCCTAAACTACTCGAAGACACCCTATCCGAAGTCGTAAACTATTCTAGCCGTACGGTAGCCGCGTATCAGGAGCGCATCACTGCCGATGCCGATGCCGATGCGCCGGAATAAACCGAACGCCTATCACGAGGCGCGCTTCCCCCGCTGCTCCGACCAGTAGAACCAGCCCCAGCCAGCCGCCACTTACTCGGATCCGCGGTGCGGGCGCCGGGCCCGATGGACGACGGCGGGATCCAGGAGGAGCAGCATCAGCCGCCGTCGACGACGACGTGGCTGCTGACGCAGACGCGCTCGGGGGGCACGCGCTGGGTGGACGGCAGCGAGGTCGACTCGTCCGAGTCCGCGCCGTGGTCGCTCGAGGACGACCCGCGCTCGGTCGGGGACTTCTCGGCGGACGTCTCCTTGGGCGCGCCGTCGCGGCTGTCGTCCGGCGGGTTCCGCCGGCGGTTCGGTAAGCGGCCGCGCCGGGTGGACTCGCTCGACGTCGAGGCTATGAGCGTGCGCGGCGCGCACGGGCACAGCCACAAGGTGCGTTCCCATCCCCGGGCATGAACCGCGACTCGGAATTAGCCCCTTTGACGAGTGATGGGCGTGAAAGGAAACGAAACTAAAAAGAACGCGGCGGCCTTTGACCATTCCTCTCGTTAGCACAACCAATCGTCCGGTTCATGGCCTCATGGGTTGATTGCTTTCAGTGAACTCGGTAGCAAGTTCTGTGGGACATTGGGATCACCTCAGCTTGTGCACTTACAGATTCCTTGTCTGGAATTCGGGAACGATGCTAAGTTTTTAATACCAGACAAAACACTGAAAGCTGCTGTTTTTTTTTTTTTACCTACTGTAATAAACAAAAAAACTGAACAACTCCATTTCTGACACCTCTTAGCTCCAATCTCCAATTTGCACCAGGAACTGTCGTTGTTGAGTACTGTGGCAATGGCATTTCAAACCCTCGGTGTCGTGTACGGCGACATGGGGACAAGCCCTCTTTACGTTTTCAGTGATGTGTTCAGCAAGGTGCCCATCAAGTCGGAGGTCGAGATCCTGGGAGCGCTTTCGCTGGTCATGTACACCATCGCGCTAATCCCGTTCGCGAAATACGTCTTTATAGTGCTGAAGGCTAACGACAACGGTGAAGGTGGGGTGCACAATTTTCAGTTTGGCTTCGGAGTGCAGTATATCATAACCTTGGGTGTACGAATCTCTGAGTTGGTTTGACTTACTGGTGGTCTGATAACGTGATTTGCAGGGGGCACTTTTGCTCTGTATTCATTGATTTGCAGATATGCAAAAGTTAGTTTGCTTCCAAATCAGCAGCGCGTGGATCAAGATATTTCGAGCTTTAGGCTCAAGTTGCCAACTCCTGAGCTTGAGCGTGCTCTGTATGTCAAAGACTGCCTTGAAAAGAAGCCACTCTTCAAGAGCACTCTCTTGTTCTTGGTTCTGATGGGGACCTCCATGGTAATCGGAGATGGCATTCTCACTCCATCTATGTCAGGTGTTTCATACGCTCACTGCTTGGTCTTAATTTCTCCAGACATGAGTTTGTAATAGATGTTCACCTCATCCACCTTTTTCTTTCATTTTTGTAGTCATGTCCGCTGTCAGTGGCCTTGAGGGTCAGGTTCCAGGATTTAACACAGGTTTGATACTTCATATGCAAATCCTTTCCTCAATATTTGAACAATGTGCTTATGCGTTGGCTCATTGACCAAAAGTAATATCTACTTTCATTTTCTTGGTTGCATGAATAACTGGCTTTCTACATGCTTCTATTTTTTACAGATGCTGTTGTGATCGTCTCTATCGTTGTTCTTCTGCTCTTGTTTAGCGTGCAGAGGTTCGGGACAGGCAAAGTCGGATTCATGTTTGCTCCTATCTTGGCCCTGTGGTTTTTTAATTTAGGATCCATTGGAATTTATAATATTGTCAGATATGATATATCTGTTGTGAGAGCATTCAATCCATTGTATATATATTATTTTTTCGAGATGAATGGTACCAAGGCATGGACAGCTCTTGGTGGATGTGTCTTGTGCATCACTGGTACCTCCTTACTCCAGCACTAGCATTGCTCTCTCTTATTTTGATGTCTTTTAAAGCATGGAGCAATTTTGTATTCCAATACATTCATGAGAAGTAGTTAACAAGGCCATGTGTGGCCTTACAAAAGAACAGTAAAAGCGATGAAATTTCTTCTCTCTCGGTTTTCCAGCTCTACAAACTTCTACCGTTTCATCCTATACTTGATTTCCCATCACTTCTTCCAGTATAGCTAAATCATCATCGCTATGTGTGCTGGCTAGCTCAGGCATACTGATTGGTCATTGATATCTGATTTGGGTATTCGTTGAGTCCTAACTGTAAAATAGGTCTGATGCATACCGTTAACTGCACTGATCACATTTCGTACAACTGTAGGCGCTGAGGCAATGTTTGCTGATTTGGGCCATTTTTCTGTCAAGTCAATACAGGTTAACACACAAACTTATTGATGATATTGAGCTATGTTTCTTGATTCACTGTACACTTCACATGATTTCTTTTTATTGGATGTTCAGTTTCTTGACCTTTTTGGTGCCAGGTAGCATTTACTGCTGTGGTGTTCCCTTGCCTGCTTATTGCTTACATGGGCCAAGCTGCATATTTGATGAAAAATCCGAATGCAGTCGGAAGAATATTTTATGATTCTGTACCAGGTAAACTTTCAGCTGCCAGGAAATATATCTGTATGATCAAGATTCTGGTGTAAGATGTAATAAAGCTTCTTATCTGCAATGCAGGTTCTCTATTCTGGCCAGTATTTGTGATTGCTACACTTGCTGCTATGATTGCCAGCCAAGCTATGATATCAGCAACCTTCTCTTGCATAAAGCAGGCTATGGCTCTTGGTTGCTTTCCCAGGGTAAAAATAATTCATACTTCCAAGAAAGTCATGGGCCAGATTTACATACCTGTGATGAATTGGTTTCTCATGGTTATGTGCATCATCATCGTGGCCACATTCAGGAGTACCAATGATATTGCCAATGCGTATGGTAAGTATTTTTGTCTTCAAAGAACATACAGCACATCTTCATTTTACTTCTTTGAGTACATGATGCTACAGTAACCTACAAACATAACAACCCATCCCAAAATCCTCCACCTCAGATTTCTTCTCTAATATAGTAGTTCTTGTATTGTTCTATGTTGCACAACAGTCAGCTTTCAGTTTATTAGATGCAATCATCTTATTTGCTTGATTACGTCTGTGTCATTTTCATGACTTTTTTCAGGCATTGCTGAAGTTGGTGTCATGATGGTTAGCACTGCACTGGTGACTTTGGTGATGCTTCTTATATGGCAAACGAACTTGTTTCTTGTTCTGTGCTTCCCTATTCTTTTTGGTGCAGTCGAATTCCTTTACTTAACAGCAGTTCTGTCAAAGATACTAGAAGGAGGATGGTTACCTCTGGCGTTCTCGACATTGTTTCTCTGCATAATGTACACGTGGAACTATGGAAGTGTGTTGAAGTACCAAAGCGAGATGCGTGGCAAGATATCCCTGGACTTCATTCTTGACCTGGGAGCTACACTTGGCACCGTAAGGGTTCCAGGGATTGGACTTGTATACAACGAGCTGGTTCAGGGTATCCCGTCCATTTTCGGCCAACTTTTGGTCACACTGCCAGCAATGCACTCGACAATCGTGTTTGTCTGCATAAAGTATGTTCCTGTTCCGTCTGTCCCACTTGAAGAAAGGTTCTTGTTCCGAAGGGTCGGCCAAAAGGACTACCACATGTTTCGTTGTGTTGCGCGCTATGGTTATAAGGATGTTAGGAAAGAGGATCATGGATTCTTTGAGCAACTTCTAGTTGAGAGCCTTGAGAAATATTTGAGGAGGGAAGCCCACGAACTTGCGCTGGAGGCAAGCACAATGGAGCCAGAGCGCGATGATGTTTCTGTTGTGTCTGACGTGCCTCAGCCTCCTGCTGTTGATGGGGATCTACATGTTCCACTACTTTCGGATCAGAGATTGGTTGATGACAACAAAATGCTCACCACTGAAGGTAGTACTCCTCTGCTTCCCTCGAGCTCCATGTCTGCAGAAGAAGACCCCGCCCTAGAGTACGAGTTGGCAGCCTTGAGAGAAGCCATGGCTTCTGGGTTTACATATCTCTTAGCACAAGGTGACGTGAGGGCAAGAAAGGAGTCGTTCTTCACGAAGAAGTTTATTATCAACTATTTCTACGCATTTCTCAGGAGGAACTGCAGGGCTGGCACTGCAACCCTGAAGGTCCCCCATTCAAACATCATGCGTGTTGGCATGACTTACATGGTCTGATTGGGCTGTGCTGCAACTGCACCTATCGGTAGGAATGGTACTGCAGTATGGATGAAGATTCGGTGCTGCTACACTAGTCATCTGCTTGGAATTTTTGTTGCAGAATGGCTGTTTGTATTTACTAGTTTCTTTTTTCAGCTGGACTGAATACCAAAGTGGTCGGACCCTACACAAGCCGGAGCTAGGTGCACCCAACATGTCCAGTTGGTTGTACGATACAATATTTGTAAGAACAGCTATATGCCCTGACCCTGATGTGCCTTGTATTTGTTGATTCTAGTTTCTTGCAATCTTTAACAGGCTCCTCTCTATCTGTTACCATGGCCACTCGAAACCATATCAGACATCTGACCTAATTTTAAAGTTGTAACATGGAACATCAGGGTTCACCATGGTTCAGGAAGTACTGAAGAGGGGCAATCCCCTACTATTCATTGACCATTGATGACTGGGTAAGTTTACAAAGGGGCGATCGAAGCATGGCCCAAGCTACAGGTTTATGAGAATTGGATCTGCAAACTGAAAAC